>CM060928.1:109545921-112045921 GCA_030765085.1 Allium cepa | reverse complement strand
ATCTTTCAATCTAAATTGATTTGAATCATTTAAAACTCTCTATATATATATATATCGGATCTTAAATCTGTACCAAATCATATAATATAAATTATCAATTCCATTTTTCAACTTATCCATTTTTATTGAACAGATTTATGCATAGCTTAAATTCAACAATTTAACTATATATGTATATATAAAATATATTTATATCATATCCAAATTTAATATATTTTTTAAAACCATATCATATCCAAACCATAAAAATCATTTCAAAAATAATTATATATATACCGCGGTGCCTGTATATAATTTTCTATCATATGGTCAAGTGATGCGGATGTTTATCATTTCAATCCGCAATATAAAATATAAAAATGCGGTTGTATATCATTCAAACCGCAATCCCGGATAAAGAAAATGCATGATAACTTGCAGTTTATACAATATAAAATATAGTATCCATTCATCCAAATATCAATCATCAACCTTTATTTGCAATCATCATCCAATTTAAACAATCATCGATATAGAGCATATAAATTATACAGGTAATAAATAACAGGAATTAACTAACCGTTTATATTCAATAATAAATTTAATAACAGTTAAACTAGCAGTTTATATGCAAGAATAAATGTAAATTTAACTGGCATTAAATATGAAATAAAAATAAAAATAACTATGACAGGCAGTTAATATGCAAATAAATAAATTCTAACTGTCAAATTATATGCAATAAATAAAATTAATTAACAGTTAAGTTAAATAAATGCGATTTAACTGAGATGACAAATAAAACAAGCTAAACAGTCATAAATAAATTTCTACTCAAATGTTAAATTAATTTAACAAACATAAGAAATTTTAGAAGTTGTGAGTGGGTTACAACACTCACCTTTTGGATTTAAATTGAATTTAAATCCAATTTAAACCCAAAAATTCGACGGCCTCCAAATCTGTCCAAACCAGCGTCAAAAGATCTGGAATTTAATTACGATCCTAACAAAAAAAATCGCGCGTGAAAACGACTTCGTATGAGAAAGTTATACGCATAAATTCGATTGAAAACAAAAATAAATTTAAAACAAAACTAAAATAACACTCACCCATACAACGCCACGTCACCTTGTCTCTACGCGCTAAAGGATCCGTTCTCACCACCCTGGACATGCAACAGCACACGGCACGGCACCACTTTATGCCGCCGACCAACATCAAACGTCGCTGAGACCTCGCCCTAGACCGGCCGTGACCCTCCACCACCATGCCGACCCCAAAGCCCCTTCGTTCGAACCGATATGAGCAGCCGCCGACCCCCTATTTCGAACCCTAGTTCGAAAAATCCCCTCGATCCAACCGCTGTAACAACGAACAAGCTATGCCGATGGACAGCGCACGGCACTCTCCACAATACCCAGAAAGCAATTTCCGATCCGACAAAATTTTTGTGACGACGTGATGAACGGCCGGTACTTCATCGATTTCTTCTGGTAAAACGACAAACCAAAATGAAAAACGAATTGTACCACTAGATTACGTATTTCGAGGGCTTTAACTTATAATTTTTAGGAATTTTTCTAAGACGTTTGAATTTTCATTTGAATTTTGATAGAATTGGATCTGAAATTTGCATCCATTGAGGAAGAGAAAGAGTTGAGAAAAAATGAGCGCACAAACAAATGAAGATAGATGGAGGCTAGGGTTTATAATCGTCTATATATATGTGGGGTTGGAATAGAGTAGATAGACCGGATAGATGAACGTGCAGAATAAACTATGGCCCAAAAAGCCCGTTCTGACCTCGGAACGAAATTGGGTAAACCTATATATCGAAATAGGTATTTTAAAATATTCTGAACGCGATGCAAAAAATTTCACGCCCAAATTCGATCGTATGAAGAAGTTATGCTGAAATCAATAATTTCAAATTGATTTCAATAAAACGATTTCAAGGCGTTTCGCATTCGTACGATCAAACGACAAGTCCGATCGCTACGATACTTGAAACCCTACAATAATTCACTGTTACGGATCCGATGAAACTAGTTTCGTCGAAATCCGAGTCAGTGACCAAAATGGCTATTTTTATATTAATTAATAAATTAAGAATTTGTAAATAAATCCAAATTTTATATTGTTGTTTCAGAATTGGAAAATTTTATCCCTTATGATTCCTCAATCATTTACAATGATTTTAAACAAATTTAAAAATTGTCAATTTAGATGATTCATTTATAAATTTCAATATTTATTCTCAATCTCATTAAATTCAAAATTATAATTAAATTTTCTAATAATTCTATTAAATAAATGAATCAATCAATGATTATTCCATTCATTTTTCAAATAGGACGGTTTACCATTGGGTTTAAAAATTATCACATAGATATTTCCAGTTTTCAACTTAATTTTTAAATTAACGTAATAATTACATATTTGATTTTTATTCATTTGCAATAAATCCAACTATCATAAATTAAATAAATTAACTCACTATAAATTTCAAATTCTATAATTCATAAATTTCATCTTCTTGATTTACTTATTAATTTAAATTCTTTAAACCAATTCCCATCTCAAATTGAAAATGTACATAATTTTACCAATTATATTATTTATTTTAATTTCTCAAAATAATCCCTTGATTACACTTGCATCCAATTTAATTTAATACATTTCAAATTTAATGGATTAGATTCAATTTCAAACTTACACATAGATTTAGGTTATTATTTAATTTATAACGTATTTCTTCATAGTTATTTACATACTTCTCGTATTAATTTCACAATTAATCATAATTATTAAAGTAACGCTTATAATAAATACGACCCCATAATTACTCAACATTTAAACGAACGTTATTTTATTTTCCATTAGTGTAATATTCATTTAATTTATTATCACTTATTACAAATTCAAATTTCATTAACAAATAAGCAGGTAATTTAAAATATATGTTACAACATTTGAATAAATCACTATTCGTTATTATTGACTTTAATTTAGCATTACTTACCCTGTATTAACATTGTTACTTATAATCCCTATCCAATTCCAATTAATATTCTAATGAATACATTTACTCCTTTCCGTTATGTTATTAATTATCATCAAGGCACATCTAATTATCTTTATTTGTAAATGAGTGAATTTACTAGTAACCCACTATTATAACCTTTGTTACTTGTATATTTATTCTTCACAACAACTACTACCTATAAATATTATTTCGCTCTTAAATACGAAATTTGTAATTGTTCTGATTATCATATTCCATTTACTAAGACATAAAATTCGAATTAATTAATTAAATTGAAATGTTCATTCAAGTCTATAAATTATTAATTTTTAATTATGGCAATTCATTGTCTAACATAAATTTTTGAATCTATTTCCTAATTTTCACATTTCAATTTAAAAACACCTTACCATAGTTTACAAATAAAAGGGATTGTATTACATAAATTTATTTATTGTCCTGCATTTCTTTATTACCCCCATTTACATTCAATTTCCATAACCAATATTTTATTTCATTGATAAATCCAATACTTGCCTTAATTTACTTGTTTTACTATATATCCAATTGCGACAATTTCCACTATTACAATTACTCTTGATACATTACTTTCAACATTCGTTTTCATATAAATTAATAAGATTTCTATTTCTTTCTAAATTTAAATTAAAAATTCCTATTAATTTAATTCATTTTAAACATCGAATTTATACGGGTCGTTACACATCCTAACCTAGATCTGCAATACTCAGTCTGACATGAGCATTATAATAAAATAACACCCGAGTCGGTCTGGAAAACTAGCGTGAGAAAACACACTCAATTTGAATTTAATTGTTTTCAAAATCCTTTTGAGAAACAAAGTTATCTCGTAAGACCACGCCACACCTAAATACGACGGGTTTTTACCTTACGATAACCAAATATTTTTATCAAAATCATCTGATATTATAATAGTGTTTATAGATAGTAAACTAGGAAATAGCTGAAATGCTTGCATATCACATTTCAGCATATTTGGTATACATCTAAAATCGTACAACACAGAATGGATTCCATACAATGACTAGGTGCTCGGGTACCACCTATCACAGCACACGTCTAGAAAATGTACTGAGGACCTCTCTTGGATCCCCTGCCAACACAAGACCGTCCTACCCTTGACCTAGATAGTACCGAATATGTCATCAACCCAGTTGCTTTGCAACACTTTTTTATCGTGATCTCATGCATAATCAATCCATAAATATGTAGATGTAGGGTACCTAGAAAGGTGACAACATACCCTAATGGGTGCGACCTACTTAACCTTGCCGCATCTTCATTGATTTTCAACAATTCCCGATTGATGTGGCCTGAGGCAACGATTACCTTTTAAGAAGTTTACAGTGAGAATGCTCATTGCCCTCCAATGACAATGTGCTGATAGCATTCATCCATACAAGTTGCTCTGGGTCTGAACACACCGAATCTCTAAAATCACCGTCTTCACTATCTTCACTATATCACAATTCGCAATGCTCAAGTCGGACCGAAGTGGTTTACGGATAATTAAATCCGATCCTGGTCTTTTCGAAACGATCAACGAATTTGACCAAATTTGATAGTCGATTATTTAACTATCAAATTACACACATAAGCAGTCACTAGGCATATTATAAATCCTAAAACATTTATCTCAAAATATCTTTACATAGATATATATTCAAATACCTTCCGGTATTTCAACACTTGAAAAACAATTTCAAATACTTATCCATAACAGGATATTTTTAAACCATTTCAACACTTAGAAATATTTCTGAATCCAATTTATAACACTTAGAAAATATTTCTATACTATTCATTTCGCACTTAAAATATTTCCAAAACCCTCTTTTCAATACTTAGGAAAATATTTATAAACATATTCTCCAAATTTTAGTATCGAACTTAGGAAATATTTCATAACTTATCTAGTCTCCGGAATTATTAGTAAATTCCTTTTACAATTTACAAAACCAATTATACTCCTTTAAAAACCCAACCAATAATTTATAACTTTTTTGATGAATTCAGATTCATTTTCGAAGTTTCCATATTTCAACATTTTGGAAATTCCATTTTCTCCCAAAATCCGTTAAAAAATTCCTCTTATCAAAATCATATCCGTTAAACAAACTCCGTTTACTAAATCTTGAGAGGGTTTATAAATAAATTTCAATCATTTCAAAACTCTATTTATATGATAAGTATTTTTTAAAAAAAATTAACCTAAAACACATTTAAGTAGTTATTTAAAATACCAAAATAGTTTAAATAATCATCGATAACTCATTTCCAATTCATTTTTAAACAAAACGAATTGATTTTCAAAGCTTATTATAACAATTTGAATTAATTTCAATAAATATTAAATATTTGAATAATTCACTTTTCGAAATGTTTCAATACGAAAACAGCTTTAACCGTATAGTTTAGCAAATAAAAATCCCATTTTAAAACAAATTTAATTTCTGGGTAAAAATCTATTTTTAAAATCGAATATTACAATTTCAATTTATAAATCCCTCTCGATTTATATCACATCGATTACATTTCAATTTCATAACCATTCTCACATTTTGAACATAGAATCCACTATTTTTTCCCCAAAAACCGATTTTCATATCTTGATTTAAATTCGCACTGTGCATTTACATTTCCAATTTATCAACTGATAACCATTTTCCCTTATTTATAAACATCATTTATAAGTTTATAAACTTATTTGGCTTTCACTTATTTATAAAAATAATCTCATTTATAAAATTTCACTTATGAGTCCATTCCTTTATAAATCCCATTTATTTTTCAAATCTTTTATAAATATCTATTTCAACTCCTTTTCCATAAATCTAGAAATATCATTTAAAAATCTATTATTAAGAATCCCTTATATAAATTTTTTTTATATCTCTAATTAAAACATTTTATGAACACTTTAGTACAAATCCAAAATCAAATCGTTGTTTTATACAAATCAATTTCCTTTAAAATGATCCAAATTTCGATATAAATATTTTTATATCCAAAATCACCTTTTAATTCCTTCAAATTAAAAATAATGTTTATGGTATTTTAAAATTCCAAAATTAAGTCTAGTGCTACTATAGCATTCAATAAATCAAATCATAGCATAATCTATAACAGATTATCCACACACATCATATATCACTATATTTGAAATTAAAAACAACAATCTTGAGGAATCCAGTTGGATCCCTCCAACATGTTTCCTTGCGACCATATATGTTATATGACATAAAATCATAATCCCACTTCGAGGTGGGATATCGCAATAAAAAGGGTTATCCGCTATTATATGGGGCGCATAGTGTCTCATCCACTTCAACCGGCGGGAAAATACCCAACTACTAATATAAATACTACTATATATAATATAACATCCAACTGGTAATAATTTATAAATTTATCCAATCGACCAGTAAATGATTTTAATACTTTAAAATAAAACCAGTAATCCAAATGAGTAAGATTTACTCATCTTGATTTTTTTCTTGAAATTGCCAATTGTTCCAAATTAATTCTATTGCGTAGATTCTGCAATTACGAATCCCCCACGACTGATTTCGTTCAATTGAACCTCGTATAAGCAAATTTCGAATTATATAAATTAACGATTTCAATTTTACTTATAATTAATCCACTAACTACATTACTTAAACTAATTATTCACTAACGAATTAAATTAACCTTACAAAAATACTGACACGCCTTTACCACATGCCAGCGCCACCACTTCGCCCAACTGAAACCATCACCTGTGCGCCTCCAATCACTAACGTCGACCGTACCCACACCTAAGCATCCCCAGACCTTGGTCGAACCCCACGACCCACTGCGCTGCCCCAACCTTCGTCCGGCATCGTGAGAGCATGGCCAATGCCAGCACAAATGCAACTCGATTCTTCGCCGCTCTGCCTTCCCAACGCCTCATGCAAACCCAAACACCAGAGAAAAAACCCTAGCATCGATCAAGTTCACCTCCACCTCGTGTCGCTCTACTATCATTGGCCTCCCTCGATGCACGCGCTCACCATCAGGTCGCAACCATCGCGATTTATCACGTGATTTCTTTTTTTGTTCAAACCAGTTACATTTTGAAAGAAGAAGAAGAAGTACGCGACTTTAAACTGGGGGAATGGCATGATTCAGACTCGGGTGGCACGAGGAGTGGCTAGGTCAGCTAAAAGTTTAACTTTTGATTTGATTTTTTATATATATTCAAAAGAATCTCCGAGGGTCTGGGCAAGGAACAATTTTGGTAATGGTACCTTAAAATCTACATTGCTTAGGCAAAAGCTCATTGAAGCCCAAGAATTTATGATGAGCAACCCTGATAATATAGCTGCTGCTGAGAATGAGAGAAGTATATACGACCAATTAAATGAAGCTTTGATAGTTGAAGGTAATATGAAGAGGTAGCAGCTGAGACAAAAATAGGCACATGATGAGTTTGGAGTCCTCCACTCAGATCCAACTGAAGTTGACCATACTTTGCTCAACTATTTCAAGTCCTTACTAGGTAACAAAGATGATTTCGAACCTCATTCGAAGAACTTGACCTTGTGCAAGTGCCTAAAGTGCAACAGGAGGAAGCTAACAATCTTGTTATTAAGGTAACTGACAAAGAAATAAAAGACACCCTATTTTCTATGAACAGGAATTCTAGTGGAGGGCCGGATGGTTTCAACCTTCAGTTCTTTATTAATAGTTTGGATATCATCAAGGAAGACTTCTTAAAGGCTGTTCACAACTTCTTCACAAAATCCAAGCTTTTATTGGAAGTGAATGCTACTAATCTGGTGCTTATCCCTAAAACTCAGCATCCTTCAACTGTAGAATCTTTCAGACCGATTTCTTGTTGTAATGTGATATATAAGTGCATTTCCAAAATCTTAGCCTTTAGACTTGTTGTGGTTCTTAGCAGGCTCATCTCCAGGAATCAATCTGCCTTTGTTCCTAAGAGGAACATCATTGATAACATTTTACTTACTCATGAATTGATTAAAGGGTATGGTCGTGCCCAAGCTTTTAAAAATGCTATGCTGAAATTGGATTTAAAGAAAGCTTTTGATAGTATTCACTGGAGTTCGATTGTGAGAATTATGGCCCTCATGAGATTTCCTAAAGTTTTTGTGGCTTGGATCTACAACTGCATTTCAACCCCTTCTTTCTCTATCAAATATAATGGTTTCAATTCTGGTTACTTCAGCAGCAAGCAGGGGATCAGGCAAGGTGACCCGATCTCATCTTACTTACTCATTCTTGTGATGGAAGTATTAACTGCTATGTTGACTAAAAACTATGAACAAAAGGAAATATTGTTTCATTCAAAATGTAAATCCCCCCAAATCACCTCTCTGCTATTTGTTGATGACATTTTGTTATTCACTAAACCAGATCAGCGTTCATTGGAAAATATCAAATTCACTTTGCACAAATTCTATCTTATGACTGGTCTTAAACTTAATTTTAGCAAATCTCACATGATTACTTCTGGTATCTCTACTGACAAAGCAAGACATTTAACTTCTTTATCTGGACTTCAAGCTATGGATAACAACATGTGTTATTTGGGTCTTCCACTATGCACCTCTAGAATCACTACTGCTAATTGCTTGCCTTTGTATGACAAAATCTATAGCATTACGACATGTTGAGCTAATAGATTTCTTTCTCAAGCCGGTTGACTTGTGCTCATCAAGTCGGTTATCTCCTCTATGATGGTGTACTGGTCCAGGGCCTTCATTCTTCCCATTAAGCTCGTTGAAATGGTGAGAAATGCTATGTTGAGGTTCTTCTGGACTGGTTCCACCCACTCAAGGAAAATCATTCCTTGCTCTTTTGGAAAAATGGAGTTGCCAAAGAATAAAGGTGGTCTTGGAATTCTTAAATTGCAAACATGGAATAGAGCAGCCATCAGTTCCCTCTTGAATGCCTTGCTATCTGATGCTGACTCCTTGTGGGTTCAGTGGACCAAAATTCATAACTTGGGTAGCAAGAACATATGGACCATGACTGTGCCCCAGAACTCCAGTTGGACTTGGAGGAGCTTACTGTGGTCAAGATCCTTCTTATCTCCTTTTATCAAGGTCAATCTCTCTCCTACCAGTGCAGCTAGTTTCTGGTCTGCACCTTGGTTGGATGAAGGGCTTATTCTATGCAAGCTCTTTTCTCCTCAGCAGATCTTTCAATCTGGTGTCAGTAGATTTGCTAAAGCATCTGAATACATTGTTGATGGCAAGTTACTCCTGCTGTAACAACCCGCATATTTGTCGATTTTTATATTTAAATATTTTATTTAAATATTTTATCGATACTCGGAATTTAGTCCGAAAAGCTACTTTTTGCATACGGTCGAATTAGGACTCGGGACCACTCCCATTGAGTTTAAAATGCCGTTTGCAACCTTTTCGAGTATAAGCTTCGATATGTTTGGAGAAAGTAGAATTTTGTTACTTTTCACTTGGGCTTTGGGTTTAGGTTGGGTTCAGCCCAATGTTCTAACTTAATACCCCAAACTGAAACCCCCCTCTTCATTCACTCCCTCTTCCTCTAATTTCAGTTCTAAAGAGATTAATGGTGGAAGAGAATGGGAAATAGAAATCCAAAACCCTAGTTTCCATTTGCAAATCAATTTCTAGCTCCAAACTCAAGAAGAACCCATTGGTAAGCTTCTCTTCTTCTTCTCCAACTCTTTCTCTCTTTGATTTCAGAAAATTCCTAAACCTAATTTGGGAAATGTTTCTCTTTTTAGCTTAGAATTAAGCTTCTTGAGTTGAATTTGAAGAGTGGTTGATTCTCCTTTGCTTTCAAGCTTCTTTTTCCAATTGCTTGGGTTCAAAGGTGAGATTTTTATCTCACATCTATGCTTCTATTTATCTTCGATTGTTAGGTATGAATTCCTAACACTTATTCGTGTGCATTTGCTTTTGGTTTGGAATGGTTTTGTGAATATTCCAATATTGGTGTTTTGAAAGCCAAATTCTTAAAAAAAAACCATAGCTTTGATGTTCAAATGTGTTTTTGGTGATGCAATAAGGAGTTCATAGAGCCGGGTAGTCGATTGGCATAAATCCTTAGTGCTGATGCTCGTACGGTTGCAATTTGGTAGTGATTGGCCATTGTATTCAATGGGCTATGAAGGGACTAGGAACAGGTTCGGCCGACCGAGCCCTGTAGCCGGTCGATCGACCTGCTACTATGGTGCATAGGCACCTTTCTATCTCTGGTCCGGTCGACTGGCTACAGGGCTCAGCCGACCGACCTGCTTCCCGAGACTATTTTGGAACAGGGTCCGGTCGACCGAGCTCTGTAGTTGGCCGACCGACCTGGTGCATTTTTGCCTATTTCGCCTAGTTGCTTGAATTTCCAACTTTAATCGATTCGCGTTGTTTCCTATTTTTTGTTATCATTTATTATGACTTTGATGACTCCTTTTTAGGGATTTTTGAATATCCACTTCGATGGATTCTTTATCGGTTTCGTTGGATTTTTATTCACATCTTCCTATGTGAATTTTCGTGATTGATTGTTCCTACAATCTTCTTTGTGATTTGTCACTTTAAAAATATAAAGGTTTTCTATACTAGTAGTAAATATCAAAACTCTTCTTTCAAATGATTTCAACACTATTTTATAACAAAGCTCGTTTTCTTAAACCGATTTCCAATCTATTAGTATATACAAACCTTTACCTCACTCGTATGAGAAATCTAATTAAACGACTTAGTAAAACGAGTGGTATGAAACGCTTGCGTTTACTTCGTCGGTTAATTCATGGACTTGTTCGATTGAATCTCTTGTGACAATTTTCTATTGGAGATCTACAATTTGTTCGTAAATATTTAAGTTAAGCTAGTGGTTATGGGACATGAAGCTAAGCTCATATATTTACTAGCTTACTGTAATTGACACTTCTTGATGATCATGACGATCATTTTTGTGATTTAGACTAGCAATGTGCGATGTCTCTTTGTCTGCGAGGGAGACTAAACCGCGTTATGTGGAGTTTCAACTCCAATTGATGGGGTAGCGCCCCATGGTCTTCGGGCCGTTCGTGTGTCAAAAATTAATGGCTAGCTACCATGAGATAGCGTCTCGTTCGTGTGATACATATGTTGGTGAGTTTTCATGCTCCCGTTCGTGTGATAGGCCTCCCCCCTATTTTGTGTGATTTCTGGATTTCGTGTGTCAAATTCTGAAACTTTCTTCTTCACCAATTTTTGTGATTTCTATTGATATGATTTATCAATTTTTGTGCATAGGTGAATTCGTGTGTCATTGACTAGATTTCTTGAGATGATTTCTAGAATTTATGCTTTACCAATTTTCGTGATTTCCATTGATAAGTTTTATCAATATGTGTGCATTGGTGAATTCGTGTGTCATTGACTTTTGTGATTGACGTTGATATAATCGTCAATATTTATGGTTTGGTGAACGAAATAAGGAGTATGACATTTCCTTTGATTCTTGTGTAGATTTGGTGATATTGATTTATCTCTTGTTGATTTTCAATTACTTTTATATATATATATCACAGCTTGGCATTGTGATTATTATGTGTAGTCATATCTCTGATTCTATATCGTTTCATCTGATATTTATAGTTAGACTGATCCGTTTATTATTTTCTTATTAAATAATACTCGGGTCAGACCGAGATGCTACAGGTGCTTCAGCTTGACTTCTCACTTGGGATTGATTTCTCTGACTTTTGGCTAACTACTTAGATTAGTAGTTTTTGTTGTATACATTTGAGATATAGACTCCATAATGTATACTTATTCTTTTGTGTAGTTCTTGTAACTATTCTTTTGTGTTATTGCAGATCTTTTTAGACCTCTACTCTGATTTACACTTTCATGTGTTAGTTATTCATTCACATCTTTTTCCGCCTTTGTGATGTGAATTATCTGTGACTGATTTATGTTATGCTGATTTCTGTATTTGTTTCCGAAGGATTTTTATAGCCACTGTGTAGTAGTTTTGAGTTTGTATCGGTATGTCGGATTTCCTCTCTTGAAATAAAATGCATGTTGTACTATCTGACATATCGGTGCTCGCACAAAGAAATTACATGGATGGTCGCTCCTCAACAGCCTTATTCTCCGTGCTAGTTGACGGCATTACACCGTAATGTTCTTGGCTAGCGTGGGTATAGAGGTGGGGCGTCACAGCTTTGGTATCAGAGCCAAACTTCGGAACAATATGGAATATTATAACAAGGATCATCGTCCTAAGTCCATCTTAGGAGTCGTGCTTTAGGATTTAATTCGAGTCTTCGTACCGATTCATCCTATTTTCCTTATGATTCCTTGTTTATCTATCAAGATTGCTTGATATTCAATTTGGTGAATAACCTTTTTCTTCTTCTTTCTTTCTAAAGGAAGAGGAATGTCTAGACCAGGCCGCCCCAGAGCCGTACCATCTAGCACTCCACCCCAGGATGGAGTTTTTATGACTGCTCAACAGCTTCTTGATTTAGTGACAAATGCTCAAGCAGCTGGAGCTATCCCGGAACCTACTCACCCAAAGTCGGGATTTGGACGCTTGTGCATCGATTACACTAATATGGGTGGGGAGCCATTCAAAGGTTACGAAACTATTATTAAAGTGCAGGCTTGGCTAAGGTCATGCGATCGAATCTTTTCTCGCATGAATCTTGTTGACCTTCACCGAGTTCAGGTGGCCTCTAGTATGCTCCGAGAAAGAGCATTGGACTGGTACGAACTTCTTATTTCTGAGATTAATGAAGCGGATCTCACCTGGGAGCAATTCCGGGAACGCTTCGAGTTGAAATTTGTACCAGAAGCAGAGAAATTGACATTGGCTTGACGATTTATAGACCTTGTTCAAGGTGATTCTTCCGTGACTAATTATGTCGCCTCCTTCGAGTCGCTTTCTAAATACGGGGTTGAATACATCAACACCCCTTTAAAGAAGAACCAGAGGTTCGTCTATGGCTTAAACAAAAATCTCAAGAAGCCATTACTTCTAAAATTAGAAGTTTCTTTCGACCAACTCATTGATATCGCTCTTCGTCTTGAAGACGCGGATAGGGAGAATGATGTTGAAGTGGTGGGTTCCAAACCAAACTTCAACAACAAGAAGAGGCCAAACAAATTCAAAGGCCCCTATCCCAATAAGAAAGGGAGGCAAGCAACTCCTGTTGAAAAGACCTTTTCCTCTACTCAAGGGAAATGCTATAATTGTGGTTCGAAAGACCATTTTGCGAACAAGTGTTCAAAGCCTCGTACTTGTCGCTATTGCAAGAGCCCGGACCATTTTATGCATGTATGTCCCAAACTTCAAAATAGGAAGGAGGGAAAGCTTAATGTTGCTCAAGCCCCTGGCAACACATCTCGTGGCCAAGGTATTTCTCATTCTATTCTGGATGGAATTATTTTATTTCGTGATCATCCAATTCGAGTTCTTTTTGATACGGGTGCATCCCATTCTTTTATATCAAAAGAACTTGTTGATGTTTTTTCTTTGGATGTTTTGTGTTTAATGACTTCTTTGAGAATTGCGAATCCGGTTGGTGGAGCCGCAACAATCAGTTTACTGTGTAAAGATGTCGAGATTATTTTGTGTGATTTTCCTTTCCTAGCTGATTTGCATGTCATGCGTTATTTAGGCTTTGGAATGATTTTGGGAATGGACTGGCTTAACCGTTATGAAGCTCATATCCTATGTCCTGAGCGGACTATTCATCTCCGACATCCTCAATCTGTTAATCAGGTTTCTATTATTCTTAAAGATTCGGATTCTGCTTTGGTTGCATCTTTATATTCTTTAAACCCTCGTGATGACGATGATGATGATGAGGGTGATATTATTTCTCTTATTCACGTCGTTCGTGAATTTTCCGACATATTCGAGCCCGTTTTAGGATTACCACCTAAGCGAGCAATTGAGTTCAGAATTAATCTCATTCCTGGAGCTCAACCTATCACTCGCCCTCCTTATCGTATGTCCAATAAAGAAAACGAGGAGATGCGTAAACAATTATCCGATTTGGAGATGAAGCAATTTATTCGCTCTAGTTCCTCGCCTTGGGGAGCTTCAGCTATTTTTGTGAATAAATCCGATGGAACTCTTAGGCTTTGCGTTGACTACCACAAGCTTAATGATCTTACTATCAAAAATAAATATCCTTTACCTCGGATTGATGATCTATTCGATCAACTTAGTGGTGCTAGAGTCTTTTCACAATTAGACTTAGCTACTAGATTTCATCAGCTTCGTATTGTAGAGGATAGCATTACTTTGACATCGTTCCGTACTCGTTATGGATCTTATGAATGGCTTGTTATGCCATTTGGTCTAACGAATGCTCCGGCTTATTTCGTTGACCTTATGAATCGAGTTTTCAAAGATTTTCTCGACCGGTTTGTTCTCATTTTTATTGATGATATTCTTGTGTATTCTAAAACCGAGGAGGAGCATGAAAAACATCTTCGGATTGTGTTGGAAACTCTTAGGCGTAATCAATTAAAAGCAAAATTTTCTAAATGCCATTTTTGGCAATCTCGTGTGAAGTTTCTCGGTCATATTATTTCCGAATCCGGAATTTCTGTGGATCCTTCAAAGATCGAAGCGATTCAAGATTGGAAGAGACCGAAGAGTGTGACGGAGATTCGTAGTTTTCTTGGATTGGCGGGTTATTACCGCTGTTTTATCAAAGACTTTTCTAAGATTGTCGTGCCTCTCACTAGCTTAACGAAGAAAGGTGTTAAATACATTTGGTCGGGCAAATGTGAAACTTCTTTTCAAAAACTAAAAGAACTCCTTTCTGGTGCTCCTATTCTTGTTATTCCCGAGGGGAATCAAGGTTTCGTTGTTTATACCGATGCTAGTCGCATCGGTTTGGGTGCCGTTCTGATGCAAAAAGAACGTGTTGTTGTTTATGCCTCTGGGCAATTGAAGCCTGCTGAGACTAGATATGCCACTCATGATTTAGAGCTCGCGGCTATTGTTTTTGCTCTTCGGATTCGGCATCATTATCTTTTAGGAGAGAAATTTGTTCTTTATACCGATCATAAGTCCTTGAAGTATTTATTCTCTCAAAAGGAACTTAATTTGCGTCAACAACGTTGGCTCGAGTTCCTTGCTCCTTATGATCTTGATATTCTTTATACCCCCGGTAAGGGTAATCGTGTCGCCGATGCTCTTAGCCGTAAACAACAAGCTGTTGTTTCTATGATGATATACGAATGGAACGATCTCGAGATTTTATCCACTTGCGAAATTCGAGACCATGTTTCCGATTTATGTTCATCTCTTGTTTTATGTAGCCTTGAGGTTCATCCTTCTCTTTTAGACCGCATTCTTGAAGCTCAAAGACTAGATCCCGAATTGGCTCTTCTTGGCTGAAAGACTTTGAAATTGATTCTCGTGGCGGCATTCGAAAATTTGGTAGACTAATCGTACCAAATATTGGTGATCTTCGTAAAGATACTTTAGAAGATTCCCATCGTTCTAAATTTACCATTCATCCTGATAGTAGTAAAATGTACGCGGATATGAAGCGACTTTATTATTGGGAGGGAACGAAACTTGACATCGCTAACTTCGTTAAGCATTGCATGACTTGCCAACTCGTTAAGGCCGAGCATCAAAGGCCCGGTGGGTTATTGCAACCTTTAGAAATTCCAATTTGGAAGTGGATCAGATTTCCATTGATTTCTATTGACGGCCTTCCCCGTTCTCGTTCGGGTCATGATAGCTTATGGGTGATTGTTGATAGGCTTACTAAATCCGCCTATTTTATTCCCGTTCGGTCTAACCGAACCGTACCTCTTTTGGCCAAACTTTTTATCAAAGAGATTGTTAAATTACATGGAGTTCCTACTTCTATAGTTAGTGATCGTGATCCATTGTTTACTAGTGGATTTTGGAAGAGTCTTCAAAAAGCTTTAGGAACGAAGCTTAATTTTAGCACCGCTTATCACCCCCAGTCCGATGGACAAACCGAGCGTGTGAATCAAACTCTTGAAGATCTTCTTCGTGCGTGTGTTCTTGATTTTGGTGGAAGTTGGGAAGATCATATTTCACTTGTTGAATTATCCTATAATAATAGCTTCCAATCTAGTATTGGTATGGCACCTTTCGAGGCACTGTATGGAAGGCCATGCCGATCTCCTTCTTGTTGGCACGTTCCATTGTGTCCTGAACGCGGGGTAAACCCTAGAAATGCCAGTCGGTACGCTTTGTTTGGAGTTTGAAAAAATTCGGGTGAATAGTGTTTAGGAAATTTTCTATAAAAGGACCCCCTTATTCACAATTTTCAACAAAACAAAAACCCTAGGGTTTTAAGCAGCGGTAGCCACTCTATTCTATCAATGGCCAAGAATTTCCATTCTTCTCCCTCTGATTTATTCAAATCCACTAATCGATTCAAGATAGTTTCAGCTACAAAATCGTAGATCACATCCTCCTCTACATATCCAACGGCTGTGATCGTCATCGGAGCATTGATGGAGGCGCAACAGGCCAAGGAAGGCGTCACGAACGGGCACATTTTTCACGACGATGGCAAGACCGAGCTTCGTCTCGTTCACTTCGTTGGTAAGCGTGGTGATGGGCTTCAAAACCGTGGTGTTCGATCGAATTGAAAGCACATAATGGGGCCGCGTTAATTAGGGTTTGATGGCGGCTAGCATGGGTTCATCGGTCTGGGTTTTACGCGATGGGGAAGGAGAAGCAATATGCAGCCAATATCTGCATCTTGGAAACGTGCGGTCCGGATGATGATAGGGTTTGAAAATTTAAAAGAAATTGTAAAATTATTATATTTATAATTCGTGTAAACTTTAAAAATGTATAACTCTTTCATACGAGGTCTGTTTTGGAAGAAACGAATTGTGTTGGCTTCGTTTTGTCGAGCACTACGCAATGGAACAGGATTGGAGTTGATTGGAGCTAGTGAAAATTTTGGGTAAAATTGAACGCATGTTTAATTTTATTCAAAATAAATCGCTAAAACTGTTATTGGAAACAAGGTGAGAACTTCTCACTCAATCAAATCTGTTTCGATTTAAATTTTAAATAGTTAGATTTAAAATTGCTTGACTGTATGTTTGAATGATGATTGCTATATGTTGTATTAAATAGACCCTATACACCGTATATTAAGCGGAGATTATTTATTAAAAACATATACCGCGAATATTCCATCTTGAAGTGGAGTTGGTATTATATATGTACTTGGAGTTGATTTCCCACATTATATAGCGGATGAGACCCTATTGCACCGCATAATAGCGGATAATATTTTATAAAACCCATATACCGCAATATTCCGTATTGAAACGGAATTGGTATTGTGCTAACATCTATGGATGCAGGAAAATAGGTTGGAGGGATCCAACTGGATTCCTCACCAGTATTTATTTGATTACAGATATTTTGATATATGTTGATTATCATATACTGATATATGATGTTTGGATGTCGTGATTGATTATTTGGTGCTGTTGTAGCATTGGACCTATTTTGGGAAATTAAAAGTGTTAAAGTGATGATTTTCAAATTTAAAAGGATTTTAAAAGTGATTTTGAAAGTATACGTTTTATTAAATTTTGGAATTGATTCATTTTAAATAAATAAACGTTATAAATTTTAATGTTATAAAAATTATGATTTTTGAGAAATATAGTTGAAAATTTATTTCTGAAAATATGGAGTTAATGATTTCATATAAAATATTTTTAAATGGAGATTTTTGAATTTATTATAAACAGTTTATAAATAAGATTTATAGAATTAAATTTTTATAAATCAGTAAATGAAATTTTAATGGAGTTTTTATAAATGTAAAAAGAGAGTATTAAATGAATCTTACAAGTAATAAGATTTATAATTTGTGAAGTTTTAAAAGAACGATTTTGTAAATAAATGAATTATAAGTATTTAACTTATAATATGGATTTTTGGTATATAATTGAGTTATAAATTGAATTGGTTAATAAAGGAGATTTTTGAATTATTATAAACGGTTTATATAAAAGACTTATAAAATGGATATTTATAAATTAAAAATATTGGAATTATAAGACGAGTTTTTATAAGTGTTAAAATGAAGTATAAATGGATTTCATAAGTGAATGAAATTTATAGATTTATAAATTGTGAAGTTATAGAATGAATTGATTTTGTAAAATAGAGAATTATAAGTAATTTGCTTATAATTTGGATTTTGCCGTGTAAATGGGATATAAATAGAATATGTTAATAAAGTCATTTTATAAGTTGATGTCGTTATAAAATATAAATGGAATTTATAAACATTGTTTTATAAATTCGAAAACGACTTATTTTGTTAAGTTAATTATTATAGCTTATTAAAGGAGATTATCCACGATTTTGGACAGTGGATCATCCTTTAAAATAAAATGTGTAGAAATGATGAAATTGGTTAACGAAGTATATTCACGATTTTGGACAGTGAATAATATATATTAAAGAAATGTTTTGGGAAAGTGATATTTTAAATAGAATTAAAACGATTTAAAGTTGTTTTAAAATGTGTTAAGGATCGAAACCATAGCAACATTCATTGTTGAAATAGACGTTTTCGAGAAATAAGAAAAAGATGGACTATAACACTATTGTTATAGTAAATGATTTTCGTAAGGAAATGTTTTGATGCAGTATTAGGATTTATATATCTATCTTAATTTCGAATCCCTATACTAGTGATTTTGGGTTGTCGTAACGATGTTTTACGCAACATTCGTTTTGACTCAAATAAATGTGTTTAAGAGAATGTTTTCCTTAAGAATAAAATATATACTTAATTGTAATTTAAGTATATTGAATATTTTCCAAATGTTGAAAATAAATAGATTTGTGAATTACGTATTATTAAATAAGTATGGGAATGTTTTTCCAATATGAAGTGAAATGTTTTGAGATTATATCTTTTAAAGATAAATTGAAAAGTGATTTGAAATTTATTTTCAAATGGTTGAAGTGTGGAAAAAAAAAGTATCTTGTAAAGATATTTTTGGAAAATTAATAATTTGGAAAATTATTTGGAATATGGTGATGCTGTGCATATTTATTGATAGTTAAATATCTGATTATCAATATTTACCTTTAAATAGGTATTTGTTGTGATTTGCTTGAATTTGAATGCTACACTTATTTTTAAATATTATGCTCGTTATTCAGTTTAGCCGGAAAAGGACCTTTGTGTCGTATAACCCATTCCGAATATGTGATTCGACGTATATGGATAGCATTGAAGACCGGTGTTGAAGACCGGGTATTTGCGAGAACGATAGGATGACCTATCGATTTTCTCTGCACCGAGTAGCTACGGTATAGAGATTCAGATCTCCTAAGTGATGGGAAGTCCGATCGAGATTGTGAATACCCGGAGTGCAAGGACTTCTTTGGAAGTGCTTCGGTTCTGTTCGAACCCAGAATAGACTTGTATGGATTGTATGTCTAACATTACATTTGAAATATAAAGCAGATTTCTTTCAATTACATTTCTGTTGGTGGCGGAGAATTTATTTTCTTAGCTTAGCACCCTTCTCTAAGACGTACGAGCTCAGAGGTTATGTAGTTGAAGGTTATCAGCAATATATTCCCAATTTGGTAATGTGGCATGCCGAGTGCTGTTGATCATTTACTGATCAAAGCGTGGCTTTTGTATAAAGCGTAGCTTTGTGGACGAGACTTCGTCGGACCTCACACCCCAGAAATGGTCGAAACAGGAAAGATACAGCAAGGTTTCAAGGATCGCGTCCCTAGGGTATGTCCATTTTCTTCTGGATAGAGGTGGTATCATGATATGCAGCCCAGATACTTAACATATGTTGTTGCTGCAAATTTATTACTTTGTGGTTGTTGGAATCGAGCGCTCGGGTAAAGGTTGGTTATGACTGGTGATGGAATATCTGAGGTTGATACTCCCGGGCGGGGGGTACACCGGCTTTGTGTTGGCAGAGATCCTGTTAGGATGCTCGGGGACATCCTTCCAGAGGCGTTCCATTTCGGTATGGGAAGTTCCTTGGCCTGACCATTTGTTGGAAATCCATTCTTCAATATGAGCCTTGTCGGTTTTAGTTGTATAACCTGCCATTTACATTTGGTGGCGCCCCACTGTTTCGATGGTAGCTATAGTAGGCATACGATAATGGTCGTATGTTGGCTAAGATTTATATTATACTTTCGAAATGATTTTTATCCACTATGCACTAGTAATAATAAAAATCAAATGATTTTGCGTAGTAAGCATCTTTGACTATCATAAGGAGAAATCTCCTCCGATTCTGCGTTTGCATTGTGTGTGTGTGGGGGAGGCCTTGTGATAGTTATATTTTCTAAAAGCATTGCGAATCTATTTAAAAATATTTCTTTGTTTGTTTTTAAAGAATAATTGTTTTAAGTTCTCACGCCAGTCACATGACGGACTTGGAGTTTATTGTTCCCTTCCTAAACTCTGGGTGTCCACCAATTTCCACACGGGCAGTCTAGAGTCAGGTTATCAGGTTATTCTGGAATTCGAGAGTTGCTGTAGAGATCTGGAGGCAAGCTGGATGGCATGGCGTATTAACTAGTACATAGTATTTCTTTTCCGCTGTTTTTTGTTGTAAACTCTGATGATGAAATGTAATGTGATGTAATGTAATAACTGATATAGTTCTTTGTTTTAAAGATATTCATTTATCTATTATATGTTGTTCCACTGCGATTGTGAGATTCTGATATTGTTTCTGTTGTTTCCTATTTTTTTCCTTCTTCTATCTTCTTCTTCTACCTTTTTCTTCTTCTTAAACCCTAATGGTTCGGTTTTTTGGCATTCAATTGCTCGGTAGTTGATACAGTGGACGTATTAATGTCGATTTTCGAAAGTCGAAGTCCGAGGCTATTACATCTGGTATCAAAGCCAGATTTCGATCCTAGGACCTATGGGCTTACATCTCTATTAAAATACAACAGATAATAAATTATCATCCAATCAACCAAGGTGAGAATCATGGCTCTGTTGGGTGTTACTCATTAGAGATAGAGTCAGTAGTACTCTAGAATGAGTGTGAGTGTAATAATAGCTATGAGAGCGTGCTTGTTAGTGAATATGAAATTTTTTTGTATTGTGTTGACTTATCGGTTGATTGTTTATAGATTCTGGTCGATGCAGTCTTGCTAACTGTCGTAGATAGGGGTTTCTAAACTCTTAAGCAAGATAAACCGACATGGTATCATTTTGAATTGGTAAATGAAATAAATTTACCCCAAAATATATTTTATATATAAAGGGATAATTTTTCAGAATTATTAAAGTGTACATAAATTGATTGTTTGGTTGTTGAAACTGTAACAATATATATATATAAGTTAATTAAAAGATGTTTGAATAATCTAAATGAAAACAACAATTGTAAAAGAATAATTGTATAAGCGAGGAATTATAAGTATGGAATTATAATTAATGTGATTTACAATTGTGAAATAATCTTATATATAAGAAGTGAAACTATATGAATATGTTTACAAATATGAGTTGTAAATAAAAAAATGAATTTGAATAAGTGACGAAATTTGACTTTGGTAAAAGTAAATAGAATTTACTTTAGAATTGGAATCTGAATTGGATTTATAAGTGGGAATTTAAGTTAAGTTAAACAAATGATGTTTAGATGGAATATAACTTAAGTGATGTTGAATGAAGTTGGATTTAGTATCGAAGTAAATTAATAAAGTGAAGCGCTTGATATGAACTTGATTTATGTAATGAAATTCAACTTTTATGGTTAAATGAATTAGCAATTGAATTAATGAATGAATTGAATATTAATCAATTGAATGTAAAAGAATTGATATGGAATAATGGATGTAAGTGTTAATTCATTAGAAGCTAATGAAGTTGGAAAAAAAATAGAATAATTGAATGGAAGTCAATTTAATATCAACCAATTGGAGTTAAAAAGAGTTGAACCAAATTGAATGAATGTAAGCGAAGTAAATAAATTTGGTAATGTTGGATATACATTGGTTGTTATATGATAGTTAGTTGTTTGTATCTAATTCATTAAGTGATTAATGAAATTGTATTAATAAAAATTGAAAGCTAAAGTTATTGAAATCAAATTGGAATTTAAGTGAATCTTAAATAAAATTGAATTTGATTTGGAAGTGAACCAACTTGAATATGAATTAGTGAATATTAACTAATTAAAAATGAATGTTAGTAAAAACATCCATTGTTAATGAATCTAATGTGATTAAAATTGGAAAACCAATTCATAGAATATAATGAGAAGTACATGTATATTGATTTGGTTATGGATGTTAGTTAGATGCTAGTTGGTCGATGGTTGAATTTATTGCTTTTACTGCATTTGCTATATTAGCATATATAGTTGTTGGTGTATGTTGCATATCGATATTATTGTCTATATACATCTTTCTCATCTGTTTGTTGAGTGTTTAGTAGGTACGGATTGTGTTTGCTTCGCAATTGGCTTTCGCGCTATATTAGCCGTATATGCTCGCTAATAATATATAAGGTACATATCTCGGATTACATATCGTACTTTTACATTTTTTTCCCTGCGGGATGCCTCATTACATGATGAGATGTATATCTGTGACATATATATTGCCATTTTTTTTCGGATCGAGCCACGCAAAGGAGACTATGGCGAAATTTTCTAAAAATTTAAGGCGTTAGAATATTTTTGAGAAAGATTCAAAATTTTTGTGAAGACTATATTTTGATTTGGAGTTGAAAGTTAAACAATAGTAGTTGGTTTTGAAAGATAACTAAGTATGATTTGAAAACTTAGCAAAGTTATTATAAGAAGTTAACTATGGATTTTGGGAAAGTTAATGGATTCTGTAACTTTTTCTTACTTGGTAATTTCGAGGACGAAATTCTTTTAAGGGGAGAAGTTTGTAAGGACCCAGAATTTCTGTTAAATAAATTCGTATATTTAATTGATTTTTTAAATAATTAAAAGATAATTTTATAAGTCGAATAAAATTTTATTTTAAATATCTGGATTTAATTGCATAATTAAATCGATAATTTAATATTGAAAATTACATAAATACTTGGAAATTTGGTTTAATGTGATTAAAATTGATTTGTAAAATTTTATTTAATCATATTAGAGTTAGAATGATGTTATAGAACTTTTAAAATCAAATTAAAAGTTAAATTGTGAAGATTGAATATTTTAATATTTAATTGATGAGTTAAAATAGCCATTTTTCATACAGTCTTGGATTTTGACGAAACCAGTTTCATTGGATCCATAATGTTATATTATTGTATGGTTTCAAATTTCGTGTCAATCGGACTTACGTTTTGTCCTGGGCAAGCCAAAACACATAGAAATTAGTTTAATTGATTTAATTTAAATTTGATCGTTTATTTCCGTAACTCGCACATATGATCGAATTAGCCTCTGAAACACGTTCCATTGTGTCCGGAACATGGGGTAAACCCTAGAAACGCCAGCCGGCACGCTTTGTTTGGAGTTCGGAAAATTTCGGGTGAATAGTGTTTCGTAGAATTTTCTATATAAGGGCCTCAACTTTCACAATTTGCAAACAAGAAAACAAAACCCTAGTTTCTAGGTCAGGCTGCCATCATTGTTTTTAATGGCCGAAAATTGTTCATCTTTCTCCTCTAATTTCTTCAAATCCATCAGCTTTTAGCAAAAGTTATTAACTACAATATTGTAGAGGACAAAGAGATCTTCAACTTCAACGGTGGAGATCGTTTTTGGCGAAGCCAATCGCCTGCTATGGGGCCGCGTTCGTCTCGTGGTTGTGCATGCATCTCGAGGTCCAGGGAGGACCGAGCTCCACTTTGCTTCGGCCGAAGGTGCACGTCGTGATGGGCTAAATGATGGAGTTATCTGATCAACGTAAAGATGCTCGTATTGGTTGCTTTGGTTAGGGTTTTAGTAGCGGCATGGGTTCACGTACGCGTGTGAGATACTGGGGAAGAAGAAGTAAGAGGAGCGGCCCAGATTTTCAATTGCAAAACGCACGGCATGGATCAGTTAGGGTTTAAAAATAAAAATAATTTGTGAATTTGTATTATATAAGAAGTGTACAAATTTAAAATGTGATATCTTTTTGCTACGAGGTCGAAAACGCACAGAACGACTTGCGCTGGCTTCGTTTTGACGAGCACTATGCTATGGAACTGGATTGGGGTCGTTTGGAGCTAATTTGAATTTCGAGTAAAATTAAACGTGTGTTTAATTTTATTCAAAATAAAACGCTGAAACTGAATTGAAAGCAAGGTGAGAACTTCTCACTCAATCAAAATTGTTTCGATTTAAATTTTGCCTTGAAATCAAGATTATATTTGCATTTACTACTTGAAAAGAAATCCATACAAGGACCGTGCGGGATTGAATGTAGGGTAACTCCGAACTAGTATAAAATTCTGATGCGTTCTTTCCTTTTTATGTTTATTACATTTACTTTTATCTGCACTTTGTAACTGTGATTATTTATGGGATTGTAAATTACAACATTCCAAGTAGAATCTTAAAGAATTTGAAAATTATTTATATAATCCATTAAACACTATGCACCCACCTTCTTGTGTTAATTTAGCCTTAAGATCCCTATTCCGCTGACCCACAGGTATGTTGGACCTTTTCAAATTCTTAAGAGGGTAGGGCCACTTTCTTGTAGATTTGAGTTGTCGGAAAGATTGCTGAGGGTCCACAATGTTTTCTATGTATCCCATTTGTCGAAGTATATGCATGACCCATTGCTGATTGTTGAGCCATCTATTCAGGAGGATTTGGACATGGAACCAAACTTGATCATGATAAGGCATCCAGTTCACATTATGGATTAGGATGTAAATAAATTGCATAATAAAGTTGTGAGATTGGTTAAGATTCAGCGGAGTGAAGATCCCAGAGATTGCACTTGGGAGACTAAGAATAGCATGAGGGAAGCCTAACCCGAGTTGGTGATAGAGTAGTTGTTGCTTATTGTATGGATTGTGTACTCGCTATTTATGATGTAGTTGGTTAGCGTGCATCTTTTGTACGCATTTCATCATTTATGATGTAAGCCTTCTTGAGTTATTTTGAGTTATCGTTTTTTGCTAATTTCGGGATGAAATTCTTTTAAGGAGAAAGAATGTAACAACACGAAATTTAATCACTTTAAATATGAGTATCTAATATGTTTTTAAATAATTAATTAATGGCTTTTATAGCTCAAATAATTTTTTTTTAAATGATAGATAATGATGGTGAAGTTGTTTTGAAAGTTGGTTTACAAAAATAATTATTTTGAAGAAAAAGCAAAAATATGACCAAAAATCATTTTTAGGATTTTCGACTTTTCATTATCCAAAAGTTGTCGGAAAACATTGTGTACACTAGAGTATATACACACACATATATAAATATATAATATATGCCTTGGTAAAAGAAGTGGATTAGGTTAAAAAGCTAAAATTGTATTTACTCAAGTAAATAAGATAAGTTGACTTTTCCTTTTCTTTTTTTAAAAAGGAGAAAAATGTAAAAGGTAACTTCCCATCACAAAAAGTGATGAAGTGATGGAATGAAGGAGGGTGGTGTCTTTCATGTTGCATAGGCAAGGAGAGGAGGTATTGTGGCATAAATGTGTGGAGGGTAAAGAACTGAAGGGCAAAAGGATAATTTATTTATTCCATTTTATATAAAAACAATTTTCCTTTTTTCAGTTCTCATTTTCATTTCATTCACTCATTTTAAAACTCTCACTTCTTTTTCCCAAGCTTTCATTTTAAATTCCACGGCTACTTTTAAATTTTCAAGTCAAAGATTCTTCCTTTTTCCATATGTAATCTTTAAAAACTTATTTTGAAACCTTTCTTTTCCTTCTACACCTTCTCCTTTTCCAAAACAAGCCAAACCTTCCTTCCTAAGCCCTAGGCTGAACCCACCTACCCAAGGCTAAACCAAAATTTCACTTCCAAGGTCCAAAGGTCAAGTTTTTGAAAAAGAAAAGTTGATCCGGGTGTTAGAGCTAGGTTGTAATAGCTTTGATTTTTAGTTGTGTGGATTTTGATTAGTAAAGCTCACCTTTTTAAACAAAGTTTTAAATTTATTTATTAATTTTAAAAATTGTTGCCAGTTGTAAGTTTGGAAAGTAAAGTTCAATTGTGTTTGTTCATATAAGTGATTGTATGTGATATTATGTTATGGACATGGAAGTGTAGTTGAAATGCTAAGTGATGGTTTGAAAGTGATGATTTGTATTTTGTGTATGGATGTTATTGCATTTATATAAATGTATGAGTTATGTTATGGATGTTTTATGCTAAAAGGGAAAGTTAGCACTTGAATTTGTGTATGTGGTGACATCGAGATCCCATGTGTTAAAACTTGTTTTACTTATTTATTTTATAGAAAAAGTTTTATAAAGTTTTCAAAAAACTTTACTTTTTGTTTCCAAAATTTTATACAAAGTTTATTAAGTAAGTTAAATATAAAAGGTAAAGGTCTAAAAGGCTATTTGATATATCAAACAGGTTTTAAGGTTATGGCATCCACGGCGACAGTCGCTATGGATGCAGTTCGTAAAATGATAATTTTTGTGTAAACTAAAATGGGTATTCACTTTAGATATTTTTGAAGATTCTATAAACTATATTATAAGTAGAAATTTTTTTGATTAATAATTAATTAATTAATCAATTAAGGAGTTAATGATTATTATAATTAAGTAAGTAATGATAATTAGTACTTAGTTATTAATTAAGTAAGGTAATTATAATTAATTAAGGTAATTATTTAATAATTAATTAAGTAAGGTTTAAGTTATTAATTTATTATTTATTAAAGGTATAATTATTTAAATTAATTATTAATTAAATAAGTTTATTTATTAATAAATTTGTAATTAAGGAGAGTTTAATCATTACTTAACTATTAATTAAGTTAAGATTTAATTAAGGTTTAATTATTATTAAATGAAAGGTTTAAACTTATTATTAATTAATTAATTAAAGTTTTAATTTTTAATCACTTAATTTCCAAGGATTGTTTTGTCTAAAAGCAACTTTCTTTCACAAAAGATGGGTTTTAAATACATGGGATTTTCTTTATTTGTGCCATTAAGTAACCAAACAAATATGATAAGTTATACTAAAGCGTTGACACGTTTTGTTGAAAGTAAGTCATCTTGTTTTTAGCACTAAAAGTCGATGAGTAGACATTCCTCTACCCGTGACATTTAGAACTTGATTTTCTAGGCAAAGGGTAGAGAAGTCAAAATGTTGAAAACATGATAAA
Organism: Allium cepa; assembly: GCA_030765085.1. Classification (NCBI taxonomy): domain Eukaryota; kingdom Viridiplantae; phylum Streptophyta; class Magnoliopsida; order Asparagales; family Amaryllidaceae; genus Allium; species Allium cepa. The sequence continues at coordinate 112,018,582 of CM060928.1, read as the reverse complement.
TACAAGAGAGTTAATTTCAATATATAGGTCATGATAAATTAAGTATATGAAAGATACTTCATGGTATACTGAATACCAAATTTCAAGGTATGGAAACTTTTCTCTAGCTAATAGGTAAGAATGTACGTGGAGTCAAGGTTAGTTTCTAACTTGTTCGAGTGCATTATTAATCAAGGGATAGTACTGTTTGAAATCAGATAGTGGAGATAAGTTTAGAATATCTTACTTTTCATATACACATCTATACACACCCCAGGTAATGGATTTCTCCACTATTGATAACTTAATCCTTTTAAAATCATCGAATGTTGGTATAAAGGGACCGAGATCGGGTAACACGAGTTATCCGTAAAGCACTTCGAACCAACGTAAGCATTCGAAGTGGAAGCATATGGAAGATGACTGAATTGAAGAGGATGATCTTTGAAGTGGAAGGGGTACTTGCTACTAATCCTTTGGGTGATTCCAAAATGGATGTAGTAGAAGTAGTACTTTCGATTATTTTCATATCCTGAATAACTTGTATGGATGAATGTTAGCATTGCATTGTCACTAGGAGGGCAGTGTTAGCATTCCAAGTGGGATTGCTAAGGTAAACGTAACCTTGAATCTCAAAACCGATAATGACTAAAACAGGGAGGTGCCCCTGGGCTATGTCAGTCGCTCTTATTAGGGTATGATCATCGCATGGTCTAGATTGGTATTTATATATTTATGCATGCTTCGAGCCTGGTACGGTTGTTGAATGCAACCAAGCGGTGACATATACGATTACCATCTAGTAGTGAGTAGTCAAGTCCTAATTCGCAAAGGTGGAAATGTTTAATAGCCTATGTACATTTTCTCTAGAGGTATATTGTACGAAAGGTGGTCTCTTACCTTATCATTGTAAGGAATCCATTCTCCAATAAGTACCTTTCGAACTTAGTTATATACATATTACGCTGGAATTCAATTAATGTAATAATTTTGGCTATGATTCGATATTTACTTTAAACCCTAGTCATTATTATAATATCGATGGATTTTCTATTAAAAGGATTTGGTTACCGTAAGGTAAAAACTTGTCCACGTTTATGTGCAACGTCATCTTACAAGATACGTTTATTTTTAAAAGAGTTTTATAAGTACAAGAATTCTTTTGTTTAAAGTTTAGCCACACCAGACCCATGTCTGACCTAGAGTTTTTCGTTCTTTCCTAAACTCTTAGGTACTCAAATTTTTATGAGTAGCCAAGTAGTCCAGATTCTTACGGATGCATTTTTTGAGGAACATGGAGCAGGAGGCTTTGATATGTAGATATTTATTTTATTTCCATTGTGTATGTATAATATGTATCAGCATAAGGGGGCAGGCAGTTATAGCTATCGCTGGCTCAAGTTGGTATTTTTGTAACTCTGATATTCATTTTAGGAAGGATGCTATGTATTGTTTAATGTTGTCATTAGGAGTAAGGAAGGCGAATCGTTACAAACACATAAAATAAACAAGCAAAAACCTGTACTTAACAGTGTTTACAATCAATAGCAAACAAAGCTCACGGTTTCCTAAATTCAAAAATCCTCTCATCACATAAGGATAATAAATAATCTATAAAGAGTACCTTACGCTCAATAGCGTCAGGTTATTACTTAGATGATTATTCATGCTACTCTAGAACAAATCGAAGAGTCATTACCTAAACTCTCCATAAGCCAACAAAACATAGTATGCGTATACTTATGCCCATATGATGTGCATGGATCATCCGTATGTAATATTTAATCTAATAACTTTCTCAATCACAATTTCACTTCCCAACTAGTATAGGTCACTCGACCTCTCTAGGGCGGACTCTGCTTGATTATAAACCATTGTTTCCCTTACGTAGCCATATACTATGATAAAAAACCTCAGGATCATATTAAGAATCTATTTCAAGTATTTACCCTCGAAAATCGAATGAAAAATCCTTATTGGTGCAAATCAGCTAGAAACCTTATACTCAAATCTTAGATCAAGAACGACCATGCAAATAAAATAATCTACATATAGCTTATGTATTTTATTCTATTGTTTCTTAACTACACTAATTTCTTTTTATATCACATTCATTTACATAAATAATATCTCATTCAATACTAAAACTATTTATGAACCATTTAATAAAACATAACTCGGGTTTTTTAACATTTTATAAAGACATAAATTTATTTATAAAATATTTCATAAAAGCATACTTCAAGTTTATATTCGTATAATGTCTACTACATCCTAAGAGTATATACAAAATATTATATTCGCTCTTCTTTCTAAAATTCAAATGCAGGCCCAAATTAAATCCGGGTCTTATAACCGAGTCAACCTTTTCAACTTCTTTACCCTTCAGTTTAAGCCAGTAGCTAGGATGAGCAGGACACTGGTATCCAAATTTACACCTAGAGCCCACTTTTCTTAAATAACCCTAAGACAAAGATATTTATTAGTTGGCATAATAACAACGAACGATTTACATAACATGGATGTTCATAAAATTTAGAGCTTCTTTTAACTTACTACCTTCTCAATTCAAGGGTTGCATAAACTCAACTTTATATTCCCAGAAACACTTAGCTTCAAGTTCTATAATGTAACGACCTGGGATTTTTGACATCCCGAGTTATGAATATTAATTTATAATATTCAATAATATTGTATTTTAATATACAAATTCCCAAAAACTGATAATAATATACAAATTTTCCAAAACCAATATAATTTGAATTTTCAGATCTATATTAATAATACAGATTGATTAAATGGAAATCTCTTTTATATATATATATTTTAAAAAAAATATGTATATTTTGTTCTAAAGATGAAATATAATAGAGAATTAAAATTAATGGGAAAAATCATATGCATACATTTTTACATATAAGGATAACAAAATTTATATGTATATAATGTGGATAGAAATTCATAGCAGTAAATAGATAATGAAGTAAAAAGGATATTTTTAATTTGGGCATATAAATAGTATTGTTTATATTAAATAAAAGAGTTTTAAGTGAACTTTTCTAAAATAATATATATACACCATGAATAACAAAAGTTATATATATGTAAAGATAAGTTCAAAAGGAAAATTTATAATATTTATAAATAAATAAAAATGTTATAAATTGAATTATGTGTATAAGAATCACATAAGTATAAATAGGAGAAACTATATACGTACATAGATATCAAATGAACTTAGTTTATTTGAAAATAATATATTTCTATATTATGAACAAAAATGTATATATGGTTACGTATATACATGAAGGCTTAAAAATAATTTTATACCACTTTGTAGTTCTTGTTTTAAGTAATATATGTATCTCAGGTGTTTAATATAGAATGTTATTTATTTTATTTAAATAATATATATAAAGGTATATTAACCAAGAGTGTTATTTTAATTAACTAGTTTCTCACTTTTGTTTTAAAATGTATAAGGTATGTAGAGATTTATGAAAATACTACTTTTTTAAAAGATAACTATAGGTTGTCTAAACTCATAAGTATACTTACGTATACTTTAAAATATTATATGTTTTATATAAAAATATAATAAAGAGAAAAGATTTCAAGCCATTAGCTGTAAAAAGAAACAGGTTAACAAAACCTGGTTTAAATCAAGCAAAACAATGGGTAATAAGTAATAGATCTTAAATCAGAAAATATACTAACATCTGGCAGAAGACGCCTGATAAAATATTGTAATGATCATTTTTTTCTTTTCAATTTCTTTCACCATAAAGCAAACATCTGCTTTAGCCACCAAAGGATCATCTCAGTCCATCATCAGGATATTTCAAAGCGTGTATATATATAGGCTTTGGATCTAAGTTGTTGTTCAAAATTCAAGTCTGTAATTTAAAAATATATCCTTTGTTCAACCTGTAAACAAGAATTTAAGCAATAGAAATCTAAAAAAAAGAAAGAAGAAAAATTACTCTGTAATCAAGTCTGGAAATTTAAGAAGATAGGAGCATTCTCTGTTTTTAAAATCAAACTACAGGGATTTAAAAGGAAGTTTTAGGGTTCAGATTTAAAGATTTCAAATTTCAACTAGAAATTTCAAAAGTTCAACATGTTTAAGGTGAGAAGCTTTAAATTCGAATCTGGATAATTTATATGTTGCTCTGTTAACAGTCAAGTATTTTACATGTCCCGACTTCAGAAATCCATATCTTTAATTCTAATTCATATTTGTTAATGTTGTAAACTAAAAAAATGTTTATTTTCCTTTGTAGTTTAAGTTAAAAATAATTTTGTGAATAGATTATGCTGTGTAGTTAACTAATGATAAATTTTACAGTAAACAACCAACTTTAGTGAAATTTCGATGTATTTAAAACAAGAATTCAAGCATGCTATCTAGATTCTTGTGTAGAAATATGAATTTTAGAAGTTGAATTATTTTTAGAAGTTTATAATGTAAGCAATTTTAAAATGACCAAATTCTCTTTAAAAATTAATTTCACCATCGTGGGTGGCGGAGGCGTCGGGTCGGCTTTGGGTGGCAACGCAGTGGTTTCGAGCAGGGGTGGTGCGATCGGAATTCGAGGGGTTTGGCTCGGAGGTGACTGCAGGGGTGGGCTTTCGTCAAAGGTCGGTGGCGTGCGAAGCAGAGGTCAGTCGTGGGTGCATGGGTTGTTTTGTGGAGGTAGGATGGTTTTCTGGTTTCAAGATTAGTTGAGCAGATGATCGATTTTCGATCTGAAGGGTTGTAGGCATCGGCGACGCATCGAACTTAGTCCAGGGTCGTTGGGGAACTCGGCAACGTTGGCGCATCGGCGAGATGATTAAGGGCACGGATGTGTACGTGCCGCGTGTCACCATGCACGAGTGGATCCTAGCATGCTTAGATGTTCGCGTGGTTGGTGGTGCATGCATTTTAGTATCGGCAATGGCCTTGGGTTATTCTCGAATCAATCGGAGCTAAGTATTGTTGTAGCGTGTTGTCGATCGATTTTGGGCTTTGTTCCTGATGTTGGAACCAAAATCTAGTAGGTAAGAAGAGGAGTAGAGAGGGATGAAGGAATAGGTTTTCGTGTTTGCTTTTTTGCTTTTGGGCTTTGGGCTTCTGCCTGTATTGTTCTTGTTTTATTTACAAACAGGATTTAATAATAAAAGAAAAATAGTTATAAGGTAAAAGTAAATCCTGAACAAATTGTATTCCCAAAGCATGTAATAAGCAAGTTGATCAAAATATATGTTTTGAACCAATCCTCTTTTATTTAAAATGTTTATTTAAGTTTTAACATGACAAGGAATTTTAAAAAAATAATAAATTTGTTTTAGTTTAAGACTATTTAATTAAGGTCATTTAAATAAATTATTTTATCATAAATTAGTCAAGCTTTTTAAGATAATTTTATTATTAATTATTGAATTTTATTTGAATGATTTAAGTATAGTTAAGCGGAAAATTATGGGAAATAAATGTTTTATACTTTTGAATTAATCCAAGTTCTTAAGTGATTTTATATTTATAATAATTATTTAATTTCACATATAATAAAATGTTATTAAGAAGATGGTTCGTATCGACGGATATTATGCCGTTATATGATCCGTTATGAGGTTAAATAAGTGAAATTTTACAAGCTTGTTTAGATAGAATTAATTACCGTTTGGTTAAGATGTTCCCAAACAAAATAAATACGTTCACCGTAGATTATTCAAACCGCTTGATATCTGTTCAGCGAAAGCAAACACCATTCCGCTAATTATTTAATTTACTGCTGTGGGTGGTATAGGCCATCATTCTGATATATTTTCTGTATAATTGTTGTAATTATTTACTAGCAATAATAAATCTCTGATCTACTTTTCATGCATACATCAATTTATTTGCCTATTAGTTATATTTGGGTATATAATGTGAATCGAACTATGGAAGCTGATTGATATTGAATATCTGTATTGTCATGCTAGACTGTGAATTGTAGCTTGATAAGTACCGTTGAGACTAATAAGCCTTATTCTGTTTGGGTTGACTTCGAACCTAATTTTGTATTAAAAATGAATATTATTTTAACGACGTTTTAAAAGAACTGATAAATGTTTTGGAAGTGTCAAAAGTAGTTAATTTATTATTTTTGGAAATCTTTATAAAGGTAAATTTTTTATTTATGAGTTATTTAAACTATTTCAAGTATAAAAACTATTTTTGCAGTGATCATTTAAAAGTAAAATTTTATTTTAGAGTAATTAATATTTAAGTACATTCATTTCAAGTAAATCTATTAAATATTAATGTTGTTTTAAAAGATATATTGTATAGTAAACTTTTATAAAGAGTATTTTATTTAATAAAAACTAGAGAAATTTATTTGAAACTTTATAACTATGATTTTAGAAAGAATGTTTTCGTAAATATATTTTACCCAGTAAAATAAGCTTACTTAGCAAATTCTAATCTATTGGGATTTTAAAATGTGAACAAGGTTTAATAGTTGCAATGGGAAATAAATTTGGTTGAATTGATTGATTATTTTGACAGTTAAATAACTAACTATCAAATCTGGACAAAAACTTAACTTTGGAAATATCTAGAGGAAACTCGAAAATTATATGGTAAAGTTATCGTTTGAGGTGCTATACCGTATGTACAAAATCATTTGTTCTCTAGGAAGAATTATAAGAAAACCCGTCCACTAAATGTTAGGATATGAACTCTGATCTTATTATTCGTATGTGTATTTCCTAAAGAACTGGGGTTGAGTTTACCGGGAAATAGCGAGCATTGTTTCGTAGAGACCGGGATCGGATTTGTAATCTGAAAACCACTTCGATCCAACAAGTACGTTTCGTGATAAAGACTAGATCTTGGAGTCAAAGATGGAGCAGTGTAGTGCAAGGGCTAATCGCTACTAATCTTGAGTGTGATTCCAAAATGGATGTAGTAGGAATAGTGCCTTTGGTTCCGTTCGAACCCGGAATGGACTTGTATGGATGAATGCTTTTAGAACATCGTCAGTAGGATGGTGAGCATTCTAGGTGAAAATGTTCTAAAATGGTAACGCTGAGTCTCGAACCTCATCTACCAGGAATGATCGAAAATTAGGGAATATGCAGCAAGGCTAAGTGGGTAGCACCGAATCAGGGTAAGGTCATCCCTGCCTAGAGATCCCTTTTTATTCGGCTGTGTGGGCGGTTGCTGATCCCAACCGTGAGTGATCTTATTCGGACTATCCAATAAGGGGTAGCTCCAATCTTGTGTTGTAGGGGATCAAGGGTGGATCCTCGGTATGCTGATCTAGACCAGGTACCGTGACAGGTGGTACCCCAGTGCCTGGTCATTAGTTGGAAATCCATTCTCCCTATGTGCCTTTATGGTTTTGAATGTAGATCCTAGTATTTCCTAGAATTTAATAATGTAAAAATTTTGGCTATTTGATTTAAGTATTTGTATTTATACACTATAATAATATCAGAGGATTTTGATAAGAAATGTTTTGGTTATCGTAAGGTAAAAACCCGACATGTTTATTTGTGGCTTGGCCTTATGAGATACCCTTGATTTCAATTGATTTTTAAATTTTAATAAATCAAGTTGAGTGTGTTTCTCACGCTGGTTTACCAGACTGACCCAGGCGTGGTGTTTTTCCTATATGCTCAGGTCAGACCGAGCATATTTCCAGGTTTAGCTGGAAGACTGGAAGCTTCAGGAGAGGAGCGGGATCAGGAGACGTATTCACGTATATGCTTATATTTAGTTGTAATTGGTTGTGTTGTCAACAGATGTAAAGGCAGGTTGTTATAAACTGTCCGAGCTGAATGGATGTAACTTTGATTCAAGTCTGTATAAGTTATTAAAGCAACAGTTTTGGTTTCATGTAAAGACTTGTTTATATTATAGTTTATTCGTTCCGCTATGAGATTTCGAATTGTTCTCCTTTTCTTCTATCTTCTTTCTATCTTCTACCTTCCTTCTTTCTTTCACTATCCATCTTCCCGTGCAATTTGGCTGACAAGTGTGGTTAAAATCAGTTTAAATCGGTACGAAAAAATAGGTCCTGACATATAACGATCCTGCAGTTTCAGACTGTCACAAATCATTGAAAATCCATTTTGTTTTAACAAATGAAAACTGCCAACCAAACACATCACAACAAGATGAACATACCACACTGTCTAGAATTATAGGATACATGCGTCAATAAAATAACTTATCAAAGTTACATTTATTTATGAGATGCATATTGCTAAAAAGGAAACAAGAAAAGTTTTCATAATAATTTGGGCTATGCCACTACTGCATGGGCACCCTACATAGCGTACAAACAAATTGTTTCCATATAGAATGCTTATATCAAAATATGTATTACCAAACCAACTATATATCAGATTAGCCTGCATCTGAAATCTCTTTAAAGAAAACTTTAGAACTAAACTCGCACGTTCTTTTTTAAATCATTTGGAATAATAATACGTACATATACCTTTTGTATATCAAAACATACTTTCGGGATTAAACCAAAATCATTTTCAAAGCGAAATCAAATACTTCGTAAATATCATTAAGTATTATAATCTTAATTCACAAACCAATTCCTCAAATATTTACCATAAATTCGTATAATACACACACACACACACACACACATATTGAATAACACCAAAATGATATCAAGGAAATAGGTCCAACCAAGTAGTATAATACATTCCTTTGCTAAGAAGGGTAACACTCATAAGAAGCGCTTACCAACCGAACACATCTTTTGCCCATATTTTGACATTTTCAAGAAAATCAAACTAGATAACATAAACACACTTTGTTCTTGAATCTTTTGTTGGTTCCAAGACCAATCTTGGACTCATACTAATCTTAAACACTTTTCAAAATATTAATATTCACAAATACCTTCAAATAATACTACTATTATTTTCTCTAAAAAACTTAGAAACCATCTTCAAAGACACCAGGATTTAAGTTCTTAAATATTAGTTTAAATGCTCTTCATTTGCAAACCATATTTATAAACCATACCTATAGAATTTATACTAAACTTCTAACCCAACATTATAACTGAATGCCTTATAGTCAAACAGTGAAACTCAATTCACAAGGTGTTCACTTCATTGCACCTATAAATACTGTCTACCCAACCCACGTAGTAAAAGACAAATTTCTCATAAATCGTTCGACCACAAATCAACAATGAATAAATAATACTAAATTCTCATAAACTGGCCAAGCACAACTAATCAACCTACAAACGATAACAATGATCCTAAATTGGTCAAGCATAACTAATCAATATACAAATGATAACGATACCTGGAAACAGGCTGAGCTAGGCTAATCAATCTAATAAAGAATAAAAATGCTTATAAACCGCTTGAGCAAGACTAAACTAATCAGCAAGGGACAACGAATGAATATCATTAGTTGTTATTTTAATTAAACTACACTTGCAAATCATACTTATACAAGTTACCTTATATAAGATCTTTCAATTTTCGTAGTTGAAATACCTTTAAAGCATACATTTATAACAAATACAAATGTACTCTCATATATTTAATACACTCTACTCATTCTAAGCATCACTTATCCTTTCTCTAATGAGTTATACCCAACCAAAGTCAAGGTTCTCGCTTAATCTTTAGCTTTGATAACAGATGTAAAGACCCAACTTTTTGACCCCTAAATTTCGATACTAATACATCCACAGTATTCATGTGCCAAACATCCAAGTGCCAAAAAGACTTATTGTTGGGGTAAAAACAAAAGGTAGAAAGAAAAAGAAGAAGAAAGAAGAGAACAAACATTTGAATCTCACAAGAAACGATAATATATAATATCAAAAGACAGTACAAAGTGTTACTCTAAGATACATAGTATTTCAGAGTTACAATCCTAAGTATTATCATCAACCTAGACAATTATAACAGTCTGTCCTCATAAATGCTGATATATACCTAATAGTAGAGCAGTGGAAATAAGTATTCTATGGTACGTGAAAACATCCAGCTCAAATCCTGAAAGCTCCAAAGAATATCAACAAAAACATACCTTACTTCAACAACCCTCGAAACGGGCCTAATTTTCGACCCAAAAAAGGCCCATCGAACCTTAAACCATTCCAAAGTTGGTTATTAGTCGCTAAAATTGATGTAAAGAACAATACATAGAGCAATATATCTATACATTTAGAATATCACAATGGAAGGATAAGATATAACAAAAAAATAGTGCCTATTTATTAAAAATTCAACAAAAAAACAACATAATTCCACATAAGAATGCCAAATATTTATGGTACAATATTTCAAAATATAGCATATCTCAATGGGTACGTCAGAGATAGAAATAACATATATAGCTAAACAACTGCCACATGTCTGCTGTGACGCCCCACTACTATACTCTCACTAACCAAGGACACTACTGGGTAATGCCGTCGATTAGTGTGAAGAATAAGGCTGTTGAGGAGCGACCAACTGTATAATTGCTTTGAGCGAGTTTCAATACGTCGTAATATATCACGCATTTCATTTCAAAGGAAATCTGACATATTCAATACAAACTCAAAGCTACTTCACAATGGCTAAAGTCCTTTCGGAAACAATATAAAATAATCATAACATAAAATAACTCACAGATATTCATATCACTAATGCGGAAATAGATATGAATATAACAAATAGAAGTGAACATCATAGTAGTGGTCATACAAGATCCAAAACAACCCAAAAGAATAGGTACATGTATTGCACAAAAAAGTAAGAATACATCAAAGAGTCTCTATCTCGTATACATGAAAGATAAAAACTAGTAAGCTAAAGTAGTTAGTCAAAAGTCAGAAGATAGTCCCTACAAAGAAGTCAAGTGGAAGCATCTGAAACACCTCGGTCTGACCCGAGTATTATTTAAGAAAAAAATAATAAACGGATCAGTCTAGCTATAATTGTCATGTAAGATGAGTAGGATAAGAAATATACAAATATATATATATATATATATATATATATGATAACAATAAAAATCATACAATATCTCAAGTTTTCTCAAACACCCAAAAATAATGCCATATTCTTTAATTTTATTTACCATATCACAAATATTGATAAAGCTTATCAATGCAAATCATAAAAATTAGTGAAACAAAAATTCCAAAAATCAATATTTAGAAATCCAAAAAGCACAAAGGAGGAGACCTATCACAAAACAAGAGCATGAAAACTCACCAACACGTGTATCACGAATGCGACGTTATCCCATGGGTCACTAACCCATAAAATTTGAGCCGAAGCTCCACAAAAGGCCTAATGACCATGGGTTGCCACCCTACCAAATTGAGCCGAAGCTCAACAAAACGGGGTATATTCCCCTACGCAGACAAAGTGACATTGCACAGCGCAAGTCTAAATCACAAAATTATCATCATTGATCAATAAGTGTAAATTTCACTAAGCTAGTAAATAAATGAATTTAGCTTCATGTCCCGTAACTACTGGTTTAACTTAAATATTTATGAATAAATTGTAGATTCCCACTCGAAAATTGTCACGAAATTTCAAGTGAACAAATCCAAGAATTAACCGAAAAAGTAAATGCAAGTACTTCATACCATTTTTTTTGCTAAGTCATTTAATTGGATTTCTCATACGAATGTGGTAAAGGTTTGTATATACTAGTAGATTGGAAATCAGTTTTAAAATCGAGCTTTGTATTAAAAGTAGAGTTGGAATCATTTTTGTGAAAGAGTTTTAGTATTTACTACTATTATAAAACCTTTGTACTCAAAGGTGACAAATCACTAAAAAGATTGTAAAAACAATCTATCACAAAAATCCACATTTTAGTGACGTGAATTAAAATCATGGAAATCGATATCAAATCCATCAAATGGAAACATCAAAAATCCAGAAAAGAGATCATCAAAGTTAATATTGAATGACAATAACTATTAGGACAATCAAAAATCGATATATCAAAATCCACATAAAAACAATCTGTCCCCTTTTTCGAGAAATTGTAACCCAAAGGTTATAGATGTCTATGAATAATCCATAGAGGTCTGTCGCCTATAGCGGGACAGAATTTGCAAAGCTCTTAAATGAGCAATGTACACAACCTCTTGGATTTGCAAGCGATTGTATGAGCAACTGCGACTATGGATTTATGCCAAGCAACAACCCAGCCCTAAAGGCTCTTCAATACACCCAAAACAACATGTCTAAACACTTATACTAGGGTTTTCATAAATTTTTGACTTCAAAATAAGGAAAATTCACTAAACTAATTCAATTCAAAAGCAATTGAATAAGAAATAGATGCTAGGAATTCATACCTAACAATAATCGAAGCTATAGACATAGATGTGAGTTCAAGAACTCACCTTTAAACACAAAAATAGAAAAGATAAGCTCTTAAACAAGCTAAGATCAATTCCTCTTCAACTACACCTCTAGAATCTCCAATCTAATATTACATGCAAAGATTTCCTAAGTTAGGTTATAGGAAATTCTAAAAATTGAAGAGAGATCGAGATGGAGAAGATGAAGAGGATGCTTACCTAAGCTTCTCTTTGATTGATAACTTGAATTTCTAAGAAAAGCTAGGGCTTAGGAATTCTAATTTCCCTTCTTTTCCCCCATTTTCCTTTAGCTTGAGAGTGTTAGGAAATAGAGAATGGAATAAATGAAGAGGAGAGGAGATAATGTATTTGGTAGAAGGGTTTAGGTTATCTTGTTGGGTCAATTCGGCTAGAATAAAACCTAAAGCCCAAATGAAAATACCAAAATCCTAATCAACTCCAAACGCAACAATGTTTATACTTAAACAAGTTGTAAATGTCGATTTGAACTCAATGAAAGTGATCTCGAGTCCGGATTACACTGTTTACAAAAAGTCACATTTCGAAAATTAACATAATTAAAGATGCTATATTTAAATAAAATATTTAAATATATGATCGTAAATTATGCGAGTTGTTATAGACTCCCCTCCTTAAAGAAATTGCGTCCTCACAATACTTAAGAAGGAAATATAGAGTAACAACCATTCTTTGACATAACACACAAAAAGGAAGATTAAAATGAGAAGTTCGCCTTAAGGAGCTCGAGAGAGTAAATTAGGATGTGTTCGCTCGATGAATTCTACGGGTTCCCAAGAACAATTCTTAGGATTTGCAGACCATTAAACTTTCAAGAGCGAAACGTCTTTGTTACGAAGGCGTTTAACCTCCGTAGCAATGGTGCGAATAGGATGTTGCTCATAAATCAAATTAGGTGAAACCTCAATTTCTTCAATAACACTAGGCTCAAGAATAGAATCAGAATCTCTATGGAAATTCTGTAGTCGAGAAACATGAAATACGTCATAAATAGCGGAAAATTAAGTCGGTAACGGAATGGGGATAAGCCACGGGACCAATGCACTTGATGGTGGGAATAATATATTGAGGTGCTAATTTTCTCAATCGACTGAAACGCACTTCATCCTTCATAGGTGAAACATTAATAAATACTGAATCTCCCAGACAAAATTCCAAATTCCTTCTTTGGTTATCGACATTTGTCTACTCTGAGGTTCTTTCATCCTATGATGAATAAGGTCAATCTTTTCTTTGGCATCACGAATAAAATCTGAACCTAAAACTTGCTTCAGAGCCGTTCCAAGCCAACACGAAGGAGATCGACATGTCCTTCTGTAGATTGCCTCGAAATGTGCCATATCAATACTAGATTGGAAGCTGTTATTATATGAAAACTCAACAAGAGAAATGTGATCTTCCCAACTTCCACCAAAATCAAGAACACATGCACGAAGGAGATCTTCAAGAGTTTGATTCACATGCTCTATTTGTCCGTCGGACTAGGACAATAAGCGGTGCTAAAATTAAGCTTCGTTCCCAAAGCTTTCTGAAGACCTTTCCAAAATCCATTAGTAACTAACGGATCACCATCGCTAACAATAGAAGTAGGGACCCCTTGTAGTTTAACAATTCTTTTAACATAGAGTTTAGCCAAAAGAGGTATGGTCCAGTTGGACCGAACGGGAAGAAAATGGATGCATTTTGTAAGTTTATCTACAATCACCCATAAACTGTCATGACCTGAACGAGAATGGGGAATACCATTGATAAAGTCTATAGAAACTTGATTCCACTTCCAAACGGGAATGTCTAAAGGTTGCAATAACCCACCGGGCCTCTGATGCTCGGCCTTTACAAGTTGGCCAGTCATGCAACACTTAATAAAGTTAGCAATATCAGATTTCATTCCATTCCAATAATAAAGTCACCTCATGTCCGCATACATTTTACTACTACCGATATGAATATTAAATTTAGAACGATGAGAATTTCTAAAATGTTTTTACAGATATCACTAATATTTGGAACAATAAGTCTACCAAATTTTTGAATGCCTCCACGAGCATCGATTTCATAGTCTTTCAAACCATCAATATTATTGTTATCTCTACAACTTTGGCTAAGATTGGCTAATTCAAAGTCGTGTTTTTGAGCTTCAATTCAGTCTAAAAGAGAAGATAAGCCTCAAGGCTACATAAAACAAGAGGCGAATATGAATCAGATTCATGATCTCGAACCTCACAAGTGGATAAAGTCTAGATATCATTCTATTCAGATTTCATCATAGAAATAACAGCTTGTTTCTTACGACTAAGGGCATCTGCAACACGATTTCCCTTTCCGGGAGTATTAAGAATATTGAGATCATAAGATGCAAGGAATTTGAGCCAACGTTGTTGACGCAAATTAAGTTACTTTTGAGAGAATAAATATCCTAAAGATTTATGATCGGTGTAGAGAATTTTCTTTCACAAAAGATAATGACACCAAATTCTAAGAGAGAAAATAATAGCCACAAGCTCTAAATCATGAGTGGCATATCTAGTCTCGGAAGGCTTTAACTGCCTAGAAGCATAAGCGATAACATGTTTCCTTTGCATGAGAATGGCTCCCAAACCAATACGACTAGCATCAGTATAAATGATCAAGTCTTGGCTCCCATCGGGAATCATAAGAATGGGAGCATCGGAAAGGAGTTCTTTTAATTTCTGAAAAACAGCTTCACATTTTTCTGACCAAATGTACTTGATTCCCTTCTTTGTCAAACTAGGAAGAGGTAAGGAAATTTTAGCAAAGTCTTTTATGAATCGACGGTAATAACCTGCTAATCCAAGGAAACGTGAATTTCCATTACACTCTCTGGTCTCTTCCTATTTTGAATCATCTCAATCTTTGAAGAATCCACGAAAATTCCGAATTCAGAAATAATATGTCCTAAAAGTTTCAAATGAGATTGCCAAAAATGGCACTTATAAAATTTTTCTTTGAATTGATTGCTCCTAAGAGTTTCCAACACAATTCAAGATGTTTTTCATGCTCTTCCACGATTTTAGAATAAACAAGAATATCATCAATAAAGATAAGAACAAATCGATCGAGGAAGTCTTTGAAAACTTGATTCATAAGGTCAACAAAATAAGCTGAAGCATTCGTTAAACCAAATGGCATAACAAACCATTCATAAGATCCATAACGAGTATGTAATAATGTCAAAGGAATACTATCCTCTGCTATTCAAAGTTGATGAAATCCAGTTGCTAAGTCTAACTGTAAAAAGACTCTAGCACCGCAAAGTTGATCGAATATATCATCAAGCTAAGGTAAGGGATATTTATTCTTAATGATAATATCATTAAGCTTGCGGTAGTCAATGCAAAGCCTAAGTGTACCATCGAATTTCTTCACAAAAATAGCTGAAGCTCCCTAAGGAGAGGAACTAGATCGAATAAATCATTTTTTATCCAATTCAGATAATTGTTTACGCATCTCCACATTTTCCTTACTGGACATACGATAAGGAGGACGAGTGATAAGTAGAGCTCTCGGAATTAGATTAATTCTGAACTCAATTGCTCGCTTATGTGGTAATCCTAAAACGGGCACAAAGATATTGAAAAATTCATGAACAATGTGAATGAGGGAAATGACATCTTCCTTATCATCATTGTCATCATCATGCGAGTTTAGAGAATATAAGGATGCCATCGTATTGGAATCGAAATCATTAAGAACGATAGAAATCTTCTTAGCCGATTGGGGTTGTCGAAGATGGATAGTCCTCTCAGGACATAGGATGTGGGCTTCATAACGATTAAGCTAATCCATTCCCAATATTATTCCAAAACCTAAATAACGCATAACATGCATATCGGCATGGAAAGCATAATCACATAAAATAATCTCAACATCCTAACAAAATAAATTGACTGTTGCAGATCCACCAGCCAGACTCGCAGTTTTCAGTGAAGTCATCAAGCCTATAACATTTAAAGACAAATTACCCACAAGTTCTTTTGATATAAAGAGCGAGATGCATCCATATCAAAAAGAATTCGAATAGGATGACCACGAAACATAATAATGTCATCAAGAATAGAATGAGAAATATCTTGACCAAGAGAAGGGTTACTAGGAGCTTGCACAACATTTATCTTTCCCTCTTTCTTGTTTTGAAGTTTGGGAAATAAAGATATAGGATGACCCGAATTTTTGCAATAGCGACAAATAAGGGACCTTGGACACTTATTGGCATAGTGGTCCTTAGAACCACAATTGTAGCATTCTCCACGACCAGAGGTAGGAGTCTTCGCTACAGAAGTTGTCTACTTCCCTTTCTTGTTGGGATTACAACCTTTGAACTTATTATCATGATGCCTCTTCTTGTTGTTATTGAAGTTCTTCTTGGCACCCCCAACATCACCATCACTTTCCTTATCGGCCTCCTCAAGTCGAAGAGCCGTATCTACAAGCTGATCGAAAGGAACTTCTAGTTTTAGAAGTAAAACCTTTTTGAGATTCTTATTCAGACCATAGATAAACCTTTGATTCTTCTTCAAAGGGGTATTAATATACTCGACCATATATTTAGAGTGGGATTCAAAAGATGTGACATAATCTGTCATAGAAGATTCACCTTGAATAAGATCAATAAAGCTCAAGCTAAAGTTACCTTTTCTGCTTCAGGTACAAACTTTAACTTGAACCTTTCTCGGAATTGCTCCCAAGAAAGATCTGCTTCAACAATTTCTAAAATTAAAAGCTCATACCAATCTAATGCTCTCTCCTGGAGCATGCTAGAAGACAATTGGACTCGATGTAAATCAAAAAATTCATGCGAGAAAAGATGGGATCGCATGTTCTAAGCCAAGCTTGGACTTCTATAACGCTTTCAGAACCTTTGAAAGGCTTTCCACCCAAATTGGTGTAATCAATGCACAAGCGTGCCAACCCAGATTTAGGATGAGTAGGCTCCGGAATGGGACTGGCAGCGTGGACATTCTTTACAAGATCCAAAAGCTGTTAAGCAAACGTGTGTTTGCCATCCTAAGGAGGACCACTGGATTGACCAGTGAAAGGACGGCCTACTCTAACCATTTCTCTTCTTAAACAAAAAGAAAGAAGAGGAAAAAGGTTATTCTCAGAATGAATTCAAATAAGCTTGATTGATAAAACAAGGCGTCATAAAATAAGATAGGACATGACGAATCCTAAGACTCGAATTAAATCCTAAGGCACGATTCCTAAGAGACACTTAGGACAATGATCCTCATCATAATATTCTATATTGTTTCGAAGTTTGGCTCTGATACCATGCTGTGACACCCCACCTCTATACTCTTACTAATCATGGACACTACTGGGTAATGTCGTCGATTAGCGCGAAGAATAAGGCAGTTGAGAAGGGACCAACTATATAATTGCTTTGAGCAAGTACCGATACATTGGATAGTATATCACGTATTTCATTTTAAGAGGAAATCTGACACATTCAATAAATACTCAAAGCTTCTACATAATGGCTAAATGCCCTTTGGAAATAATATAAAATAATCATAACATAAAACCAGTCATAGATATTTATATCATCAAGGCGGAAATAGATATGAATATAACGCATAGAAGTGAACATCATAGTAGTGGTCATACAAGACCCACTGCAAACCAAAAGAATAGGTACATGTACTACACTAAAGAATATGAATACATCAAAGAGTCTCTACCTCGTATACATGAAAGACAAAAACAACTAAGCTAAAGTAATTAGTCTCTGCTAAGAAGTCAAGTGAAAGCACCTGAAACACCTCGGTCTGACTCGAGTATTATTTAAGAAGAGAAATAATAAATAGATCAGTCTAGCTATAATTGTCATGTAAGATAAGATAGGATAAGAGATATGACAAATATATATATGATAACAATAAAAATCATACAATATCTCAAGTTTTCTCAAACACCCAAAAAGAATATCATATTCCTTAATTTTATTCACCAAATCACAAATATTGATAAAGCTTATCAATGCAAATCATAAAATTTAGTGAAACACAAATTCCATAAATCAATATTTACAAATCCAGAAAGCACAAAGGAGGAGACCTATCACAAACGGGAGCATGAAAACTCACCAACAGTATCACAAACTGGACGCTTTCCCATGGGTCGGTAACCCATAAATTTTGAGCCGAAGCTCCACAAACGGCCCAAAGACCATGGGTCGCCACCCTACTAAATTGAGCTGAAGCTCCACGGAATGGGGTATAGTTCCCTATGTAGAAAAAGAGACATTGCACTGCGCAAGTGTATATCACAAAATGATCGTCATTGATCAATACGTGTAAGTTACACTAAGCTAGTAAATAAATGAGTTTAGCTTCATGTCCCATAACCATTGGCTTAACTTAAATATTTATGAACAAATTGTTGATTCCCGCTCAAAAATTGTCACAAGATTTCAATCGAATAATCCAAGAATTGACGGACAAAGTAAACGCAAGCGTTTCATACCACTTGTTTTGCTAAGTCGTTTAATTGGATTTCTCATACGAATGAGGTAAAGGTTTGTATATACTAGTAGATTGGGAAACTGCTTTAAATAGAGATTTGTATTAAAAGTAGAGTTGGAATCATTTTTGTGAAAGAGTTTTAGTATTTACTACTAGTATAAAACCTTTGTATTTAAAGGTGACAAATCACAGAAATGATTGTAAAAACAATCTATCACAAAAATCTACATTTTAATGATGTGAATTAAAACCATGGACATCGATATCGAATCCATCGAATGTAAACACCAAAAATCCAGAAAAGAGATCATCAAAGTTGATATTGAACGACAATAACTATTTGGAAAATCAGAAATCGATATATTGGACATCCACATGAAAATAAGCCAAATTTTAGAATTTAACAGCAATAGATTTCTATGGGAAATCCATAGACGTCTGTCCCCTATTTTGGGAAATTGTAACCCAGAGGTCAGAGATGTCTGTGAATAATCCACAGAGTCTGTCGCCTGTAGCGGGAAAGAATTTGCAAAGCCCTTAAATGGGAAAATCTACACAACTTCTCAGATTTCGAAGTGATTAAATGAGCAACTGCGACTATGGATTTATGCTAAGCGATAACCCAGCCCTAAAGGCTCTTCAATACACCCAAAACAACGTATCTAAACACCCATACTAGGGTTTTCATAAATTTTGTCTTCAAAATAACAAAATTAGAAAAATTCACCAAACCAATTCAATTCAAAAGCAACTGAATAAGAAATAGATGTTAGGAATTCACACCTAACAACAATCAAAGCTATAGACATAGATGTGAGTTCAAGAACTCACCTTTAAACTCAAAATAGAAAAGATAAGCTCTAAAACAAGCTAAGATCAATTCCTCTTCAACTACACCTCTATAATCTCCCATCTAATATCACATGCAAAGATTTTCAAAGTTAGGTTATAGGAAATTCTGAAAATTGAAGAGAGATTGAGATGGAGAAGATGAAGAGGATGCTTACCTAATCTTCTCTTTGATTTATGATTTAAATTTGAATTCCTAAGAAAAGCTAGGGCTTAGAAACTTTAATTTTCCTTCTTTTCCCTTATTTTTCCTTTAGCTTGAGAGTGTTAGGAAATAGAGAATGGAATGAATGAAGAGGAGGGCAATTAGGGTATTTGGTAGAAGGTTTTGGATTATCTTGTTGGGTTAATGGGCTAGACACAACACAAATCCCAAATGAAAATATTAAAATCCTAATCAAGTCCAAACACAATGGTGTTTATACTTAAATAAGTTGTAAACCTGGATTTGAACTCAATGAAAGTGGTCTCGAGTCCAGATTCGACTGGTTATATAAAGTTACATTGTAGAATTTAACATAATTAACGATGCTATATTTAAACAAAACATTTAAATATAAAATCGTAAAATATGTGGGTTGTTACACTATGTCTCCACCACCATCTCCGAAAAACTACATCATTATCTCTAACCAATGTTGTAATGAGGATGGAGTTAGAAAAACAATGCCTGGTGAATAAAAATTTTGAGCCTTTCTATAATTGTACATCGGCAGTATAATTTAAATAAGAATATGTCTTATGTATCCAAACTATATTACAAGTCTTCCAACTATATTCCCTAAGGCTTTCCTAGTTTAATTCCATAACCAATATTATTTTAACCCAATAACCCTAATTTATCTTCAATAATGTCCTAACATTGTAAGAGATAGCATACAAGCCACTTATTACCTTTTTAATGGAAACTAGGCAAACTCTGACCATTTAATACCTCATTCAAGGATGATCCCCTTTATTTAATACCTATCCTAAAGCGAACTTCTCTCCAGTACTATCTAGCTAACATTCCATGGTCTCTTCAGGCTACTTGATAATTCTTTTCATGGGAGAGACTGGCCCCACAAAAGCCACTTAATATCCTCTTCCATGCCCAACTACTAACCCTGACCATTTAGTACTTCCTACATAGGGAAGTGGTGGACCCTAAATCAGCCACTTAATACCTTCAACCTTGAAATAGGTCCTTTGTATCATGACCCGTAGCCCAACTATGATGTCTCACAATAGTTCAACTATTTGTAAGTACTACTAGCCAGATTAGTTGGTTAGGTTTACCCTATAAAATTTAGGGCTAACCCCGTGTCCTCCATGAGTACTTGTTATAAGCGATGTCTCACATCGGCCCTAAAGTTATACTGCTGGTAGCCAGATTAGCTAGGTAGACTTCTGTGTGCTTTTGACTGACCTCCTTATAACTTAGTCATAATTTACCATACTCTCTTAACATATTATCACACATCTCTCTGCATTCCATATCAAGGCTTTATAAGAAAACTTTTATTTCACCCTCACAATTAATTTCTTTACTAATTTGGATTTAATGATAATTAATAGTCTATTGACTATGTAATTAATACGTTATTTGCTCTAATATATGCACATACGCGCCTAAAATATATTTTTGCATGCAAAGATTGTGCCCTAAACTAACGTTTAAATGTCAAAACTATAAATTTATGCGAGTCCAATTCCTTATCAACAAAATATACCATATATCAATGTCCACAATTCAATCAACAGACTTGTATAAAATAGAATCCATAACAAAACTTATTTTATACTAAAATAGCCGAACCAACATTAATTGAAACTTACAAGTCAAATACTTTTACGCTCTATTCAACTTCTTTGTATTAAATTAAAAAGGGAATTTCTATTTAAATTGCGGAAATTGGCGGTGCAAACTACAAATAAAAGAGTCTGTACCTTACACACCGTTTCAAAACCCTTAATCAGATTACAAGATCTATATAAGAAGTGGACTAGAATGTAATGCATTAAAATTGCAATATCTACACAATTCCATTATTGTAATATAGAATATTTGAGATTCAAACTTAAGAATTGACATTTCATTTTGGGAAATTTTAGGGTTTTAGTGCAATGTTTTCGTAAACAAAATTCTCCAAAGATATATATCAAATCCAAATTATACTATACACTTACTAAATAAGAAAGACTAAGATTTTCACTCATAAAAAGTTCTTAGCACTTCCTTTTTGGATATATTTACATCCACTTCAATTAGTTAAAGATCTCTCCTTTTTGAAATATACAACAAGGGAATTGTATATGAATTAGATTTAGAAATTTAGGGATTGAAGGAGAATAAAATAAGAGATTGAACCTAAAATTTCTCAAATAATGCACTTGAGAATTTTTCGAATCTTTGAAAGAGAGACCGATAGAGCTAGGCTCTTATTTATAGTGGTTAGAAAGCACCAGAACCGTCGGATTTAGGTCGATTTGAAATAATAAAATTTGGACCATTCAAATGCACTAAACCCTAGCGGCCACAAACATCGACCATTCGATCGCTCTTCTCTGAACGATTGACCGATAGCAATCTACTGGCCCAGTGATGGCGGTCGATCGATAGAGTTTACTTTGGGAATATTTGATTTCTACGGTTGATTAATTTATTTATTACCTTAATCATATTTAACATTAATTTTCTTTTAACATTTACTTAACCCCCAAGTCTAATTAGTATTACATTTTTAAATTTCAAATTTGAGAATTAATTATTAATTTGAATTTAATTCCATTTAACTTATTTTGAATCCAAAAACTTTAAACGCCCATAACCTTTTTATTTGAGCTCTGTATTAAAAACATTATGTAAGGAAATTGATTGGAAAACGGCCACGAATGCAAAGGCATAACATATGTGGCCAAATTATAACTTTTACAAAATTTCCATTTTTAGCCTTGTTAATTTGTTAATTAATTCTTTTCTTATTAGTTAATTTCTTATTAATATTTATGGACGTTACAATCGCCCATCTTAAAAAGAATTTCATCCCCGAAATCCATAAGGAGCGGACGGCGTATCGTCTAATAAACTCCATGTTATACAACCAAGTTATCTACACATACATCTATTCAACCAAAAGCGCAATGTGATTATATATGCAGACATACTATAATTGAGCTCAATCCTAGCATGAATGCAATTGTCCTATGATATAAGCATGTATGCAAACAACCTATATTTGCAAAATAATTTCAATATAAGTGTAAAAGTGACAGTGAAAAGTGTGACAACCATATCCTACCATCCAATCTAGCAACCACAATGCAACCAAAACATAATTTTGGGGGGGAAATGTTTGCCTGAGAAAAGCATAGGATAAAAAATCCTTATGCTTTCCACCAGATTTTCCCCCCATCATACTCGAACCAGCCTAATTACTTTGTCGTGGAGCTTCGTAATTCTATGCTCCACAATTTTTGTGGTGGCACAAGATGTTATTGGCTCCGTCTCAATATCCCTTAATTGATCATGCTCTATCATAGTGGTTGTGCTATGAAAGCATTTCCTCAAGTGCGAAACATTAAAACGTCATGGTCTCCTGCCAATTTATTTGGCAGCTCCATGCGGTAAGCAAGTTTTCCTATTCTTTCCAAAACTTGAAAAGGCCGAACAAATCTAGTGCCAACTTTCCCGACTTCTCAAATCGCACGACTTTTCTAAGAGGGAAAACTTTGATAAATTTCATATCTCCAAACTGGAACTTCAACTCCTTTCTTCTCTTGTCTGTGTAGGAATTCTGGCGGTCTTGCACAACCTTCATATGCAACCCAATAAATTCTACCTTTTTCGAAGTCTTACAAATTAAATATGGTCCGAGTAGGATTTTGTTAGTGGTTTCCTACAAACAATTTGGCAATTTGCATGCCCTCCCATAAAGCGCTTCATGGGATGCCATACCAATCATTGCTTGTTGACTATTATTATACTCTAAAGGTAAGTGCTACTCTCACTTTCCTCTAAAGTACAAGATGCAAGCTCTTAGCAAATCTTCCAAGATCTTATTCACCCTTTCAGTTTGACCATCGGTCTATGAGCAGTGCTATGATTCAATGAAGTTCCTAAAGCTGCTTACAAGCTCCTCCAAAATTCACTAGTAAGTAAGGGTTCCCGATCACTAACAATGCTAATCGAAATTCCATAAGTCGAAGCACCTCCATGATATAAATCTATACTAGAAACAATATAGCCCTATTGCTTCTAATGGAAATAAAATGAGAACTTTTAGTAAGTCTGTCCATTATGACCTAAATTGCTTCATTACATCTTTGGTCCTTAGGCAATCTAACTATTAAGTCCATCAATATATGCTCCTATTTCCAAGTAGAAATCTCCAACAGTAATAACAATCTTTCTGGCTTTCCTTTCTCAGCCTTTATCCTTTGGCACGTTAAACATTTGGAAATAAATTCAGTGACCCTCTTCTTTATCCGTATCTAATAAAATATTCTCTTCACATCTCTATACATCTTATTTCCTATGGGGTGAATGGTCACCTTTGAATGGTGTCATTTCACAAGATAAAATTTACCTTTCCCAAAATCATAATGTTTTTAGGCTTGAAACATTCTTTATTTCCAATTACTAACCAAATTTCCTCATTAACTTCCAGTCTTATCTATAGTTTATCACTAGTTAAGCATCCTTACGGAATTTCCTTATTTACACTATTTCTCAATATGTGTATATTTATCCAACGGTCTGCTCCTATCCATAAATAACCCAATGATTAAATAGGAACAAATCTTATACATATTGTACGTTTTTCCAATAACTTAAAGGAGACAACTAGCGATTATAACCCAAATTTTTAAAAGAAATTTTGCTGGAATCTACGATTTATTATCAACTACTGTTAATGATGTTGTGGTCCTAACACTCTTTACTAAATTAAGATGGACATTCCTAGTATGTCATTCCATTATCACCCACCTTCATTAATTCTCCATCTTGATTTCTAATAAATGTCTATTACTCGCTATAATTGGTCACTAATGTAAAATTTGAAAAAATCTCTAATCAATCCTCATTTTACCCATTTAGTCTATTTACCAGTTTCAAAATCCATCTATTATGCCTATTCAATTCCTCCATAATTACCATATTAAATTCATCAATTGGTCCCCATAATGCCTTTTTTAACTCTCAACTAGTTATAATTAACTTCCCATTAAATCTGTAATTAATGTCCATAACTCCTAGTCCTATAATTAATATACTGTTAATAACTAATACAAATATTGTCATAAATTACGCTATTTGTGTATTTTATTTTTAATCGTTAAGCGTGGTTATACGTGTTTATATATTCCTATTTCTGACTATTACTTTCTAAACTACAACAGTTCCTTCAATATTTTAATTTATTAGAGTTATCCTTCTGTTTGCACCAAAAATGGGCATAGATACTCAAGAATAGTATGGTAGAGATTAAATGATGAGTCAATGAAATCAAAGCAAAAAGGAAGTGAACACACGTATTTTTATAGTGGTTCGACAGCCTTGGCCTATGATCACTTTATAGTTTATTGATCTTGCACTTGATTATGATTACAAGAGTGTTTGTATCAGCTGGGATTCATTAATACAAGGATGAAGAAGTAATAACAACGAAGCCTAGGCAGTAGGAAAGGGATCCTACTTATGGATAATGGTAGTTGATTTATAGGTGAAGATGTGCATGGATTGGGCTAAAATTTTGACAGAAGAGTCTTCAGATCCGTAGGGCCCCACCAGAATGATGGGTGGTCATAATTTGTCATTTTGGAAGATTAGTAATGGATATAGCAATTATTAGCCTCTGATTGATCTACGATCGTTTGTGAGGAGTCCAGCATGCCTTTAGACCTTGCTTCTAAAATATGATGCCATTTTGAGTTGTAGTTTGTGAGATATTCATCTATCTCTATTGTATTTGGAATACTTGCTGAGATACATCGATCGTTATGAACGACCGTTATAGAACGATCGATAATTTCATGAACTTAAGAGTTTTGAGCTGTGATCGTTCTTTAGGGCTCCACTATTCAATATATCGACACTCCAAAAGTTTCAAGTGAATTAGCTTTGTAGATTTTGAGATATCGATCGTTCATCGTTGATTTGCGCCGTTTTATGGATCGTTTCCGATCGATCCATATGAATCCTTGTTTTGTCGGTAACTTGAGCACTCGAACTTCGATTAACTTGAAGTTTGACATGTAGCCTCAGGAAGCTTTGATTATTACTTCAAAACGGTTCCACCTTGATCTGGACCCATTCCGAATATATCCGACTATCATCCATAGTCTTGTATATCATTGATTCTCCAGGCTGGTAATTATCCATTTTTAATCAAATCTATGGTGTCATGGCCTTGCCAAAAGGTGGGATAACACCTTCCAATAAGGATTACCATTATAATTTTCCATAAATTAACCAAAAGTGAGATCTTTTCTTTATTTGAAATTACAAGGAATTATTTCTTTTCTTTTGTTGAAATAGACAGTGCAAACTATGAAAAACAATATCCATGTCTAACACATCCCTTTTTTTGGGTATATCCCTTGTTAATTCAAATGACATGCTTTTATATATATTTTGGTATTGGAAAATTTATGGAAATTGCATGAAACCCACTCCAATAAATCAAAATATAGAAATTCACATTCCAAGTCAACTATGACAGCCTAAATTACAACCTAATTATCGATCTAGAATGTCTTTATAACTTTACCAATATTCCATAATTAGATATTTGGACCTGATTTCGAATTTTCAGATCAGGTTATACCTACTACTCTTATTTTATCCATATCCTAAAGCCTTACCCTGTCTTTCCTAGGTAGTGATCCTTATCTACTCCATAAAATTTTTGGCTTAGTCATCACCGTTCTTAAAACTAAAATTTCACAATCATGAAGTACCTAATTAGAAACCTTTATCTTTGAAAATATAAAATAAAAAACCATCATTACGCTAGTATATGGTTTTTGAAATTTTATTATTTCAAAAGAAAACTTTTAAACATATTTTCCAAAAAAATTCCAACCTGCAAAACAGTTTGAAGAATCGAATTCCCAAAAGCATTTAAACACCATATTTTTTATTCTATATATTTATTTTATTTTTATTTCAATTTTTATTTCTATTATGAAACTTCCAAAAACATTTGAACTCAACTTCTCAAAAGCATTTAAACAAAAAATTTCAAAAGCATTCCGACACAATTTTTCAAATATTCGCCGCTTTATCCTTCACCCCAAATTCAAAAATTGCTTAGCAAAATAATTTCCCTTCTCAAAGACTTTTACTTCATAGAATTATTTCTTTAAAAGTAGTATTTTTAACCCAAAACATTCAAAAACTCAATTATCACACCCATTTAATATTCTTTAAAAAACATTCAAAAATATCTTCTATAATTTTAAACAATGAAAAGTGGAATAGACAAGGATAACTTATATCCTATCATTTTCCAACCTATTCCTAATACTTCTCTCCTGTATTATTTCTGATTAGATTACTAATCCTATTGTGATGCCCCACCTCTATACCCATGCTTGCCAAGAACATTACGAAGTAATGCAATCAACTAGCACGGAGAATAAGGCTGTTGAGGAGCGACCATCCATGTAATTTCTTTGTGCGAGCACCGATATGGCAGATAGTATAGCGTGCATTTCATTTAAGGAGGAAATCCGGCATACCGATACAAACTCAAAGCTATCACACAGTGGCTATATATAATCTTCGAAAACAAAATGTAGAAATAAACATAACACAAATCAGTCACAGACATCCATATAACAAAGGCGGAAGAAGAAATGAATATAACACATAAAAGTATACATCAGAGTAGTGGTCTGAAAGATCCACTATAATACAAAAGGGTAGCAGCATGTGCTAAACAAAAGAATAAGTATACATCACGGAGTCTATGTCTCAATGGTATACATCAAAAACTGCTAGTCTATATGATTAGCCAAAAGTCATAGTAATAAATCCCTGGGGAGAAGTCAAGCAGAAGCACCTGTAACATCTCGGTCTGACCCGAGTATTATTTAATAGGAAAATAATAAACGGGTCAGTCTAGCTATAAATATCAGATGGTATGATATAGAATAAGGGATATGGCATAAACATATAATATCCATAATGGAATACAACGATAAGTATGTAAATCATAATCAACAAGAGATTAATCAATATCACAAGATCACAAGGATCCAACAAAGAGTATCATACCCAAAACTTGTATTCATAACAAGTCAATGACACACGAATTCACCAATGCATAAAAATTGATAAAGCTTATCAATAGAAATCACGAAAATAGGTGAAGCATAAAATTTTCAGAAATCAACACACGAAATCAAGAAATCATAAAAAGGGAAAGAGGCCTATTACATAACAGGAGCATGAAAACTCACCAACACGTGTATCACTAGATGGAAAGCTATTCCATGGTTGCGAACCATTTTCACTAGAACAGCCCGAAGACCATGAGTCGAAACTCCACTAAAATGGCCCGAAGACCGTGGGTCGCTAACCCACATGTGAGTAGAAACATCACACAAACGGGGACGGGTCTCCCTCGCAGACAAAGAGACATCGCACATTGCTAGTCTAAATCATAAAATGATCATCATTGATCGATAAGTGTAAATTACACTAAGTTAGTAAATAAATGAGTTTAGCTTCATGTCCCATAACCACTAGCTTAACTTAATTATTTACGAACAAATTGTAGACTTCCACTCGGGGTTAAGTGTCAATTACACTAAGCTAGTAAATATATGAGTTTAGCTTCATGTCCCATAACCACTAGCTTAACTTAAATATTTACGAACAAATTGTAGATCTCCACTAGAAAATTGTCACAAGAGATTCAATCGAACAAGTCCAAGAATTAACCGACGAAGTACACGCAAGTGTTTCATACCACTTGTTTTACTAAACCGTTTAATTAGATTTCTCATACGAGTGAGGTAAAGGTTTGTATATACTAACAGGTTGGAAAACGGTTTTTATAAAAGAGTTTGATATTGAAAATAGAGTTTAAATAACCTTTGATAAAGAGTTTGAATATTTACTACTAGTATAGAAACATTTGTATTTAAAAGTGACAAACCATAAAAATGATTGTAGAAACAATCAATCATTAAAATCCACATATAAAGGCGTGAATCAAATTTAAAGAAACCGATAAAGAATCCATCGAAATAGATGTTCAAAAATCCCTAAAAAGGAGTCATCAAAGTCATAATTAATGATTGCAACAAATCGGAATCAACACGAATCGATAAAATTGGAATTGTTAAACAAAATAGGCAAGAAGGCAAAACAAAGCAGTTTCAGACGTCTGAAACGAATGGTTCAAACGTCTAAATCTAGAAAATTAGAAGTTTTCCAGAACGTAATTCAGACGTCTGAACCAAACGTTTCAGACGTCTGAAATAGGCATTTTTAGCATATTTCCTTTCTGTTGGAAATTTAGCCAATTCAGACGTCTGAAATTCTAGATTTAGACGTCTGAAACTGGAATTCAGAGCATTTCCTGAACCTTGGCCAAAAAGGGCCAAATGAATATCGAAAACGATCGAACGAGCAAATGACGACTAAGGATTTACGCCAAGCAACAACCCAGCCTTAACGACTCTTCGATACGCCTCAAATATCAATGTCCAAATAAACCATAATAGGATTTTTCATAGATTTTTGATTTCAAAACACCAAAAATTGGAATATACACCAAATCAATCCAAACCAAAATCAAATGCACAAGAATAAGTGTTAGGAATTCATACCTAACAATCGATGATAATTATAGACTAAGATGTGAGATAAAAATCTCACCTTTTCACAAATTCAAAGAAGAAGAAGCTTGAAAGCAAAGAGAGAATCCACCATTTTTCAACACAACTCAAATGAGCTTGAATCTAGGCTCAAAAGAAGAACATTCCCAAAGTTAGGTTTAGGAATTTTTGAAATTGGTAAGAGAATGAGTTGGAGAAGAAGAAGAGGATGCTTATCAATGGGTTCTCTTGAATTTGGAGCTAGGAATTTGAGATTGCAAGAGGAACTAGGGCTTTGGAGTTTTAGTTTCCAATCTCTCCCACCATTTTTGCTTTAGAACCGAAAAGGGGAGGAAGTGAGAGTGAATGGGGAGGAGTGGTTCAGATTTGAGTATAAGTTGGCTAGTGGGTTGAACCCAAACCCAAACCCAAAATGAAAATGGTCAAATTTTTGACTAGCTCCAAACATATCAAAGTTTATACTCAAAAAGTTGCAAACGGCATTTCGAACTCAATGGAAGTGGTCCCGAGTCCTAATTCGACTGTCTGCAAAAAGTATCTTTTTGGACTAAATTCCGAGTATCGATAAAATATTTAATTAAAATATTTAAATATTCAGTCGAACAATATGCGGGTTGTTACATCTATTTTATATAAATTCTTAATCTTATTAATATCTAAATCTCCCAACATTGCCTCTATTTATATTTCTTCTAACTAACTAGCTTCTACTTCAACGGTTATTCTCCGTATTTTTCTTATATGGGAATGTTCCTCCTATCCTATTTATTCTTATCCTTTTATCTTTATACCTGAAATTAATCAAGTTCAATTTCCATTCATTCCTCTTTTCAGAAAGAATTTAAAAAAGGAACTTCCAAATTTATGAATGGAAAAAATCACCGAGTCTAATCTATGCTTTATTTTACATTTATTTCAAAAATGAAAAACCCCTTTACTAAAAATCTTTAAATCAAAACTTTTTGACTCAATAATTTTTAAACTAAGAATTTCAAAAATTAAAAATCTTTTTTACCGACAACCTTTGAATTAGAAACTATTGACCTAAATATTTTAAATTATTAATTGCCAAACTTCCTTACTTTTTTAAAACAAAAACTTTCCAATAAATCCTTTGAAAAACTCATTCAAAACATCTCATGGAATTTTCCAAAATTTTTTTATCTAGTTCTTTCTCATGGGGTTGGATTTAGAAATTAAGTTAATTTGTCCTTTCTATTGAACTTACCTTCTTCCCTACTCAATTTTTTTAAATATCTTATTATCTCCTTATGATGACTAATATACACCTTCTTACGGGAACTTGCTCCATTCCTTCTTCACATCTTGCTCCATTTCTATCATTCCTTACTTCTGGATGCTTACAAAATATAGGTTCTTATTTCCCATCTATCTAGATGAAATGTATGTTTTCAATCGACATTCCATCGAAATCCAAATCATATAACAGTCTAGGCCCAACAAAGGAGTCAAACACCATTAAGCTCGGTCATGCTCTTCTCGGTTCACTCCTTACGATATAATCTCTGCCCCGTGGAGTAATCATGGTAGGAGTAAAAATTAAGCTCTATCTATTGGCCTAACTCGTAGTTGCCTTGCTTATCCTTTCGAAAAATTATCCCACCTACTTGTATAGTCGGACTTTATAGAGTTAGGCGTATGCTCAAAATAAGTGTGTGTATATCTCTCTTTATATTGTAAGGTTTTTGAAAAGTACTTTCAAAAATAAAAAGTATGCCACTCATACATATACCTATACTCATTGATCGAGTAACTTAAGCTCTGATATTAAATAACAACCTACCTTGAAACATGCCTAATTTTCGGCCCAAAAAGACCCATCGAACCTTAGACCCATTCCAAAGCTGGCTGTTGGTTGGTAGAATTGATTTAAAGAACAATACACAGAATTATCTCTCTACACATTCATAGTCTCACAGCAAAAGGATAAAATATAATATCAAAACAGTACCCATTTATTAAAAATTAAAAATTCAAACGTTGAAACAAATAGCATAATTCCACATAACAATGCCAAATATTCATTGTACAATATGTCAAAATACTAATGTCTCAACGGGTACATAAAAAATAAAAAATAATATAGATAGCTAAATAACCATCACAATTATGTGTCTCTGCCACCATCCTCGAAAATTTGCATCATCGTCTCTAATCTGTGTCGTAATAAGGAGGGGTTTAGAACAATAATGCCCGGTGAATAAAATTTTGATCTTTCTATAATAGTACTTGGATGGTATAATTTAAATAAGAATATGTATTATGTATCATAACTATTTTGTAAGTCTTCCAACTATTAGCCCTAAGGCTTTCCTAGTCCAATTTCATAACCATTACTCTTTATACCTAATAACCCCTATCTATCTTCAATAATGTGACCCAAGACACTTAATACCTTTTTAATGGAAACTAGACAGATCTTGACCATTTAATACCTCATTCAAGGCTGGTCCACATTATTTAATATCTTTCTCAAGGCGGACACCTCTCCGGTACTATCTAACTAACATTGTACGAAATCTCTTCAGACCACTTAATACTTCTTTTTATGGGAGAGGTCGGCCCCATAATAGCCACTTGATACCTCAAAACCGAAGTGGACCCTCCCTAAGATATCCTCTATCGTGCCTAACTTCTAACCTTAACTGCTTAATACTTCCTACATGGGAAGAGATGGGCCCTCAATCAACTACTTAATACATTCCATCTCGAAGTAAGTCCTTCGTATTGTGACAAGTAACACAACTGTGACATCTCACATTAGTCCGACTATTCATGGGTACTATAGCCATATTAGCTAGGCAGGTTTACCATACAGAATTTTGAACTAACCATGCATCCTCTATGGGTACTTATTATAGGTAATGTCTCACATTAGCCATAAGTTACATTGTTCGTAGCCATATTAGCTGGGCAGACTTCAATGTGCTTTGATAACCTCACATCCATATAACTTAGTCATAATTTACAACTCTCTTAACATATTATCACACATCTCACCACATTCCATATCAAGGCCTTATAAGAAAACTATTATTTCACCCTTATAGTCAACTTCTTTCCTAAGGGGGATTTAATGATAATTAATAGCCTATTAACTATGTAACTAATATGTTATAATTATACGTTATTCACGCTAATACACACACATATATAAATACACACACGCGCGCCTAAAATATTTCTTTACGTGCGAAGATTATGCCCTAAATTAACGTTTAAATGTTAAAACTTTAAATTTATACAAGTCGAATTCCATATCAACAAAATATTCCATATATCCAATATCCACAATTCAAATAACCGATTTGTATTACCTAGAATCCATACCAAACTTATTTGATACTAAAATAGAGAATTAACATTAATAGAAACCTATAATTCTAATACTTTTGTGCTCTAGTCAACTACTTTGTATAAACTGAAAAAGGGAATTCTTATTTAAATTGCGAAAATAAGCAGTGCAAACTTTGAATAAAAGAATCTGTACCTTGTACACCATTTCCTAGTTTATTCTTTTCAAAATCATTATTCAAATCCAAATAAAAAGATAAGACATGAAATAGAATGTAAAATGTTAAAACTATAATACTCACACAATTCCATTATTTTAATATAGAATAATTGATAGTCTAACTTAAGAATTGGCATTTCGCTTTAAGAGAATTTTGGGGTTTTAATGTGATGTTTTCGTAAATAAAATTCCACAAAGGCATATATCAAATCTAATTTATACTATACAATTGCTAAAAAAAGAAAAAAACATTTCCATTAATAAAAAGTCCTTAGCTCTTCTTTTTTGGATTTGTTTAGGCCCGCTTCATTCTATTACAAATCTATCCTTTTTGAATTATATAGCAACGGAATTGTATATGAATTAGATTCAGAAATTTAGGTATTGGAGGAGAATAGAATAAGGGACAAATAATAAACACCTGAATTTCTTATATGAAATCCTAAAGAATTTTATGAATCTTTGAAGAGAGAGACTAACAGAGCTTCGCTTGGTTCCCAAAATAATTATGAATAAACGTTAGAGGGTTAGCTCTTATTTATAGTGGTTAGAAAGCACCAAAACCGTCGGATTTAAGTCAGTTTAAAATAATAAATCCAGATCGTTCAAATGCGCAAAACCCTAGCCACCGCCAACATCATTGGTCTATCGGCCTAGGGAAAGCGGTCGACCGGTAGCATTTATTTTGAGAATATTTGATTTCTACCGTTGATTAATTTATTTAATACCTTAATTATATTTAACATTAACTTTTCTTTTAACATTTATTTACCCCCCGTTACTTTTTAAATTCCAAATTGGAGAAATAATTTTTTACTCGAATTTTAATTCCATTTAACTTATTTTGAATCCAAAAACTTCAAACGTCCATAGCCATTTCTTTTGAGCTTCATTTTCAAATCATTATACATGGAAATTGATGGAAAAATCACCACGAGCGCAAACTTACACGGTCAAATTTTGACTTTACAAAATTTCCATTATTAACCTTGTTATTAAATTATTAATTAATTCTTTTCTTATTAGTTAATTTCGTACTAAATTTTTTTGGATATTACATTCTCCCCTCTTAAAAATGATTTCGTCCTCGAAATACTTAAGGGAAGGACATTGTAATGCGTAGTAAAAATCCATGTTACACAACCAAGTCATATACAAATCCGTCCACTCAACCAAAAGTGCAATGTGATTATGTATGCGACCTATTACTAGAGACGCTGCGATACTATTACTTCTAATTATTTCCAAAAACCTTTTATCAAATTTTCTCCCTTAGGGTTGGATTTAGAAATAAACTTCAGCTATCCTTTCTAATGAACTTTCCTTCTTCCCTACTCAATAATTATAAATATACAATTATCCTCCTTGTGATGATTAATGTACACCTTGTAAGAACTTGCTCCACTCCTTCACATCTTGTTCCACTCCTATCGTTACTTACTTTTGGATGCTTACAAAATATAAGTTCTTAACTCCCATCTATCTGGATGAAATATATGTCTTCAATTGACAATCCATCGAAATCAAAAATCATAAGGTAGTCTGTGCCTAACAAAGGAGTCAAATACCATTCATTTTTTGGGTGCTTCTATATGTCATGGTCATTCTCTTCCCACTACTTACAATACGATCTCTGGCTTGTGGAGTAACCAGGATAGGAGTATAAATTTATATCTATCTATTGGCTTAAATCATAGTTGCCTCACTCATCTTTTCAGAACATGGTCGCAACTACTTCTATAATAGGACTTTATAGAGTTAGGTGTATGCTCAAAATAAGTATATATATTTATATAGTAGGATTTTTGAAAAATACTTTCAAAAAAAACAATTACGCTATACATACGGATACGTATACTCACTGATCGGGCATCCTAAACATTGATACCAAATGTAACAACCTGCCTCGAACGGGCCTAATTTTTCGACCTAGAAAAGGCCCATCGAACCTTAGACCCATTCCAAAGCTAGTTATTGGTTGGTAAAATTAAGTTAAAGAAAAATACACAGACCTATCTAACAACACAGTCAAAATATCACGATGGAAGGACGAAGTATAATATCAAAACAATACCCACTTATTAAAAATTCAAACGTCAAAACAAATAACATAATTCCATATAACAATACCAAATATTCACGGTACAATATCTCAAAATACATCATGTCTTGATGGGTATTTAAGAAATATAAAAATAATAGAGACAGCTAAATAACTGGCACAAGTCAACATCTCCACAACCATCTCTTAAAATCTGCATTATCATCTCTAACCTATGTTATAATGTGGAGGGAGTCAATACAACAATGCCTGGTGAATAAAAATCTCAAGTCTTTCTATAATAGTAGTTTGGCAGTATAATTTAAATAAGAGTATGTCTTGCGTATCTAACTATACTATAATTCTTCCAACTATAAGCTCTAATCCATAACCATTACTCTTTCAACTTAATAACAATATCTATCGTCGATAATGTCTTAACAATGTAGAGATAGCACCCAAGCCACTTAATACCCTTATGATGGGAACTAGGCATACTCTGACCATTTAAAACCTCGTTCAAGGCTGGTCCCCATCATTTAGTATATATCCCAACGCAGACTCCTCTCCAATAATATCTAGCTAACATTGCATAGAATCTTTTCAGGCCACTTAATACTTCTTTTTATAGGAGACACTGGCCCTATAATAGACACCTAGTACCTCAAAAACAAAGTGGGCCTTCCCCAAAATATTCTTCATCGTGTCTAACCGCTAACCCTGACCATTTAATACTTCCTACATAGGGAAGAGACGGGCCCTCAATCAGCCACTTAATACCTTCAACCCCAAATAAGGTCCTTCATATTATGACCCATAACCCAGCTATGACGTCTCACATTAGTTCGACTATCCGTAGGTATTGGTACCAAATACACTGGGCAGGTTTGCCCTATTGAATTTGGGACCAGCCTCATGTCCTCTATTATTATTTATTATAGACAATATCTCACATCAGCCCTAAAGTCACACTGCTGGTGCCAGATTAGCTAGGCAAACTTCCATGTGCTTTTAACTAACCTCTCATCCTTATAACTTAGACATAATTTACAACCCTATCACAACGTACTATCATATATCTCATCACATTCCATATCAAGGCCTTATAATAAAACTTTTATTTCACTCTCACAATTAACTTCTTTCCTATGAGGGTTTAATGATAATTAGTAGCCCCTATCGAAGTCTCCCCAATACATCGAGGTCGGTCTCCTAGCAAAGGCCAGAAACTATCTTCCGATCATTGTATATCTTTAGATAAAATATACATAAAGGATAAACATAGTTGGATCACTGTAACACCTCATAAAAATTTAAAAGAATTTTTAACTTAAAAATAAGGCTAAAAATGGAAATTATGCGAGCATTGGAGTTTTGGCATGAAAGTTACACAATTGTGTTCGTGGCAATTTTCTGATCAACTTTCATATATAAGGTTTTATGATCGGGGTTCAAACGAAAAAGTTATTAATGTTTGAAGTTTTCAGATTTAAAATATTTGAACAAATTAAAAATTAAAAACTAGATAATGCTAACGTTGAAATCAAAAAGAATAATAAATATTTTAACGTTGATGAGAAGTTTAGGGTTTAGGAAAATGTTAAAAAAACGTTAACGTCAGTTAGTAATAAGGAAATGAATCAAAATATAACGCAAGCATTAATTTTCAGTCAAAACAATAAGACCGGTCGACCCCTCACTTGGGCTGGTTGACCGCTAGTGGGGAAGGAGCGCTCGACCAATGGGTATGTGGCGGCTAGGGTTAGGCTAGGCATGAACGGCCTAGATTTTTATTATTTTAAACCGACTTAAATCCTACCATCCAAATGCCTTCTAACCACCATAAATAAGAGGCTAGCCCTCTCACTTTTGTTCACAAATTATTTGGAATGCTAGCGAAACTCTATCGTTCTTCTTCTTCAACTCTATGATTCAGAATCAATTAGATTTTCAGGTAAGAGATTTTAAATATTTGTATATACATTTTCTAATTCTATTCTTCTCTAATCTCTAATTCTGAATCTATTCTATATATAATTGAATTATTGTATATTCTAAAAAGAAGAAATCTAAAGGAGAAATTAGGAGAAGGCGTCAATCAAATCCAAGGAAAGTAGGAAACCATCCATGAATGGAAATCTTAGTTTTTCACATTTTGGTGGTTCTGTAGTAATATTTGGATTTTTTTCCTTAGGGAATTTTACATATGAAAACCCTAAACCCTTACACCCCAGAATTCCTCGAAATAAAATGTTAATTCTTGGATTTATTGGAAGTTCAATTATTTTATGTTGATATAATTTATAATTTGTAATTTGAATAATTTATATTCTATTTAACTTTCTCTTATAATTTCTATTGTTGCGATAAAAGGGTCCATAAAGAAAATTTACTAGGAAATGGTGTGAAAAGTATGAATATTTCCTATTTTTAGTTTGCGCCGCTTATTTTTGTAGTATGGATAAATATGAATCCTTTTTCCGCTTCAAGGTATGTGTAAAAGTTGAATAAAATATTTAGGGTTTAAATTGTAAGTTTTGTTTCCTCGAAATAGAGGCATGATTCTATTATATTAATATAAAATAAGTTTTGTATTATTCCATTTCTGAATATATATATATATACACATACACACGCACACAAATTGATTGGTCTACCAAGGATATTACCTATTTTATAAATTATTGTATGGAACTCAAGCTTGTATAAATATGGAAGTTTTGACATTTTAACAGCTAGTATAGGAAGCATTCATCTTTGAATAGGAATATTTCTATGCATGCTTTGAAAATTTTAGTTAGCAAAATATTACATATGTATAAATATAATTAATAGCACATTAGTAATAATATATAATTTATATCGTATAAAATAAATAGTTTAGTAAATAGCATTAAACCCCGTAGGAAGGAAGTTAAGGATAATTGTGGAAATTAATCCAAATTAAAGGCGAAATAAGGAGTCTTTCTTATATGGCCTTAATTTGTAAATGCAGTGCGATATTATATATACGTAGTGTGTGTGTATGGTAGTATGTTAGGAGAGCAGAAATATTAAACTATAGGGATGCAAGTCAAAGCACACAGAAGTCTGCCCAGCTAATCTGACTACCAGTAGTGTGACATTGGGACTGATGTGCGACATCGCCCATAATAAGTACCCATGATGGACTTGATGTTGGTCCTAATTCTATAGGGTGAGTTTGCCTAGCTAATCTGGCTACCTGACAGAGTTTGGGGTATACCCCAGGGGCAATTATGTAATTTTTTACATATATTTAACTCATTAAACAATCTTGTCATAATAAAGGTGTTTCTTTCTATTATATACTTGATAAATGTGGATATTTTGCGATACTAGTTACAAAGTGTTGTAACCATGAGTAATTTATCATAATAAAACAAATATATCATTTTAAATGTTCCTAGTCAAGATGCATCGAGACTGGATATCGATGTATCTGCTGAGACTAGAGTATGTAATGCTCTCCAAATGTTGGGCAGTTTGGTGACCCGGAATTTTGGACATTTGAAATTGGGATATTTAATTGATTTCAAATATTTAAAAAGTTAATTCTTAACTTGAATTTCAAATACAACTAATTATTGGATAATTAAATTGTTGAATTCAATAATTGGAAATCAGATAGGATATGAAATCTTGGTTTTTAAGCCAGTTAAAAATAATTTAAAGGCTTGTAAAATTCATATTGATAATACTGAAGATAATGGAAGTTTTAAATTTGAGTTTGAAAAGTGTTTTGTTCAGTTTTAGGATTTTATCATTTTAATCGATATTATAAATAACATTTCGAGGCACAATCTCAGAATTCGACGAATCCATTTCCATTGAGTCCGTAATAGTGTATTATTATCGGATTTCAATTTTCATAACGTTTGGAGTCATCGTGTGGTCGTACGGTTTATAAACACGTTGAAATCTATATCGGAAATTAAATATAATAACCGGGTCCAAAAAGCTATCTTCTCCATACGATTGAGTTAGGACTCGAAACCTTTTCCAATGCAATCGGAATAGGGGTATCACATTATGAACGCCTAGTGGCACGCCTCGGTAGAAGTTCGAAATTTTAAGTTGCATTTTCGAGATGATTTAAATTTAAATATAATTTATAGTGTTGACTGGTCAAAATTTCTTCACATCAGAACTTTATCTTTTCATATCTTTGCCACTTGTGTTCTGGTTCATGCCATCTATCCATTCGCGCTTCAATCACTTCGTGTCTCTCTACTTTTCAAAAGGAAAAAAAATTATATAGCTGCTCGAAAAATTTTAATGGTCGAATGACTTTCTCCTCTTCAAAAGCAACTCCACTCCCCGGTTCAATTCAAAAATAACCTAACCGAACGATGTTAAAAAAATCAAATAAATGGCCTCAAAAATCAAAATCGATTCGTTCGTATTTATAAAAAAATAAAAATAAAAAGAAGATGATGCGATCGAAGTCGCGATCACGCTGGAAGCAGGGGCGACTATCGGGCACTGAAATCGCATGGCGCTCGCATGGCTGTAGGTCGGATTAGTAAGGCCATACGCGTGGAAGGCAAGCGTTGGGAGTTTGGTGATCTTTTCGAGCAATCTGGCACTCCGATCTGTTTGCGTCAAATGTTTCGGTGTTCTGGCATCTTCGAGGCGCACTCGACGGAAGGCGATCATGTGAGTGCGCACGTGGTTTGGGGTATGCGTAGACAGTGACGATTCGAGGCAGAGGCTGGCGAGGGTCGTGGATCTGGTGTGGTGTCGCGTCAGCATGTGCGAGGGCTTTGGGCCGACGATGGTGAGGTATGCAGATTTTCTTTCGATATTTAAATTTTTTAAAGAGAAGAATATATGAATAAATACAGATACACATATGTATTTTAATTTAAAAATATATGGGCAAACAGTAAAGAAAACACACACACACACACACACACACACATACATACAAATAAATTAGATAATTACCGAAGTTTAAAGGGGTAGTTAACAACATAGGATTTTGAAACTGGGGTTTTTGAAAATATCTTGACTGGAAAAAAAATATATTTATTTAAATTTAGATTTTGGAAACTTGCATAAATGATTCTTGTAAAGGGAGGTGTTTTCAAAGGAGAAATTTAAATTGGTTAAAACACTTTAAAGGTTTAAAGTTAATTTTAATTCGAACAAATTAGTTAATTAGTTTAATAAATGGTAGTGACCGTTTGATTAGTTGAAATATTAACAAATCATACAATGTTTATACAAAGTATGAAATCGTGAAGGAAACAAGCCGGTTTGGATCGGATTGCAAAAAAAAAAAATCAAAGGTGAGTTAATCTCACTCAAGTTGGATTATTTGTGAATTTAAATAGTTTAAAATTTAAAGTATTTGTTTATTGCTTGAATTGATGATCTATTATCAATTTGGATTGGTATTATATAGTATGCATATATATGTATTGGAGTGATTGATATTCCTGCACTATATAGCGGATGAGACCCTATGCGCCCCGCATAATAGCGGATGACCCTTTATAGTACGATATCCCCCTCGAAGTGGGATTCGTATTTTATATTGTGCTAACATCTTTGGATGCAGGGAAACAGGTTGGAGGGATCCAAAGGGATCCAACTGGATTCCTCAAAATATTGGAATTTATTTTCATATTCAGTGATATAATTTATTTAATAATCCATGATAGATTATATTGAAATTGAAGTTATTGATTGCTTGGTTTGCTGAATATATTTAGATATATTGAGATATCCAATAATATAAAGATGGGATTTTTGAAGCAAAATAAAGGGAGAATTTTGAAATTAAGTATGAAATTAATACTTCAGATTTAAATAAGATTTTAAATCTTAATAAAGGATGAATATGGAATTAGTGGGTTTTGAAATAAATTTGGATAAGTAAAGGAATTTATTTTAAAATGGAGTTGGTTATGGAAATCGATTTGAAAACCGACTAAGTGTTGAAACTATGAATAAACGAGAATGAGATTGTGAAATTTATAAACAGAGTTTATAAATAAAGTGAAATATTTATTAGAGGATAATTTGGAAGTAAAAATTCATGATGGGAATTTATAAGGAAAGGATGATTTGTCTAAAAATAAATAGTGGTTTATTTTAAAAGAGTGGAAGAGAAATTTACGGGTTTGGGACGTAAATTAAACCAAAATAAATTGAGAAGGATTTATAAATGGTTTGGCGGGTTATATTGGAATGAAAAGTGTAATTTCCTGAAGGCCAAGTATAATTTCAAAGGAGATTTTTAAGTATAAGTTAAAAGATTTAAAGTGATTTTGAAGAATGTTTTTAGAAAAGAATCATTATTTAGTTGTTTAAAATTATTTAAGAAAATATTTATTTAAGATTAATTATAGTAGTAATTATTTTTAAAAGATTAAATTAGTATTTTTGATGTAAAGGATAACTATTGAATATTTATACACTATATTATAGTTTTATTTTAAAAGTAGTTTTGGCTTAAGTTTTTCTTGGAAAATTATTACAAAATTTCATAACTCTTATTCTGAAGAAAGCGATTCAAGTAGTTTTATTTTAAAATGCTTTAAGTGTATATTTTTGGACAAAGTGATTTAATTTGTTTAAAAATCTAACTCAATAAGATTTGGCGTTTTCTGTGGAAATAAACAGAAGGTTGGAATTTGTTCCGTAAGAATAAAAAGAGATTTGTAACTATTTTCAAAGTGTTGAAACGTGAATACTATATCTTGGGATGATATTTTTGTGATAAATAATTTGGAAAATTATTTAAATCTGATGGTTATTTGTGGATATTGTATGATAGTTAAATAACTGACTATCAATATTGGCCAATGCGCTGATCGTTTCGAAGAGACCGCGATCAGGATTAATTTCTCGAAAACCACTTCGATCTGGTTTGAACGTTTGCGAATGAAGACCGTGAAGATGATGAAGATGGTGATTCAGTTTCTTCAGACCCAGGGCAATTTGAATGGATGAATGCTATCAGAACATCATCAGGGGGACGATGAGCATTCTACGTGAGATGTGTTCTAAAAAGGTAATGCATAGCCTCAAGCCTCATCAACCGGGAATGGGTAAAACAGGGGAGGTGCAGCAAGTCTAAGTGGCTAGCAACCAATTAAGGTAAGGTCATCCCTGTCTAGATGTCCCTTTTTGATTTTGGCTGTGTAGGCGGTTGCTGATCCCAACCACGGGGTGATCTTATTCGAACTATCCAGTAAGGGGTAGCTCCTGTCTTGTATTACAAGGGATCGGGAGGGATCCTTGGTACGCTGATCTGGGCCAGGTACTGTGACAGGCGGTACTCCAGTAGCCCTGCCGTTGTATGGAATCCAATCTCCAATAAGCGCCAATGTGGTTTTGATTGTGCCCAACTATGCTGAAACGTGAGATGCAAGCATTTCAGCTTGATTCTATTTTACTTTCTATAGACACTATTATAATATCAGATGGATTTGTTAAAAATGTTTTGATTATCGTAAGGTAAAAACCCAACATGTTTATTTGTGGCGTGGTCTTACGAGATACCTTTGATTTCAAAGGATTTTGGAAACTTTAATAATCCAAATTGAGTGTGTTTCTCATGTTGGTTTTCCAAACTGACTCAGGTGTTATCACTATAATGCCCAGGTTAGACCGAGTATTACAGGATACAGGATAGGATGATGTGGAGCTCACGAGACGAGCTAGATAGCGAGATGTATCGCACGTACTTGATGTATATTCCGCTGTACAGCATAAGCTGTATAGTCAGCTTTGTGAGGACATGTAAATATAACTGTCCAATATTTTGCTATTGATTGTGTTGTACTCTGATGATGTAATGTATAAAACAAATATA
The DNA here is from genome assembly GCA_030765085.1 of Allium cepa. Taxonomy (NCBI): domain Eukaryota; kingdom Viridiplantae; phylum Streptophyta; class Magnoliopsida; order Asparagales; family Amaryllidaceae; genus Allium; species Allium cepa. The sequence goes on along the minus strand of CM060928.1, from coordinate 111,975,630 downwards.
GTTCTTTCTGTATAAAGATCAGTCATTTATCTATTATATATTGTTCCGCTGCGTTTGCGAGATTCTGATGTTGTTTTCTATTTCTTCTTCTGCCTCTTTCTTCTTTAACCCTAATGGTTTGTATTTCCGTCCACTTTAAGTTAAACTGTTGAAGATTATTGTCGGCTCAAAGGGGTATGGATTTGCGGGCTGTTACAATGGTATCAGAGCGAGGTTAATCAAGAACCTTGACTCTAGTTGGGATTACTCATTAGAGATAGAGTCAGTAGTACTCTAGAATGAGTTTGAGTGTATAAATAGATATGGGTGCGTATTTATTAGTGAATATAAAATTGTTTTATATTGGGTTGATTGGTTTGTTGAGTGGTTTATGGATTCTGATCAATACGAGTAATTAACATTATTGATAGGGATCTCAAAACACTTGTACAGAACAATTCGACACGGTATTGTTTTAAATAGGGTGAATGAAACAATTTTACTCAAATTATTTTTATGTGGAAGAAATAATTTTTCCTAAATTATTATAGTTATATATGGTTGTTTGGTTACTAGGAAATGATATTTAAATTATTATCATTGCTGTTAGGAAAATTAAATAAGAGTTGAAATTATAACCATAGGATAAGAAATGAAATTATATAACAGAATGGAATTTGAAATGTGAAATATAAATTTGATTTATAATTTGAAATACAATAAAATTCCAGAGTAATATTTGAGTATAAATTGAAAGGATTAGAAATTTGGAAAATTTAATTTCATTTGGGTTTGAAAAGGATTTTCGAAAGTTTTGGAGGAATAATAGTGATATTATTCGAAAATATTTTTGAATTGGACGTGAAATCTGGTGAGATTTGGAATTAAAAATATTTGAAAATGTTTTTAAAGAGTAAAAGCATTGAACTCTTTCGGTTGGGGGAAAATAATTCCGATGATGATTGCGACATCATCGTTGTTCATTTTCGAGTTTCCAAGGGTGGAATTGCTACCTAAATGTTTTGAATTGGAGTTGTTTTGCAAAACCGTGTTTGATTTTAAAATTCAAAGGATAATTTGATATGCAAATGAATTATGTATACAATTGATTTCAAAATTGATTTTGAAATGTTGAGTAATTGTTTTAAAGACTCTGGAATCTTATTTAAAATGGTTGTGGAATATACATGGATTTGAAAACTTGTAAAATTTGAAATTTGTTAGAATAAAATTCAACTTAGTTAATTAAAAAGTAAGTGTGACAATAAAACATGGGGGTAAATAAACCAATTAAATGAAGTAAATTAAAGGGATTAGTGAATGAAATGAAAATAAGTTAGAGAACTAATAGAGGTTTAAAACCTGAATTAAATTGAAGTGTAACTGAATCGAATTAAATAAAAGTGAATTTGAGGGAAAAAGTCTAAGTAAACTAGACTAAATGAAATGGTTACTTAAATAAAAATTTATTAAGTTAAAATAAATTTGTGAAGGAAATAACTAATTTAAATTATGGGTAAATGGAATTTAAATAAGTGGCAAACTTATGGTAGTTTAAAAATTTTGAATTACGTTAAAATAGATGAGCAAAATAAACCAATTAAGTGAAATAAAAATTGTAAGAAATGGGTGAATAGAATATGGGTAAGTTTAAACTCATAAAATTTTGAAATGTAATTATTTGAAAGGAATTGAAAACTCGACTTAAAAGTTTAAAAATAAAGTGAGTTTTGGGAATTTGGCCTAAGTAGGCTTGTTTGAGTAAGTTTTTGAAATAGTGGTTACTGGGTTGATAAAAATTGTGAATGTACAAGTTAATTTAAATTTGTAAGTAAATGAAATTGGAACTGAATATTGGAATTCATTTTGAATTGGGTCAAGTAAAGTAAAGTTGAAGAATTAATTCAAAGTGGACTAAAAATAATTAAAGATTGGAAATAAAATCCATTGAGATTTAAAATAAATTAGTAAGTGGAACTAATTAAATGATTAGTTAAATATAGGTTTGAGATAAGGTAAATTGAATTCATATGGAATAAAAGATCGAATTTGAGTATAAATAGATATAAACCAAAAGTAGTGAAGTGAAAATAAATATAAGAAGAGTGTAAAATACTCGTATTAAACTTAAGAAATGGATGGTGAAAATTTTAGGTAAATTTGGAGTTGAGAAATATATTTAAATAATATTTGATGAAGATTAAGTAAAGTGTGAAATGAAATTGTAAATAAGTGAATGGAAATCAAAATAAATGTGAATAAAAGAGGATTGATATAGTTATAATCAATTGAGATAAATACGTAGGATGTACATATATTATTATATTCGCATAATGATTTGATCCAGATCCGCGCACAGAATTTCGAGATAGTCATATCGATCTGAGTTGGGATTTTTCACTCGATTTTCGACGGCGAAACCTGGATATGGATTTTTGATTGATTCTAGAAATTCTCTATCATAGTATGTGGCTATGAAAAAAGATTGACGGTTTCTGATCAAGAAACCAGATCTGAGTCCGCATTAGGAAGTCGGGTGGACGATACTAGTTCAGAAGTGAAATTGTATGATCGAGTGAGCGACCGGATTTGATATTGCTTACGGATGATACGTGTACATCGTACGGACATGAATGAAATAGATATTGGAAATTTTGTAAAGAAATGTATAAAATGATTTTGAATGCTGATTGAATATTATTGCTAAGTAGTATACAGGTATTTAAAAGCAAAAAGGAAATTGATGATTTTGATTTCAGAAGATAAACTTGTATTGCCGACAAAAAGGTATGTGTTTAAAATTGTATATGAAATTTGATGATTTCTGATTTAGCCACTTGGCTTTTGTTTTCTTTGAAGCCCGTAGAGGCAATTTGTAGTTGTACCGATCAAGCCTCGCAAAGGAGACGCTGGTGAAATTTTTCAAAAATTTAAAGAGTTAGAAAAATTTTGAGAAAATTTTGATAATTTGAAATTTGGTTTTAAATTATAATTTGAAGGGTTTAGTAAATAATATTGTTTGATACCTATGGATGGGTTTGGAAAGTTAGCAAGAGTAACAGTGTGTCTTTAATAAAAAGATTGTTTTGGAAAGTGCCAAAATCTATTTGGTTTTGGGAAAATGATGAACGGGTTATGGATCATTCTTCTTAACTAGCAATTTCGGGGACGAAATTCTTTTAAGGGGAAGGAATGTGACGATCCGAAATTTTGGACAATTGAAATTGGGATATTTAATTGATTTTAAATATTTGAAAAGTTAATTCTTAACTTGAATTTCAAATACAACTAATTATTAGATAATTAAATTGTTGAATTTAATAAACGAAAATTGGGTAGGATATGAAATCTTGGATTTTAAGCCTGTTAAAAATAATTTGAAGGCTTGTAAAATTCATATGATAATACTAAAGATAATAAAAGTTTTAAATTTGAGTTTGAAAAGTGTTTTGTTCAGTTTTAGAATTTTATCGTTTAAATTGATATTTAAAAATAGCCTTTCGAGGCACAGTCTCGGAATTCAATGAAACCAGTTCCATTGAGTCCGTAATAGTGTATTATTATCGAATTTCAATTTTCGTAGTGTTTGGAGTTATCGTGTGGTTGTACGGTTTATAAACAAATTGAAATCTATATCAGAAATTAAATATAATAACTGGGTCCAGAAAGCTATCTTCTCCATACGATCGAGTTAGGACTCGAAACCTTTTCTATTGCGTTCGAAATAAAGGTATAACACTATGAAAGCCTAGTGACACACGTCGATAGGAGTTCAAAATTTTAAGTTGCATTTTCGAGACGATTTAAATTTAAATATAATCTATAGTGTTGACTGGTCAAATTTTCTTCACATCAGAACTTTATCTTTTCATATCTTAACCACTTGTCTTCTGGTTCACGCCATTTGTCCATACACGCTTCAATCGCTTCGTGTCGCTCTTCTTTAGAAAAGCAGATACGCGAGATCCAATTCAAAAATTTATATAGCTGCTTGAAATTTTTAATGGCCGAGCGACTTTCTCCTCTTCAAAAGCAACTTCACTCCCCAGTTCAATTCAAAAATAACTTAACCGAATAAAGTTAAAATAATCAAATTAATGGCCTCAAAAATCAAAATCTATTCGTTTGTATATATAAAAAAATAAAAATAAAAAGAGGATGATGCGATCGAAGTCGGGATCGCACGGGGAAGCAAAGCCGACCATCGGGCACTGAAATCGCACGGCGCTCGCATGGCGTTAGGTCGGATTAGCAAGGCCGTACGCGTGGAAGGCTAGCATTGGGAGTTTGGTGATCTTTTCGAGCAATCTGGCACTTCGATCTATTCGCGTCAAATTTTTCGGTGTTCTGGCATGTTTGAGGCATACTCGACGGCAGGCGATGATGTGAGTGCGCACGTGGTTTGGGGTATGCGCAGACAGCGATGATTCGAGGAAGAGGCTGGCGAGGGGCGTGGATCTGGTGTGGTATCGCTCAGCGTATGCAAGTGCGTTGGGCCGACGCTAGTGTGGTTTGCAGATTTTCTTTCAATATTTAAATTTTTTATAGAGAAGAATATATGAATAAATACAGATACACATATGTATTTTAATTTAAAAATATATGAGCAAACAGTAAAAGAAAATATATATATATATATATATAGACACACATATACATAAAAATAAATTAGGTAATTACCGAAGTTTAAAGGGTTAGTTAACAACATAGGAATTTAAAACTGAGGTTTTTGAAAATATCTTAACTGGAAAAAAAATTATTTAAATTTAGATTTTGGAAACTTGTATAAATGATTCTTGTAAAGGGAGGTGTTTTCAAAAGAGAAATTTAAATTGGTTAAATTACTTTAAAGGTTTAAAGTTAATTTTAATTTAAAAAATTAGTTAATTAATTTAATAAATGGTAGTGACTATTCGATTAGTTGAAATATTAATAAATCATATAATGTTTATACAAGGTCTGAAATCGTGATGGAAACAAGCCAGTTTGGATCGGATTGCAAAACAAAAATCAAAGGTGACTTAATCTCACTCAAGTTGGAAAATATGTGAATTTAAATAGTTAAAAATTTAAATTATTGGTTCATTGCTTGAATTGATGATCTATTATCAGTTTAGATGTGACATTATATAGTGTATATATATATGTATTAGAGTGATTGGCATTCCCATATTATATAGCGGATGAGACCCTATGCGCCCCGCATGATAGCGGATGACCCTTTATATCATGCTATCACACTCAAAGCGGGGTTGGTACTTTATATTGTGCTAACATCTGTGGATGCAGGAAAATAGGTTGGAGGGATCCAACTGGATTCCTCAAAATATTGGAATTTATTTCATATTCAGTGATATAATTTGTTTGATAATCCATGATAGATTATATTGAAAATTGAAGTTATTGATTGCATGGTTTGCTGAATATATTTAGATATATTGAGATATCCAAGAATATAAAGATGGGATTTTTGAAGGAAAATAAAGGGAGAATTTTGAAATTATGTGTGAAATTAATATTTTAGATTTAAATAAGATTTTCAATCTTAAATAAAGGAGTGAATATGGAATTAATGGGTTTTGAAATAAATTTGGATAAGTAAAGGAATTTATTTTAAAATGGAGTTGGTTTTGGAAATCGATTTGAAAACCGACTAAGTATTGAAACTATGATTAAAGGAGAATGAGATTGTGAAGTTTATAAATAGAGTTTGTAAATAAAGTGAAATATTTATCAGAGGATAATTTGGAAGTAAAAATTCAAGATAGGAATTTATAAGGAAAGGATGATTCGTTTAAAAATAAATAGTGGTTTATTATAAAAGAGTGGAAAAGAAATTTATGGGTTTGGGACGTTAATTAAACCAAAATAAATCGAGAAGGATTTGTAAATGGTTAGATGGGTTATATTGGAATGAAAAGTGTAATTTCCTGACGACCAAGTATAATTTCAAAGGAGATTTTTAAGTATAAGTTAGAAGATTTAAAAATGGTTTCGAAGCATGTTTTTTGAAAAGAATTATTATTAGTTGTTTAAATTGTTTAAGTAAATATTTATCTAAGATTAATTATAGTAGTAATTATTTTTAAAAGGTTAAATTAGTATTTTTGATGTAAAGGATAACTATTGAACATTTTTACCCTATATTACAGTTTTATTTTAAAAGTAGTTTTGGCTAAAGTTTTACTTGGAAAATTACTATAAAATTTCATAACTCTTATTTTGAATAAAGTGATTTAAGTAGTTTTATTTTAAAATGTTTTAAGTATATATTTTTGGACAAAGTGATTTAATTTGTTTAAAAATCTAATTCAATAAGATTTGGCGTTTTCTGTGGAAATAAACAAATGATTGGAATTTGTTCCGTAAGAATAAAAAGAAATTTGTAACTATTTTCAAAGTGTGGAAACGTGAATACTATATCTTGGGATAATATTTTTGTGATAAATAATTTGGAAAATTATTTAAATCTGATGGTTATTTGTGGATATTGTATGATAGTTAAATAACCGACTATCAATATTGGCCAATGCGCCGATTGTTTCGAAGAGACTGTAATCAAGATTAATTTCCCGGAAACCACTTCGATTCGGTTTGAACGTTTGCGAATGAAGACTGTGAAGATGGTGAAGACGGTGATTCAATTTGTCCACACCCAAGGCAATGGACGAATGCTATCAGAACATCGTCAGGGGGACGATGAGCATAAATGAGATGTGTTCTAAAAAGGTAACTCATAGCCTCAAGCATCATCAATCGGGAATGGCTAAAACAGGGAGGTGCAGCAAGGCTAAGTTGTTAGCAACCAATTAGGGTAAGGTCACCTCTATCTTGATGTCCCCTTTTGATTTCGACTGTGTGGCTGGTTGCTGATCCCAACCACAGGGTGATCTTATTCGGACTATCCAGCAAGGGGTAGTGTGACGACCCGCCTTTCATTCCCCTGAAAGACGCAACATCATTACGAAAGAAAGGGATAGAAAAAAGAAAATATAGGAAAGAAAGAACTAAACAAGATCTAAATCTCACAGCGGAACGAATAAAATATATTATTCACATAGTTACTTCATAATACACAACATCTATTAGAGTTACACATCTTATACATCACATATTAGACAGTCTTGAAACCTGTCCATCGTACAACTCAGAATCCTTTATAATTCATCAACACGGTGGAAACACTATATATCTTCATACGCTGAAGCCTTCTGCTCCAAATCTCCTCCAGAATTCGTCAAAGCTAACCTGAATCCCTTGACTAGTCATAAAAATTTGAGTATCCAATAGTTTAAGAAAACAGAAAATAAACTCTGGGTCAGACATGGGTCTGGTGTGAGTAAATGGGTTAAAGTTGTTTAACTTTGAAATCATTTGAAAACAAAGGTATCTTGTAAGACCATGACACAAATAAACATGTCGGGTTTTTAGCTTATGATAACCAAAACATTTGATAGGAAATCCAATGATATTATAATAGTGCCTAGGGTTTTCAAGTAAAATACAAAAATAGCTGGAATGCTTACATCTTATGTTCCATCATAGTTGAGCACAATCAAAACGTACGTGCTTATTGGATATTGGATTCCATACAATGGCAGGGCTACTGGGTACCGTCCGTCACAGTACATGGTCTAGATTAGAGTATCAAGGATCCACTCTGATCCCCTACAACACAAGCCCGGAAATACCCCTTATTGGATAATCTCGAATAAGACAACCTCGCATTTGGCGCGACCAACCTCCCACTTAGCCGAATAAAAAGGGACATCTAGACAGGGGAAAATCTTATCCTACTTGGGTGCAACCCACTTAGCCTTGCTGCACCTCCCCTGTTTTAGCCATTCCGGGTTGATGAGGCTTTAGACCACGATTACCGTTTTTGAACACCTATCTTGGAATGCTCATCGTCCTCCAATGACGATGTTCTGAAAGCATTCAATCTATACAAGTCTGTTCCGGGTTCGAACGAAACCGAAGGCACTATCTCGCTACACTTATTTTGGAATCACCCTCAGAGTTAACGACAATAGCCCTTGCATTCTGAATCTTCATCCCGAATCTGAAAGCACTATCTTCGTTACACTCGTTTTGGAATCACCCCCAGAGTTAACGACGAATAGCCCTTACACTTCGAGTCTTCATCTTGAACTTCACTTGAGATTTCACGACCGATCGTTTAATTTGGATCGATGTGGATTTCAGATATCCAATTTGGAAATCTGATCCCGGTCTCCCCGAAATCCAAAACACCATCTTTTTAAGGCCAAGTTGTTTAAGTTTTAACAATTCAATTTATTATTTATATTCACATAGATAGATAATTCACATTATCACAGATAGATAATCCATATTATCACAATTCAACCAAAGTATCTCATATCACAGAGAAGCACATATCACATATCAGATAATCCAAGGCATTCAATATTATTTAATCATCCATAAGCAAGATTAATTAGTCACACCATTTCTAATTAATTTAATTAATTAAATTAATTACTTTAATCACTTTAAATCCTGCTTACTTAACATTAATTAATTACAAACCAATTAATTAATCGTCCTTTAATCATTATCTTAATTAATCACCCTTAATTAATTATTCTTCAATTACATTAAGTATTTAGCCTTTAATAATTACACAAATTAATTATCCTTTAACCATTCATATTAATTAATCTTTAATTATTCTCATTAATTAATTAACTATAATTAATTACATTGATCCTTAATTAATTACTCTAATTAATTATTCTATAATCACTACATTGATTAATTATCTTTTTATTAATCTTATTCATTAATTAACTAATCCTTTAATCAATTGCCTTAATTAATCAATTTTTTTAATTAATTACACTAAGTAATTAATCCTTAATTACTCTCGTTAAGCAATTTTCCTTTAAATTAAATAATTTCCCTTTGATTAATTACATTCAGTAATTATCCATTAATTACTTACACCAAGTAATCACACTAAATAATTACCTTAAGTAATTATACTTAATCAATTTCATTAAGTGATTATCCTTAATTAATTAGTTTAATTAATTACCTTAATTTAATTACAGTAATTAATTAATTATTCCTTAGTCACTAGTTAATGATTCTTACATTAATTACATTCATTAACTATCCTATAATTAATCACCTTAATTAATTAATCATTTATTTAATTACATTAAGTAATTACCTTTTTAATTACCTTCATTAATTAACCTCTATTTACTTTCATTAAGTAATTATCTTTTTATTAATTACATTCAGTAGTTATCCATTAATTACTTACACTAAGTAATTATACTTTATTTAATTATATTAAGTAATTAACCTTAATTAAACAAAATAATTATCTTAAATTATTTACATTAATTAATTATCGCTAATTAATTAAGTAATTATACGTTAATCACTTTTATTAATAAGACCTTAATTAATTAAGATAAACCATTTACCTTAATTAAACTCTTACTTATCGTTTAAATTAAATTAAATTAAAAGTTTGAAATTGGTTTATACAAAAATCATTTTTGAGAATTCTTTGATTTAGTTAAATACTTCTTTCTTTAATCACATCTTAATTTCATCATTAAATCACAATTGAAAAACGTTTAGAAACTAATTACATAATTAACCTACTATATAATTACCTTTAAACAAACAATTTTAAACATTTAGAATCCTTGAAAACTTGTTAAAAACTTGTTAATATTTTGCTTTAGAAATTTTGTAACATTACTTTTGAAACTTATTTATTTTAATAAACTTTAGAAACTTGTTCACTTTAGTATATTTTAAAACTTGGTTTAAATAAATTGTTTGAAAACTTATCTACTTTAATAGGCTTTAAAAAAACACTTGTTCAAAATCTCGTTCATGCTTCATACTTTAAAACCTGGAAACCAGATTTACTTCACAATATTTAAAAAACCTGATAACTAAAAACAGACCTTAGCAAATCAAATAAAAAACACGAGTAACTCACGAGCCAGACTTCCTCGAGACACACACGAAAAACTTCGGGCCTACCCCGAGACAAAAGCTTCTTCCTCAAATCATCAACAAACCAAGTCACGAAAATGTGCACATGCATGTGCACATGCCACCTGATCGCCTCCGACCAACCTTGCCGCCTTCGTCAAGTCAACGATGACCACCATTAACTTCTCGACCACCCAACTCGACCATCTCCCCTGCGAATCAAAATCGAACTAGTCGATTAAACTGGAACCAAACCAATCGACAAAAACCTCTCGCCGACGATGAACTCCACCACCATAAATTCAACCGCCTCGTCCAAAGCCGCGTCTCGAACCCCAGCATCGATCCCTCTCCTCGCGATCAACTCTCATTCTCCAGTAATGCCGCAATCACCTCGACTGTCTTCTCGACCAATATCAAGCGTCAAACCCTAGTTTGACATCCCCTGGCGACCATAATCATCTAAAAATCCTTCTTCCAATTTTCCATCCAACTCCATCCTCCATTCTACCTCCAGCCTTAGTCACGGCCACTATCATTTCGCCGTTCGTCGACAATCGACGAATACCCATATTTTGATCAACTCAGACATTCCATCAATTACAATGCCAAAAATCATGATATTAATGTCAAAAATCATCATTTCACAACACGGTTCAGTTTAGATAATCAAAGCATGAAATTAAGAATTTTGATTTTCGGTATATATATATATTTATTACTGTAATTTTCAATTCTTGAAATTATTACTATATTAAATACCTGAAATTATTTTTAGAATTGATTTTACATTGTTACAAACATTTTTCATTTAGGAATCAAAGCCTAAAATCGAATACAAGAGAAGATATGGATTTTTAAAGGCTGTTCTTAAGCCTGTGAAAACAACAGAGGCTTACTTGTGCTCTTTGAGGTGAATTTCTTATTTCAAATTTCTTTTGTGTTGATATGCTTCTATGTTTGTTACATTTTATTTTCTTCTTAAATATTGCGAGGACGCAATTTCTTTAAGGAGGAGAGTCTGTAACAACCCGCATATTTTACGATTGCGTATTTAAATATTTTATTTAAATATAGCATCGTTAGTCGGGTTATAGTCCGAAATGCTACTTTTTGCAAACAGTCAAATTAAAACTCGAGACCACTTCCATTGAGTGTAAAATGATGTTTGCGATCTTTTTGTGTATAAACATTGATATGCTTGGAGTTAGCTAGAATTTCGACCTTTTCACTTAGGGCTTTGGGTTTGGGTTTCTGCCCATTTACCCTAACTTAAGACCCTAGCTCCACCCCAACCCCTCTTCATCCATTTCATTTCTATTTCAACACTTCAAGCTTTAGGAACAATAGGGGAAGAGATTGGAAATTAGAATTCCTAAGCCCTAGCTTCTTTGCAAATTCAAGTTCTAACTCCAAAATCCAAGAGAAGCATAGGTAAGTATCATCTTCTTCTTCTCCATCTCAATCTCTCTCTAATTTCAGAAATTTCCTATAACCTAACTTAGAAAATATTTGTTTATAATCTTAGATTGGTGTTTCTAGAGATAAAGTTGAAGAGTGATTGATCTTCCTTTTGTTTTCAAGCTTCTCCTTCATTTTTTTGAGAAAAGGTGATATTTTTATCTCACATCCATGTCTATAACGATCCTTATTGTTAGGTATGAATTCCTAAGATCTATTCATGTTCATTTGCTTTCGATTTGAATTGATTAGGTGAACATTTCAATTTTTGGTGTTTTGAAGTCAAAAACTTTAAAAACCCTAGCTTTGATGTATGAACATGCTTTTGGTGGTGTATCGAAGAGCCTATAGGGATGGGTTGTCGATTGGCATAAACCCTTAGCGCCCATTGCTCGTACGATCGCAAATTGTTGAGAGTTTGTCCTTCATTATGATAGGTTGGAAATACTGGAAAACAGGGTCCAGTCGATTGGCTCTCTGAGTCCAGTCGACTGACCTGGAACCCGAGAGTTTTCCACCCATTGGGCCAGTCGACTGAACTCAGTATCCAGTCAACTGACCTGCTTGCTTCATCCCAATTTACCTATTTTGCTTGAGATTCTAATTTTTATCGATTCGTGATTATCCGAGTTGTTATTATCATTTACTCGACTTTGATGACTTCTATTTCGGGATTTTTTGGGAATATCCATTTTTGATGGATTCGGTATCGATTTCTTTGGATTTAATTCACGTCTTCGAATGTGAATTTTCGGTAAATGAGTTTCTACAGTCATTTCTTTGACTTGTCACTTTGAAATACAAAGGTTTCTATACTAGTAGTAAAAATCAAAGCTCTTCCATCAATATCATTTCAACGCTATTTTAATACAAAGTTTGTTTATTAAAACCGTTTTCCAATCTATTAGTATGAACAAACCTTCACCTCATTCGTTTGAGAAATCTAATTAAACGGCTTAGTAAAGCAAGTGGTATGAAATGCTTGTGTTTACTTCGTCGGTTAATTTTTAGACTTGTTCGTAAACTCTTGTGACAATTTTCGAGTGTAAATCTATAATTTGTTCGTAAATACTTAAGTTAAGCTAGTGGTTATGGGACATGAAGCTAAACTCATTTATTTACTAGCTTAGTGTAATTCACACTCCTTATTGATCAATGATGATCATTTTATGTGATTTAGACTAGCGATATGCTATGTCTCTTTGTCTATGCAGGGGATGGTGCCACGTTTTATTGAGTTTCGTCTCATTTCTTTTATAAGCTAACGCCCTATGTATTCCTTGGAGTTTCGACTCAATTTTTATGGGCTAGCGACCCATGTTCTTTTATGGAGTTCGGTTCGTCGGACGTACTTTTGTACTACGTTGTTGTATCAGCTTATCAGGTTAATCGGGCGTACCGTTGTACTATGTTGGTGTTCTGAATTATTCGAGTTTCAGGTTCCTTGGGCGTACCGATATTGTACTACGTCGTTGCACCGGCTCTTTGGTTAGCGACCATGGGATAGCGTCTCGTTTGTGATACACGTGTTGGCGAGTTTTCATGCTCCCGTTTTGTGATAGGCCTCCCCCTTTGTGATTTCTGGATTTCTAATTGATGATTTCTAGAAATTGTATTTCACCAGTTTTGAGATTTGCATTGATATGTTGTCAATATTTGTGGTATGGTGAATAAAATAAAGAATATGATATTCTTTTTGATGTTATGAGATTGTTGAGATGTTGTATGATTTTTGTTGTCGTTAAATGTATACTTTCACAGTAAGGCATTATTGTTATCTTACGTTTTTGTCATATCTCTTATTCTATTTCATTTTATCTGATATTTATAGCTAGACTGATCCGTTTATTATTTTCTTATTAAATAATACTCGGGTCAGACCGAGATGTTACAGGTGCTTCTACTTGACTCCTTGTTAGGGATCATCATCTGACTTTTGTCTAACTACATTAGATTGGTAGATTTTGTTGTTATACATATGAGATAGAGACTACTTGATGTATACCTATTCTTTTGTTTAGCACTTGTACCTATTCTTTTATGATATTGTGTATCCTGTTTGACCACTATCCTGATGTACACTTTCATGTGTTATATTCATATCTGTTTCCGCCTTTGTGATATGGATATCTGTGACCAATTTATGTTATGCTTATTTCTATATTTGTTTCCGAAGATTTTATAGCCACTGTGTAGTAACTTTGAGTTTTTATCGGTATGTTGGATTTTCTCTTGAAAATGAAATGCATGTTATTCTATTTGACATATCGGTGCTTGCACAAAGTAATTACATGGAAGGTCGCTCCTAAACAGCCTTATTCTTCGTGCTAGTTGACGGCATTATTCCGTAGTATCCTTGGCTAGCGTGAGTATAGAGGGAGGGCATTACAACATGTTATCAGAGCCAAACTTCAGAACAATGTAGAATAATTTAACAAGAATCATCGTCCTAAGTCCATCTTAGGAGTCGTGCCTTAGGATTTTATTCGAGTCATTGGACCTGTTCTATCCTATTTTATTGATGATGCTTTGTTTTATCAATCATTGTTGTTTGATATTCATTCTGAGAATAACTTTTCTTCTTCTTTCTTTATTTCTTAAATAAGAAAAATGGTTTGATCTAACCGAACCAGTGCCGGTCAATCAAGTGCTAGTCCTCGGGATGGATTATTTATGTCTGCTCAATAGCTTCTTGATCTTGTAAAGAATGCTCAAGCTGTCGAACCCATTCCAGAGCCTAGTCACCCAAAATTCGGATTTGCACGCCAATGCAGCGATTATACCAATTTGGGTGGGAAGCCTTTCAAGGGTTCTGAAAGCGTCATTGAAGTCCAAGCTTGGCTTAGAACATGCGACCGCATCTTTTCTCGCATGAATCTTATTAATCTTCATCGGGTCCAAGTGGCTTCTAGTATGCTCCAAGAAAGAGCATTAGAATGGTTTGAGGTTCTGATTTCTAAAATTATTGAAGCAGATCTTATTTGGGAGAAATTCCGAGAATGATTCGAATTAAAATTTGTGCCGGAAGCTGAAAACGTAACTTTGGCCCGGCGTTTTATAGACCTTATTCAAGGTGAATCTTCTGTGACGGACTACGTCGCATCTTTCGAATCTCTTTCTAAATACGAGGTTGAATATATAAATACCCCATTGAAGAAAAATCAGAGGTTTGTCTATGGCTTGAATAAGAATCTCAAAAAGCCATTACTTCTGAAATTAGAAGTTGCTTTTTGATCAGCTTATTGATATCACTCTTCGACTTGAAGAGGCAGATAAGAAGAGTGATGTTGAAGTTGTGGTTACCAAATCGAGCTTCAACACAAAAAGAAAAGTCCTATTAAATTCAAAGGCCCAAATCCCAACAAGAAAGGGAAGCAAGCAGCTTCGGTAGTAAAGACTCCTACACCTAGTAGTGGGCAATGCTACAATTGTGGTTCTAAGGACTATTATGCTAATAGACGTCTGAAACCTCTCTTTTGTTGCTATTGCAAAAATTCGGGTCATCTTATATCTTCATGTCCCAAACTTCAAAGTAAGAAGGAGGGAAAACTAAATGTTATGCAAGCCCCTAGTAACACTTCTCGAGGTCAAGGTATTTCTCATTCTATCCTTGATGACATTATTATGCTTCATGATCAACCTATTCGAGTTCTTTTTGATGCGGGTGCATCCCATTTTTTTATATCAAAAGAACTTGTTGATACTTTTTCTTTAATGTTATGGCTTTAATGACTTCTTTGAGAATTGCGAATCTGGTTGGTGGATCCGCAACACTTAGTTTGCTTTGTAAGGATGTCGAGATTACTTTATATGATTTTGCTTTCCGAGCCGATTTGCATGTCATGTGTTACTTAGGCTTGGGAATAATTTTGGGAATGGATTGGCTTAACCGTTATGAAGCCCATATCCTATGTCCCAAGCGGACTATTCATCTTCGACATCCTCAATCTATTAAGCAGATTTCTATTATTCTTAAAGATTCGAATTCCGGTTTGGTAGCATCCTTGTATTCTCTAAACCCTTATGATGACGATAATGATGACGAGAAAGATGTCATTTCTCTTATTCACGTTGTTAGTGAATTTTTCGACGTATTTGAGCCCGTTTTAGGATTACCACCTAAGCGAGCAATTGAGTTCAGAATTAATCTAATCCTTGGAGCTCTACCTATTACTCGTCCTCCTTATCGTATGTCCAGTAAAGAAAATGAGGAAATGCATAAACAATTATCTGAATTGGAAGATAAGCAATTTATTCGTTCTAGCTCCTCTCCTTGGGGAGCTTCGACTATTTTTGTGAAGAAATCCGATGGTACGCTTAGGCTTTGCGTTGACTACCGCAAGCTTAATGATCTTCCTATCAAGAATAAATATCCTTTACCTCGGATTGATGATTTATTTGATCAACTTAGTGGTGCTAGAGTCTTTTCACAATTAGACTTAGCAACCAGTTTTCATAAGCTTCGTATTGCAGAGGATAGTGTTCCCTTGACATCGTTCCGTACCCGTTATGGATCTTATGAATAGCTTGTTATGCCATTTGATTTAACGAATGCCCCAGCTTATTTCGTTGACCTTATGAACCGAGCTTTCAAAGACTTCCTCGATCGATTTGTTCTCATCTTTATAGATGACATTCTTGTTTATTCTAAAACCGAGGAAGAGCATGAAAATCATCTTCGGATTGTGTTGGAAACTCTTAGGAGCAATCAATTGAAAGCAAAGTTTTCTAAATGCCACTTTTGGCAATCTCGTGTGAAGTTTCTTGGTCAAATCTTTTCTGAATCCGAAATTTCCATGGATCCTTCAAAGATTGAAGCGATTCTAGATTGGAAGAGACCGGAGAGTGTGACAGAAATTTGTAGCTTTCTTGGATTGGAGGGTTATTACCGTCGGTTCATAAAGGACTTTTCTGAAATTGTCATGCCTCTTACTAGCTTGACAAAGAAAGGAGTTAAATACATTTAGTCGGACAAATGTGAAGCTTCTTTTAAGAAATTAAAAGAATTCCTTTTCGATGCTCCTGTTCTTGTTATTCCCGAAGGAAACCAAGATTTTATTGTTTATACCGATGCTGGTCATGTTGGTTTGGGAGTCATTCTTATGCAAAAGGGATCGTGTTATTGCTTATACTTCTAGGCAATTAAACATGGCCGAGACTAGATATGCCACTCATGATTTAGAGCTCGCGGCTATTGTGTTCACCCTTCGAATTTGACGACATTATCTTTTGGGAGAAAAATTTATTCTCTATACCGATCATAAATCTTTGAAGTATTTATTTTCTCAAAAGAAAATTTGCATCAACAGCGTTTACTTGAGTTCCTTGCATCTTATGATCTTGATATTCTTTATACTTTCGCAAAGGGAAATCGTGCTGCTTATGCACTTAGTCGTAAGCAACAAGCGGTTGTTTCTATGATGATATCCGAATGGAATGATCACGAGAATTTATCCACTTGTGAGATTCGAGATCGTGAATCCAATTTATGTTCATCTTTTGTTTTATGTAGCCTTGAGGCTCATCCTTCTCTTTTTGATTGCATTCTTGAAGCTCCAAAGCTAGATCCAGAATTGGCTCATCTTAGTCAAAATTGTAGGGATAAAATTGATATTGAGGTTTGAAAGACTTTGATATTGATTCTCGTGGCGGTATGCGAAAATTTGTTAGACTTATCGTGCCAAATATTACTGATCTTCAAAAGGATATTTTAGAAGATTCTCATCTTCTAAATTTACCATTCATCCCGGTAGTAGTAAAATGTACGCGGATATGAAGCGACTTTATTATTGGGATGGGATGAAATCCGGTATTGCTAACTTTGTTAAGTATTGCATGACTTGCCAACTCGTTAAGGACGAACATCAAAGGCACGGTGGGTTATTGCAACCACTGGACATTCCAAGTTGGAAGTGGGACCAAATTTCCATGGATTTTATTGACGGAATTCCTTGTTCTCGTTCGGGTCATGATGGCCTATGGGTGATAGTTGACAGACATACTAAACCCGCCCATTTTATTTCCGTTCGGTCCAATCAGACCGTACCGCTTTTGGCTAAACTCTTTGTTAAAGAAATTGTTAAATTGCACGGTGTTCCTACTTCTATTGTTAGCGATCGTGATCCAATGTTTACTAGTGGATTTTGGAAGAGTCTTCAAAAAGCTTTGGGAACAAAGCTTAATTTTAGCACCGCTTATCAACCTCAGTCCGATGGACAAACCGAGCGTGTGAATAAAACTCTTGAAGATCTTCTTCGTGCATATGTTCTTGATTTTGGTGGAAATTGGGAAGATCATATTTCTCTTGTTGAGTTTTCCTATAATAATAGCTTCCAATCTAGTATTGATATGGCACCTTTCGAGGCACTCAATGGAAGGTCATGCCGATCTCCTTCTTGCTGGCTTGAAGCCGGTGAGAAGCTGGTTTTAGGTCCTGATTTTATTCGTGATTCCATAGAAAAGATTGACCTTATTCGCCATAGGATGAAAGAAGTTCAAAGTAGGAAAAAATCCTATGCCGATAACCGAAGAAGGAAATTAGAATTTTCTGTGGGAGATTTTGTGTTTATTTGTGTTTCACCCATGAAGGGTGTTGTGTGTTTCAGTCGATCGGAAAAATTAGCACCTAGATATATTGGTCCTGTTGGAAAAGCGGATTACGGATCTTAAGGCTAAGATTAACACTAGAGGGAGGTGAATAGTGTTAATAAAGAATTACTAAATCTTTTTGAGTTTATGTTAATTTAGACACAAATGTATGCAATATACAGAAACAGGAATGATCACAGAAACAAACACAGAAGCAGAAATAAAATAAAAGCAGTAAAGGAAAGAACACACCGGATTTTATACTAGTTCGGAGTTACCCTACGTCCAGTCCCACAACACAAGTACGGATTTCCATTCAACGGTAATTGTACAATTACACCCTCAGTTTCAAGGCTATGAGGTACACCTTCCAGAATTTCGATCCTCTGGGTAGAGATACTTGATTTCCGGGCCACAAGTTTACCCAATTGATTTAACCGGGCTACAATCACACCCTTTTCCTTTTGATTGATTTCCAAGGCTACAATCACACCTTTTCTCGCTAATAGATTACAAAGAAGTCTATAACTCTGAATAGCACTGAGAACCTTGTAGAGATAGTGATGGAGAATCAAACTAGAAGTAATCGAGTATGATTCGATGTTGATTTCGGCAGAGTAAGGGTATGATTTTGTATTAAGAAATGTGGAAGATGAAGAGGAATGAAAAACCAGAAAATATATGTTAAAATTCGTTGAAACTGACCCTTATTTATAGAAGAACAGCAGCCATGACCATTCATGAAGAGTTATGGCGAATAAACACTTCTTTTGAAATTTGAATTTTGAACTCAACCGACACCATGTCGACATGGGGTACTTGGGCATGTCGACATCCCTCG
Organism: Allium cepa; assembly: GCA_030765085.1. NCBI lineage: Eukaryota > Viridiplantae > Streptophyta > Magnoliopsida > Asparagales > Amaryllidaceae > Allium > Allium cepa. The sequence goes on along the minus strand of CM060928.1, from coordinate 111,956,777 downwards.
GCCAATTTTGATGATTTGAAATTCTTTGAAACTAACTTTTATCTTATATTTAAAACTATTTTAAACTTTATTAGTATACTTGAATATAGTTGAAATTCATAAGAAAATATAAAGAACAATATATACATAATTTTAACGACAAATATATATTTAAATCATAGTGTAAATATTTAAAAGTTAAATATATTATTTGAAAAGATAGTTTAAAATCAGGAGTAATTTGACCCTGAAAATAAAAATGTTTTTGAGGCTAAAATTATTTAAAATCAGGATCGAGGGTTCTGAATCTTTTTAAAAGGAAAGTTTTGAAATCATTTTGAAAACACGATAATTTTGAATTAATATTAGTGGATACAAAACAATGTCCCACTAGATTTTCGTAGGTTCCATCCTACTTAGGGTTCCATCCCTTTAACAGGCTCGAAGTGGATTCCATTCCACGAATAAATTGGATTTAAGATGCCGGTGTTTTTCTACGAGTTTTAACACATATTCCTAATAAAAAATACTTATTCTTGAAATCTTGAACTCTTGAACTCTTGATAATCTTGACACTCATGAGTTTTCAATCTTCGATATCTTGAATCTCTATACTGTACAGTCTTCATTCTTGGTACCTACATGGTTAAATCCTACATATACATATATATCTAAACTTGTAATGTTAGTATTTATATATTATAATCTATTATAAGGTTGTTGTCATCAAAACCATCATACGTACTAACAATCTCCCCCTTTTTGATGATGACAACATTTGTTTATAAAATATTACTTCTATCCTAATAACTCCCCCTAAAACTAACAACTTCCCCTTAATCTATGCCTAACTACCTTATTTTATATTTCTCCCCCTTTGTCATCAACAAAAAAACATACTCTAAATTAAAAAAAAACTAAATAACTCCCCCTAAATTTAATACTCTATTATAAGTGATTATGATGATAGTGTTATCATAAATAATCAACACTTAAATCTAATACTAAAACATATTCCTAATCTATTAACTATCCTAACTAAGAATTCACAAAAGAACTTATAATCAAACACATATAAGAACATAAATTATTTATTACGGATATAGTTATATTTACAAGAGTGTTTATAGGACATTAACACAAACAACGAAGAAGAAAGGAAAGAAACTAAACAGGATATTTATGAATCGAACAATGTGGATAATGGAAACAGAAATTTCGACGTTGTTCAACCAAATTTCCATTTTTATGGATGAACACCTCTCCAACACAAACTACTTTGTCGTCATCTTCCGCCTGCGCTTCTTCTTCCATCGGTTCTTCTTCTTCTTCGCTGGCCTCTTGTTCTTAATCGAGAGAAGAATCTTCATCGACCAAGATAGGGTTGGCGTGGTTATCCATTAGGAATTTTTGCAAATTCCTATGAATCTTGCCTTGTCTCTCTTGTTCTTTCGCCATACGAAGTTGAGTAACTTGAATCTCAGTCAACATCTGAAGAGTATCCTTCATAGACTCCTCCAATTTAGTTACACGTGCGAGAGTAGTGTATTGGAATGGACCAGAAGTAGGAGAAGGAAAGGAGAAAGTTGACTTTATGTTTGATTTTGAAAAATATGCTATTATTTTATATATTTCAGAAGAGAGAATGAAGAGAAAACAGAGAGAATGAATAAGAATTCGAAATAGAGAAGAATATTTAACTAAATTTTTGAATTTTGGTGGGAAAAATTTTAAAAAATAAAAACGTTGCATGTCGACATGCATACCATGGGGATGTCGACACAATCTTTATATTTTAACTCTTTGATTTATTTTTAATTTTAATTATTAATTATATTTATATTTTATATTTCAGTTATAGAACAAATACCTAATTCTCTTCTTAATTTAGTAAATATAGATTCATTTAAGGTTTTGTTAAGATATCGGCAATTTGATTCTCAGATTTGATATAATCGAGAGTGACTACTTCCTTACTTATATTATCTCTGAGAAAATGATGTCTGATATCAATATGTTTAGTTCGAGCATGTTGAGTAGTATTTTTGGATAAATTTATCACATCACAATAAATTGGCGATTTCGAGATATTTAAACCATAATCTTTTAAAGTTTTTTGCATATATATTACTTGAGAACAAGCCAAAGCAGCAGAAACATACTCTGCTTTAGTTGTTGACAAAGAAACTGTGTTTTGCTTTTTACCAAACCAGGAAACCAGAGAATGTCCTAAAAAGTGACAAGTTTCACTTGTACTTTTTCGGTCTAATTTACAGCCAGAATAATCAGCATCACAGTAAGATATTAAATCAAAAGAATCATTTTTAGGGTAATATAAGCCAAAATCAGATATATGTTTAATATATCTTATGATACGTTTTACAGCTTTTAAGTGGGTCTCTTTAGGTTGGAATTGATACCTGGCATAAAGACAGACACTATGCATGATATCAGGTCTACTAGCAGTAATATTGAGTAATGATCCAATTATTCCTCTATATAATTTTTGATCTACATCTTTCGAGAGATCTTCTTTACTAAGGTACTCATTGGTTGTCATAGGAGTGGGTTTTCCACTCGCAGTAGTCAAGCCAAATTTACTAATTAGGTCTTTAGCATAATTTTCTTGACTAACAAAGATACCATTATCTAATTGTTTTATTTGTAATCCTAAAAAGAAATTTAATTCACCCATATGACTCATCTCAAACTCTTTTGTCATTATCTCAGAAAATTCTTTATTCATTTCATAATTAGTTGAACCAAAAATGATATCATATACGTAAACTTGTACTAGTTGAATATAATTTTTATTTCTTTTAATAAAAAGAGTATTATCTACTTTACTAATTTCAAAATTAGATTGGAATAAATAAGATCTTAGTCTATCATACCAGGCTCTAGGAGCTTGTTTTAGACCATATAATGCTTTCTTAAGTTTGTAAACATGATTAGGCAATTTATCTTTTTCAAAAAGTGCTGGTTGTTCTACATATACTTCTTCTTTTACAAATCCATTTAAAAATGCACTTTTAACATCCATTTGAAATAATTTGAAACTATTATAATTTGCGAAAGCGAGTAGAATCCTAATGGCTTCTAATCTTGCTATGGGAGCAAAGGTTTCATCAAAATCTATTCCTTCTTCTTGACAATAACCTTGAACGACTAATCGAGCTTTATTTCTAACTAACTCTCCGTGTTCATTCATTTTATTTTTATAAACCCATTTAGTTCCAAATATAGATTTATTTTCTGGTCTAGGAACCAGTTCCCAAACATCATTTCTAGTAAAATGATTTAATTCTTCTTGCATAGCCAAAATCCATGAATCATCAGTTGATGCTTCTTTTGGATTTTTGGGTTCAATAGTTGATATAAAAGCTACATTACTCATTTGACTAAGTTGATTTCTTGTTTTAACTACAGATTGCATATCACCTAAAATATTTTCTATAGGATGATCTTTTAAAAGCTTAGTTCTTTTATTAGGATAATTAATTCATTATTAGTTTCAATTGATTCTTTATTATGATTGATTAAATCTTCTTCATCGTTAGTATCTTCAAAATTTTTGAAATTTTCATAAAATGAAACATGCATTGTTTCTTCAATGGTATTAGTTTTTAAATTAAACACTCTGTATGCTTTACTTCTATTAGAATATCCAATAAAGATAGCTTTGTCGGATTTAGGATCAAATTTATCTAAATTATCTTTTGTGTTTAAAATAAAACATTTACTTCCAAAAATTCTAAAATAAGATACCTTAGGTTTCTTTGAATAAAGAAGTTCATAAGATGTCTTATTAGTTAAAGGTCCGATTAAAATTCTTTTTAAAATATAACAGGCGGTAGCAACTGCTTCTGCCCAAAAATTCTTTGGTAAATTACTATCTGTAAGCATAGTTCTCGCACACTCTTGGATCGTCCTATTTTTACGTTCTACTACTCCGTTTTGTTGTGGAGTTCTTGGAAATGGAAAATTGTGAGTTATTCCCTTTTTATTGCAGAATTCCTCAAAATTTTCATTTTCAAATTCACCACCGTGATCACTTCGAATAGTTATAATTTTTAAAGAAAATTGATTTTGAATTCTTTTTGAAAAGATCTTAAAACATTCAAATGTATCACTTTTATGTTTCAAAAATATTATCCATGTAAATCTAGAGTAATCATCTACCATTACGAAAACATATTTACTATGATTTATTGACAGAATTTGAGATGGACCAAATAAATCAAGATGAAGTAATTCAAAAGGTTTTGAAGTTGAAATCATATCTTTTAATTTAAAAGAACTTTTTCTAAGTTTTCCTAATTGACACGCATCACATAAACTAACTACTTTAAAATTCATTTTGGGGAAACCTCTTACTAGATCATGTTTTGACAGTCTAGATAAGAGTTTGAAATTCAAATGTCCAAATCTCTTATGCCAAATCTAAGGGTCACTTGTATTTTCCAACAGACATAGGTTATCATTTGAAACTTTCATACTAAGAATATAAATATTCTTTTTCTTGACTCCTACAAATATTATGGTTGAATTATTATCCTCAATAAGACACTTATCTTTTTCAAATTTAATCTTATATCCTTTATCGCATAGTTGACTTATACTAAGAAGATTATGTTTCAGATTCTTAACTATCAAAACATTAGAAATAGTAGGAGTTTCAAAATTACCGACTTCGCCGATGCCAATCACATATCCCTTTGAATTGTCTCCAAAGTTAACCAGTCCTCCGTCTTTGTATACTATATCACTAAGTATAACTGGATTGCCAGTCATGTGTCCAGAACATCCATTATCAAGTATCCATTTGTTCTTTCTAATCTGCACAATTTGTCCATTGTTGATTGATTCTTCAACTCCCATAAAGCATGATTCCTGCAAATCAAATAATCTTGATAGACAACTTGTATTTAAATATTGATTATATGCAGACTCAAGAAACACTGATGAATTGACTACATCTAAACTAGTACTAACAAAAATAGCCATTTTAAAACTTTTTCAAAAATCAGATTATGAAACTTTGAAAACCTTTCTTTGATACCAATTGTTAGAAATGCGGATTACGGATCTTAAGGTTAAGATTAACACTAGAGGGGAGGTGAATAGTGTTAATAAAGAATTACTAAATCTTTTTGAGTTTACATTAATTTAGACACAAATGTATGCAACATACAGAAACAGGAATGATCACAGAAACAAACACAGAAGCAGAAATAAAATAAAAGCAGTAAAGGAAAGAACACACCGGATTTTATACTGGTTCGGAGTTACCCTACATCCAGTCCCGCAACACAAGTACGGATTTCCTTTCAACAGTAATTGTACAATTACACCCTCGGTTTCAAGGCTACGAGGTACACCCTCCAGAATTTCAAACCTCTGGGTAGAGATACTTGATTTCCGGGCCACAAGTTTACTCAATTGATTTAACCGGGCTACAATCACACCGTTTTCCTTTTGATTGATTTCCAAGGCTACAATCACACCTTTTCTCGCTAATAGATTACAAAGAAGTCTATAACTCTGAATAGCACTCAGAACCTTGTAGAGATAGTGATGGAGAATCAAACTAGAAGTAATCGAGTATGATTCGATGTTGATTTCAGCAGAGTAAGGGTATGATTTTGTATTAAGAAATGTGGAAGATGAAGAGGAATGAAAAACCAGAAAATATATGTTAAAATTCGTTGAAACCGACCCCTATTTATAGAAGAACAGCAGCCATGACCATTCATGAAGAGTTATGGCGAATAAACATTTCTTTTGAAATTTGAATTTTGAACTCAACTGACACCATGTCGATATGGGGTACTTGGGCATGTCGACATCCCTCGGCCAATTTTGATGATTTGAAATTCTTTGAAACTAACTTTTATCTTATATTTAAAACTATTTTAAACTTTATTAATATACTTGAATATAGTTCAAATTCATAAGAAAATATAAAGAACAATATATACATAATTTTAACTACAAATATATATTTAAATCAAAGTGTAATATTTAAAAGTTAAATATATTATTTGAAAAGATAGTTTAAAATCAGGAGTAATTTGACTCTGAAAATAAAAATGTTTTTGAGGCTAAAATTATTTAAAATCAGGATCGAGGGTTTTGAATCTTTTTAAAAGGAAAGTTTTGAAATCATTTTGAAAACAAGATAATTTTATAAAATCATTTTGAATTAAAATTAGTGGATACAAAACAATGTCCCACTAGATTTTCGTAGGTTCCATCCTACTTAGGGTTCCATCCCTTTAACAGACTCGAAGTGGATTCAATTCCACGAATAAATTGGATTTAAGATGCCGGTGTTTTTCTACGAGTTTTAACAAATATTCCTAATAAAAAATACTTATTCTTGAAATCTTGAACTCTTGATAATCTTGACACTCGTGAGTCTTCAATCTTCGATATCTTGTATCTCTATACTGTACAGTCTTCATTCTTGGTACCTACATGGTTAAATCCTACATACACATATATATCTAAACTTGTAATGTTAGTATTTATATTTTATAATCTATTCTAAGGTTGTTGTCATCAAAACCATCATACGTACTAACAATCTCCCCCTTTTAGATGATGACAACATTTGTTTATAAAATATTACTTCTGTCCTAATAACTCCCCCTAAAACTAACAACTTCCCCTTAATCTATGCCTAACTACCCTATTTTATATTTCTCCCCCTTTGTCATCAACAAAAAAAACTTACTCTAAACTAAAAAAAACTAAATAACTCCCCCTAAATTTAATACTCTATGATAAGTGATTATGATGATAGTGTTATCATAAATAATCAACACTTAAATCTAATAATAAAACATATTCCTAAACTATTAACTATCCTAACTAAGAATTCACAAAAGAACATATAATCAAACACATATAAGAACATAAATTATTTATTACGGATATAGTTATATTTACAAGAGTGTTTATAGGACATTAACACAAACAACGAAGAAGAAAGGAAAGAAACTAAACAGGAGATTTATGAATCGAACAATGTGGATAATGGAAACAGAAATTTCGACGTTGTTCAACCAAATTTCCATTTCTATGGATGAACACCTCTCCAACACAAACTACTTTGTCGTCATCTTCCGCCTGCGCTTCTTCTTCCATGGGTTCTTCTTCTTCTTCGCTGGCATCTTGTTCTTAATTGAGAGAAGAATCTTCATCGACCAAGATAGGGTTGGCATGGTTATCCATTAGGAATTTTTGCAAATTCCTAAGAATCTTTCCTTGTCTCTCTTGTTCTTTCGCCATACGAAGTTGAGTAACTTGAATCTCAGTCAACATCTGAAGAGTATCCTTCATAGACTCCTCCAATTTAGTTACACGTGCGAGAGTAGTGCATTGGAATGGACCAGAAGTAGGAGAAGGAAAAGAGAAAGTTGATTTTGAAAAATATGCTATTATTTTATATATTTCAGAAGAGAGAATGGAGAGAAAACCGAGAGAATGAATAAGAATTAGAAGTAGAGAAGAATATTTAACTAAATTTTTGAATTTTGGTGGGAAAAATTTTAAAAAATAAAAACGTTGCATGTCGACATGCATACCATGGGGATGTCGACACAGTCTTTATGTTTTAACTCTTTGATTTATTTTTAATATTAATTATTAATTATATTTATATTTTATGTAACAGTCTGGAGATTTTCGTTCTTCGAAAATTCGACATCGACACTCACTTTATCGACTGCCGAATATCGAAGGCCGAAAACCGAGATGTTATGGGTTTTAAAAAGAATTAAGAAAAAGAAAGAAGAGAGAAGAGAAGATAGAAAAAGAAAAATAGAGGGAAAAGAAGATAGACAATTTTTTTTTTAGAAAACAGAGAATTAGAAAAACAGAAGATAGAAAATTTTAAAAATAGAACGGAACAGAAAGAAATAACAGAACAACAACAGAATCTCACAATTCGCAGCGGAACAACATATAATAAAAAATGAATAATCTTTAAACAAAGAACTATATCAGTTATTACATTACATTTCATTACATTACATCATATCATCAGAGTGTACAACAACATACAACAATAAACAGTGCAGCGGAAAAAGAAATACTATATAAGTAATATGCCATGCCATCCAGCTTGCCTCCAGCAACTCCAGAATATCCAGAATATCCTGATAAACCTAACTCTTAACTGCCCGTGTGGAAATTGGTGGGCACCCAGAGTTTAGGAAGGAAAACAATAAACTCCGAGTCAGTCATGTGACTGGTGTGAGAACTCAAAACAGTTTATTTACTTCAAAATCAAAATAGAGGAATATTTTTGAATCAATTCGCAATGCTTTTAAAAATGAGACTACCATAAGGCCTCCCGCACACACACACATGCAAACGCAGAATCGGAGGAGATTTCTCCTTATGATAGTCAAAGATGCTTGATACGCATTTAAAATAACATTTGATATTATTACTAGTGCATAATGTATAACAAATCATTTCGAAAATAAAGATATAAATCTTAGCCGACATAGACATTTCGAACTATGCCTACTATAGCTACTATCCAAACAGTGGTGACCACCATAAGTGAATAGCAGGTTCTGCAACTAATACCGTACAAGTTTCGTATTGGGAATTGGATTTCCAACAAATGGTCAGGCCAAGGAACTTCCCATTGCCACATGAGAATGCCTCTGGATGGACATCCCCGAGAACCAAACCGGATCTCTACCAACACAAGGCCGGGTTACCCCTAACTGAGTAACAACTGACCGAATATGCCATCCCCCGGTCCTTTGGGACCTTTTACCGAGCGCTCGTAATCAATTCACACAATCATAAAGTGTTTTCAACATGAGTAAGTATCTGGGCTCCATACCATGACACCACCCTTTTCCAGAAGGAAATGGACACATCCTAAAGGGTGCTACCCCTCATAACCTTGCTGCTTCTTTCCTGTTTTGACCATTCACGGGGTGTGAGGCTCGACGAAGTCACGTCCACAAAAACATACTTTATACAAAAGCCATGCTTTGGGTCAACAAATGATCAACACAATGATCACAAGGATAGACGATCAAATAAACGATCCTATCACAAATAATCAACACAATGATCATTTCAGCATCACTCAACATGTCACATTACCAATTTGGGAATATATCGCTGATAACTTCAACTATATAACCTTTGAGCTCGTACGTCTCAAAGAAGGGTGTTAAGCAAAAAGAATAAATTCTCCGCCACCAACAGAAATATATTTGAAAAAAATCGGCTTTATATCTCAACTTGTAATGTCAGGCATACAATCCTTACAAGTCTGTTCCGGGATCGAACAAAACCGAAGGCACTTACAAAGAAGTCCTTGCAATCCGGATATTCACAATCCTGATCGGATTCACCATCACATATGGAGAACTCAATACCGGAGCAACTCGGTGCAGAGTCAATCGATAGTTCATCCTATCGCTCTCGCAAATATCCGGTCTTCAACACCGATCTTCAAATGCGATTCACAACGACGTATCACATATTCGGAATGGGTTATACGACCCCATGGTCCTTTCCCGGTTAACCCGAATAGTGAGCGCTTATTCAAAAATAAGTGTGCATTCAAATTCAATCCATTCACATCAAATACCCATTCAAAGGGAAATATTGATAGTCGGTTATTGAACTATCACTGGATATGCACACATCACCAGATTCCAAATAATTTTCCAAATTATTTTATTTTCCAAAATATCTTTACAAGATATATAATTTCAACACTTCAAAAATAAATCAAAATTTATTTTTATACAAATTCCACTTTTCACATATAAATTCCATAATGAATTTATATTTCCAAAATATCTATGCATATACGATTTCAATAATTCATTTCAATTTATCTTCAGAAAAAGATAAATTTTAATTATTCACTTCATATTGGAAACAATTCCATACTTATTAAAAATAAGTAATTCACAAATCTTTTTATTTTCAACACTTAGAAAATATTCAATATACTTAAATCGAATTAAGTATATATTTCATTCTTTAAGGAAATCATTTACTTAAACATATTTATTTGGGCCAAAACGAATGTTGCGTAAAACATCGTTACGACAACCCAAAATCACTAGTATAGGGATTCGGAATTAAAATAGATATATAAATCCCAATACTATACAAAACATTTCCTTTCGGAAATCATTTACTATAACAACAGTGTTATAGTCCACCATTTCCTTTTATTTCTCGAAAACGTCTATTTCAACAATAAATGTTGAAATCTATGGTTTCGAATCTCAACACCTTTAAAACATCGTTAGATCGTTTTAATTCTGTTTAAAATATCACATTCTAAAACATTTTCTTTAACATGTTATTCACTATTCAAAAACGTGAATATACTATGTTAACAAATTTCATCCTTTTTATACTTTTTAACTTAAAGGATTATTCACAGTTTAAAACGTGAATATAACTCCATTTATAAGTTATAACAATTAACTTATCAAAATAAGTCGTTTGCGAATTCATAAAACAACGTTTATAAATTCCGTTTCTTTTTATTTATAAAAACTTCCTTTTTATAAATTCCTTTATTAACCTATTTCAGTTTATAACTCAATTATAAACTAAATGTTTATATTATAAGTTAAATACTTATAAAACGATTATTTTATAAAATCGTTCTTTAAACTTCATAATTATAAATCTTATAACTTATAAGATTCATTTATTTAACCAAATCTATTCTTCAATTAACTTCACAAATTTATAAATCTTACTATTTATAAATTTCATTTATAACTTCACAGTTTATAATTCTATAAATTTCATTCATTTATGAAATTCATTTTCACTACATTCAAACACTTATAAAAACTCGTTTTATAATGTCTATATTTCAATTTATAAATATCCATTTACAAATCTCTTAATATAAATCAGTTTATATTATTATTCTAAAACATCTTTAAATTCCTTTATAATTTCATCATTTCGATTTATAAAATAATCAAATTTTATAAATCCTATATTTAAACTTTTATCATATATTCAAAAATCCAATCTAAATTATTTTATAAAATCTTTAGTTCATATTTCTCAAAAATCAGCTTTTAACTGTATTTCTAAAAATCAGCTTTTTAACTATATTTCACAAAAACCATAATTTTTATAACTTTAAAAATTATAACGTTTATTTATTTATAATGGATCAATTCCAAAAATATAGTATATTTTCAAAATCACTTTTAAAATCATTTTAAAATCCCAAAATCTGGGTCCAATGATGCTACACACCAAATAGTCAATCACGACTACAACGATATCATATATCGATATGATAATCCATCAAATATCAAAATATCTGAAATCAAATAAAAACTGTTGAGGAATCCAGTTGGATCCCTCCAACCTGTTTCCTGCATCCAAAAACATTAGCACAATACCAATTTCGCTCCAGTACGAAATTATCGCGGTACATGTTTTTAATAAATATTATCCGCTTAATAACGGCGTAATAGGGTCTCATCCGCTAAACAAAAAATGCAGGAAATCAACAACTGCAATATATACATATGCCAATATATATATATTGATATTATATATAATACCAATTTCACTGTTTATGAAATATTCGCGGTATATGTTTATATTAAATAACATCCGCTTACTAACGGCGCATAATGTCTATTTTAACAATCAAAAATTTACAGTCATCATTCAAACATGCATTCAAATATTTTAAATATAACTATTTAAAATAAAATCGAAATCTATTCGATTGAGTGAGAAGTTCTCACCTTGGTTTTAATTTCCGTTTTAGCTTTTATTTCGAATAAAATTAAACGCGCGTTTAATTTTACCCGAAATTCTCACTAACTCCAAACGACTCCAAACCAACTCCATCGCGTAGTGCTCGTCCATACGATTCCAACGCAACTGAGTTTGCATTTTTTCGACCTCGTATGAAAAAGATATGAATTTTACAAGATTGTACACGTTTTTAATAACTAAATTCAACATAAACTTTATATTATAACCTAACAGCAAATCCTACCCACAAGATTCAGCACCCCCTCATCTCCACCGTCCCCTTCTTTCTTCTACATCACGTTCTATCTACAGATCCAAGGCCGACATCACAAACCCACTTAGCTTGAACTAGGGTTTCAATTTGCTCGCTCAATACTCGATGAAAATTCATCAAACCACTTGCAAATCGAAGCTCTCGTCGAGAGCTACCTCCACCACCAACCACTTGGAGCTCGGCCTGCACATGACCCCTCGAGATGCGTGCGAACATCTGCAGGTTCGGCCCCTTTTTCTCCTTCTACGCGACTCCAAACACGATCTCCACCGTTGAATCTCTAGCTCGTGTTGTGCTCTTCATCTTTGTAGTTGAGCACTTCGCGTGAATGTCGACGGATTGGAAGATCTAGAGGGATGAAGTGGGAGCATTTCTGGCCTTAGGTTCTAATGGTGGCGGCTAGGGTTTGTTAGATTAGGGTTTTGTAATATTTTTTTTTATTTATTTAGAATGGTGGCTATTTATAAGAAAAGCAAGCGTAAACACTATTCATCCCGGGAATTCCGAACTCCGATTTAGGCGCCGTAACCAGCGTACCTAGGGTTTATCCCGCGTTCCGGACACAATGGAACAAGTTTCGGAAGCTAATTCGGAAGTATGTGCGAGTTATGGCTGCAAACGCTCAATTTAAATTAAACCGATTTAAATCGATTTCTAGGCGTTTTAATTTGTACCGGACAAACCGTAAATCCGATTGACTTGAAATTTGAAACCTTACAATAATATCACATTACGGATCCGATGAAACTGGTTTCGTCAAAATCCGAGACTTTTTGAAAAATGGCTATTTTGACTCGCCAAATTTAAATTAAAAATAAATCGATGCGTTTCGAGCTGCCACGAACAAACGATAGCTCCGATTGACACGAAAATTGAAATCCGGTAATAACTAACTATTACGGATCCAATGAAACTGGTTTCGTTCAATTCTGAGACTGTTCAAAAATTGGCTATTTTACAGTCAATTATTAAATATTAAAATATTCAATTTTCACAGTTTAACTTTTAATTCGATTTTAAAAGTTCTAAAATATCTTTCTAACTCCAACATGATAAAATAAAATTTTACAAATCATTTACAATCATTTTTAACTCAATTTTCAATTATTTCCATAATTTAACATATTAAATTATCGATTAAATTATCCAATTAAATCCAATAATTCAAAATAAAAATTTATTCGACTTATAAATTCACTTATTAATATTTAAAATTAATTAAATATTCAAATTTTAATTTCTAAAAATTTTGGGTCGTTACAATCTTTCCCCCTTAAAAGAATTTCGTCCTCGAAATTACAAGTAAGAAGATTACAGAATCTATTAACTTTCCAAAATTTATAATTAAACTTCTTTCAAATCTTTACTAAGTTTTCAAATCATACTTAGTTATCTTTTCAAAAACAATTATATCATTTAACTTTCAACTTTAAAACAAAGTTTAAAGTTTTCAAAATTTTCCAATTTTTCTCAAATTTTTTCTAACGCCTTAAATTTTCGGAAAAATTCGCCATAGTCTCCTTTGCGCGGCTCGATCCGAAAAAAAAATGACAGTATATATATCAAAAATATACATCTCATCAAGTAATGAGGCATCCCGAAGGGAAAAAAATGTAAAAGTACGGTATGTAATCCGAGATATGTACCTTATATTTTATTAGCGAGCATATACGGCTAATATAGCGCTAAAGCGAACTCCAAATGCGAAGCAAACGCGATCCGCACCTACTAAACTCAACAAACAACATGAGAATCATGTATATAAACCATAGTATCAATATACAACATATAGCAACATAATAACTATATATGTCACATAGCAAATGCAACAATAGCAATATATATTCAACCATCAACCAACTACATTCATAACCAATAATATTCATTCATATTCTCATTCATATATAATGAATTGGTTTTCAATATCAAATCACATTTGATTTATTTACATTGGATTTACTAACATTCATTCTCAATTCAATTAGTTTACATTCACTAATTAAATCCAATTCACATTCAATTCTATTCAAATTTATTTACTTTCCATTTGAATTCAATTACATAGCTTTCAATTTCATTAACACTTAATGAATTATATACAATCAATCCACAATCATATAACAACCAATATATTTTAATTTCAACCAAATTCCTTTGCTTATATTCATTCTTGGTTCAACTCCTTAAATAAAATTGATTTCCATTCAATTTATTTAATTAACTTTTTTTCAACTTCCAATAATATTAGATTTAATGAATTTACACTTATATTCATTATTCCATATCAATTCTATTTTCCATTCAATTGATTCACAATTCAATTCATTTATTCAATTCAATTACCAAAGTTGAATTTCATTCACATAACTTAAGTTCACATTTCTTTTAATCCACTTGATTATTTACTTCGATACCAAAATCAATTCCATTCAACAACACTTAAGTTATATTTCATTTAACCTTATATTCATTTTTATTTACAACTCATATTCATAAATATAGTTTCACTTCTTATATATATAAGTTTATTTCACAATTGTACATCACTTTAATTATAATTCAATTCTTATAATTCTTTTGCTTATGCAATTACTCTTTATTTAGATTATTCAAACAACTTAACAATCAACTTATATACACTTTAATAATTCTGAAAAATTATTCCTTTACATATAAAAATATACTCAAGGTAAAATCATTTCATTTACCCATTTTAAAATCAATATTGTGTCGAATTGTTCTATTCAAGTGTTTAGAAACCCCTTCGGCATAGTTGTCGAGACCACGCTGACGAAGGTTCATATACCACTCAACAAACCAATCATCACAATATAAAACAATTTTATATTCACTAACAAATACGCTCTCATATTTATTATTACACTCAAACTCAATCTAGAATACTGCTGACTCTATCTCTAATGAGTAATACCCAACAGAACCATGGTTGTCGCTTAACCATCAGCTCTGATACCAAATGTAACAGTCTGGAGATTTTCGTTCTTCGAAAATTCGACATCGACACTCACTTTATCGACTGCCGAATATCGAAGGCCGAAAACCGAGATGTTATGGGTTTTAAAAAGAATTAAGAAAAAGAAAGAAGAGAGAAGAGAAGATAGAAAAAGAAAAATAGAGGGAAAAGAAGATAGACAATTTTTTTTTTTTAGAAAACAGAGAATTAGAAAAACAGAAGATAGAAAATTTTAAAAATAGAACGGAACAGAAAGAAATAACAGAACAACAACAGAATCTCACAATTCGCAGCGGAACAACATATAATAAAAAATGAATAATCTTTAAACAAAGAACTATATCAGTTATTACATTACATTTCATTACATTACATCATATCATCAGAGTGTACAACAACATACAACAATAAACAGTGCAGCGGAAAAAGAAATACTATATAAGTAATATGCCATGCCATCCAGCTTGCCTCCAGCAACTCCAGAATATCCAGAATATCCTGATAAACCTAACTCTTAACTGCCCGTGTGGAAATTGGTGGGCACCCAGAGTTTAGGAAGGAAAACAATAAACTCCGAGTCAGTCATGTGACTGGTGTGAGAACTCAAAACAGTTTATTTACTTCAAAATCAAAATAGAGGAATATTTTTGAATCAATTCGCAATGCTTTTAAAAATGAGACTACCATAAGGCCTCCCGCACACACACACATGCAAACGCAGAATCGGAGGAGATTTCTCCTTATGATAGTCAAAGATGCTTGATACGCATTTAAAATAACATTTGATATTATTACTAGTGCATAATGTATAACAAATCATTTCGAAAATAAAGATATAAATCTTAGCCGACATAGACATTTCGAACTATGCCTACTATAGCTACTATCCAAACAGTGGTGACCACCATAAGTGAATAGCAGGTTCTGCAACTAATACCGTACAAGTTTCGTATTGGGAATTGGATTTCCAACAAATGGTCAGGCCAAGGAACTTCCCATTGCCACATGAGAATGCCTCTGGATGGACATCCCCGAGAACCAAACCGGATCTCTACCAACACAAGGCCGGGTTACCCCTAACTGAGTAACAACTGACCGAATATGCCATCCCCCGGTCCTTTGGGACCTTTTACCGAGCGCTCGTAATCAATTCACACAATCATAAAGTGTTTTCAACATGAGTAAGTATCTGGGCTCCATACCATGACACCACCCTTTTCCAGAAGGAAATGGACACATCCTAAATGGTGCTACCCCTCATAACCTTGCTGCTTCTTTCCTGTTTTGACCATTCACGGGGTGTGAGGCTCGACGAAGTCACGTCCACAAAAACATACTTTATACAAAAGCCATGCTTTGGGTCAACAAATGATCAACACAATGATCACAAGGATAGACGATCAAATAAACGATCCTATCACAAATAATCAACACAATGATCATTTCAGCATCACTCAACATGTCACATTACCAATTTGGGAATATATCGCTGATAACTTCAACTATATAACCTTTGAGCTCGTACGTCTCAAAGAAGGGTGTTAAGCAAAAAGAATAAATTCTCCGCCACCAACAGAAATATATTTGAAAAAAATCGGCTTTATATCTCAACTTGTAATGTCAGGCATACAATCCTTACAAGTCTGTTCCGGGATCGAACAAAACCGAAGGCACTTACAAAGAAGTCCTTGCAATCCGGATATTCACAATCCTGATCGGATTCACCATCACATATGGAGAACTCAATACCGGAGCAACTCGGTGCAGAGTCAATCGATAGTTCATCCTATCGCTCTCGCAAATATCCGGTCTTCAACACCGATCTTCAAATGCGATTCACAACGACGTATCACATATTCGGAATGGGTTATACGACCCCATGGTCCTTTCCCGGTTAACCCGAATAGTGAGCGCTTATTCAAAAATAAGTGTGCATTCAAATTCAATCCATTCACATCAAATACCCATTCAAAGGGAAATATTGATAGTCGGTTATTGAACTATCACTGGATATGCACACATCACCAGATTCCAAATAATTTTCCAAATTATTTTATTTTCCAAAATATCTTTACAAGATATATAATTTCAACACTTCAAAAATAAATCAAAATTTATTTTTATACAAATTCCACTTTTCACATATAAATTCCATAATGAATTTATATTTCCAAAATATCTATGCATATACGATTTCAATAATTCATTTCAATTTATCTTCAGAAAAAGATAAATTCTAATTATTCACTTCATATTGGAAACAATTCCATACTTATTAAAAATAAGTAATTCACAAATCTTTTTATTTTCAACACTTAGAAAATATTCAATATACTTAAATCGAATTAAGTATATATTTCATTCTTTAAGGAAATCATTTACTTAAACATATTTATTTGGGCCAAAACGAATGTTGCGTAAAACATCGTTACGACAACCCAAAATCACTAGTATAGGGATTCGGAATTAAAATAGATATATAAATCCCAATACTATACAAAACATTTCCTTTCGGAAATCATTTACTATAACAACAGTGTTATAGTCCACCATTTCCTTTTATTTCTCGAAAACGTCTATTTCAACAATAAATGTTGAAATCTATGGTTTCGAATCTCAACACCTTTAAAACATCGTTAGATCGTTTTAATTCTGTTTAAAATATCACATTCTAAAACATTTTCTTTAACATGTTATTCACTATTCAAAAACGTGAATATACTATGTTAACAAATTTCATCCTTTTTATACTTTTTAACTTAAAGGATTATTCACAGTTTAAAACGTGAATATAACTCCATTTATAAGTTATAACAATTAACTTATCAAAATAAGTCGTTTGCGAATTCATAAAACAACGTTTATAAATTCCGTTTCTTTTTATTTATAAAAACTTCCTTTTTATAAATTCCTTTATTAACCTATTTCAGTTTATAACTCAATTATAAACTAAATGTTTATATTATAAGTTAAATACTTATAAAACGATTATTTTATAAAATCGTTCTTTAAACTTCATAATTATAAATCTTATAACTTATAAGATTCATTTATTTAACCAAATCTATTCTTCAATTAACTTCACAAATTTATAAATCTTACTATTTATAAATTTCATTTATAACTTCACAGTTTATAATTCTATAAATTTCATTCATTTATGAAATTCATTTTCACTACATTCAAACACTTATAAAAACTCGTTTTATAATGTCTATATTTCAATTTATAAATATCCATTTACAAATCTCTTAATATAAATCAGTTTATATTATTATTCTAAAACGTCTTTAAATTCCTTTATAATTTCATCATTTCGATTTATAAAATAATCAAATTTTATAAATCCTATATTTAAACTTTTATCATATATTCAAAAATCCAATCTAAATTATTTTATAAAATCTTTAGTTCATATTTCTCAAAAATCAGCTTTTAACTGTATTTCTAAAAATCAGCTTTTTAACTATATTTCACAAAAACCATAATTTTTATAACTTTAAAAATTATAACGTTTATTTATTTATAATGGATCAATTCCAAAAATATAGTATATTTTCAAAATCACTTTTAAAATCATTTTAAAATCCCAAAATCTGGGTCCAATGATGCTACACACCAAATAGTCAATCACGACTACAACGATATCATATATCGATATGATAATCCATCAAATATCAAAATATCTGAAATCAAATAAAAACTGTTGAGGAATCCAGTTGGATCCCTCCAACCTGTTTCCTGCATCCAAAAACATTAGCACAATACCAATTTCGCTCCAGTACGAAATTATCGCGGTACATGTTTTTAATAAATATTATCCGCTTAATAACGGCGTAATAGGGTCTCACCCGCTAAACAAAAAATGCGGGAAATCAACAACTGCAATATATACATATGCCAATATATATATATTGATATTATATATAATACCAATTTCACTGTTTATGAAATATTCGCGGTATATGTTTATATTAAATAACATCCGCTTACTAACGGCGCATAATGTCTATTTTAACAATCAAAAATTTACAGTCATCATTCAAACATGCATTCAAATATTTTAAATATAACTATTTAAAATAAAATCGAAATCTATTCGATTGAGTGAGAAGTTCTCACCTTGGTTTTAATTTCCGTTTTAGCTTTTATTTCGAATAAAATTAAACGCGCGTTTAATTTTACCCGAAATTCTCACTAACTCCAAACGACTCCAAACCAACTCCATCGCGTAGTGCTCGTCCATACGATTCCAACGCAACTGAGTTTGCATTTTTTCGACCTCGTATGAAAAAGATATGAATTTTACAAGATTGTACACGTTTTTAATAACTAAATTCAACATAAACTTTATATTATAACCTAACAGCAAATCCTAGCCACAAGATTCAGCACCCCCTCATCTCCACCGTCCCCTTCTTTCTTCTACATCACGTTCTATCTACAGATCCAAGGCCGACATCACAAACCCACTTAGCTTGAACTAGGGTTTCAATTTGCTCGCTCAATACTCGATGAAAATTCATCAAACCACTTGCAAATCGAAGCTCTCGTCGAGAGCTACCTCCACCACCAACCACTTGGAGCTCGGCCTGCACATGACCCCTCGAGATGCGTGCGAACATCTGCAGGTTCGGCCCCTTTTTCTCCTTCTACGCGACTCCAAACACGATCTCCACCGTTGAATCTCTAGCTCGTGTTGTGCTCTTCATCTTTGTAGTTGAGCACTTCGCGTGAATGTCGACGGATTGGAAGATCTAGAGGGATGAAGTTGGAGCATTTCTGGCCTTAGGTTCTAATGGTGGCGGCTAGGGTTTGTTAGATTAGGGTTTTGTAATATTTTTTTTTTTTATTTAGAATGGTGGCTATTTATAAGAAAAGCAAGCGTAAACACTATTCATCCCGGGAATTCCGAACTCCGATTTAGGCGCCGTAACCAGCGTACCTAGGGTTTATCCCGCGTTCCGGACACAATGGAACAAGTTTCGGAAGCTAATTCGGAAGTATGTGCGAGTTATGGCTGCAAACGCTCAATTTAAATTAAACCGATTTAAATCGATTTCTAGGCGTTTTAATTTGTACCGGACAAACCGTAAATCCGATTGACTTGAAATTTGAAACCTTACAATAATATCACATTACGGATCCGATGAAACTGGTTTCGTCGAAATCCGAGACTTTTTGAAAAATGGCTATTTTGACTCGCCAAATTTAAATTAAAAATAAATCGATGCGTTTCGAGCTGCCACGAACAAACGATAGCTCCGATTGACACGAAAATTGAAATCCGGTAATAACTAACTATTACGGATCCAATGAAACTGGTTTCGTTCAATTCTGAGACTGTTCAAAAATTGGCTATTTTACAGTCAATTATTAAATATTAAAATATTCAATTTTCACAGTTTAACTTTTAATTCGATTTTAAAAGTTCTAAAATATCTTTCTAACTCCAACATGATAAAATAAAATTTTACAAATCATTTACAATCATTTTTAACTCAATTTTCAATTATTTCCATAATTTAACATATTAAATTATCGATTAAATTATCCAATTAAATCCAATAATTCAAAATAAAAATTTATTCGACTTATAAATTCACTTATTAATATTTAAAATTAATTAAATATTCAAATTTTAATTTCTAAAAATTCTGGGTCGTTACATTTTATATTTCAGTTATAGAACAAATACCTAATTCTCTTCTTAATTTAGTAAATATAGATTCATTTAAGGGTTTTGTTAAGATATCGGCAATTTGATTCTCAGATTTGATATAATCGAGAGTGACTACTTCCTTACTTATATTATCTCTGAGAAAATGATGTCTGATATCAATATGTTTAGTTCGAGCATGTTGAGTAGTATGTTTGGATAAATTTATCGCACTCGTATTATCACAATAAATTGGCGATTTCGAGATATTTAAACCATAATCTTTTAAAGTTTTTGCATATATATTACTTGAGAACAAGCCAAAGCAGCAGAAACATACTCTGCTTTAGTTGTTGTCAAAGAAACTGTGTTTTGCTTTTTACCAAACCAGGAAACCAGAGAATGTCCTAAAAAGTGACAAGTTTCACTTGTACTTTTTCGGTCTAATTTACAGCCAGCATAATCAGCATCACAGTAAGATATTAAATCAAAAGAATCATTTTTAGGGTAATATAAGCCAAAATTAGATGTATGTTTAATATACCTTATGATACGTTATACAGCTTTTAAGTGGGTCTCTTTAGGTTGGAATTGATATCTGGCACAGGGACAGACACTATGCATGATATCAGGTCTACTAGCAGTAATATAGAGTAATGATCCAATCATTCCTCTATATAATTTTTTATCTACATCTTTCGAGAGTAATGAAGGGTGTTGTGTGTTTCAGTCGATCGGAAAAATTAGCACCAAGATATATTGGTCCTGTTAGAAATGCGGATTACGGATCTTAAGGTTAAGATTAACACTAGAGGGTAGGTGAATAGTGTTAATAAAGAATTACTAAATCTTTTTGAGTTTATGTTAATTTAGACACAAATGTATGCAATATACAGAAACAGGAATGATCATAGAAACAAACACCGAAGCAGAAATAAAATAAAAGCAGTAAAGGAAAGAACACACCGGATTTTATACTGGTTCGGAGTTACCCTACATCCAGTCCCGCAACACAAGTACGGATTTCCTTTCAACAGCAATTGTACAATTACACCCTCGGTTTCAAGGCTACGAGGCACGCCCTCCAGAATTTCGAACCTCTGGGTAGAGATACTTGATTTCCGGGCCTCAAGTTTACTCAATTAATTTAACCGGGCTACAATCACACCGTTTTCCTTTTGATTGATTTCCAAGGCTACAATCACACCTTTTCTCGCTAATAGATAACAAATAAGTCTATAACTCTGAATAGCACTGAGAACCTTGTAGAGATAGTGATGGAGAATCAAACTAGAAGTAATCGAGTATGATTCGATGTTGATTTCGGCAGAGTAAGGGTATGATTTTATATTAAGAAATGTGGAAGATGAAGAGGAATGAAAGACCAAAAAATATATGTAAAAATTCGTTTAAACTGACCCCTATTTATAGAAGAACAACAGCCATGACCATTCATGAAGAGTTATGGTGAATAGACACTTCTTTTGAAATTTGAATTTTGAACTCAACTGACACCATGTCGACATGGGGTACTTGGGCATGTCGACATCCCTCCGCCAATTTTGATGATTTGAAATTCTTTGAAAATAACTTTTATCTTATATTTAAAACTATTTTAAACTTTATAAATATACTTGAATATAGTTGAAATTCATAAGAAAATATAAAGAACAATATATATATAATTTTAACTACAAATATATATTTAAATCAAAGTGTAAATATTTAGAAGTTAAATATATTATTTGAAAAGATAGTTTAAAATCAGGAGTAATTTGACTCTGAAAATAAAGATGTTTTTGAGGCTAAAATTATTTAAAATCGGGATCGAGGGTTTTGAATCTTTTTAAAAGGAAAGTTTTGAAATCATTTTGAAAAAAAGATAATTTTGTAAAATCATTTTGAATTAAAATTAGTGGATACAAAACAATGTCCCACTAGATTTTCGTAGGTTCCATCCTACTTAGGGTTCCATCCCTTTAACAGGCTCGAAGTGGATTCCATTCCACGAATAAATTGGATTTAAGATGCCAGTGCTTTTCTACGAGTTTTAACAAATATTCCTAATAAAAATACTTATTCTTGAAATCTTGAGCTCTTGATAATCTTGATACTCATGAGTCTTCAATCTTCGATATCTTGAATCTCTATACTGTACAGTCTTCATTCTTGGTACCTGCATGGTTAAATTCTGCATATATATATAAACTTGTAATGTTAGTATTTATATTTTATAATCTATTCTAAGGTTGTTGTCATCAAAACCATCATCTCACGGACTAACAGGTCCATTTTCCATCATCGAACGCATTGGTTCCGTGGCTTATCGCCTTTTATTACTGAATCAGTTTTCCGCTATTAATGATGTATTTCACGTCTCTCAACTACGGAAATGCCTTTGAGATTCTGATTCTATTCTTGAGCCCGATGTTGTTGAAGAAATTGAAGTTTCGTCTAATTTGACTTTGAGCAACATCCTATTCGTATCATTGCATTGGAGGTAAACCGCCTTCGAAATAAAGATGTCCCTTTTGTGAAAGTTCAACGGTCCTCAAATCTTAAGGATTATTCTTGGAAATCTAGAGAATTCATCGAGCCAACACATTCGGACTTACTTTCTAGTGCTCTTTGAGGTGAATTTCTTATTTCAAATTTCTTTTGTGTTGATATGCTTCTATGGTTGTTACTTTTTATTTTCTTCTTAAATATTGCGAGGACGCAATTTCTTTAAGGAGGGGAGCCTGTAACAACCCGTATATTTTACGATTTCGTATTTAAATATTTTATTTAAATATAGCATCGTTAGTGGGGTTATAGTCCGAAATGCTACATTTTGCAAACAGCATTAGGACTCGAGACCACTTCCATTGAGTTCAAAATGATGTTTGCGATTTTTTTTAGTATAAACATTGAAATGTTTGGAGTTAGCTAGAATTTCGACCTCTTCACTAAGGGCTTTGGGTTTGGGTTTCAGCCTATTTTCCCTAACTTAAGACCCCAGCTCCATCCCCACTCCTCTTCATCCATTTCATTTCTATTTCAATACTTCAAGCTTTAGGAACAATGGGGAAAGAGATTGGAAATTAGAATTCCCAAGCCCTAGCTCCTTTGCAAATTCAAGTTCTAACTCCAAAATCCAAGAGAAGCATAGGTAAGTATCATCTTTTTCTTCTCCATCTCAATCTCTCTCCAATTTCAGAAATTTCCTATAACCTAACTTAGGATTTTTTTATAATCTTAGATTGGAGTTTCTAGAGATAAAGTTGAAAAGTGATTGATCTTCCTTTTGTTTCCAAGCTTCTCCTTCATTGTTTTTGAGAAAAGGTGAGATTTTTATCTCACATCCATGTCTATAACTATCATTATTGTTAGGTATGAATTCTTAACATCTATTCATATTCATTTGCTTTTGATTTGAATTGATTTGGTGAACATTTCAAATTTTGGTGTTTTGAAGTCAAAAACTTTAAAAATCCTAGCTTTCATGTATGAACATGCTTTTGGTGGTGTATCGATGAGCCTATAGGGTGAGTTGTCGATTGGCATAATCCCCTAGCACCCATTGCTCGTCCGATCGCAAATTGTTGAGAGTTTGCCCTTCATTGTGATAGGCTGGAAATACTGGAAAATAAGGTCCAGTCGACTGGCTCTCTGAGTTCAGTCGACTGACTTGGAACCCGAGAGTTTTCCAGCCATTGGGCCAGCCGACTGAACTCAGTGTCCAGTCGACTGACCTGCTTGCTTCATCCCAATTTGCCTATTTTGCTTGAGATTCCAATTTTTATCGACTCGTGATTATCCAAGTTGTTGTTATAATTTATTCGACTTTGATGGCTTCTATTTTGTGATTTTTGGAAATATCCATTTTTGATGGATTTGGTATCGATTTCTTTGGATTTAATTCACGTCTTCGAATGTGAATTGTTGGTGAATGATTGTTTCTACAATCATTTCTTTGACTTGTCACTTTGAAATACAAAGGTTTCTATACTAGTAGTAAATATCAAAACTCTTCCATCAAAACCATTTCAACACTATTTTAATACAAAGTTCGTTTTTTAAAATCGTTTTCCAATCTATAAGTATAAACAAACCTTTACCTCATTCGTTTGAGAAATCTTATTAAATGGCTTAGTAAAGCAAGTGGTATAAAACACTTACGTTTACTTCGTTGGTTAATTTTTGGACTTGTTCGATTGAAACTCTTGTGACAATTTTCGAGTGTAAATCTACAATTTGTTCATAAATACTTAAGTTAAGCCAGTGGTTATGGGACATGAAGCTAAACTCATTTGTTTACTAGCTTAGTGTAATTCACACTTCTTACTGATCAATGATGATCATTTTATGTGATTTAGACTAGTGATATGCTATGTCTCTTTGTCCATGTTAAGGACGATACCTCGTTTTATTAAGTTTCGTCTCATTTCTTTTATAGGCTAACGCCCTATGTATTCTTTGGAGTTTCAACTCAATTTTTATGGGCTAGCGACCCATGTTCTTTTATGGAGTTCGGTTCATCGGACATACCTTTGTACTACGTTGTTGTATCGGCTTATCAGGTTCACCGGACATACCGTTGCACTATGTTGGTGTTCCGAATTATTCGAGTTTCAAGTTCCTCGGGCATACCGATATTGTACTACGTCGTTGCACCGGCTCTATGGTTAGCGACCATTGGATAGCATCCCATTTGTGATACACGTTTTGGCGAGTTTTCATACTCCCGTTTTGTGATAGGCCTCCCCCTTTGTGATTTCTGGATTTCTAATTGATGATTTCTAGAGTTTGTGTTCCACCAGTTTTGAGATTGGCATTGATATGTTGTCAATATTTGTGGTATGGTGAATAAAATAAAGAATATGATATTCTTTTTGATGTTATGAGATTGTTGAGATGTTGTATGATTTTTTTTGTCGTTAAATGTATACTTTCATAGAATGGCATTATTGTTATCATACTTTTTGTCATATCTCTTATTCTATCTCATTTTATCTGATATTTATAACTAGACTGATCCATTTATTATTTTCTTATTAAATAATACTCGGGTCAGACCGAGATGCTAAGGTGCTTCTACTTGACTCCTTATTAGGGATCATCATTTGACTTCTGTCTAACTACATTAGATTGGTAGTTTTTGTTGTTATACATATGAGATAGAGACTCTTTGATGTATACCTATTCTTTTGTCTAGCACTTGTACCTATTCTTTTGTGATATTGTGGATCCTGTTTGACCACTACCCTGATGTACACTTTCATGTGTTATATTCATATCTTTTTCCGCCTTTGTGATATGAATATTTGTGAGTGATTTATGTTATGCTTATTTCTATATTTGTTTCCAAAGATTTTATAGCCACTGTGTAGTAACTTTGAGTTTGTATCAGTATGTCGGATTTTCTCTTGAAAATGAAATGCATGTTATTCTATCTGACATATCGGTGCTCGCACAAAGTAATTACACGAAAGGTCACTCCTAAGCCACCTTATTCTTCGTGCTAGTTGACGGCATTACTCCGTAGTGTCCTTGACTAGCGTGAGTATAGAGGTAGGGCGTCACAGCTTTAGAAAGTTATTATGTCAAATTCAAAACAAAGCTTCCAATCACAATATATACATATACATATATATATATATTATAATTAAGCAACATATTTATTAATTTGAAAAGATATATTTTTCCAATTTTAAATAATTATTAGCTTTGAAAAGAATAAAATTTGCTAAATTAAATTATTATAAATGAAGATTATCAAATTGTTATTTACCACAATTTCGCGTTATCACATTCCTCCCCCTTAAAATAATTTCGTCCCCGAAATTCAAAAGCAAAGAAAATTTAATAATCCAGCAAAACTTTTTATTTCCAAACAACAAGCCATACATCAACCATACACTAACAACCATAGCAACCAATATATTCAAACAAACAAATCTAACAATCTTGGCACAATTCAGGATTGGACTTCCTAATACTACCTAGAGTTTTGTAGGTACAATCACTGGGATCCTCGCCCTACTGAACCTTAACTAGCTATACCACTATGAACCTAAGCTCGTTCTCATCATGATCTAAAAAAGTGAACAGGATATCTTACCACAGTCAAGTCCAGCTCAACTTTCAAATCCTTTTGAATTGCTGGTTTTACAACCAGTGATGGATCATACACATACTTCCTTCGATGAGATACGTGAAATACATTGTGAATCCCATCTATCTGAACTGGCAATTCAACCCTTTAGGCCAAAGTACCTATCCTCTCGAGAACACGGAAAGGTCCAATATATTTCATAGCCAGCTTTCCAGTCTTACCAAAACTTATTACTCCTTTGATTGGAGAAAACCTTATCCAAAATCCAAATCTCCAACTTTGAATTCCAAATTCCTTCATCTCTTATCCACATAACTCTTCTGACGATCCTGGGCTGCCTTCATCCTTTCTTGATCAGCTCAACCTTCGCGGATGCTTTTTGAAACAAACGTGAACCAAGAATAAGATGATCTCCGGATCCTACCCAACAAGATGGTCCTTCCAAGATCTTTCGAAAATCCAGAACACAAGCTCTATTCCACAAGCATCAGTAGACTGAACTTATTTCTCCAATCAGGAGTAGCTAAAATAGGTGCACTTAACAACCTCACCTTCAGATCCTAAAAATCTTCTCCACACTTAGGGGTCCATTTGAACTTCACTCCCTTCCCAGTCAGCCATGCCAAGTGAGAGGAAATCTTAGGTTAGTCCCGAATGAACTTCCTGTAGAAACCCTCTAATCCAAAACAAATGCGAATTTCCGTAGGAGTCTGCGGTTGCTTCCACTCTAGAACAGCTGCTACCTCGCTTCCGCTACGTCACTCTAATTTGGAGTAGATGAGAATGCCACCGATGATCACGAGCACAAATTCGCCCAACACATCCCGGAAGACATGGTTCATCAGGTCCACAAAATAAGTTGGACTGTTGGTTAACCCACAAGACCTAACCAACCACTTAAAGAAACAGTTGGGTCCTCTGAATGCAGTCAAGGGCACTGTCTTCAGCTACCCTTAACTGGTGAAAACCCGAAACTAGATCTAACTGAGAAACACAGAAGTTCTATGAAATCCTGAGCTGCTTCACCAAATCCTCTCTCTAGGAGCCATCTTTCTATTTAGCTGAACCACCGATATCGCTCTTGGAACCAAGTCGATATGAAAACTCAATCTCCCGATGCTAAGGCAAACCTTGACTTCTTCGAAGACATTGGAAAATTCTCTGACCACTTCGATAGCTTCTACCTCATCTTAAGATCCTCAGTCCCAAGCAAAAGATTACTAAAATAACTCCTGAGCTAATAGCAAATCACTTTTGCGATCCAATCCAGTTCAGTTTCCAAAGATACTATTCTCTCTTCACATATCAGAACAGCTTAGTGCTTGTCAAACAATCCATCGAAGAAATAGGTCCACTATGTTGCTTCTGAAATCCTCCTCTATGACACTATTTAGCAAGATGACCTCCCTGTTGGCACACAGAATACTCCGAACTGCGATGTTTCCTCTCGGGTTTCCACTTACCCTGCTAGAGATCCAGAAAATTTCTATACATCCGAGTCTTCCTTGTGGTGGGTAAAACTGCACCTCAAAAACTTCCTTAACTTGCTCCAAAAGAAAACACCTTCGGGGACACCACGGTCACTGCGTCCGAAACTACGCAGCTGCTCCTTTCTGAAGTTGCCAAGATGCTATCACTCACTTATGCTCAACAGATAGATCTAAACTCTTGAAAAAATGCTCACATGAGCGCAACCAAGCTTGCAATTCAATGATGAACTCTGAACCTTTTCAAAAGATTTCCTTCAGAGACTGATGAAATCTTTACTCACTGTTGCAATGCTCATTCGAGGCAGTATTGGGTTTATAGCCTTAGCAGATACTCTTCCAACCTCAACATTCGGGCCTCTTCCATTGGTAGTCATGCTACACACACCACTACCCTTCCTACCTCTAGAACTCATATTGGAAAACCCGAACAGGTAACCCAACAAATCAAATAGGAATATATATGTATGTATGTATGTATGTATGTATGTATGTATGTATGTATGTATGTATGTATGTATGTATGTATGTATGTATGTATGTATGTATGTATGTATGTATGTATGTATGTATGTATGTATGTATGTATATATACAACTACGCTCTCTCAAGATAGATATCACTCCAAAGCCTAGGTATTCTCTCAACCGAGAGCTCTGATATAAACTGTGACGACCCGCCTTTCATCCCATAGAAAGACGCATCATCATTAAGAAAGAAAGGGATAGAAAAGAGAAAAGATAGGAAAGAAAGAACTAAACAATATCAGCATCTCACAACGGAACGAATATAATATATTAATCACATAATTATTACATAATACACAACATCTATCAGAGTTACACATCTTATACATCACATATTAGACAGTCTTGAATACCTATCCATCATGTAACTCAGAATCCTTTATAATTCATCAACACAGCGGAAACACTATATATCTACATACGCTGAAGCCTCCTGCTCCAAATCTCCTCCAGAATTCATCAAAGCTAACCTGAATCCCTTGACTACTCATAAAAATTTGAGTACCCAAGATTTTAAGAAAACAAAAAATAAACTCTGGGTCAAACATGGGTCTGGTGTGAGTAAACGGGTTAATGTTTTTTAACTTTGAAATCTTGAAAACAAAGGTATCTCATAAGACGACGATACAAATAATAATGTTGGGTTTTTATCTTACGATAACCAAAACATTTGATAGGAAATTCAGTGATATTATAATAGTGTCCAGGGTTTCCAAGTAAAATATAGAAATAGCTGGAATGCTTACATCTCACGTTCCAACATAGTTGGGCACAATCAAAATGTACGGTGCTTATTGAAGATTGGATTTCATACAATGGCAGGACTACTGGGGTACCGCCCATCATAGTAACACAAGGCCGGAACTACCCTTTACTGGATAATCCTGAATAAGACAACCCCACAGTTGGCGCGACCAACCTCCCACTAAGCCAAATAAAAAGGGACCTCTAGACATGGGAAAATCTTATCCTACTTGGGGGCTACCCACTTAGCCTTGCTGCACCTCCCCTGTTTTAACCATTCCCGGTTGATGAGGCTTGAGGCTACGATTACCTTATTAGAACACCTATCTTGGAATGCTTATCGTCCTCCAGTGACGATGTTCTAAAAGCATTCAATCAATACAAGTCCGTTCCGGGTTCAAACGAAACCGAAGGCACTATCTCACTACACTCATTTTGGAATCACCCTTAGAGTTAACGACAATAGCC
Source organism: Allium cepa (assembly GCA_030765085.1). Taxonomy (NCBI): domain Eukaryota; kingdom Viridiplantae; phylum Streptophyta; class Magnoliopsida; order Asparagales; family Amaryllidaceae; genus Allium; species Allium cepa. The sequence goes on along the minus strand of CM060928.1, from coordinate 111,926,766 downwards.
CTTGTATTCTGAATCTTCATCTTGAATCTGAAAGCACTATCTTCGTTACACTCGTTTTAGAATCACCCCCAGAGTTAACGACAGATAGCCCTTGCACTTCGAGTCATCATCTTGAACTTCACTTGAGATTTCACGACCTATCGTTTAATTTGGATCGATGTGGTTTTCAGATATCCAATTTGGAAATCCGATCCCGGTCTCACCGAAATCCAAAACGCCGTCTTTTTAAGGCCAAGTTGTTTAAGTTTTAACAGTTGAATTTATTATTTATATTAACACAGATAGATAGTTCACATTATCACAGATAGATAATCCATATTATCACAATTCAACCAAAGTATCTCATATCACAGAGCAGCACATAATACATATCGGATAATCCAAGGCATTCAATATCATTTAATCATCCATAAGCAAGATTATTTAGTCACACCATTTCTAATTAATTTAATAAATTAAATTAATTACCTCAATCACTTTAAATCCTGCTTACTTAACATTAATTGATTACAAACCAATTAATTAATCATTCTTTAATCATTATCTTAATTAATCATCCTTAATTAATTATTCTTCAATAACATTATGTATTTAGCCTTTAATTAATTTCAAATATTAATTATCCTTTAACCATTCATATTAATTAACCTTTAATTATTCTCATTAATTAATTAACTATAATTAATTACATTGATCCTTAATTAATTACTCTAATTAATTATTCTATAATCACTACATTGGTTAATTATCTTTTAATTAACGTCATTCATTAATTAACTAACCCTTTAATCAATTACCTTAATTAATCAATTTTATAATTAATTACACTAAGTAATTAATCCTTAATTACTCCCATTAAGCAATTTTCGTTTAAATTAAATAACTTCCTTTGATTAATTACATTTAGTAATTATCCATTAATACTTACACCAAGTAATTACACTTATTAAATTGCATTAAGAAATTATACTTAATCAATTTGATTAAATGATTATCCCTAATTAATTAAACTAATTAATTATCTTAATTTAATTACATTAATTAATTATTCCTTAATCACTATTTAATGATCCTTACATTAATTACATTCATTAACTATCCTATAATTAATCACCTTAATTAATTAATCCTTTATTTAATTACATTAAGTAATTACCTTTTTAATTACCTTCGTTAATTAAACTCTAATTACTTTTATTAAGTAATTATCCTTTTATTAATTACATTCAGTAGTTATCCATTAATTACTTACACTAAGTAATTATACTTCATTTAATTATATTAAGTAATTAACCTTAATTAAACTAAATAATTGTCTTAAATTAATTACATTAATTAATTATCTCTAATTAATTGAGTAATTATACGTTAATCACATTTATAAATAAGACCTTAATTAATTAAGATAAACCATTTACATTAATTAAACTCTTACTTATCATTTGAATTAAATTAAATTAAATTAAAAGCTTGAAATTGTTTATACAAAAATCATTTTTGAGAATTCTTTGATTTACTAAAGTTAAATACTTCTTTCTTTAATCACATTTTAATTTCATCATTAAATCACAATTGAAAAAGGTTTAGAAATTAATTACATAATTAACCTACTATATAATTACCTTTAAACAAATAATTTTAAACATTTAGAATTTATGAAAACTTGTTAAAAACTTGTTAATATTTTGCTTTAGAAATTTGGAAACATTACTTTTGAAACTTATTTATTTTAATAGACTTTAAAAACTTGTTCACTTTTGTATATTTTAAAACTTGGTTTAAATAAATTGTTTGAAAACTTATCTACTTTAATAGGCTTAAAAAAAACTTGTTCAAAATCTCGTTCATGCTTCATACTTTAAAACCTGGAAACCAAATTTACTTCACAATATTTAAAGAACCTGATAACTAAAAACAGACCTAAGCAAATCAAATAAAAAACCCGAGTAACTTACGAGCCAGACTTCCTCGAGACACACACGAAAATCTTCGGGCCTACCTCAAGACAAAAGCTTCTTCCTCAAATCATCAACAAACCTAGACACGAAAATGTGCACATGCACATGCACACGCCACCTGATCGACTCTTACCAACCTTGCCGCCTTCGTCAATTCGACGACCACCACAACTAACTTCTCCACCACCCAGCTCGACCATCTCCCCTGTGAATCAAAATCGAACTAGTCGATCAAACCTGGAATCGAACCAATTGACAAAAACTTCTCGTCGACGACGAGCTCCACCACCAGAAATTCAACCGCCTCGTCCAAAGCCACGTCTCAGACCCCAACATCGACCCCCCTCCTCGCGATCAACTCCGATACTTCGATGATGCCCAATCACCTCGACTCTCTTCTCGACCAAAATCTAGCGTTGAACACTAGTTCGACGTTTCCTGGCCACCATAGTCATCTAAAAATCCTTCTTCCAATTTTCCATCAATCTTCATCCTCTAAACTACCTCCAGCCTTGGTCACGGCCACTATCATTTTGTCGTTCGTCGACAATCGACAAATACCCAAATTCTGATCAACTCAGAATATCGCATCAATTACAATGCTAAAAATCATGATATTAATGCCAAAAATCATCATTTCACAACACGATTCATTTAGATAATCGAAGCATGAAATTAAGAATTTTGATTTTCGACATATATATATATTTATTACTAATTTTCAATTCTTGAAATAATTACTATATTTAAATACCTGAAACTACTTTTAGAATTGATTTTACATTGTTATAAACATTCTTCATTAAGGAATCAAAGCCTAAAATCGAATACATGAGAAGATATTGATTTTTAAAGGCTATTCTTAAGCCTGTGAAAACAACAGAGGCTTATATATAAATATATACTGATATTCCTAGGCATAACATAATATATATACATACATCCACATCCATTTCACACATGCAAACTTCATTTACTACATTACTACAAGATTCTACCACATGAATCAAAGATACATCAGATTAAGTTTAAAAGTTTACTCCCCGTTTTGGAAAAACAGAGAATCAGCCTTTGTTCATTGATCTGGAAATTTGTTTTAAAGCTGAACTTGAATCTTTGAATCTGTTACTTGAATTTTATTACTTACTGATGATTGATTTATAAGTTGAGTTAGAATCTGCAGCTGCTTACTTGTTTGCTCAGGTTGATAACTGAAGTTTTGTTGATTTCAGATTTAAGATTGGAAAGCAGTTTGATTTTATTTTCTTTTTAGTTATAGAAGGAAGAAAGGAAGAGAATTGAGAAGTACTTTTAAACTGAAACTAGGTTATTCTTTAACACTAATTATTTATAATTTAGATTTAAAGAAAATAATGTTTCCGCTTGTTAATTCAAGTTATCCTTGGCTTACAAATGTATAATACATCTTACTATTATTAAAAATGTCAAAGACAAGTATTATATGAATTACAAATGTTTAATCTTTCGTTTTATTAATTACTTATGTTTAATTCATTTGTGAATTATGTTTTTAAATCCTTATATGTATACAAATTATATTTATTTCAAGTATAACTTTTAAAGAAAAAAAATATGTTTTTATCAAATCTTATTTTAAGCTATCATACCCTTTAAAATCAATATTTTCTTTAGTTTTGAAAATATAGAACTAAATGTAAATAGCTTTAGAAAGTTATTATGTTAAATTCAAAACAAAGCTTCCAGTCACAATATAAACACACACACACACACACACACACACATATATTATAATTAGGTAACATATTTATTAGTTTGAAAAGATATATTTTGCCAATTTTAAATTATTATTAGCTTTGAAAAGAATAAAATTTTCCAAATTAAATTATTATAAATGAAGATTATCAAATTGTTATTGCCTAAAATTCCGGGTTATCACAGGTAGCTCTGGTCATGTATTGCAGAGGATCGGGAGGGATCCTTGGTACGCTGATCTAGGCCAGGTACTGTGACGGACGGTACCCCAGTAGCCCTGCCATTGTATGGAATCCAATCTTTAATAAGCGCCTGTATGGTTTTGATTGTGCCCATCTATGATGAAACGTGAGATGCAAGCATTTCAGCTAGATTTTAATTTACTTTCTATAGACACTATTATAATATCAAACGGATATGATATAAATGTTTTGGTTATCGTAAGGTAAAAACCCGACATGTTTATTTGTGGCATAGTCTTACTAGATACCTTTGATTTCAAATGATTTTGGAAACTTTAATAATCCAAATTGAGTGTGTTTCCCGCGTTGGTTTTCCAGACTGACTCGGGTGTTATTTCACTATAATGCTTAGGTCAGACCGAGTTTTAAAGGATACATGAAAGGATGCTGTGGAGCTCAGGAGAAGAGCTGGATAGCAAGACGTATCACACGTACTTGATGTATATTCCCTGTACAACATAAGTTGTATAGTCAGCTTTATGAGGACAAGTTAATATAACTGTCCAATATTTTGATATTGATTGTGTTGTACTGTGACAATGTAATGTATAAAATAGATATAGTTCTTTCTGTATAAAGATCGGTTATTTATCTATTATATATTGTTTCGCTGCGTTTGTGAGATTCTGATGTTGTTTTCTATTTCTTCTTCTACCTCTTTCTTCTTTAACACTAATGGTTCGTATTTTCATCCACTTCGAGTTGAACTGTTGAAGAATATTATCAGCTCAAAAGGGTATGGATTTGTGGGCTGTTACAGACAGTGTATTACTCATGACTGCTGGGGCCACCTTGAGGTTACGTACTGATATTTATTAGATAATTATGGAACACTCATTTGATGGTTTTGCTGTTGGTTAATATAACGAAAGTCAAGCAAAAAAATATCGATATGACTGATTTACTCAATTCTCTCGACTTGAGAATACTGTGGATCTTCAATATGAAAACTTCGCTTGATTACAGTCAAATCGTGACCTGGTGTTCCATCGAGTGACTATAGTTAGGTCGAATGGTAGTATTGGAAGTGAAGCACTACTCAAGAGTGGATTCGTCTCCTCGGTTATATAGAGTTAGTATCAAGTTCAACTCAAGTCAACTCAAAGTCAAAGTCTTTGGCTAGAGCATTTTGGTTAATAATAATTGTTATCATTGAACCAAGAACTTTGTGTTTGAACTATAAAGTTGAATGTGAACGATGTTAGAATTTTGACCACTACCAAATTCCATAAGTCCTAATATGATATAGTTTTGACAAAGAGAACCCTATCATGTACCGCTTATAATAAGTAAAATTTGATTTTATCGAAAAGACATGTAAGCGATGAATTCAGCCAAATTGTCATACCACCTGCTAAGTGACATGTGAACATTAATATTTGAATTGTTCAATTTTAATCGCTGGACGAATTCACACCTCTGAGTCGCACAACCGTGATTTCTCTGAAAACCACACAAATTAATTAGTTTGTAAAATGTTGCAAATTGTTTAAATTAATTAATATTGGTGAAATATTAACTACTGTTAATTTATTTATGTTTTGAATGTTTCAATAATTATTTTAATGCATATATAAAAGTTATATTTGCATATATCGATATGCAATATCGATAAAAATTTAAACATGTTTTAAATAATAAAATAATTACATAAAAGTTGCTTTCTTTTATTTGGAAAAGTTGCATTTTGGAATGTGCATGGATCAGCCATATAATGGTAAGAGGAGGGAATCAGTTAATGAGATTAATTGAAATTTAAAGAGAGGAAATAAAGGATGAAATTCTAATAGGAGAATAGGAAAAGGTTCTTTAATTCTATTAAAAACAAAACCTCCTCATTTTTGAAAGTACAAAGAACCAAAAGTACAGAGAACAGAACGTGACTTTCATTTTTATTCTCTTTTTCTTCACTTCTCTATCAGTCATCCATGGTTAAAACTTCATCTAAAAGAAGAAAAACATCAAAACAAATTCAAATCAACATCAAACTAAATTAAAAAGGATGGTTCATTCTTCTCTTGCAAAGTGGGATGGTGATTTTTGAAATCAAAGGAGAAGCCACAAATTAAGGTGTGACGAAGGGCAAGGTTTATCCGATCTAGAGAGTGATCAATCAGATCTAGGTATTTTTCTATCATTAAAGGTGTTTCTACACGCTTCATCCTAAGGTGATTTTAAATGCATATAATTCAATATTTACATGCTTATTGTTTTATTATTTTGATCTATGTTTGTTTATCATTTCCTTTTAATGTATATTTATGATAAATCGACATGTCTTGGATCTCATATTACGTCTGATAAATTGTCATCATTCTCTGTATTGTTTGGGTCTATAATTTCTTATCCCAAATTTATGTATGCTTACCTTGTTCAAATTTCTTTTATTTTGTTGCAAATAGTTATGAAATTAAATTTTTAATTTGAATGAGGTTTATGTATACTATGAGATAATCTTAACTTATTCAAATGCTAATGGATTATATATAAATATATATGTATGTATGTACATGTTTATATATATATATGTGTGTGTGTGTGTGTGTGTGTGTGTGTGTTAAGTTATTTACCATTCCTTGAATTTAATTTTGATTACATATGCTATATTTTTGTACAACTGTTACAATCCTTGTTAAAACAAAAGTGGATACCTTGATTTGATATTAATAAATGGACTTTAGTGCAAATTTTAATTGTTTCTTTTTTTCTATATTTAAAGTTTTATGTAAAGTTTGATGTATTGTTTCATTCCTAAATTAAAATTTTAATGAGAACTTTTAACTTTAAAAACAAAAACCTTTTGTACAAATGTATATACACATATACCATATGTTACATTGTTTGCAAGTATATGCTCGGATCCAAATTATTAAAATTTTAGTTATTAGTTATATTTAATATAAATGTTTGGTTTAAATCAAATTTTTACAAAGGTTATGAGCATTTTTTTGTTAAACATTTTATTAATTAGAATTTTTTTCTATTAATGTTAATTTAGGATTTCAAATCATTTAAAACAACTAATAAGTTTTCACTTTGTGTGTGTATATATATATGTATCCATAATTATTATGAATGTATGCATCCATAATTATTATGAATGTATGTGTATATTTCAATAACAAAATTTAGACAACGAAGGCATGTATTCATTTGGTTGATAAGTAATCAATGTCATTTAACGTATTAATTGTTACAACTAAATGACAAAAGAAATGAAAAGTTTTCCTCATTTCATATTCTATCATATTCATGTGTAGATTTGATTGATAAGTAATAAATGTCATTTTATGTATTGATTGTCACACTTAAATGGTGAAAGAAACAATAGGTTTTCCTCTTTTCATATTCTATCATATCCATGTGTAGATTTGATTGATAAGTAATAAATGTCATTTAATGAATTAGTTGTCATAGTTAAATGTTGAAAGAAATGATATGTTTCTCTCCTTTCATATTCTGTCATATCTTTCCTTTATTAATTGAATATAGTAACAAAGAGAAAACAAATAATTTCCTTCTCTTAATTTATTTTTACATGTTTCATTTATACATATATACACCACTTAAGCACCACACTTACACATGACATAGATGAATGTATTTGATACATTCATCATATCACAAACATTTATACGTTTAAAGTTCCTTATATACCATACTGAATGAAAAATTGATTTTATTTAAAATAAAATTTAAATAAGATCTAAATGCACTTAGACTTCATAGGCCCGTTAATGATCCAAAATGGTAAATTTTTTGAAATTCATCCATTTCTTCCGCTGTAGGCTGGCCCAGTTCTAACAATGGTATCAAAGCCTAATGGCCTATATAGTCTAAATTAGCCATGTTAGGGCTAAATAATTTCGTTTGCCCACTAATTACGGTGTCTAGAAATGTAATGTCTAGAATTGGAAATGTGTAACCAAGAACACTGTCCTACCTGGTTACCAGCTTAGCGTGAAAGGTGGAGTAAGCCCAAAGGTAAACCCTAACAGAAAAGGCTCAATTTAATTACGCCTTGTGCTAGTTTCAAAACTTGTTTTGAAAAATAAGACAAGATTTTAAATTTAAAAGTTAATTTAAAATAAAACATGTTCATTATAAAGGCTTTAATGTAACAAAAAAACTTCAAAATGACTGAAAATATATCGAAAAGTTCAAAATGTTTGAAACTATGTAAATATTAATTTCGAAATTTAAAATTATTAATAAGATTAATAATATAAATTAATTAAATGAGTTAATTAATTAATATTTTTATGCATGTAGTATGAATGTTGATATACGTTATGTTATTTAAAGTGTTTATGATAACATTAGCATACATGTATGCATATAAAATAAATTTTCAAAATTAATACAATTTAATTAAAATTTTCTAATTAATAAAGTAATAAAGGTTTGTTATTTAACTAAAAATATGCATATATATAAGATATATGTGTCTTACTATAACGGTTATTGTAGTGACCCGCAAATTTGTCAATTTGAAATTTTTTATTTATTTTTAAAAATATTCCAATATAAGGTTTTAAAACACAAGTTATGATGTTATGAACAATAAATAATGATGGTAATAAGTATTTACAAAAATATTTGCTTTGGAAAAATACTGATAAAATGGTCGAAAATAGTTTTATCGATAAACAGCCCTATAATTGTAATATGTCGCGCATGGAGCAGAGACATACACTTATTTTTAAAATTAAATAGGAACATGAAATAAAAAAATTAATTTATTTTTGGGAAATTAAATGTGTTTATGACATTGTTAGTAATGCCCTTGAATATAATAAATGATTTATTAAATTAAATTGAGATTTAATGATTTAATAATTATTGAAATAATTATTTTAAATGATGATGATTCATTTTGAATAATTATAAAGTGATAATAATTCATTTACAATAACTTTATAAAGATATACAATTGATTTGAAAATATAAGGAAAAATCGATATCGCTTTATCGGTGTATAATAGCGATTTTTGTAAATAATTATTAATATTTATTTATATGGTTTTATAAATGAAATGTGATCATTTTAATTAGTTAAAAATTATTATAAATTTATTTTAAAATTTTGTTTACAAATATATTTACGCTAAAGAATAAGTGAAAATGTGTCCGAGAATCGGTTCTTCGATTGGCAACGGTTTATCAAAAGAAAGTTTTTCGAAATCAATGCAACATTGTTTATATGTCATGTACACATATATAATATACAAATGCATCTACTAACATGCACATGAATATATGTATACATACATATATACTTTTAAACTTCAAAATACATACATAATACAAAATATGTTAGATATTTTAAGCAAGTTTCCTCCTTAAGCTTGCATAAGTCAACAATTAGGACATGATGTGATATGAGAAGATGGTGGCACATGGAAGAGGGATTTCCAATGTGTCGAACATGAAAGGAGGGGTGTTGGAAAGTTGAGATGTGATGCATAATGAAGTATATTTTTTTAAGTTACTTAGTCCTTAAGGCTTCCTAGCCAATAAATACACATACCATCCTATTCATAATCCTCCTCACTTCTCCTTCTTCTTCTTCTTTCTTCTTATGAAGCTTCTTTAATGGCTTCTTAAATATAACAATGAATGAAAAAAATATAGAAAAAGAAATAAGAAAATATACATATACATATACATATACATATACATATACATATAAATATACATATACATATACATATACACCAACCCACTTTGAATTCCATAGCTCCATTCTCTTCTCTTCAATGGCCATGGCCGTGAGTTTTGGTGCTGCTAGGATGATAAGGCCGTGGGTTTAAGGGGCCTAGGCTGTGGAGGAGGTCGTGATAGCACGAGGTGGTGGAGGCCGTGAGCTTTGGAGGTGATGGAGGCGAGGCCGTCAGCAAAGAGGAGATAGAAATGATGGTCGAACACTTGAAAGAGAAGTAGAGTTGTTTAGTGATGTATTAGTGAAGTTTTAGTAATAATTTAGATGAAGTGTTGTGGTGATTTGAATGTTGGTAGGAAGATTTGGTTTGATTTATGGTGAGTACTCAATTTAATTACATTAAGAAAATAATTATATGAATGTTTAAATTATAAATTTAAATGCTTGTTTGATAACTTGAATGATTATATGGTTGATTATATGGTGTTGATATAGTTGAAAACTTGGTTGTGATAAATTATGAGGAATCATAATGAAAACTAACCATGATTAATTGATGAAAAATAAATCCATATGGATGTGCAAATGAAGTTATTTAGCCTCTTAATGGTTTTGAAAGTATAAAAAGGTTGAAAATGAATATTATAATAATATAATATTATGAAATGATTTAAAAATGAAAAAGAGATTTAATATAGAAAAATATTGTTTATGAAAATGATTTATAATTCTTTTATAAACATATGAAAGTGTTTTCGTGAAGTTTGAAAGGTAATTGAAAATTAAGTCAAAAACAGGCGTGTCACGTAATGGCGGTTCGCGATTTCGCGGCATAAATGTCAAACGAGCGCATAGAATGGAATTTGGCTCGAAATGCTTCGAGATAAGAATTTTTCAAACTATTATATCCATAGTTTCCCAATGAAGAAAGAAAATCAAGATTTCGATAAGTAGATTTTGAAATATGCGAAAAACAAGTTTTTGGAAAATAGCGGTTTTGCAGTTCGGAATCCAAAACTGGATTTCTTTGAAAATGATGTTTTATAATTGTTTGAAGATATGGAATAAATGTTATGAATTTTTTAATTTTTTTTAAAAGTTTTCTTAGTTATAAAAATGAATTTTCAAACGATAAAAAGTCGTTTTGATCAATATAGCTTAAAAAAGCACTTTCCGCAGCACTTTTTCACAGCATTTTTCTATAACTTTTAAATCATAGTGTTAAATGCCACCATTCTTTTCCAAATCTTTTGTAAATATTTTTAAATGATTAATAAAGTATTTTAAAGGTTATTTGAAAGATGTATGGAATGGTTAAGGAAATGACCAAAAGTTAGTATATTATGTAAATGATTTAGAGTCGATCAAATAACTAGACCGCCTTATGGGTGTCAGAGAGAAAATGTCTAGACTTGAGTCTGGAAAACCAGTTTCCTGCTCTCTCTGGCTATCCAGACTAGTCCATCAGATAGGATAGTAAATCTGGTTTACTCGGATCAAAATTTCCCAAAGTATAAAGATAAAAAATTTCCAAATTTAAATAATTTGGATTACATAGAAATGTTTTGGAAATATTTTCCTAAATAAATTGTGAATGGTTTGGAATTATTCCAAGATTGAAAAGGTGTTAAAATTAACCAAACGATTTGATAGATGAGGATTAATGATTCCATGTACTCTGAAAAAGCTAAAGGAATGATTTAATGAATATATCTCTAAGAGAAATCTGATTTAAATAAAAAGGTTATGATGTGTGATAATCACCTACATACCTAAATATCTTTTTATCGATGATTGGTTCGGAGGAACCGGGGTCATATTTGGGTAACTCCTATCCGAAAACCACTTTAAACCAATGTATACGTTCGAAAGTGAATATATGTTGAAGATGATTATTTTTAAAGACCAGGGATCTTCAAGAGGGAAGGATAGCTGTCAGGAGTCCTAGGTGTTTACCCCATATTATATTTATATTGCAGTGATGACTGCATTCTAGAGATATTCGTTGTATCGAAGACCAGAGATCTTCATAGCGGAAGAACTACTTGTCGACATTCTCTGGGTCGCTCCCAATATAAAGACATTTATTACAGCATTGGTTCTATCATGTTTTGAAATCTTCTAATTGCAAGGACTACTCGCTGCAAACAGTAGTAGGAGGAGTGCCTTCGATTTCGTTCAGTCCCAGAATGAACTTGTATGGATGAATGTTTGACAGTGCATTTCTGATCATATTAATTAATCTTTATCAACTATTATCTGCTTGGTGGAGGAGAAGGCAACTTTTCTTAGCTTAACACCCTTTTCTAAGACATACAAGCTCAGGAGTTATATATTGGTAGAAATCAATTGTGTGATTAAGAAATTGCAATGTGGCATTCTAAGTGGAATGTGATTTATGGAAGAATAAAGCATGGCTTTGTGAAAAGCAAAGCGTGGCTTTGTTAAAGTTAAGCATAGCCTTATGAGTCTTACAACCCAGAAATAATTCGGGATACTATATGGTCCACAGGACATATTTCGGGTTATGAAAGGCATTTGTTGCCTTATGATGATGAAATGGACAAGTATGGAGGCTGACAGAGATCGTGTAAAGCCACCGAGTAATACTTTGTTCATAGTAGTGTAGCAGTAGAGTTTCGAGGCTGACAGAGACCGTGTAAAGTCACTGGAGTGAACTAGTATTTCTATACGTCGATTGAAGGGAAAGACCACTAGTTCCCTATCATCTTGGAAATCCAATTCCAATATGAGCTTTACGGTTTTGATTATATTCCCAAAATAGCTGTAATACTTTGCAAACATTTCAACTACCCCTATGGTATCATATATCTGTACAGGTATATTTCGGTCGACCTCGTTTGGATATATTACCGTAGACTTAGTCCAGATATTTATACTTTATTTTGATAAATTACTTCAAATGTGTTTCAAAAGAATGTCATTAAAGATAATATCAAAGTGTTTTCAGTATAAAGTATTTTGGTTATCATAAGGTAAAAAAAACCATCCATTTTTATGTACAGTATGGTCTTACGAGGTACTATTCTTTTCAAAGGTTTTGTTTAATACCCTTCTATGACTCCGTCATATGTTTATGGTTTGAGCATCTTATGCTGGTTTATTAAGCCTGATCCGGGCATTTTTAATACTCGGATCAGATCCGAGTTGTTTCAAGTTTAGTTGAAGACGCTTGGAGTTTCTAGAGGAGAGCTGGGGATCTTCATCTACATATAGACATATTCTATTATCCACTACCTGTATTTTATTTGTTTTTATTTTTTAGCAATTGTAAGGACAGAAATTTATAACTGTCTGGGCTGAATCTAGGTTAGACTCTGATATTGTATTCAAATTTTTCCGCTGTAAAGATTATATTGAAATAATATATGTTATTCCATTCATGTGACATTCTGTTCTATCTTTATTTTCTTTTTCCTCTGACATTCGGGCTTCCGGCACTTAGATTTGCAACACGAGAATGGATTAGTGTCGATTTCCAAGGAATGAAAAATCTCGGTCGTTACATTTGGCATCAGAGCTTAGGTTGAGCGAACACCTAGGCTTTGGTGGGGGTAAAACCATTATCGATAGGGTTAGTCGTACCTTAGAATTAGTGACTCATTAGAGATAGGGTTAGTAACACCCTAGAATAAGCTTGAGAGTATTATGTATATACGCGTATTTGTTATTTGATATAAAAGAATTGTTTTGTGTTTATTTTTCCGTTGAGTGTTATAGTTTCTGGTTGATGCACCTAATCACCGTTATCGATCAGGATTTCTAAACACTTAAACAAGACAAACCAATACACTGTTTTAAAAGGCTTATATTTTAGGTATAAAGGATTATCTTTCGAAAGATATAGATATTTATGTGTGCTAGTTTATGGGTTAAGAGAAGGATAATACTCAGTTATTATCATTATTGATTGGTTGTTTAATTAAAAAGTTTAAGTATAAACACCTCGTGAACTTATTTTCACAATTTGACTATGAGGTATTCGTTAAATAAAAATGTTGGCTTAAGATTAAAGGAATTTACTAAAGATAAATAAATTATGTATATGTTTTATATAAGTGATTTTATAAAATGGATTTATAAAACGTGCTTTATAAAGGAATTTTTTTAGAATTGAAATTTTGGTATTTTTGAAAGGAATTTCAAATGATTTTTGAAAATAGAATAATAATAGTATTATTTCTAAAAAGGGATTTTGAAAACGAAAAAAAAAAATCTTATGATTAATTGATCCCAATGACTTGGAAGTAACTAAAAGCGAGCATGAGATGTGTTCGGATGGTAAACGCTTCTCTTAAGTATTCCCCTTCTTGTTAAGGAAATATGCAATACTATTGGTAGTATCCAGTTTCTTGGTATCATTTTTGAGTTATTCGACCAATATAAATTTTCTAAAGTTAAAAAGGACAATGTTAATCATTAATTGAAAAATTAATGGTTGTCAATTTTTATCAATGTGTATTATCTTAATTGATAAGCAGGGGTATGCTTTGATCTTTAAAAGAAATATTTAAAGTTATTAATCAATGGTTTTGGGTTTATAGTAAACGATGTTTTAGCAGCATTTGTTTTTTTAGACCCTTAAATTACATTTTGGAAGAAATTTTATGGGTATATTTTGGTCTTTAATAATGAGATTTTAAAGATAATAACAAGTATGGGAGTCTTTTATAAAAAGATCAAAAATATTACAATTAACCTGTTATAAAAAGAGAAGTTCATTATAACAATGTTTTGGTGGTAATTGTTTTAGTCTCTTTGATTTTATTTTAATGATAAGAAAAAAAAACTTGTTAAATATACTTATAACAATTGGATAAGTACCTAAATACTTTTTAAGTATTAAAATTGGTATAACTAAAACGAATATATATATATATATATATGTAATTATGTATGTATATATATTTTAATTAATAAAGGAGTGTTAATTGATAAAGAAAGTTTTAATTAAATAAAGAATGTTTTCATATTTGATATTAGCTAAAGGAATTTTATGGTGATTTATCAATTTAATGAACTATTTTGAAAATAAGTTTTCTAGAAACCATTAAGATATGCTTAGAAATCTGTTATAATAGAAAGATATTATCTTGTGAAAAGAAATGTGTTTTTAAGTAAAAATATTTGGGAATAAAAATGTAAAATGGTTATGTATAAAGAAGTATCTTTATAAAGAATAAAAGTTTTATGAAATGTTTTCCTTTAAAAAAAATATTTGGAAAATATTTGGAGCAATATAGAAAGAAGCATTTTTGAAAGATAAAAGTTTTAGGAAAAGTTGTCATAAAGATTTGAAAATTTTAATCAAATAAGTTGGATGTAGATCATTTCATCACAAGATTTTGATCTAAAATTTGAGTATGGAACTTTGAGATATGTACACCTGTCCAACAAAAGATGTAACGACCCATAATTTTTGATGATTAAAAATGTTGAATTAAATAGGATGCTGTAATTTAATATTGTGAGAAATAAAAATTTGTGATTTATTAATGAGAGTAATAACTGGAATGTAATTGTAGTAATATTACTGTAAGGCAATTGAAGACTATTTTAATGTGATTCCAATTAGTTGAAATGGTTAAAAAGTCATAATTGGTTATAGATTGTAAATAAACGAATAATTTAAATGTTATACTAATTGATGAGAAAATATGTAATAAATTTTAATTGGATAAATCAGTGTTGTGTAAGTAGTTATAAAATTTGTTTGTAGATAATAAACTTATAAATATGATAAAATTAAGTAAAAGGTGACAATTGTTATTTGTTACCTATTTATTTATTCTGTTGAATTAAATTGGAAATCAATGGTAGTTGATGATGATTAAGAGGATAATTGTAGAATATTGATGTAATAAAATGTAAACCAATGTTAATTTTATCCATAAAATAATAATGGATGGAATAAAAGGAGTGAAATCAAATTAAATCAATTTATTGGAATTTAAATTATAACTAATAGGTTTATTCCAACTGAAATTGGAACGTTGTAACTAGACCAATATTAAAAATTGAGATTGACCTAGAAAATTTGTCTAAAGGATCATAAGTTTATATATAGTCAAAATGATAAAAATTGCTGACTTTTAAATATAAAATTTAAAGGGTGATTTAATTGCTATAGTAATAATTTATTTAATTAACATGAAAATAGCCATTTTGGCCACTGCCTCGGATTTCGACGAAACTAGTTTCATCAGATCCGTAATGGTGAATTATTATAAGGCCTCAAGTTTCGTAGCGATCGGACTTGTCATTTGATCGTACATACTTGAAATGCATCGAAATCAATTTAATTGAATTCAATTTGAAATAAGCTGATTTAAAGCTAACTTCTTCATACAATGGAATTAGGAATTGAAGCATGTTACATTGAGTTTAAAAACATCAAAAACATCTATTTTGATATTGGGATGATCTATTTTTATTTCGGGATCGGAGCTGGCTTTTTGGGTCGCGTAGTCATTTCGATCAATCAAATCTTATCCATTCATTTCTAATTCTGATCTGCCTATATGTAGGCTATTATTAACCCTAATGGTTTCCCATTCTTATTTCTGTACGTATTATTACTTCTACATGTTCCTCTTTCTCAAACAACAGAATATGAAACCTGAATCCCAATTCAATTTCAAATTTCAAATCAATGTCAAAATTCACACTCCTCCAAACCATGACATATTATATACCGATTCGAAGCTCACGACGAGCGCAATTCAAATCTGCAGTTTGTTTTTTGATTTGGGTCTCTGTATAATGACCTGGATTTTTCTTCGTTTGATTTTGAATATTTAAGTGGTTTTAAATATTTATTTGGAATATAATTTGATTTTTGAATATGAAGATGTTGGTTGACAAATTTTAAATGAATTTAAATTCCAAATATAGTGATTTGCTGATAAATTTAATTGTTGAATTTATAATTGAAAATCGTAAAATAATTGGAAATTGGAGTTGTTTATGAACCAAAAAAATTTCTAATGTTGATATAAATTCTATTTGAATTAGAAATTAGTTAGTAAGTGTGACGACCCGGAAATTTTAACGAATTAAATTGAAATAATTAGTTGTTTTTTTTAAAATAGTTAAAAGTTAATTTTAACTTGAATTCAAGATATAAATATTTACTTGATAATGAAATCAATGAATTGCATAGTTTAAATATTGAATTTAATAATTGAAACTGGGTAAATTATTGAATCTGAATTTCTATGCCTGTTTAAATAATTTGAAGGCTTATAAAATCTATAATGATGATGTGGAAGATATTAGAATGGTTGAAATTTAATTTGAAGGTAATTTGTTCGATTTTAATAATATATCGTTTAAATTGGAATTTGAAAATAGCCTTCCGAGGCACAGTCTCGAAATTCGATGAAACCAGTTCCATTGGATCCGTAATAGTTAGTTATTGTCGGATTTCAATTTTCGTAGCAGTCGGAGTTGTCGTTTGACCCTGGCAGCTCGAAACACGTAGAACTATTTTAATCAATTTAATTTAAAATTTATCGTTTATTTCCGTAACTCGCGCATACGATCGAATTAGCCTCCGAAACGCATTCCATTGTGTTTGGGACGTGGGTAAAACCCTGAAATCGCCGAGCGGCATTCCTTAAGTGGAATTTGGAATTTCAAGTGGAAATTAATGAGACGGTTAGAGAGTTTTATATAAATAAACAAATAAAAAAATAAATATAATAAAATTTTAAGTACATTGTCAAAGATATTTTCACTTCAACGCGTGTTGGAGAAGCCTCACTCGATCAATATCTCACTCTCGTTGCCTTCTCTATTCTGAAAGCACGGAATCGAACTCAATCAAAAAATATTGGCCGATGATCAATATAAAAAAAAAAATCAAAGAAACATAAAAAAATGGCGACGACCATTCTCCTCATTCATTTATTTTACATTGTTCTTCCCTCTGCCTTTTCTTTTATTTTCAGATCCATTCATTCGAAAATTTCATGGCCGCTACTAAAAAAAAAGAGGGAGATTAAAGAAATCGATTCGATTTCGAGTTGGAATCGCGAAGAAAGCTCGCGTGCGTCGCGACAGGGGAGAGGAATAGTCGTTCGATTTGGAACAGTGACGTCGAAATCAATCTTCAAAATCTCACCTATGGGTTGAGTATTGGAGCTCGTGCTCATGGTCTTGTTTATACTGTTAGTCGAAGCGGTAGGAGGTGGAGATGGTTTCTGGATTCGAGGGGATTTGTGCGGAGGTTGTAGCTTCGGTGTTAGAGCACTTCGTAGTGATGACACAGTGGTCAGTAGGAGTGAGGAACTATGATGGTGCAAGGTTAGTAGCAGTAGGCAGTAGGGTAGAAGCACCAATGGTCGGCGAGGGCTGTGGGCAAGGTGGACATCTCAGTGGGGATTCGTCAAGGGTAGGCCGACGATGATGGTTGATGTTCGATGCCGAGGTGAGTAACCTTTGATACGTATAATTGATTTGCTGTTTGGATTTAAAAGAAAACAAAGTTTAAGTTTAAATGAATTTGGAAGAAAACATTTTAAATGTGTTTGGGAATGATCAGTAAATCAGTTACCATTATGAATTGTAATTAAATAAGTTTGAATTGTAATCGATGTTTAAGAATTGGTTATTCGAGTAATTAAAGGTAAATTTAGTTAAGGTCTATGAATCTGTAACAACCCGCATATTTATTGAGTTTATATTTAAATATTTTATTTAAATATTAAATCGTTAATCGGACTTTGGTCCGAAAAGCTACTTTTTGCAAACGGACACATTAGGACTCGAGACCACTTCCATTGATTCGAAATGCTGTTTACAACATTTTTAAGTATAAACATTGATATGATTGGAGATAGTAGAATTTCACTACTTTTTCACTTGAGACTTTGGGTTGGGCTTTTAGCCTATTAGACCCAACCTTCACCCCTCCTCTTCATAACTTCATTTCTATTTGCCTAAGCCTTCAAGCTTCTTCAAAAATGGTGGAGGGAATGGGAAATTAAAATTCCAAAACTCAAATTCAATTGCAATCCAACTTTCTACTCCAAATTCAAGAAGAAGACATTGGATTCAAGCTTCTTGTGCTTAGATAGAAGAGGGATTGATTCTTGCTTGCTTAAAACTTCATTTTCATTGATATTTGGTGCAAAGGTAAGATTTTTATCTCATAATTCTAGCCTATAACTATATTGGACTATTTGGAATGATTCCCTATCATGTTTGCACGCACATTTGCATTTGGTTTGGATTGGATTGGCGAAAAACTCCAATTTTTAGCGTTTTGGTGAAATTTCCTGCATTTAAGTCGTTCTGCCAGGATTTGGCTCGTTCGGAGTTAGGTCGTAGGTCGCAAGGTCGCTAGGTCGTGGGTCGTTTGGGTCTAGGTCGCTCGGCATGACTCTGGGTCATCGAAATGCTTGTTTGAGTTAGGTCGCGCCTCTTTTAGGTCGCGTCTCCTTTAGGTCGCGCCTCTTTTAGGTCGCGTCTCCTTTAGGTCGCTCTCCACTGGAACCCTTAAGTCGTTTGGCCTTAGGTCGTTGCACCGTTAGGTCGTTGGAAACCACTTGATCGTATGACCTTGTTAGGTCGTTAGGTCGCGATGGCTTTAAGTCGCGCACCTATTAGGTCGTTCGCCCCTTTTTGTCGTTAGGTCGCTCGACTGTTTATGTCGTTAGGTCGCGAACCCACTTAGCTCGCTTAACCTTGTTTTCCTCTAGGACGCATGGCCTTTAGACCCTTAGGTCGTGAGCAGTTAGGTCGTTAGACCTAGGTTGCCTTTTCCCCTTAGGTCGTTGGACCGATAGGTCGCTTCACCTGTGCTCACGTTAGGTCGTTCGACCCATTCATCTTTAGGTCGTTCCACTTGTCTATCCCGTAGGTCGCGTTCCACCTAGGTCGCGTGAACCTATAGGTCATTGGACCCTTAACTCGTAGGTCGTTGGACCTTATCCCGATAGGTCGCTCCCTTCACTAGGTCGTACCGTTTTGGTCGGGGAGCTGCCCCGCACCCCGCCGGGGGCGCTGCCCCCTGGACCCCCGCGACCTGACCGGGCAGGTCGAACCCCGAAGCGGTGGCGTTGCCCCCGCACCCCCACATTGGGGGGTTGCCACCCCCCTGGTCCCCCTCTCCGTAGGGGATCTTAGATGAAAGGTGCATTTTGAGCTGATTTCCTTGGATTTTATTCACATCTCCGTATGCGATCTTTGTGACTGATTGTTTCTACAATTGCATTGCTTCTGTGTTTTGTCACTTTATAATATAAAGGTTTCAATACTAGTAGTAAATATCAAAACTCTTTTAACAAACAATTTCAACTCTATTTTTAATAACAAAGCTCTTTTCTTAAACCGTTTTCCAATCTATTAGTATATACAAACCTTTACCTCACTCGGATGAGAAATCTAATTAAACGACTTAGTAAAACAATTGGTATGAAACGCTTGCGTTCACTTCATCAGTTAATTCTTGGACTTGTTCGATTGAACCTCTTGTGACAATTTTATTAGTGAAGATTTACAGTTTGTTCGTAAATATTTAAGTTAAGCAAGTGGTTATGGGACATGAAGCTAAACTTCTATATTTACTAGCTTAGTGTAATTGACACTTCTCGTTGATCATGACGATCATTCTGATGATTTAGACCAGCAACTGTGCGATGTGTCTTGTTGCGAGGTTAGACTAGACACCACTTGTGTGATTCCACTCACACATACCTTTTTGCTTTTTGGTTAGTCTGGACCTTAATCTGTGTGATTCCATTCACACATGTGGGGTAGCTCCCCTTGGTCTTCGGACCGTCATGTGATAGGCCTCTTTCTCTTTTCTATGATTTCTGGACTTCTTGCATTGATTTCTAGAATTTATGTCATTGACTTGTTATGAGTACAAGTTTGGGGTATGATGCCCTTTCCGAATCTTTGAGAAGATTCTTGTGATATTGATTATCTCTTATTGATTGATCTTCTATTGATCATTATTTACATACTTATAGTGGTATGTCATTATGTATATTTCATGTTTATGCCATATCTTTTATGTTATATCATGTCATCTGATATTTATAGCTAGACTGACCCGTTTATTATTTTCTTAAATAATACTCGGGTCAGACCGAGATGTTACATGTGCTTCTGCTTGACTTCTTCCCAGGGATTCATCAATCTGACTTTTGGCTAACTGTTTAGATTAGCAGTTTTTGTTGTATACACTTGAGATATAGACTCATAGTTGTATTCTTTTGTATAGCACGTGTCGCTATTCTTTTGTATTATCGTGGATCTTACTGACCACTACTCTGATGTACACTTTCATGTGTTAGTTATATATTCATATCTTCTTCCGCCTTTGTGATATGGATATCTGTGACTGATTTGTGTTATGGTTATTTCTATGTTTGTTTTCGAAGATTATTTATAGCCACCGTGTGATAAGCAATTACATGGATGGTCGCTCCTCAACAGCCTTATTCCCCATGCTAGTTGACAGCACTACACCGTAGTGTTCTTGGCTAGTGTGGGTATAGAGGTGGGGCGTCACAAAATCGATGATGTAATTAGAAGTTAAATAGTTTGTAATTAAGAATTAATTGACTAATTAATTTGTCATTAAATGATTAATTAAAGTTAAGTACTTCGAGAAGTAATTAAAGGGTTAGTTAAAGAATATGTCAAATGAAAGAATATTGGTTAAGGGTTATTAAATGGTTTATTAATATAATTAATTAAAGGTAATTAATTTTATTAATTAATTATGGATATTCAATCGTGAAATTTTGGTAGGTGAAATTACTTAATGAAAGTATAACTACTTGGTGAAGCAATTAGTGATAATTGTTGGATGCAATAAATAAATGGATGGTTAATGAAAGGATGTAATTTGGATTTAAATTACCTGGTGAAATTGATAAGGAAGATAATTACTTGGTAAACATAATCGAAGGGTAATTCACCAGGGAATTAATTAGAGATAATTAACTACCCTTTGAACAATTGCACTAAGTGATAAATGAAAGATGGATAATTTGGGAATGATAAATTAATGGATTGTAATTAATTATTGTCAAGTAAACAAGATTAAAATGATAAAATAAAAAATTTAATTGATTTATTTGATTAATTGAGAGTGATTAATATTGTGGTTGAATTAAAGTAATTAATTTAGATTGGAACAAATTAAAATATATATATTTGGAAGTAAGTAACTAATAAATTAACGATGTAATTAAAGATTGATTAATAAAAATTAATTAATCAGTAATAAGTGACTTATGTGAAGTTAATGAACATAAGTAATTAAGGATTAATGAAATTAATATAGTTAATTAATGAGGTAATTAAAGATTACTTATTGATTTTAGTTAAGAATAATTAATATCGTGATAATTGATTAAAGATAATTACCTGGATGCAATTGAAAGATGATTTATCCAGTGTGATTAATTATGATGAATAATGAATTGAAACTAATTAATGTTGAATGAAGGAATCTAAGTGATTGAGGTTTGAAATTCAATTAGAATTAATTGAATTAATTTGTATGTGATTAAGTTTTCTTATAGATGATTGAATGGTATTGAATGTTTTGAATGAGTTGATATCGCTGATATAAAATGTTAGGATAACATGAGTTTCGAAGAGACAAGGGGTCGGGTTTTAGATACCCGAAACCACTTCGAATATTTATAAATCGATACGTGAAATAAATAAGACTAGAATTAATGATTTGAGTGAATTGGATTATTTTATCTAAGTTTGGTACTTAGAAATTTTTACGTGAAATATGAGTTGTCTACAGCAAATTGTGAATTGGTTAAATTGATATAAGTTACCCGGGTCCATATAAGATGTATACTTTTGTATTCCATGTTAGATGAGTTTACTCACGCTGGTTTCCAGCCTGACCCGGGTGTTACTTGGATGTAATGCTCGGGTCAGACCGAGTATTACAGATTTTTCAGGTAGGTACGTTCTGGAGCTCAAGAGGCGAGCTGGATGGCGATATCGTATAGAGTATTCCGCTGTATTTATATTATTGTTAATCTGAGTCATGATAATTGTAAATATTCAGTGACTGTATATAATGTGAAACTCTGATGTATATTAAATGTAATCAGCATATATAGTATTCTTTTGAAAGCTATTATTATTTATTATTATATGTTATCCGCTGCGAATGTGAGTTGTTAATGTTTCTATTCTTCTTCTTCTTCTATCTCTTTCTTCTTTTTCATAACTATCTGGAATTTTCGGCTTCGAAAATTTCGGGTCATTACATTTGGTATCAGAGCAAAAGGTTAAGCGAGAACCTTGGCTCTGGTGGGCATTACTCATTAGATAGAGTCCAAAGTACTCTAGAATGAGTTGAGTGTATGTATATGAGCGCGTACTTGTTATTTTCTTATATAAAGATTTTAAATGATTTTATATAAATTATATTTGATATATATAAAGCAATATTTCCTTCTAATAAATATTAAGGTGATTGGTTGTTAATTATTGAAAATTAAAATTTAGAAGTAATATAATACAACCAAACTGAAGTCTAGAATTGGAATTTAATTAAGTAAAAATAAAAATACAACCAAATTAAAAATTTAATGGGTTGAAATGAAATTCTAAATCTGGTCCCAGAATTTGAAAATTTTGTTTCAAAGAAAAGAAAATAATAATAATAATAATAGTAAATAAAGTATTAATTGGATAATTGGGACTTAGTGCAAACAATGGGTTGTTTGAAAATTTATTTGAATTTAAAACCAAAGGTGGTTTAAAATTGTAAAACATGGCTGGGAGGGTCAAGAAATAAATATGTATGTATGTATGGATGTACATGATATCAAAGTTAATTTGAAGTAAACTCTAAGAGGTTGAGTTTTGATTTTTCCCTTGAAATATGATGTGAAAACCCAAAGTGATGTAAGTTTTGAACTTACACGAAGGAAAGAATTTTAAAGTTGGAAGCAGAAATTCAAATTGAGTAGGGTTGACTGGATTAAGTAAATTAAATTTAACTTGGGAGAAGTTAAATAAGTGTGAATGAGCAACTTGAATTGGAAATTTCAAGATGAAATTGGGATTTAACTTGGAAAGTTAAATGGTTGATTTGAACTGGGAATTTGTGTGATCTCAAAACGGGTTTGAGATTTAAAAATTGAAATGGGTGGGCGTTTTAAAATAAAATTGGATGATATCACCCTATTGTTAATAAACATCTTTAAATTGAGAATGGTATTGTATAAATAAAATAAATTTGAATAATTGACTTTGTAAATTAAAATTGTTTAAGAACTGGCTTCAAACTGGAAGATAAAATTGAATAATAAATTAAATTTTGAAAACAAATAAAATTGTATTGAGCTCTTATTTGAATCTAAAAAATATAAGTAGCGATAAATTGAAATGAAGAATTGGACTCAGAAATTTAAGATTGTTAAAAAGTTTTAAATAAAAGTCAATTTGGTTTAAAAAGTTAAATCAACCTTTGAGAATTTAATCCGAATTTATATAATTCGAGGTAGTTTAAATTCAAGATTGAATTGAATTAGTTCAAAATTGAATTTTGTTTGAAGTAATTGGATTGGTGATTGAAGATGTATAAGTTTAAAAAAAAATAATGGGAAATTGGATTGGAGTGAATTGAAGTGATTTAGATTCTGAAATTAAATTGATAATAATTCAAATTGATTGGAATAATATGAAATTAAAGTTAAAATCGAACAGGATTAAAATCAACTAGAATTTGATTTAAATTGGGAAATAAATTAGGATTTATTAAACTTGAATTGGGGATTAATCGAGTCCAATGGAATTTGGCGTTATTTGAATTGGAATTGGGTCAATTTAAATGAAGATTTAAATTGAGTTGTTGGGAAGGTAAACAGTTGGCTGCTGACTATATTCAATATAAATTGTTTTGCTATAAACTTAATTTTTCTAAGTTATTAAATATATACAACCTTTCTTTTTAAAGCTAACTTATTATATTTATTTTACCATTATTTTTGGAGCTATTTAAACATTTTTCAATTGTTTCTTAAACTAATTACTATTTTTCAACTATTTCACAAACTAATTTCTATTTTTCAATTATTTTGCAATTATCTACAATTTTTGAAACTATTCAGCTATTTCTTAACTATTTTACAGTTAGTTACCTATTTTATAGCTATTTTGTAAACTAATAATTATTTTTTTCCACTACTTGTTTATTTTTAAAATTTTCAAGCTATTTTCTAAATATAAACTGGTCGGAGTTCCAACTATTATTAATTTAAATACCCAACCGAGATAAGAATTAAAGTATAAAAGGAGTTTTATACGAGATTGAAATGATCCAAATTTTTGAAGTTATATATATTTGAATATATATATGAAGGATCTTATGAGGATTTTGGAAAAAGGGTTTTGAGAAATTTTTGATTTGGAAAGGCTTTTGATTTTTGGGTAAATCAATATTAAATTTGGAAAGCCTAGTTTGAGAATTATCAATTTTGGGATAATCGATTTTGTATAAAGGAGCTTTGTATGATATCATACTAGGTGTATGATTTGAAGATACTATATGTGTATAGTATAAAATGTTTTGATGATGGCTCTGGGGAAAAAGGCGCTCCCTTGAAATGAACTTCTCAGGAGTGCCACCGGGTGGTGCTGCCTTGAGCCCCAAGGAGGGGTTTCTAAAGTTGATCATGTGAGGAGTCCGGACAAAACTAGTTCCTGAGGATTATTGGGTAGCGTAAGTCGATGCCATTGATACCTACAGAGGCATTTGGGTTATGCTGTGACGATAGTGTAACTCGATGTCGCTGCGATCTACTGTGGGGACCATAGCAAAAATCGTGTGGAGGATGAGTGTCAACGGTCTACACTTGATTTTGCCGGGAAGGCAACGCAACTTCAGTAGACTGCGATCTATGGTCAAGTGGAGTGGAGAAATTTCATTTTTGGCAGCGAAATTCGATGGCGCTGATGCCTACAGTTATATGGGTTTTTGCTGTGATAGCTACGTAACCCCAGTTGTAGCTGCGATCTGTCATGGGTTCCATGGTGTAATCGTAGGCCGTGGAGGCCTACAGTTATCTGTGGATTTTGTCGAGACGGCAACGTAATCATCGGGTTAACTACGACCATGGATGGGGGTGATGATTTTCAGAGCATTGTCACCAAAGATATTTCCTCTATTTTCAAAAACTATTTTCTATATTTTCAATAAAATTATTTTCGAAGTATTTTCACTGGATGTTGAAAACGGGTTTACCAAGTACTTATAGATTTTCAGTCCTACGCCTGATCAACGTATGACTGAATTTCTATGAGAATAAGGATGGACTGGTTGAGGCATCGAGTTATAAGAAATATTTTATAAAAGTTATTTTAATAATATTATGAGATTTTAAAGACATTTCTAAATTTTAAAATGAAAGAGTTGGAATTTGGGAAAATAAAAGGGGAAAACTCCAAACTGGAATTATAAAAATAAATTTGAACTCTGGAAAAATTTAATGAAGTAATTTTCTTTGTAATAAAAGTTGGAAGTAAGCTAATAAATAATTATTTGATAAAGTATGTTAATAAAATTTAACCTTGGTAAATAAATGGATTGTAAATGAATAATGGAGTTTTGAAATGAATTAAAATTGTAAATAGAATTCGAGTTAGATTTGATAATGAATTGAATAAATAAAAATGCAATAAAACGCAAATAAAATAGAGTTGGATTGAAAGGGAGATGGTTGACTTACAAATAAAATTCAAGGGTGATTTGAATAATATTTAATGAAATTTGTAAGTAAACTGGATATAAGAGAAGTGATTATAATAGAAATGGTTAGAGTTGCAAAACAAAACCCAAGTAAATAGATATAAATTAAGAATGGCCTTATATCGATAAAATAAATTCGATAACGAATTAAATAAGTAAATTAAAAAATTTAAATGGGTTAATTGAGTTGAATAATAAATGGATTAAGTCTGGTTGAATAAAGCTAAATCAAAGTTGTGATTGGAATTGGATTATCAGACTGAACTTAAATTTGGTGGTATATTAATTTGAAGGATAAATGAGTTCAGTATGTGCTTGGATATTATTTTGATAAATTAAGAAGATGAAGTAAAGTTAAAATATAAATGGATGGGTTAATTGAATTTAATGGAATTTGATTAAATAAAAATCAAATAGAAGTAAATTTAAGTTTGATGTTAGAATAAATTAAAGAAAATTCACTTAAGTTTAAAATTTATGGAAGTTTGGCTTCGAATAAGAGTGAAAGCCCATTAAATAAAAGCTCGGATTGAATTAATTTGGGAATGGCTAGTAATATACAGGGATGAAATGTGTCGAGCTAATGAATGGCGGGTGAATAAATTAGAAATGAAATGGAATTAAATATGAAATGAGTTGAAAATTAATTTAAGATAGTTATAAACTAAAATAGATACTTTATTAAACGAATATCGTCGAAATTGCATAATAATGATTGTCGTTTGGCATAAACAAAAGTGATTAAATTCCTAAGAGTTAATAGGGATTAAATAAAATTGGTTCTGAATCATTTGAAGTGAATATGAGCCTGTTTGGGTTAAAATAAATTGGATGTAAGCAATTGAGTTGTAAACCATTTGAATGGAATGGAGATGTTTGTGAATTGGTTGTAAACAATTAAAATTTAAGTCGGAACCCCATAAATGGCTTATAAAGATTGTTTAACCAGCATTGCTTATAGAAACTTGTATGTTTGCTAGTTAAGTATGTTAAATGTTGTTAAAATTACACGATTTTAGTGCTTACATGTTTAAATTGAGTAAGTACAGGTACTGGGAAGCCGTTTGGCTGGATTTGTATTGATCTATTTGCTAAAATAAATAAGCGGCATGCTTAAAATGCTAAATAAGGTATGTCTACGCAATAAAAATAGGAAATATGAACTGTTTTTTTTCGGGCCTTGTGGGTCGATGTATATATATTTATATCTCTTGTCAAATTGCAAAAGATCCTCCGTATAAAGGAGACTCTGCCAAAAAATTTCAAAAATTTTGGGAGTTAGAAAATTTTGAGAAAATTGGTTAACGACAAAACAATTTCAAATTGGAAATTTAAGTAAACTAGTAGATGAAACTAATGTGAATCAGTTGAAAATGAACAATAAAATATAATATGCATAATTGAGGACGAATTGAATTCGCATAAAACGGGGAAACAAATTTGCGTAAAAGTATATGTGAAAACTTCTGTAAGAAAAGTGTAAATGATTTGAAAGGTTACAATTATATATTGGTGCTAAATAAGATATGCAGGTATTAAAAAGGGAAAAGAAAATTGGATTTCATTCCAAAAGATAAATGTGAATTGCCCGACAAAAAGGTATGTATTTTATTTTTATATAAGATTGGATTGGGTTTTTGATGTAGCCACTTGGCTTTTGTTTTCTTTTGGAATTTGGGAGCCCATAGAGGCCTTTTGTAGTAGTACCGAGCTAGCCGCGCAAAGGAGACGCTGGCAAAAAAATTCGGGAATTTAGGGAGTTAGAAAAATTTTGAGAAATTTTGATAATTCAAAATTTGATTTTAAACTTAAACTTGAATAAGTGAAGTAAATTAATGTCGTTTGGAACTATAGAAGGTTTTGGGAAGTTGCTTAAGGCAATAGTGGGTCTTTAGTACAGGATAGTTAGTAGGATGTTGAATTTTGAGATTTGGGAAAAAAATAAACGGGTATTGGTCCATTCTTCCTAATTAGTAATTTTGGGGACGAAATTCTTTTAAGGGGGGAGGAATGTGACGACCCGGAAATTTTAACGAATTAAATTGAAATAATTAGTTGTTTTTTTAAAACAGTTAAAAGTTAATTTTAA
The DNA here is from genome assembly GCA_030765085.1 of Allium cepa. Taxonomy (NCBI): domain Eukaryota; kingdom Viridiplantae; phylum Streptophyta; class Magnoliopsida; order Asparagales; family Amaryllidaceae; genus Allium; species Allium cepa. The sequence goes on along the minus strand of CM060928.1, from coordinate 111,898,313 downwards.
CTTGAATTCAAGATATAAATATTTACTTGATAATGAAATCAATGAATTGCATAGTTTAAATATTGAATTTAATAATTGAAACTGGGTAAATTATTGAATCTGAATTTCTAGGCCCGTTTAAATAATTTGAAGGCTTATAAAATCTATAATGATGATACTGAAGATATTAGAATGGTTGAAATTTAATACAAAGGTAATTTGTTCAATTTTAATAATATATCGTTTAAATTGGAATTTGAAAATAGCCTTCCGAGGCACATTCTCAGAATTCGATGAAACCAGTTCCATTGGATCCGTAATAGTTAGTTATTGTCGAATTTCAATTTTCGTAGCAGTCGGAGTTGTCGTTTGACCCTGGCATCTCGAAACGCGTAGAACTATTTTAATCGATTTAATTTAAAATTTATCGTTTATTTCCGTAACTCGCGCATACGATCGAATTAGCCTCCGAAACGCATTCCATTGTGTTCGGGACGCGGGTAAAACCCTGAAATCGCCGAGCGGTATTCCTTAAGTGGAGTTTGGAATTTCAAGTGGAAATTAACGAGACGGTTTGAGAGTTTTATATAAATAAAAAAATAAAAAAATAAATATAATAAAATTTTAAGTACATTGTCAGAGATATTTTCACTTCAACGCGTGTTGGAGAAGCCTCACTCGATCAATTTCTCACTCTCGTTGCCTTCTCTATTCTGAAATCACGGAATCGAACTCAATCAAAAAATAATGGCCGATGCTCAATATAAAAAAAAAATCAAAGAAGCAGAAAAAAAATGGCGACCACCCTTCTCCTTATTCATTTATTTTACGCTGTTCTTCCCACTGCCTTTTCTTTTATTTTCAGATCCATTCATTCGAAAATTTTATGGCCGCTACTAAAAAAAAAGAGGGAGATTAAAGTAATCGATTCGATTTCGAGTTGGAATCGTGAAGAAAGCTCGCGTGCGCTGCGACAGGGGAGAGGAATAGTCGTTCGATTTGGAACGGCGACGTCGAAATCAACCTTCAAAATCTCACCTATGGGTTGAGCAATGGAGCTCGTGCTCATGGTCTTGTTTATATTGTTAGTCGAAGCGGTAGGAGGTGGGGATCGTTTCTGGATTCGAGGGGATTGGTGCGGAGGTTGTAGCTTCGGAGTCAGAGCACTTCGTAGTGATGACACAGTGGTCAGTAAGAGTGAGGAACTATGATGGTGCAAGGTTAGTAGCAGTAGGCAGTAGGGTAGAAGCACCAATGGTCGGCGAGGGCTGTGGGCAAGGTGGACATCTCAGTGGGGATTCGTCAAGGGTAGGCCGGCGATGATGGTTGATGTTCGATACCGAGGTGAGTAATCTTTGATACGTATAATTGATTTGCTGTTTGGATTTAAAAGAAAACAAAGTTTAAGTTTAAATGAATTTGGAAGAAAACATTTTAAATGTGTTTGGGAATGATCAGTAAATCAGTTACCATTATGAATTGTAATTAAATAAGTTTGAATTGTAATCGATATTTAAGAATTGGTTATTCGAGTAATTAAAGGTAAATTTAGTTACGGTCTATGAATCGATGATGTAATTAGAAGTTAAATAGTTTGTAATTAAGAATTAATTGACTAATTAATTTGTCATTAAATGATTAATTAAAGTTAAGTACTTCGAGAAGTAATTAAAGGGTTAGTTAAAGAATATGTCAAATGAAAGAATATTGGTTAAGGGTTATTAAATGGTTTATTAATATGATTAATTAAAGGTAATTAATTTTATTAATTATTTATGGATATTCAATCGTGAAATTTTGGTAGGTGAAATTACTTAATGAAAGTATAAATACTTGGTGAAGCAATTAGTGATAATTGTTGGATGCAATAATGGACGGTTGATGAAAGGATGTAATTTGGATTTAAATTAACTGGTGAAATTGATAAGGAAGATAATTACTTGGTAAACATAATCGAAGGGTAATTCACCAGAGAATTAATTAGAGATAATTAACTCCCCTTTGAACAGTTGCACTAAGTGATAAATGAAAGATGGATAATTTGGGAATAATAAATTAATGGATTGTAATTAATTATTGTCAAGTAAACAAGATTAAATTGATAAAAAAAATTAATTGATTTATTTGATTAATTGAGAGTGATTAATACTGTGGTTGAATTAAAGTAATTAATTTAGATTGGAACAAATTAAAATATATATAATTGGAAGTAAGTAACTAATAAATTAACGATGTAATTAAAGATTGATTAATTAAAATGAATTAATCAGTAATAAGTGACTTATGTGAAGTTAATGAACATAAGTAATTAAGGATTAATAAAATTAATATAGTTAATTAATGTGGTAATTAAAGATTACTTATTGATTTTGGTTAAGAATAATTAATATCGTGATAATTGATTAAAGATAATTCCCTGGATGCAATTGAAAGATGATTTATCCAGTGTGATTAATTAAGATGAATAATGAACTGAAACTAATTAATGTTGAATGAAGGAATCTAAGTGATTGAGGTTTGAAATTCAATTAGAATTAATTGAATTAATTTGTATGTGATTAAGTTTTCTTATAGATGATTGAATGGTATTGGATGTTTTGAATGAGTTGATATCGCTGATATAAAATGTTAGGATAACATGAGTTTCGAAGAGACAAGGGGTCGGGTTTTAGATACCCGAAACCACTTCAAATTTTTATAAATCGATTCGTGAAATAAATAAGACTAGAATTAATGATTTGAGTGAATTGGATTATTTTATCTAAGTTTGGTACTTAGAAATTTTTACGTGAAATACGAGTTGTCTATAGCAAATTGTGAATTGGTTAAATTGATATAAGTTACCCGGGTCCATATAAGATGTATACTTTTGTATTCCATGTTAGATGAGTTTACTCACGCTGGTTTCCAGCCTGACCCGGGTGTTACTTGGATGTAATGCTCGGGTCAGACCGAGTATTACAGATTTTTCAGGTAGGTACGTTATGGAGCTCACGAGGCGAGCTGGATGGCGATATCGTATAGATTATTCCGCTGTATTTATATTATTGTTAATCTGAGTCATGATAATTGTAAATATTCAGTGACTGTATATAATGTGAAACTCTGATGTATATTAAATGTAATCAGCATATATAGTATTCTTTTGAGAGCTATTATTATTTATTATTATATGTTATCCGCTGCGAATGTGAGTTGTTGATGTTTCAGTTCTTCTTCTTCTATCTCTTTCTTCTTTTTCATAACTATCTGGAATTTTCGGCTTCGAAAATTTCGGGTCGTTACAGTAAGATTTTTAAAACTGAAATTTTGAGCGATTTCATAAATTTTGAAATCGTCGGTTTAATCGACGCATTAAAATAGTGATCCAGGGAATAGTCTCAGAATTCAACGAAATCAGTTCCATTGGATCCGTAATAATGTATTATAATCGGATCGTAGCTTTTGGAGTTATCGTTTGATCATACGGGATAGAAATGCATTGAAATTAATATCGAATTTAATATAATAATTGAGTCCAAAAAGCTATCTTCTCCATACGATCGAATTAGGACTCAAAACTTGTTCCATTACGTTCGTAATGGGGTATAACATTATAAATGCCTAGCGGCAAACCTCAATAGGAGACTGAGATTTCACAGTAGACAATACAAGATATTTTCAATATTTAAATATATTAAATCTTATTAAAGGTCAATCTCCATCAGCCGACCTAGAAATGTGCTCGGGACGCTTGCCTTGATTTAAATTATATATTTTATCCTTCCTTCCTTTTATCTTTTTTCACGAATTAAAATCAGATGAAAATAAAAAATCAAAATCAAAACCGAATAACAAGGAAACCAAATTCAAATTAGTTCATCTCCACGAAAATCTCGTTCGACATCAATCATAAAAAAAAGAATGAATTGCAATTGGGTTGCGTTCATCTCTGATCTCCAGCAACTCGTAGCCGCTCAATGGGAGGAAGGGTCGCGATGGATATTGGAGGGGAGTGCATGTGTATTTTGTGGGCGAAGTGGGGGCATGCGAGGCTGCTATGGCGACAGAGTGGTGGTGCGAAGGAGTTAAAGGCAAAGCTAGGGAAAGCGGCGATTGAGAGCTGGAGCGACGCGCGAGATTATGGGTACAGTCGCGACGCTCAAGCAGGCAGCACAACATTGAGGAGTTCTAGTGTAAGCGATGGCTCTAGTATTGGATGTTGAGTATGCATGCGTTTGGGGGAGGGAGAGGTCATTTGTGAAGGAGGGGATTTCATGCGATGGAGAAGGGGTAGCGAATGGCCTTGATTGGAGGTTGAGTGATCAATGACTCTGATTGCTTGGGGTTTTCTGCTGGGAGTCATGCGGGAGTTGGTCAAAGGGAGAGTTCTGCGATGTGTAGTGGGGAGAGCACTCGAAGTTAATGTTGAAGGTGAGGGATGGAGGCAAGTCACGGTTTGATGTCTGCGTGCTTGGTTTGCACAGAAACAGGAGTTCAATTGGGGAGAAGGGCTATATTTTAGTAAGGTAATTTTATTTAAAAGTAAAATTTAAAATTTAAGTTAATTATAAATTAAATTTTTTCGAAGTTCATTAATCCATATAAAATTTTCATACGAGGTTTAAAGCAAACAGAATCTGTGTAGAAAAACATAAATTAGGATGGATTGCAAATTGAAAATCAAGGTGAGAAATTCCCACTCATTTGGATTGCCAAATTAAATTTTCAATAATTAAATTTTATTATTGGATGCTTGGTTGAATTTATAAAATTATTATCCGTTGAATGATGTTATGTTATATATATAGTAGTATATATATTAGTACTTGGATTGATGTTGCCGCATATTTTAGCAGATGAGACCCTATGCTTCCCGCATAATAGCGGATGACCATGTATACCACGATATCCTGCCTCGAAACAGGATTGGTACTGTTTTTATGTGGCAGGTTGGGTAAAATTTTGAATTTTGATTTTAAGCTTGTTAAAAATATTTTAAAAGCTTAAAAAATTCATATTGATAATATTGAAGACAATGAAAGCTTCGGAATTGAATTCAGAAATGTTTTGTTCGGTTTTGAAATTTTATTGTTTAAACCGACATTTAAAAATAACCTTCCGGGGCACAGTCTCGGAATTCGATGAAACCAACTCTACTGGATCTGTAATAGTGTATTATTATCGGATTTCAATTTTCGTAATGTTTAGAGTGATCGTTTGGCCATACGATAAGAAAATGCACCGAAAATTAAATCAAAATTTAATTTAATAACTGGGTCCAAAAAGCTATCTTCTCCATATGATCGAATTTGGACTCGATACCTTTTCCGTTGCGTTCGGAATAGGCGAATAACATTATAAACGCCTGGCGGCACGCCTCGATTGGAGATCGAGATTTTGGGTTGCGTTTATCGAAGCGATTTTAATTTTAATTTAAATTAATATATATATATATATATATATATATATATTCATATATATAGGCAAGTTAACACGTTGAGGAATTTATTACTCGTGTTCGTTTTATTCTGTGAAACTGTTACACGCGTTGTTTTTTAAAAATAAAATGGATGTCTCGTTCAAATAAAAGAAAAACAATCAAAAAAAATCGAAAAAGAAAGGAAAAAATTCAAAATATATAATAATGGCAGATACCCTCTCTTCTTCTTCAATTGGAAAACAAATGAAATCGAACTTCGAGAAAAAAAAGAGAAGGGGGCGAAAACACTCTTGTTTCAGAAAACCCGGCGATCAAAATAATAATAGCGCGCGCGAGCAACGTCAAAGTGGTGATGGGGTGACCAAGAAGGCTCACGCTAGTCCGATGGAAATAGGCAACGTCGTGGAGGTTTGGTGTGGTCACGATTGGTCGTGTGTGGGACAGTGGTTACCACGACATCAGAGGAAGCTTGCATCGAATTCTGGCAAGTCGATTTTCGACTAGAGGAGCTTGGGCACCGCGGCGAAGTCAATGGGGTCGGCTAGGGTTTCACTGTCGCGAGACCATTATCGAGCATGCAAATCGGCAAGGCTAAGGTTTCGATGGTGATTTCTTTTTTTTCTGGTAATTTTTTCTGAGTATTTTACCTAATCACATTTCAGATAAAAAAATTATATATATATGTATAACTCAATAATTGTTTTACTGTAAGCTAATTTCTGTAAATTTGTTTAGCTAATATTAATAGTTATAAACTGTAAATTTATTTTTAAAAGTTGGAGAATTTATATAAAAAAACAAATTTTTGAATCTATATATATATTATTTTATAAATATATATATATATGAAGTTTCAAAAGAAAGTAAATGTATATACCCACATGCATGCTCTAGTTTAAAATAGGAGAAATGGAAGTTCGAAATGTTTGAAAGATTATATCAGATTTGATTTTTGAATCTATATAAATTATTTTTTTAAGTAAGGGTTATAAAGAAAAATAAAAAAATATTTTATTAAAAAGGAATTAGTTTAAAATAAATCCCTGGTTAATTAAAACTATCAAATGGAAATTTAATTTGTTCGATTGATTCGAATAATAATAAAATTATATAATATTTGTTACAAGGTCTAAAAAAATTGTGAAATCAAGCTGGAATGGAAATGGATTGGAAATAAAAAGTGCTAACGTGAGATCTTCTCACTCAATTGGAAAATTAGAATTTCATTTATTGATTATTTATCTGGTTGTGATAGTATATATAGTAGTATATTTATATATATTGCAGCGATTGATTTCCCGCATTATATTGCGGATGAGAGCCTACGCGCCTCATAATAGCGAATGATATTATATAATCCCATATACCGCGATATTCCACCTCGAAGTGGAATTGGTATTTAATTGTTGTGCAAACATCTGTGGATGCAGGAAAACAGGTTGGAGGGATCCAACTGGATTCCTCACATTGTTGAATTTATTTGTATATGTTGTGATGTGAAAATCTGTGAATGACTATATTAGTGTGAATGATTATATTGGTGGTTGAAATTTATTGAAGGCTATAGTTTAGCCGAATATATTTTTGGTATTGCAGGATACCAGAAGTAACAGTTTGGATTTTTAGAAATTAAAGTAGAAAATTTTAAATAAATTTATTTTTAGAGAATTAGATAAATTTTAAAGAAGGAATTGTAAAAGGTAAAGATTGATTTTTGAAATCCTATTGACTAAAATCTAAAATATGGGGAAAGATTTTAATAAATGGACTTTGAGTAATATTGTTTAATAGTGGTATAATTTATTTAAAAATTTGGATTTTAAATAGTTTGGGAGAAATAAAGGGATTTATTTTTAAAAGGTAATAAATTTGGAACTTGATTTGGTGTTTGAAAATAAATTTTTAGCAATCCATTTGGAATTGATTTGGTATTTGAAAATAAATTTGGGGAATCAATTTGAATTTTGATTTGGCGTTTGAAAGTGAATATTTGGAAATCGATTTGAAAATTATATATTAATGGATATTTGAAAATTTAAATTCACAATGAGAATTTATAAAGGAAAGGGAAATTTGTGTTTAAAAATAAATATCGGTTTTTTAAAGTGTGGGAAGGAATTTACAAATTTGAAATGTAAATTAAAATAAATCAAGAAAGAATTATTAATTGATTTAAATGGACAATTTCGAAATGGAAACTGTATTTTCCCTAGTTTTCAAAGTGGCTTATAAATATAAATTGAAAATTTTTAAGGATGGTTTTAGAAAGGATACTTTGGAGAAATTATTTTCTTAAGTTGTTTTTTTAAAATCTTTAAAGTAAAGGTTTATTTTGTTAATTATAGATGTAATTATTTTAAAGATTTAATTGATATTTTTTTAGAAAATGGTTATTTCAATAGTTATACCCTGTCTAATAATTTTATTTTTAAAATTAGTTTGGACTTGAAGTTTATATGAAATATTAGTATAATATTTTCATAACTAATATTTTGAATAAAGTGTTTAAATACAGTTTTATTTCAAGTGTTTCCAAATATATATATATATATATATATATATTTGGATAAGTAATTTAAAATATATATTTTCAAAGTATTAGGACTCGGCAAATTTTCAATGGAAATAAATATTTGGAATTCTATTCCGCGTGAGGAAAGTGATTTGAAATTTGTTTTCAAAGTATTGAGGTTGTTAAAATATATCTTGCGAGGATATTTTGAAAATAAATAATTGTGGGAAAATTATTTAAAATATGGTGATTGTTGTGAATATTAATTGATAGTTAAATAACCGACTATCAATATTGGCTTTTAAATCGCATTTGAATTTCGATGCGACCGGGGGGGTCGGATTCCAAATGGATATTCAAAAACCACATCGAATCTTTGTGATGGATCTTTTGTTTAAAATATCAAAAGTGGAAATTTGTTGTGATTTACTTGATATCTGAATGTAACACTTATTTTTTTAAAATAAGCGCTCGTTGTTCGGATTAGCCGGAAGAGGACTTTGTGTCACAAAACCCATTCCGAATAATGATACGACGAAATGGGATTGCATTTGAAGATGGTGTTGAAGACCAGGTATTTTCGAAAACTAAAGGATTGCCTATCGAACATCTCTGCACCGAGTTGCTCCTATATAGAGATTATATCACCCTTTGTGATGGGGATTCCGGACGTGATTAGTGAATATCCAGGTTTGCAAGGGCTTCTTTGAAGTGCCTTCGGTTGCGTTCGAACCCGGAACGGACTTGTATGGATGTATGTCTGACGTTACACTTTGAGATGTAAAGCTGGTTTCTATCAAGTATATTTCTGTTGGTGGCGGAGAATTTATTCTCTTAGCTTAAGACCCTTCTCTGAGACGTACGAGCTCAGAGATTATGTAGTTGATGGTTACTAGTGATACATTTCCAATTTGGTAATATGGCTTGCTAAGTGCTGATGATCATTTGTTGATCGAAGCATAGCTTTTGTGAAAAGCGTAGCTTTATGGATGAGGCTTCGTCGGACCTCACAACTCGGAAATGGTCGAAACAGGAAGGTTGCGGCAAGGTTATTGGGGGTAGCGCCCCTTAGGGTATGTCCATTTTCTTCTGGAAAAGGGTGGTATCATGGTATGGAGCCTGGATATTTAGCCTATGTGGTTGCTGCAAATTTATTACTTTGTGGCTGTTGGTGTTGAGGATCCTCGGATAAAGGTCGGTAATGACCGAGGGATGGCATACTCACGTAGTAGGTACCTAGTTATAGAGGTAACCCGGCCTTGTGTTGGCACAGAGCTGGTTAAGTTCTCGGGACGTCCCTCCAGAGGCGTACCCATGTGGCATAGAAGTTCCTTAGCCTGACCATTTGTTGGAAATCCAATAACCAATACGCGCGTTGTACGGTTTTAGTTGTATAACCTGCCTTTTACTTATGGGTGACCCGCCGTTTAATTGGTAGCTATAGTAGGCATAGTGCGAAATGTGTATGCTGGCTAAGATTAGTATTATACTTTCGAAATGTTTTTTGCACTATGCATTAATAATAATATCAAAAGGATTTCGCATATCAAGCATGTTTGACTGTCATAAGGAGAAATCTCCTCCAATTCTACGTTTGCATTGTGTGTGTGGGGGCGGGAGGCCTTATGGTAGTTTCATTTTCCAAAAGCATAGTGGGTTTCTTTTCGTTTTATTGTGCAAATAACTGTTTTTAAGATCTCACTCCAGTTCCATGACTGTCCTGGAGTTTATTGTTACCTTTCTAAACTCTGGGTGCCCATAATTTTCTATACGGGCAGCCTAGAGTTAGGTTATCAGTTTTTCTGGAGCGAAGTCAGGAAAACATGCTGTGGCGATTTGGAGGCAAGTTGGATGGCGAGACGTATCACTTACTTTATGTAGTGTCCGTTGCGTATGGGTTGGTGAAAGTAAAATTTTCATGTAAGCAAGTTATAATAACCGCCAGTGTTGTATTATGTTGTTGTAAACTCTGATGATGTATGTATAAACAGATATAGTTCTTTATTTTAAAGGTTATTCATTTATCTATTATATATTGTTCCATTGTGAAATGTGAGGTTCTCTTATTGTTTCTCTTTCTTCTTCTATCTTCTTCTTCTTTAACCCTAACGATTCAGTTTTTCGGCATTCGATTGTTCGGCATTTAATACAGTGGACGTATTGATGTCGACTTTCGGAAGTCGAAAAATTGGATCGTTAGAGCAATTGGTTAAGCGACAACCTTGGCTCTAGTGGGGATTACTCATTAGAGACAGAGTCAGTAGTACTCTAGAACGAGTTTGAGCGTAATAATAGATATGAGCGCATATTTGTTAGTGAATATAAAAAAATTATATTGTGTTGACTTATCGGTTGATTATTTATAGATTCTGCTCGGTGCAGTTTAGCCAATTGTATCGATAGAGGTTTCTAAACTCTTAAACAAGATAAACCGACACAGTATTGTTTTAAAATGGGATAAATGAAATAATTTTACCCAAATTATTTTTGTGTATAAAAGGAAATAATCTTTGTATGTTATTATAGTTATATATGGTTGCTTGGTTGTTAGGAAGTGATAATATTAAATTATTATCATTATTATTGAATAAGAAATTAAAATCATAACTAAGAAATAAATTCATATACAAATGGGATTTGTAAAATGTAAATTGTAAATGAGATTTATAATTTGAAATAGAATTCTAGAGAAATGTTTGGAAATGTTTTTGGAAAGATTTGAAATTTGGAAATTAAATCCCTTTTGATTTGAAAATGGTTTTCAAAGGTTTTAGAAAAATATTTTTGAAGGGATAAAAGCACTAAACTCTTTTCGGTCGCTGGAAAATAACTTCGGTGATGATTGCAGCATCATCGATATTCATTTTTGTTTTTCCAGGAGAGGAATTGCTGACAAATTATTTTAAATGGGAGTTCTTTACAAAATTGGGTTTGGTTTTGGAAATTCAAAAGATAATTTGAATTGATTTAAAAAATGATTTTGGAATGATGGAAAGACTCTGGAATCCTATTTAAAATATTTATGGAATATAATTGAGTTTGATAACTTAGAAAAAATTGAAATTTGTTGGAATAAGATTCAACTTAAAAGAAGCTAAATTAAAATAAGTGTGAAATGTAAATAAGTTGGGAAACTTATATAGAAATTTAAAATTTTGAATTTAATTGGAGGATAATTGAATGATGTTGAAAATTCAAGCTGAATATTGGAAATTGAATTTGATTTGTGATAAACAAAGTAAAGTGGAAATTTTGTCATGTTAAACCAAACGAAGCAAAGTACTGAAATTAAATTAGTAAGTGAAACTAATTAAAAAATGACAAATTAAATATGTTTGAAACGAATTGAATTCAATATTTACAAATGAAAGGTAAATTGAATTCATATGGAATTGGAAATCCAGTTTAATTATAAGTAGATATAAATCAAAGTGGTGAATTGAAAACAAATATACAAAGTATATAGAATATTTATATTGAACTTAAGAAATAAATGGCAAAATTCTTAAGTAAAATCTGGAAGTTGTAAAATGGAAATTGCGAATAAGGAAATGAAAATCAATGTGAATAATAGAAAAGAAAATTGATATAGCTAATAATCAATTGAAATAAATACGTGGGATGTACGTATATTATTTTATTCGCATAGCAATTTGATCCAGAATTCGAGCACAGGATTTCGAGATAGTTATATCGATCCGAGTTAGGATTTTCACTCGATTTTCGATGGAGAACCCTGGATATGGATTTTTCGTTGATTCTGGAAATTCTCTATAATAGTTTACGGCTATGCAAGGAGAATGACGGTTTCTGATCAAGAAACCAGATCTGAGTCCGCACTAGGAAGTTGGGTGGATGATACTAGTTCGAAAGTGAAATTGTGTGATCGAGTGAGTGATCGAATTTGGTATTGCATACGAATAATATAAGTACATTGTACGGATTTGAATGAGTTAAATATTCAAACTTTTGTAAAATGTGCAAAATGATTTTTGAATATTGTAATTGGACATTATTGCCAGTAAAATATACATGTGTTATAACGGAAAAGGAAATTGGGATTTAATTTCAGAAGATTATTTAAATTGCTCGACAAAAGGTATGTATTTAAATTTCAGTATGAAATTTAATGATTTTCTTGTCTAGCTACTTGGCTTTTTGTTTTCTTTTGAAATATGAGAGCCCGTTGTGGTATTTTGTAGTCGTACCGAGCTAGCCGTGCAAAGGAGATGCTGGCGAAATTTTTCGAAAATTTAGGGAGTTAGAAAAAATTTGAGAAACTTTTGAAAGTTTAAAATTTGAATTTACATTTAAATTTGAATTGTGGAATAAATAATGCTGTTTGGAAACTATGGATGATTTTGCAAAGCTAGTTGAAGAGATAATGGATCTTTAATAAAAGATTTGCTTTGGCAAGTTGATAGAACTGTTTGGTTTTGTGAAAATGATAAATGGGTTAAGGATCATTCTTCTTAACTAGAAATTTCGGGACGAAATTCTTTTTAAGGGGGGAAGAATGTGACGACCTAGAATTTTGAACATTTGAAATTGAGATATTTAATTGATTTTAAATATCTGGAAGTTATTTTGACTTGAATTTCAAATATAACTATGAATTTGGCAATTAAATTATTGAATTTAATTTATTAAGGTTAGGTAAAATTTTGAATCTTGATTTTTAAGCTCGTTAAAAATATTTTAAAAGCTTAGAAAATTCATATCGATAATATTGAAGATAATAAAAGCTTCAGAATTGAATTTGGAAATGTTTTGTTCAGTTTTGAAATTTTACGTTTAAATCGATATTTAAAAATAACCTTCTGGGGCACAGTCTCGGAATTCGACGAAACCAGTTCCCTTGGATCCGTAATAGTGTATTATTATCGGATTTCAATTTTCACAATGTTTGGAATGATCGTTTGGTCGTACGATAAGCAAACGCGTTGAAAGTTAAATCGAAATTTAATTTAATAACTGGGTCCAAAAAGCTATCTTCTCCATATGATCGAATTTGGACTTGAAACCTTTTCCATTGCGTTAAGAATAGGTGTATAACATTATAAACGCCTGGCGGCATGCCTCGATTGAAGATCGAGATTTTGAGTTGCGTTTATCAAACCGATTTGAATTTAAATTTAAATTAAAATACATATATTCATATATATGGGCAAGTTAACACGTTGAGGAATTTATTACATGTGTTCGTTTTATTATGTGAAACTGTTACACGCGTTGTTTTTTAAAATAAAATGGATGTGCCGTTCAAATAAAAGAAAAATAGTTAAAACAAAATCAAAAACGAAAGAAAAAAATTCAAAATATATAATAATGGCAGATACCCTCTTTTCTTCATCAATTCAAAAAAAATGAAATCAAACTTCAAGAAAAAAAGAGAAGGAGGGGCGAAAACGTCCTCATTTCAGAAAACACGGTCGATCAAAATAATAATGGCACGCGCGAGCAATGTCAAAGAGGTGATGGAGCGACCAAGGAGGCTCACGCTAGTTCGATGGAAATAGGCAATGTCATGGAGGTTTGGTGGGGCCATGATGGGTTGTGGCGTAGGGCAGTGGTTAGCGCGACATCGGAGGAAGCTCATATCGAATTCTGGCAAGTCGATTTTCGACTAAGGGAGCTTGGGAACCGCGGCGAAGTCAATGGGGTAGGCTAGGGTTTCACTATCGCGAGGCTATTATCAAGCATGCAAATCGGCAAGGCTAAGGCTTCGATGGTGATTTCTTTTCTTTGGTAATTTTTTTTCTGAGTATTTTACCTAATCACATTTCAGAGTAAAAAAAATTATATATATACATTTAACTCAATAATTGTTTTACTGTAAGGTAATTTCTGTAAATTTGTTTAGCTAATATTAATAGTTATAAACTATAAATTTATTTTTAAAAGTTGGAGAATTTAGGTAAAAAACAAATTTTTAAATCTATATGTATAATTTTATTCATATATATATATATATATGTATATATATATATATATGAAGTTTCAAAAGAAAGTAAATGTATATACCCACATGCATGCTCTAGTTTAAAATAGGAAAAATGGAAATTTGAAAATTTTGAAAGATTATATCAGATTTGATTTTTGAATCTATATAATTTTTTTTTAAGTGAGGGTTACAAAGAAAAAGAAAAGAAAATATTTTGTTAAAAAGGAATTAGTTTAAAATAAATGACTGGTTAATTAAAACTATCAAATGGAAATTTAATTTGTTCGATTGATTCGAATATTAATAAAATTATATAATGTTTGTTACAAGATCTAAAAAAAATCATGAAATCAAGCTAGAATGGAAATGGATTGCAAATAAAAAGGGCAAAGGTGAAATCTTCTCACTCAATTGAAAAATTAGAATTTCAGCTATTGATTGTTTGTCTAGTTGTGATTATATGTGTGTGTGTGTGTGTGTGTGTGTGTGTGTGTGTGTGTGTGTGTGTGTATATATTGAAGTGATTGATTTCCCGCATTATAGAGCGGATGAGACCCTATGCGCCGCATAATAGCGGATGATATTATATAATCCCATATACCGCGATATTCCACCTCGAAGTGGAATTGGTATTTAATTGTTGTGCTAACATCTGTGGATGCAGGGAAACAGGTTGAAGGGATCCAACTGGATTCCTCACATTGTTGAATTTATTTGTATATGTTGTGATGTGATAATCTGTGAAAGATTATATTAGTGTGAATGATTATATTGGTGGTTGAAATTTATTGAAGGCTATAGTTTAGCCGAATATATTTTTGGTATCATAAGATACCAGAAGTAAAAGTTTGGAATTTTAGAAATTAAAGTAGAAAATTTTAAATAAATTCATTTTAGAGAATTGGATAAATTTTAAAGAAGGAATTGTGAAAGTTAAAGATTGATTTTTGAAATCCTATTGAATAAAATCCAAAATATGGGGGAAGATTTTAATAAATGGATTTTTATTAAAATTGTTTAAAAGTGGAAGAATTTATTTAAAAATTCAGATTTTAAATAGTTTGGGAGAAATAAAGGGATTTATTTTTAAAAGGTAATAAATTTGGAATTTGATTTGGTGTTTGAAAATAAATTTTTGGAAATCCATTTGGAATTGATTTGGTATTTGAAAATAAATTTTGGGAATCAATTTGAAATTTGATTTGGTTTTTGAAAGTGAATATTTGGAAATCGATTTGAAAATCGTATATCAGCGAACATTTGAAAATTTAAATTCACAGTGAGAATTTATAAAGGAAAGGGAAATTTGTTTTAAAAATAAATATCGGTTTATTTTTTTAAAAGTGTGGAAAGGAATTCAAAAATTTGAAATGTAAATTGAAATAAATCAAGAAAATTTATTAATTGATTTAAATGGACCATTTTGAAATGGAAAGTGTATTTTCCCTGGAAAAAACTAGTCTGTTTTCAAAGTAGCTTATAAATATAAACTGAAATTTTTTGAGGATGGTTTTAGAAAGGATACTTTGGAGAAATTATTTTCTTCAGTTGATTTTTTAAATCTTTAAAGTAAAGGTTTATTTTGTTAGTTATAGATGTAATTATTTTAAATATTTAATTGATATTTGATTTAGAAAATGGTTAATTAAATAGTTATACCCTGTCTAATAATTTTATTTTTAAAATTAGTTTGGACTTGAAGTTTATATGAGATATTAGTATAATATTTTCATAACTAATATTTTGAATAAAGTGTTTAAATATAGTTTTATTTCAAGTGTTTCCAAATATATATATATATATATATATATTTGGATAAATAATTTAAAATATATTTTTTAAACTATTCGGACTTGGCAAATTTTCAGTGGAAATAAATATTTGGAAATCTATTCCACGTGAAGAAAGTGATTTGAAATTTGTTTTCAAAGTATTGAAGTGTTAAAATAAATCTTGCAAAGATATTTTGAAAATAAATAATTGGGGGAAAATTATTTAAAATATGGTGATTGCTGCGAATATTGATTGAAAGTTAAATAACCGACTATCAATATTGGCCTCTAATGGCATTTGAATTTCGATGCGACTGGAGGGTCGGATTCCAAATGGATATTCGAAAACCACATCAAATCTTTGTGATGGTTCTTTTGTTTAAAAGATCAAAAGTGAAGATTTGTTGTGATTTACTTGATATCTGAATGTAACACTTATTTTTTAAAATAAGCGCTCGTTGTTCGAAATAGCCGGGAGAGGACTTTGTGTCATAAAACTCATTCCGAATAATGATACGACGAAATGGGATTGCATTTGAAGATTGTGTTGAAGACCGGGTATTTTCGAAAATGAAAGGATTACATGTCGAATGTCTCTGCACCGAGTTGCTCCAGTATAGAGATTATATCACCCTTTTTGATGGGGAGTCCGGACGTGATTAGTGAATATCCCAATTTGCAAGGGCTTCTTTATAGTGCCTTCGGTTCCGTTCAAACCTAGAACAGACTTTTATGGATATATGTCTGACGTTACACTTTGAGATGTAAAACTGGTTTCAATCAAATGCATTTCTATTGGTGGAGGAGAATTTATTCTCTTAGCTTAACACTCTTCTTTGAGACGTACGACCTTGGAGGTTATGAAATTGGTGGTTACTAGTGATACATTCCCAATTTGGTAATGTAGCATGCTAAGTGTTGCTGATCATTTGTTGATCGAAGCACGACTTTTGTGAAAAGCATAGCTTTGTGGACGAGACTTCTTCGGACCTCACAACCTGGAAATGGTCGAAACAGGAAGTATGCGGCAAGGTTACTGGGGGTAGCGCCCCTTAGGGTATGTCCATTTCTTTCTGGAAAAGGGTGGTATCATGGTATGGAGCCCAGATATTTAACCTATGTGGTTGCTGCAAATTTATTACTTTGTGGTTGTGGTTGTTAGTGTTGAGGATCCTCGCATAAAGGTCGGTAATGACCGGGGGATGGCATACTCATGTAGTGGTTACCTAGTTACAGAGGTAAACCGGCTTTGTGTTAGTAGAGAGCTGGTTAAGTTCTCGGGGCGTCCTTCTAGAGGCGTACCCATGTGGCATAGAAAGTTCCTTAGCCTGACCATTTATTGGAAATCCAATAACCAATACGTGCCTTGTATGGTTAGTTGTATAACCTGCCTTTTACTTATGGTGGTGACCCGTCGTTTAATTAGTAGCCATAATAGGCATAGTACGAAATGTGTATGCTGGCCAAGGTTAATATTATACTTTCGAAATGTTTTCTGCACTATGCATAATAATAATATCAAAAGGATTTTGCGTATCATGCTTGTTTGACTATCATAAGGATAAATCTCCTCCAATTTTATGTTTGCATTGTGTGTATGGTGGAAGGCCTTATAGTAATTTCATTTTCCAAAAGCATAGTGAGTTTCTTTTCCTTTTCGTTGTGAAAATAATTGTTTGTAAGATCGCACACTAGTCTCATGACTGACCTGGAGTTTATTGTTCCCTTTCTAAACCTTGGGTGCCCATAATTTTTCACACGGCCAACCTAGAGTTAGGTTATCAGTTGTTTTGGAGCGAAATCAGGAAAACATGCTATGGCGATCTGGAGGCAAGTTGGATGGCGAGACGTATCACTTACATTGTGTAGTGTCTGTTGCGTATGGGTTGGTGCAAGTCAAATTTTCATGTAAGAAAGTTATAATAACTGCCAGTGTTGTATTGTGTTGTTGAAAACTCTGATGATATACGTATAAACCGATATAGTTCTTTGTTTTAAAGATTATTCATTTATCTGTTATATATTTTTCCGCAGCGAAATGTGAGATTCTGTTATTGTTTCTATTTCTTCTTCCATCTTCTTCTTCTTTAACCAGAACGGTTCGATTTTTCGACATTCGATTGTTCGGCATTTAATACAGTGGACGTATTGATGTCGAAAATCGAAAAATAGGGTCGTTACAAGTGACGTCTGTGGATGCAGGGAAATAGATTGAAGGTATCCAATTGGATTCCACAAAATATTGTTTATTTTTCATATATAGTGATATATGATGTGTGTAGTTAATCTTTTATAGATTATTGCTGTAATATAAATTATTAGATGCTATAATAGCACTGGCCTTATATTTTGGTATTTTTAATACCATAAATATTATTTTTGAATTTAAAGGAATTAAAAGAAGATTTGAATATAAAAATATTATATAGAAAGTTGGTTATTTTAAAAGAGATTGATTTGGGCAAAATGAAAATCTGATTTGGAAATTAGACTTAACTATTCGTAAAACGTTTTAAATAGAATATAAGAAAAAATATTAATTATATAAATAAATTTAACATTAAGTGATTGTTTGTACCAAAATTGGGCACAACACTCTTCGGATGTGTTTGAAGAGATAAAAAGAAGAGAAATAATATAAAATGAAGCAGATCAAATAAACAAACCAATAAATATATAAGAAAATGCAGAGAAACACAGAGTTTTAGAGTGGTTCGACGTGTTACCTACGTCCACTATGGAGTTGATGATTTTATTGATATTCACTTGCCGATTACAACTGATTACAGTAGATTACAGCGGATTATAATGTTGAAATTCGTGTGCAACAGCAGCTATGGAGTACAAAAATGGATTCGGCAGAGCCTGGACGTAGAAGAGCCAAATACCCTCTTTTCTGTAGGCTCTATTTATAAGTGTAGGAGGCTGATATTTCTCTCAAACTTCGGGAGACTCGTTCTGGCACGTGAGGGGGCCTACGCGATCGATCCCACAAAGTTTCGACCCGATCCGTGATCGATACGAACGAATTTCGTTTCGATCAAGATTTGATCCAATCGAGCTAAAATTTGGCATGAACCTTCCTTAGGTCGTACATAAGCTACTGTGAAAATTTCATAGCATTTGGACTTGTGGATTGTTAGATATGATTGATGCAAGTTGGATTTTTTCGGTCCGTGATCGATACGAACGAATTTCGTATCGATTAGGACTTGCTCCAATCGAGCTGAAATTTCGTGTGAACCTTCCTTAGGTCGCACGTAAGCTGCTGTGAAAATTTGGTGGCATTTGGAGCTGTAAATCTCGATTTATGATCGATGCAAGTTTAGATTTCTCAACCGTGATCGATCAATATCTTGAGCATACGTACTCCGATTGACTTGAAATTTGGAATGTTGGCTTTCTTAGCTTTACTTGTCATGTCATATCAATTGTAGCTTGATCCGAAAGAAAAATTTTACCGACATCCATAGCAGACCTATGTATTAACGATCTCCAGGACAAACTATCATTGGTTTCTAGTCAAGTTCTTGGTGTCAGGGCCTTGCCAAAAGGCGGGATAAAATTTTCCCCATAAAGTACGTCTTGTGTGAACATGATGTGCTTTGAAAAGCCGCCATCTTCATTCTAAAAAGTTCTATCCAATTCGATGAGTAGTCGCTTTCTTTTCATCAAAAGATGTAGCCTTTGGCTTCTGTGACGTAGATGTCAAACTGTTGATTGTCAATGATCATGCAGTGTTTTGTTGTAACTGAGTGTTGAGCACTAGCGATTTGTTGTTCATCGTTTTGATCGTCATCAAGTAAGCATTCAGTTCCTAGTAACTTTGAAAATTGAATGTTATTTTGGAATACATGCACATATGTTAGCCTGACACCTATTCATGTTTGCACATTTGTGGGTCATTATCAAGTTCCTTATTTGTTTGAGTTGGTTTCGTATCGATCCTCTCTTGGATCGAAGTGAAATTTGATTTGTAACAGCGTTCGATGGTTGTTTTAAGTTCTTTCTTTCGTATCGATCCTCTCCTGGATCGATTTGAGATGTTAGAATGTATGCTTCGTATCGATGGTTACGTAATATTGGGTCTCGGATTAATGGGTATAGAAGTAAAGCTTTGTGTCGATGGAGTCGTACGATCCATACATAATCATGTAGTGATGCTTCGTGGAGGATATGCCACCTCTCATTCCCTTACTCAAGAAGAATTCCCCACGGTAAATAGTCTTTGATAGGAGTCATCCATGACCCCTTTCCTGGATCCATCTTTGAGATCTAGTCGATCTTCATCTATCAGTGCTTGGAATAATAAGTATTTCAACTGGGACAAAGTCTATTTGTCACGCATCCCTAGAACTGGCTAGCTTGGCCATTGATTCGGTCTTTACGTTTTGTTCTTTGAGGATTTGTGTAGTGGTGTAATACTCGAAGTCGGCTAGTATCTCTAGGATCCAACTGAGATAAGGAGCAAGACGTTACCCCCTAGTCAGATAGTCCTCCCTGACTTGGCACATTAACCAGAAATCATATAAGATATGTAAAGTTTCCATTCCTATTCTACTTGCAAGTCTCGAAGTGGCGACCAAGGCTTCATACTTAGCTTCGTTTTGTTACAAGGAAGTTGGGTTTCAGGGTATAGAAGATCGATCATTCTTCAGGAGCCATTAACACAACTTCGATGTTAGAAAGCCGATTATTGGAAGTTCTATCTATGTATGTTCTCCATTGGTTGGATGGTTCTTTACTATTCTTCGGATAATCGTCTGATGTAGTGAATTCAGATATGAAGTATGCTAATGTTTGACCATGGATAGATCTCTGAGGGAGATAAGTGATGTCGAATTATCTTAGCTCGATATTCCATTTGAGTAACCTTCTAGACATCTAAGGTTGCCATTGGATCTAGCATTCTCAAGTCTGAATCCAAAGAATGCAGCATAGCACTATAGGCCCGAATCAGTAATGAAATAGTTGTATTCCTGGTCTGGGACATGTTTCAGTATCTGATTGTATCTGGAGTTTGCATCCATGGATGAGAGTAATTCATGTCTGATGGTCGAGTCTATTAGTTGGTTGATTATTGGAAGTGGAAAGATATTCTTTGACCTGCCTCGTGCAAATCTGAGTAGTCAACGAACGTCCGCCACTCTCCTTTTGTTTCTCTCATAAGCAAAGGATTGAATACTTATTTTGGGTAGAGGACATTACGGATAAACCTATTGGTTTTGAGTAGATTCGCCTCCTCCTTAAGTGCAGTAGATCTTTCTAGATCCATGTCACTTCATTTTTATTCACCGAGACATGCATTAGGTTGACATTTAATGCATGGTTCTCAATGATTGGTGAGAGTCCATATACACACATGAGATTGAGTCCAAGCGGACAAATCAAGTTCACCTGAAGCAATGCAGTTGACCCTTGCATCATCATTGCACAGAGTTGTAATCTGATCTACAATACTCGTGATGGGTTGTAGGCACTTCATGTGCTTATTTGCAATGGTAAATGATTAGCCCTATAGGGACGTTGAATCAAAGGCTTAGTAGAGTTTAGCCTTGTATTGGGTTCCGCTGCATAGCTGGCTTTAGCTATGAGTTTGAATCTACATGTGTTTCCAAGCAATGCATTTTCCATTCAATGTACTCACGATCCATTGCTCATCGGAAGGGTCAGAATGATGATCAGTTGCCCATAAGTCCGTGCATCAATTTGATGATTCTATCTCTAAGCATCCTTTCGGTCATAACTTCAAGTTTTATGAATACTACGCACAAGCTAGAGGATTGAGTAGTCGTATCCAGATCTTGGATGATCACTTTCATGCCCCAGTCTTGGGTTGATGGATGTATTGTGCCAATGATCGAGCCTTGCTTCTTCTATGTTTATACTGTAGTCCAAGCTGTAAGAATGAGAGTTGTTTGATGAACGATCAAATTATTTTCATCTTATTTCTCGTGCGTGCCCCCAAGTCAGGGGAATATCTCGATAAGTGGCAAGGTAGATAATGTTCGCTTCAATTTCGCATTCTACCTCGTTGAACCATGGGATAGAGTTAACCGATGGAAGGCTGAATCATGCGTTATCCTGCATTGTGTCCTAGTTCTTTCCTCTAGGCATAATACTTCGTTGCCTCGTCGACATTCACTTTGCTGCTTATGCCGTCATACTCAGGGAAAAAATTGAAGAGTGAACTGTCCAGTCAGATCCAACGCAGGATTGATGCTTCCCTTATCGAATCAAGGGTAAGAATCGGTGCGCGGACATTTAGGTTGCACTTGTTGTGAATTGCTTGTTTAGTCGGATTATGGTAAGAGTCAAAGAATGAATGGTCGCATTGGATTCTTTTGGAGTTGGGCGATCAACCACGCCCGTTTCTATTTACGTTCTCCCGTTAGATCTAGGGATAAAGTCAGCTCAAATGCAGTCAGTTCATGCTCATCCAGTCTTATGCTCTTCCTAACAGATTGAAGGAAGGCGGCGGAGGACGAATGGCTAAGTCACACTCATTCGTGGTTCTATCCATGCTCTGGTGGTCGAAGGTATTCGATGGGCGCTCGTGTCACATCGACTTGTAATCGAAGAGGATCGATATTGGCCGTCGATTTAGCGACACAATGTAGAATGTACGGACCTCATTGCCTATCGATCCTTTGGTATGATATGAAAAGTGCAGATCGATATTGCCCGTCGATCTGGTGGTACGATATAATTGGCTTCCCGTAACTTCAAGCATCATTCTGATTGGTTTGCATTAAGATCTCCTTGCGGTCATTGCCTTAAGTTGTAAAGGACGCTAAGCTAGCGATGTAGTGAGTCACCTTTCTCTTCTTTCAATGATTTGTTCTTGTGCCCCCAGTCTTGAGTTAACAGATTTGGTTTGTGGACGATCTAATTGCATCTGTAGTGATTCTATACTTCTCCCGTCGACTTAAGGTCGGAGTTGGTGAATGAATGGTCGAATCACATTCGTTCATTTGTCTATGCTCGCAGTTGCACTCTGGGGACTAGAGGTAGTTGAAGGGCCATTAGTCACACCTATTCGATGTTTATACCCCTATACACACTCTTGGGACTAAGAATTTTAGCATAAAATGAACGAACAACATTTTCCTTGATTAATTCCTCTGGCACTAGTCTATGGAGAAAATCGAAGTGTAGTCAGTCACATTGCGGCAACTTTAATTTGATGTTTCTCCTACTGAATTGGAGGAAGGAGTTGATTGGCGGATGGTTGGGTCACATCCGTCCACGTTGCATGCACAACTCGTCAGATCATTGACTAGAGTTAGCGGATAAACGGTCGTGTCACATTCATTTTCGGTAGGATGGGTAATCACATCCATTTAGAATAAGACGTTCAGCTAGGTCCGTCTTGCGAATCTGCATCTCCTTGTCGAATCAAGGAAGAAATTTTATCTTGTTGTGTTGGAGTGCATCCCTATAGGATTATGTTATAGGTCACGTGCCGGGGACAAGTTTTGATGCATGAACGGTCATGTCATGCCCGTTTAGTGCTAGATGGTCGGATCACATCCATTTTTTTATGATAAGTGTGCCACCATGTCAGGGGAAGAGTTGGAAAGAAGAAATTTAAACCACGTCCTCTTTTTGTACTACAGAACTTGCTGAGTAATTAGAGTTGATAGATGGACAATCAAATCGCATCCCTTCTGGTATTTATATTCCAATCCATGCTTCGAGGATTGGAGTTGGTTGATGGGTGGTATGTCACATCCATTAGGTCTTTATACTCCAGTTCACGCTCTTGGGACCGGAGTTAGTTGATTTTTATACTCGCACTTTGGGAATCTAGAGTTTGTTGACGTTTATACTCCAGTTCGCACTCCGGGAATCTGGAGTTAGTTGATGTTTATACTCCAGTTCGCACTCTGGGAATCTGGAGTTAGTTGATATTTATACTCCAGTTCGCACTCTGGGAATATAGAGTTTGTGGATGTTTATACTCCAGTTCACACTTCAGGAATCTGGAGTTTGTGGATGTTTATACTCCAGTTCACACTCTGGAAATCTGGAGTTAGTTGATGATGAGTGGTCAGTTACACCCATTTTTGTGTTTATACTCCAGTCCACGCTATGGGGACTTAGAGTTATTTAATGTTTATACTCCAGTTTGCACTCTGGGAATCTGGAGTTAGTTGATGGGTGGTCAGTCACACCCATTTTAGTGTTTATACTGTCCACGCTATGGGGACTTAGAGTTATTTAATGTTTATACTCCAGTTCACACTCTGGGAATCTGGAGTTGGCCGATAGATGGTCAGTCACATTTGTTTAGGCTTTTTAGGAGTTCGTTCGCACTCTGGGAACGATGGATCTATCGGCATCGTGGATGGTCGGATCAAATCCACCCTGAGTTAACAAGTGAGGTCGTTAGATGGATAGATCCATCCTCCTCGAACATGGTTAGGACACAGTCGAAGTCGTTAGGTGGACGGATCCACCCTCTCTAGAACCGCATTTATGAGTTTTATACTCCAACTCGCACTCTGGGAGTTTGGAGTTGGCCGACAAACGGTCAGTCACATTTGTTTGGGCATTTTAATTGCATTCACACGCTAGGAATGGCGGAGTTATCAGTATCGCGGACGGTCAATTCACATCCATCCTGAATCGACAAGCGAGGTCGTTAGATGGATGGATCCATCCTCCTCGAACTTGTTTTTAGTGCGGTTGAAGTCGTTAGGCGGACGGATCCACCCTCTTTGTAACCGCATTTATAAGTTTGTACTCCAGTTCGCACTTTGGGAACTCGGAGTTTGTTAGAGGATTGTCATGTTTCAATCCCTTTTGATTTAAGTGGGTCGGCCCCCGAGCTTGGATTTTATTTAATAAGTGATTGGTCGGATCTTGATCACCTTCCACTTATTTGCCCTCAACGAAGGATAAGATTTAGTTAATGGAAGGTCGAATCATGTGCATGTTCGTTTGGATTCTACTTCTGCCAAGCCTAAGGAGTAAGATTAGTGTTCTGGCACCAAAGTGCTTTGGCAAGCTTTGAGCTCGAGCAGAGTATATGATGGTCGATCTACATCCACTTTGAATTATGTATTTTTCCTTAATTCAGGGGCAAGAGTTGGATAGCAGACTGTTGATTCATGTCCACCTTATGCTTTGCGCTCTTTTGGTCGAGCTGAGGAAGAGAGTTGAAATGATGGCTTATGATGATTAGCGAGTAAGCAGTCGGTTGTTGATGACTATAAATTGAGGGTTGGCCCCTAATGAAGTCCGTTTAAGGCACGATTGCTTTGCGAAATCATAGACGCAAACTGGGGAGTGTATGGTCAAATCATATCCACTTTAAACATGTGTTCTTAAATAATCCCAAGTGTCTAATGCAGGATTGGATGCATGGACGGTCACGTCCACCCTTGGTGTGATTCCGATTCTACTGGGCATCAAAATAAGCATAAGTACTTTGGCGAGCAATAAGTACGAGATGGAGAGTGCATTGTTGGGACATATAACTCCAAGTCTTTCTCAAATCTCCTAATTAAATTGCATAGGTGTATGGGTGGATGGTCGGTTGCGTCCACTTTGTATTGGAGTCTCGACCTTGTCAGTTTCTTCTGCTTTAATGCCCTGCCCCCAAGTCAGGTGCATATAGTAGCTGACAAGTGGTTGAATCATGCTCGTCGTGATGATACCTCAATGATTTGAGCATAGTCCATGAAGTTGTTTTGCATCCATCCTTAGTACTCGGTTACCTGCATCATTTGCAAGTAGTTTAATTCAAGTCGGTCATATTTCACAACATAAACGAAATTGAAATAGAATTAATTCAAAAGAGATCGGATCAAATCTCATTGATAAGTGAAGTGGCGTTGTATGCTCGCTATTGCACTTCGGTCCAGCCCTTCAAAGTTGGAAGTCTAACGCAAATGGTTCAGTTTGATCAAAGTTCTTGATTGATAGGGGTCGGGGGTTCCCGGCCCTTCGTTTTATAGGACTTGAACATATTGTCGGAGCTATCCTTTCCGTAGCAGCCTTATGGCGTTGACATCCACGGTAGCCATGTAAAGAAGAGGAGCTTCCCGATTTAGAGTATGGAGTAGGTTTCCTCCTTATCTTGCGACACCGATCCTTCATCTAGTTCATCAATTCAATATTAGATTCGTTATGTTGGTGTAGTTGTTGGTGGCTCTCTGCCAGTTCTCTTATCAAACTCTGAAAATAAGCTTTTGTGCTGATTTCATTTATAAGTGTTGACAGCAACGGGCTGTGGATTTTGATCAATTCGTTGGCTGCCAGCTTCTTTATTCCCTTTAGCAACATGAGAAGTAGAAATGGTATGTCTAACCACTATTGATAGTCTTCTTTGACGAATAGGGGGAGACATCTGCATTGATGGCATTCATCACTCTTCGTGGAATCCATGCACCATTCTCACTTCATGAGGTAATATCGGAGGTTGTATTTGCATAGTACACTGACATAGTCGGCATACTGAATTTTAGATGGAAATTCTACATGTAGGATGGTCTTAATGAATAGGTCCTGACTAGGAATGATACTCCAATCAACATTACCAAGTCCATTTTATGGCTACATGGTCCTGTAATACTAGCGAATGATGTATGCATGATTGCCCAACGTTCGAGTGGTTGGTAATGCCGGTTGGATGGTGAGTAGATTAAGATGGGCTCATAGATTGGTGATTATTTCTAATTTTCACCAGGAAGGAGGCCCGTATAGCGTATTAAGGAAGTGCTCTTGAGATTGTATGCCATGCTTTCAGTCATATATACGTGGAATGATTAAGATTGTGGGCATTTGAAGATGGTTCAGTGGTGACCAGCGATGCTTTGAATTGGCAGAGTTGACAGCGTAGAGTAGTCGTCATACTAGCCATCGCACCATAATTGTCAGTTTAGGAGTTTAAAAACTAGTCAATTGGTAGGAAGTTGCAGTCCATCTT
Source organism: Allium cepa (assembly GCA_030765085.1). Taxonomy (NCBI): domain Eukaryota; kingdom Viridiplantae; phylum Streptophyta; class Magnoliopsida; order Asparagales; family Amaryllidaceae; genus Allium; species Allium cepa. The sequence goes on along the minus strand of CM060928.1, from coordinate 111,871,748 downwards.
AGAAGCACGATATATTAACTGATTCTAGTTTTTGGCATATTAGCTAGGTTCTTCAGCCTCTGGAGCACCAGTTGAGTAGTATTTCTTTACCCATTCCTTGATTGCAATTCAGCAATTGCTGTTGTAATCCCCTACGTCCCATCGAGTCATGAAATGATCAGCATGTTCCTTTATTTAGCCTCTTTTTAGGAAATTTGGATCGCACCCGAAAATATTTTTTTTTGTTGAAATTTCATCATCATTCTTGGTAATGTTTGAACGATATAAAGTGTTATCTATGCGTCGATACGAAACGCACACTGCCAGATCACTACGAAGTGGTGCTTGAGGATTGATGCGAAATGCAGCTAGCCGGATCGATCATCAGATGCACTTCGTATCCATCATTTCGTATCGATCGAATTTCGTATCAATCTAGTTTTGTATCGATCACTTTTCTTATCGATCACTTTTTGCTCCAACTTGATTGATATTAACAGTGGTTCCGTGATGGATACGAAGTAACTTCATGGACATGAACTAATGAGCCCCGATGGATTCAAACAAGGTCTTCCAGAATGGATACGAAGTGGTACATCCTGAGCGATTCGAACGAATGCTTGCTGAGGGATACGAATAAGGTCGATGCGAAGGAAGCCACCTTTGGATGGATACGAAGTAGCGCTCCTCGATGGATACGAAATAGTCAATAGGTGATCGATACGAAGAGAGACTATCTGCTGATGGATACAAAATCGACCGATGCGAAATGATGGGTTGTGATTTCGATCTATTCGAAATGATGGATACGAAAATCACCACATTTATTGGATACGAAAGTATGGATACGAAAATCATCACATTTTCATGGATATGAAAACATAGATACGAAAGTCATCACATTTTCATGGATATGAAAATCACCACATTTTCTAGATACGAGAACATGGATATGAAAATGATCATATTTTCATGGATACGAAAATATGGATATGAAAATCACCATATTTTCTGGATACAAAAACATGAGTACGAAAAGCACCATATTTGCTGGATAAGAAAACATGGATATGAAAATGATCATATTTTCATGGATACGAAAATCACCATATTTTATGGATACGAAAACATGGGTATGAAAGGCACCATATTTTCTGGATATGAAAACATGGATACGAAAATCACCATATTTTCCGAGTACGAAAACATGGATACGAAAAGAACCATATATTCATGGACACGAAAACATGGATACGAAAAGAACCATATTTTCATGGACATGAAAAGAACCATATTTTCTGGATACGAAAACATGGTTACGAAAATCACCATATTTTGATGGGTACGAAAATATGGATATGAAATTCATCATATTTTCTGGATTCGAAAATATGGATACGGAATGCAACATATTTTTTGGATTCGAAAATATGGGTACGAAATTCATGATGAATGCAGTTCCTCTTAGATCTGGAGCAATCTGAATAGAATAGGAGGAACCACTGAATGATAGATCTGGATCTTCTCCTTAGATTTATGCAATCCGGTATCGAAAGTAGATCCAAGGAACAGGAGAAAAACTGGGTTTTTCTCAGTGAAAGCACCAAAGTGTTTGTACCAAAATTGGGCACAACACTCTTCGGATGTGTTTGAAGAGATAAAATGAAGAGAAATAATATAAAATGAAGCAGATCTAACAAACACACCAATAAATATATAAGAAAATGCAGAGAAACGCAGAGTTTTAGAGTGGTTCGGCGTGTTGCCTACATCCACTATGGAGTTGATGATTTTATTGATATTCACTTGCCGATTACAACTGATTACATCAGATTACAACGGATTATAATTTTGAAATTCGTGTACACGGTAGCTATGGAGTACAAAAATGGATTCGACAGAGCCTGGACGTAGAAGAGCCAAAAGCCCTCTTTTCTGTAGGCTCTAGGGCTCTATTTATAGGCATAGGAGGCTGATATTTCGCTCAAATTTCGAGAGACTAGTTCTGGCACGTGAGGGGGCCCACGCAATCGATCCCACAAAGTTTCCGCCTGATCCGTGATCGATACGAACGAATTTCGTATCGATCAAGATTTGATCCAATCGAGCTGAAATTTGGCATGAACCTTTCTTAGGTCGTACGTAAGCTGCTGTGAAAATTTGGTGGCATTTGGAGCTGTAAATCTCGAGTTATGATCGTTGCAAGTTTGGATTTCTCAACCATGATCGATCAATATCTTGGGCATACGTACTCCGATTGACTTGAAATTTGGAATGTTGGCTTTCTTAGCTTTACTTGTCATGTCATAGCAATTGTAGCTTGATCCAGACTCGGAAATTTTTTACCGACATCCATAGCAGACCTATGTATTAATGATCTCCAGGACGAACTATCATTGGTTTCAAGTCAAATTCTTGGTGTCACGGTCTTGCCAAAAGGCGGGATAACAGTGATATTTTGAAAAATATGAAAAAGAGTTGAAATCGATAATTTAAATAGATTTGTGAAATATATGGAAATTATTACGAAATGGATATATAAAAATTAGATTTTATAAACGGAATTGGGAATCAGTATTCATACATGTAGGGGCACGATGTTTATAAATAAAGGAAATGGATATCAGGATGATAAATTGGGAATACAAATTTATGGGGTGAATTTATATTAGAGTATGGGAATAGGGTGAGAAAATAGTGGATACTATTTTTGAAAGTGGAAACAGTTAAGGAGATCGGAATAGAAGTGATGTAATGGAAATCGAGAGGAATTTATAAGTTTAATTGGTTATTGAGATTTTAAAAATATATTTTTAATTTTAGGCATTAAGTTTGTTTTTAAAAGTAAAATTTTGTTATTTAAACTATGAAATTTTAAACTAGTTGAGATTGAAATACTCCGGTAAGTAGATTTTCAAATATTAAGTATTTATTTAGTAAAATCTAGCTTTTAAAATCAGCTTTGAAAAATGAATTTTTTATCTAAAAATGAGTTATTGATGTTCACAAAAGTGCTTTCGATATTTTAAATAATTACTTGAACATGTTTCAAAAATAAATTATTACCCTTTTTAAATACTTATTATATATATATAGAGTTTTGAAGTGATTGGAAATTTTTATTTATAAATTCTCTCGAGATTCGTAAATGAGGCTTATAAATGGATATGATTTTGAGAAGAGGAATTTTATAAGGGATTTGGAGGAAATGGAATTCCAAAATGTTGTATATAAGAATTTTGAAAATGAAATCTGAATTCATAAAAGAAGTTATAAATTGTTGAATGGGGTTATAAATAAGTATACTGGGTTTTGGAAATTGTAAAAGGGAATTATTAGTGATTCCGAAGACTTATGAGATAAGTTATATTCTCTTAATTTTTGATATTTGAAAAGATTTTGGAAAATAAGACTTATAATATTTTCCTAAGTGTAAAAATGGAAACTCGAAAATATTCTAATTGTTGAGATGGTTTGGAAATATCCTGTTACGGATTTAAGTATTTGAAATTGTTTTCAAATGTGGGAAGGAATTGATATATATTTTTTAAAGATATTTTGAAAATAAATATTTTGAAAAGATTTATCATAAGGCCTAGTGACTGCTTGTGGATGTTTATTGATAGTTAAATAACCGACTATCAATATTGGCCAATTTCGTTAATCATTTCGAAGAGATCGGGATCTGATTTAAGTATCCGAAAACCACTTCGATCCGATTTGATTGTTACAAATGAATATCATGAAGATGATCAAGACGGTGATTTGGTTTGTCCAGACACAGGACAACTTGTATGGACGGATGCTATCAGAACATCGTCATTTGAGGACGAAGAGCATTCCAAGTGGAATTGCTGGTTAAAAGGCAACTTTTAGCCTCAAGCCTCATCAACCGGGAATGACTAAAACAGGGGAGATGCAGCAAGGCTAAGTGGGCTGCACCAAATAGGGTATGTTATCAACTTTCTAGATATGCTCAGAAATATATATATTATGGATATGGTTGTGCATGAAAGAAGGAGCACTCTACTTTTAAGGGTGGGAACAACCGGGGTGATAACATATTCGTCTATCTAGGTTAGGGGTAGGCCAGTTTTGTGTAGTAGGAGATCCCGACGAGGTCCTCGGTATATAATTTCTAGAGGTGTGCTGTGATGGGCGGTACCCCAATGGCCCAGTCATTGTATGAGATCCATTCTCCAATACGAGCCTTTACGGTTTTGTTTGTAGAGCCTAGTATGTTGAAATTTAATTAATGTAACAATTTTGGCTAATTGAAAAAGTATTTGTATTTAGACACTATTATAATATCAGATGATTTTGATATAAAACGTTTTGGTTATCGTAAGGTAAAAATCCATCATGTTTATGTGTGACGCGGTCTTACAAGATATCATTGTTTTTCAAAGGATATTGATAACTCTAATAATTCAAATTGAGGGTGTTTTCTCACGCTAGTTTTCCAGACTGACTCGGGTGTAATTTTATTATAATATATGGGTCAGATCGAGTATTGCAGATTCAAGATAGGGTGTCATGGAGCCCAGAAGACGAGTTAGATGATGGCGACGATTTACGTACTTGACTTTTATTTCCGCTATATAGGGACAAGTTATTATAACTGTCCAGATCGATGTATTGATTACTATACTTTGATGATTGTGAGTATAATACAGTTACAGATTCTTTTGTCTAAAAATCTATTATTATATATTATACTTTGTTCCGCTGCGACTATGAGATTCTGTGTTGTTGTTCTATTTTCTTCTATCTCTCTCTTCTTCTATACCCTAGTTATTCGCTCTTCTGTACACCTTTGAGTTGAACAAGAGTGAATTATTGTCAGCTCAAAGGGTACAGATTTAGGGTCGCTACACTTGGTATCTGAGCTGAAGGTTAAGTGAGAACCTTGGCTCTTGTGGGGATTACTCATTAGAGATAGGGTTAGTAGGACCCTAGAATGAGTTGAGTGTATTGATAGATACAGGCACGTATTTATTAGTGAATATAAATTGCTTTATATTATGTTGATTTATCAGTTGAGTGGCATATAAATTTTGGTCAAGTAGTAGGACGCCACTAAATCGATAGGAGTTTCTAAACACTTAAATACGGTAAACCGATACAGTATAGTTTTGAAACGGGTAAATGAAATAATTTTATCCAAATTATATTTTGATATAAAAGGGATAATTTTCTAAAAAATTACTATGGTGATGTGTTTGGGTGTTATTATATAATCAAAATAAGATTATAAAAATTGGAAAGGGTTTATTAAAACCAAATTAGATTGTATAAGTATGAATTATACAAATGAGTTAAAAAATTACAAATGGGTTCTAACCATAATTTTAAAAATTTAAATCCCGGAGATTTTTGAAAATATTTTCCAAAGTATCTGAAAATGAATAATAGTATTATTATTTTAGAGATATTTTTGAAAGAAAATTGTTTTAAATGGATTTTGAGAGTGATATAGCACTTAACTCACTTCAGTCGCTGGAAAATAATCTTGGTGATGACTACAACATCATCAGTATTTATTTTCGAGTTTTTAAGTGACGAATTGCTGCCATAGTAAATTGACATTGACATTTTTCGGTGAAAACAAGTGTTGTTTTGAAGATTCCTAAGGGAAACTGCTTTGAAGGTTCCTAAGGGAAACTGTTTTGAAATGGAACCAAGTAAATTTTGAAAATCTAAGAAAGTAGTTTGTTAAACCAAAGAGAGTGTGTGTGTGTGTGTGTGTGTGTGTGTGTGTGTACTATTTCAAAGTGATTTGAAATATATACCAGGTGTTTGAATTCTGGAATTTTAATACAAATGTTGGGGAAAACCTCGGAAATAAGTTATGAGCTTATAAAGTGAGGATGATTTCAATAAGAAAGGAAAGTATGGAATTTGAGTTTTGGGAAATAAATTTTAACTTAAGTAAGTTAAAATAGATTGTGTGAATTGAATTTAACTTAAGGAAAAGTAAATAAATTTATTGGGAATTGAGACAATAATAAGTTCGAATGGTGAAATCCCTATATGAATATAAGTAAGGAAGTGGAAAATTTTAAAATGGAATTGAATTCTTGCTTGATTTAAATTGAATGGATTAAAAATAAAAAATTATTTAGAGTGAAATTAATTTAAGTATGAATAACTCGAATTTTATTTTGCAATGTTGGTTAAAAGGAATTGAAATTTAAATAAAAATTGAATTGGACTTGAATCATATTGAATTGAATTCGATATGTAAATGTGAATTATAAAGTGACTATATAACTATAAGTTATAAAATTGGATTAGATTAGAAATAACATCGAGTTGAAGTAAATTTAAATTTTGAGTTGTGAAAAATAAGTTGTGTGACTTATAAAATTGAAAAGTGAAATAGAAAACACAAAATAAAAATGGTTTGATATTTTGGTGAAGGAAATAAAATCCAAACTTGAATTATAAAATAAAATTGAACTCAAGTAAATTTAATGGAGTAATTTTTGAATAAAAATCTGATATCGGATACAAAAATGGAGCTTAACTTGGGTGAATAAATTGGATTGTGGATTGGAATTGAAATTGAATATGGAACTTTAGTTATAAATAATAAAATTCGACTAAAAGGTAAGCGAATGAAATAAAATTGGAATGGGTTGAATAAAAAAGAAATGGATTGAAATAGTAATAACCTGAGTTACAAATAAATTCAATTTGAGTATAAATAAACTGAATATGGCCTTGATATCATCTAAATGAATTCAAGAATGAATTTGAATATGGAATTAAAAATCTAAAGTGGATTGAGTGAAAGAACTAATTAAATAAATTAGTAAATCGAATGGAATTGATTGATTGAGAATCAATTTGAAATGGGATAGAATTAAATATAAATTGATTTGAATCAATTTGGAATAGCTATAAGCTTAAATATGGTTATTTGTTAAATGAATAGCACCGAATTCGCATAGAAAATTTGTTGTTCGACGCAAACAGAAGTAAATAAAATTCTATGAATAAATAGGAAGTGAATAAATTGATTTCTAAATCAATTTGGAATGGATATGAGTTTTTTGGTATAGATAAATTGAATGCATGTAAAGTGAGTTGTAAATCTTTTAAATTGAATGAAATGGTATATGGATTGATTGGAAGTAATTAAACAGGTGTTGAAACCTCATAATTGCTTATAAATATATGTTTAGCATGCATTGCTTATGAAATTCATGTGTTAACTAGTTGAATAAATGAAACGTTATTAGAATTTCATGTATTGGTACTTATGTGTTTGAAATTGAGTAAGTACAGGCACAGAGGGACTATTTGGCTAGATTTGGGTTGCGTAATTGCATATAAAGTATACTTGCTTGCTTAAAAATGCTAAATAAGGTACGTTTTCGGATTAAATATCGCAAAATATATAAATGTTGATATATATCTTGTTTTTCGACCGTGTGGGTCGATGTATACATATTTATCTCTTTTGTCATATTGCAAAAGGTCCTCCATACAAAGGAGACTCCACCAAAAAATTTCAAAAATTTAAGGTGTTAGAAAATTTTTGAAATCTTTTGTTAACTAAAAGGATGAGTTTCAAATTGCAATTGGAATAAAGTATTTTGGAATTAGAATTGAAAAATAATTGTTTTGGTTGGAACTAAAAGATTAGAAAAGTGAAATATCGAACTTTCACTAAGTGGGTTTTGGATAAGTTAATGGGTTTGGAGCATTTTCTTGTCTTAGCAATTTTGAGGACGAAATTCATTTAAGGGCGAGGATTGTAACGACCCAAATTTTTCATCATTTGATTTTGATTATTTAAGGGGTTTTAAATACTGATTTGAAATATAATTTAATTTTTGAATATGAAGATGTTGGTTGAAAATTTTAAAATGAATTTAAATTCCAAATATAGCGATTTACCGAGTAAATTTAATTGTAGCATTTATAATTGAAAATCGTTAGATAATTAAAAATTGGAGTTATTTATGAATCGAATATATTTCTAATGTTGGTATAAATTCTATTTGAATTAGAAATTAGTTAGTAAGATTTTTAAAACTGAAATTTTGAGCGATTTCGAAAATTTCAAAAATCGCCAATTTAATCAACGCTTTAAAATAGCGATCTGGAGCACAGTCTCAGAAACTAGTAGCATTAGATCCGCAATAATGTATTGTTATCAAATTTCAAATTTCGTAGCTTTTGAAGTTATCGTTTGATCGTACGGGATAGAATGGTGTTGAAATTAATAGGAAATTTAATATAATAATTCAGTCCAAAAAGCTAGCATCTCCATATGATCAAATTAGGACTCAAAACTTGTTCCATTACGTTCGAAATAAGGGCGTAACATTATAAATGCCTAGCAGCACGCCTCAATAGAAAACCGAGATTTCACAGTAGATAATACAAGATATTTTAAATATTTAAATATATTAAATCACATCAAAGGTCAATCTCCATCAGCCGACCTAAAAACGTGCTCAAGACGCTTGCCCCGGTTTAAATCATGTAGCTTATCCTTTCTTCCTTTTATCTTTTTCACGAATTCAAATCTGATGAAAACAAAAAATTGAAATTAAAACCAAAAAAAAGGGAAACCAAATTCAATTCAGTTCATCTCCACAAAAATCTCGTTCGACGTCAATCATACAAAAAGAATCAATCGTGATCGAGTCACATTCATCTCTGATCTTGAGCAACTCGTAGCCGCTCGATGGGGGGAAGGGTCGTGATCAATATTGGAGTGGAGTGTGTGTGGATCTCGTGGGCGAAGTGGGGGCGTGCGAGGCTGCTACGGCGACAGAGTGGTGGCGTGAAGGAGTTGAAGGCGAAGCTAGGGCAGGCGGCGATCGAAAACTAGATCAACACGCGAGATTATGGGCGCAGTCGCGCCGCTTAAGCAAGCAGCATAACATTGCAGAGTTCTGATGTAGGCGATGGCTCCAGTATTGGATGTTGAGCGTGCAGGAATTCGACGGAGGGAGAGGTCGTTCGTGAAGGAGGTGATTTCACGCAAGGGAGAAGGGGTAGCGAATGGCCTTGATTGGAGGATGAGTGATCAACGGCTCTGATTGCTTAGGGTTTTCTGCTGGGAATCGTGCATGAGTTGGTTGAAGGGAGAGTATTCCGATGTGTAGTGGGGAGAGCACTTGAAGTTGATGTTGAGGATGAGGGATGGAGGCAAGCCATGGTTTGATGTCTGCGTGCAAGGTATGCACAGAAGTAGGAGTTCAATTGGGTTGAAGGGTTATCTTGTTTATAAGGTAATTTTATTTAAAAAACAAAATTTTAAATTTAAGTTAATTATAAATTAAAATATTTCGAAGTTCATTAATCCATATAAAATTTTCATACGAGGGTTAAACCGAACAGAATCTGTGTAGAAAAATATATGTATTGCAAATTGAAAATCAAGGTGAGAAATTCTCACTCATTTGGATTGCCTGATTAAATTTTAAATAATTACAATTTATTATTGGCTGCTTGGTTGAATTTATAAAATTATTATTTGTTGAATGATGTTATATTGTATAAATTAGTAGTTGGACTAATGTTCCCACATATTTTAGCAGATGAGACCTTATGCGCCCCGCATAATAGCGAATGACCTTATATATCGTGATATTCCACCTCGAAGTAGGATTGGTATTTTTGTATGTTGTATTAACATCTGTGGATGCAGGATAATAGATTGGAGGGATCCAACTAGATTCCTCAATTATATTGTTTATTTTTCATATATAGTGATATATGATGTATGTAGATAATCTGTTGTAGATTATTGTTGTAATCTGAATTATTGGATGCTATAGTAGCAATGGCCTTAGATTTTGGTATTTTTAATACCATAAATATTATTTTTGAATTTGAAGGAATTAAAAGGAGATTTGAATATAAAAATATTATATAGAAAGTTGGTTATTTTAAAAGAGATTGATTTAGGCAAAATGAAAATCTGATTTATAAATTGGACTTAATTATTCATAAAATATTTTAAATAGAATTTAAGAAAAAAATATCAATTATATAAAGAATTTTAACAGTAGAATTTTTAAGTGATATTCTGGAAAATATGAAAAAGAGTTGAATCGATAATTTAAATAAATTTGTGAAATATATGGAAATTATTAAGAAATGGATTTAAATGAGATTTTATAAACGAAATTGGGAATCAGAATTTATACATGTAGGGGTACGATGTTTATAAATAAATGAATTGATATCAGGATGATAAATTGGGAATATAAATTTATGTCAATTTATGGGGTGAATTTACATTAAAGTATGATAATAGGGTGAGAAAATAGTGGATACTATTTTTGAAAGTGGAATAGTTAAGGAGATCGGAATAGAGGTGATGTGATGGAAATCGAGAGGAATTTATAGGTTGAATTGGTTATGAGATTTTAAAAATATATTTTTAATTTTAAGAAGTAAGTTTGCTTTTAAAAGGAAATTTTTATTATTTAAAACTATGAAATTTTAAACTAGTTGAGATTGAAATACTTCGGTATGTAGATTTTCAAATATTAAGTACTTATTTAGTAAATTCTAACTTTTAAAATTAGTTTTGAAAATTGATTTGTTTATCTAAAAATGAGTTATTGATGTTTATAAAAGTGTTTTCGATATTTTAAATAATTACTTGAACATTTTTTATAAATAAATTATTATTATTTTAAATACTTATTTAATATATATATATAGTTTTGAAGTGACTGAATTTTTTTTTTATAAATATTCTCTAGGTTTTTAAATAAGGCTTATAAATCGATATGATTTTGAGGAGAGGAATTTTATAAGGGATTTGAAGGAAATGGAATTCCAAAATGTTGAATATGGGAATTTTGAAAATGAAATGTGAATTCATAAAAGAAGTTATAAATTGTTGAATGGGGTTATAGATAAGTATACTGGGTTTTGGAAATTGTAAAAGGGAATTTATTAGTGATTCCGAAGACTTATGAGATAAGTTACGAAATATTCCCTTTAGTGTTGATATTTGAAAGCTTTTGGAAAATAAGGCTTATAATATTTTCCTATGTATAAAAATAGAAATTTGGAAATATTCTAAGTGTTAAGATTGTTTTGGAAATATCTTGTTATGGATTTAAGTATTTGAAATTGTTTTTAAATGTTGGAAGGGATTAATATATCAAGTAAAGATATTATGAAAGTAAATATTTTGGAAAAATTTATAATAAGGCCTTGTGAATGCTTATGGATGTTTATTGATAGTTAAATAACCGACTATCAATATTAGCCAATTTCGTTAATCGTTTCAAAGAGACCGGGATTAGATTTAATTATCTGAAAATCACTTCGATTCGGTTTGAACATTACGAATGAATACCATGAAGATGATGAAGATGGTGAATTGGTCTGTCCAGACCTAGGATAACTTATATGGACGAATGCTATCAGAACATCATCCTTCGAGGACGATGAGCATTCTAAGTGGGATTGTTTCTTAAAAGGTAACGTTTAGCTTCAAGCCTCATCAACCGAGAATGATTAAAATAGCGGAGATGCAGCAAGGCTAAGTGGGTCGCATCCAATTAGGGTATGTTATCACTTTTCTAGATATCCTCTAAAATATGTATATTATGGATATGGTTATGAATGAGAGAAGGAGCATTCGATTTTTAAGGGTGGGAACACCCGGGGTGATAACATATTCGGTCTATCCAGGTTATGTGTAGGCCGGTCTTGAGTAGCAAGAGATCCCGACGAGTTCCTCGGTACATTTTTCTAGAGGTGTACTGTGATGGGCGATACCCAAGTGGCCCAATCATTGTATGGGATCCATTCTCCAATACATTCCTTTGCAGTTTTGTTTGTAGAGCCTAGTATGCTAGAATTCAATTAATGTAACAAATTCAGCTATTTGAATAAGTATTTGTACTATTATAATATCAGATGATTTTGATATAAAATATTTTGGTTATCATAAGGTAAAAACCCATCGTGTTTATGTGTGACGCGGTCTTACAAGATACCTTTGTTTTTCAAAGGATTTTGATAACTCTAATAAATCAAATTGAGTGTGTTTTCTCAAGCTGGTTTTCCAGATTGACTCGGGTGTTTTTTTTTATAATACTTGGGTCAGACCGAGTATACAGATTCAGGATAGGGTGTTATGGAGCTTAGGAGACGAGCTGGATGATAGAGACGTATTTCCGTACTTGATGTATATTTCCGCGATATGGGGACAAGTTATTATAACCGTCCAGGTCGATGTATTGATTATTGTACTCTGATGATTGTAAGTATAATACAATTATAGATTCTTTTGTATAAAAATATGTTATTGTATATTATATTTTTGTTCCGCTACGATTGTGAGATTCTGTGTTGTTGTTCTATTTTCTTCTATCTCTTTCTTCTTAAAGTGTTTGTACCAAAATTGGGCACGACACTCTTCGAAAGTTTTTGAAGAGATAATAAATGAAGAAAGTAAATTTAAAAAGAGGATTATCTAACAAAAACTCCAAATAACATGAAAGTAAATGCGTAGACAAGCGATTTATAGTGATTCGGCGTGTTGCCTACGTCCACTGTGAAGTTTTTGCAGTTTTATTGATTCTCGCTGTTGATTTCGAATTTCAAGTTGTTTTTTGCTGTTGTTCGCTGAAATCGCTTGTAACTATTCAAAGAGAATCAATAAAAGTGTAAAAACTTCACAGTGGACGTAGGCAACGCGCCAAACCACTAAAAATCGCTTGTCTACGCATTTACTTTCATGTTATTTGGAGTTTTTGTTAGATAATCCTCTGTTTAAATTTACTTTCTTCATTTATTATCTCTTCAAAAACTTCTGAAGAGTGTTGTGCCCAATTTTGGTACAAACACTTTGGTGCTTTCACATTCTGTAGTCCATTCAAAGTTTCGTTTCCCTTTTCGGATCAGATCAAAGAAACAAATCATTTGTCAGTCGACTTCGAGATGAATCTGCTCAGTGCTGCAACCTTCCCATTAAGACTCTGAACTTGATTTATTGTCCTTGGAGTTTGAAGATTTCTGATAGCCCAGAACTTTTTAGGGTTGGCCTCTATCCCTCGGGCGTTGACGATGAACCCAAGGAATTTTCCGGACGCGGCTCCAAAATGACACTTTAGTGGATTAAGCTTCATCCCATATCTCCGGAGGATATTGAACATCGACTCCAAGTCTTTGACGTGATCGGTAGAGTATCATGATTTCACCAACATGTCATCTACATAAACTTCCATTATCTTTCTGATCTGATCGGCAAACATCCGGTTGACTAAGCGTTGATAAGTTGCGCCGACATTCTTTAATCCAAAAGGCATGACCTTATAGCAGTATAGTCCTAGATCAGTTACGAAGCTCGTATGTTCTTGGTCGGGTACATGCATGGGTATCTGATTGTATCCTGAGTAAGCATCCATGAAAGATAGTAATTCGTGCACGGCGGTTGAATCTACAAGTTAATCGATTCGGGGAAGTGGAAAGCTGTCTTTCGGGCAGGCTTTGTTCAAGTCAGAATAATCGATACACGTTCTCCATTTCCCGTTTGGTTTCCGAACAAGTACAGGGTTGGACACCCACTTCGGGTATAAAGCATCTCTAATGAACCCATTTGACTTCAATTTATCAACCTCTTCTTTCAGGGCGGCAGATCTCTCTGGATCCATACCACGCCTTTTCTGTTTTACCGAGATATACCGCGGGTCAATATTTAGGGTGTGGCTCGCGATGTCCGGCGAGATCCCACACATATCAGAGTGCGTCCAAGAAAATACGTCTAGATTTGCTCGGAGAAATTCGACCAATTCCTGTTGTGCTTGTGGGCCCGGCTGAGACCCAATTTTTAACATCTTTGAATCATCGTTATCACTGATCGGGACAACAATCGTCAGTTCAGCTGGAGAAGCTTGACTTTCTCTAGATTCGTCTTTATTTTCATTGTCTCTGGGGTCAAGGTCCCTCTGGAATTGGTCGTGGTGCCCGGGCCGGGGCCCAGGCGCTAATTGTCAATTGTCGGCGAAACGGACGTAGAGAGATTTCTCTATGCCCTTTTCTTTTTCTTTTCGCTGCACCTCCCGCGGCTCAGCAACATAACAAGCTCTCCCAGCAGCTTGATCTCCTGTACAACTCCTATCCCACGATCAGTAGGGAACTTCAGAGTTAAACACCATGGGGCAATAGCAACCCTAAATTCAGCAAGGGCCGGTCGGCCCAAAAAAGCATTGTACGGGGAAGGGATATCTAAAACAACAAACTGCACCAACCGAACTCTTCGGCATTCTCCAATCCCCGATTCCACTGGCAATTCAACCATTCCAGTGGGTATCGTCGCACTTCCGTTGAAGCCGTGGACTCGTGACTGACAAGGTTTCAAGTCCTTAGCTTCCATCTTCATTAAATCATATGCTCTCCTAAACAATATGTTCACGGAACTCCCACTGTCTACCAAGATCCACTTCATCCAAGCAGGACCAACTTGAGCGAATATAACCAGTGGGTCAATTGTGGGGGCTTCGACTTTATCGACATCTCGATTTCTAAATATGATGTCGTCATCCATCGTCTTTTGTTGTTTAGCCGGAGCCCCGTCTTCATAGTTACTACAACACTCAAAGTCCATATGCCTAATCGAGCTGGCATACGACTCAATTTCCCCCCAGCTTCCGTATGCCAGATGGGGACCACCACTTATTGTGTTAATGACCAAATTTCCGCCCGTACGAGCGGGTCCTTCCTGCCTTTCCTGATTCTGCACACGATTTTGATTGGAAGGGCCCGCTCCACCAGACTGCGGCGTCCGAACAAACTGATCTAACTTTCTTTCTTTGATCAACTTTTCAATGAGGTCTTGCAAATGTCTACACTCATTGATGTTATGTCCATAACTCTCATGAAATCTACAGAACTTTCCCGTTTGAATCTGCCTCTTCGATGAAGGCTTCGGAGCAGGTTTTTCGTATTGCATGGTATTGCAAATCTGTAGATACACGTTTTCCAGTGACGTGTTAAGTGGTGTATAATTGTCAAACATTGCGGCCCTACGCCTCGGGCCACGATTCTGATCTTGCTTCTTGTTCCGGTTATCACTGTTCCTTGGTTGTTGAGTCTTCTTATTTTGAATATTCAACTGGACTTTTCCTGAACTTTCACCAGATTGTTTGACTGCAACATTGCTCTGAATCCCTTCACTGCTGGACCTCGCATCGTCCTACTTCCTAGACTGTTTTGCATCCTCTCGCCGCAAGAATTGAGCGGCTTTGGCATAAAAACGGTCCAACGATGCGGGAGGCTTCCCAACTAACCAATTTCCAAATTCGGAATCGGGGTCGATTCCTTTAGTCAAGGCCATCAAGATAGAATTATCAATGGGATTGGTAATCTCTGCGCAAGCAGCATTGAATCTCTCCAAATATCGCCTAAGTGTCTCTCCGGGAGCTTGAGTGACACTCGATAAAGTATTAACATCTTTAGGCCTTGCAATGTGCATACGGAACTGTTCAACAAATTTAGTAGCTAACTGATCAAATGAAGAGATAAATCGTGGTGGTAGTCGCGTAAACCACATTGTCACAATTCCCCCCAAAGAAATGGGAAAACTACGACACTTTACTACATCATCAGCTCTTGCAGCAGTCATCGACCATTCGTATTTCAGGATATGTTGATTAGGGTCGGAATTTCCTTCATACATAGGCAGAGTTGGCATCCTAAATCGCCGAGGGGGTTCAGCAAATAATATGTCATCAGTGAATGGGGTATGACTTCGGGAGATTCCCCAATCGTCATTTGTTAAGCCCTGACTCTCGCGAATCATTTGACGTACCATGGCTGAGAGGTCTGGCATCGGAGCATTCTACGTATGATGGGCCAAGGTGTGGTCAGGTTCCACAGTGCGAGGTGGGATCAGGCGCTGTCGACGATTCGTATCTCGCCTCCTTGGCTCAATGTCTTCGGGGACATATGGCTCTGGAGCATGTCCCTGCTGATGATAATTCTGATTGGAGTGATTTCGAGTATCACCTCCTATGTCAACTGCAGCGGCTGTGGCAGCACGATCATCTGCAGTATATTGTGGAACGGTGCCTCCTCGGGAGGAAGGTCCGGTATGAAAACTGGTAGAAGGGCCAACTCTTATTTGTCCGACGGTTAGTGCCTGCTGATGGTCAGCAGCTTGTGCGTAATTTCCGTCCAGCCTTGGACGGGTAGATCTGCCGTTGTAATCGGACGAGGCAGAACTTTCAGTAGAAGAATGAGGAGCATGATCCCTTCTGGATCTTCTTCGCCTTTGGCGGTTTAGCTGGTTGGTCAATTCAGCGTTTGCGCGCAACTGGTCAGTTAGCTGTTGCCAACTTTGGGTTAGTTCCTGGAGCAACGCTTGGAACTCTTGTCTTGTAACCGGACCTGACTGATCTGTATGTCCGGTAGCGTCTTGGTTGGTTGATCGAAGCTGTGCGGGATTTTGCCTATCTCGACCTTCCTGATCACCAACATTGGAAGTGGTTCTTATACTTACCATTTTGAAGAGCAGAATCCTTTCCTAGACTTTATACAAATCTGAATAGAACGGAAGGAGTCTTGATACGAGATCTGGATCTTCTTCTTGGACTTATGCAATCCGGTATCGAATGCAGATCCAAAGAGTAGGAGAAAAACTGTGTTCTCAGTGAAAGCACCAGAGTGTTGTGCCCAATTTTGGTACAAACACTTTGGTGCTTGATTGTACCCTAGTTATTCGCTCTTCCGTATACGTTTGAGTTGAACAAGTGTGAATTATTGTCAACTCAAAGGGTGCGGATTTGCGGGTCACTACACTCTATGCAACCAAAATTTGGCGATTAAAATCTCAAACCATTCGTTGGGGTTTGATCAACTGTGACAGATCGTCGAATCAAGGATACCATTGAGTGGAGAGTGTCTTGCGGAGTGCATCAATGGTGTTCTTATGGTCATGCAATGGTCAGGTCATCGGCTAAAATTCGATTAGGGTTTGAATGACTCGACTGCACTGGGGCTTTTGCACGTCAATCGACGTGGAGGGGGGTCGCCGATGGTGGAGGGGGTTCACGCGAGGTAAGCGCTCCATCTGGTGGTGGCGTGAGGCAGCGAATGCTGCTGGGGTTGATCAACATTTTAGCAACGTCCGTGGGTTTGTTTTTGATAGCAGGCTATAGGGTTTGCATGCTAAGGTTAACGTGGTGACTTCCTATTGGCTTGTATATTTTATTTTATTTTATTTCAATTTAAATCATATAACTTCTTATATCGATATCTTTTGCATACGAGGTTGGATTCATGTGCGGTTTGCTCTGCTACGATCGTATTAGAATTTCGGACATTTCGAAACCAGTTTGGATGAATTTTGAGACTATTGAATTTTGGACCTTATTTTGGATTTCAAATCGATTTGAAATCAAAGGTGAGTGTTTTAACCTACTCACAACTACTAATTTTTCTTAGGTTAATTTAAATTTGTGATGTGATTAGAGAAGAGATGTCAAAGGGGCTTATTACTTCCCAAACAAATTCTTGTACATCTATATCTAGACACTGGTTCATCAAGAATACGCAAGAAAACACTTCGAATTGTTGATTCATCGCCAGAGATAGCTTAGAACCAATAGTTCATTATCTAATGGATCTTTCCATTCTAATACTCCATCCGAGAGTTATCAGTATTTATCAAATCTCTGATTGATTGGTTGATGTTTGGTATATTAATTGTAATTCCAGTTAAATATAACTTTTATTGCATTTAATCCTCATTTAATTTAATACTGAATTTAATTGCCAATTGAATACCTATTGATGACAATCAGTTAATTTATATTATTTATCTATTGATTGAATGGTGATTGTGATGTATGTTTGATTGTTGATATTGGATGACTAGATGATATATTTTAGATTGTTATAACACTGCAAGTTCCTTATGGGTGGAAATGTTAAATACCTAAACGATCTACAGATTAAGGAAAAATCGTTATTAGTTGAAATGATAGACTCGAGTGATTTTTATGGATTTTGAAATTTATTCGAGATTGCGAGTTGAAATGATATATATCCGTAAATATAAAATAATTGCGGATTGTAATGATAAATATCCATATCACCTGACCGTATGGTTGAGATTTATATACAGACTACCAGATTGGTTAAATTAAACGATTTAAATATTTAAAAATTTGAATTCAATTAACGATAAATCTGAAATAAATTTTGATTTGTATAAACTGAATTATTTTCGAAATCCAAGCTTTAAAAGTTTAAAATTGGAATTGATCTAATGAATTATTTAAAGAATTAAATAAAAATGTCAAAGTTGAATTTTGAAGCATAAATGAAATTTATCGAAATTTAGTTATTGAAATTATTTGAATATAACTTTGAAATTTATGAAATTGAAGTGCTTTAAAATTTTAGTTCAAACATGAGTTTGAAATCGATATAAATTGAAATGATTTTATTAGAATTTGAATTGAAAGAAATATAGTTCTGTTGAAATCTGTATATGGTCCAGATTTATTGAAACTGAAGAAATAGTCTAATTTGATATTAATTTCAAATTAATTCATTTAAATATAAATTGTTTAAAGAGATATTATTTTAAAAATCTTGATTACTAAGGGTTTTCAAGCTATTAAACTATTTTAATCTATTTTAAACTATTTTAAGCTATCTAATCAAATTAACCATTTTAATTTATTTAAATCAAATTTAATTTATTCTTTATTTATTTAATCTATTTTAAATCTACTTAATTTTTTTAAAACTGTTTAATCTATTTTAAATCTATTTAATTTTTTTAATCTATTTAATTTATTTTAAATCATTAAATCTATTTTAAATCTAATTAAACTATTTTAAACTTATTAAAACTATTTTAAAACCATTTAAATCACCTTAACCTATTTTAAACTATTTTAGAGTATTCTAGCTATTCAAAATTTTATTTTAAACTATGCTAAACTAATTAAACCATTTATAACTATTTAAATTATTTTCTAATTTTCAGATTGTGTAAAATGGAAGTGTTTATATTTAAGTCCTTGATTTTTAAAGCGAATATGGTTAAATGATATTATAACTCAAGTCGTAGCCTATCTTATCAATAATTTCAAAAGTGAATATGATTACGAAAGTGATATGGTTTGAATTGAATATGATATTTTGATATCAGTTATGAATCGATTTTGGAAATGTAAAAGAACCATCCGGTGTTAAATAAGCATTTGGTTGTTAAAGAGAGCGGAATCGGATATTATCATACTCTCTTCAAATACCAAAAACAGCTTTAACAACTGTGTGCGAGGTGGAGATTACTGAATGAAGTAGGATGGTTTGGCAAACGGTTTCGTATGAGGTATTAGCGTAGCTTTGACTTTTGTGAGTCAGCTTGATGTGACTAAAACAAGAGCTATAGCCGGGCCAAGTGAGGTCGACCTCCGATCGAACATGCTTCTTCGATGCCATATTATGACTTCATGATTGATTTGGTGGTCACCCCTCGATTTGACTATGGGAGAGTGTTCCAAAGTGGGCACTAGTAGCTGCTATGCGTTACCACCATCCCGGTTCTGCAAACGACAGAATCCTACCCTGGCATTGCCATGCGTGCCTTGTCACATGACTTATCGCGCACACTACGAGTTTGTTTTGTACCATAGCTATGGACTGCCCTCTGATTGCCCATTAATTTATGGAGGAATTATAGTATTGTATGGACTGCGGGATATAAAATGTGTTAAATGGGATATGAGTAATGCCTTAATGCTATTTTAATACTTTACAGTAGGCACTTTTATAATAGCGTATTGTACTACATAGTAGATAATTTAACGGATCCTTAGGAGATGGTAATCCCCAATATCTCTTAAATTATTATAATACGTTGACATTAGATAGGAAATGTCAAACCCCGTAAACATCTTTGAAGCCGTTACACCCATATTTGTTAATTGTTGATTTAACTTACATAAGATCTTTCAGTTCTGACTCGAGTGTTTTGTCTTTCATTTATGCTCGGGTCAGTCTGAACTTTTTAGTGTATCGAAGACTGCTTTTGGAGGACGAAGACAGAGATTTGTATATTATTATTATTTATTATATTATTTCTACTGCATCATGTTGTTCCGTTGCATTATTTATTTATTTCTGCTTTATGTACTCTGATTTTGTATTATAAAAGTGTAATCAAATGTTATTTGCAAAACAGCTTCATGAACTATTTATATGATTATTATATTTTTGTCATTTTGCTTTGAGATTCTTTGTTTGTTTGTTTCTTTCTCTGTTTTTTCTTATTTACCCCATAACAATCCTCCCTTTTGAATGGTTTGAGTCTAACATGTATGGTTTATTCATGATTTAAACCATCCAAAAAGGTGGATCGCTACATTTGGTATCAGAGCGAGGTTTAGCGATAATTGTAGCTTTGTGGGGTCTGACTCATTGGAAATAAGGTAGTAATACCCTTGAATGAGTTTTTTGAGAGTATATACACGAGAGCATATTTGTTAGTGTTAAAAAATATTTTATATTTTTTTAATTTAATATGTTTAGTATTTATAAGTTCTTGTTTGTACATAGGACGCTATGGCATCGATAGAGATTTCTAAACATTTAAGAGGGCAGACCGACACAATATTGTTTTTATAGGTAAATGAAATAATTTTACCTAGTATTATATTTTATATATAAAAGAATAAATTTTATAAAGGGATATTGCTGTATATGATATGGTTGTTGTTAGAAAATGAAATTTATAATTGTTAGTTGCAAAAATGAGATCGTAAATAAAATGAATATATATTAGATATGAGAACTTAAGTTCTGGGATTTCTTGAAATTGGTTTTCGAAGGATTTTGGAATATGGTATTAGTAGTATTTTCTGATACAAATATTTTCAATATGATTCAAAAGAAATGTTTAAAGGAATTTGAAAGAATTTTTTTTTCTGTACTCCACACTCTGTCGCTGGAAAATACTTTCGTTGACGAGTACACACATCATCGACGTTCATTTTCGAGTTTCAAAGTGGGACGATTGTAATAGTAGTTTTACTACATATCTGTTTTGATTGATAAATCTTAATTTTGAATTTGTAAATATGATTTGATCTATAAAGGATATATATATATATATATATTATTTTCTAAGTGACTGAAATGAACCTGGAGTTTAGTTCTTAAATTTTTCTGATAATTAGTAATTTTCAATTATTGTAATGAATGAAATTTTAATTATTTTGATAATTGGACTAAAATGAAAAAAATAAGTAATTATATGCTAACTGATTAATGATATATATAAGAAATTGGAAACTTGTAAAATTAAAGAATAATGAAAATTTAGAAGATGAATTATTGAATAATTGTTAATTAAAATAAATAAGATAAATTTGTGTAACATTCAATTACATTCTAGAAGATATATATGCAACTTACCAAAATGTTAAAAGTTGAAATGTTAATAGAAATATGTAATTAAATATTATAAAAGTAAAACTTTAGCAATGAAGGTGTTCAATGGAATTATTTCTATAAATAAGAATTCTGATGTTATAAAATGTTATAAACATAAGTTAATAATTTTAAATGCTACTAATTAAATGTAATAGAAAAATGAATACTATATTAATTGAATGATTATGACTTTGGAAATGTGAAATGATTCAGAAATAGATTAAATGTTCAATAATATTATATATGTAAGAAATGAATGTGAAAAAAATAACATATTAATGGTGAATTAAATTATAAAGAAACTTGCATAAAAATGGATAATCTAAATAATTGAAATGGAAATGACTTATGGAAGTAATGAATATAAAGTATAAAAAAAGAAATATGGCATTGTATAAATGAACGGGAAATGAATTTTGTAATTAATGAATGAAAATTAATGGTAACATAGCATTGTACAAAAAAATGAACAGTAAATGATGTGAAATGAGATTAAAAAGAATAAACCTAAATAACATTAGAATTATTGTTTTTTTGACTTATGGGATGGTTGGGAAAGGATACTTCTAACCGTAAAAGATGTATAAATAATAAGTTAAGTTTTATCTAAGACTATCGAGTCTATGGTATACTTAGTAGCTTATTTATCATTTTATATGATTAAAAGTTTCTGAACCCGAATAAACCATTTGTTTTGGTTGCTATGGAAGGATGATTGATTTCTTTATTGAAAATGATGTTTGTACTATTTGTTTGAAATGATTATTATATGCCGTGATTGTTTTGTTGTTATTAGTTGAAACAACGTAAATTTCTCTTTTGTATAATTATTAACTTCTTTGGATTATGTAAGTAAAATACAGGTTTATGGAAGCAATAGCTACTGCCTTTGGTTTCATAAATAAGCGTTATTTGCCCGATAAATAGGTACGCTTTCAGGTTACGGTTTTCTAGCAATATTATATTGTTTTTCTCATGGTTTAGGATATTTTGTTTTGAAATATGATATATATATATATATTGTTATTATTGATATTATTCTTTCTCCCAGACTCTCCGTATAAATGACACTCTGCTGAATTTTTCCGTGAGTTTAGGCCTAGAAATTTTTTGTGAAATGTTCTTCAAATTTTTATTGAACTTGAACATGAAAGAATTTAATTGTTTATAAATTGATATATTTTATTTAAATTATTTAGTTATGTAAATTATTTGTTTATAATTGAATACTTTGAATAAGATATATGATTTCTTAATTTCCTCTTTCCCTTTTCGAGGATGAAAAGTTTTGAGTGGGGGAGAGTGTAACGACCCGTAATTTTCGATGATTAAAAATATTTAATTAAATAAAATTTCGTAATTTAATATTGGGAGAAATAAAATTTTGTGATTTATTAATGTGAGTAATAACTAGAATGTAATTGTAATAATGTTAATTTAAGGGAATCGATGACTATTTTAATGTGATTCCAGTTAATTAAAATGGTTAAAAAGTTAAAATTGATTATAGATTGTAAATAAGAAATAATTCAAATGTTATATTAACTGTTGAGAAAATTTGTAATAAATTATAGTTGGATAAAATCAGTGTTGTGTAAGTAGTTATAACATTTGTTCGTAGATAATAAACTTATACATATGATTAAATTAAGTAAAAGGTGACAATTGTTATTCGTTACCTATTTATTTAATCTATTGAATTAAATTGGAAATCAATTGCAATTAATGTGGATTAAGAGGATAACTGTAGAATATTGATATAATAAAATGTAAACCAATGTTAATTTTATCCATAGAATAACAATGGATTGAATAAAAAGAGTGAAATCAAATTAAATCAATTTATTGGAATTTAAATTATAATTAATGGGTTTATTGCAATCAAAATTGGAATGCTGTAACTAGACCAATATTAAAAATTGAGATTCACCTGGAAAATTTGTTTTCAAGGATTATAAGTTTATACGTAGTCAAAACGATAAAAATTGTTGACTTTTAAATATAAAATTTAAAGGGTGATTTAATTAATATAGTAATAATTTATTTAATTAACGCGAAAATAGCCATTTTGGCCACTATCTTGGATTTTGACGAAACTAGTTTCATCGGATCCATAATGGTGAATTGTTGTAAGGTTTCAAGTTACGTAGCGATTGGACTTGTCATTTGATCGTACAAACTTGAAACGCATAGAAATCAATTTAATTAAATTCAATTTGAAATAAGATGATTTTAAAGCTAACTTCTTTATACGATGGAATTAGGATTTGAAACCTATTCCCTTGAGTTTAAAAATATCAAAAACGTCTATTTTGATATATGGGATGACCTATATTTATTTCGGGGTCAGAACGGGCATTTTGGGTCGCATAGTCGTTCGATCAATCAAACCTGGTCCATTCATTTCTAACTCTGATCTGCCTACATATAGGCTGTTATAAACCGTAATTATTTCTCATTCTTATTTCTATACATACAATTACATCTACATGTTCCTTCCTCTCAAACAACAGAATATGAACCCTAAATCCCAATTCAATTTCAAATTTCAAATCAATGTCAAAATTCAAACTCCTCTAAACCATGACGTATATAAACTGATTCGAAGCTTTCGAAAAGCGCAATTCAAATCTGCAGTTTTTTTCGATTTGGGTCTTTGTGTGTCCAAAATTTGGCGATTAAATCTCGGTCGTTCATTGAGGTTTGATCAACTGTTACGGATCGTCGAATCAAGGATACTGTTGCATAGAGAGTGTCTTGCAGAGTGCATCGGCAGTGTTCTTATGGTCATGCGATGGTCAGATCATTGACTACAATTGGATTAGGGTTTGAAAGACTCGACGACGGTTGGAGCTTTTGTGCGTCAATTGACGTGGTGGGGGGTCGTCGATGGTGGAGGGGGTTCAGACGAGGTCAGCGCTCCATCTGGTGGTGGCGTGAGGTAGCGAATGCGGCTGGGGTTGATCGGCATTCTAGCGGTGTTCGTGGGTTCGTATTTGATAGCAGGCTATAGGGTTTATGTGTAGAGTATAAACGTGGTGAATTCCTATTGGCTCGTATATAATCATATAACTTCTTATATCGATATCTTTTGCATGCGAGGTCAGGTTCAGGCGTGGTTTGCTCCGTTGTGATCGTGTTAGAATTTTGGACATTTAGAAACTGGTTTGGCCAAATTTTGGGACTGTTGAATTTTGGACCATATTTTGGATTTCAAATCGATTTGAAATCAAAGGTGAGTGTTTTAACCCACTCACAATTACTAAATTTTCTTATGTTAGTTAATTTAAATTTATGATGTGATTAGAAATTGATTGGTTGATGTTTGGTTTATTTAAATTGTCATTCCAGTTAAATATGACTTTTATTGCATTTAATCGTCATTCATTTTAATATCGAATTTAATTGTGAATTGAATACCTGTTGATGACAATCAGTTAATTGATGTTATTTATTAGTTGATTGAATGGTGATTGTGATGTATGTTTGATATTGGATGACTAGATGATATATTTTATTCTGTTATAGCACTGCAAGTTCCCTATGGGTTGAAATGATACATACCCGAACGATCTATAGATTAAGGAAAAATTGCTATGGGTTGAAATGACAGACTCAAGCAATTTTTATGGATTTTGAAATTTATTCGGGATTGTGGGTTGAAATGATATATATCCGTAGATATAAAATAATTGCGGGTTGAAATGATAAATATCTGTATCACTTGACCATAGGATTGAGAATTATATACAAACACTGGATTAGTTAAATTGAATGATTTAAATCCTTAAAAAATTTGAATTCAGTTAATGATAAATTTGAAATAAAATTTGATTTGTATAAACTGAATTATTTTTGAAATCCAAGCTTTAAATGTTTAAAATTGGAATTGATTTAATGAATTATTTAAAGAATTAAATGAAAATTTCAAAGTTCTATTTTGAAGCATAAATGAAATTTATCGAAATTGAGTTATTGAAATTGTTCGAATATAACTTTGAAATCTATGAAATTGAAGTGCTTTAAAATTGTAGTTCAAATATGAGTTTGAAATCTATATAAATTAAAATGATTTTGTGAGAATTTGTATTGAAATAAATTAGTTCTGTTGAAATCTGGATATGGTCCAGATTTGTTGAAATGAAATAAATAGTCTAATTTGATATAAATTTCAAATTAATTCATTTTAATATAAATAGTGTAAAGAGATATTACTTTAAATATCTTGATTACTAAGGGTGTTCAATCTATTAAACTATTTTAATCCATTTTAAACTATTTTGAGCTATTTAATCAAATTAACCAGTTTAATTTATTTAAATCTAATTTAATTTATTTTAAATCTATTTAATCTATTTTAAATCGTTTTAATTTATTTTGAAACTATTTAATCTATTTTAAATCTATTTAAATTTTTTTAATCTATTTAATTTATTTCAAATCTGTTTAATCTATTTTAAATCTATTAAAAACTATCTTAAATCCATTTAAATCACCTTAACCTATTTTAAACTATTTTAGAGTATTCTACCTATATAAAAGTTTATTTTAAACTATGCTAAACTAATTAAACCATTTATAACCATCTAAATTTCAGATTGTGTAAAGTGGAAGTGTTTATATTTAAATTCTTGATTTTTAAAGCGAATATGGTTAAATTTTGTTATAACTTAAGTCGTAACCTATCTTATTAATAATTTCAGAAGTGAATATGATTTCGAAAGTGAATATGATTTTGAAAGTGAATATGATTTCGAAAGTAGTATGGTATGAATTGAATATGATATTTTGATATCAATTGTGAATCGATTTTGGAAATGTAAAAGAACCATTCGGTGTGAAATGAACATTTGGTTGTTAAAGAGATCGAGCTTGGATATTGTCATACTCTCTGCCAATACCAAAAACCACTTTAACAACTGTGTATGTAGTGGAGATTCCAAAATGAAGTAGGATGGTTTGGCGAACGGTTCTGTATGAGGTATTATAGTAGCCCCGACTCTCGCGAGTCAGCTTGATGTGACTAAAACATGAGCTATACCTGGGACAAGTGAGGTCGCACCTCCAATCGGACATGCTTCTTCGATACTATATTATGACTTAATGATTGATTTGGTGGCCACCTCTCGATTTGATTATGGGAGTGTGTTCCGAGGTGGACGGTAGTAGTTGATATCGTTACCACCAGCCCGGTTCTGCAAACGGTAGAATCCTAACCTGGCATTGCCTTGTGTGCCTTGTCACATGCCTTATCGCTTCCACTATGAGTTTGTTCTGTACCGTACCTATGGAGTGCACTCTGAATAGCCCTCCAATTTGCGGAGGAAATATAGTATTTTGTAGACTACGGGAATATATAAAATGTGTTAAGGGGGACATGGGTAACGTCTTAACGTTATTTTAATACTTTACTGTACTATGGACACTCTTATAATATCGTATTGTACTATATAGTAGATAGTTTAACAAATTCTTAGGAGATGGTAATCTCGAACATCTCTTAAGTTATTGCACTCACGTTGACACTGGATAGGAGATGTCAAACCCCGTAAACATCTCCACAGTCATTACACCCATATTTATCTACTCTTCATTTAACTTACATAAGATCTTTTAGTTCTAACTCAAGTGTTTTGTCTTTCATTTACGCTCGGGTCAGTCTGAGCTTTTCAGTGTATCGAAGATTGCTTTTGGAGGACGAAGACAGAGATTTGTATACTATTATTATTTATTATATTATTTCCACTACAGCATATTGTTCCAGTGCATTATTTATTTATTTCTACTATATGTACTCTGATTCTATATTATAAATGTTTAATCAAACGTTATTTGCAAAACAACTTCATGAACTGTTTATTTGATTATTATATTTTTGTCATTCCGCTGTGAGATTCTATGTTTATTTCTTTCTTTCTCTGATTTTTCTAATTTACCCCGTAACAAACCTCCCTTTTGAATGGTTTGAGTCTGACGTGTGTGGTTTATCGTCAATTTAAACGGTCCAAAAAGGTGGGTCGTTACAAGATTTACCACTCGATTCTTAACGATGAACATTGATGAGGGTTTATGATTGGGTACCTGAGTTTTCTATCATAATTGAGGGCTATGTAATGGACATAACGTTTTCTGATCAAGAAGCCTGCTCAGAGTCCGCACTAGAGAATCAAGGGATTAATACTAGTTTGGAAGTAAAGTTGAGGATTCAAATAGTAGATCAAATCAGATATTACATATGGATGATCGTGTACATCATATGAATGTAGGTTTAGAAATAAATATTTTGGGCAAATACATTTGGGTTTTGTTTTGGTGTAATTTTGAGGAAAAAATTATTTTAAGGAAGGAAGTCTGTAACGACCCACAAATTTATCAACTTGATAAATTATATTTGTTATTAAAAATATTCCAATATATGGTTTTACAACACAATTTATGATGTTTTTAACAATAAATAATGATAATAATAAGTAATTACAAAAATATTTTCTTTGGAAAAATCCTGATAAAATGGTCGAAAACAGTTTTATCGATAAACAGCTCTATAATTATAATATGTCGCGCACGGAGCTGGATACATACACTAATATTTTTATAATTAAATTGTAATATGGAATAAAATAATTTAATTTATTTTTGGAAAATTAAATGTATTTATGACATTTTTAGTAATGCCCTTGAATATAATAATTGATTTACTAAATTAAATTGAGATTTAATTATTTAATAATTATTTTAATTATTGAAATAATTATTTTAAATGATGATGATTCATTTTGAAAGTTATAAAGTGATAGTAAATCATTTATAATAACTTTATAAAGATATATATTTGATTTGAAAATGTAAGGAAAAATCGATATCGCTTTATCGGTATACTAACGATTTTTCTAAATAATAATTATTATTTATTTATATGGTTTTATAAATGAAATGTGATCATTTTAATTATTTAAAAATGATTTTAAAATTTTGTTTAGAAATATATGTACATTAAAGTATAAGTGAAAATGTGACAGGGAATCGGTTCTCCGATTGGCAACGGTTTATCGAACGAAAGTTATTCGAAATCAGTGCGACATTGTTTATATGTCATGTACACATATATAAAATACAAATGCATCCACTAACATGCACATGAATATATGATTACATACATATATACTTGTATACTTAAAAATACATACATAAATTTAAATGCTTATTTGATAAATTGAATGATTATATGGTTGATAACTTGGTTGTGATAAATTATGAAAAATCATAGTAAAATGGTTAAGTAATTAACCATAATTAATTACTGAAAAATAAATCCATATGGGTGTGTATATGAAGTTATTTAGCCTCTTAATGGTTTTGAAAATATAAAAAGGTTGAAAATGAATACTATAATAATATAATATTATGAAATGATTTAGCGGTGAAAGAGATTTAATATACAAAAAATATTGCTTTATGTGACGACCCGCCTTTCTACGCCCAGAAAGACGTATCGTCTTTAAGAAAGAAAGGGATGAGAAAATAGAAAAGATAGAGAAGAAAAAACAACAATATGAGAATCTCACAGCGGAACGAATAAATTATATTAATCACATAAGTATTTACATAGTATACAACATCAATTAGAGTTATACAGATAATACATCACATACTAGACAGTTATAAACATCTGTCTAGTTAATACAACATAACTCAAATAATACAGGGAACAATATGACTCGGAGATACTAACACAGCGGAACTATATATATATATATATATACAACGCTGAAGCCACCTGCTCCATTGCTCCTCTAGAATTCGTCAAAGCTAACCTGAATCCCTTGGCTACCCGTAAAAATTTGGGTACCCGAGAGTTTATGAAAAACAAAAATAAACTCCGGGTCAGACATGGGTCTGGTATGAGTAACAGGTTAAAGTTGCTTAACTTTGAAAATCTTTTGAAAACAAAAGGTATCACGTAAGACTTCCCACACATAAACATGGAAAAGTTTTTACCTTACGCTAACCAAAACATTTGATAGGAAATTCTGTGATATTATAAAAGGTCTAGGGTTTTCAAGTAAATAGAAAATAGCCGAAATTGTTACATCTATTAAATTCCAGCTACTAGCCACAAAAGTGGTAATACAATCAAAACCGTTGGCACTTATTGGATTGTGGATTCCATACAATGGCAGGGCTACTGGGGTACCGTCCGTCACAGTACGTGGCCTAAATCAATGTACCGAGGATCACTCCCGGCCCACCTGCAACACAAGGCCGGAACCATTCCTTACTGAACAGTCCCGAACAAGATAAACCCTGGCAGTTGTTGCAATCAACCGCCCACACAGCCGAAAATAAAGGGACATCTAGACAGGGGAATATCCTTGTCCTGCTTGGGCATGACCCACCTAACCTTGCTGCACCTCCCCTGTTTTAGCCATTCCCGGTTGATGAGGCTTGAGGTTACGATTACCTTTAGAGAACATATTTCTTAGAATGCTCATCGCCCACCTGACAATGTGTTGAAAGCATTCAATCCATACAAGTTCGTTCCGGGTTCGAATGAAACCGAAGGCATTATTTCGTTACACTCATTTTGGAATCACCCTCTGAGTTAACGACGATAACCCTTGCATTCTGAATCTTCATCTTCAAATTCATGACCTATCGTTAATTTGGAATCAATGTGGTTTTCGGATATTCCTAATGTGGAAACCCGATCCCGGTCTCATTGGAATCCAAAACTTGTCTTTTAAGGCCAAGTTGTCTATTTAGTCTTAACAGTTTAATTCAATATCATCAATATACACACAGATAGAATATTCATAACATCACAATAGATAATCATCATCACATACAGATAATCAATATTATCATCCAAACAGTTAATTAAATATTATCATACTTAACTATGCATCCATATCACATAGATATTACTCATGTCATATCTGAATTCACAATCAATCAAATATCAATACCATTCATCCATAAGCAATGATTTATAATCATACCATTTGTAATTAATTTAAAATGAATTAAATTAACTACTCCTATCTCTAAATAATTTAAAGTAAATTAAATTAATTACTTCATCTATAAATCCTGCTTATACAACCATTAATTAATTATAAATCAAATTAATTATTCATCCTCTAAATATTCACCTTGATTAATCACCTTTGATTAATCATTTTCTAATTGCAATAAGTAATTTGTCTTTGATTAATTTTACAAACTAATTATTCTAAATTATTTAACATTTAATTACTTCATTTATAATTGAATACATTTATTCTTAATTAATTACATAAATTAATCTCCACATTATTAAGTATTTCTTAATTAACCAATTCTTAATTTACATCATTAAATGATCTCTAATTTAGATTTAAATTAAATTACTTTGATTAAATTAGTTACATTAAGTAATTAATCTTTAATTAAACACAATTATTAATCACCTTTGATTAATATCAACTAGTAATTAACTACCCTTAATTACTCATATAATTAAATTAATTATCCCATAATTAATTATCTCCACTAATTAATCCCAAGATTAATTATAAAAGTAATTATCCAAATTACTTATTAACACATCACTTTTTTCATTAATTACATTCAGTAATTAACATTAATTACTTCCTTAAGTAATTATGCTCCATTGAATACACTAAGTAATTTATACTTATCAATTCATCAAATGATTTTCTTAAATTAATTAAACTAAATTAATTAACTTAAATTAATCATTTATCAAAATTAATTACAAAAGTAATTAGTCTCTTAATTACTGTTATCAAGTAATTATATTTAACCACTTCACACTAGATTATCTAATTAATCTAATTACTTATCAAAAATTGATCACATTAATTAATTAGTAATCTGTAGTTAATTATCTTTATTAACTAATATCATCTCTTAATTTACTTCTTAATTTATCTTTATTTATGAATTAATCTAAATTATTAATTTATAAATTTAATAAATTACCATTCCTTATTATCTTATTAACTAAATCATTTAATACCTTCATTATTCTTAAGATAATTTATTTCTTATT
The DNA here is from genome assembly GCA_030765085.1 of Allium cepa. Classification (NCBI taxonomy): domain Eukaryota; kingdom Viridiplantae; phylum Streptophyta; class Magnoliopsida; order Asparagales; family Amaryllidaceae; genus Allium; species Allium cepa. The sequence goes on along the minus strand of CM060928.1, from coordinate 111,840,271 downwards.
TAATGACTTAATTAATATAAATGTGTATTAGAACATCACACTTTTTAAATTTAGATTCAAATTCCATTTTGAATTAAAGATTCAAAAGAGATTATTTTAAATATTTACCAAATTCAAATTCTATTTGAAACAAATTTACTCTAAATTTCATTTTAAATTTAAGATTTAAAATTAACTTTAACAAGGTTTAAACACAGACCTAAGACCCTTTAGATTCTCATGTTAAAGGAATATTTACTTATAAAGAAGTTTTAAAAGAATTTTAAGTCAAATTACTTTAAAATTTAAATCAATTTTTAAAGACACTTTAACAAATCAATTTTGTTTAATTCATTTTATATTCAAAACCTCCATTTATTTCAGAATTGGATTACATATCAAATTTAGATTCCAGATTAAACTTAGGTTTTTAAAAACTTACTTATTTAAAACTTCATTCAAAATAATTCAAAACTACTTAAGCATTTTTAAAGTAGTTAAACAATTTGAAGTTTAAAACTTAATTTATTTAGAACTGAAATTCAGAAATAACCGTAACCAGATTTCAACATGAATTTAAAATCATTTTAAAACTTTGCTTTCTATTAATCTAGCTTTTAAATTTTGTTTAAACAGTTTGAAACTGAGTAACAGGTTTTCTGCAAAACCTGTTGCAACAAAAACAACCGAGGCAATCACTCTCCCCATTCGAGTCAATGCCTCGATTACTTCGAGCCTGGTACATGAGTTGCTCGAGAAAACACGCGACAAACAACTCCCCTTCCAAACTAACACAACAGCGCACAAGAAAATCCACCGTGCATATGCACGGTGGCGCCGCCCATCGTTGGCCATCAACGATAGCCTCCATAAGTCGGAAACTGCCCAAGCACCCTACCTTGATCACTGGATCGACAACGCCCACTCGAAAACAAATTCGAGTGTTCAAACAGGAACCAGAACCTGGAAATTAGCACTACCCCTTTTCCAACCTGTCAACGCTTCGCCCCTCCTCCTCCGACCTCCAGAGAACCACCACCTCCGGCATCGGCTTCGCCTTTCACCCCTCTACCAATTCCCAAACCCTTGTTGAACTCGATGCTCCATGTAATAGGAACTGACCCAAAAACTCCACCTAGATCAAACTAGGTTTACAGGAGATAACGCGCCACTGTTGCCTCCTCGCCGAAGTTCGACACCACTCACCATTTTCGCCCTCAACGCTGATCACTCCTCCACAATTGCTGAGAATCCTAGACCCCCAAAGCAACAAGATCATCAGAAATCCCCAAGTGAGCATTTTAGTTCAAACCAAAACTGTACATAACCCTTAGTGTTAAAAATCTTGATTTAAGTTTTATAATTCATATTTTGTTACAGAGATTCAAAGTATATTCTTGAACTTATAAATTAAAAGGTTTGGTTTTTCTCTTGTTCAAGTTTTCACTGTTATATTTGAATTTCCATAACAATATTAAATTTTAATTCAACTAAAAAAACTTAAACTTTGTATCATGTTGAGGCAAACAATTCCTGTTTGTATCATAAATCCTAAAAGCTATTGGATCAAGTGATTAAAAATAGTTTGAATCAACTGGAAACAAAATAAATAAGTTTGTTTACAGAGACCTTAATATATACTCAGACACATCCATATGTACAGTAAAAGAAAAACATACATACAAACCACACTCATTTCAGATTTTGCCACAAGTTTACATACTTAAGTTTTAGTAATCAAAGTTACTTACAGCAAATGAAAAACAGAACAAATTAAATGAAGGCAGTTTGAATTTTGCAGGTTTTGAAACATACAGAGTTTCACCACACAAGCACCAGAGAAAATTGAATAATAATTATTCACACCATATATTTAAGCATCCAAATATCAGCATGCATCAGATTGTAAAACTTAAGTAATTTTAGAAAAAATGTTACTCACCTAGGTTTGAAAATGAACAGAGCACTTTCGGTTTGACAGTTTTGAAAAACTGGAAACTGTTTTGCTTTCCAAAACTTCTTGCATTGTTGATGATGCTTCAGTAGTAAAAAAAATAGAAATGCTACTTGTATATGTTAAGTTTACTATGTTATGTTTAACGAACTTAAAGAAGAAAGACATGTATATATAGAAGTTTATAGGGGTAGGTGTTTACTGGGTTTAGGCAAATTTGCAGGTACAATATTTCATTTTGTTTGTATTAGGAAAGATATTTATTTTGGAGGCTTGAATGATTTTGCATCCAATTCGTATGGACATGTTTACTGCTAGAAAATGAAAGTATTTATTGTTTTAAGTACTTCATGTTTACACTAATCTTTTTTTTTTGTACAAAGATATTTTTGTTTTGCAATTTTCTTACAGGTTGACTACATTTTATTTCTTAACTTTGCTTTAGCTTGCTCTACAAACTATCTTACACAAGATATTTGTTTTTTTTTACTTCTCTGTGCATACTTATTTACAGCTACACGTATGTCCTTTTTTTATTTCTTACTTTACTTTGTTCTTCATACTTGTCTTACTCTTAATCAACAAGCTACTTGCATATGTTTATTTTATTTTGTTAAGTTGCCAACATAATTATAGTACAGATATGATTACATGTTTCTTTTCTTAGCTTTGCATTTTATTTTTACTTTACTTTGCATTTCCAAATCCTACAGGCTACATATTTTCCTAATTTATTTATAGCTACATCATGTTGCTTTGTATTTCTTTCTCTAACCTGCAAATGTAATTTTATTTACTTTGTTTATGTTCTTGCTTGCATGTTATATCTCATTTTTGTTCTTAGCTTATTCTAGTTATTGTTTATAAACTTTACTTATGTTAAATATCATACATTTGATTTATTCTTAAGTTTAATAATTATAAAGTTTACTTTATTTTAAATCTACAAATCATAGCTTTCCAAAATACATGTATATAAATAAATTTAAAATAACAAATTCTTTTTATATTAAAATTTATTTGTAAAGATATTGCATTATTAATGTTGTTTAAATAAAACTCATTATTACATTGAAGATAATTTTCAAAAGAAACTATCTCTTTAAAATATAAATACTTATTTATCTAGCTATATAACAAACTTTTTATTTAAACTCTAGGCCACAATTTATTTTTAAACAAATTAAATTTATCTTGAGTATTTTTAAAAATCATATTATTATTTATCCAATATTAAATTTCCAAATTATCAAAAATAATAGAATCAGAAACCATAACTTTATTTATTAAATTTAAAACAAAAACTTATCTATTTATAATATATACCAATACACGTATATACATTATAAATAGAAATAATTTAAATTAGCTTTTAAAAAGAAAATTTATCAGTGAAATATTTATTTAAACAAAGATTATTAATTCAAATTTAAATTATTATCAAATCAATTTAATTTTTTTAATGCAGATTATTAAATTGATATTGCCCCAAATTTCCGGAATATCACACTTTAAATGTTTGAAAATGAATTATAAATGTTTTATAAACATATAAAAGTGTTTTGGTGAAGTTTGAAAGGTAATTGAAAATTTAGTCAAAAACAAACCGTTGCGTAACAGTAGTTCGGGATTTCGCGGCGCAAATGTCAAACAAGTGTAAAGAATGGAGTTTTAGTTTGGAACTCTTCGAGATAAGAACTTTTAGAAGTATTATATCCATAGTTTTCCAACAAAGAAAGAAAATCAAGATTTTGATAAGTAGATTTTAAAATATGAGTAAAACAAGTTTTTGAAAAATCACGGTTTTGCAGTTCGAAATCCAAAACTGGATTTCTTTGAAAATGATGTTTTAATTTTTTTTTAAAATATGGAATAAATCTTATAAATATTTTAAAATGTTTTAAAAATGATTTTACTTATAAAAATGAATTTTCCGATGATAAAAAGTCGTTTTGTTCAATATAGCTTAAAAAGCATTTTCCACAAAATATTTTCGCAATACTTTTGTATAACTTTCAAATTATAGTTTGAATGCAACCATTCTTTTCCAAATCTTTTGTAAACATTTTTAAATGATTAATAAAGTATTTTAAAGGTGATTTGAAGGATATATGGAATGGTTAAATAAATGACCAAAAGTTAGTAGAATTGTAAATGATTTAGAGTCGATTAAATAACTTGACCGTCTTATGGGTGTCAGAGAGATAGTCTAGGCTTAAGTTTGGAAAACTAGTTTCCTTCTCTCCCTAGCTATCGGACTGGTCTAACGGATGGGATAGTAAATTTGTTTACTCGGATCAAAATTTCCCAAAATATAAAGAAAAAATTATCAAATTCAATTAACTTGGATTGCATATAAATGATTTGGAAATGTTATCCTAAATAAAAGGTGAAACGATTTGGAATTATTCCAAGATTAAAAAGGTTTTTAAATTAACCAAATGTTTTAGTAAATGAGGCTTAATGATTCCATATACTTCGAAAAAGCTAAAGGAATGATTTAATGAATATATGTCTAAGAGAAATCTATTTAAATAAAAAGGTTAATAAATTGAATGATGGGTGATAATCACCTATATACCTAAATGTCTATTTATCGATGATTGGTTTGGAGGAACTAGGGTCGGATTTGGGTAACTCCTATCCGGAAACCACTTCGAACCAATATATACGTTCGGAAGTGAAGACATATTGAAGACGATGATTTTTGAAGATTGGGCATCTTCAGGATGTAGGGATTGCTGTCACGAGTCCCAAGGGTTTAATGTAGGATCGTTTTCATCCTAGAGGGGTGGTGAATAGGGTGATACTAAAATAATGTGAAATAAAATTAAGAAAGAAAGTAATGAAGTAAAGATAAAACACAGATTTACCCAGCTTTGGCAAAAACCTGCCTCCGTACCGCCCCCAAGGTTTCTTCTAGAAATTACGTAATCAGACGCTTACAAACACATGTAAACTTGTGATACCCACTTACTTGATTAACTTAACTCTAAGCTCAAAACTCTGCCACAACTTAGCCACTGAGTTGCGAATTCTCAAACTACAAAGTCGTAGTTTGTAAACCAATTAATATAGAGTTTGAAATTAAATAAAAAACAACAGAAAAATAAAAAAATAAAACCCTAATTAATTTTTACAGCCCAAACAAATATAGATTGACTCAAAGTAAAAGGAAAATCCGCCTCCCTTTATTTCAATTCGTTAATTCAACTGATCCCCTTTTTTGCTCATCAAAAATTAGGGTTTTGTGATGAATTGAAGACGCCGATCCAATTGATCGATTGCGGCGATTATTTCACTTTGATTGACTTCGTCAATCAACTCCTATCTCTAATTTGATCATGGTTGCTCCAATTGTGTCGAGCTTGAGTGATAAAAAATGATATGCGAATTACTTTATTTTCTCTTATTGATATGCTTAAACTTGATGATTCTGCCAGTGAAGAATTGGGTTGGAATAGGGATACAAACCCTATTAGTTCGTTCATTTATTTTTGGATTAAAGTTTTTGTGATTTTATCACTTGCGTTACTTGACCGTTCGATTATTGATTGAATGCTTGTGATGAATATTGACTTGTTCATCTTATCATCGATTGAATATGTTTGAATTTTTTTCCGCTCTTTTTGCTCCTACAACCAGCTCATTGTTCGCTGACTTGTTCCTCTAAAACTTTAAATAATTTTAATTTATTTGCTTGAACACTTCAACATAGTTTTGTTTGACCATTTCTTTATGGCTGCTCCTTGACTTTGTTCATGACCCACGGCTTTTATTTTCTTCATTATTATATGCTTATATACCTGTATACATACATACATACGTGTATATGCATATTTATGTATATAAGTCACTTATTTGGTGCACTTCAGTTTTCTATGGCATGAATTCTAGTTGTCACCATATATATGTATGTATGTATACATGTGTGAACATGCATGTATATATGTATGCTGTGTGACTCTCTGAATGTAGCTTGATGTAGTGTCTGTTGCACTTGTATTTGTTCATGTTGAACCGCTTGCTCATATTGCCGTTGTACATTTCTGGTATGGGTTCCTTTTGAAGTCTTGTTCCACTGGCTTATTGAGTTAATTTAGCGTCTTGTCTCATTGAAGTGCTTTTTGTATTATTATTGTTGTGGTCTTGTAGTTTGGTTCAATTTGTTGCCTTTGTTATTGAACCTAGTTGCATTTGTTGGTCTACATTGGTTAAGGGAATTACCTTGTCAAACTTTTTGGCTTGATTGTATGGTTCCATTGTGCTTTGCACTGCCATTGTTGTGTTCACCACTGCTCTATTTTGGTCTGTTTCATCATGAAGTCTGGTCTGGTTTGGTTGTATGGTTTGGACAGTTCATTGCTCAGACGCATTATGGTCTGGTTCCACGTAAATTTGAGTCTTCATGTGCACATTTCTGAATGCATGCATACCCATGTTCATGTTGACTAAAGTTGAACTTTTATTTGAACTAGTTTCGATACATTTTGTGATCTGGTTCCATATGGATGTTGGCTTCATTGATTTGGTCTTCATATGTACATTTGAGCTGTTGTCTTGTCTATGTTGCATCTCTTATGTTCACAATTGACTGTGTTACTCCTGAGTACTGCTTTATTCTTTGTACATGTGCATTTTTCTGTAGTCTGGTGTGTGCTGATTTGAGTCTGGTTGCATTGTTATTGTGGTCTTATTTTTGCCTTTGTACATTTGCTTTTGACATGTTGTTTGGTCTTTTTAGCCTTAGAGTGATGGTCTGGTTAAGGTTGTTTTATGGTCTGCAATGTTTTGGTTGAGGTTGTTGTCATGTTCATCTGGTTGCATATGTATCAGTGCATTATGGTCTAGGTTCCTTTAAAAGTCTTGTTGCATTGGAACTTTGTACATGTCTTGTTGCACTGATGTTCTGGCCCATTGTATACGTGTTGGTGCACCACTTTGTATGTTTTTTTGTTTTTGCATTGCACCTGTGTTGAATCCAGTCTCGGGTTAGGTTTGACCTTATGCTCACCGTCCCTGCAATTTGAAAAAGGAAGTGTACATTGGTGTGCATGACCTTGTGGCATGTATAGTGAAATACTGTGCATGTCACAAGTTGTTCGTGTAATATGAAATTAAAAAATAAATGATGACGAACAATCCAAATAACCGAGGAAACAATATTTTCAAAACACATACTTTATTGTGTACTGCAAAATATTTTCTTTTTCAATTTTACCGCATCAGTGTTTCTTTTTCAGATAGTTCAGATGTTGAATACATGTTGGAACAGAGTTGAAAGTAAAAATACGAGTATTGATTGAATTACGTAGTGAGGTGAAATATGTATGAAAAATTGTATATTGAAAATTGTATTGTAATTGAAACTATAGTGAGAGCTTAAATTAGTACTATTCGAATTTGTAATAAAATGTTTGTTTAAATATGAATTCTGAGTTATTTATATTATTCACAAAATATCTATTTAATTATGTGGAAAAATAAAATAGTACAACGACAAATACATTTAAACGAATATATATATATATATATATGTTTATTATCATCAAATAAAAATCATAGGCTATTGCATTCTACAATCTCCCCCTTTTGATGATAATAAATATATATTAAGATTTTGACTATATTAAATGTATTTGGTCTTGATGAATTCTATTAGCTCCCCCTATTTGAATGCTCCTCCAACAACAAAGCTTCCCCTTCACATATGCATGAAAATAATAATAAAATGCAAATAAAAAACAATAAAAAAATGCAATGAACCTAGATGATAATATGGAATTAAAAAAAATTGAACTTATTTGCCAAAATCTTAACTTCTCTCGTCCCCTTTTGTTATCAGCAATAGAATAACAATGTTAGAAAATAGTGACAAAATGATAGATATTAATGCAATATTAACACCTAATCGAGTATAAATATTAAATTTCAAGAAAGATCAAACAAAAATCATAAATACTCTATTAGGCACATATTCTATTTAAGAGTAATAGTGGTAATGTTGGCATAGAAAATCATATAGTCGTGTCCATTTGTGGTATATTTATGACAAGGAATTTTTAAATACTTACTAACCATGCATAACGTTAAGACTTTTAAATAAGATTAGTATATTCCCTATTTAAAAAGGAATTCCAAGCATCTTCTAACCATGCATAACTGTGAGGACTTTTAAATGTGGTTAGAATCAACTCGCCTATTTTATCCAATTTTGATATGTGTTCCATACATGCATAACCATAAGGACTTTTAAATGAGCATGAAAGCACATAATCAAAGATTCCAAGTAGTTCACCCATGCATAACCGTGAGGACTTTTAAATGAGAGAGGGTACTTTTGAATGATTTTATTCCAAAAAAATGAATAATTTTCTGTTTAAATACCACATTTTGACATACTATATTGGATTTTGATGAGTGATTATCGTAGAAATATGATAGGAATAGAGATGGTCATGGAATTTTTACCAACTAAAAGTCATTAAAAAATTTTTTTAAATTTTTAAAGGAATTTACTAAATATACTGTCTCAATTCATAATGTATGATTAATATCAACACTCATCACTTCTTTCAATCATTATTTATCTTTTTGATAACCAATAGGGAGTCAAATTAGTTAACATAGACATTTAAAATCAAAATAAAATCACATTTCTAAAATGCCTAAACTAAGACGAAGTTGACAAAAACTATTTCTTGGAATGGGTTTTCTAAAAATGTCTGCAAATTGAGAATCGGTTGGAATGAAGTTTATGAAGATATTTTCTTTGAAAATGTGATCTCTAATGAAATCATGTCTAACATCTATATGCTTGGTGCAAGAATGGTGTACAGTTTTATTTGTGAGATCAATTGCACTTTTGCTATTACATAAGTGGGACTCGTTTAAAATTTAGACCATAGTCTTGCAAAGTTTGTATCATCCATTATATTTGAGCAGAGCAACCCTTAGAGCAATATACTCTACCTCAGTGGTAGATAATACAATTATGTTTTCTACTTGACTATGCAACTAACGAATATACCAACATAAAACACGTTCCACTACTACTTTTTCTATCAACTAGACTGCCAGCATAATCTGCATCTGAATACCCTTTTAGCTCAAAGTTATCATTAGTTGGATACCATATACCAAACCGTGGGGTGTGCAACGGACACCTTTCCTCCTACTGAAAATAGTATTTCTTTTGATGATTAGCCAACAATTTTGCACAAATCAGAATCAAAAATAACATTCATTCCCTTATCACAAAACTGGTTGATTGGATTATGGTGTAGATTTTCAACATATAAAACACCTTTAAAGTAAATGTACCATTATCTACTTTACCTTTACCGATAAGTTTACATTTATCATTGTTCCCCATTGTGAGTATGCCACCTTTGTACTTTTCTAGGCTAAGGAACTTTGATTGGTCGCTCGTCATATGCCTGGAACAGCTAGAATCTAGGTATCACTCTTGTTGTCCCTTAACATACCAACATACCTACACGAGGAAAGATTGTTATGACCTATTTGTTTTCATAGGTCCATGATTATTAGTGATAAAAGATTTTGAAAAACAATTTTGTTAGAACCAAAACAATCTATGTTTGTTCCTTTTGGCACCCAGATTCGTTTGACTTTAAGGGAATTTACATTCGTGCCTTTAGGAACCCAAATTGATATGGTTTTCATGTGTTTCGGTCTATACCAGCAATTGTTTTGACTATGTCCAATTTTTCTGTAAATCGTGCACTTGGAGTTGACATGATTAGTTTTAGTTCTAACTCTTTTAGATTAAGTATACCCTAGTCCTTGTCTAATAGGATTAACAGTTTGTTCCCCAATAGCATATTTAGCAATCATTCTCCTTTAGAGAATTTTTCTAAAGTTGTAGACAATTGTTGGCCTTGTGACTTGAGAGATTCATTTTCATTTAATAACAAAGTGCATTTTCTAATAGAACTTTCACTCCTAGTATTTTCACTTTCTTTCAACATCAGGATTTCATTTTCAAGCGATTTAATTTTAATTTTTGATTTTTTTTATTTCCTCTTCCAATAATGGACACTTATCACACATAGGGCTTTTATTTCGATAATTTTAAACCAATTGTCAAGCTACTTATTTAGTTCTATCAAACTATCTTTTTGTGATTCAATTTTAGCGGACTTCTCCCTAAGTCTTTCAAAACTGCCATTTACTTCATGAAAATGTATAAGTAATTGTAAATGAGTAAGTTTTGTTATCTCGCTTGGCTCGTCATCATCGCCGTTGCATGTTTCTCCTAAAAAACACAGATTTGCTTTTTCATCCTCACTGCTAGTGCTTTCATCATCTTCATCGCTTTCATTCCAAGTTGCTGCAAAACTTCTCCTTTTCGGTTTCTTTCCTTTGCTGAGTTGATTTTGAGGACAATTAGGCTTGATATGACCAGGTTTATTGCACTTGTTAATAATGATCTCCTGCTTTTCTGAGTCGTCTAAAACTTTGACCATTCATCTCTTTAATTGTTGATTTAGGGATGGATTTCCAAACTTGCGATTCCACCTTTTGAATCTCTTTATTATCAGTGTCAGTTTAGCAGCTCCGTCATCATCATCATCTTCAATTTCCGTTGTTACTTTGAGATTTATTGATTTCTTTCACGTATCTGCTCCTTCACGTTCTTCCTTGAATTTTATTCTAGCTCATAAGTGGTGAGATTTCTGATGAGTTCCTTGACTTTAACCTGTTTTAGATCTTTTGATTCTTAAAGGGCAATCACTTTTGCTTCAAAATTTCATGAAAGAATTCTAAGGATTTTTCAGACTATTTCCAGTTTTATGAATGGTCTTCTTAGGGATTTTGATTTATATACAATATTAGAAAGTCGTCCATACATTTCTTTGACACTTTCATCCTTTTCCATTGTGAAGTTCTCGTACTCGCTACTAAGCATAGCAAGGCGAAAATCTTTAGCTTGGGAGGTTCCTTCATAAGTCACTTCAAGCATGTGCCATATTTCCTACGTAGTTAGACAATGTGAGACATAATTAAATTAAATTTGATCTAATAAAAAAATAATAGAATTCATAGCTTTACATTAGCATTTTGCAGTTTATTTTCAAGATCTGTCCACTGATCCATAGGCTTTTCAATTTCCTGATTATCCACCATTATCGTTGGTGTCCTATATCTCATTTCAATAATATACCATGCATCTTTGGTTTTCAAAAAAAATTCATTCTAGTTTTCCAATATGCATATTCGCCACTAAACGTGCTTGGTCTAGCTATGGACCGACATTCAGCAAAAGCATTATTAAAAGAGGCCATTTTTTAGTAAATCAAAATTTTAAAACAGAAAAATGGTTTTTGTTTCTAGTTCCGATACCACTTATAGGATAGTTTTCACCCCAGAAAGAGGGAGGGGTAAATAGGGTGATACTAAAATAATGAGAAAATCAAATAAAAACAAAAAGTAATGCTGTAAAGATCACACACAGATTTACCCAGCTTCGGCAAAAACCTACCTACGTACTGCCCCAAGGTTTCTACTAGAAATTAAGTAATCGGACACTTACAAACACACATAAACTTGTGATACCCACTAACTTGATTAACCTAACTCTAAGCTCAAAACTCTGCCATAACTCAGCCACTGAGTTGCGAATTCTCGAACTACAAAACTGTAGTTCGTAAACCAATTAATCTAGAGTTTGACTTTCAGTAAAAAAATAACACAAATAAAAAAACCCTGATTAATTTTTACAACCCAAACAAATATAGACCGACCCAAAGTAAAAAAACTGTCTCCCTTTATTTCAATTCGTTACTTCAGTCGGCCCCTTCTTTGCTCATTAAAAATTAGGGTTTTGTGATGAATTGAAGACGCCAATTCAATTAATCGATTGTAGTGATTATTTCCCTTTATTGGCTTCATCAATCAACTCCTATCTTTGATTTGATCATGGTCGCTCCAATTGTGTCGAGCACGAATGATAAATAATGGTATGCGATTTACTTTATTTTCTCTCATTGATATGCTTGAACTCGATGATTCTGCCAGTGAAGAAATGGGTTGGATTTACAGGGATATAAACCGTATTAATTCGTTCATATATTTTTGGTTTGAAGTTTTCGTGATTTTATCACTTGCATTGCTTGGCCGTTCGATTATTGATTGAATACTTATGATGAGTTCTGACTTGTTCATCTTATCATCGGTTGAATATGTTTGAATTTTTTTCTGTTCTTTTTGCTCCTACAACATGTTCATCGTTCGCTGACTTGTTCCTCAAAAACTTCAAATATTTTTAATTTGTTTGGTTGAACACTTCAACACAGTTTTGTTTGATCATTTCTTTATGACCGCTCTTTGACGTTGTTCATGACCCATGGCTTTGATTTTCTTCATTATTATATGCTTATATACATGAATACATACGTAGGTGTATATGCATATTTATGTATATATGTCACTTGTTTGGTGCACTTCAGTTTTCTATGGCATCAACTCTGGTTGTCACCATATATATGTATATGTATACATGTGTGAACATGCATATATATATATATATGTATGTATGTATGTATGTATGTATGTATATGTATGTATACTGTGTGATTTTCTTAATGTAGCTTGATACAATGTCTGTTACACTTGTATTTATTCATGTTGAACTGCTTGCTCATATTGCCTTTGTACATTTCTAGTTTGGGTTCCTTTTGAAGTCGTGTTCCACTGGCTTGTTGAGTTAATTTGGAGTCTAGTCTCATTGAAGTGCTTTTTGTATTACTATTGTTGTGGTCTTGTAATCTGTTTCAATTTTTTGCCTTTGTTATTGAATTTGGTTGCATTTATTGGTCTGCATTGATTAAGGGAATTGCCTTGTTGAACTTATTGGCTTGATTATATGTTCCATTATGCTTTGCACTGACCATTGTTGTGTTCACCTCCGCTCTGTTTTGGTCTGGTTCATCTTAAAGTCTGGTCTGGTCTTGTTGTATGGCCTGGACATTTCATTGCTCTAATGCATTATGGTCTGGTTCAATGTAAATTTGAGTCTTTATGTATACATTTCTTAATGCATGCATATCCATGTTCATGTTGACTAAAGCTGAACTTGTATTTGAACTAGTTTTGATGCATTTTATGACCTGGTTCCGTATGGATGTTGTCTTCATTGATTTGGTCTTCATATGTACATTTGAGCTATTGCCTTGTCTGTGTTGCATCACTTGTGTTCATAATTGACTGCGTTGTTCCCGACTATTGCTCTATTCTTTGAACATGTGCATTGTTATGTAGTCTGGTGTGTGTTTATTTAAGTCTAGTCACATTGCTATTGTGGTCTTCTTCTTGCCATAGTACATTTGCATTGGAGTTGTTGTCTGGTCTTTTTAGCCTTAATGTGATGGTCTGGCTGAGGCTGTTTTATGGTCTGCACTTTTTGGTTGAAGTTGTTTTCATGTTCATCTAGTTGCATATGTATCAGTGCATTGTGGTCTGGGTTCCTTTAGAAGTCTTGTTGCATGAGAACTTTGTACATGTCTTGTTGCACTAATGTTCTGGTCCATTGTATACATGTCTGGTGCACCACTTTATATGTTGGTTTTTTTGCATTGCACCTGTATTGAATCCAGTCTCAGCTTGGGTTTGACCTTGTGCTCACCCATCCCTGCAATTTTAAAAAGCAAGTGTACATCGGTATGCATGACCTTATGGCATGTACAGTGAAACATGTGCATGTCACAAGTTGTTTGTGTAAGATGAATTTAAAAAATAAATGATGACGAACAATCCATACAACTGAGTGGCAAACAATATTTTCAAAACACACATGTTATTGCACATTGCAAAATATTTTCTTTTTCAATTTTACTACGTCAGTGTTTCTTTTGCGGATAATTCAGATGCTAAATATAGGCTAGACCAGAGTTGAAGATAAAAATACGAGTGTTGAGTGAATTATGTAATGAGATGAAATATGTATGAAAAATTGTATATTGAAAGTTGTGCTATAATTTAAACTTGTATAGTGAGAGCTTAAATTTGTACTATTTGGATTTATAATAAAATATCTGTTTGAATAAAATATTTGTTTGAATATGAATTCTGAGTTATTTATCTTATTCAACAAATATTTATTTAATTATGTTGAAAATTAAAATAGTACAATGACAAATACATTTAATCAAATATATATATTTATCATCGTCAAACAAAAATCATAGGCTATTTTGTTCTACATTTACCTCATATTATATTTATATGGCAGTGATGATTGCATTCTGAAAATCTTCATTGTATCGAAGACCAGAGATCTTCCTATCAAAAGGACTGCTTGTTGATATTCTTCAGGTCACTCCTAATATATAGACATTTATTACAACAGTGGTCCTATCATGTTTTGAAATCTTAGGATTATAAGGACTCTCACTACTAATGGTAATAGGAGGAGTGCCTCTGGTTTCGTCCAATCCCAGAACGAACTTGTATGGACGAATGTTTGACAGTACATTTTTGATCATATTAATTGATCTCTATCAACGTATTATCTGCTTGGTGGTGGAGAATGCAACTTCTCTTTGATTAACACCCTTTACTGAGATGTATGAGCTTAGTAGTTATACGTTGGTAGAAATCAGTTGTGTGATTAAGGAATGGCAATGTGGCAATCTAAATGGAATGTGCTTTATGGAAGAATAAAGCATGGCTTTCTGAAAAGCAATGCTAAAAGCAAACCGTGGCTTTGTTAAAGTTAAGCATAGCCTTAAGAGCCTCACATCCAGGAAGGATTTGGGATACTACATGGTCCGTAGGACATATTCCGGGCCATTAAAGGCATCTGTTGCCCTAAAATGATGAAATGGACAAGTATGGAGGCTGACGGAGATCATGTAAAGGCACCGAGTAATACTCAGTTCATGGTAATGTAGCAGTATAGTTCGGAGACTATGTAAAGACACTGAAATGAACTAGCACTGCTATATGTGGATCGAAGGGAAAGGCCACTAGTTCCCTATCATGTTGGAAATCCAATTCCAATACGAGCTTTATGGTTTTGATTGTATTCCCAAAATATCTATAATGCTTTGCAAACATTTCAGCTACCCCTTTGGTATCATATATTCTGTCCGGGTTCCATTTGACCTAGTCCAGATATATTACCATAGACTTAGTCCGAGTATTGAAACTTTATTTTGATAAATTACTTGAAAAGTGTTTCAAAAGAATGTCATTAAAGATAATATCAAAGTGTTTTCAGTATAAAGTATTTTGGTTATCATAAGGTAAAAAAACCCATCCGTGTTTATATGCAGCATTGTCTTATGAGATACTATCTTTTCAAAAGTTTTTTTAGTACCCATCTATGACTATGTCATATGTTTATGGTTTGAGTATCTCATGCTGGTTTATCAAGCCTGATCCCGGTATTTTTAAAACTCGGGTCAGATACGAGTAGTTTTAAGTTTAGTTAAAGACGCTTGGAGTTTCCAGAGGAGAGCTGGAGACCTTCATCCACATATAGACGTATTTTATTATCCACTGCATGTATTATATTTTTTATTTTCAACAATTGTAAGAACAGAAATTTGTAACGGTCCAGGCTGAATGTAGGTTATACTCCGATATTGTATTTAAATTTTTTCGCTGTAAAGATTACACTGAAATAATATATGCTATTCCATTCGTGTGATATTCTGTTCTATATTTATTTCCTTCTTCCCCTAATGTTCAGGCTTTCCGGCACTTGGACTTGCAACATGGGAATGGATTAGTGTCGATTTTCAGGGCTCGAAAAATCCCGGTCATTACAGTTATGGTAGATATGTACAATATGAAAGTTATATTGGAATTCTAATTTAAAATTATTTAAAGAGTTAACTATATATTAAATAAGATTTAATTAATAAAATGTTGTATATAAGATTATTGTATAGGTTAATTAAAATAAAAAAAGTTATACAATAATGAAACTTATATAATATGAGTGTATAAACTAAAGGTGGAACATTAAGGAAACCCAAATAGACTTAAGGAATAAATACATATGTAAATGTATGTATACTGTGATTTCTGATGTGTCTGACACTTGAATCACAGGGGGTGTTTCATACAAAATACATTATTCCATAAGTCGATATCACTCAATATAATATATTGAAGATTATGAATCTTCAATATAATGTTGTCATCTACCATATATACATTAATAGATTACTTGCATACTCCTTGGTTGTTGAGCAAACTTAAGTTAGGGATGTTATGTGTAGTATTATTTATATATTGAATGGACGAGATAAGATAACTATATGTATTTGTTAAGCAAACTCAAGGTACATATACTATACTTAGGTCGTCGTTATGTGGTAGGAATGAGTGAATAATCTCTTTCGATTTATTGAGCAAACTCAAGGTCGAAATGAGATTAAGACAAGGAAAAATAGGTTAGGAGTTTTATGTGATACAACTGATAAGGAGTTATCCATCTTTTGTGGGAATAAGATTTGTTGAGAAAACTCAAGGTCAGAGTACCTAGACAGACAAGTCCTAAGACCTACTTGTGAAGTCGAAATACTTCTATATTTCAATTTAAGGTTTGGAGAACATAAAAGACTAGTGGGAGCCTTGTTAGAAAAATAAACCGGTAACATTTAACCTTTCTAATATTGTAAGAACATATGCTAAATAATGTTATCTACAATGATAAATTTGTGCATTTAATATGATTGATAAAATGTTTATCAATTAACATATACAAACAAAATGAATTGAAAGTTGACAAATGTAAATATAATACCCACTATTAAATGCCTGCTGTATGTTAATGTTTTCTATGCCCATGCAAGTGTCTAATTTTTACAACTACTTAATACATTCGTAAAATGGTCACTTACGTGCTTATTGGTTGAGACTATGTATTGCACTCTATGAATTTTGAACTCTAAAAGCAATACAAGATTATTGATATTTGATCCATATACTATCATGTGTAAATGTCATATGGTAAACGGTCACTATTCGTAATGTACGATACTTCAATGAATATAGTTCACTGGAAATAAGCCAATAAGTAGTATATTTGAGATCATGAATTCAACTTGATTGATTACAAAAGGGATCATATTGTGCTAATGTAACATAAGACCAAAAACTACAAGATAGATCTAAGAACTCAATCGCTGAAATGTCATTTTGATCGGTTTACGTAAAGTGCGACATATTTGATGTCCTTAAATGTTAAGGATAATTGAACGTGCTTTTGTAAAGAGTTTGTTATGATATTATAGTAAGATTTTCTTTTGAATAGTTTGACAATTTGAAAAGAAAACGAATATATAAGAATAGATGTAATTTAAGGTACAGTTGGGATGGAGAGAATGAATAGTCAATTCTACATCATATAGAAACATTGGAAACGAGAATTATAATAACAATTGATACTTAATATTGGAATAAGAAATATGATTTCTATTCCGAAATGTATTTTCATATAGAAAATTGTTTTCTATGAGATTTATTTCTTTGAGCTCAAGATATTTGATCAACGAACTCTCCACTGTAATAGTTGTCGTGTATGAAATAAACAAATTATATTAAGTGAATGATGGACCTTCGAATTTAGTATGTTATTATAATAATGGTGGAAATAGTGGAAGCATGTCATATAGCACTTATTAATTGCATCATAGTACGAAAATTATTTTCGTAAAACTTACGATACATTATTAATGAAATAACGATTATTTTTGGGTATCGACTGAAAAAAAATTGACATAGCTATATTTCAATATGAATATTATGAATATTCTTTGTGAAATAAAACTACAATGTGGTAATTTTTCTATAACAAAAGTGATGCATTGGAAAATACAAAAGTATCCAATATTATTTTAGCTGTTTTGGAATAATAGACTAAGCTGTAATTTTGAGAAATAATTTTATTGTATGATTTTGAATCATATGACACTTGTTAATTATATCTCAAACAATAAAGGGATATTCACCCATATAGTGGGAGTATCATAAGAGTTGATGAACTTTCGGATTGATACATATAAATGTATGCAATCGTCATTCTATAAATACCAAAACGATTCCACATACTTCGTCATATTTATTGATGATTTATCATCGACATGGGCATGTGTATTCAATGCACGTGTAGTAAGTTTATGGTAAACTTGTAAAATATAAAAAAGAAGCACATAAAATAATAAATGATAGAAATGATTTGATTAGATCAAATGAGTGAGTATATTGGAAAATGTTCCAAACGTACCTAAAATGAATAAAGATTCAATCCCAAAATTACTCCTCCATGTGATACATAATGATGCATCGATATGGAGTAATCGAACTTTGTTGGACAATGTACGATTAATTGTGAGTGAAGTTGAGTTAGTTTCTTTTTATGAAGTAATGTACTTTATATTAGTACACAAGGTTAATATTATTTCATCTGGATAACAATTTAATTTTTTTTACAATATAAGGGTTTATAAGAAACTCCAACATATCATACGCCAAGGAGTTGGCATGTTGTGTAAGTCGAAAGATTGCACATAATAATTGGTTATGAGGAATCTTGTATAAACTCCCCAAAAGGATTTTGAAAAGACTATCATTGGATGACATATTTATGTTTCGAACATTATTTTTGTAAACTAAAACCAAATCAGTTTTATAAATAAAGAAATTCATAAAAAAGTTATGAATACCTATTTTATTGCACTGAGAAAAATTGCTGTTTTAGGATACACCAACTTCATTGTAAAGAAATTTCTTTGAGGAATTATTGGTAGTAAAATGGAATTGGATACGATCCATAAATAGAACTGATTATGTGAGATGAAATGAAATTAACTAACCTAAAAGAACACATAACATTGGAATGTCTAATAAGTATTCTTGGACATCTAAGAGAAACTACGAGTTTCTTATTAATGTCAAAAATATATAATCTATATTATTTAATTAAAACCATTGAGAGTGCTGACTCTATATGGTATGATGCGCAAATCCAAAAGAATTCCAAGTACGCTATCAAAATATAGATTTTGGTGGTCGTAACTGAAGGGATGTGATCCATCGACCACGACCATGCCATTATGAGTAAGACTAATGTAGTTGGAATTAAATGAGCAATGTTGATAAGAATAATATCACAAATTCAATTGTTGAAATTAGCATAATAGATTCGATATTCAACATGTTTAAGTCAATTTGGATTTACTCACAAAATTACCACTTGATAAGTCCCAGTGTTTTAGTACATATGTATTGAAATTGAAAATTCTAAATAACGATTTAGAGTAAGCTGTTTACACATATTAACCAAAAATGTCTCAAAGTCAGTGGGAGTAATATTGAGTTTGTGAGTCTTTGGATATGATCCTAGAAATATATGAAAGTATGATTTTATAAGCATCAAGATTGAATAAGATAGAAATATCAAATAGTTTGATTTTCAGTCAAAGTGCAGAGTAAGCGTGTGTACATAAGAAAGAACGTTAAAAGATATATTGATATTTCTAAACTATAAGTAAACTACACATTGTTGATTTTAACAATGTACTTGCGTTAAAATCAGTTGTTTTAATACTCAATATTGGATAATAAATGATGTCTTTTATAGTAAGTATAAAAGATGTCAGGAATGTCCTAAATGATATGCAAGAGTACCATATTAAAATGTTTAATATGGAACATGTAAGATTGATTCCTTTGCATTGGCAAAGAAATTATCATACATGTTGTGTTGTCTACGATATCACGATTTGTTTATGTGTTTGTTACATGAGGCAATTATCAAATCCAAACTGATATCACTAAATGGTTGTTTGAAGTTTTCTCGTGTATTTATGAAATACTAGAGAGTTGTATATAGAAACAAAAACTCCTTATGAAGGAGTGTTCGAACTCAAACTTCATAATTCATATTGAGTGTAGTATGTCAATAATAAATTTAAGAATCTTTAAGGTGGAAATGTTTCAAATAAAAGACTGTGGCTTATTCAATGAAAAAAGGCTACATACATCACCTTGAATATTTCCACAATAAAAATAATGTACATAAAATTATAAATGCACAAATTTATAGCTGAGCTGATTCCAAATGTTGAGAATATCATAGCATTTTTATATGATATTAATGTCGATATGGTTCATAATAGAACTTAGAGCTCATTAGAGGTCGAGAGACATACTTCGAATTGTTCCACGTAATAAAGCAATTTACCACTGTCGAAGAGAGTTGATTAACAGAGTTGATAATTGAAACATAATATCATACCTGTTCACAAAGAGACTGACCCAACTGGTTTTGAGAAACTGATTGGAGAAGTTGGAATAATATTCCATAATTGACCCTAAGTGCAACTGAGAGATTGATAGAGTTAAGGGTATTCCCTAGGGACAATTATGTAATTTGTTACATATATCTAACTTGTTGAACAATCTTGTTCATAATAAAATTGTTTCTTTCTATTATATACTAATATAATGTTGTTATATTAATTAATTAATTAATTTAATTAAGAGTATATTTAATATAAAATCCGTAAATGGCATGTTTTGTGATAGTATTTACAAAGTGTTGTAACTGTGAGTAATTTATCACAGTAAAACAAATATACCATTTTAAATTTTCCTAGTCAAGATGCATCGAGACTGGATATCGATGTATCCGTTAAGACTAGAGTATGTAACACTCTCCAAATGTTGGGTAGTGTACTACTCATGACTGCTGGAGGCACCTAGAGGTTACGTACTGATAGTTATTGAATAACTACGGAATGATTCACTTGATAGTTTTCTGTTGGTTAATATAACGAAGTTCAAGCAAAAAATATCGATGTGACTGATTTACAAAATTCTCTCGGCTCGAGAATACTATGGATTTTCAATTATGAAAGCTCCGCTTTGATTATAGTCAAATCATGTCATTGCGTTCCATCAAGTGGCTATAGTTGGGTTGAGTGGAAGTATTGGAAGTGAAGCACTATTCGAGAAAGGATTCGTCTCCTCCGTTATATAGGGTTAGTATCATGGTCAACTCAAATCAACTCAAAGTCAAAGTCTCTAGCCAGAGCATTTTGGTTAATAATAATTGTTATTATTGAACCAAGGACTTTGTGTTTGGACTATATAGTTAAATATGGATGATATTGGAATTTTGTCCATTACCAAATTTTATAAGTCCTAAAATGATATAGTTTTGACGGAGAGAATTGGTGTAAATAATTGTCACTATCAGGTACCGCTTATAATAAGTAAAATTTGATTTTATCAAAAAGACCTGTAAGCGATGAATTCAGCCAAACTGTCATACCACCTGCTAAGTGACTGTGAACTTTAATATTTGAACTGTTCAATATTAATCGCTGACTGAATTCACACATCTGAGTCGCATAATCGCATTTATGATTTCTTCGAAAACCACACAATTTAATTAGTTTGTAAAATGTTGCAAACTGTTAAAATTAATTAATATTTATGAAATATTAATTATTGTCAATTTATTTAATGTTTTGAATGTTGTTGGTAATTATTTTAATGCATGTATAAAAGTTATATTTGCATATATCGATATGCGGTATCGGTAAAATTTTAACATGTTTTAAATAATAGAATAATTACATAAAAGTTGTTTTCTTTTATTTGGAAAAATTGCATATTTGGAATACGCTTGGATCAGCCATATAATGGGAAGAGGTGGAAATCAATTAATGAGATTAAAAAAGAAAATAAAGGAGGAAGTTTTAAAGGAAAAGGTTCCTTTAATTCTATTAAAAACAAAACCTCCTCATTTTTGAAAGTACAGAGAACAGATCGTGACTTTCATTTTTGTTCTCTCTTTTTTCTCTTCTCCATCATTCATCCATGGTTGAAATTTCATCCAAAAGAAAAAAATATCAAAACAAATTCAAATCAACATCAAACTAAATTAAAAAAGATGGTTCATTCTTCTCTTGCAAAGTGGTATGGTGATTTTTGAAATCTGAAGAGAAGCCAAAAATTAAGATGTGATGAAGGGCAAGGTTTATCGGATCTAGAGAGTGATCAATCAGATCTAGGTATTCTACTATCATTCAAGGTGTTTCCACATGCTTCATCCTAAGGTAATTATATGTAAGTATAATTCGATATTTACATGTTTATTATATTATTATTTTGATCTATGTTTGTTTATCATTTCCGTTTAATGTATGTTTACGATAAATCGACATGTCTTGGATCTCATTTTATTTCTAATAAATTGTCATCATTCTTTATGTTGTTTGGATCTATAATTTCTTATCACAACTTTACGCATGCCTACCTTGTTCAAATTTCTTTTATTTTATTGCAGATAGTTATGAAATTAAAAATTGACTTTGAATGAGATTTATGTACACTATGAGATAACCTTCACTTATTCAAATGCTAATGGATTATATATATATATATATATATTAAGTTATTTACCATTCGTTGAATCTGATTTTAATTACATATGTTAAATTTTTGTACAAGTGTTACAACCCTTGTTAAAACAAAAGTGGATACCTTGATTTAATATTAATGAATGGACTTTAATGCAAATTTTAACTATTTTTTGTTTCTATATTTAAAGTTTGTTGTACAGTTTGATGTATTGTTTCATTCCTAAATTAAAAACTTAATGAAAACTTTTAACCTTAAAACCAAAAACCTTTTGTACAAATGTATATACACATATACCATATGCCACATTGTTTGCAAATATATGCTTTCAGATCCAAATTATTAAATTTTAATTATTATTTTATGTAATATAAATGTTTTGTTTAAATCAAATTTGCACAAAGATTATGTGCAATAATGTAACCATTTTTTTGTTAAACATTTTCTCAATTGGAATTTCTTCTATTAATGTTAATTTAGGATTTCAAATTATTTAAAACAACCAATAGGTTTTCACTTTATAAGTATGTATGTATCCATAATTATTATGAATGTGTGGATCCATAATTATTATTAATGTATGCATATATTTCATTAACAAAATTTAGACAACGAAGGCATATGTAGATTTAGTTGATAAGTAATCGATGTCATTTAATGTATTAATTGTTACAGCTAAATGGTGAAAGAAATGAAAGTTTTTCCTCATTTCATATTCTATCATATCCATGTGTAGATTTGATTGATAAGTAATAATGTCATTATTGTATTGATTGTCATAGTTAAATGGTTAAAGAAACGACAGGTTTCCCTCTTTTCATATTCTATCATATCCATGTGTAGATTTGATTAGTAAGTAATAGATGTCATTTAATGTATTAATCGTCGTACTTAAATGTTGAAAGAAATGATATGTTTCTCTTATTTCATATTTTATCATATCCTCTCTTTATTAATTGAATATAGTAACATAGGGAAACAAATAGTTTCCTTCTCTTAATTTATTTTTACATATTTCATTTATACATATATACACCACATTTACACTTGACATAAATGAATGCATTTGATACATTCATCATATCACATACATTTGTATATTAAAAACTCCTTAAATTACTATATTGAATAAAATATTGGTTTTATTTAAAAGAAAATTTAGATAAGATCTAAATGCATTTAGACTTCATAGGCCCGTTAATGATTCAAAATGGTAATATTTTTAAAATTCATTCATTTCTTCCTCTACGGGCTGGCCCAGTTCTAACACTACTAGCATCTATGAATAGGCGGACTAAGGTGAAATGTCATGGTTTGGTTTATGGGTCATACGTCATATATCTCGGTAAGGGCATGCTTCTGGGTAGGGGATTTCAAGTGATTGTTGTAGGATCTGCCTTCTTCCCACTCAAGAAGTATTAAATGGTCAGGATTATCTTTTAGGTGCGTAGAGTGAAATCTTTGGTAGTGATCTGCTTGGGGTTAAGGTATTAATTTGCTATTATAAGGTCCGTCTCTTCCCATAAAAGAATTATTAAGTGGCCTAGTGAGATTTCTTATGATGTCATTTAAAGGGTTTGTCTTAGGTTTACGTACTAAATGACAGGGATTTGCCTAAGGTATAGGTATCAGATGGTCAGAGTCTGCAAAATTCCATTAAATGGGTATTATATAGCTCAGGTACTTTCTCTTGCATCGTTAGGGGATAATTGACGGTGGTGCATTGCACCCTCGTTAGAATTGTGAAATTGGACTGGAAGAGCCTCCAGGCATACAGTTGGAGGTATACTTGGTCGGATATAGTATAAGATGCGTAAGGCATACTACTTATCTAATAATACTTCCCAAATACTATCAAGGTAAGGCTTGAGATTTTCATTACAACCCAGAAGTTAGGGGGAATCAGAAGACAAAGGTGACGGCGAAAATCTGTGGCAATTTATCTAATTGTCTATGTTTTTGATATATTATGATTTACCTAGTTTCTGCTAGTAACTTAGTTTTGGTTTTGATGACAACAACCAGCGAGATCATATAAACATAGATACTAATGTTTTATCAAGTTATATATTGTATATAGTGCTGGATAATAGAAATGTCTTGAATAAGAAGACTGTACAATATCAAGAGCAGACTCAAGAGACTGATATAGAGATTTAAGAATTAGATATTGAAAACTAGTGTTGAATATTCAAGATAAGTTATAGAGTCATAGATTATTTTGTTAAAGCCCTGGTAGCAATTCTTTGATCTCTCTTCATTTTTTTCAAAATGTTTTTAAAACCTATTCTCTAATTTTAATGATTTTCACATATCTTGGCTTTTAAGAAAAATGATTTTTAAGAATCCCTATTTTCAAAATGATGTTTCAAACATCTTTTCAAAATAGGTAAATGATTCCTAACCTTTTAATTATTTATTTCTAAAATTATTATATTAAGTTTTTAAGTATTTTTATTTTAATATATACTTTTAATTTATTGCATTTGGATATAGATTTTGGTTTTATGTTTTCTAAATGTTTATGGTATTTAAATGTATATTTTGACATTCGTTAATACTTTGATATATATATATATATATATATATATTCACTTATACTTTGTATATTATTTTACTTTGAAAAGAAATTTTTATTTAAATCCTTTATATATTAAAATATTTCATAATATTTTTATAAAATTTTCTTAAGTTTTATTATGATTAAAATGTGTATAAACTATGCATAAATGATTTTTCAAAGTAACAAAATATTTACAAAACTTAATATTTTCAAAACAATTTTTATACAGTAATTTTTCAAAATACAAAAGGATATGTCAACATATCTCCTTATGTATGTCGACATATAGGCTAAGATTTTTAAAATTCAAATTTTGAAAGGAAGTGTTTGTTCATTTTATCTCCCTACGAATAGACATGACTATTGTTTCTCTATACATACGGGTTCTCTCAATGAATTTTAAACAACCACTTTCCAATATTTACTCTTCTCATTCATTCTCTTGATTTCTAAAAGAAATTCTACTCAAGATCTTCTCAAATTTAATTAGAATCAAATTCAAACTCTACTGATTTGATTCTCTGTTGAATATTCTCTGATCTTACTCACTCAAATCACGATCAAAGTGCTATTGAGGAGGCAATAGGATTATTTGTCTTCAAGATCAAGAAGCTGATTTCATAAACTCTACTAAATCATACTCAAATATTCTTGGGTGTGCTTGGTGTCCCTGAAATCCAAGTAGGTGTGCTTATGTCCCCTTTGAATCAAGTGGTTGTGCTTGGTGTCAGGTTTGAATCTAAGTGGGTGTGTTTGTGTCTCATCTAAATCTAGTGATTGTGCCTAGAGCTCGAAAAATCTAGAGGGTGTGTCTCATAGCCT
Source organism: Allium cepa (assembly GCA_030765085.1). Taxonomy (NCBI): domain Eukaryota; kingdom Viridiplantae; phylum Streptophyta; class Magnoliopsida; order Asparagales; family Amaryllidaceae; genus Allium; species Allium cepa. The sequence continues at coordinate 111,814,547 of CM060928.1, read as the reverse complement.
TGAAATCAAGATTGATAAAATTTGATATTTGAAAAGAAATCTGTACAAGAAATTATATGGGACTGGATCTCTCAAATTCTTTACATTTTACTTTTAATGCATTTATATATGTGTGTGTGTGTGTGTGTGTTTGCATCTGTGATTGCCAATTTGCATTGTTTAAATTATAATCTTAAAAGAATTCAAAAGGATTCATAAAAGTTAGTAAACACCATTCTCCACCCTCTAGTGTTAAGTTAGCCTTAAGATCTGCAAACTAACATTTGGTATCAAAGCATTGATTTTCAAAGTATTCATAATTTTGATTTTTGAAAATTTCTAATGGAAAAAGTTATTAATTCTATTTTTAACACTTTTATTGAAAAACAACTTTGCAAAATCAACATGACATTGTTTCATAAATTTGGATCCATTCATTATGAAAAGCCACTTAATCTTTTCAAAAGGATAATGCAGAAACAGATGCATTACATGGTTTTTGATAAACAGTCACCTAATGATCAAACGTTACAAATCAAAAGGACAAGTGGATATTGGACAGTAGATGCTCAAGGCATATGATTGGAAATCCATAAATTCTGATAGATATCGTTTAAAAAGATGTTGGATCGGTCATTTTTAGAGGCAACTTTAAAGGATATGTGATTGGCATCGGCAACGTCAGTAACTCTAAAGCTCCTGCTATTTCTAATGTTTTTCTAGTTAGGAATTTAAAACATAACCTGCAAAGTATTAGTCAATTATGTGATAAGGGCTTTAAAATTAAATTTTAAAAAGGTAAGTGCCATATTGAAGATAATGAGTCAAACATTATCTTTGAAGGTATTAGAAAACAAAACATCTATATATTAAGTATGAATGTGTCAAATGACAATTTACGTCTTTTGGCTGAATCAAGTGACCTTGGATTTGGCATAAAAGATTTAGTCATTTGAATTTCAAACACCTGTCTAAAATTTCAAATATGATCTAGTTAGAGGTCATCCTAAATGAGTTTTGATGTTAACAATCTATATGACCTGTGCCAATTATGAAACCTTAGAAAAAGTTCATTTAAGTCAAAAGATATAATTTCTACCTCTTAATCCCTTGAACTTCTTCATTTTGATGTTTTCAGTCCTTCGCAAATACAACCCATAAATCATAATAGACATGTCTTTATAATCATAGATAATTTTTCTAGGTTGACCATGGATGATTTTTCTAAAACTTAAAAGTGATGCTTTTGAATGTTTAAAATCTTTGTTAAAAGAATTTAAAATCAAAATTCTACGAAAATTAAAACAATTCGAAGTGATCACAATGGAGAATTCAGAAATGAAAATTTTGAAAATTTTTGTAATAAGAAAGGTCTTATACATAAATTTTCATTTCCAAGAACACCTTAACAAAATGGAGTAGTAGAACGATTCAAGAGTAAGCTAGAACTATGTTAAATGATAGTAATTTACCTAAATACTTTTGGGCTGAAGCAGTTGCTACAACATGTTATGTATTAAATATAATTTTAATAAGACCTTTGACTAATAAAACATCATACAAATTATTTTATAATAAAAAGCCTAAAGTATCATATTTTAAAGCTTTTGGCCGTAAATGCTTTATATTGAATACTAAAGAAAATTTTGATAAATTTGATGCCAAAGTAGATAAATTTATTTTTATTGGATATTCATACAGAAGTAAAGATTATAGATTTTTCGATACTAGCACCAACACTATTGAAGAGACGTTACATGTTTCACTCATTGAAATCGTTAAAATCAATAATAACAATTGTGATAAAGAAGAGAATGACAATAATGAAGTCACAAATAACGAACAAATAATGGCCATGATAATAATAATAATACTGAAAATATATATCCAAATAAGAGAGCCAAAATATTAAAAGATCATCCTATAGAAAATATCCTAGGAAATATAGAATCAGCAGTAAAAACAAGAAATCAATTAAATAAAATGAGTAACATAGCATTCATCTCAACTAATGAACCTAAGAATCCAAAAGAAGCATCATTAGGTGATTCATGGATTCTTGCTTTACTAGAAGAACTGAATCAATTCACTAGAAATAATGTTTGCAAACTTGTTCCTAAACTAGAAAATAAATCTATAATTGGAACAAAATAGGTATGTAGAAATATATTAAATGAACAAAGAGAGGTTGTTAGAAATAAAGCCCGCTTAGTAGCTTAAGGATATAGTCAAGAAGAAGGCATAGATTTTCATAAAACTTTTGCACTCGTAGCCAGGTTAAAAGCAATAAGAATCTACTTTCCTTCGCAAATTGTAATAATTTTAAATTATTTCAAATGGATGTTAAAAGTGCTTTTCTAAATGGTTTTATTAAAGAAGATGTTTGTGTAGAACAACCCTACTCTATTTGAAGATAAAATAATTTCAAATCATGTTTATAAACTAAAGAAAGCTCTATATGGTTTAAAACAAGCTCCTAGAGCATGGTTATATAGAATCAAATCATATTTATTACAATTTAATTTTGAAATTGGGAAAGTAGATAGTACACTATATATTAAAAGAAATAACAATGATATTCAACTAATACAAATATAGGTAGATGATATTATTTTTGGATTAACAAATGAACAACTAAACAAAGAATGTTTTGATATCATGACAAAAGATTTTGAGATGAGTCATATGGGAGAACTAACATTCTTTTTAGGAATACAAATAAGAAAATTAAATAATGTAACCTTTATAAGTCAAGAAAAATATGCCAAAGAATTAGTTAATAATTTTGTTACGTCTAATACCAAAGATAAACCAACTCCTATGGCAACCAATGAAAAATTAAATAAAGAAGAAAACTCAAAGGATGTAGAACAAAAACTTTATAGAGGTATGATATGATCTTTACTCTATATTACTGCAAGTAGATCTGATATAATGCATAGTGTTTGTCTCTGTGTAAGATATCGATATCAATCTAAGGAAACTCATCTTAAATTCGTAAAACGAATATTAGGATATTTAAATAACACACTAGACGATGGACTTTTCTACCGAAAAGAAGATTCTGTTGATTTAATTTCATATAGTGATGTTGATTATGCTGGTTGCAAATCAAACCGAAAAAGTACAAGTGGAACTTGCACTTTTTAGGACACTCTCTAGTTTCTCGGATTAGCAAAAATCAAAATTTGGTATCTCTATTCTAACGATCCTGACTCGACCTTCGAAAAATGGGCACCGAATACGACACTCATATTCAAATGCCGCAGATCCAAACGTCGTATCTGGTTCGCCGGAGCTTATAACACATTAAGTACAACACAGCGGAAGAAAAATGAATGATACATTTGATATACAACATTTGATACAATATCTGATACATCTGAATGATACAACAGGATGTTACAATAGAAAGATACAATAGATGTCAACACTATCAGAGATACAAAGAATAGCAGCGGAAAGATAATGTCTTCAAATGCCAAACTCTAAAACTCAATCTTTAATCCCAAGCTAGCCCGAACCCCATCACGTTTCATCCAGATAAGCAAGTCTCGTCCGAAAGCGGTTGCCAAATCCTAGGCTGAAAGCTATCGAATCTACACCTACTATGGAATTATCTGAAAACCTAACTCTAGACTGCCCGTGTGAAAAATAGTGGGCGCCCAGAGTTTAGGAAAGGACAAATAAACTCTAGGTCAGTCGTGGGACTGGTATGAGCAAACAAAAACATTTGGTCTTTTAAAATAAGCAACAAATAATTTAAAATAAATCCGCAATGCTTTTTAGAAAATGAAACTACCATAAGGCCTCCCGCCACACACAATGCAAACGCAGAATTGGAGGAGATTTCTCCTTATGATAGTCAAATATGCTTGATACGAGTAAATTTCTTTGCTATTATTACTAAGTGTAGAAAACCATTTCGAAAGTATAATATTAATCCTAGCCAACATACGACCAGTATCGTATGCCTACTATAGCTACCATCTAAACAGTGGGGCGCCACCATAAGTAAATGATAGGTTCTACAACTAAAACCGTACAAGGCACGTATTGGATGAATGGATTTCCAACAAATGGTCAGGCTAAGGAACTTCCTACTGCCACATGGGATCGCCTCTGGCGGGACGTCCCGAGAACCTAACCGGATCTCTGCCAACACAAGGCCGGGTTACCTCTGTAACTAGGTAACTACTGCTCGTGCATGCCATCCCTCGGTCCTTTGGGACCTTTATCTGAGGTACCTCTAAGCAACAACCGCACAGTAAATGGGATTGGAGCAACCACATGAGTAAGTATCTGGGCACCATACCATGATACCACCCTTTACCAGAAGGGAATGACACACCCTAAAGGGCGCGACCCTCATAACCTTGCCGCATCTTTCCTGTTTTGACCATTTCCGGGGAGTGAGCTCCTGATGCAGTCTCGTCCACAAAGCTACGCTTTATACAAAAGCCATGCTTTGATCACAAATGATCAAAAAATGATCATCAACACACCGCAGCACTTAGCATGCCACACTACCAAATTGGGAATATATCACTGATAAATATCAACTACATAACTTCTGAGCTCGTACGTCTCAAAGAAGGGTGTTAAGCTAAGAGAATAAATTCTCCGCCACCAAGCAGAAATGTATTTGATAGAGATCAGTTTAATATCTCAAAGTGTAGTGTCGGACATACAACCATACAAGTCTGTTCCGCGTTCGAACAGAATCGAAGGCACTTCCGAAGAAACCTTTGCAAATCCGGGTATCAACAATCCCGATCGGACTTCCCATCACTTAGGGAATCTCTATACCGTAGCTACTCAGTGCAGAGACAATCAATAGGTTATCCTATCGTTCTCGTAAATACCCGGTCTTCAACACCGGTCTTCAAATGCAATCCATAACGTCGTATCACTATTCGGAATGGGTTATATGACACAAGGTCCTCTCCCGGCTAAACTGAATAATGAGCGCCATATTAAAACATATGGATATGGGATTTCAGTTAAGTCACAACTTAAAATCCAAAGCTTTTCTTGTAAATGGTTAAACGAATTACCATTTTAAATCTTTAAACAAAAAAGATTTATTTCACAAAGTTTCACCCAGTTTCACAAAGATCAATTTATAGATTTCCAAAATAAATTTCCATTTCAAATGGATTAAATCTTTAAATTAAAGATTTAAATTTTTTTACAGCTTTCAAACTCGTTCCTAAGATTTATTCATAACTTGGGAAACTATTTTCATTTTAGACTTGAAATCCTTTTAACACAAATTGAACGTTCATTTCTTATGTGAAAGCCTTTATTATTTGAAAACAAACAGTTTTCCGTTTCAGGAAAATCCAATTATATTTACACAAGTTAAAATCTTGGGTTAATTTCAAATTCCCAAAACAACACCTTTAAAATGGTTTTAAAAATCCATATAAATCCATTTATAAGTTGGATAACCTTTTCAAACCTTAGTTCCAAATCATAGAATTCAATTTCAAATATTGAATTCAAATTTAAATCAAATTATTTAAATTTAAAAACTCAATCAAGTTATTCAAAATAACTTTTATTATTGTAACTCATTTACAAAAGCTTTCAATTCTAATTCCAAAACTATTTTGGATTCAAAAATTCAATCATTAAATTATTTCGAAATCTGTGACTTAACTCATTTCCACATGCAATCCATATTTGTGTGTGTATAAGTGTGGTCCAAGGGTTTTACACAATAGAAGTGCAAACATCATCAATCAGTACATATTCAAGTACAGTAATAATATTTGATAAGCAGTATAAACTATAACGCTTATCTTTCATTAACAGATCACAGATATAAATCACAGATAATAAATTACATCAACACGGCTCAAATCAAAACAAAGCATCACAATCAGGGATATCAAACAATTCAACAATCAATAGAGTTCAAACGTTCATAAGTATGGTCAATTAATTATCTGATTAAATTAAATCAGACAAATCACTAATCCTGGTTAATTAACATTAATCAATTTCAAATTATTTTTAACTAATTATTTCTTAATTATCCTTAATTAATTAAATTAATCAACCTTAATTAATTAATCAATCTTTAATCAATTAATCCTTAATTATTTAATTATCCTTAATTAGTAAATTAATTAACCTTTAATTAATTAACATTTAATTTATTATCCTTAGTCAATTATCATAAGTAATTATCCCTAATTACTTAATTAACTTTAACCATTAATTAATTACATTTATCTAAGAAATTACCTTTAAGTAATTAATTATTTCTATTTACTTATATTTTAATTAGTCTTCTAACTAATTAATTATTCTTAATTAATTTATCTTATTCATTAATTATCCTCAAATTTATTAGCTTAAATAATTAATCACATAGATCAATCATCCTTAACAAATTAATTAACCTCGAATAAATTTCACAAAGTAAAATGGCTTCAATTTAATTTCACAAAGTAATTTGCTTTTAAATCAATTTACAAAGTAATTAGCTTTTATTTAATTACACGAAGTAATTATCTTTTATTTACTTTCGTAAACAAATTAATCTTTTAATTAATTACCCTTTATTAATCTTTAATTAATTGCATTAAGTAATTAACTCTCAATTTCTTATACTTTAAATTATTACATTGATTGATTACTTCTTATATTGAACCCAGACCTTAATTAATTTAAAAGATAAACCGATAAATCTTACTTAATCACCATAATTTCAAAAAATCAAGACTTTGTTAAGTAAAGATAAACTTTTCAAATTATTTAATTTTATCATTTAAATTTTATTTGAACATTTTTTTTTGCCTTGGGACCTTAACAATACTTAAACTTAGAAGACTTGTTTATGTTTTGCTTTTAACTTTGAAAACATTGGCTTTCTTTTAAATTTTAAAACCTGGAACAACATTTCTTTCGAAGTTTAAAATCTGGTTTTAACGAAAACATGCCCGAGGCTATCAAACAAAAAACTCATGTAAACCCTTTTCTTCCCCAAATGATCAAATCGCCAGATACAATCGTGCACGTGCACGATAACTCCGACCACCGTAGGTCGACGCCGATACCCCCACCAAGTCGAAAACCATCCTATCGTCACGAACGATCAACCTGATTTGTTGGTTGGGTAGAGAATAAAAATCGAGCCCATTCGAATGAAAACTGGAACCCACTACATAGCTAAATCCACCTCGACCTCGCGACGCCGACCGTCTGGCCTCGCGCCACCACGTCTACACCACCTTCGATCACCCACAAAGCTATCCCCAGAATCCCCTCGAACTCGATGCACCCGAGAATCCTCAGCGATCCATTCTTCAACCAAGACTAAAACTAGGTTTAGGAACCTAAACCTATTCGCCATCGTCGCCACGATGGTTAAGCACCTCTCCGACCATTTTTTCTGTCTTTCCGGTCACCCACCCATCTCCAGAAGAAGACAAGACGCCCCCGATTACATAGGTCAAATGGAATTTCCCAAAAACGATTTTCCAGTCATTTCCAAATTTCTAACTCAATACTGTATTAGAAATTTTGATTCCAGTTTTAAAAGTCATGGTTTCCAAAATGGGTTTGAATTATAATCCTGAATCAATAAATTTTTATACTAGAATTTTATCTTGTTCGAGCCTTTTTCCTGTAATTTCAAGTTTCCTCGAAAACTTTGCTATGATTTATCCTTAAATTATTTTTAAGGGTTGAATCTTGTTGAAACTAACAAATTTTCTTTAAAGAGTATCCGCTAGAATGATTTAGAGAAGTGAGGAATGATTTTTGAACACATATAATGGCCTGTGAGCCTGGAAAATCAGTATTTCCTGATTTTCACTAATACCCAGCCTCTTTACTAATATAGGTATGTTCCAAAATTTTAAGCAATATACAAACACAATTTGGAGCATGCAGAACTAGTTGAATTCATCCATATTCCATAGGTATCAGATTTGGGGGTGTTGAGGTTGAACTAAGAACTGGGGTTTTTTTTTTAAAAAAACTGACAACAGGAAGACACAAATCCTATATACATGCAGATAGGCAAAACAACATCAATACAGTGATTCCTTTGCATCATATATTTGTTGTTTAATCCACAAATTTTCCAAAAGAAATGAGGGAGAGAAATCTTAAAACTTCACTGGAACAAAATGTTACAGGAAGATAGAGACATGGAAACAAATGTTTCCAGGAAAATCAAACACAAGCTTGGCCACTCATTCACATGCAAAGCCATTCACATTCATATAAGCATTCATATAAGAATCCAAACACAAAGGAAATTAGAGCAAGCATAGGTTTACTCACTTGTTTTTTTTTCTAGAGAGTTTCCAAAGCAGAAAATGAAGCCTGGATAATTCTTTTCTTTTTCCTACTTTGATTTTTGAAATTTAAATTTGCAACTTGAAATTATAACACTTTGTTTGATCTCTATTGCATGCTCTTGTTTATTCAGTTTATTAATATCAAAACAAGAATTTTAAATTCACTTACTATTTTGAATAAAACAGAGAGATATTTCTAGAACTTTGAAAAAAATGGCAATTTGTTTTGAGTCCTTGATCTTATACTTTCCTGCAAATAAATTGATTGATTCAATTGGTTAAATTCCTGTTTTCATTCATGTTTAACAAATTTAACTTAAAATCTTAAAAAGGGAAATCTGCTTGCCTTGAATTTGTTTTAGAAATCACTGCACTGCTTTCTTGGCCAAAACCTAAAGCATTGTCTAACCTCTAGTTTTAAATTTATTTGTATTAAAATTTGAGTTTTAAAATCATAATTTCAGTAAACAATAAAGTTTAAAACTACCCGAAAGATGGAATTTGTAGACCATGGCTTGAGTTTTGTTTGTATGTTTTTTCTTTTCTTTTCAGATTTACAAACTTTGGATTGAAGAATTTGCTTAGTTGAAACCTTGAACATTGCTTTGATTCTGTTTGCTTTATTTCCTTTCTTCCAGACTGCATTTTTCCAGTTTGAACATGTTTTGATTTTCATCTTTCTTTCTTTGATTCCATATTTCGAATTTGAGATGATGAATGAAGAGAAAATGTGATATTTCAGCATGGTTTTGATTTTTTTCCTTTGGTTTGAACTGAATTGTTTCCTTTTTGTTATCTATGCTTTGAACAGCTTTGATATTGAGATGTGTGATGCAAAATCCTTTTTCAGATTTTGCTGAGATTGGCTAAGATATGTTATATGATAGCATATGGGAAGGTGTGAATTTTCTTGTATTTTTTAAATTTCATTATTTTAAATAAAAGTAATGATGTTATTTGTATGTATATAGATATGTAAGATCTAGAGGTATGTTTACATTTGTTTTGTTTTCATGTACTTTAAACTTTACACTTTCAAATTATGCATTCATCTCAAAGCATTGTATAAACAAAATTTTGATATGTATATTAGTTTACTTTTAGTAATATATATTATCTATATTCTCTATTTATATTTGTATAACTTAAAGAAAAAGAATATTAAACTTATTTCAAACTATTATATTTTAAATAAGTAACTATCCTTATATCTGTATGTATGCAGTTTATACTTTTCAATACTTTTAAATGTATTCATATTTACAATTTCAAAATACGTGTGTGTATATATATCTATAACTTAAAGAATTCTAATTTTAAAATTTATTATACATTAATAAATAAACATGCATATATGTATGTATCATAATTTAATTCCAAACTAAAATCCAATTCCCTTTTTTTCAAGATATTTATTTTAGAGTTTCCAACTTAAATTTTAGTTCTATTTTATTTTATCTTTGTATTTCAATCCCAAATAAATTGTAAATAAATTCATGATTAAATCCAAAATTTTAACTTTCAATCTATATATATATTTATTCAAATTAAATTCCAAAATTAAATTTATGGTTGATATAATTTTTCAAAATATTTATTTTTTAATTTTCCCGTTAGAACTATATTTTGTTTTAAAAAATCATTTTTATATTCATTTATATAAACAAACAAATATCTACTTAAATTTGGAAAATACCCAATTAATTCACAATTAAATTTCTAAAATTAATTAAATTTACAATTTAAATTCGATTTAAAAATGGGAATGTTACAGATTCCCCCTTTAATAAATTTCGTCCTCGAAATTTGCAAGGGAGACAAGAAAGAATAGATGATAGATAAAGAAATGATCGATCAGATCAGATCAAAATATTTTATTCTGCATTTGGTTTACCCAGATCAGAATATCAATAATATGAGTCTGAATTCATACAATATTACACAAGATATTTGGGTCCACTAGTCTAAGAATATGCAAGGGCATTGATTAGTTCGAAGGGATAACTAATCATTCGTAGAATATATCGGATCCCAGAGAATATATAGATGGATTTAATCTTCTACAATTTCTCAAACACTATATATGGATTCCAACTTAGGTCGGAATATCCCAAAGTATATATAACTTGTCCCACTTTGGATTTTGATATACACAAGAGATTACAATAGAATTTCAAATTTGATTTTAACCGGTATTGTTTTATTGATACAATTCAAATTTAGCTTCATACTCTATTAATCAGTTTAACTCAATTTAAAATTTCCAATTTATTTAAAATTTAAATTTCCAAACTCAAATTCATTAGAGTTTAGATCGAAAAGCTGATAAGAAATCGATGAAGATACGAAGTAAGATTTTTCTACAACGATTCATAAGACCACCATCGCACCGAAACGTCTTTCTGGAGCTGTCACGAAGCAATCAAAAGAATTTTGGAATCGAATCATAGGAGATTGATAGAGAAAGATTATTCCGCTATTGCAGGGTATTGATCATTTGTACTGATTTTCCCTGTCCCCTATCTCGTTCACTTCTCGCACTCATACTCACTATCAGTGGATAGTAGGAGAATTTACTAAGGCAATTGAATGGATATCTTAGGGATTACTCATTCTAGGGTATACTTTATCCTATCTTTAATGAGTTACTTAATGTGTTATACTCCTGAGCTAAAGTTTTAACCTTCAGCTCTGATACCAATTCTAACGACCCTGACTCGACCTTCGAAAAATCGGCATCGAATACGACACTCGTATTCAAATGCCGCATATCCAAACGTCGAATCTGGTTCGCCAGAGCTTATAACACATTAATTACAACACAGTGGAATAAAAATGAATAATACATTTGATATACAATATTTGATACAATATCAGATACATCTGAATGATACAATAGGATGTTACGATAGAAAGATACAATAGATGTCAACACTATCAGAGATACAAAGAATAGCAGCGGAAAGATAATGTCTTCAAATGCCAAACTCTAAAACTCAATATTTAATCCAAAGCTAGCCCGAACCCCATCACGTTTCATCCAGATAAGCAAGTCTCGTCCGAAAGCGGTTGCCAAATCCTAGGCTGAAAGCTATCGAATCTACACCTACTATGGAATTATTTGAAAACCCAACTCTAGACCGCCCATGTGAAAAATAGTGGGCACCCAGAGTTTAGGAAAGGAACAATAAACTCTAGGTCATTCGTGGGACTGGTATGAGCAAACAAAAGCATTTGGTCTTTTAAAATAAGCAACAAAGAATTTAAAATAAATCCGCAATGCTTTTTCGAAAATGAAACTACCATAAGGCCTCCCGCCACACACACAATGCAAACGCAGAATTTGAGGAGATTTCTCCTTATGATAGTCAAATATGCTTGATAAGAGAAAATTTCTTTGCTATTATTACAAGTGCATAGTGTAGAAAACCATTTCGAAAGTATAATATTAATCCTAGCCAACATACGACCAGTATCGTATGCCTACTATAGCTACCATCTAAACAGTGGGGCGCCACCATAAGTAAATGGTAGGTTCTACAACTAAAACCGTACAAGGCACGTATTGGATGAATGGATTTCCAACAAATGGTCAGGCTAAGGAACTTCCTACTGCCACATAGGATCGCCTCTGGCGGGATGTCCCGAGAACCTAACCGGATCTCTGCCAACACAAGGCCGGGTTACCTCTGTAACTAGGTAACTGCTACTCGAGCATGCCATCCCCCGGTCCTTTGGGACCATTATCCGAGTTACCTCTAAGCAACAACCACACAGTAAATGGGATTGGAGCAACCACATGAGTAAGTATCTGGGCTCCATACCATGATACCACCCTTTACCAGAAAGGAATGACACACCCTAAAGGGCGCGACCCTCATAACCTTGCCGCATCTTTCCTGTTTTGACCATTTCCGGGGAGTGAGGTCCTGATGCAGTCTTGTCCACAAAGCTACGCTTTATACAAAAGCCATGCTTTGATCACAAATGATCAAAAAATGATCATCAACACACAGCAGCACTTAGCATGCCACACTACCAAATTGGGAATATATCACTGTAAATATCAACTACATAACCTTTGAGCTCGTACGTCTTAGAGAAGGGTGTTAAGCTAAGAGAATAAATTCTCCGCCACCTAGCAGAAATGTATTTGATAGAGATCAGTTTAATATCTCAAAGTGTAGTGTCGGACATACAACCATACAAGTCTGTTCCGGGTTCGAACAGAACCGAAGGCACTTCCGAAAAAGCCCCTGCAAATCCGGGTATCCACAATCCCGATCGGACTTCCCATCACTTAGGGAATCTCTATACCGTAGCTACTCGGTGTAGAGACAATCGATAGGTTATCCTATCGTTCTCGCAAATACCCGGTCTTCAACACCGGTCTTCAAATGCAATCCATAACGTCGTATCACTATTCGGAATGGGCTATATGACACCAGGTCCTCTCCCGGCTAAACTGAATAATGAGCGCCATATTAAAACATATGGATATGGGATTTCAGTTAAGTCACAACTTAAAATCCAAAACTTTTCTTGTAAATGGTTAAACGAATTACCATTTTAAATCTTTAAAAAAAAAGATTTATTTCATAAAGTTTCACCCAGTTTCACAAAGATCAATTTATAGATTTCCAAAACAAATTTCCATTTCAAATGGATTAACTCATTAAATCTTTAAATTAAAGAATTAAATTTTTTTATAGCTTTCAAACTCGTTCCTAAGATTTGTTCATAACTTGGAAAACTATTTTCATTTTAGATTTGAAATCCTTTTAACACAAATTGAACGTTCATTTCTTATGTGAAAGCCTTTACTATTTGAAAACAAACAGTTTTCCTTTTCAGGAAAATCCAATTATATATACACAAGTTAAAATCTTGGGTTAATTTCAAATTCCCAAAACAACACCTTTAAAATGGTTTTAAAAACCCATATAAATCCATTTATAAGTTGGATAACCTTTTCAAACCTTAGTTCCAAATCATAGAATTCAATTTCAAATATTGAATTCAAATTTAAATCAAATTATTTAAATTTAAAAACTCAATCAAGTTATTCAAAATAACTTTTATTATTGTAACTCATTTCCAAAAGCTTTCAATTCTAATTCCAAAACTATTTTGGATTCAAAAATTCAATCATTAAATTATTTCGAAATCTGTGACTTAACTCATTTCCACGTGCAATCCATATTTGTGTGTGTATAAGTGTGGTCCAAGGGTTTTACACAATAGAAGTGCAAACATCATCAATCAGTACATATTCAAGTACAGTAATAATATTTGATAAGCGGTATAAACTATAACGCTTATCTTTCATTAACAAATCATAGATATAAATCACAGATAATAAATTACATCAACACGGCTCAAATCAAAACAGAGCATCACAATCAGGGATATCAAACAATTCAACAATCAATAGAGTTCAAACGTTCATAAGTATGGTCAATTAATTATCTGATTAGGAATAGTTGCTGAAAGTGGGGTAACAAGGAAGCATGCAGTAACAAGGAAAATGAAGATAGAAATGCTTAATGCCCGTGTCCTCTGATGATGTCCACCATTAGAGCATGGAATATTCATGGGGGGAACAACATGATCAAGCTTGATCAATGTAAACAACTCATAGCATCAAACAATTTATCTCTTCTGGCAATTCTTGAAGCTAAGCTAAATCTTCCAATGGCTCTTAAGGCTGCTGAATACACAAAAAAAGAGTGGAAACTTATACATAATTTGAACGAAGCTCCTTATGGGAGAATAATGATCCTATATAATCCCCTTCACCTTCTTCTTACCACTATCCTCTCCACTGACCAAATGATACACTGTCATGCTCTGGACATCAAAGATATAACATCTTATTATGTTACCATTGTTTATGCGGCTAACTCTGCTGCTGCCAGAGGATCCCTACATGCTGTCTTTCCTTCTCTTCGGCAGAATACTCACCCATGGTTAATTTTTGGAGACTTTAACTGCTGTTTAAATCTCACTGATAGAGTAGGAGGGAATCCTCTGTCCCTCAACGAAATTCAACCTCTTAATGCTACTCTTATAGATGCTGATCTTATACCAGTGAAATCTGTAGGGATGCAATATACTTGGAATAATAAAAGAAGAAATGGTGTCAGAACCTTTCACGTATAGATCACACCTTCTCCAACCAAATAGCCCTTCTCAAATGGCCTCTCCTGTATAGTTTCCTTCCCCCTCCAATCCTCTCTGACCATTCCCCGCAAATTATCCACATTCATGAAATGGACATGAGAGGGAAAACAAATTTTAAATTTTTTAACTCTTGGGTTCTTGAACCTGACTTTAAACTTACTGTTTCTAAAGTTTGGAACAAGACAAAGAGAGGTAATCATTTATTTGTTTTGCAGGAAAAATTAAAAGAAATGAAGACAGTGTTGAAGCAATGGGCATTTAAGAAGTACGGAAAAGGAGATGGTCTGAGTGCCTCTATTTTGTTGAAGCTTGTTGATACGCAAAAGGCTATTATGAATGATGTTAATGACCCTCAATTATCGGCTACTGAAGCAACTCTTTCCATGCAATACTATGATGCATTAACTAAAGAAAGTGAGATGATTAGGCAGAAGTCTAGAATTAAATGGTGGGATAAAGGTGATAGAAACAGTGCTTATTTTCATGCCAGTCTTAAAAGCAAGCAGTGTAAAGAAAACATAGTTACTATTGTTGATGAACATGGTGTGCTTCATTCTACTGCTGATGGTGTTCAACAAGCCTTTGAACATTACTTCACTTCCATGTTTGGTAACTCTCATAACTTCATTCCTGATATTGATATTATACCATCTGACATTCTGCCAAAACTTGAACAAAATGATTATAATTATCTCTGTACTGAAGTTACCCATGATGAAATACATGATGCTATGTTCTCTCTCAAAACAAACTCGTGTGGTGGTCCTGATGGTATGAATGCTTGTTTCTATACCACTTGTTGGTCCATTGTTTCTACTGATGTATGTAATGCCATAACCATGTTCTTCAAAAAGAGTAAACTCTATAGGTCCTTTAATTACACTAATATTACATTAGTCCCCAAGACCAAGAATGCTCATGATGTTAAAGACTTTCGTCCTATATCCTGTTGTAATACAATTTATAAGTGCATCTCTAAGATTATCGCTACCAGATTAAAAATGGTGCTCCCCAATATTATATCTAACAATCAAGCTGCATTCCTTCCTGGAAGAAATATTCTAGATCATATTCTTCTAGCTCACGAACTATTAAAAGGATACAACAGTACAAATTCAGCCCCTAAAGCGATGATGAAACTTGACATCATGAAAGCCTTTGATATGTTGCAATAGGATAGCATAGTTCGCATAATGGGTTATATGAATTTCCCACCGCATTTTGTTGCATGGGTTTACGAATGTATGTCAACTCCTACTTATTCGATCAACATCAATGGTGTGATGAAAGGATTTTTTGGAAGCAAACAAGGAATTAGGCAAGGGGATCCATTATCTGCATACATTTTCATCCTGGTGATGGAGCTGCTAACTAGGATGATTAATGAAGCAATACAACATGGAAAATTTAAGCTCCATCCGAAGTGTAAAGATCCCCAAATATCAACCCTCATGTTCGCTGATGATCTTGTTTTGTTCTATGCTCCAGAAGTTAACACTGTTCAGAACATAATGAATATTCTCAAGCAGTTTTATACTATGACAGGCCTTAAAGTTAACATCCAAAAATCTGCTATCTCTGTTCCTGGAGTGAATTTGCAGCAGATTTCTCATATAGCAAATATCACTGGATTAACACTTAACCTATCCAATGCCTCGTACCTAGGTTTGCCTCTAACATCTTCCAAGATAACTACTAATCAGTGTCTACCTTTGTTTCAGAAAATTATTTCTAGAATGACAAATTGGACCACCAGGATGCTGAGCCAAGCTGGTAGTCTAACTCTTATCAAGTCTGTCATATTTGCTATGCAAGTGTACTGGGCGAGAACCTATGTTCTCCCCTTCAAATTAATTAAAATGATCATAAGTGCCATTATGAGATTCTTTTGGACTGGTAGAACCATGGGAAGATACCTTGCTCCTATTAATTTCAGTTCTCTTGAGATTCCTTTAAATAAGGGAGGGCTAGGCCTTATTAATCTCAAGCAATGGAACAAAACAGCATTTGCAAAACATATTGATACTCTGTTCAATAACCCAGACAGCTTATGGGCTAAGTGGTCTGAAATGAATGTGATTAAGGGTAAAAATTTATGGAATTTGAATAAGTCTCAGAATTTAAGCTGGACATGGCAGTGCATATTCAAACTTAAGGAGTATGTTCTCCCTCTTATACAAATGAACACTGACCCTATATACAGAGTTAAATTCTGGGATGATCCTTGGCTTGATAAGGGTTATATTATTAGACGTAAACTTTCATACAATGAGATTATACAAACTGGTATTCATCTATCTACGAAAGTCTTGGATGTTCTTTACATTTTTCAGGGAGTAGGCAAATATTCTTCCAATCAGCGTGTCCAGATTATTTGGGATAAGATAAGAAATTTTACCCCTTTACTTTCTACTTCTGCTAGAATTATATGGGGAGAGAAGAAAGCTGCATATAAAATTGGTGAAACTTATGAGTATATGCAAGGAAACAGTGACATTCCAGCTTGGACTTGGTGGAAGAGTGTTTGGAATAATGACTGTAGTATGCGTCAAAATTTATTGTTGTGGAAGGTACTAAAGCGTGCTATATTAACTAAGGCGAAATTAGCTATTATGGGAATGAATATGGATGTGTTATGCCCATTCTGCAGTGAGTATGTTGAAACTGCTGAAGACTTATTTTTTGAGTGTGAATTAATTATGCAAATCTGGACTGATATCATGGTGAGCATTGAAGGTAACAGACCAGCACTTGACAACATTGTTGAGTGGAATAGAATTCAATCTATGACAGGGGGTAAGCAAAAGCATAAAAGAATCAACACCGTGGTTCTGAAAAGCTTCATATATGCAGTTTGGAAAGAACGTAATACAAGAATTTTTGATGCAATTAATGGAAAGACTGATGCCACATTCAAACTTTGAATTAAGCATGAAGTTAAATGCTCCCTGGAAATGCTGTTTGTTCATGATCCTGGGATATCCACGATACTGCAACTGTAATTTATTTTCTCTTAGGTCTTTGTTTTTTTCTGTGTCTTCTTGTGTGTGTGTGCTTCCTATGTTCTCTTTGTGCATGCTCCTTTTCTGTAAGTGTTTGTTCTCTTCTGTGTTTTAATAAATTGGTCGGGGACCAATTAACCCCGTCGGCCTTGCCAAAAAAAATTATCTGATTAAATTAAATCAGACAAATCAATAATCCTGGTTAATTAACGTTAATCAATTTCAAATTATTTTTAACTAATTATTTCTTAATTATCCTTAATTAATTAAATTAATCAACCTTAATTAATTAATCAATCTTTAATCATTTAATCCTTAATTATTTAATTATCCTTTAATTAATTTTCCTTAATTAGTAAATTAATTAACCCTTAATTAATTAACATTTAATTTATTATCCTTAGTCAATTATCATAAGTAATTATCCCTAATTACTTAATTAACTTTAACCATTAATTAATTACTTTTAACTAAGAAATTATCTTTAAGTAATTAATTATTTCTAATTACTTATATATTAATTAGTCTTCTAACTAATTAATTATTCTTAATTAATTTATCTTATTAATTAGTTATCCTCAAATTTATTAGCTTAAATAATTAATCACATAGATCAATCATCCTTAACAAATTAATTGACCTCGAATAAATTTCACAAAGTAAAATGGCTTCAATTTAGTTACACAAAGTAATTTGCTTTTAAATCAATTTACAAAGTAATTAACTTTTATTTAATTACACGAAGTAATTATCTTTTATTTACTTTCACAAACAAATTAATCTACTAATTAATTACCCTTTATTAATCTTTAATTAATTGCATTAAGTAATTAACTCTTAATTTCTTATCCTTTAAATTAATTACATTGATTAATTACTTCTTATATTGAACCCAGACCTTAATTAATTAAAAAGATAAACTAATAAATCTTACTAAATCACCATAATTTCAAAAAATCAAGACTTTATTAAGTAAAGATAAACTTTTTAAATTACTTAATTTTATCATTTAAATTTTATTTGAACATTTTTTTTTCCTTGGGACCTTAAAAATACTTAAACTTAGAAGACTTGTTTCTGTTTTGCTTTTAACTTTGAAAACATTGGCTTTCTTTTAAATTTTAAAACCTGGAACAACATTTCTTTCGAAGTTTAAAATCTAGTTTTAACGAAAACAAACCCGAGGCTATCGAACAAAAAACTCATGTAAACCCTTTTCTTCCCCAAATGATCAAATCGCCAGATACAATCGTGCACGTGCACGATAACTCCGACCACCATAGGTCGACGGCGATACCCCCACCAAGTCGAAAACCACCCTATCGTCACGAACGATCAACCTGATTTGCTGGTTGGGCAGAGAATCAAAATCGAGCCCATTCGAATGAAAACTGGAACCCACGACATAGCTAAATCCACCTCGACCTCGCGACGCCGACCGTCTGGCCTCGCACCACCGCGTCTACACCACCTCCGGTCACCCGCCAAGCTATCCCCAGAATCCCCTCGAACTCGATGCACCCCGAGAATCCTCAGCGACCCATTCTTCAGCCAAGACTAAAACTAGGTTTAGGAACCTAAACCTATTCGCCATCGTCGCCACGATGGTTAAGCACCTCTCCGACTATTTTTTTCTGTCTTTCCGGTCACCCACCCATCTCCAGACGAAGACAAGATGCCCCCGATTACATAGGTCGAACGGAATTTCCCAAAAAAGTTTTTCCAGTCATTTCCAAATTTCTACCTCAATACTGTATTAAAAATTTTGATTCCAGTTTTAAAAGTCATGGTTTCCAAAATGGGTTCGAATTATAATCCTGAATCAATAAATTTGTATACTAGAATTTTATCTTGTTCTAGCCTTTTTCCTGTAATTTCTAGTTTCCTCGAAAACTTTGCTATGATTTATCCTTAAATTATTTTTAAGGGTTGAATCTTGTTGAAACTAACAAATTTTCTTTAAAGAGTATTGGCTGGAATGATTTAGAGAAGTGAGGAATGATTTTTGAACACATATAATGGCCTGTGAGCCTGGAAAATCGGTATTTCCTGATTTTCAGTAATACCCAGCCTCTTTACTCATGTAAGTATGTTCCAAAATTTTAAGCAATATACAAACACAATTTGGAGCATGCAGAACTAGTTGAATTCATCCATATTCCATAGGTATCAGATTTGGGGGTGTTGAGGTTGAACTAAGAACTGGGGTTTTTTAAAAAAAAACTGACAACAGGAAGACACAAATCCTATATACATGCAGATAGGCAAAACAACATCAATACAGTGATTCCTTTGCATCATATATTTGTTGCTTAATGCCAAAAATTTTCCAAAAGAAATGGGGGAGAGAAATCTTAAAACTTCACTGTAACAAAATGTTACAGGAAGATAGAGACAAGGAAACAAATGTTTCCAGGAAAATAAAACACAAGCTTGGCCACTCATTCACATGCAAAGCCATTCACATTCATATAAGCATTCATATAAGAATCCAAACACAAAGGAAATTAGAGCAAGCATAGGTTTACTCACCTGTTTTTTTTTCTAGAGAGTTTCCAAAACAGAAAATGAAGCCTGGATAATTCTTTTCTTTTTCCTACTTTGATTTTTGAAATTTAAATTTGCAACTTGAAATTATAACACTTTATTTCATCTCTATTGCATGCTCTTGTTTATTCAGTTTATTAATATCAAAACAAGAATTTTAAATTCACTTACTGTTTTGAATAAAACAGAGAGCTATTTCCTGGAACTTTGAAAAAAAGGAAATTTGTTTTGAGTCTTTGATCTTATACTTTCCTGCAAATAAATTGATTGATTCAATTGGTTAAATTCCTGTTTTCATTCATGTATAACAAATTTAACTTAAAATCTTAAAAAGGGAAATCCACTTGCCTTGAATTTGTTTTAGAAATCATGCACTGCTTTCTTAGCCAAAACCTAAAGCATTGTCTAACCTGCAGTTTTAAATTTATTTGTATTAAAATTTGAGTTTTAAAATCATAATTTCAGTAAACAATAAAGTTTAAAACTACCTGAAAGGTGGAATTTGTAGACCATAGCTTGAGTTTTGTTTGTATGTTTTTTTTTCTTTTCAGATTTACAAACTTTGGATTGAAGAATTTGCTTAGTTGAAACCTTGAACATTGCTTTGATTCTGTTTGCTTTATTCCTTTCTTCCAGACTGCATTTTTCCAGTTTGAACATGTTTTGATTTTCATCTTTCTTTCTTTGATTCCAGATTTCGAATTTGAGATGATGAATGAAGAGAAAATGTGATATTTCAGCCTGGTTTTGATTTTTTTTTTCCTTTGGTTTGAACTGAATTGTTTCCTTTTTGATATCTATGCTTTGAATAGCTTTGATATTGAGATGTGTGATGCAAAATCCTTTTTCAGATTTTGCTGAGATTTGATAAGATATGTTATATGATAGCATATGGGAAGGTGTGAAGTTTCTTGTATTTTTTTAAATTTCATTATTTTAAATAAAAGTAATGATGCTATTTGTATGTATATAGATATGTAAGATCTAAAGGTATGTTTACATTTGTTTTGTTTTCATGTACTTTAAGCTTTACACTTTCAAATTATGCTTCATCTCAAAGCTTTGTATAAACAAAATTTTGATATGTATATTAGTTTACTTTTAGTAATATATATTATCTATATTCTCTATTTATATTTGTATAACTTAAAGAAAAAGAATATTAAACTTATTTCAAACTATTATATTTTAAATAAGTAACTATCCATACATCTGTATGTATGCAGTTTATACTTTTCAATACTTTTAAATTTATTCATATTTACAATTTCAAAATACGTGTGTATATATATATATATATATATATATATATATATATATAACTTAAAGAATTCTAACGTTAAAATTTATTATACATTAATAAATAAACATGCATATATGTATGTATCAGAATTTAATTCCAAACTAAAATCCAATGCCTTTATTTTCAAGATATTTAGTTTAGAATTTCCAACTTAAATTTCATTTCTATTTTATTTTATCTTTGTATTTCAATCCCAAATAAATTCTAAATAAATTCATGATTAAATCCAAAATTTTAACTTTCAATCTATATATATATTTATTCAAATTAAATTCCAACATCAAATTTATGGTTGATATAATTTTTCAAAATATTTATTTTTTAATTTTCCCGTTAGAACTATATTTTGTTTTAAAAAATCATTTTTATATTCATTTATATAAACAAACAAATATCTATTTAAATTTGGAAAATACCCAATTAATTCACAAATAAATTTCTAAAATTAATTAAATTTACAATTTAAATTCGATTTAAAAATGGGAATGTTACATCTATCCACAACAAAAGCAGAATATATTTCGACGGCATTAGCATGTTCACAGGTTATTTATATGCAACAAACATTAAAGGATTATGGTTTAAATTTTACTAAATCACCAATATACTACGATAATACTAGTGCAATTAATTTATCTAGAAATCAAACTCATCATGTAAGAACAAAACATATGGATATACAACATCACTTTCAAAGATACAATGTAAATAAAGGAATAATCTTACTCGAATTTATAAATATCGAAAATTAGATTGCAAATATATTAACAAAACCATTAGCTCAAACATCATTTATTAATCTAAGAAGAGAGTTAGGAGTATGTTCTTTCTCAAAAATATAAAAACGATACCATACGAATTAAAAAAAAAGAAATAAAATATCAAACTACATTAGTTATGTCGATAGGGGTGTAAACGGTTCGGACCGGACCGGACGGAGGTATTTCCTAGTCCTGTCCTATAAGAGATTCGAACGAACACGGACCGGACAAATTTTAACTTCGAACATTGTTCGTACGAGTCGGACAACGGACGGACAATGTTCGGACAATAGAATAACATCAAACATTTTTGGACGGACATTTTTTCGTATATTTTTTCTTGTCCTAATTTGTGTCTGTACGGACTCGAACCGGGCATCTTACAGCATCGGATCGAGTCGGATAATGAACTGTCCTGTCCTATATACAGCCCTATATGTCTATATATCTATACATTGTATGTCGATATGTAGTTATTTTTCAAAATCAGATTTCCCTCCTTAATTCAAAATTTGAAATGACTATATTTAACCACTATATTTCAAACATAAACATATTTTACTATCTTTTTCTTCCTGGAAATCATCATTAAAAATGAATTAATGGATCCTATGAATTCCAAACATCTAAAACATGAATCCGCTTTATTTTCCTTCGATTATCCTACATCAGGCCCTCTCCAAACCTCTACAATGGCCAAAGTAACTAAGATTGAGAGCGACCTGAAGCATACTCTCACTATGCTTTCTGATATAGAGGTAATTCAAATAAAAGTGATGAAGGAACAAGAGAAACAAGGGCATATTCTCAAGAATCTGCAAAATATCTATTGGATAACACCACAAATCCAATAGTAATTGACGATGATGCTCCAAATGTGGTATTTGATGATCCTATGAATAACAATGAAGAGGAAGAGGAAGAAGAGGAGGAGGAGGAAGAAGAGGAAGTTGATGAAAATGATGTCAAATGTGTTGAAGAGGTATGCTTTGACAAGTATGGAAATATTGTTGAACAAAAAGGTAATTTTTGTTTCCATTAACCTTTCTGTCCTATTCATAAATCCCCAATTATTAGGAAATCATGTTAGTTTAGATTAACTAGTTTAGGATGCATATATCTACGGTTGTTTGATTTGTTTAAATTATTGTTTGAATTATTTAGGTTGTTTGAAATGTACGATTGATTGAATTGGTTTAGATTGATATTGGCTTGGATTGGTGTGTATAGACTTATATTAGGATTAGAATTGATTTGATTTAACATTGGTTTTGTTTGACTTTAGTTTGATTTTAATATATGTTTGTATTGACTTGGATTAGTTTGAATTTTTGTATGTATTGGATTTCTTAAGGAAACTGTTTTTTCTTATTTATCAACATATCAATCTTATATATCACTTTTACATATCATGTTGTTCTTTAGTTAGAGAGAGTTTGGTTGTATTTTTGTTGATAACAAAGGGGGGAAATATATAAAATCCAGGTATGAATTAGGGGGGAGTTTTGTAACTCAGGGGGATTTATATCATATTTTATATACATGGTTGTCATCATCAAAAAGTGGAGAGATTTTTAGTATCGTTGATATTAGTATTAATGACAACAATCATATGAGATAATATAAAATATAGATACTAATGTTTTACCAAGTTATATATAGTATATAATGTAGGATATTAGACATGTGTTGATTAAGAAGACTGTACGGTACCAAGAGCAGGCTTAAGAGGCTGATATAGAGATTCACGAGTTGGAGATGGAAGACTCGTGAGTTTGAAGATTCAAGATATCAACATAAGTTATAGAGTCATATATTATTTTGTTAAGACGCTGCTAGCACTTCTTTGATCTCTCTTCATTTTTTTCAAAAAGATTTTTAAAATCTATTCTCTGATTTTAATGATTTTCAAATATCCTGGTTTTTAACAAAAATGATTTTTAAGAATATTTTCAAAATTATTTATCAAACATATTTTCAAAGTAGCTTTCGAATGATTCCTACCTTTTAATTATTTATTTAATTAATTATTACATTAGGTTCTTAAGTATTTTATATTTTAATATATACTTTTAATTTATCGTATTTAGATATAGATTTTGGTTTTATGTTTTCTAAATGTTTATGGTATTTAAAACTAAATTTTGACATTCATTAATACTTTGATATATATGTATATATTCACCTATACTTTATATATTATTTTATTTTTCAAAAGAAATTTATATTTAAGTCCTTTATATATTAAAATATTTCAAAATAATTTTATAAAGTTTTGCTAACTTTTATTAAGATTAAAATGTGTATAAACTATGCTTAAAGGATTTTATAAAGTATAGGAATATTATGCAAAGTTTAATATTTTTAAAACAAATTTTATAAAGTAGTTTTTCAAAATACAAAAGGATATTTGACATATCCTCCTTATGTATGTCGATATATAGGCCGAGATTTTCAAAATCCAAATTTTTATTGGAAGCGTTTTTTCATCGTATCTCTTCATTAATGGACATGACTGTTGTTTCTCTATAAACAGGGGTTCTCACAATGAATTTAAACAACTAATTTCTTATATTTTCTCTCTTCCTTCACTCTCTTGATTTCTAAAAGAATACTACTCAAGATCTTCTCAAATTCAATCAGAATCAAATCCAAACTCTCTTGATTTGATTCTTTATTAAATACCCTTTGATCGCTCTCATCTCTCTCACTCGAATGACGATCAAAATGATATTCAAGAGGCCATAGGATTATCTGTATTCAAGATCAAGAAATTAATTTTGTAAACTCTATCAAATCATACTAGAATACTCTGTAGTGTGCTTGGTGTCTCCAAAATCTAAGTGGATGTGCTTGTGTCCTGTTTGAACGAAGTGGGTGTGCTTAGTGTCCCATTTGAATCCAAGTGGTATGCTGGTGTCCCGTCCGAATCCAGTGAGTGTACCTAGAGCTTGGAAAATCTAGAGGGTGTGTCTCGTAGACTTGAAATCTAGTTATATAAACTTTGATATTTGAAAAGAAATATGTACAAGAAATTGTATGGGACTAGATGTAGGGTAACTCCGAACCAGTATAAAAATCTTGGTGTGATTTCTCTAACTCTTTACTTTTTACTTTTACTGCATTTATATCTATCTATGTTTGTATCTGTGATTGTCAAATTTTATTTTTTTTAAATAATAATCTTAAAATTTAAAATGATTCATAAAAGTTAGTAAACATTATTCACTCCTCTCTAGTGTGAAGTTAGCCTTAAGGTCCTTACTTCCACAAACTAACAGTTTCAGACATATTAATGTTGTTTAGGATATTGTATTATGGATATTTGAGATGATATTTTTTATTTTTGAAATTTATAGTTTTATGAAATGGGTACTTATTTCTATTATTATATTTTATTCCTTCCATTATGAGATTCAAAAAGCATGGATAGATAGCTCTGTATATTGTTCATGGTATCAATTTTACTAACCAACAACCAGTTTTGGAATGGCCTAAGATTCGATGAGCTTTTATTGAAATTAGGCCCGTTTCAGAGAGGGTTGTGATATTCACGTCCGAACACATGATATCGAATATCATCAACTCCCCCTAGCAACATCGATAAGCATCCTTAGATATGGATTTGATATACCATTGGGTTAGCTAAACTCACTGGCTATGAGGCCTACTCAGTTTTTTGTCATTTTCGATGGTGAAGTCACGTTTAGCATCTCTCACACGTGTGTTCATTACTTGAACAACTCTTAAACCTTTCTATGGACTCCAACATAAGTTGTCCAACAAAAACTAATATTGACCTCTCCCTTGGGCTTAACCTTAGGATAGACGGTTCAAGTCTATAGCATTTATCTTAAGTGTTAACGCTGGCCTCTCCTTTAGACTAATCCTTAGGGATTCAACTATATAACATTCCACTCCACGTCCACTTTCAAAACATAGAACTCATATATTGGTTTTGAAGTGGTTTTCGGTAAGTAATACATAAGTATACTTATTTGATCGTGGACTCTTCAAAACTAAATTGGTGAATTTTTGGTTAAATTATTCTGGTTCTTTTAGTAGTAGTAAGCGCCCGAAGGATCTCGTATATATATGTTCTTAAAGAAAGAGACGTTTCATACTAATGAGTCCTCCCCAGAGGATATCAAATCGTTTGATGCCGCGAAGTGTTTGATCAAGTTTGATAGAAATAAAAATGATCGCATATAAAAATCAAGTCCATACGCTTATCATTGTTTCTGACCTTCCCAACTTACGCTATCCCTTGGTCAAGAGTGAAGCCAGGTAGGTTAGAGCATTGGTTGCATAAAAGCTCTACCTTGACACTTCATTCTTAACCCTCGCTGATAGAATAAGTCTACTCCATTGCTTTTAGTGCTAAGTATAGGATTAAATACTTCTCATAAACGAGTAAACACACAAAGCACAATTAAGTCACACAAGCGACTTTTAATCCCCGTATTCAGAAAATATTTGTTTGTAAATACTTGTATATATATATATATATATTTAAAATAACTCCACAAAAGATATATACATGTATACTGCTATTTGACTATTCATTTCAGTTCTTTACATTCTTTAAAATGTATTCATATTCTTATCTTCAAGATATAAGAATATTGACAAATCTCTTAATAAGATTTCACATTTATAAAAGTATATTCAAATTGTTAAAAAGAAATGTTACCAAAACATTGTTACTATAAAACCAAAACCATTTTAAACTTGTCATTATCTTTAAACTATTCTTTTTAAAGATCTACTTATTTTTAAAAGTATATTCAAATGGGTTAAAAACAAACGTTATCAAAGTATGATTACTGTAAACCCAAAACCATTTTTATACTTTTTATTATCTTTAAAATATTCTATTCAAAGATCTAAGTATATCTGGACTTATTTAACAAAGTAATATACTTTTAATTAACTTCTTAAAGCCATTCACTTAGCTCAATGTTATAACAAAACCACTTTATCCTTTTCTACAATACTTAATTTACTTTTTCGAGCTTGTATATATAAGAATACTTTAAAAATTACTTATGAATAGGTTTTAAGTATCTGTATAAAATATTACTTAAGAATAACAAATTTACAATTTTACAAAAATCATAAATAAGCAATTATATATATAACCCGTTATTTCAAAATTTTATAAATAATTACAGAAATATATTTAAACTTGAAACCATTTTTAAAATACTTTAACTAATGTTACCAAATATCTCTAAAATGACCTTGGAAAATACTTTATTCAAATAACACATTTACCCATTTTGAAGTTTCAAACAGCCAAAAACAGCATTTAGCCGAACTGCTATCAACAGTTCATAAACGCCCAAAATGTGTTGTAGTTGGAAAAATATTGCAGTTTCATGATTTTGCCAGAAAACTAGTTTTAAAGCCCTAAATGTTTGACCAGTTTTCAACTAGCTATTAATTTATTTAAAGTCCAATTTTTTACAGTAAGTGCTTTACTTATTTTACTAATAACTATGCAAAGAAACCCCAAAAGATGTCTTTAAAAAATCTTAAAAAATTCACAAAAAAAGCATTTTACAGTGCATCTATAGCTAATTTTTTTCCTATTAACTTTTGCAAACTTTGTTCTATCATTTCTTTTTTTCAAAACCAATTCTTTATTGTCTGATACACTATTATAAGTGTAGAGAATAACCTAAATATATTCTTTTACAATATATTTACATATAACCATTTAACATAAGTTTAACGCAAGGGATTTCAAAGTGCACTTATAGTGACCTTTCTTGCTTTAAGCACTTTCAAACACACTTCAACTTAGAACACAACCAAATTAAACATGTGAATACAAAGTCAAAGCCACGTTACATGTTGTAGAGGGTAGTAGAAGCTGATATACAATATAGAGTTGTCATTTGCTTTCAAAAGCAATGGGATCCAAAGTTATAACTTTATTAGCTAACGTCTTAACTTTATATTCAAGCCCAAATTACATGCACATATTATACCCTTTTCAATGGTGAGTTAACTCGCCAAACTCCTTGTTAACATCAAGCACAAGCATTAAGAACATAAGACCACTTCCTACCATCACCAAACATCCAAAAGCACCACTTTTGCACCTAAAAAGCTCACGACCATGCTCCTAGACCCAATATTGCATGCCCCTCCCCCCTGAACATCTCCTTTTTGCTAACTTTCTTCTACTTTTGACTTGATATTCTTGTCTCCTATATTATGCTAGGCCCTTAGCCGAAGTTTGGAGAATTTTGGTGCTGATTTGCATTATTTAGGAATTTAAAAGTGAATAGGAAGAGAATGAAAAGCTTAGGTTGTCTATCTTTTTAACTTTTGCAAAATGGATTAATGAAACATAAGAAGTGTTTATGTATACTTAACAAGAGGACATCACAAACCCCTAACCTCATTGGAAGGTCACCATGCATCCTCACTGTCATTTTCCAAATTTACACCTCATTTTGCTAACGAAGATATCTCCTCAAAGTATCTTCTACACTATGACATCACCCATGGCATCATCCTATCTCACTAGTTACCATCAGTATAAAATATTTTTAGTTGCTAATTAATTACACATTAGTATTCTAAGAAAGCCCAAAAGGTTTGAATAACTTATATTGAGCAAAAAGATTTTTATCGATAAAACTATTTTTGATCACATAATCAATATTTCTTCAAAGTATTTATTTTTATATAACATTTTTCAAAAACAAATCATTAGTTATTAAATAAAAAGGGTTAACATGATTATAAAATCTCTTTCATCTTATTAAACAAAGATTCAAATATTTAAAAATTTCAAATATTTAAATATGAAGTGTTCGAAATTCTAGATCGTTACATCTCTAGAGCTAAATTCACCACTATTATCAAACCTAAGAAGCTTCAACTCGGAACCAGACTAGTTCTTAACTTGCACCTTCTAAGTTTTAAATTTCATACTGCTTTTTGGCTTGTCTTCATCACATACATCAAACTTTTCGAGAAAAGTCATCAACGAAGGAAATAAAATATTTCACTCCCCCAATGGAAGCTATAGCACTGGTCCCAGACATTTGTATGTACACAAAGAAGTACTCATTTCAATCTATGAAGTCCAACTCCAAAAGATACCTTTATCTGCTTACTCTATACACATTCCTAGGAGAAATCTAACTTATTAAAGCTTTCTCCTTTGATCATTTTTCATTTGCAAAGCAACTCCAAGACCTTTTTCGAAATATGACCTAATATAAGATGTCGAAGTTTCGTGGCATCCAAAGGACAAGAACTATCTACTCCAACATAAGACTCTCCAAGCACGATGTTCCCTTTAAGAAGATATAGATTTCAGAACACATCACCCTTTACCACAACCATTGCACCTGTAGCAACCTTCAGACTATCCTTCTATATAGTTACCTTGCATCCCATGGATGCAAGCCGCCTCAAAGAGATCAGTGACTTTCGAAGACCTAGAACATAGAGGACCCCTATCAAAGTGCGAATCACTCCATCAAACATGCGAATTCGTATAGTTCCTCTCCTATGGATCTATAACAAGCATCATTTCCTACAAGAATTGTACTTCCCTCCTTTCAAACAAAAGAGCTAAAGTAATCCATTTTTGGCGTCATGTGGAACAATGCCCCTGAATCAAGCACCTAATGATTTGATGCTACTACAACACATCATCAGATATAACCTTCTCCACGACAATCGATGATGATCCATCCTCAAACTTCCTCTTAAAATCCGGACAATCTCTCTTTCAATGGCCTAGTTTATTATAGTGGTGACACTTCCCATCATTAGACTTTGCTCTCTAACCATTTTCGGTCTTCCTAGACTTGGAATGCCCATAGGATTGTAACTCTTCTTCTCCTCTCTTCCTCTCTCATCAAATAGACCCTAATTACCTCTCCCTCCACTAGCTTCACTCATCTCCTTCATATGATCTCTCAAGTATATAGAGAGAAAAACACGACTTCATATCCTCTACTGCCAAAATGTCCCTTCCATATATCAGACTATGAGAAAAACATGTGTGGCACTTCGAAAGGGAAAAAAAGAACCATCGCTTTCTACTCTTCATCCACCATCAAATAAACATCCTTCGTCTTCATCGAAAGATTATTGAACAAACTAAGATGCACCTTCACTGAATTACCCTTTCTTATCCTTATGGTGAAAAATGTCTTCAGCAAAATCAGAAGGCTCGTGAGAGATTTCTTCGGGTAAAGATTCTCCAGTATGGTCCAAATTTCACTAGTAGTTGTTCCAATGCTAATTTTCAAGATAACATTCTCTTCCATGGCCAACTGGAGAGCTGTAAAAGTCCATTCTTCCATATCCTCCTTCTACCTGGTTGAAACATCAACTAGTAACTTCTTGGTGTAAACACCACCTGATAGACCCTATTCCTTCTTAGAACAGCCTTCATCCTTCATTACCATTTCTCTTAGTCATTATCCCTATTCCATTTCTCTATCACCAATTCAGATCTGGATGCCACATAAGATGCTCTAACATAGGTTCTTGTTTCAACTGGGGTACATTCATCTTCTGCCATACTGCCTAACACCTTTCTTCAATAACCAAATATCTTTCATACCAGACCGTTGGAGAAAATTTAGATTAACACCCCAAACGCAGCAGAAATATTAGGATCATGTTGATGATTAGGTAGAACAAACAGAAAACTAATGTTCCAATATAAGCAATAGTGGATCATAGATACACAAGAAGAAATGAAAACAACACACATGATTTATAGCGGTTCCACTATCACGAGACAGTGTACATCCACTTTATGGGGCGGAGATTTTATTATTTTCCAAGAAAAGAATATTACAAGATTGATATAGAGGCTAAGAAGAAGAAATATGAAGAAATACAACTTGAGAGGATGATACCAATCTCTAAAGAATGACTATCTTTATATAGAGATTATCCCCAAGGTTAAAGTAATTGATTGATAGTAATAAATCAATGCATTATCAATTATCCCGTTCATAAGGGAAACATTTATCTATTTGACTTTTCAAGATTCGTCCAATTTGCAAGCACTTGATAAAATGCCTTCTTTGATAAGCTAATTAAGGAATTGACTGATTACTTCAATCTCTCAAAATAACTCCTTATTTATATAATTTCTTGCTTTCTTTAATGCATTAAAAGAAGCAATAAATTTAAGTCAAACATTGACTCCAATATCTCCCAAATCTTCTTAATATGAAAATATTATATCACCGAAATCTAACATATAATACGATAGAAACTCAAAAGACCAATTAATATGTTGACATAAAACCATTAGATATCTTACAACATACACAAAACAAAAAATTCACCATTAAAAAATATAAAGAAGGGAAAACATAAGTTATACAACCTTTGCCGTACTAATGGGGTTAGACACAATACCAACGCCTTTTTCTCTCTTTCTTTTCTTTGCAACTTCTTCCCTTGCTCTTGATTTTTCACTATCGCAGGTTGGCAGTATACATACACTTTAAATCAAACAATATCATTAATATTTCTTCAAAAATTCACAATAAGAAACATTTTCTGCTTATGCATAAATAAAGGCGATGCAAAACAAAACCTGATAAATATAGTAAATGACATTTCTTGGAACCTTGCCATTATCTCTAGCAAAATATTATAGCCTTCGACATTCTACTCGATCAAGGGATCTATCTATGTGCATATCCTCTTAAGCCAACAGCTTGGAGCATAAATTTAATGGCTTGCTAGTGGTCTTTCCATCGCTGGTCCATGTTGCTTAGAACTAAAAACCTCTCTACTTCCTCTATTAGCCTTGGTGCTTCTTTCTCCCCTATTTCCTAATATTAGTGCCTTTGTCCTACTCAAAATATACATGTATGACCACAAAAGATATATTCTAGCACAATAGTTTAAACATTAACATGACATATTATAGATCAACTTATTTATCATATTAAAAAGGACAAATTTCTAAAGTAAGCCTAGAAAAAAACTGCCATAATAGGCCTCATTCAAAATTTATTGCAGAAATAGATCTGATTTTCACCATATAGGAAAATGAACCTGAAAACTTTGAAAATGCATATGAACATGTTTTTTTTATAAATTTTCATATTATGGTTATTATTGTTTTTTAAAATGAACTAAGAACCTGATTTTCAAAATGATTGAGTGCTTTTTTTAATGACAAAATTAATACTTTATTCAAGCAGAGCATTCATTATGATGCATGTCTTTAGGGCTAGAACCAATGATCTCTAAAACCTACCTCTAAAGTGTCATACCTCTAATCACTTGAGCTAGAGGTCCTTGACTTGCTTGAGTACATTTAATTTTCACATATTTATTTTTGTCTACTTTTAAAGTGCTCGAATACAATATCTAATCTGGTTAAAACCATGCTTATTTTGGGAAGAAGTTTTAAATGAAGCTTAGATTTGCAATTTGTTTTTTCTGGTCTTATTTAAGACATTTGTCATAGAACACATCTAACTCACAATTTTATGGAAATATGCTTTAGGTCAACGATATCTGAGATACCGTTGCAACTCTTCATAGTCTTAAGTTTTACTATGAAGCAATTCTAGTGTCAAATCCTCCAATAAAGAGTAGTACCTATATTTTGAAGATATAAATTTTAGAATTCAAAAGAATGATTTTATAGTGAAGAAATGTAAAAAGAAAAAATGTATTATATAACATTATACATATTGTTGCAGCTTTGCGATAAGTTTTTCATAGGCCGAACTCTCCTTTAGAGCATCTTAGGGAATATTGGCCTATGAAGGAAATTATGAGCATTTATAAAACAAAAATAAGGGCACTATTAAAGGGACTCCAAAACTAGATAAGGTGGACCATTTTCTCATTTTTCGAAAAAAACTTGGGGCATACAATAAAATTACCCTTCTCTTAATAGAAAAAATACATTCGTAACTACCCTTGATTTTTCGATGAACGACCATCGTTTTTTCAACTTTTTCGACCCCGTCAAAATTGGATTTCAATGAACCATCATTGTTTTTTCTCATTTTTTGGTGGGTTGTTGTCGAATTTTGCATTTCGTAAGAGGTAGAATCGTACACTATTTTATTCAAGGGAAGTACCCATAGCAGTTTTTTAAGATGGAGTGTCCCTAAAATTTGCCCCCTTATCCATAAATGAAGTTCTTTTAACAATGGAAAAAAATAATACTCACATGCATTATTATTAAAAATCATAAAGTCAAATTACAATTCAAAAAACAATAAAAATAATAATTGAGAGAAATGATTGAATTTTCATACTGGAACACAAAATATAAAGATACTTGAACCTACCATTCAAAATTAATTATTTTTTAGATAAATAAAGATAAAACAGGAGATAAAATTTAGCTTTAGCTTTGGATGAAAGAAAAAACAATATTCTTACATATTTGAATGCTATTTGATGACCTAGCTGGAACATAATTCTAGCGTACAAGCATGTGTGTGTATAATCGTTAAATTATGCATCTCTTGAATCTACAATTGGCGATTTAAATTTAGTTTCAATTTAAAATTCATTACTATTTAAATTCTACTTTGAAATTCTTGTTCGTGCAGTTCTTTTTATGCTGCAACTAATACGACTAATATATTTACAAAAATATAAAAAAGTAAATTTTCAGACTCAGTATGAGTGATATTATGTAATTGTTATATTTGACGGTACATCCAAATTTAAATAGATTTTGATGATATTTTGAGTCAATATGGGATTGTGACTTAAATATATTGCTACTTTATTACAAAGAAAATATATGAAATTATCTATGTGGAAAGGAATTATTTTGAGTGATGGAAATATCAATCAATTCCCCAATCAGCTAAATAATTTTTAATCAAGCACAAGCATATTGGAGGAAACTGGAAAAATTAAATAGATTTATGTTTTACATATGAATAGGTGAATAGATGAGACATTGATCTATTTAATAAATTATTACTTCAACCCCAATTATAATCTTTACATAAAGACAGGCGTTCTTTTGATATTGAAATCATCTTCTCAAGTTATATTTCTTCATATTATTCTATTTAGTCACCTTTATCAATCTTGTAATTTTTTCTTAGAAAGTAATTATATCTCATGTCCTAAAGTGAATATGTACTATCTCATGATGAAAACACTATAAAGTAATAAATTTTAATTGTGTGAATTGGGATATTTATGATTGGCATTTTATGTTTCTTCTACCTTATCATCAATAGGATTCTAATTCAAGTTTCCATTGCATTTGAGATGTTAACCTAAAATTTCCCTAACAATCTGGTATAAGAGATATTTTGTTTGCTAGTAGTTAGGCATGTTTTGAAGCATTAGAAGTGAAATTCAATTCAATAGAGAATTCGTCTCCTTGGTTATATGACATTAGTATTACGGTCAACTATATTCAACTCAAACTCAAAGTCTCTGCCCATAGCAATTCGGCTAATAATAATTGTTATTATTAAACTAAAGGTTTTGTGTTTGGACTATAAAAGTTGAATGTGGATGATATTGGAATTTTAACCAATACTAAATTACATAAGCCCCAATGTGATATATATATTGATGAAGACAATTGGTGCAATAATTATCACTACCAAGAACTACTTAATAGTAAAACTAGGTTTACCTAAACTATGTAGGTGATAAATTTAGCCAAACAGTCACACCACTTGCTAAGGTGACATGTGAACGTTAATATTCGATATCAATCGCTGACTAAATCTACACCTATGAGTCACACAACCACAATGTTCAATACTTTAAATACTCTTATTTAATTGACTTACAATTATTATAAATTTATTAATATTTGTGAAATACTAATTAAAAAATTTCATTTGATTTATTTGAATCAATATTTAAAATAGTGCATATATAAAAGTTTCATATGTATGTATCGATATACGATATTGATGTACATTTGAATTTTGATATAAAATGTGCAAATATTGATTTGGTTTGAAAAAGCATATAGACCCATTAACCTATAAGAATAAAGGAGACTATGTATGGAGGTTAAGGGGGTGTGATATTTTGATATATGGGTTTGAATTGGTGAAGAAAGAAAGGGTAAAAGATGATATATCTATCATTCTTCATCTCCCTTCCTTTCTTTTTAAAACCTTACACCCTCTTTATTTTTGTTATCCTGCCTTTTGACGAGGCAGTATCCACATAGACTTGATGAATCAAACTCAAAAGTTATCAAGGACCGAAAAGACAGCTACATAGCCTAGAAACCATGTGCAACTAGAATAACAAGGCAAAGAGGGAAATCCCAAAAAATTCCAAAGTCAAAAAATCACTAAGTGTTGGGTCATCGTTGACCCATCATGGGTCATCATCGACCATCATGGTCCATCATCGACCCATCATGAGATATCCCCGAAGCCATCATTCAAGAAACATGAAGGAATTTCACTAAGTATATGGTTCGATACCGAGCCATTTATGGTTCGGTACCGACCCATAATACTTTATGGGTTTGGTCCCATTTTTTCACTACATGCTAACCAAGGTCCTAGAAGCCCATTCCAAGCTCTTGTTATCTTTTGCATATTATGCTTGATCAATCTCCTCAAGCTCTTCGAGTCAGCAACTTCAACCTTACATAGACCCATCAATTGGACTCCAAAGTAAACAAATTATGGCTCAAAAAATTCAGGAACCACAATGCTAACAGTAAGGCAACGAATTTCCAAAAGTCCAAAATACATTTTGGTGAAGTTTTATAGGTCGGTACTGACCCATGGCTACGGATAGGTACCAACCTATAGATATTACTGAACTGACCAGTTCTTCTTCTTTAGCAATGGCCAGGAGATCATAGAGAAAGTGGGTATTGACGTGCCTGAGACTTTTCCGCTGTCCTATAGCTATAAATAGACCATACGAGCCTACATTCCAAGGATCTTTTGGCGTTTCCATCATTGTTATACATTTCTTGTGATTGCTAACCATTTGACGATGAACTATAAGAACTATACTCATACTTTTCAGCAATAAAAGAGAATTCCTTGAAGTGGACGTAGGCAGGGGTACGTCGAACCATTATAAATCTTATGCGAATTATTTTCTACTCCTTTTCATTTATGTTTCCTCAATTTACTTTTCTTCGTGTATCTATTGGATGTTTGTGCCATTTTTGATGCAAACATTTTGACGCTTTTACTGAGAATTACTTGAACTTGCTAATTTGAGATTTGGAAATAATCAAGATGACGAGACAATCTGTAAGATAGCTATTGCGAAAGGAAATCAATAAGGGGAATTTATGTAACATCCACCTTTTCGTATCGATGATAAACCACACACGTTAGACTCAAACCATACAGAAGGACGGATTGTTATGGGGTAAATAAGAAAAACAGAGAAAGAAGAGAAAAAAATAGAATCTTGCAGCGGAACGATAAGATATAATCAAATAAACAGTTCATGAAGCTGTTTTACAAAATATTCGATTATACTTATACAATACATATCAGAGTTACACATACAAGCGAATAATAAATAATGCAGCGCAATACAGTATGAATGTAATGAAATGATATAATAAATAGTAATAATACAATCTTCGTTTTCATCCTCTAGAAATAAGATCTTCAAACCCTGAAATGCTCAGACTGACCCGAGCGAATTGAAAAGACAAAACGTTCGAGTCAGAACTAAAAGATCTTACGTAAGTTAAATCAACGGTAAATAAATATGAGTGTAAACGGCGTTAGAGATGTTACGGGATTTGACATCTCCTATCTAGTGTCTAATTGAGTGCGGTAACTTAAGAGATGCTCGGGATTTACATCTCCTAAGGATTCGTTAAACTATTTACTATGTAATAATATACGTTATTATAATAGTGCCTATTAGTAAAATAAACTTACTTTTAAATAGCGCTAAGGCTTTATATTTTCCACCTTAACACGTAATAGTCCCAGTAGTCCATCCAGTATCATAGTCCCTCCTGATCGAGAAGCCACTAGAGAATACCACACGGGCTACGGGAGAAAACCAAACTCATGCAAGGCGTGCTATGGTAGGTGACACGACACAACTAGGCAATACTAGGGTAGATGTACCAATTACACTTTCAGGCCGGTGGTAACGCGCAGCAGCTACTACCGCCCACTTCGAGCCACACCCCCAATCAAAAGAATCAAAAGTGTCCACCGAATCGATCTCAAAGTCAGAATATAATATCGAAGGAGTGTGTCCGATCAGAGGAATGACCTCATTAGCTCGTCGATTGCTCCTGTTTTAGCCACCTTATGCCAACTCACGGGAGTCGGGTCCATATTCATACCTCAAAGGAAACGATGCAACCATCCTACTTCATTCTGGAATCTTTACCGCATACATGGTTGTTAAAGTGGTTTTCGGAGTTGGCAGAGAGTATGACAACTTCCAA
The DNA here is from genome assembly GCA_030765085.1 of Allium cepa. Lineage (NCBI taxonomy): Eukaryota > Viridiplantae > Streptophyta > Magnoliopsida > Asparagales > Amaryllidaceae > Allium > Allium cepa. The sequence continues at coordinate 111,777,033 of CM060928.1, read as the reverse complement.
TCCCGGTCTCTTCAACAACAAACATTATTAAAACACCATGGTCATTTCAAAATAATTATACTTTTAAAACCAAAATGTAATGTCCATTTCAAACCATATAAATACGATATCATTTCTATTTTAAAACCAAATAAATATGATATCATTTTTATTTCAAATAAATATAATATCATTTTATTTCAAATATATCCCTTTTCCAAAATCATAGCACTTCCAAATTATACACTTCGAAACTAAACATTTGAAATTTTAACACCTTTAAAACATCATACTTTGAAATTCATAACTTCGAAACATTTCAATTTCGATATATTTCAAGGCTTTAAATATTTCAAAATTTCAACACTAAATCTGATAATTTCGATTCAACAATTAAATTTTATATTATTTATTTTTGAAATATTTTATATAATAAATCCTTTATCACTTAAATAGGACTGAAATTACAAGTAACTAAATAATTCCTTTAATTCATTTATACTTGAAATAATCATTTAATTCACGTTGACCCCAAAATCAAGTTATAATAATTATACCCCTTAAAATTTCCAATTTAATAAATTTCACATCAACCTTTTTAAGTTTGATTCTTAAATAAATTCAATTTCAAATAATCTCAAATTTATTTCAATTTCAAATCAAATTTATTCGAGTAAAATTCTTAAATAATTTGATTCAAATCAATTCCATATTTATCTTTCAACCTTAATTTTATTCAAGTAATTATAAACTGCAGAAATATAATTTAAATAAATAATTAACCATATTATATCTTAATAAAATCAAACTTTATTATTAAATTCTTTTATACTTTAAACCAATTTATACATAGCTTAAAACCAAGAATTTAACTATATATAAAATAACATTTATAAAATATCCAAATCAATATCTCATAAAACCATATTTTCTTTACAAACCATAGAAATCATTTCAAAATATTTTTTATATAGAACACGGTGTCTGTATATAATTTTCTACCCTATGGTCAAGTTATATGGATATTTATCATTTTAATCTGTAATTTAAAATATGAATACGATTATAAATCATTTCAAACCGCAATCACGAATGAAATAAAATGCATTACAACTTGTAGTTTATAACAATATAAAATACAACATCCATTCATCCAATATCATTCATTAACAATTATCACAATCATTATCTAATTCAAACAATAACATCAATATATAATAGATAATAAACAACAGGTATTTACTGGCAGTTTACATTCAATAATAAATTGAACAACTATTTAACTGGCAGTTTATATGTAATAATAAATTCAATAATTATATTCAAATAAATTCAATTTAACTGAGATGATGATTAAAAATATGCCAAGCAGTCATAAATAAACTTCTAATCCCATCATAGATTAATTTAACAAACATAAGAAATTTTAGAAGTTGTGAGTGGGTTAAAACACTCACCTTTTGAATTTAAATTCAAAATAAGCCCAAAATTCAAACAGTCTCAGAATTTGTCCAAACCAGAGCCAAAATGTCCGGAATTCCAATACGAACCTAGCGGAGAAAATCGCGCGTGAAACGGACCTCGTATGGAAAGTTATGCAATTTAGTGTGTTCGAAATTCGATTTTTAAAATTAAAATAGAAGAAACAATTACATCTCCACTCACCCGCCACGTCAGCTCCATCATCACGCACACACTGTTCACGCACGAAACAGAACAAAACCCTAAACCTGATGCACTTCGAAAACATGGAAGGCCTCCCCACAACATCGCGATGACCACCACTCCTGTACGCCGCCGACTAAGGTCGTAGTCTCCCTACGCTCGCACCGGCACTCTCCTCATGGCCCACGCTGCCGCGATGACCGCCACCGACCAAAAAAACGCAGCCGCCGCCGTGTTATTTAAACCCTAATACAAATTTTTTGCCCGATCCAACCGTTAATTCGTCACGCCACCAACACGAATGAGCTCCTCTATATCCTCTCTACGATACCGCATCAATGATTTGACGATCCGGTGTAGTTCATCGATAAGCGATGAACGGCCAAGAATGTTTCTTGCAGTTTCGGCCACATAGAGACTCAGATTAGAAAACGAATTATATATTTGACTTGCGCTCGTCGAGAGCTTCAAATCCATACATGATTTGATCTAGTTTGAAGAGTTTTAATTTTGATTTGATCTTGAATTGCAATTGGATTTGAAATTGAGAATTTGTCTACCATTGGGAAAGAGGAGCAGCAGGAAGAATTGTACGCACAGACAATTGACGAAGAGGAACAATTAGGGTTTATAACGAGGTATATATAGGCAGAACAAAATAGAAGCAAATAGGCTAGATTGGTTTGAAAAAAATCGAACGATAATGGCCCAAAAAGCCCGTTCTGACTCCGGAACGAAATTGGGTCAACCCGTATATCAAAATAAATGTTTTCAAATATTTTAAAGGCGTTGGAACAGGTTTCAAGTCCAAATTCCATCGTATGATGAAGTTAAGGTCAAATCAAGTTATTTCAAATTGATTTCAATTGATTTCAATTAAATTGATTTCAAGGCGTTTCGAGTCCATACGATCAAACGACAAATTCGATCGCTATGAAACTTGAAATCCTACAGTAATTCACCGTTACGGATCCGATGGAACTGGTATCGTCGAAATCCGAGTCAGTGACCAAAATGGCTATTTTCACATTAATTAAATAAATTAATAATAAATTAATTAAATCAAATTTTCAGTTTCAATTCTATAATTGACAAACCTTACCATTTCTAAATTTCTTAATCATTTACACTAATTTAAACAAATTTAAATGTCAATTTCGAGTTGATTAATTTATCAATTTCAGTGTTAGCCTTAATTCCATTAACTTCAGAAATTATAAATTTAATTTCCAATAATTCCATTTAATTTACTTTCATTCTATTATTCAATTCATTGTTGTCAAATGGATGCATTTAACATTGGATTCATGATCTATTACCTTAATATTCTCATATTTCATCTTAATCTTCATTATCGTAATAATTCAATATTTAAATTCATTTATATGCAGTTAATCCAATTATTAATTTTAAATTCCAATAAATGAATAAACCTTGATTTTTCAATTCTTTTAATTCAACAACTTGTTCTATTATGAATAAAATTAACATTATTTCCAAATATTACCTTAATTTACATTAACGTAACATTTTATTTAGATTTATTTCAATTGATTACCAGTTTTAATTTAATATACTAAATAAATGGTTAACTTATAATAATTATTACCATTAACGTTTAATTTCATTTATAAGCTACTATTTATTCACTTGCATTAACATTATTACCTTTAATTGCAAATTTGATTACCAATTTTATTTAACACGCTAAATAAATAAATAACATATATTAGTTGTCAACTATTTACTTTTACTTACATTTATAAGTTTATTACTACCATTAACACTGTATTATTTCATTAATTAATTCAATACTTACATTTGTTTACCTGTTTTCCATTTTATAACCAAGTGCAACAATTTTCACTCTTTCACTATTGGGATTTTATTCCAATTTTCTATAATTAGTTTTAATAACAATTGCTACACTTAATTCTTAACATTCGCTTCATTTTAAATTGCAGAGTTTTTATTTCTTTCAAAATTTAACTACAACAATCTTATCAAATTAACCAATTTAATTATCAAAATTTACGAGTCGTTACACTCTCCTCCACTCAAAACTTTTCGTCCCCGAAAAGGAGAAGAAGGAAAGAATTGAGTAAATAATATCTTATTCAAAAATATTAAGTTTATAAACAAGTAAATTTAAAAAATTAAATAATCTAAATAAAATATACCAATTTATAACCATTAAATCTTCTTATACTCCAATTAATATAGTTTGGAAAACATTTTCTAAAATTTTCTAAGTTCGAAATTTACGGAAAATTTCGGCAGAGTCTCCTTTGTACGGAGAGGCTCGGAAGAAAATATAATATCAAATATAACAATATACAACATATATTTTCCAAAATAATATATATCCCAACACGGGAAAAACAATATAATAGCGCGATAAAACCTTAATCCGAAAACGTACCTATTTGTCGGGCAATTAACGCTTAATTATGAAACCAAAAGCAGCAGCAATTGCTTCCATAACCTGTATTTCACTTATATAATCCAAAAAATGTTAATAATTATATAGAATGAAATATTTAAAGTTGTTTCAAACAATTCAATATAAAACAGTAATCATTGAAACCACATCATACACATCAAATACAAATCAACCATTCAAGCAAAGCAAAACAAATAGTTGTTCGGGTTCAAAACTTTAAATTGTACAGGATGGAAAAATAAACTACCAAGTGTACTATTTACTCAACAGTCTTAGATGAAACTAAATAGATTATTCATATATCCAAACAATTTTAAAGTATCCTTGCCCAAACAACCATACACCAAGACGAACAACAATTTCAAACAATAAATTAAGTTTATTCTTATTAATTTCATCTCATAATATTTGTTATTTCATTCCCTTTTTATTTATAAAATGATTCAACCCTTAAATTTTCATTTACTTCTTTCAACTTTTACTTTTATTCGTTGATTCAATGTTTATTTCATTTATTTTCATTTATTACTTACAAGTATTCGTTTTCATTGATTCAGGTCACGTAAGTTTTTTTATTGCATTACATTTATTTATTTCTCTATTTCATTTATTTCCATTTATTTATTTAGTGCTTATCTTTCTATTATATTTGATTATAGTAACATTTCGATTAGAACTTAAGTTTATAACTCTATAACATCAATTCTTATAAATAAAAGCAATTTATTGAACACTTTCATTACATACTTTTACTTGTACAATTTCCGTTACATTTTCTTACTAAACATTTCAACTTTTAATATTTGGTAAGTTATATATATGTTTTTTTTAAGAATGTAATTGAAAGTTATACAAGTTTTCTCATTTCTATTATATTAATTAAATGTTTAATAATCATATCATTTGTTTCATAGATTACAATTTCAACTTTCTGGAAATTTCATTTATAACCTAGCACTTAATCTCTCATTTTAATTAAAGGTTCCAATTATAAATTAAATTCCACTTTACTACACTAATTGAAACTATTAATTAACAGAAACTTAAGAACTGAATACGGGTTTAATTTCAAATCATTTTAAAATAATAGATAAATGTTTATACTTAAAACTTATATACCTAGTTATATTTAATACAATTAGAAATTTATCTTTGTTTATCAAAATAAATCTGCAGTAAAACTATTACAGTGGCCTTCCCACTTTGAAACTCGAAAATGAACGTCGATGATGCGTGCACTCATCACCGAAATTATTTTCCAACGATAGAGAAGGGAGTACAAAACTTATTTCTTCCAAAATTTCTTTAAAACAATTCTTTCAATTTATATTGAAATATTTATATCAGAAAATACTTCTAAATAATATTATCATTATATTCAAAAATCAGTTGAAGGGAATTTTCAAATACCCTGGAACTCAAGTTCTAAGTTTCCAATTTTCATTTATTTTATTTTCTTCAAAAAAAATTTCCAATCAATATTTACAAATTTCACTACCAAACAACCAACATATTACAACCAAATGTAGCTTTTATAAAAAAATATTTTATATATAGAAAATGTAATAGGCAAAATTATTTCATTCATCTATATTCAAAACAAATATTGTGTCGGTCTGTCGTATTAAGTGTTTAGAAATCCTTATTGATGTCATAGCATCCCATGCACCAACCAGAATTTTTAAATACAAAACGGAATAAATTAACACAATATCAAAACCCTTTTATAACACTAACAAATAGCTCTCTCATATATATACACTCAATGACTCATCATAGGGTATTACTACCCTATTAATAAAGAGTCAGATCCCACAAACTAAGGTTTATCCCTAAATCAAAGCTCTGGTACAAGATGTAACATCCGCCTTTTCGTATGCTTCAAATCGACGATAAACCACACATGTCTGACTCAAACCATACAGAAGGACATATTATTATGGGGTAAATAAGAAAAAGCAGAGAAAGAAGACAAAAAAACAAAATAGAATCTTGCAGCGAAACGATAAGATATAATAATCAAATAAACAATTCATGAAGCAGTTTTATAAAATATTCGATTATACTTATACAATACATGTCAGAGTTACACATACCAGTGAATAATAAATAATGTAGCGGAATACAGTATGAATATAGTGGAATAATATAATAAATAGTACTAATACAATCTTTGTCTTCGTCCTCCAGAAATAAGATCTTCAAACCCTGAAATACTCAGACCGACTAGAGGGAATTGAAAAGACAAAACATTCGAGTCAGAACTAAAAGATCTTATATAAGTTAAATCAACGGTAAATAAATATGAGTGTAAACGGCGTCAGAGATGTTTACGGGATTTGTAACGACCTGGAAAATTTTAGAGATTTTTTAAAAAAAAAAATTACGCATTTAATTGAATAATTATGAAATTTTACAATAATTGGATTTTTAAATTTAAAATGTTTATATATTTAGAATACGTATATTTAAATATAGCGGATTGTAATTTTTCAGTTAAATTTATGGAAGTTTATTTCAGTGTGAATTCAATTTAATTCAAGCTAGCCAATTATTGCTGGTAATAAAATTTATTTCCAAGCCTGAATATTTTCTATAGGAAATTCCTAAATCCTCTTCTGAGTGAGACAACATCTTTCGTTTTTCCAAATTCGGACGTCTACTGCTCCGTTTACCTTATTTTGTCTGATAGCAGCATTTTGGGTACCGGTATCGATTTTTGATCGGATAATTATACCACTGATATCTGTATACCGTTGTGATCGTCTCGTCTTGCTGATCTCAATAGTATATTTATTTCTGTGTTTTGAACTCCGGTACACAACGAAATTCGCGGAACCGGTAACCATATCGGTACCAGATCCTTGACCTTTTGTTCTCTTTTGAATTTCAAACTTTTTCGTTATCAATCCGCAACAATCAATTGCTTTAAAACGCTCAGCTGAATTCAAGGAAATAAACGTTACCATTCCTTTTTCTCCTACCTTTCAAATTTGAACGTATAGGTGCACCGCATTAAAAAAGTTGCTTTTATTTATTAACTAAATCAGCGGCCTGACTTCACCATCCCGCTACTTTTCATTTTTTTTTTTTTACATTTCTCCAACGTTACAAAATCCAACAGTCACTTGCTGTTTCCATTTCATACCTGCTCTATTCTTGGTCTCGAATATAATTGTTTTATTTGTGCGTTACTTTCTCTCTGCCTTCCCTTTGTTTGTGACAGTATATACTATTTTAAAGCCGTGAAGCATATGCAGCTGTTCAAGCTTCTTCTCCCTACATCCCACACACACACAAAACCCACTACTCTCCATTCCTCCTCCCAGATCCTCCACCTTCGCCACAGCCAAGGCCGGAACCTCCCCGTCTCACCTACCGGCCACCAAAGCTTAATTCGCTGCCTTCTCCACCCTCCCTCACGGCAACAAGCATTCATCGGCCTTGAACCCCTCGCCAGCGCCCCGTGCAACCACCTGCTTCCAGCGATCTCTTCCACGCCCACGTGACCGATATGGCATCCACACCTCACCTCACGCAATCCCACTACCTTAGCCTTCACAACAACCACAGCAACCGCTCCTCCCTGTGACCACTTTTCACAGCAGCTCCTCCGCCCAAAACCCGAGCACCACCACCCTACCGGCATCAAAACGTAGATCCACCTCGTCCTTACCTCCTCCCATCCTTGCTCCAACCAGCAAACCTTAGCACTCCACAGCATAAACCCTCCGCCTCCTCTTTCCGTGCCACATGGCCCCGACCAAACTACTTGCTCTATCCACCTTTTCTCGCCTCATGCAGTTCCAAACCCAAGCCGGGTATATCTCATATAGGTATTTTATTTATCCTGCACATGTATTGTTGTTGTTATATTGGGTTTGATGAGTTAGGTGAAGATGTTTATAATACCGTGTATATTATAAAGGAATAGGTGTATTGTTTATAAGTTTACATGAGTTTTATACATTGATATAATTCACAAGGCAGAAGGTATATTGATTTGCATGACCGTATTTAAGTTTACAGGTCTGTATACATATTTCTTTGCATGTGAAATTGTTTATAGTGGGTTCGCATTTTGAAGTCTGCATACATAATTAGTATTCGAGCACTATATGTATTATAAATTATTATGCCTATAGGTGTAAATTATATATTGTATTGTTACAGCAAGTTATAGGATGCTCGTGGTGTAAACTATAGGAATTTGATTTTTTTTTTTTCGTGAATAATACTATGTTATGTTATATACTATATTACGTTATGTTAATAATATTTAAAACATTTTGATTTTTAAATCGTTATTTGTAGGATTTGGTGAACTACAGTTTTTATAAACATAAGACTTGTATATATTATTGTGTTTGTTTTAAGTATGTGTATATAGCAGTGGACATGCGAAATATGGATATATACTAGCTCTCATATACATTTAATTGAGTATTTAGTGTCTACATATAATTTTTCTTCGGGTCTGCATTTTTTTTAGATCAGATTCAAAGTATATTGTCATAGTTTAATGAGTAAGTGAATATGTATTAACTCGCATGATATTTTGGGTCGTCTGCATCATTTTAGAGACAACATAACATATGTATTTTGGTTAGTATATAGGTTTAAGCATTTTGACAGTTATATATATATATATATATATTTTTCTTTTTGTATATATTTGTTTGCTGATGTATATGTATTTTGTGTTGGATATATTCGTCTACTATTACATATATGGAAGTTTAAAAAGAAAAAGAAAAGAAAAGAAATTTATTACTTATAAACTGTTGTTTGTATATTTATGGGATAAATACATGTCTGCATGTAGTTGTATAGGTATAGGTGGGTTTTTAAAGCATGTCTGCATGATTTCTATATGACTTATATGGGTATTACATCTCATATGGTTGTATGAAATTTATGTTTGAGTTGGTTGTAAGCTATATTTGTAGATTTGTCTAACAAGAATAGTATATATATATGACATATCTGTGTCAATTCACTTATATCAATTATCTTCGTCAAATCCATCCTGATTTGATTTCGTCTATTTCCTTTTATCAGCCTTGATCGTCAATTCGTACCATTTCGCTCTACTTAGGAATTTGTGTTCGGAATTCGCAGCTCATCTTATTCTCGTTTGTCTCTAGCCTCGGAAGGTGAGCAATCACTCACAATTAACGTTCTTTATTTATTAAATTTGATTTCAATTGAAACGTCAATTGAAATATGATGCTGTTAGTTGTTTTACTGTTATGACTGCTATTATCTGTATCTGTTCACCTATGACACCTGACACCATTATCGGTTAATTATTTATGTGATAATAATACAGATTGGTTGTTAATTGATTGTTTGATTTATTGTTGTTTAAATTGGATGTTTATTTTATTGTTAAGTGATAACTAGTTTGCTAGTTTGAGTTGGGGGTAGCATAGTTTACAAATTTAACGGATTTTATATGACGGACCTTGATTTATTAAACCTGACCCCGCCATATGTTAATTTGATTAGTTAAATTTGACCCATTATTGTTGTAGAAATTGATAAATTATACTTTAAATCTTTGAACGTAGTTTGGATTAATTGTTGTAGTTTTTAAACTGAAATTTGAAAAGGGACGACAAGTGAAAAAACTGTAATGTAATAATCTTTAATCTACATGAAATGATAGTGTAGATTCTAGAAATAATTATACCTATAACAATGCGAAATAAATACGATTATTTCAGGGTTATTTGATTTATTTATTAAATTGTTATTGATTGTTGTTATTGCTTGTGTATTTACTTTGACACCATCCCTGTAATCACACTGCAAGTTCCCTTTGTTATGTTTGTTTTGAATTGAAACGGGTTGAATTGCTATCCACCCGTGTATGGATTAGAATGATAATATCCGTAACGATTGACCATATGAAAAATATTTGGTCTTATTAAATGTAAATTCTTAAATACATATGAAGGGTAATGATAAGTATAGAGTTAATTTTATCTATTTTAGTCAAGATTTGATTAAATACATAAATTATGATAAATATTTATGTAAATTTTACTTCGAATAGTTTTTGCAATAATATTGAACAATTAAGATTGGGAGATAAATTTGGGTTATTTTAAATGGTTTTTAGATAACGATTTATTTATTTAAATCAATTTGAAATTTATCAAATGAGATATTTCACGTTAAATAATATTAGAAATATTGAGTAAAATGTAGTTTAAGGTCACTAAAATGATATTGAATCAAATAAGGAAGTGTTTAAGACTAAGTAATAATGATGTAAAAATCGAGAATCTATATGAAACTGTTAAATTTAAATTGTTATATTTAAGCTATGAACTATATCGTAATTTAATGGTTTAGAAATTTGGATATGTATTTGGAACCAAGATAGTTGAATTTGTTATTTAGATAACGAATTGAATTAGATATAAATTGAGGATGAACTAGATTGGAAATTTTATTTAGAGAACTAGATTGGGAAAAATTTAGTTGAAATGTTGAATACTTAAAGTATGGAAACATATTGAAATAAAAAGGGAAATTGGGATATCAAATCCAAATTTGAGATTTATAAAATTGAAGTGGTTATTTTAGGAAAATTCAAATTGATAAAATGAGATTTAATTAAATTTGAATGGGAAGGTCGGATTGATGTGAACGATTTGTTAAGTTAAGGAAATTGAATATACTTTACTGTATACATTACTTAATATATAGATACTAGTTTGGGAAATATGATTTTTGAAGTGAAATTGACATTGGGTTTGAAGTATAAATTAAGTGGATGGCCACGTTGTAATAGTGTATATTTCTACCCTGTAGATAGTTCTATGGACCCTTAGAGGATGGTCATCCCAAACATCCTTTAAGTTATATTGTATTTCAGTTGATATTTCATTTGAGTCGAATTTATTGATATAAGAATGTTAATCCTGACTCGAGTGTTTTGTGTTTTGCTTTACGCTCGGGTCAGACTGAGTAATACAGCATTAGAGACTCACCTTTGGAGATTGGAGCTTCATTTGGAGATCCAACTATCGTTCAGCTTTCAGTTTTCTAGTTGACTGGTTCAGAGAAGTCATCGGCTCGTACTGAAGACTTTTCTGTATTCAAGAGATTCTGATGTATTTTTACTTTAAACTCTGATGTATATAGTAGCTTCATGAACTACTATTTTCTATTCCGCTGCATTATATTACTCTGTGTCTGTGATCTGTGTTTGATTTATTTACTGTATATTTTAAGTTTTGCCAAATTAAATTTACAATTCGGTATTTTGAATTACTCAAGTCGGACATGTACGGTTTTAGTGTCGATTTGAATGGTCCAAAATAGCGGGTCGTTACAGCTGGTATCAGAGCCAGGTTCTAGGCAAATCTTAACATATATGGTAAATTTATTAACAGAATCACTTTCGCACGAGTTGAATCTCTTCCTTTGACTCAATTTCCTTTGGATCTTGGAATGCCCCTCGATTCCAAAATTCATTCTTGCCTCCCTCTATTTATGTTTTTGATCCGGGAGTATCCAATGACTCCACTGAATGTTTTGTAAAACGGATGAAACTCCGTACAATTGGCATTGATTCACCGAAGATTTCTGTACCCTCGGTTTACGATGCTGATATATCTTGATATGCCGAATTCTATATTTGGCAAACGAATATCGATTTGTTTTAGAATCCCGCATCGAGCATATCCCGGAAGTCACGGTTGACCCGGTTAAGGTCGCCCGCGATTTATAGAAGTATATCCATCTTCTATTTTGTATTTTGATTTTCTCAACTTTGTTGAGTCTATCTTCGTATCAGGATTCTATTGATTAGAGTTCCTCTAATTTAAATCTCCATCTTTGTTTGAAATCCATTCTTAATTTATCCTTTGAAAATCGGGTATGTTTGTATTTTGAAATTTCTTTATATATCAAAATTATATCCTATATATAAAAAAAAAAAAAGAAATTGTTTTCAATAAGGATTATATACCTATATGTATAAAGCAAAGAAGATATGTTATTCTATATAAAAAGGTTTTGAAAGGATTTGAAATTTTGAAAAATTACAAGAAATTGATTTATATAAAAATGATTTATAACTGAAGGGTTAAATTTGAAATTCGAGAATTGAATTCCGGTATTTTGGAATTGGTTTTAAGATTTTGAAAAACATATATAAATAATACGATTTAAAAGTATTTTTCCCGAATAAGAAATGTTTCAAATGAGTTCAAATGAATTCCAATAATTTTGAAGAAATTTCAAAGAAGTTTTCAAGAAAATAGAAGTCCAGAACTCACTTATGTCGCTGGAAAATAATTTCGGTGATGAGTGCACGCATCATCGACATTGATTTTCGAGTTTCAGAGTGGGGGAGAGGCCACTTAATAGCTTCGCTATGCGAGTGATTTTGTAAACTATTTTGATTTCAAATTCCAAAGTATAATTGGATATTTTCGAAAGATATATGTATATATTTGAAACAATATAAAATGAGACCAGTGTTCAGTCCTCGAGTTTCGGATTTAATAATTTGGTTTATTGATTTATTGTTGATTTTCAACTCTTGGATTTGAAATTGATTTTCACCGACTATTTTGAAGGTTCGAGCACTCCCAAATTAAGGTTTAAAGGTTAAAGACTAAGAAATTTTGAAACGTATAAAATATTTGATAAAGCATATAAGTTGTGTTTTGTATGCTTAAGTTTGAAACCTTTTGTTTAGAAAATAAATATGACTGTTATACTAATATGGAATTTAGTTTGGAATATTGGAAAAATGATTGGTTTTAAATAATGGGTTTCAAAAAGGTAGATTGGATATTTCAAATAAAATAGATAGCTTAAAGGTTTTAAAGGGATAATTATAAATTTGGAAACCATTTTAAGTAATTGATTTTGAGAACACTTGGTTTGAAATTAAATTAAAAAAAAAAAACCAGTACTTATATGGTGATATTGGAAATAAATTTGTTTGACTTGAATCAGTTTAATTTGGAAACTGGGATTATTTTATAAGCCTATTATCTTGGGGACTTCGAAATTTAGATATTTGATTTGGAAGAAAATTAGGTGAAATCATATGGGATCTTGAAATTGAATTGATATTGAAATGATTTGAAATTGAGAACCTTATATTATTTAGCACTTGAATTGGGAGTGGTCGAACTTATATAAAATGAATTTGTATAAGTATGAAGTTGATTTGAAATCTATTGATTTGAAAGGTACTCAATTTGGAAAGAGAATTTTATATAATCGAAGTCTATATAAGTATGATTTGATATACTATTGATTTGGAAAGTATTCGATTTGAAAAAGGAATCCTATATATAGTGGACTTTATATAAGTATGATATTTGGAAGTATTTGAAAAGGTACTATATGATATATATTTTCCAAGTAAAGATATGGAAAGTGCCTTCTGCTTGATATCCGCTTTGTGGCCACAGCGTGGATTCATTCTATCGATATTATTCTCTCTGATTTTGGTTTTCCGGATGTAATACTCGAGTGTTCCCACCGTGGCGTAACCCGCGGTTTCTTTTTCTCTCGTGAATGCACAGCGAAATTGCCTGGCTGAGTCTTGCCTAGGGGTACGGATTGTTTCCTGGGGGAACCAGGCGTAACCATTGTGTATCCTGCAATCTGTGTAGGTCGCGAATAGTAGCGCAAGTGCCTGGCTGAGTCTTGCCTAGGGGTACGGATTGTTTCCTGGGGGAACCAGGCGTAACCATTGTGTATCCTGCACTCTACTAGTCATCATGGCGTAACTCGCAGGGCTGTGAAAGCTTACGGATATGGATTGTTTCCTGGGGGAACCAGGCGTAACCATTGTGTATCTGCGAACCATGATCGGACAAAGGTTTAGTTTGTTGTTTTGTTTGGATCGTACTTTCCATATCTGTTTTTTTAAAGAGGTTTTTCAAGTATTTTCACTGGATGTTGAAATAGGTCTACTAAGTACTTGAAGAATTCTAGCTTTGCGCCTGATCAACGCATGGCCAGAGTCTGCAAGAACGAGGATAAACTTGTTGAAACATCGAGTTATAAGAGTATTTTCGAAGAAAAAAATTTATTTCGATATAATAATATTTTATTATAAAAGTATTTTTCCCAACAAAGAAATTTTGTATTAATCCTTGGAATTTAAAATTCCTTTGGGAAATTTACAAATCGTGCCCGATTCTTTCTTTTGAATCTACCCTATCTGCTCAGCTTATGTATTCACCTTGAGTATGTTGTCAAATCTACTTTCCTTCCTTGTGGGATTTATCCTTTAAAATATTGGCTAATTATATACTACTTTGTTTAATATAAAATTCTAGTGTTATAAATATTTTTTTTTTTGTTATTAATTAAATAAAACATTTTAAAGAAATGATTATTAACTTACTGATAATATTTGAAAGAGATCTTGAGATAAATTAAAAACTTCATAAATTTTGGATTTAATATTTTCAATAGTATTTGTAAATATAAATAATAATGTAAATAGTTGTTTCAAAAGGAGTTTGAAAGGTATTAAATATTAAAGAAATTAAATTGCAAATGAAGTTTCAAAGGAATATTTCAAGTAAGATTTATATAGTTCTAAATAAATTATCTACACTTGACCTTCAATTTACTTTATTTCTAGTTGTTTTATTCTCCTACCTCCTTCCTTTTCGGGGACGAAAAGTTTTGAGTGGGGGAGAGTGTAACGACCTGGAAAATTTTAGAGATTTTTTAAAAAAAAAAATTACGCATTTAATTGAATAATTATGAAATTTTACAATAATTGGATTTTTAAATTTAAAATGTTTATATATTTAGAATACGTATATTTAAATATAGCGGATTGTAATTTTTCAGTTAAATTTATGGAAGTTTATTTCAGTGTGAATTCAATTTAATTCAAGCTAGCCAATTATTGCTGGTAATAAAATTTATTTCCAAGCCTGAATATTTTCTATAGGAAATTCCTAAATCCTCTTCTGAGTGAGACAACATCTTTCGTTTTTCCAAATTCGGACGTCTACTGCTCCGTTTACCTTATTTTGTCTGATAGCAGCATTTTGGGTACCGGTATCGATTTTTGATCGGATAATTATACCACTGATATCTGTATACCGTTGTGATCGTCTCGTCTTGCTGATCTCAATAGTATATTTATTTCTGTGTTTTGAACTCCGGTACACAACGAAATTCGCGGAACCGGTAACCATATCGGTACCAGATCCTTGACCTTTTGTTCTCTTTTGAATTTCAAACTTTTTCGTTATCAATCCGCAACAATCAATTGCTTTAAAACGCTCAGCTGAATTCAAGGAAATAAACGTTACCATTCCTTTTTCTCCTACCTTTCAAATTTGAACGTATAGGTGCACCGCATTAAAAAAGTTGCTTTTATTTATTAACTAAATCAGCGGCCTGACTTCACCATCCCGCTACTTTTCATTTTTTTTTTTACATTTCTCCAACGTTACAAAATCCAACAGTCACTTGCTGTTTCCATTTCATACCTGCTCTATTCTTGGTCTCGAATATAATTGTTTTATTTGTGCGTTACTTTCTCTCTGCCTTCCCTTTGTTTGTGACAGTATATACTATTTTAAAGCCGTGAAGCATATGCAGCTGTTCAAGCTTCTTCTCCCTACATCCCACACACACACAAAACCCACTACTCTCCATTCCTCCTCCCAGATCCTCCACCTTCGCCACAGCCAAGGCCGGAACCTCCCCGTCTCACCTACCGGCCACCAAAGCTTAATTCGCTGCCTTCTCCACCCTCCCTCACGGCAACAAGCATTCATCGGCCTTGAACCCCTCGCCAGCGCCCCGTGCAACCACCTGCTTCCAGCGATCTCTTCCACGCCCACGTGACCGATATGGCATCCACACCTCACCTCACGCAATCCCACTACCTTAGCCTTCACAACAACCACAGCAACCGCTCCTCCCTGTGACCACTTTTCACAGCAGCTCCTCCGCCCAAAACCCGAGCACCACCACCCTACCGGCATCAAAACGTAGATCCACCTCGTCCTTACCTCCTCCCATCCTTGCTCCAACCAGCAAACCTTAGCACTCCACAGCATAAACCCTCCGCCTCCTCTTTCCGTGCCACATGGCCCCGACCAAACTACTTGCTCTATCCACCTTTTCTCGCCTCATGCAGTTCCAAACCCAAGCCGGGTATATCTCATATAGGTATTTTATTTATCCTGCACATGTATTGTTGTTGTTATATTGGGTTTGATGAGTTAGGTGAAGATGTTTATAATACCGTGTATATTATAAAGGAATAGGTGTATTGTTTATAAGTTTACATGAGTTTTATACATTGATATAATTCACAAGGCAGAAGGTATATTGATTTGCATGACCGTATTTAAGTTTACAGGTCTGTATACATATTTCTTTGCATGTGAAATTGTTTATAGTGGGTTCGCATTTTGAAGTCTGCATACATAATTAGTATTCGAGCACTATATGTATTATAAATTATTATGCCTATAGGTGTAAATTATATATTGTATTGTTACAGCAAGTTATAGGATGCTCGTGGTGTAAACTATAGGAATTTGATTTTTTTTTTTTCGTGAATAATACTATGTTATGTTATATACTATATTACGTTATGTTAATAATATTTAAAACATTTTGATTTTTAAATCGTTATTTGTAGGATTTGGTGAACTACAGTTTTTATAAACATAAGACTTGTATATATTATTGTGTTTGTTTTAAGTATGTGTATATAGCAGTGGACATGCGAAATATGGATATATACTAGCTCTCATATACATTTAATTGAGTATTTAGTGTCTACATATAATTTTTCTTCGGGTCTGCATTTTTTTTAGATCAGATTCAAAGTATATTGTCATAGTTTAATGAGTAAGTGAATATGTATTAACTCGCATGATATTTTGGGTCGTCTGCATCATTTTAGAGACAACATAACATATGTATTTTGGTTAGTATATAGGTTTAAGCATTTTGACAGTTATATATATATATATATATATATTTCTTTTTGTATATATTTGTTTGCTGATGTATATGTATTTTGTGTTGGATATATTCGTCTACTATTACATATATGGAAGTTTAAAAAGAAAAAGAAAAGAAAAGAAATTTATTACTTATAAACTGTTGTTTGTATATTTATGGGATAAATACATGTCTGCATGTAGTTGTATAGGTATAGGTGGGTTTTTAAAGCATGTCTGCATGATTTCTATATGACTTATATGGGTATTACATCTCATATGGTTGTATGAAATTTATGTTTGAGTTGGTTGTAAGCTATATTTGTAGATTTGTCTAACAAGAATAGTATATATATATGACATATCTGTGTCAATTCACTTATATCAATTATCTTCGTCAAATCCATCCTGATTTGATTTCGTCTATTTCCTTTTATCAGCCTTGATCGTCAATTCGTACCATTTCGCTCTACTTAGGAATTTGTGTTCGGAATTCGCAGCTCATCTTATTCTCGTTTGTCTCTAGCCTCGGAAGGTGAGCAATCACTCACAATTAACGTTCTTTATTTATTAAATTTGATTTCAATTGAAACGTCAATTGAAATATGATGCTGTTAGTTGTTTTACTGTTATGACTGCTATTATCTGTATCTGTTCACCTATGACACCTGACACCATTATCGGTTAATTATTTATGTGATAATAATACAGATTGGTTGTTAATTGATTGTTTGATTTATTGTTGTTTAAATTGGATGTTTATTTTATTGTTAAGTGATAACTAGTTTGCTAGTTTGAGTTGGGGGTAGCATAGTTTACAAATTTAACGGATTTTATATGACGGACCTTGATTTATTAAACCTGACCCCGCCATATGTTAATTTGATTAGTTAAATTTGACCCATTATTGTTGTAGAAATTGATAAATTATACTTTAAATCTTTGAACGTAGTTTGGATTAATTGTTGTAGTTTTTAAACTGAAATTTGAAAAGGGACGACAAGTGAAAAAACTGTAATGTAATAATCTTTAATCTACATGAAATGATAGTGTAGATTCTAGAAATAATTATACCTATAACAATGCGAAATAAATACGATTATTTCAGGGTTATTTGATTTATTTATTAAATTGTTATTGATTGTTGTTATTGCTTGTGTATTTACTTTGACACCATCCCTGTAATCACACTGCAAGTTCCCTTTGTTATGTTTGTTTTGAATTGAAACGGGTTGAATTGCTATCCACCCGTGTATGGATTAGAATGATAATATCCGTAACGATTGACCATATGAAAAATATTTGGTCTTATTAAATGTAAATTCTTAAATACATATGAAGGGTAATGATAAGTATAGAGTTAATTTTATCTATTTTAGTCAAGATTTGATTAAATACATAAATTATGATAAATATTTATGTAAATTTTACTTCGAATAGTTTTTGCAATAATATTGAACAATTAAGATTGGGAGATAAATTTGGGTTATTTTAAATGGTTTTTAGATAACGATTTATTTATTTAAATCAATTTGAAATTTATCAAATGAGATATTTCACGTTAAATAATATTAGAAATATTGAGTAAAATGTAGTTTAAGGTCACTAAAATGATATTGAATCAAATAAGGAAGTGTTTAAGACTAAGTAATAATGATGTAAAAATCGAGAATCTATATGAAACTGTTAAATTTAAATTGTTATATTTAAGCTATGAACTATATCGTAATTTAATGGTTTAGAAATTTGGATATGTATTTGGAACCAAGATAGTTGAATTTGTTATTTAGATAACGAATTGAATTAGATATAAATTGAGGATGAACTAGATTGGAAATTTTATTTAGAGAACTAGATTGGGAAAAATTTAGTTGAAATGTTGAATACTTAAAGTATGGAAACATATTGAAATAAAAAGGGAAATTGGGATATCAAATCCAAATTTGAGATTTATAAAATTGAAGTGGTTATTTTAGGAAAATTCAAATTGATAAAATGAGATTTAATTAAATTTGAATGGGAAGGTCGGATTGATGTGAACGATTTGTTAAGTTAAGGAAATTGAATATACTTTACTGTATACATTACTTAATATATAGATACTAGTTTGGGAAATATGATTTTTGAAGTGAAATTGACATTGGGTTTGAAGTATAAATTAAGTGGATGGCCACGTTGTAATAGTGTATATTTCTACCCTGTAGATAGTTCTATGGACCCTTAGAGGATGGTCATCCCAAACATCCTTTAAGTTATATTGTATTTCAGTTGATATTTCATTTGAGTCGAATTTATTGATATAAGAATGTTAATCCTGACTCGAGTGTTTTGTGTTTTGCTTTACGCTCGGGTCAGACTGAGTAATACAGCATTAGAGACTCACCTTTGGAGATTGGAGCTTCATTTGGAGATCCAACTATCGTTCAGCTTTCAGTTTTCTAGTTGACTGGTTCAGAGAAGTCATCGGCTCGTACTGAAGACTTTTCTGTATTCAAGAGATTCTGATGTATTTTTACTTTAAACTCTGATGTATATAGTAGCTTCATGAACTACTATTTTCTATTCCGCTGCATTATATTACTCTGTGTCTGTGATCTGTGTTTGATTTATTTACTGTATATTTTAAGTTTTGCCAAATTAAATTTACAATTCGGTATTTTGAATTACTCAAGTCGGACATGTACGGTTTTAGTGTCGATTTGAATGGTCCAAAATAGCGGGTCGTTACAGGATTTGACATCTCCTATCCAGTGTCTAACGTGAGTGCAGTAACTTAAGAGATGCTCGGGATTCACATCTCCTAAGAATCCGTTAAACTATTTACTATGTAGTAATATACGCTATTATAATAGTGTCTATTAGTAAAATAAACTTACTTTTAAATAGTGTTAAATCTTTACATTTTCCACATTAACACGTAATAGTCCTAGTAGTCCATCCAATATCATAGTCCCTCCTGATCAGGAAGCCACCAGAGGATACCACATGGGCTACAGGAGAAAACCAAACTCGTACAAGGCACGCTATGGTAGGTAACCGGGCAAAACTAGGCAATGCCAGGGTAGATATACCAATTACACTTCCGGGCCGGTGGTAACACGTAGCAGCTACTACCGCCCACCTCGAGCCACACACCCAATCATAAGAATCAAAAGGGGCCACCAAATCAATCTCAAAATCAGAATATAATATCGAAGGAGTGTGTCCGATCAGAGGAATGACCTCATTAGCCTGTCGATTGCTCCTGTTTTAGCCACCTTATGCCAACTCATGGGAGTCGGGTCCACGTTCATACCTCAAAGGAAACGCCGCCACCATCCTACTTTATTTTGGAATCTCCACCACGTACACGGTTGTTAAAGTGGTTTTCGGAGTTGGCAAAGAGTATGACAACTTCCGAACACGGTCTCTTCAACAACCGAACGTTATTATAACACCGCGGTCATTTCAAAATAATTATACTTTTAAAACCAGAATGTAATGTACATTTCAAACCATATAAATATGATATCATTTCTATTATAAAACCAAATAAATATGATATCATTTTTATTTCAAATCAATATAATATCATTTTATTTCAAATATATCCCTTTTCCAAAATCATAGCACTTCCAAATTATACGCTTCGAAACCAAAATTTGAAATTTTAACACCTTTAAAACATAATACTTTAAAATTCATAACTTCGAAACATTTCAATTTCGATAAAACATTTCAATTTCGATATATTTCCAGGCTTTAAATATTCCAAAATTTCAAAACTAAATCTGATAATTTCGATTCAACAATTAAATTTTCTATTATTTAATTCTAAATATTTTACATAATAAATCCCTTATCACTTAAATAGGACTCAAATTAGAAGTAACTAAATAATTCTTTCAATTCATTTATACTTGAAATAATCATTTAATTCACCTTGACCCCAAAATCAAGTTATAATAATTATACCTCTTAAAATTTCCAATTTAATAAATTTCACATCAACCTTTTTCAGTTTAATTCTTAAATAAATTCAATTTCAAATAATCTCAAATTTATTTCAATTTCAAATCAAATTTATTCGGGTAAAATTCTTAAATAATTTGATTCAAATCGATTTCATATTTATCTTCTAACCTTAATTTTATTTAATTCATTATAAACTCCAGAAATATAATTTAAATAAATACTTAACCTTATTATATCTTAATAAATCAAACTTTATTATTAAACTTCTTTTATACTCTAAACAAATTTTATACATAGCTTAAAACAAAGAATTTAACTATATAAAATAACATTTATAAAATATCCAAATCAATATCTCATAAAACCATATTTTCTTTACAAAACCATAGAAATCATTTCAAAATATTTTATATATAGACAACGGTGTGTGTATATAATTTTCTACCCTATGGTCAAGTTATACGGATATTTAGCATTTCAATCCGTAATTTAAAATATGAATACGATTATATATCATTTCAAACCGCAATCCCCAATAAAATAAAATGCATAACAACTTGCAGTTTATAACAATATAAAATACAACATCCATTCATCCAATATCAATCATCAACCATTTATCACAATCATCATCCAATTCAAACAATAACATCAATATATAACAGATAATAAACAACGGGCATTTACTGGCAGTTTATATTCATAAATTAAATAACTATTTAACTAGCAGTTTATATGCAATAATAAATTCAATAATTTAATTCAAATAAATTCAATTTAACTGAGATGATGATTAAAATATGCCAAACAGTCACAAGTAAACTTCTAATCACATCATAGATCTATTTAACGAACATAAGAAATTTTAGAAGTTGTGAGTGGGTTAGAACACTCACCTTTCGAATTTAAATTGAATTTAAATTTAAAATAAACCCAAAATTCAAATGGTCTCACAATCTGCCCAAACTAGAGCCAAAATATCCGAAATTCCAATACGAACCTAGCGGAGAAAACCGCGCGTGAAACAGACCTCGTATGTGAGAGTTTCGCAATTCAGTGTGTTTGAAATTCGATTTTTAAAATTAAAATAGAAGAAACAATTACATCTCCATTCACCTGCCACGTCAGCTCCATCATCACACACACACTGTTCACGCACGAAATAGAACGAAACCTTAGACCTGATGCACTTCGAAAACACGTGCGGCCTCCCCATAACATCGCGATGACCACCACTCCTGTACGCCGCCGACCAAAGTCGCAGCCCCCCTACGCTCGTGCCGGCACTCCCCTCATGGCCCACGCCACCGCGATGACGGCCAACAACCAAAAAAACACAGTCGCTGCCGTGTTATTTAAACCCCAATCCAAATTTTTCACCCAATCCAACCTTTAATTCGTCACCCACCAACACGAATGAGCTCCTCTATGTCCTCTCTACGATACTGCATCAATGATTTGACGATCCAGCGTAGTTCATCGATAAGCGATGAATGGTTGAGAATGTTTCATGCAGTTCCGGCCACACAGAGACTCAGATCAGAAAACGAATTATATATTTGACTTAGGCTCATCGAGAGCTTCAAATCCATATATAATTAAATATAGTTTGAAGAGTTTGAATTTTGATTTGATTTTGAATTGCAATTGGATTTGAAATTGAGATTTTGTCTGCCATTGGGAACAAGTAGCAACAGTAAGAATTGTGCGTACAAACAATTGACGATGAGGAACAATTAGGGTTTATAACGAGGTATATATAGGTAGAACAAAATAGAAGCAAATCGGCTTGATTGGTTTGAAAAAAATCGAACGATAATAGCCCAAAAAGCCCGTTTTAACTCCGAAACAAAATTAGGTTAACCAATATATCAAAATAGATGTTTTTAAATATTTTATACGTGCTAGAACAGGTTTCAAGTCCAAATTCCATCGTATGAAGAAGTTATGCTCAAATCAAGTTATTTCAAATTGATTTCAATTGATTTCAATTGCTTTCAATTAAATTGATTTCAAGGCGTTTCGAGTCCATACGATCAAACGACAAATCCGATCGCTACAAAACATGAAATCCTACAATAATTCACCGTTACGGATCCGATGAAACAGGTTTCGTCGAAATCCGAGTCAGTGGCCAAAATGGCTATTTTTACCTCAATTAAATAAATTAATAATAAATTAATTAAATCAAATTTTTAGTTTCAATTCTATAATTGACAAACCTTACCATTTCTAAATTTCTTAATCATTTACACTAATTTAAAAAAATTAAATGTCAATTTAGAGTTGATTAATTATCAACTTCAGTCTTAGCCTTAATTCCATTAACTTCGAAAATTATAAATTTAATTTCCAATAATTCCATTTAATTTACTTTCATTATATTATTCAATTCATTGTTGTCAAATGGATGCATTTAACATTGGGTTCATGATCTATTACCTTAATATTCTCATATTTCATCTTAATCTTCATTATCGTAATAATTAAATATTTAAATTCATTTATTTGCAATAATCCAATTATTTATTTTAAATTCCAATAAATGAATAAATCTTGATTTTCCATTCTTTTAATTCAACAACTTGTTCTATTATGAATAACATTAACATTATTTCCAAATATTACCTTAATTTACATTAACGTAACATTTTATTTAGATTTGTTTCAATTGATTACCAGTTTTAATTTAATATACTAAATAAATGGTTAATTTATAATAATTGTTACCATTAACGTTTAATTTCACTTATAAGCTATTATTTATTCACTTGCATTAACAATATTACCTTTAATTGCAAATTTGATTACCAATTTTATTTAACACGCTAAATAAATAAATAACATATATTAGTTGTAACCTATTTAATTTTACTTACATTTACAAGTTTATTACTACCATTAACACTGTATTATTTGATCAATTAATTTAATACTTACATTTGTTTACCTATTTTCCATTTTATAACCAAGTGCAACAATTTTCACTCTTTCACTATTGGGATTTTATTCCAATTTTCTATAATTAGTTTTAATAACAATTGCTACACTTAATTCTTAACATTCACTTCATTTTAAATTGCAGAGTTTTTATTTCTTTCAAAATTTGACTGCAACAATTTTATCAAATTAACCAATTTAATTATCAAAATTTATGGGTCGTTACAAGTTAGGAGGCATCCCTAAGAGCCAACCCTCCATCCATCTACATAACTAGAGATGAGATGGAGACCATGATGAATCTGATGCATAAGAAGATGATAGCCCGTTAAGAAGTGCTGATGGAAAATTTTCTTTAGAAGAATGTGGCAAATAGGGATAGGCTGAGTTGCTGGAAACCAGAATCAAACACCAAGAGTCGAAGTAAGCATAGCTGGAAATAGAATGAAAGAAGATGGAATGGTCCCGAGAGGAGTTAGACCAGTCAATACCGAACCAGGACTGTTCGATACCGAGCCACGTGGACTCAGGGCATGGCTAGAGCTATTCTAGAAGGAGATGGTGCACATCAAGGGAATGGTCGATTAAACATAAATCAGACTATTGACACATAACCAGAAGAGTACGTGCCAAAGTTCCATCGTGAAGTCGGAGGGAGGGGGCAGGGTGAGAATGTGAACCTGAGGATTCCTTTGAATGATGATAAGAGACTTGCGGAGATGGTTAGGCGAGCTATGAGGGGTGGACTGCCTAAACGGTGCCTAGAGGATGTGAGCAGGAGTCTATTCACTCTAAACATTCGGTATGCTAGGAATCTT
The DNA here is from genome assembly GCA_030765085.1 of Allium cepa. Classification (NCBI taxonomy): domain Eukaryota; kingdom Viridiplantae; phylum Streptophyta; class Magnoliopsida; order Asparagales; family Amaryllidaceae; genus Allium; species Allium cepa. Next base: position 111,752,260 of record CM060928.1, on the reverse strand, counting down.
CCTGATTTTAAGATGTCGACGTTGTAGACATATGATGGAAAGATGGATCCAATAGTTCATTTTTATGAGGTACATCAGGCACATAGAGGTTTTGGGTGTGTCAATGGAAGTCATAGGATTGTGTTTCCCTTTGTACTTGATGGATTTAACCATGCATTGGTCTAGACAACTGGAGAACGGTTCCACTGGCACATGGACCAAACTGGTGGATAGATTTATGAAGTATTTCTGGGTCCATATCTCACGACCCAAGAATTCAATGACGTTGTCAATTATAAAGTAAGGGCTAGAGAGTTCCTTAGGAATTTCTTGACAATGTTTAATGCGGCGGTTGCCGTAGTTGACAGGCCAGATCCATCGGTGTTTTTGATGGCTGTAGTTTCTAGAGTGGCTATTGATTTTAAAGTTGCTTTGGAATGAGATCCATCGATGGATCTCGCGGAGTTCTATTATGAGGTTGAAGTGTTTCTGTGTCAGGAGGATGTTGAAGCTGATAAAGAAGAGGTCAATGCTGTAAATGGCGAAGGACTACTAGGAGAAAGATCCAACAGAGAAAAAGGAAAATGACAGATGAATAATGGCTTTAAAGGATCAAAGCGGCAAAGATAGGAACCAAAGTTCTCTTCTTATATAGATTTGAATGAAACCCCAAAACAGATTTACGTGGATATCAGGGGATAGGTCCCCTATTAAAAACCGGCAAGGAGAGAGCCCATGGAGCGTGAAAGGAAATTAGGAAAGTATTGCCTATTCCATGAGCTGGATGGGCACAACACGAATGATTACAGGCGTCTATGTGACCTGATTGAAGAACAGATCAGGAATAATCAATTGCGGTTGTATGTGAAAAGTAGAGCTATGGTGGGGAACTGGTGCAGCCAACATCCGCAATGAATGTAAGCGTCCTTGGATCAAAGTCGAGGATAGTTATCTCCTGACTGAGGTGACGTGGATTCAAGTTCGTTTCCTTTGGTTTTTATTCCTAATAAACAATGTGGTATTGCAGTTGAGCTGCTTGCCCATGCATGGAATATATATCGATCCCTAGGCACACTCTATGTTGGATGTAAGGCAGCAATACCTGGATGGATGTTTTTATGTGTGTTTGGTATTTGTATTGGAACCTTATAAATGAATGCTTTATTTTATCCATTCAATTGTGATGACCGATATTGAACGCTTTAAGTCCTAACTAGGGAGCAGGGACCAGAGTGCAAGAAGCAAGTCCCCTCACCGAAGAGTGAGCAAATGGACTTGCTTGTCATTGAGTCCCTTTACTAGAGAGTGAGTGGATTAGGCTCAACAAGGGTCTGAAGAGACCAAGGATCTGACTACCGGCCCCGAACATCTTCAAGGATTTGATTATCAGACCAGAACGGCCATGGATTTGACTACCAGTCCCCCGAACGGCCAAGGATTTAACTAAGACCTAATCGTTGGCTCGGAACAACCGCAGACTACACTAACGATCTGGAGGGATTGGATTTCAACTAATGATCCAGAGAGATCATCGCCTTAACTTAAACATTAATCGATTCGGAGAGATCGCACTTTAAATTGAATATAAAATGATTTGGAGAGATCAAATCTTAGAACAGATATAGATTTGATAAAATGGTTTGAATGCCTTGAAACTAGAACAAAACAGATAAATCCCGGATAAACATGAGACGTTGATACATAAAGTGATAACTCTGAATGTAATTAGAATAATAGCGATGTAAATCCCAGATGAACACGAGATGATTTTGATATGTGATGTAATAACTTCGAATGAAATAGAAATTATGATGATGTATAGGCTACATTTAGGGATAGTCTAGATCTTTAGACAATAGCAGGTCTAGAATGACCCATGATTAACGAGAGAAGCCAAAGGAACAGGGTGATTCGCAATAGCTTGATCATCTAATAACCAGGAAATTTATTAATGTCCCATCGACTTCAACATCTTTTCTTGAGCAAATCACACCTTCCATTCGCAAGACATGCTTTGGGGTGCAAGTGTTATATTGCCTTTTGACAAAGCAGTACCCAGATAGACGTGACGAATCAAACTCAAAAGTTATCAAGGAAGGAAGCCCGAAAAGATAGCTACAAAGCCTAAAAGCAAAGTATAACTAGAATAACAAGGAAAAGAGAAAGTTATCCCAAAAAATTCTGAAGTCAAAAAATTCACTAAGTGTTGGGTCATCACCGTCCCATTATGGTTCATCATCGACCCATCACGGTCCGTCACCAACCCGTCACGAGCCATCCTCGAAGCCACCATTCAAGAAACATGAAGGAATTCCACTAAGTACATGGTTCGGTATCGACCCATAATACTTTATGGATATGTTCCCATTTTTCCACTACATGCTAGCTAAGGTCCTAGAAGCTCATTTCAAGCTCCGATAATTGTATGCATGCTACGCTCCATCGATCTCCTCAAGCTCTCCAAGTTAGCAACTTCAACCTTCCATAGACCCATCAATTGGACTCCAAAGCAAGCAAATCTTGGCTTAAATAACTTCGAAACCACAACACTAACTGTAACGACCCAAATTTTCGACGCTCGAAAATCGACATCAATACGTCCACTGTAGCAAATGCTGAACAATCGAATGCCAAAAAACCGAACTGTTAGGGTTAAAGAAGGAGGTAGAAGAAGAAACAGAGACAATATCAGAATCTCCCAATCGCAGCGGAACAATATATAATAGGTAAATGACTAATCTTTAAACAAAGAACTATATCGGTTTATACATTATATCACCAGGGTACAACATCAACAAAACACAATACTGGGCAGTTATGATAACTTGTCCAGATGGAAACCGAATTAGCAACAAACCATACACAACGGATACTACATCATATACGTTTGATACGTCTCGCCTTCTAGCTTGTCTTTTGATCTCCACAGCATACTTTTCTGACCTAGCTCTAGATCCTACTGATAGCCTAACTCTAGGCTGTCCGTGTGGAAAATTAGAGGGTACCCAGAGTTTAGAAAAGGGAACAATAAACTCTGAGTAAGTCATGGGAATGGTGTGAGATCTAAAAATAGTTATTTGTACAAAAAAGAAATCAGTTCATGCTTTTGGAAAATGAAACTACCATAAGGTCTCCCAGCACACACTCAAATGCAATCACACACATGGGGAAGGTTTCTCCTTATAGTAGTCAAACATGCTTGATACGCAAAAATCCTTTTGATATTATTATTAGTGCATAGTGTGTAAAAGCATTTCAAAAGTATAATATAAATCTTAGCCAGCATACGTACCATTATAGTATGCCTACTACAGCTACCATGTTAGATGGCAGGTTCTACAACTAAAACGGTAAATGGCTCATATTGTTTTGTTTTGATTTCCAACAAATGGCCAAGACTAAGGAACTTTCTTTATCCGAATGGGTACGCCTTTGGAGGGAGGTCCTAAGAACCTAGACGGACCTCTGCCAACATAACGTCGGGTTACCTTTGTAACTAGGTAACTAACTGTAACGAGTATGTCATCCCCTGGTCGTAACCGACCTTTACCGAGGCACCTCAATTCCAACAACCACATAAGTAAAATATCTGAGCTACATACCAGAATACCACTTTTTATCCACATAAGTAAAATATCTGGGCTCCATACCAGAATACCACATTTTATCCAGAAGAAAATGTATGTACCCTGAGGGGCATGACCCCCATAACCTTGCTGCATCCTTCCTGTTTTGACCATTTACGGAGTGTGAGGTTCAATGAAGTCTCGTCCCACAAAAATACGCTTTACACAAAAGCCATGCTTTGATCAATCCAATGCCCAGCACTTAGCATGACACATTACCAAATAGGGAATATATCACTAGTAACCATCAACTACATAACCTCTGAGCTCGTACGTCTCAAAGAAGAGTGTTAAGCTAAGAGAATAAATTCTCCGCCACCAACAGAAATATATTTGATAGAAACCAGCTTTATATCTCAAAGTGTAATGTCAGACATACATCCATACAAGTCCATCCTGGATCTGAATGGAACCGAAGGCACTTCGTCCAATTAAGGAAAGAAGTCCTTGCAAATCCGGATATCCCCTAATCACGTCCGGACTCCCCATCACATAGGGTAATCTCTATACCGGAGCAACTCGGTGTAGAGACAATCAACAGGCAATCCTTTTGTTTTCGAAAATACCCAGTCTTCAACCACCATCTTCAAATGCAATTCCATTCCGTCGTATCATTATTCGGAATAGGTTTTATGACTTAATGTCCTTCTTTGGCTTATCCGAATAATGAGCGCATATTTTAAACATGTGGATACAAATTTCCATTTTTAATCTTTTAAACAACAGATCCACCTTTAAGATCCGATGTGGTTTTCGGATAACCATTTGGAATCTGACCCTGGTCTCATCGAAATTCAAATGCCGTCTTAAAGGCCAATATTCATAGTCGGTTATTTAACTATCAAATAACATCCATAAACAACCATCGGATTTAAATAACTTCCCAAATTATTTATTTCAAAATATCTTCGCAAGATATAAATTTTTCTACACTTCAACCCTTTTGAAAACAGTTTTCAAATCACCTTCCTCTCGCGGAATAAATTCCAAATATTGTTTATTTTCACTGAAAATCACCAAGACTAAATGCTTCAGATTTTAAAACAATTTAAATCACTTTATCTAAAAATATATATGCTTCAAAATACTTAGAATAAAAACTATTTAAAACACTTTATTTAAAATACCAGTTATGAAATTTAATAATAATTTTTTATCTAAAAGTTAAGCCAAAACAAATTTAAAATTACAAGTTATTGAATTCTATACAAGTTTTCCAAATAAAAACTTTAGCCAAACTATATTTAAAATAAAACTACTTTATACAATATAAATATTAATAATTATCTTTTTAAATAATAATACCAATTATCCTTTTAAAATTATTACTACTATAACTAATTTAATAAAATATTTACTTTTAAAATTTTAAACAAATTTAAATAATAATTCTCAAAAACATTCTTTTAAACAACTTTAAAACTTCCAACTTATACTTAAAAATCTTCTTGGAAAACGTACTTGGCTTTTCAGGGAAATACACTTTTCTTTCACACCTTTAAAAATAAACCAATATTTATTTTTAAACCAAATTACCCATTCCTTTATAAATCCCCATCGTGAATTTATATTTCCAAATATCCACTGATATCTTATTTCACTTTATAATTCCAGTTTATAAATTTCATAGTCTCAATTTTTTTTTCAAATCACAGTTTCAAACACTAAATCAATTTCCAAATCGATTTTCAAAATTTACTCCATAAAAATTACTCCTTTACTTATCCAAATTTATTTCAAAACCGGTTAATCCAATATTCACATCTATATTTATGATTTAAATTCCATTTAAATCAGAGATACCAATTTCATACTTGATTTCAAAATTCTCCCTTTATTTTCCAAACTCTTTCAAATCTTGAATTTTTAAAAGAATATTTCTTCATACTAAAATAAGAAAACTGCTTAAGTCATAATTTTAAAAGAAAAACTTTTTAAAATTTCCTCTTTTTATTTCCTTTAAAAAAAATCCAAACTTCGTATATTTTTCATTTTCTCAAATATTAATATATATTCAATCAAGCTATAGCATTCAATAATTTCAATTCCAAAAAAAAAAATATAATCACCACAGATTATCACATAAATCACATCGCTGAAATATAATATAAATTCAACGTTTTGAAGAATCCAGTTGGATCCCTCCAACCTGTTTCCCTGCATCCACAGATGTTAACACAACAATTTGAAATACCAATCCTGCTTCAAGGTGGGATATCGCGGTATAAGGATCATCCGCTATTATGCGGAGCACATAGGGTCTCATCAGCTATATAATGTGGGAAATCAATCACTGCAATATATATATATATATATACTACTATATATATAACATCATCCAACAGATAAATTATTAAATTCATCCAAGCACATTCAATAATTTAGTTTATTTATTTAAATGAGTGAGAAGATCTCACCTTTGCCCTTTTATTTACAATTCGTTTCCATCACGACTTGTTTTCTTCACGTTTTCTGACCTTGTACAAAAATTATGGGTTTTGTTAATATTTGAAATAATCGAACAATCAATTATCATTTATTAATTTTAATTTACTAATGATTTGATTTAAAAATGATTTCCTTTAACAAATTATTTTTAGTAACCAAAATAATTGATTAACCAGTTAAACAAATTATTTCCTTCATATATTAATAAATTGGTAAATTTAAAATATGCATTTATTTTCTTTTGAAACTTCATATATATATATATACACACACACACACACACACACATACTTACAAAAGATGTATAGACAAAAATCTGATTTTATATAAACCAAACATTTTAAAAAATTTCCATTTTCAAATAGCTTATCTCTATATATTTATTTTTACCATACTTCCTTACTATACATATACATCTTTCTCTGTATATTTTATTAAAATAAAAATAAATTTGTAAAAATTAAAAAGAAGAACGAATACCTCTGGAAAACACTCAAGCAATCCCACCTCACTACTCACGCACACAAATCGAGACCATCGCGACTCGATCGAGCATATCACCACCGAAGCCTCTTATATACAGTCGACAGGATCGAATTACAAACAGCCTTATTGAAACCCTAGATCACTCGCGCCATCACTTCTTCGTTGCAGCTCGACCACGCAAATGTCGACGCAGCCATTTCAAACTCACTCAAATTGTCATGCTGTTCGAACAAGCCAAAATTGTGAACCCATGGCCAGAACCCGCTTCGAGAGTCAAAGCTAACCCTCCCCCTTCTCAAGCGCCATGACTTCGATTTGTGCTCGCCATCCATCTACGTTCGAACGAACTCGATTCGTTCATTTTTTTCTTCGAACTAAGTTCGACTTCGAATTAAAATGGAGAAGAAGGGGAATAAAGATAACCGGCCTTCAATTTAGTTTACGCGAAATTGATTTGAGAAGAGGCGTTTTATTTTCTAACTGAGTTCGGCCATTGATTCTTTTGAAGCTACTGTTTTTTATGAACGAGAATGGTTGTCGTTCGATTTCTTATTTTGAACGAGACATTCATCATCATTTTTTATTTACAGGATGCGTGTTTCACTACAATGGACACGTGGTTAAAAATTTCCTTTACATGTCAATACTTGCTATAGATTCCAATGCTATAAAAATATCATTTATTTTTAAATTTAAATTCAAACTTAAGTCGTCTTGAATTCACAACTCAAAATCTCGACCTCCTATTGAGGCGTGCCGCCAGACGTTTATAATGTTATACATCTATTCCAAACACAATGGAAAAGGTTTCAAGGCCTAACTTGATCGTATGGAGAAGATAGCTTTTTGGACCCAATTATTATATTAAATTTTTGATATAAATCTCGGCGCGTTTATCTACCGTACGATCACACGACAACTCCAAACACTACGAAAATTGAAATCCAATAAAAATACACTATCACGGATCCAATGGAACTAGTTTCATCAAGATTCGAGGCTGTGCCTCGGAAGGCTATTTTTAAATATCGATTTAAACATTATTTTTTTCAAACTAAACAAAATAGTTTTAAATTCAACTTTTAAAAGTTTTATTATCTTCAATATTATCATTATAAATTTTATAAACCTTCAAATTATTTTTAACAGACTCAAAATTCCAGAATTCATATTTTACCTGATTTTCAATTGTTTAATTTAATAGTTTATTTGTCAATCAAATAGTGATATTTGAAATTCAAGTTAGACTAACTTTTAAATATTTCAAATCAATTAAATATTCCAATTTTAAATATTAAAAATTCCGGGTCGTCACATTCTTCCCCCTTAAAAGAATTTCGTCCCCAAAATTACTAGTTAAGAAGAATGATCCATAACCCGTTCACTATTTCCCAATCCAAATAGTTTTTTTTAACAACTTCAGAAAACCCAATGGTTTCAACTTTCCAAAACAATTTTTATAAAAAACACTATCATTTACTAACTTCCCAAACTCAACCATAAGTTCCAAACAATATTACTTATTCAACCATCCACATTATAATTCAAATTCAAACTTCAAATTATCAAAAATTTCTCAAAAAAATTTCTAACTCCCTAAATTTTCGAAAAATTCCATTAGCGTCTCCTTTACGTGGCTAGCTCGGTACAACTACAAAACGCCCCCCCCCCCAGATTTCAAAAAGAAAACAAAACGCCAAGTGGCTAGACCAGAAAATCATCAAATTTCATACAGAAATTTAAATACATACCTTTTTGACGAGAAATTTCATTTATCTTCTGAAATCAAAAATACCAATTTCCTTTGCTTTTAAATCACCTGTATATCCTACTGGCAATAATGTCCAATTACAACATTCAAAATTATTTTATACATTTCTTTACAAAAGCTTCAATATTCATTCTAGCTCGTACAATGTCCATATATCATCCATACACAATACCAAATTCGATTGCCTACTCGATCACACGATTTCACATCCGAACTAGCATCGTCCACCCGACTTCTTAGTGCAGACTCAGATTTGGTTTCTTGATCAGAAATCATCATTCTCCTTGCATAGCCACAAACTATGATAGAGAATTTCCAGAACCAACCAAAAATCCATATCCAGGGTTCGCCGTCGAAAATCGAGTGAAAAATCCCAACTCGGATCGATATAAATATCTCGAAATTCTATGCTCGAATTTTGGATCGAATCTCTATGCGAATAAAAGAATATACGTACATCCTACATATTTATTCCAATTGATTATTAGCTATATCAATTCTCTTTTATTCAAATTTACATTGATTTCTATCCAAAATTTCCCTTTTTAGCCAACTTTTATTAAATCTTCATCCAAATATTTACTTAGAATATTTCTTAATTCCAACTTAACGTAGGAATTTACCATTAACCTTCCTTAAGCTCAAAATAAATATTTTACCCACTTAAAAATTTATTTTCACTTCACTACTTAAGCTATCACATCTATTTTCATTTAATTTAAATTTTCAGTTCCATTCTGAATTAAATTTACCCTTCATTTTAAATATTGAATTCTATTCATCTTATCTTAATTCATTTTTAACTAACCATTTTAATTAGTTTCACTTACTAATTTATTCATATCTCAACCACTTTCATTTCCAAATCATTATTATCTTTAGTTCACTTCACTAATTTTCCATTTACTTACAAATTCAAGATGAATTTCAACATTTAGTTTTCAATTTCATTTACTTGCAATTGTAAGTTCATTTATTCATTCAGAAATTTATTTCCACGTTAGTAAATTTTATTTAAGTAATCATTTAACTTAGTCTCCTTAGACCTTTCTTTAAATTCACTTTTACTTAACTATATTTAATTACACTCTGATTCAATTTAAATTTCTTTGAATTCACTTCAATTAATAAGCTTACCTTCCAAAATGAATCTTATTCTGACCAATTCAACACTATTTTATTTAACCTGTCAGGCTTAAATTCCCATTCCAATTAATCTTTTCCAAACCCTTATAAGTTTTTTTAAACTTATAAATATTTTATAACCATTTTTAAATAAGATTCCAGAGTTTAAATAATCACTTAAGTATATCAAAATCATTTTTGAAATCAATTATATTCACAATTCAATTTCATATCAAATTGTCTTTTGAATTTAAAATCAAATCACAGTTTTGCAAACAACACCAATTTAAAATAATTTGGTAGCGATTCCTCCCTTGGAAACTCAAAAATGAACACCGATGATGTCGCGATCATCATCGAAATTATTTTCCAGCGACTGAAAAGAGTTTAGTGCTTTTATTCCTTCAAATATACTTTTCCAAATATTTTTAAATTCTAAATCTTCCCAGATTTCATATCCAATTCAAAAATATTTCCGAAATAATATCACTATTATTCCTCCAAAACCTTTGAAAACCATTTTCAAACTCAAAGGAATTTAATTTCCAAAATTTCGAATTCCAAATCCTTCAATTCATATTCAAATCTTACTCTGGAACTTTTATTTCAAATTATAAATCACATTTACAATTTACTTTTACAAATCCCATTTGTATATGAATTTATTTCAAAGCTTTTAGTTTTGATTTCAATTTCTTATTCAACTTTTACACAAAAATGATAATAATCTACTATTATCACTTCCTAACAACCAAACAACAATATATAACTATACTAATTTACGTAAAATTATTTCCTTTATATACAAAAATAATTTGGGTAAAATTATTTCATTTACCCTATTTTAAAATAATACTATACCGGTTTATCTTGTTTAAGAGTTTATAAACCCCTATCGATAAAATGGCGTCCCACATAAAGACTAGAATTCATAAACACTCAACCGATAAGTAACCACAATATAAAAACAATTTTAATATTCACTAACAAATACACGCTCATATCTATTAATACACTCAAACTCATTCTAGAGTACTACTGACTCTATATCAAATGAGTAATCCCTACCAGAGCCAAGGTACTCGCTTAACCTTCAGCTCTGATGCCAAATTGTAACGACCCGAATTTTCGATGCCCAAAATTCGACATCAATACGTCCACTATATTAAATACCGAACAATCGAATGCCCAAAACCCAAACCGTTAGTGTTAAAGAAGAAGGAGGTAGAAGAAGAAACAGAGACAATATCAAAATCCCCCAATCGCAGCGGAATAATATATAATAGATAAATGACTAATCTTTAAGCAAAAGAACTATATCAGTTTATACATTACATCATCAGAGTACAACATCAATAAAACACAAAACTGGGCAGTTATGATAACTTGTCCACATGGAAACTGAATTTGCAGCAAACCATATACAGCAGATACTACGTCATATACGTGTGATATGTCTCGCCATCCAGCTTGTCTCTTGATCTCCACGGCATATTTTTCTGACTTAGCTCCATATCCTACTGATAACCTGACTCTAGGCTGCCCGTGTGAAAAATTAAGGGGCACCCAGATTTTAGAAAAGGTAACAATAAACTCCGAGTCAGTCATTAGACTGGTGTGTGATCTAAAAACAGTTATTTGTACAAAAAAGAAATTCGTTCATGCTTTTGGAAAATGAAACTACCATAAGGTCTCCCGGCACACACTTAAATACAACCACACATGGGGAAGGTTTCTCCTTATAGTAGTCAAACATGCTTGATACGCGAAAATCCTTTTGATATTATTATTAGTGCATAGTGTGGAAAAGCATTTTGAAAGTATAATATAAATCTTAGCCAACATACGTACCATTATAGTATGCCTACTATATCTACCATGTTAGATGGCACGTTCTACAACTAAAACCGTAAAGGGCTCGTATTGTTTTGTTTGGATTTTCAACAAATGGTCAAGGCTAAGGAACTTCCTTTATCCGAATGGGTACACCTCTGGAGGGACGTCCCGAGAACCTAGACGGATCTCTGCCAACACAAGGCCGGGTTACCTCTGTAACTAGGTAACTAACCGAGGTGCCTCAATTCCAACAACCAACTGTGACGACCCGGCTTTCTACTACCAGAAAGTCGTATCATCTTAAAGAAAGAAAGGGATAGAAAAGAGAAAAGATAGAGAAGAAAGAAGAGACAACATCAGAATCTCAACAGCGGAACGAATAAATTATATTAATCACATAAGTATTACATAATATATAATATCCATCTGAGTTACACAGATAATACAATACATACTGGACAGTTATAAACACTAGTTATACAACTCAATAAAAAACATCACAGAGATACCAACAGAGCGGAAAACTATATATATTTACATCGTAGAAGCCTCCTGCTCCATTGCTCCTCCAGAATTCGTCAAAGCCAACCTGAATCCCTTGGCTACCCGTAAAAATTTGGGTACCCGAGAGTTTAGGGAAAATAGAAATATACTCCGGGTCAGACATGGATCTGGTATTAGTAACAGGTTAAAGTTGCTTAATTTTGAAAACCTTTGAAACAAAAGGTATCACGTAAGACTTCCCACAAATAAACATGGATAAGTTTTTACCTTTCGCTAACCAAAACATTTGATAGGAAATCCAGTGATATTATAATAGGGTCTAGGGTTTTCAAGTAAAATACAGAAATAGATGAAATGCTTACATCTCACATTCCAACATAGTTGGGCACAACTAATTCATACGGCACTTATTGGAGATTGGATTCCATACAATGGCAGGGCTACTAGGGTACCGCCCGTCACAGTACGTGGCCGAGATCAACGTACCGAGGATTACTCCCAATCCCCTGCAACACAAGGCCGGAACCATTCCTTACTGAATAGTCTCGAACAAGATAACCCTGCAGTTATTTGCAACCAACTGCCCACACAGCCGAAATAAAAAGGGACATCTAGACAGAGGTAAATCTCGCTCTCCAGTGGGTGCTACCCACGAAGCCTTGCTGCACCTCCCCTGTTTTAGCCATTCTCGGTTGATGAGGCTTGAGGTCACGATACCTTTAAAGAACTCATCTCTTAAAATGCTCATCGTCCACCAGACGATGTTCTGAAAGCATTCAGTCCATACAAGTTCGTTTCGGGTTCGAACGAAACCGAAGGCATCATCTCGTTACACTCATTTTGGAATCACCCTCAGAGTTAACGACGATAACCCTTGCATTCTAAATCTTCATCTTCACTTCAGATTCACGACCTATCGTTAATTTGGATCGATGTGGTTTTTGGATGTCCAAACATGGAAACCCGATCCCGGTCTCATCGAAATCCAAAACGTATCTTTTAAGGCCAAGTTGTTCTAAGAGTTTAAAACAATTCATTTCATTTATCTATATACACACAGATAGATAATTCACATATCACAATAGGTAATCACATCATTATCATAAACAGATAACTCATCTTATCTTCACAAACAGATAATAAATATTATCATACCTAAACTAAGCATTCATACATAGATAATACTCATCTTATATCTGAGTTCACAATCATTCAAATCAATCAATATCATCCATAAGCAATGATTTATAATCATAATCTATAATTAATTTAAAATGAACTAAATTAATTAATTCTATCTCTAATTAATTTAAAGTAAATTAAATTAATTACTTCATCTATAAATCCTGCTTATATATATCCATTAATTAATTATAAATCTAATTAATTAATCATCCACTCAGTATTTATCTTGATTAATCACCATTGATTAATCATTCTATAATTACAATAAGTAATTAGTCTTTAACTAATTTCACAAATTAGTTGTCCTAAATCATTTATAGTAATTAACATTTAATTGCTTCTTTTATTAATTAAATATAATTAATTACATTTACCCTTAATTAATTACATTTATTAATTCCCTCATTATATATTATTACTTATATTATCTACTCTTAATTTCATCATTAATTACATTAATTAATGATTTCAAATTATAATTAAATTAATTACCAATTATTAATCACCCTTGATCAATAACAATCCAGTAATTAACTATCCTTAATTACTTATTTAATAAATTAATTATTCCATAATTAATTATCTCCATAATTAATCCCCTGATTAATTTCAAAAGTAATTACCCAAATTACTTCATCTACAATTCATCTTGTATTAATTACATCCAGTAATTATCATCTAATTACTTCCCTAAGTAATTCTGCTCCATTAATTACATGAAATAATTACACTTATCAAACCATCAAATGATTTCTTCAAATTAATTAAACTAAATTAATTAAATTAATTTAATCATATCATCAAAATTAAATACAATAAGTAATTAATCTCTTAATTACTTTTATCAAGTAATTACACTTAACAAATTACAATAGATTATCTAAATTAATTAATCTAATTACTTATCAAATTTAATCAAATTAATTAATTTATTAATAATCCTTAGTTAATTATCTTCATTAACTAAAAATTCTTAATTTACTTCTTAATTAATCTCTAATTATAAATTAATCTAAATTATTAATTAGAGAAATTAAATACATAAGTCATTCCTTAATTATCTTACTAATTAAATCATTTAATACCTTATTATCTCTAAGATAATTTATTTATTTTATTTAAGACTCCCTTAATATTAAAGTGTAGTAGAACATTACATTTTAAATTTAAATTCAAATTGCATTTTTAAATTTAAGATTCAAAATGATTATTGTTTAAACATTCAATAAATTTAAATTCAATTTATAATCTTTTAAATAAATATAAATAACATTTATTAATTACATATGAACTTATATAAGAAAAGCCTTTAAATTCAACTACTTAAATTTTTATTTAAATTTAAACTTCCAAAATACATTAATATTTTAACTTACAAATTCGAGCTAAAAAAATTTATTTAACTTCCATTCAAAAATCCCTTCAAAAAGAACTATGTCAAAATCAATTCAAATATTTATTTTGAAACAAATTACCTTTAAAAAAACTATTTGATTTAAACTTGTTTCAGATTTAAAACTGATTTAAATTTCAGATTTGAATTCAAGAAAAACTTGAATTCATTAGTTTAACTTTGAATTTAAAACTTTGGTTTTAACTTGCTTTAAAAAAACTTGCTTTTTAATTCTTGATTTAAATCCAAATTCATTTTTAAAACCATAGATTCAAAGTTTCGTTTGAAATCTATACCTTAAACTTTTAACTGTAAAACACAGTTTAAACTTGTTTAAACCTATTATTTATTTTTAAGTTTCATTTTCATTTGTTAAAAAAAACAATTTTGTTGCCAGGTTTAATAAAACCCTAGAACACAACTTCACACTCCAAAAAAACAGGTTCAACTGAACCTGTGCTTCTCTACAACAGCACAGTGCACGGTGCACGTGCACACCGTGGATGATCGACGCCGGCCATTCACCAAAGCTTCAACACACTAGCGACCATCCCCTGACAACATCGCAGCCCTCCAATTCCACCATCCCTGCTCGAATCAAAAATCAAGCTCTCCACCCAAACCTGGGAACTTGAGACTGCAAATAACCCAAAACCTGGAACACGAACCCCTCCTCAAACCCAAACCTGGAAACTTCACCGCGCTTCGAACTCCGACCATCGGAGTGCCACCACCTCCGGCTACAGCTTCGACCATATCCAAGCTTCAACTTCCCAGAATCTTGCAACACTCGATGCACCAGAGACCACGGGGTGAACTCATTCCTCCAGCCTTGCCAAATTAGGTTTAGAAACTAAAAATAACAACCACTGTCACCACCGAACTCAGAAAATCCACCTACCATTATTGCCTTATCATCCAATCAATCTACTCCCACCAGAAAGAAACCTGGCCTCTCTGACCACTGGGAACACCAGAGATTCACAAAAACCCCAAAACGAAGCAAACTGGAAATGCTCTTTCAATTCTAATTTAAAAATTATGATTTTGATCTGGAAAATCATGGTTTAGTTTAGGGTTTCAGTTTATATTACAGAATTTTTAAACTAACTTATTTGAATTTTACACATTTTCAAATTATCCAGTTAGAATTTGGTTTCCAGATAAATTTCTCTTGTATTTTTAGTTAAATAAATTTTAAACCTAAATCTTAAAGTTAAACAAACAAGTCTTGTTTAAATTCTAGATACTAACAGCAATCAGATCAAAAGGAATTGGATTTTTTGTTTAGAAGCTAAGTCTAAACTAAGATCAGGCAGAACAAATTCAACAACATCAATCCATCTATCCACCCATATATACACAGGCATTTTCAAAGATATACGCACAATTTAAACTTCGTCTCAGATAAACTAGCATGCCACCTAATTATTCAAATATTAAAGCTTTGAAAAAATGTTACTCGCTTGATATTCAGAAGAACGGAGCACCATTGAAAATGAAAAAGCTTTTAAACTTTAAAACCTTAGTGCTTGGTTTGCTTGAGTTAAAAAAAAACTTGAAGGCTTGTTACTGAATTCTTGTATGCATGCCATTTGAAACTTAATTACAAACAAAACTAAAAAGAATTCTTGCATCTGAACTTGAAGTTGCTTTGAACTTTAAAAACTGAAAAGTAGTTTGCTTGATTTTCCTTTGATTCATCTTGCCTTTGTTGTTGTAATGCTTTAGTTTATAAAAGTGGAAATTCTACTTGTATATTTTTAGGTTTGCTATGTGATGAACGAACTAAAAAAAATAAGGGAATGATATATATAAAGATAAGTTTACAGGGTGTAGGTGATATCTGGATTAGCACTGCAGGTATAAAGATTTTTATATTTTATTGATCAGAGATTTTTATAAATGGTGGCTGAAATACAATTCGAGTTGACTACATTTTGCTGCTAAGCTGAAGGCATTTAATGCAATGGTACTTTATGTTCCATACATATCTTAATTTGTATGTAGATAGATCTTTGTATACTTCACTTTGTTTCATTCTTGCCTTGCATATTTATTTTTACAAGCATATGCATAATTTACTTGCCTACTTATGTTTTCATACTTTATACTTGCCTGATTGCTTTTATTGCTTTGTCTTGTTTATATTTGACAGATATTTACTTTGTTTATTCTTTAGCCTGCATATCTATTTGCAGCTACAAATTTGGATTGCCTTGTTTTCTTAGCTATCTTTTCTTTACCCTACAAGATTCTATTTACCTGATTTGTTTTTATACTATATGCATGTAGATATAAAGTTGTCTTAGTTATTGTTATAGCCCTTTTTAACTTAAGTATTTATCTCTCTTTTATGTTCATAGATATTTTATTTTTACCAGTTTTTGTTTTCTACACTTCATGTATATTATAAAGTTGTTTTAGTCACTTGTAATGGTTTGTTAGTTAACACATGTTATAAAGCTCCAATATGATAACACTTGTTCCTTAAGCATCTTCTATTTATTTTAAAACTTAAATTTTCCAACATTACATTATTAATATTGTTTAAAAATAACTCATTATTAAACTAAAATAATTTATAAAAGAAATTATCTCTTTAATAAACTACTTATTTTATCAATCTATATTTAAAACAAGAACAAAACAACCTTTGTTAAATTTAAATTTAAGTTAAAATCATTTAAACAAATTTTAACTTTATCTTGAGTATATTTTAAAGCCAAATTACTATTTATTTAATAGCTATATATTTAAATCAAACTGGAAATTAACAAAACATTAGAATTTGAAAACAAATCCTTATTTATTAAATTTTTAAAACAGATCTTTAGATTATATGTACAAATATATATTTATTACTAGAAAACAATTTACTAGCTTCTAAAAAGATAAATTATCTGTTAAATACCTATTTAAAGGAAGATTATGAAATCAATTCAAATTTTATTAACAAATATTATCAAATCAATTTAATTTTTAATGCAGATTATTAAATTGATATTGCTTAAAAATTCCGGGATGTTACAACATAAGTAAAATATCGGGGATCCATACCAGATTACCACTTTTTATTCATATAAGTAAAATATCTAGGCTCTATACCAGAATACCACTTTTTATCCGGAAGGAAATGTACATACTCTAAGGGGCGCGACCCTCATAACCTTGCTGCATCCTTTCTGTTTCGACCATTTCCGGGGTGTGAGGTTCGATGAAGTCTCGTCCCACAAAACTACGCTTTACACAAAAGTCATGCTTCGATCAATCCAATGCCCAGCACTTAGCATGACACATTACCAAACTGGGAATATATCATTAGTAACCATCAACTACATAACCTCTGAGCTCGTATGTCTTAAAGAAGAGTGTTAAGCTAAGAGAATAAATTCTCCGCCACCAACAGAAATATATTTGATAGAAACCAGCTTTATATCTCAAAGTGTAATGTCAGACATACATCCATACAAGTCCATCTTGGGTCTGAATGGACCCGAAGGCACTTCGTCCAATTAAGGAAAGAAGTCCTTGCAAATCCGGATATCCCCTAATCGCGTCCGGACTCCCCATCACATAGGGTAATCTCTATACCGAGGCAACTCGGTGTAGAGACAATCAACAGGCAATCCTTTCATTTTCGAAAATACCCGGTCTTCAACCACCGTCTTCAAATGCAATTCCATTCTGTCGTATCATTATTCGGAATGGGTTTTATGACTTAATGTCCTTCCCTGGCTTATTCGAATAATGAGCACTTATTTTAAACATGTGGATACAAATTTCCATTTTTAATCTTTCAAACAAAAGATCTACCTTTAAGATCCGATGTAGTTTTCGGATGGCCATTTGGAATCCGACCCTCGGTCTCATCGAAATTCAAAAGGCCAATATTGATAGTTGGTTATTTAACTATCAAATAACATCCATAAACAACCATCAGATTTAAATAACTTCCCAAATTATTTATTTCAAATTATCTTCGCAAGATATAAATTTTTCTACACTTCAACCCTTTTGAAAACAGTTTTCAAATCACCTTCTTCCCGCGAAATAAATTCCAAATACTGTTTATTTCCACTGAAAATAACCAAGACTAAATGCTTTAGATTTAAAATAATTTAAATCACTTTATCTAAAAATATATATGCTTTAAAATACTTAGAATAAAAACTATTTAAAACACTTTATTTAAAATACGAGTTATGAAATTTATAATAATTTTTCATGTAAAACTTAAGCCAAAAAAATTAAAAATAAAGGTTATTGAATTCTATACAAGTTTTCGAAATAAAAACTTTAGCCAAACTATATTTAAAATAAAACTTCTTTATAAAATATAAATATTAATAATTATCTTTTTAAATCACAATACCAATTACCCCTTTAAAATTATTACTACTATAACTAATTTAATAAAATATTTACCTTTAAAATTTTAAACAAATTTAAATAATAATTCTCAAAAACATTCTTTTAAACAACTTTAAAACTTCCAACTTATATTTAAAAATCTGCTTTGAAAACGTACTTGGTTTTCCAGGGAAATACACTTTTTTTCACACCTTTAAAAATAAACCAATATTTACTTTTAAAACAAATTACCCGTTCCTTTATAAATCCCCATCGTGAATTTATAATTTCAAATATCCACTGATATCTTATTTCACTTTCTAAATCTAGTTTATAAACTCCATAGTCTCAATTTCTTTTTTCAAATCACAGTTTCAAACACTAAATCGATTTCCAAAATTTACTCTATTGAAAAATTACTCCTTTACTTATCCAAATTTATTTCAAAACCCACTAATCCAATATTCACACCTATATTTATGATTTAAATTCCATTTAAATCAGAAATACTAATTTCATACTTGATTTCAAAATTCTCCCTTTATTTTCCAAACTCGTTCAATCTTGAATTTTTAAAAGAATATTTCATCATACTAAAATAAAAATATTGCTTAAGTCCTGATTTTAAGAGAAAATCTTTTTAAAATTTTCCCTTTTTATTTCCTTTAAAAAATCCAAACTTCATATACTTTTCATTTTCTCAAATATTAATATATATTCAATCAAGCTATAGCATTCAATAATTTTAATTTTGAAAAAAAATCAATATAATCATCATAGATTATCACATAAATTACATCGCTGAAATATAATATAAATTCAACCTTTTGAGGAATTCAGTTGGATCCCTCCAACCTATTTTCCTGCATCAACAGATGTTAGTACAACAATTTAAAATGCCAATCCCGCTTCAAGGCGGGATATCGCGGTATAAGGGTCATCCACTATTATGCAGGGCGCATAGGGTCTCATCCGCTATATAATGCGGGAAATCAATCGCTCCAATATATATATATATATATATATATATATATATATATATATATATATATATATATATATAATCATCCAACAAATAAATTATTAAATTCACCCAAGCACATCCAATAATTTAATTTATTTATTTAAATAAGTGAGAATATCTCACCTTTTCCCTTTTATCTGCAATCTGTTTCCATCACGACTTGTTTTCTTCACGTTTTCTGATCTTGTACAAACATTATGGGTTTTATTAATATTTCAAATAATCGAACAACTAATTATCATTTATTAATTTTAATTAACTAATGATTTGGTTTAAACTGATTTCCTTTAACAAATTATTTTTAGTAACCAAAATAAATGATTAACCAGTTAAACAAATTATTTCCTTAATATATTAATAAATTAGTAAATTTAAAATATACATTTATTTTCTTTTGAAACTTCATATATATATACACATACTTATAAAATATGTGTAGATAAAAATCTGATTTTATATAAACCAAACATTTTTAAAAAATTCCATTTCCAAAAAGCTTATCTCCATTTATTTATTTTTACCATACTTCCTTACTGTACATATATATCTTTCTCTGTATATTTTATTAAAACAAAAATAAATTTGTAAAAATTAAACAGAAGAATGAATACCTCCGGTAAACACTCAGGCAACCCCACCTCATTGCTCGAGCACACAAATCGAGACCATCGTGACTTAGTTGAGCACGTCACCCCTAAATCCTCTGATACACAGCCAACACGATCGAATTACAAACAGCCTCGTCGAAACCCTAGATCACTCGCCCCATCACTTCTTCGTCGTAACTCGACCATGCGAATGTGGACGCAGCCATCTCGAACTCGCCCAAATCGCCATGCTCTTCGAGCGAGCCAAAATCATGAACCCATAGCCAGAACCCGCTTCGAGAGTCGCAACTAACCCTTCCCCTTCTCGAGCGCCACGAATTTGATTTGCGCTTGCCATCCAACTACATTCGAACGAACTCGTTTCGTTCATTTTTTTTTATCTTCAATCTAGGTTCGACTTCGAATTAAATAGAGAAGAAGGGGAATAGAGATAACCGACCTTCGATTTAGTTTACGCGAAATTGATTTGAGAAGGGGCGATTTATTTTCTAACTGAGTTTGGCCATTGATTCTTTTAAAGCTACTGTTTTCTTGAACGAAAATGGTTTTCGTTCGTTTTCTTTTTTGAACGAGACATTCATCATCATTTTTTATTTAGAGGACGCGTGTTTCACTACAAAGGACACGTGGTTAAAAATTTCCTTTATGTGTCAGTACTTGCTGTACGTTCCAATGCTATAAACATATCATTTATTTTTAAATTTAAATTCAAATTTAAATCATCTTGAATTCACAACTCAAAATCTCGACCTCCTATTGAATCATGCCGCTAGGCATTTATAATGTTATACGCTTATTCTGAATGCAATGGAAAAGGTTTTGAGGTCTAACTCGGTCGTATGGAGAAGATAGCTTTTTGGACCCAGTTATTATATTAAATTTTCGGTATAAATCTCAGTTCGTTTATCTACCGTACGATCACACGACAACTTCAAACACAACAAAAATTGAAATTTGATAATAATGCACTATTACGGATCCAATGGAACTGGTTTCATCAAAATTCGAGACTGTGCCTCAAAAAGCTATTTTTAAATATCGATTTAAACAATATATTTTTTCAAACTGAACAAAACAGTTTTAAATTCAACTTTGAAAAGTTCTATTATCTCCAGTATTATCATTATAAATTTTATGAACCTTCAAATTATTTTGACAGACTCGAAATTCCAGAATTCGTATTTTACCTGATTTTTAATTGTTCAATTCAATAGTTTATTTGTCAATCAAATAGTGATATTTGAAATTCAAGTTAAACTAAATTTTAAATATTTAAAATCAATTAAATATTCCAATTTCAAATATTAAAAAATCCGGGTGGGCACACTAACGGTAAAGCAACCAATTTCCAAAAGTCCAAAATCCATTTTGGTAAAGATTTATGGGTCGGTACCGACCCATAGCTATGGTTAGGTACCGACCCATAGAGATTGCTGAGCTGGCCACTTAGAAACTGCCGGGGGGTCATGGAGAACGTGAGAATGGATATACCTAAGATTTTCCTATCGATCTACACCTATAAATAGATAACGGGAGGCTTCATTTCGATGATATTTTTGCTCTTCCACCATTGTTATACATTTCTTGTGATTGTTAACTGTTTGGTGATGAAGCATAAGAACTGTACTTGTACTTTTCAGTAATAAAAAAGAAATTTCTTGAAGTGAATGTAAGCCGGAATATGTCGAACCACTATAAATCTTATATGAATTATTTTCTACTCATTTTCATTTATTTTTCCTCAATTCACTTTTTTCATATATCTATTAGGTGTTTGTGTCATTTTTCACGCAAACAATTTTAGACTTGATATTTTCTTGCCTTCATACCTCCATTGTGTCAAAACCACTCATTACTAGATAATGAGCTATATACTGATAAATGGTACCGACAACTATCTACGACATAAAGGGATATTGTCTGTAAGTGGGCAAAAGAAAAGAGTCATCTAAATTTTCGATAACTTTCCAAGGACTATTTAATAAAAACAAAAATACCATCCAACACATAAGTCGTCGGTATTTCGTCGAAATTTCTGGCGACATATGTAACATTCTTGGATTTTAGTTAAAAATAATTTGATAATTTATTTAATCTTTGGAATTAAACTTTGAAATAATTGGTAATTTATATAAAATTTTGGATCTAATTGTGATGAAAATTCCAAGATAAAGAAAATTATGTATAGAATATTTGGAAGTAAAAATATGTTGTAAATAGAATTTTGGATCAGACTTCGAAAATAATATTTTATAAAGTTGTGTAATTATTTGAACTTTTCAAATTAAATAAGATGTATGTTTATATATGTATATGAATGAATTTTTAAATTGAATTTGGAATTTGAAATTCAAGAATGAATATTTTAAAAATAATTTGGAATTGGAAATACTATGTTTAGAATTCATAAAAATTGTTTCCTAATCATAATACAATTATTTGAACGTTAAACTCTATATAAGTATATAATTTGATTTCAAATTTTATTTCTTAAGGTTATTTAAAAATTAATAAAAGTATAAAATATAATTTATATATACATTGAACATATAAGGGTATAAACATAAATCTATATATAGACATGAGTACTCCATTTAAAAGGGTTTAAAATACAATTTATAAATAAATAATTGTTTGTAACTTAAGCAATATATTTAAACTAAGGGTTTTTAACACAAAATCCTTTCTTTCTACAAATGTAAGGTTAAGATTTTTTATACTTTATTATGTTGTTTTAATATAGATTCTAAAGACAAGTGTTTACTTAGTTTTATCATGGTTAAACAAGTGGCATTATTACCATAAAATTGAAGTAAATAGGAAATATATGTACAAAGAAATAACCAGGCTTCAATTTTCTTTCATTTGGAAAACTGAAAACAAACTAAAGAGAAATCAAATCTGAAAACCAAGCCTTAAAAACCAGATCAAACGCAAAAACAAAATAAATCAAAACTGGGAAACCAAAATCTGAAAGCATGCAAGTCCAAAGCAAAGATTAGATTCAACAGAAATAAAGGCAAGATGCAACTCAAAGTTCAGATCAGACAAACTACGATTTCAAAAGTTTCAGGTCTGAGGAAAAGATTAAAATCTGGAAACAAAAAAAAGGAAAATCTTTGTAAAGCAAATTTAAAATCAAAATACTGGAAAAGCTTTGACCAGAGAAAAAAATCAGATTCAAAACCTGAGGCTAAGTTCAACATAATCAAGGTATTACATCATCTCAAGATCAAGTAAATTCAAATGCAAGTTCCAGATTAACTTCCAGGCTCAAAATTCTCCTCTTTCTTCAACACCAGGTGAGCAAACCTTCATTTTTAAACCTTGAATCTATAAATTAAATGCCTATGATTGATTCCTGAAGCAAAGTTGTTGAATGAATATAAATCTATCTGGATGTATATATGTATATTTATGTGAGATGCATGTCTGTGTTTATATATACACTCTGTTGTGTTTCCAGACCCAAGAACAATCAAATAAAAATCCATATCACCCAAACTAATTAATATTAGGCTTTGATCTCTGAAAGAAAAATGTTTATAATATTACAAAGTTATTTTTAAAAATAATATAAAGTAAAAATATGTGATAAATAATTCGAAAATTTAGAATATATAGAGAGAATATTCGAAACAGAAAAATTCAAGTAATTCATTTCTAAATTAAGATCATTGGATCAGATTCGCTTTGCTAAATGATGATTTTTAAGAGAATTTTCATGATTTTTAAGTCCTCAATCGTTGAGTAATCTCGTGTTGATCGAAAATGAGAAATTGGTCAAATCCCAATGATCGTGGTGGTTAGGAGTCTCGAGTTTGAAGTAGGAGATGGCTGATGTAATGGTGGTTGTCGAAAAAATGAGGGAAAATTTTATACTACGTCGAGGTAGTTGATCGGTGTTGGTTTCGGGTTTTATACACAATTTGGGTCGCGAGTCTTCTGAGGAAAATTTCGGCATCGGGGATTGATCGGTTGAGGCTGGACCTAGGGGGAAGGAAGCTCAAGGGGGTGGCGTTGCTCTGGACAGGTTCGCAGGGTTTCTGATGGTCAGTTTCACCGGAGCGTGGTGGCTTTTGTTGATCAAGTTATTGTCAAGTAGCCATCGAGTATATCGATTTCGATTTCGATTTCAAGACAAATTATTGGAACTGGGTGATTACTTTGCTCGCGCAGGTCATCAATGACCTGAAGGCGACGATGATGATGGTCGGAGGCGCATCGATGGCTTGTGCACGTGCACACATGTCATCATGTATCTGGGTTGTTTTGGGTAAAGTTGTGGAAGAAGAAGAAGACTCGGGGTTAGGCTCGAAGTTTGCATGTGTTTGTCTCGGGGAAGTCTATGGTTCATCTCAAGATGTTTTAGAATTGAGTACCAGGTTTCAAGATATATTAATTTTGTTTTAAAAGCCAAATTTCCAAAGTAGATTGGATTAAACAAGGTTCAAGTTTTAATTCATAAAGGAAAATGTTTTAGAACTGTTTTGGTTTGCAAAATTTTGTATTAGACTAATTATCTTATTTGGTCTCTAATTGTTTTCAAAATAAAAATAATTTCAAGCATCTGATTTAAATGATGATGAAGTAATTAAGAAAGATAAATGATTTATCTTTGATTTATCAAAGTTTTAAGTAACTAAAGTACAATTACTTAAGGTAGTTGATAAAGTGTAATTAATTAAATTAATTAAAGGATAATTACTCAATGGGATTAATTAAAGGATAATTTATTTCTTAATTAAGGATAATTAATTAAGATAATTAGAGGGAAATTAATTAAGGGCTAATTGATTAATTAATGTGATTAATTAAGGATAATTAAATAATTAAAGCTTGATTTAATTACTAATTAAGGTTGATAAATTAGTATTTAAAGTTGATTAATTTATTAATCAAGTGGCAATTAATTAAAGATAATTAATTAATGATCAAAGGTTGATTTATCAAGTAATCAAAGAACAATTAAATTTAATTGGTTCATTAATTGAAGGTAATTAAGGGATGGTTATTTAATTAAGAATAATTAATTTAATGGTAATTAATTAAGGGTTATTTAATTTATTAATTAATTTATTAAGGGTAATTAATTAAAGGATAATTAAGATTAATTATTTAATGATTAATGGTTGATTGATTTATTAATTTAGATTAATTAATTTATAATTAAAGGTTAATTAATTTATTAAAGGTTAATTAATTAAGATGGTATGTAATTAATTAAATATTAATTAACCATGATTAGTATTTATTCATAAGCAGTAAATCTGATTTAAATTAATCAGATAATTAATTGATTTTGCTTATGGATGTGTGAATTGTATGAATGCCTTGAGTTGATCTATAATGATTCTCTGATGTGGATTGTTTTGATTAAGTTATGTGTGTGTATTGTTTATCTGTAATGTATTTACATAATTATCTGTGATGCATTTACATATCTATCTGTGAATCTGTGAATGATGATAAGCGTTATAGGATTATACCGCTTATCGATATTGATATGCTTGAATCCGTGATGATTGATGCCGTTGCACTATTGTGTAAAACCCCTGGACTACACCATACACACACAAATGTAGATTGCACGAGGAAATCGGTTAAGTCACAGATTTTAGAAAATAATTTTTTTTAAATTGAATTTTGAATTGAAATAATTTTGGAAATGGATTTGGGTTAAATATAAAAAGCTTTTGAAAAGGGATTTCAAAGATAAAAAGTTATTTCAAATAACTTGATAAAATTTTGAAATTTAAATAATTTGGTTTGGATTTGAATTCAAAATTTGAAATTGAATTCTATGTTTGGAAATTATGATTTGAAAAGGTTATACAAGTTATATAATGTATTTATATGGGTTTTAAACCATTTAAAAAGTATTGTTTTGGGAATTGAATTTAAACCAAGCTTTATACTTGAAGGGCTTTAACTCGTATAAATGTAATTGGACTTTTCCGAAATGAAAACTATTTTTTTTCAAATAACAATAGCTTTCATATAAATAAAGGATTTCCAATTTGTGTTGAAAAGTTTCAAGTTTGAAATGAAATTGTGAATTCTTTTGAAAGCTATGAATGAACCTATGTGAAAGATTATTAAACCTTGTCTTGAAATCGAAGAGGATTTTAAATGGTGTATCTTTTATATAAAAGATTTGAATTGGAAACAGGTTTGAAAGCTATTAAATCCTTTATTTAAAGATTGAATGAGTTAATCCAAATTGAAATGGAAATTGTTTTGAGATCTGTGAGTGGATCTTTGGGAAAAATGGGTGAACTTTTTGAAGTGAATCTTTTTGTTTAAAGATTTGGAAATGGTAAATTTTTTTAAACCATTTGAAAAGTAAAGTCTTGGATTTTAAAGTTGTGACTTAACTGAAGTCCCATTATCTATATGTTTTTAAATATTGCGCTCATTATATGGTTTACCCGGGAGAAGACCTTGTGTCATATAACCTATTCCGAATAATGATACGACATTATGGATTACATTTGAAGACCGATTGTGAAGGCCGGATATTTTCGAAAGCGAAAGGATAACTCGTCGAATGTCTCTGCGCCGCCTGGTCCCCGGTATAGAGATTTCCATATGTGATGGGAAGTCCGGACGTGACTAGGAATTATCCAAATTTGCAAAGGCTTCTTCGGAAGTGCCTTTGGTTCTGTTCGAACCCGGAACAGACTTGTATGGATGTGTGTCTAATATAACACTTTGAGGTGTAAAGCTTGTTTCTATCAAATACATTTATGTTTGGTGGCGGAGATTTATTCTCTTAGCTTAACGCCCCTCTCTGAGACATACAAGATCAGAGGTTATGTAGTCGATGGTTACTAGTGATACATTCCCAATTTGGTAATGTGGCATACGAAGTGATGCGGATCATTTGTTGATCGAAGCATGGCTTTGTGAAAAAGCGTAGCTTTGTGGACGAGACTACATCAGGACCTCACTCCTCGATAATGGTTGAAATAGGAAAGATGCGGCAAGGCTGCAGGGGTCGCGCCCTTAGGGTACCATTCCTTTTGGAAAAGGGTGGTATCATGGTATGGAGCCTAGATACATAACTCATGTGGACACTGTAAATTTTATTACTGTGTGATGTTGCTTTGTGATTGAGGTACCTCAGCTCGCAAATGACCGGGGGTGGCATATATTTAGGTATTACTCCCGGGCTGGGAGAAAACCGGCCTTGTGTTGGCAGAGAGCTGGGTAAGTTCTTAGGGCGTCCGTCTAGAGGCATACCCATGTGGCAATGGGAAGTTCCTTGGCCTGACCATTTGTTGGAAATCCAATCTCCAATACGCGCCCTGTACGGTTTTAGTTGTATAATATTCCATTTACTTATGGTGGTCACCATTGTTTAGATGGCAGCCATAGTAGGCATAGTTCGAAATGTCTATGCTGGCTAAGATTAATATTATGCTAGCAAGTGTTTCCACTATGCACTAATAATAATACCAAACGGTTTTTGCGTATCAAGCATTTTTTACTATCATAAGGAGAAATCTCCTCCAATTCTGCGTTTGCATGGTGTGTGTGGCAGGACGGTTGATAGTAGTTTCATTTTCCAAAATGCATTGCGGATTTCAATGTTTTTAAAATTCTTTTGTTGTTTGTTTTAAATATAAACTGTTTTTTGTTTTCTCATACCAGTCCCATGACTAACCCAGAGTTTATTGTTCCCTTCCTAAACTCTGGGTGCCCACAATTTTCCACATGGGTAGTCTAGAGTTGGGTTTTCATATAATCAAATAGTATGTGTAGATTCGATAGCATTCAATCTTTGGATATTGCTAAATCGTATTGGGATCAAGTTGCTTCACTTCAACATTGATGGGGGTTCGAGCTAGCTTTGGATTGGAGATGGAGTTTTTGGAGTTGCAGATTTTGGATTCACTCTCCATTGAAGATCATATTTGAGTTATCTCTTCCATTGTTATCATATTTCGCTGTTGTACATTTGTCTCTGATATTGTTGTATCATACTGTATCGGATATTGTATTCAATTTTTTATCAATGATATTCATTGTTTTCTTCCGCTGTGTTGTTATACTTAATGTGTTATAAGCTCCGGTGAGCCAGATTCGGCGTTTGAATCTGCGACATTCGAGTACAAATGAAGTACGAGTGCCAATTTTTTGAAGGCCGAGTCAGGATCGTTTCATTTGGTATCAAAGCTAGAGGTTGAACATTAGCTTTTGGAGTATAACACATTAGGTAACTCATTAGAGATAGGGTGAAGTATACCCTAGAATGAGTATATCCCTAAGATATTCGTCTGCACGCCTCAGTAAATTCTCTTACTATCCATTGATAGTGAGTATGAGTGCAAGAAGAGGACGAGATAGGGGGCAAGGAAGTACCACTACAAATGGTCAATACCTGTAACAACAACGGAAATAACCTTTCTTTATCAATCTCCTTTGTTTATCATCCAATTTCAAATTCTTTGTTGTCTTCATGGCAGCTCGAGGAAGAAGCTTCGGTGTGGTGATGACCCTGCGAATCGTGTAGATAAGTTCTTATTTCGTATTTTCTTCATCGATTTCCTATCAGCTTTTCGTTTTAAACTTTAATGAATTAAAAATTCTATTTAAAATGAATTGATGAATAAAATATAAAGATTTGAATCTATAAAACGATTTCGATTAAATCCAAATTTGAAATTCTATTGTAATCACTTGTGTGGATCTAAGTCCAAAGAGGGACAAGCCAGTATAAATTTTGGGGTATCCCGACCTGAGTTTGGAATCCATACCTAATGTTTGAGAATTATGGAAGATTGAATCTATCTATCTATTCTCTGGGATCGGATATATTCTACGAACGGCTAGTTATCCTTCAGACTAACCAATACACCTGTATATTCGTAGACTAGGTGACTCGAGTATCTTGTGAAATGTTAACTGAGTTCGTTCTCATATTTATTGATGATATTCTGATTTGGTAAGCAAAATGCAAAATAGATATTCAGTTTGATCTGGAAAACTGTTTCTCTATCTTTGTGTGTTCATCTATTCTTCTTGTCTTCCTGGCAAATTTCGGGGACGAAATTTTCTTAAGGGGGAATTTGTAACATTCCTGGATTTTAGTTAAAAAATAATTTGATAATTTATTTAATCTTTGGAATTAAACTTTGAAATAATTGGTAATTTATATAAAATTTTGGATTTAATTATGATGAAAATTCCAGGATAAAGAAAAATATGTACAGAATATTTGGAAGTAAAAATATATTGTAAATAGAATTTTGGATTAGAATTCAAAAATAAGTATGTTATAAAGTTGTGTAATCACTTGACTTTCCAAATTTAATAAGATGTATGTTTATATATGTATACGAATGAATTTTCAGATTGAATTTGGAAACTGAAATTCAAGAATGAATATTTAAAAATAAATTGGAATTGGAAATACTATGTTTAGAATTTATAAAAATTATTTTCTAATCATAATACAATTATTTGAAAGTTAAATTCTATATAAGTATATAATTTGATTTCAAATTTTATTTCTTAAGGTTATTTAAAAAATTATAAAAGTATAAATATAATTTATATATACGTTGAACATATATGGATATAAACATAAATGTATATGTAGACATAAGTCTCCATTTAAAAGGGTTTAAAATATAATTTATAAATAAATAATTGTTTATAAATTAAGCAATATATTTAAGCTAAGGGTTTTTAACACAAATTCCTTTCTTTCTACAAATGTAAGGTTAAGATTTTTCATACTTACATATGTTGTTTTAATATAGATTGTAAAGACAAGTGTTTACTTAGTTTTATCATGGTTAAACAAGTAGCATTATTACCATAAAATTGAAGTAAATAGGAAATATATGTACAAAGAAATAACCAGGCTTCAATTTTCTTTCACTTGAAAAATTGAAAACAAACTAAAGAGAAATCAAATCCGAAAACCAAGCCTTAAAAACCAGATCAAACGTAAAAACAAAATAAATCAAAACCTGGGAAACCAAAATCTGAAAGCATGCAAGTCCAAAACAAAGATTAGATTCAATAGAAATAAAGGCAAGATGCAACTCAAAGTTTTGATCAGACAAACTACGATTTCAAAAGTTCAAGTCTGAGGCAAAGATTAAAATCTGGAAAAAAAAAGAAAACTAGGAAATCTTTGTAAAGCAAATTTAAAATCAAATACTGAAAAAGCTTTGACCAGAGGAAAAAAATCAGATTCAAAACCTGAGGCTAAGTTCAACATAATCAAGGTATTAGATCTTCTCAAGATCAAGTAAATTCAAATGCAAGTTCCAGCTTAACTTCCAAGCTTAAAATTCTCCTTATCTTCAATACCAGGTGAGCAAACCTTCATTTTTAAACCTTGAAGCTATAAATTAAATGCCTGTGATTGATTCCTAAAGCAAAGTTGTTGCATGAATATAAATCTATCTGGATGTATATATGTATATTTATGTGAGATGCATGCCTGTGTATATGTATACACTCTGTTGTGTTTCCATACCCAAGAACCAACAAAGAAAAATCCATATCACCCAAAGAAATTAGTATTAGGATTTGATCTCCGAAAGAAAAATGTTTATAATATTGTAAAGTTATTTTTAAAAATAATATAAAGTAAAAATATGTGATAAATAATTGGAAAATTTGGAATTTACTGAGAGAATATTCGAAATAGAAAAATTCAAGTAATTTAATTCTAAATTCAGATTATTGGATCAGATTCGCTTTGCTAAATGATGATTTTTAAGAGAAGTTTCATGATTTTTAAGTCCCCAATCGTTGAGTAATCTCGTGTTGATCAGAAATGAGAAATTGGTCAAATCCCAGTGATCGCGGTGGTTAAGAGTCTCGAGTTTGAAGTAGGAAATGGCTGATGTAATGGTGGTTGTCGGAAAAATGAGGGAAAATTTTATGCTACATCGAGGTAGTTGATCGGTGTTGTTTAGGGTTTTATACACAATTTGGGTCGCGGGTCTTCTAAGGAAAGCTACGGCATCGGGGATTGATCGGTCGAGGCCGGACCTAGGGGGAAGGAAGCTCAAGGGTGTGGTGTTACCCTGGACAGGTTCGCATGGTTTTTGGTGGTCGGTTTCATCGGAGCGTGGTGGCTTTTGTTGATCAAGTTATTATCAGGTAGCCATCGAGTATATCGATTTCGATTTCAAGACAAATTATTTGAACTAGGTAATTGCTCTGCTACGGCAGGTCATTAATGACCTGAAGACGGCGATGACGATGGTCGGAGGAGCGGCGATGGCTTGTGCACATGCACGCATACCATTATGTATCTGGGTTGTTTTGGGTAAAGTTGTGGAAGAAGAAGAAGGCTCGGGATTGGGCTCAAAGTTTGCATGTGTTTGTCTCGGGGAGATCTTTGGTTCATCCCGAGTTGTTTTAGAATTGAGTGCCAGGTTTCAAGATATATTAATTTTGTTTTAAAAGCCAAATTTCCAAAGTAGATTGGATTAAACAAGGTTCAAGTTTTAGTTCGTAAAGGCAAATGCTTTAAAACTCTTTTGGTTTATAAAATTTTGTATTAGACTAATTATCTTATTTTATCTCTAATTGTTTTCAAAATAAAAATGATTTCAAGCATCTGATTTAAATGA
Source organism: Allium cepa (assembly GCA_030765085.1). Taxonomy (NCBI): domain Eukaryota; kingdom Viridiplantae; phylum Streptophyta; class Magnoliopsida; order Asparagales; family Amaryllidaceae; genus Allium; species Allium cepa. Next base: position 111,720,316 of record CM060928.1, on the reverse strand, counting down.
CTATGAAGTAATTAAGAAAGATAAATGAATTATCTTTGATTTATTAAAGTTTTAAGTAGCTAAAGTACAATTACTTAAGGTAGTTGATAAAGTATAATTAATTAAAGTAATTAAAGGATGATTACTCAATGGGATTAATTAAAGGATAATTTATTACTTAATTAAGGATAATTATTAAGATAATTAAAGGGAAATTAATTAAGGGCTAATTGATTAATTATTATGATTAATTAAGGATAATTAAATAATTAAAGGTTGATTTAATTATTAATTAAGGTTGATAAATTAATATTTAAAGTTGATTATTTTAAAGTTGATTATTTTATTAATCAAATGGCAATTAATTAAAGATAATTAATTAATGATCAAATGTTGATTTATCAAGTAATCAAAGAACAATTAAATTCAATTGGTTCATTAATTGAAGGTAATTAAGGGATGGTTATTTAATTAAGAATAATTAATTTAATGGTAATTAATTAAGGGTTAATTAATTTATTAATTAATTTATTAAGGGTAATTAATTAAAGGATAATTAAGATTAATTATTTAATGATTAATGGTTGATTGATTTATTGATTTAGATTAACTAATTTATAATTAAAGGTTAATTACTTTATTAGAGGTTAATTAATTAAGATGGTTTGTAATTAATTAATATTAATTAACTAGGATTAGTATTTATTCATAAGTAATAAATCTGATTTAGATTAAGCAGATAATTAATTGATTTTACTTATGGATGTATGAATTATATGAATGCCTTGAGTTGATCTATAATGGTTCTGTGATGTGGATTATTTTGATTGAGTTATATGTGTATATTGTTTATCTGTAATGTATTTACATAATTATCTGTGATGCATTTACATATCTATCTGTGAATCTGATGATAAGCGTTATAGGATTATACCACTTATCAATATTGATATGCTTGAATCTGTGATGATTGATGCTATTGCACTATTGTATAAAACCCCTGGACTACACCATAAACACACAAATATGGATTGCACTAGGAGATCGGTTAAGTCACAGATTTTAGAAAATATTTTTTTTTTAAATTGAATTTTGTATTCAAATAATTTCGGAAATGGATTTAGGTTAAATATAAAAAGCTTTTGAAAAGGGATTTCAAAGATAAAAAGTCATTTCGAATAACTTAATAAAGTTTTGAAATTTAAATAATTTAGTTTGGATTTGAATTCAAAATTTGAAATTGAATTCTATGTTTGAAAATTATGATTTGAAAAGGTTATGCAAGTTATATAATGTATTTGTTAACGGGCATCTTGGCCCGGTTACAAAACGACAGTTGAAGAAATTATCATTAGCACTAGACAAGATTCTGATCAAGAAGAGACTGCAGGTGGTAGCAAGTTGCAGACCCACAACAAAGCAAGAGCACTCGGTCTGCCTGGCCTGGTGTGCAGATTCACCTACTATGGGCAGAGGCACCTTGTTCCTAAGCCCATAAGGGAAGTCCAGCCCATCTCGTCTATAAATAGGAGGACAGTAGCACAATGAAAGGGACCTTTTTCCGGGAACACCAGGGAGACCCTACCATTTTCTTTACTCTCCTCTTTTTAATCCAAACTTATATTCAAGTGATTGATTTACGGATTGTATCTGTATTCAAGTAATTGAGAAAGCAATAAAGATTAAACTCAAAGTGGATGTAGGCAATTACGCCGAACCACTATAAATCTGGTGTTCTCGCTTTTGTTGTTCTTTTTGCATTGAATTGCACTATTTTTCAGTTCTAATTTATTCTCTTCATTAATCTCTCTACGTAACTCTACTCAAGGGTGTTAGTGACCAATTTTGATGCTAACATTTTGGTGCTTTCACCGAGAACTGAATTCTCAGCTTGATTGGATCTCATCGTCTACTAGTGGGTTTCCATATTCGCGAGATAGATCCAGTTGTCTACTAGAAACTTCCTATTGTACTCAGATTTTAAGAGATCTAAAGGAAGATGATAGTCATAGATTGGATTCACTGATGTATGCAAGATCCGGGGATTGGACGCTGAAGTTTCCGGGCCGAGTTGAATAAAGGCCGACCCTAATCTGAAGGCAATTCGGCTGATCATTCCAGAAAAGGCGTATGCCGATCACCCAGAAAAGGCATATGTCGAATGCCCCAAAAAAGGCATATGTCGAACGCTCCAGAAAAGGCGTGTGTCGAACGCTCCAGAAAAGGCGTGTGCCGAACGCTCCAGAGAAGGCGTAGGTCGGCCCACATTGGTATGCCGAACGCTCCAGAGAAGGCGTAGGCCGATCCACATTGGTATGCCAAACGCCCCAGAGAAGGCGTAGGCCGATCCATATTGGTATGCCAAACACTCCAGGGAAGGCGTAGGACGATCCATATTGATATGCCAAACACTCCGGGGAAGGCGTAGGTCGATCCACATTGGTACGCTGAACGCCCCAGAGAAGGCGTAGGCCGATCCACATTGGTATGTCGAACGCTCCAGAGAAGGCGTAGGTCGATCCACATTGGTATGCCAAACGCTCCAGAGAAGGCGTAGGCCGATCGACATTGGTATGCCAAACGCTCCAGAGAAGGCGTAGGCCGATCCACATTGGTATGCCGAATGACATCCAGGCCGACCCACATTCGCATGTCGAACGACTTCCAGGACGAGCCGCATTCGTATGCCGAACGCTTTTCCAGGCCGACCGCATTCCTATGCCGAACGCTCTTCCAGGCCGATCCGCACTCTTATGCCGAACGCTCTTCCAGGCCGATCCGCATTGCTATGCCGAACGCTCTTCCAGGCCGAACCGCATTCCTAGGCCGAACGCTCTTCCAGGCCGATCCATACCTATATGCCGAACAAGAATGAATGTCGAACACCTCTTTAATGCCGAACGGTATTGTATGCTGAACGACTTGGTTGTGCCGAACGAGAACGAATGCCGAACACCATTGGAATGCCGAACGGCCTTGTATGCCGAACGACATCCACAATGATCCGCATTCCTATGCCAAGCGGCATCCAGGTCGATCCAAACTTAAGTTACACCGGTCTCTTATACGACCCCTATTTTCAAAAAAAAAATCGGGTACGAACTAAATTTCCAAAAAAGAGGCTAAAAAAAATTTTGGTGGTGTCCCTAGCTACAGCGCAGTGCCTCCAGATAGTGAATTCAAAACTCAACTTAATAAAGGAATATTCTATCTACTTTCCTTACATCCCCTGATCGACCAGGGCATAGAGGATCTAGCGACAGCTTCTGAACGACAACAAGGGAACGGACAAACAACTGCTACTCAAACGATACTCTCAAAGGGATATCATACTGATCACCCTTGAGGAGAATCGACCTCCATATATATTTTGGCATCCAGTTAGCTAGAGAGCCTCCTACGACCATGGATCGTCTCTTGACAAAAATGAATCTAAACCAAAGTGTGGAGGAGCGGAACAGACTAAGAAAAATAACAATGAAGGCCCGTTGGCTAAGGATGTAGATCGCAGTAGCCGAAACAAGACCTCAAAATTCGGCTCATATGCTCTTTGAAAGATTCAATTGACAACCTCTACTTGAAGACTCACGACTCGGAGTGGCACTGGAAACCAACCTCGAGAGAGTACACTATAGTCTAAAGAAAATCAGGGGAATGTTGTACATTCCCAGATGCTCACTGATCCTAACACGGGCGATTACAAACACCTCCGAGGTGTGATCGAAAAGCTGATCTGGAAAGGAAAGCTTCAATAGTATGTACAAGTCCTGCAGAATGGTAGGCAGCGAATATCTGATGCCTATTAATAAAGGGCTATGATTATCAATTGGACTGCTGACGGCTGACATCCCTTTGAAAGGAGCCAGGGGCAGAGTCGAATAGCGAGCACACGATACTGCTTCACTTATCAATGAGATTTATCCTAATCTTCTTTGAATTGTTTCCAAATCTATTTCTATTTCAATTGTTCTATGAACTATGACTAACTTTAACTAACTAATTCCAAAACGACGCAGGTGACCAGGTACTCAGATTTGGTTGCCAACCAATCCACGCAGACCATGATCGAACATGTGGAGTTACATTTAGACAAGCATAATTCAATCGCTCATCATCAATCATGTGCCTTTAATTTGAGGCCAAGAACTAGAGATTGAAAAGCTCATCACGATTAGAGCCCAAATGCAAAGTCGACATGACTGATCATCCATTCATTGACCTCCACGTTTGACTCGGAGACCTGAACAAGGCTTGGAATGAGTATGGCCCGATCGTCCACTCAAATCAAGTCATAGAACAAAGTTCGACAAAATACAGAGGCCTCTTATGAAGCTCAGTGACGCCAAGATCTGTCTATAGTGGACGTGATTTGATCATCTACAGATCAAATCCTACCTTCAACACAAAAGGTTATTCGAAAGCCCGACTTGAAGTAGTTGTGGTGGACTGCCTACTCATTAACCATCGCTATCAATGCATAGGCACGACTTCACCTTGGAACATATGTGACTTACTTTGTCTACTCAATAATCTATTATCGCTATTTTCTAGAAGGAGATACGGAGCAAATTGTAAGATATTTGGCTGTCTAACCCAACATGGATGTGATCCAGCCATCTGTCATATAACTCTTTCCTTGACTTGATTGGAAGAGCTATAATCACCAAGCGGACGAGAATCGATCATCCATCTTTCAAATTTCGTCCCTCATGCTGGGGGTAGAATCCCATTCCATGAGCAAACGTGGTTCGATTGTTCATTCGACAACATTAGCCTCGATACGGTAGATGAATACAAATTAAAGAGTGGAAATACGACTGCTCTCAACTTAAACCTCCAAGTTCTCCAGAGCGCGGACTGGAGTACTCTAAGTCCCCAGAGTGCGGACTCGAGTATAAATGACTTCAAACCTCCAAGTCCCCAGAGTGCGGACAGGAGTACTCTAAGTCCTCAGAGAGTGGACTCGATTATAAACGACTCCAAACCTCTGATTCCCCAAAGTGCGGACGGGACTACTCTAAGTCCCTAGAGTGTGGACTCGAGTATAAACGACTCTAAACCTCCAAGTCCACAAAGTACGGACCGGAGTACTCTAAGTCCCCAGAGTGTGGACTCGAGTATAAACGACTCCAAACCTCCAAGTCCCCATAGTGCGGACTGGAGTACTCTAAGTCCCAAGAGTGTGGACTCGAGTATAAACGACTGCGAACCTCCAAGTCCCCAGAGTGCGGACTGGAGTACTCTAAGTCCCCAGAGTGTGGACTCGAGTATAAACGACTCCGAACCTCCAAGTCCCCAGAGTGCGGACTAGAGTACTCTAAGTCCCCAGAGTGTGGACTCGAGTATAAACGACTCCAAATCTCCAAGTCCCCAGAGTGCGGACCGGAGTACTCTAAGTCCCCAGAGCACGGACTCGAGTATAAACGACTCCAAATCTCTGAGTCCCCAGAGTGCGGACTGGAGCACTCTAAATCTCCAGAATGCGGACTCGAGTATAAGAAGGTCGGGTCTCCAAGTTCCCTGAATATGAAGCTGTGACATGAAAAGACCTGAGTCTGTCAAGTCTCCACGACACGAGCTAGAAAATATTCTAAGTACCCAAGGCATAAAATGGAGATTGAACAACTCCCAAAGAATTTCCATGCTATATGAAGACAAACCGAGGAGTCTATGTTACGCATAATAGCATGGATTGAAATCACAATCACAAAGAAAACTGAATAATAAGAATCTTTTGAAAGACAGAGAAAGGAACTAAGCTTTATTCAGAGAAAAAAATTCTACTACAAACACTCCAAAGTTCGGAGTCAACAGTCTATCTACAAAGATTACATAAAAGTTATTACACGACTTAAACTAACTCTCGTTGAACGAGGGTAGTAATCACTTCTTGTACTTCTTCAGCTTCTTCCCAATTGGCTCCTCTCCAGAGCATTTACCCTTGGTACTCTTCCTCGATGGAGGGGTAACCACCGAAGAAGTAGGGGGAACATCCATGGGCTTGGACCTTCCAGGAAGGATGACCTTTAACGGCTTGTTCAAGGGATCCTCTGGGTCCACAACTCAAGGCTCAACCTTAACCTTGGCCGTATCTTCCTTCCCTTTCTCGAGCCGCTCCTTCATGCTCAATTCGGATGTATGCTCGGAGGCGCCTGTGACTTCTACTTCATTAACTCCCAGAGGAGGAATCGGATTTACCTTCGTCAAGTGCTCCGATCACCGGAGCATCAAGACTGGGGGCCTCACCTGCGTGAGGGGCCTCACTTGTTTCCTTCTCCTCCTCCTTGGCGACGTCGCTCCTCGGAGTGGGCTCGGGATCAGAACAACCTGCACAAAATCGCGAAATGCAAGTATTATAATACGACAGCTTCTGGGGAAACACTTAGGATATTAAAGCAAAAGAATTTCCTACCATGTTCTGGCTGGTTCTCAGCCGTCAATGGGGTCTCATCCTCCGGGATAGGAGACAAAACATGAACACCCAGGCCGGGGGCTTTCGGGTCATAGCCAATGTGATGTTCGAAAGGATCGAGTATCGGCCGACTGGCCGGCAGGGTAGGCACACGAACAGGAGACTCAATCCCGGATGGACCGACGATGACTTCTTTCCCTTTCCTCGAGGGGGAGCCTTTGCAATAAATAGCCTTGGCTGTCGACAAGTCCGTAGGTTCATTTCCTTTGAGGAATTCTTTTATCAAGGCCCCCCATCAATCTCTTCAGTGCCATGCTCGGCCTTCAAGTCCCCAGAGTGTGGACTCGATTATAAACGACTTTGAACCTCCAAGTCCCCAGAGTGTGGACTAGAGTACTCTAAGTCCCCAGAGTGTGGACTCGAGTATAAACGACTCAAAACCTCCAAGTCCCCAGAGTGCGGAATGGAGTACTCTAAGTCCCCGGAGTGCGGACTCGAGTATATACGACTTAAACCTCCAAGTCCCCAGAGTGTGGACTGGAGTACTCTAAGTCCCTAGAGTGCGGACTAGAATATAAATGGCCTAAGAACCTCTACGTCCTCAGAGTGCGGGCTAGAGTGCTCTAAGTCCCCTGAGTGCGAACTAGAGTATAAAAGCTTAAAGAACCTCTACGTCCCCAAAGTGCAGACTATAGTACTCTCATTCCCATGAGCACAGACTAGATTATAAGAGAGTTGAGTAAAATCTCTAAATCCTTGAAGCGGACTAGGTTACTCTAAGTTCCAAGAGTGCGGACTGGAGTATAAATGAGTTGACAAAAATCTCTGCGTCTCAACTGTGGACTAAAGCATAAACTGTTCGACAAATCTCTAAGTCCCCATAGCGTGGACCGAAGCATGAACACGAATTGGGCGAGAGTCAACCGGGGGGAGAATAACACCAAGTCACCAAAATGCAGAATGGTGTATAAACATCGATAAATAGACGAGTGGATTCTGACCATTCTCTATTCCGCAAACTTTGGCCTGAAATCGACTGGAGGATTATTAACCCGCTAAGAATGGAGTTCGACCATCCAACTAGTGGCCTGGCCAAATCAATGCTGGGAGCAGGGGTACAAATCACTAAAAAGCTGAATACGAAAGCTTACTATAGTTCTAGCGTGGCGTTCTTTATAACTTGAGGAAACGACTACAGGGAGGACTCCGTACAGAACCAATCGAAACGACATCCAAATCTATGAGCAACCGATTGTATCATACCTCAGATCGAGGGTCAATATCGATCCGCACCAAGCACATACGAATGTGACTCGGATGTTTCTTGAAAAACTCTGACCTCCAGAGTGTGAAAAGGAGGGTAAACCACGAATACTTGGCCAAAAATTCTCCAGCACCCTCATTCGATTCGTCGGGAGGAGTATGAAACTGGATGAGCATAACCCGACTGCATTTGTAGCCAACTTTACCCCGAAATCTGATTGCAGAGCATGAACCAAAGTGTACGTAGATGATCGTCCACTGTCCAAATTACGCCCTGAAACTAACGTGGCATCGAAGTATTCCTCTTGAAATGAAAAACCACGATAAAATCCAAGATAGGCGAGACCTAGTCTCCCATCGACTGACATGATCCCACGATTCAACGGGAAAGAGAGTAAAGCTAAAGTGGGCGTGGCTGGCCTTCCTACTTATCGGTATATGCCCCAGACCTAGGGGCACGAGCGAGAAGCAAGATGAATGTGAACCGACTATTCACCGATCACCTCTATGTCTTTAGAGTTTAGGTGAAAACATAAACATAGCTAGGACGAGACTCAACCGTCCATTGTGTACATTTATCAACCCGGGACTGGGAGAAGATGCATAGTCATCCAAATACTGGATACAGTAGCTTAGTATTAAAACTTATATATAGTGCTTACAGCTACTCAAGGCAACGACCGAAAGGATGCCTAGAGATAGAATCATTAAATCGATACCTTAGCTCATGGGCAATTGACTTTCACTCCAACCCGAAGGACAGGTAAAGGATCATGAATGCATTGAATAGAAAGTGCGTTACTCGAATATGTAAGCAAATTCAAACTCATAGCAAGATCCAGCTATACAGTTGCACGGCACTCGAGGCTGACCCCAACTCGATATTTCCTTCAATGCGCTTTTAAGCCTGATCTTTGGCCATTTGCTGATAATCTATTAGAGCATTCAGAGTCCTTCACTATTAGACTTAATAACTCATTATAAGACTCTAGGATTCGACTAGAGTAACCATCAACATTGGCCGTCCCAACCATATTTCACATTGAATATTATGCAAAATAGTTACACCTATACTTAAAGAATCTGGGATGGCACCTGCTAAGCTGACGGTCGACATTACAGCCAGCCATGGCAACCCTTTTCGGGTGCTAAATATCAGATCACAGCTCAGTGCAGTGATGATAAAAGAATTAGTTGGATTTTTCTGAATAAATGATGATATGTTCCCTTGGACCCATTCTGACATGCATATGTGATTTCATTAACTATCGCGAGCCATGCATTGGATAACAACCCGAAATTACAAAAGCTAGCACAATATCTATTGATTTCATCATGAAAGCTCCACTCTTACTTTTTGGCTCACCCCATCAACGTCTATGCCTACCAGCCGTTGCGACAGGGAATACAATGACCTGAGACGTCTGAAAGACTACTTAAATAGAATATCGAACTAAGCTAATTCGATATCACTTATTTCCCTCGAAGGGCTATCCAAGGATGGAAATCAGCAGACCTCACACCCGAATTCACTACCTCAGATGACTACTCGAAGAGTAGCAGAGAACCAACCATAAGATGGAAAATGTATGTGGATGGAGCATCCAATGATCAGTGTTATGGCATAGGAGTCATGATAATGACTCCTAAGGAACGATCAATCTGCTACGTCCTGAGGCTCGATTTACCTGTAACAAACAACGATGCTTAGTATGAACCCTTGACTGCCAGCCTCAAACTTGCTAGAGGATTTGAAGTGAAAACTTTACATATCTTTTGTGATTCTTGATTGGTAGTATACAAATTTAAGGAAGATGATCTTGCTATGGGGCATTATCTTGCCCTTTATCTCGGCCAAGTCCACGAGCTACTAACCGATTTCACGTATTACATCATTACACACGTACTCAGCGAACAAAACGAAAAGGTGTCGTGGTTGACCCCTATCGAAGACTATCTACAATGTGGAATTCTTACTGAATGGAGGAATAGAAAACGACAGATCCTCCTCAAAGCTTCACGCTAAATCATTCAAGAATAAGTCGTGTGTCAAAAAGAGTTTATCCATCCCAATGCTTCGGCGTATCGCCCATGATGATATCTTGAGCAAAGTCTATGAAGAAGAATGCGGTAATAACATCAGGAGGGAAACCATGATAAAGAAAATACTCTACTATAGGTATTATGCGACGAGTGCAAGATGTTTGCAAAAAAGCCGGGAACCCCGCCGATGAAAATTATTCAAATGGCTAGTCCATAGCCGTTTGCCACTTGGGGGCACTGAAATTATCTTCTTGTCAATCCTAAAGGTGGTGTGATATACACCATCATAGCAGTTGATTACTTCACCAAATGGGAAGATGAAGAACTTTTGGCCACAACCAAGATCAAGAAAATAATCAACTTCATTATTCGTAACGTCATTTGTCCTTATGGCCTTTCATGATCCATTATAAATGCAAATGGACATGTTGAAGCTATGAACAAAATCATAGAGTCTGTATTGAAGAGAGATTTGGAAAACTCCTCAAGTGGCTGATTGCAACCCTTATTTCACAGAAAATACAAATAAGGAATTGCGATTGAATTGCAATTAAACTAGATGGAGTTGGCGACAACTTATGAGCATATAAAACGCATCCGAGAGCCAATGGCAAGAACATGTACCCGAACGTGCATGTGTACATCCGAAAAAGTTCGACTTCTTGAAATCAGCAGAAATTGAATTCTCACTAAGGGTTATTATGAAAAGACAAGATCAGATAGCCGAAGCTTATTATCTTTGTAGAATCAGACACGGAAGGCCACTGATGAACTACAACCCTGGATTTATAATATTAGGAATCGACCAAGCATCACGATGACCAAAGAAGGATACAACACCTTGGGAGGATAAATTGGAGGATAATGATTATTCAAGAAACATGGTGGATTTCTTTCTGAAGACAAGGAATACTCACCGATTCAAAGCGTGTTGTGTTGCTTCACACGACACACTTTGGGGGGCAAATGTTAACCGGCATTTTGGCCCGGTTACAAAAAGACAGTTGAAGAAATTATCGTTAGCACTATACAAGATTCTAATCAAGAAGAGACTGGAGGTGGTAGCAAGTAGTCAGGACCACAACAAAGCAAGAGCATTCGGCCTGCCTGGCCTGGTGCGCAGATTCACCTACTATGGGCAGAGGCACCTTGTTCCTAAGCCCATGAGGGAAGTCCAACCCATCTGGTCTATAAATAGGAGGGCAGTAGCACAATGAAAGGGACATTTTTCCTAGAACACTGGGAAACTCTGCCATTTTCTTTACTCTCCTCTTTTTAATCCAAACTTGTATTCAAGTGATTGATTTATGGATTGTATCTGTATTCAAGTAATTGAGAAAGCAATAAAGATTAAACTCAAAGTGGATGTAGGCAATTACGCCGAACCACTATAAATCTGGTGTTCTCGTTTTTGTTATTCTTTTTGCATTGAATTACACTGTTTTTCAGTTCTAATTTACTCTCTTCATTAATCTCTCTACATAACTCTACTCAAGGGTGTTAGTGACCAATTTTGGTGCTAACAGTATTTATATGGGTTTTAAACCATTTAAAAAGTATTGTTTTGGGAATATGAATTTAAATCAAGCTTTATACTTGAAGGGCTTTAACTTTATCGGATTTTTTCGAAATGAAAACTATTTGTTTTCAAATAACAATAGCTTTCATATAAATAAAGGATTTCCAATTTGTGTTGAAAAGTTTCAAGTTTGAAATGAAATTATGAATTGTTTTGAAAGCTATGAATGAACCTTTGTGAAAGATTATTAAACCTTGTTTTGAAATCGAAGAGGATTTTAAATGGTATATCTTTTATATAAAAGATTTAATTGGAAACAGGTTTGAAAGCTATTAAATCCTTGATTTAAAGATTAAATGAGTTAATCCAAATTGAAATGGAAATTGTTTTGAAGTCTGTGAGTGAATCTTTGTGAAAAATGGGTGAACTTTGCGAAGTGAATCTTTTTGTTTAAAGATTTGGAAATGGTATTTTTTTTTAAACCATTTGAAAAGAAAAGTCTTGGATTTTAGTGTTGTGACTTAACTGAAATCCATTATCTATATGTTTTTAAATATTGCGCTTATTGTTCGGTTTAGCTGGGAGAGGACCTTGTGTCATATAACTCATTCTGAATAATGATACGACGTTATGGATTGCATTTGAAGACCGGTGGTGAAGATCGGATATTTTCGAAAGCGAAAGGATAACTCGTCGATTGTCTTTACACCGACTGGTCCCCGGTATAGAGATCTCCATATGTGATGGGAAGTCCGGACGTGATTAGGAATTATCCGGATTTGCAAGGGCTTCTTCGAAAGTGCCTTCGGTTCTGCTCGAACCCGGAATAGACTTGTATGGATGTGTGACTGACATTACACTTTGAGATGCAAAGCTGGTTTCTATCAAATACAATTCTGTTTGGTGGTGGAGATTAATTCTTTTAGCTTAACACCCTTCTCTGAGAAATATGAGCTCAGAGGTTATGTAGTTGATGTTACTAGTGATACATTCCCAATTCGGTAATGTGGCATACGAAGTGTTGCTGATCATTTGTTGATCGAAGCATGGCTTTGTGAAAAAGCATAGCTTTGTGGACGATATTGCATCAGGACCTCACTCCCCGGTAATGGTCGAAACAGGAAAGATGCGGCAAGATTGCAGGGGTCACGCCCCTAGGGTATTCCTTCTGGAAAAGGGTGGTATCATGGTATGGAGCCCAGATACTTAACTTATGTGGACACTGTAATTTTATTACTGTGCGATGTTGCTTTGTGATTAAGGTATCTCGGATAATGGTCGCAAATGAACGGGTGTGGCATATCTTCAGGTATTACTCCCGGACAGGGAGGAAACCGGCCTTGTGTTGGCAGAGAGCTGGGTAAGTTCTCGAGGAGTCCCTTTAGAGGCATACCCATGTGGCAATAGGAAGTTCCTTGGCCTGACCATTTTTTGGAAATCCAATCTCCAATATGCGCCCTGTACGGTTTTAGTTGTATAACCTGCCATTTACTTATGGTGGTCACCACTTTTTGGATGGCAGCTATAGTAGGCATAGTTTGAAATATTTATGCTGGCTAAGACTAATATTATACTTGCAAATCTTTTCCACTATGCACTAATAATAATATCAAATGGTTTTCGCGTATCAAGCATTTTTGACTATCATAAGGAGAAATCTCCTCCAATTCTGCATTTGCATAGGCGGGTGGCCTTATGGTAGTTTCATTTTCCAAAAAGAATTGAGGATTCCAATGTTTTTAAAATTCTTTGTTGTTTGTTTTAAAGATAAACTGCTTTTTTTTTGCTCATACCAGACCCATGACTGACCCAGAGTTTATTGTTCCCTTCCTAAACTCTGGGTGCCCACAATTTTCCGTATGGGCAGTCTAGAGTAGGGTTTTTCAGATAATCAAATAGTATGTGTAAATTCGATAGCAATCAATCTTTGGATATTGCTAAATCGTATTGGGATCGAGTTGCTTCACTACAACATTGACAGGGTTTCGAGCTAGCTTTGGATTGGAGATGGAGATTTTGGAGTTGCAGATTTTGGATTCACTCTCCATTGAAGATCATATTTGAGTTATCTCTTCCGTTGTTATCATATTCCGCTGTTGTATATTTGTCAATGATATTGTTGTATCATATTGTATCAGATATTGTATTCATTGTTGTATCAATGATATTCATTGTTTTCTTCCGCTATGTTGTTATTCTTAATGTGTTATAAGCTCCGGCGAGCCAGATTCGGCGTTTGAATCTGCGGCATTCGAGTACAAGTGAAGCATGGGTGCCGATTTTTCGAAGGCCGAGTCAGGATCGTTTCAACATGTTCCAACTATCACCCAACCCATACTCGACATTCCCACTTCACTTTCCCTAAATCACAAATTAAAACCCTCCTCTACTACAAATGTCGCCCAAGCCACCAATGCCCCCACCCCTAGGCCACCATCCTCCTTCACTTTCTCATCGACTCTATACCCTCGATTCACCAACCACTCCACCAACAATGTAACCATCGATACCTTCACCACCAAGCTGCTAGCGAATCCACTTCCTTTTTTGTTTAGATAATATTATCGACAAAATTGATTTTTAATCTGGGTTATAGTGCGTTATGGTTTTTAGTTGCATTGGTCTGCATTGTAGTGCAAAATATGGGTAAGAAACTTAGCTAAAATAAAATTTTAACCTATAGATGGTGTTGGGCAGTGAGGCACTAGGAAGTAAGGTAGTGACTGGGGTGGAGAGGATGACAATGGTAATAAAGAGACGACAATGCCAATTTTTGAGGGAGTTAAATTTCATCTACATTCAATAATCTGTCATTTGAATGGTTTTTGACCTTGCTATGGTTTATATGTTCTGTATTGATATTTCAGTAGTATGAACTTGCAAACAATGATTAGTTAGTCTAGTTTAATGGAAGTGTTGAATATTTAAAGTGTTGATAATATGTCGATGCAGGTTATATGTACTGGTGATTGAGTTACTAATAGTTATTAAATTTAGATGATCAAGATAAAAAATTAATTAAATTACAGGATTATATATGTGATTTGGTTGTATGAGTGAATTATACTTCTTTGTTTTCAATCAGTACAAACAGTGACGGTAGTTAAGTTTTGTTGTAATGTATATGCTATGAACTTTGGCATTATAGTAAAACAAGTTTTTCAAAAATGATTGTTTAATATAGTTTTAGATGAATAGATGTACATGATATGTAAATATAATACTATCATGTAAAAAATAATGTAAATTTTGATTACGTGTAGAAACGATTCCATTACACTTGAAGGTGTTGCACTTGAAGGTTTAATGGTTCTTTACCATATAATACAATGATAGTTTTTTATGATGATGGGAGTTGCTCTTTTTTGCATATTCTACCAATATTTCGAGCGCATACATTTGATGATGGTATGTATACGATCGAAAGAATGATAGTTGCAAAAAAGAAGCAACATCCATCATCAAAAAAACTATCATCGCATTAGATGGTGTAAAACAATGATGGTCTAAAGACATAGTGATGGTGACTGCGCATGCATAGTAGTGCTACTATAACCGATGACGGTGGAACACTGAACTGTTGGGGATGCTATTAACATTGGAGTCGTTGACCATTAGTGATGATGGTTGTTGCTACCAATGGTTATAGTATAGCCACCAACACTTCCCTATCCACCATCATCAATTATAACAGCACTACCACACATGTCTCTAGTCATTGCCTCAGTTGCACATCATGGCAACCAGTAGTCATAACAACCTGGTATTGAGCAGTAATTAAATAAAAGATAACAATTGTTACTAATTGATTTAAATAAATATTTTTAAAGATTTTTTAAGAATGACTTGGATTATTTGTATATTTATGAATTTAAAATGATTTTGTATATGGTAAGGGTAATTATATATTTTATAAACTTGAGTGATTAAGCAATGAAGGTTATGGATAGTAATAATTTTTAAATTAAAGGTTTAATTGATTTTAGTTAATAAAAAGGGATTTTTATAAAGTGGGCTAAGATAATAGTTTTGATTTTATTAAATAAGATAAAGGATATTATTAGATATAAATTCTACAAAATTTTGTGATGTTGAGTAAACATTTTAGTGATGTGTGTATGATTTTTGTTTAAAGTTTTATAGTGTTTTATACTAATTAGAAAATAGTTTATACAGTATAGAAGTAGAAAAAGGAATGAAATGGGCTCAAAAAGTCGAGATTATGTCCTCAACTAGATAATGTCATCATCCCCTAAAATATCATGACTTTACTGTGCTTTCGCTCTCTTCTCCCTTTCTTTCCGTCGCTTCCTTCTCAACCATGCTTCCTCTCTCTTCCATGTCGCAGCCCATGTAGCTTTTGAGCCTCTAGATTCTATGGCTTCATTAACAAGAACTTGCCACCCTTTCAGCGCCTCCTCTTTTTCTACTGCTGGCCATATGAGTGAATCTGTTTCTTTATTGTCACCTGATTCTCCTCTACAAGCTCTTATTTTATATTTGGTCAAATCGAAGGCTACGGAAAACGTTCCCTTAATTTCTGGCATAACAAACTTTAGCTCTCAAGTAACCCCTCTAATGCCTACTATTAGTGTTGTCGCCTCTAAAGAAATTGGACAATGGTGTGATTTGGTTTTGCTATCTTTTGGTGAAGTTAGTTTTGATATTGAAACTAATGATAGTAGTGGAATCTCTGTTGCTCCTATCAAATTGGTTCATGTGCAAGGAAATGATTATGTACATGATAAGGATCATACTAAATAGAATGATGGTTGGGCTTAACATGTGTCGCCTAGGGTAGTAAGCTCTGTTCATTTGGATGAAAATAATGGCCACATGGAAGTTGGTTGCAGAACTATGGAACAATGCAGTCAGCCTTGGATTGTTGTACATCCATATTCGCTTCTTCAGAAGTCTATTGTGAAAGATCTTGTTAAGCTAGTAAAGTGGTCTCACTTTTTTCATCCTTGCCAAGAAATGTGGGTGCTTAAATGCCTCACTCTTTTGATTCGGTCAACATAGATGGGATTATGGTTCTTCCAGGGGAAGTGATTCAGGCGGTTGTTGATTTATGGTCGGATTATCTGGTGGGTTTTTTCATAGATTCAAATCCGCCATATTCAGTAGTTAAAGAGCATTGTATCAAAGTTTGGCAGATAAGATGTGGTCTTCTGGTCCATATGCACAACTCCATGTTCCTTTTCAAGTTTTCACATCCCGAGGAGCGTCTCCTAGTTATATGTGCTGATCCTTCTTTTATGGGGTAAGCCATTTAGCGTTACTCCTTGGAGTCCTTTATTAGACTGTGCTAGGGAACGGGTTTTATCTATTCCTGTTTGAACTTATTTCTTCTGCATTCCTTTTATTTTGCAACCTATGCTTGGTCTTAATTGGTTAGCTGGTAATGTTAGGCAATTGAAGTGCTTTTATGCTAATAGAATTGCAAGGGAAAAGCTAATTTACGCTAAAGCGCCGATTGAAATTTCATCAGATATGCCGCTTCCAAATAAGATCAAGGTTTGTGTTTCTGCAAGTCAAGTTGTTGAAGTTGTTAAACCAGATATTTGCATGTCATGTCATTCATTTGGCCATCTTCTCAAGGCTTGTCCTCTCTTGTCAGCTATTACTTTACCATTTTCGCACAGGACCCCTCTTTAGTGACTTCTTGTCATGAAGTGGGTCTCGAAGGTGCGTGTGGTGCTTTCTGTTTATCCTTCTATGGTAGCTAAGAAGGTAGATGATGTTGTCTTTCCTATGGATGTCGTCGTTGTTGATACTTTAGTTCCTGTGATTTCTTACTTAGGCATAGCCTCTTGTACCGATGATGTCCTTGTTATTGAGCCCCATATTGCAGCCCTTTCTGTCCCTCCTGCCATTTATTGGGATGAGAAGGAAACGTCTTGGATTCATCAAAATTCTGCTATGAGATACAACCCTTTGGATGATCATTTTTTTAGGGTTGTATTAAATGACTACTTGGACCTAAGATGTCTTCATTATAGTCATTTGGGTGATACGTTAGTTCTTTCTTCAGATGGTAAACTTGCAAAAAGGAATGATGTTATTCTAGTTGATGCCACATGGGATAGGTCCTTTATTTACTCTTCTTAGTCTATGGATTTTAACCCTAGTCTTGCTATGCTTTTTCAAGCCTTCTCTCTATCTTATTGGGCATGCCCCCAGGCCGATTGCGGAATCTTCAAACGTTGGGGATTGTTCCTCTTCTTTTAAAGAGGTTTAGTTATCAGGTCATTTACAATAGTTGTTGCAGTTCTGCCACACTCCTATGCTGTATTTTCTTGTTTCATAGTAGATAAGGCTTTTCTGCCTTTCTCCTGTACTAAACTGTTTTTTATTACTTTGGTAATAAAAAGTGGACTGTCCGCTATAAAATCGGTTGGCTTTGCCAAACAAAAAATGAAATGGGCTAACTGTTGTGTAAGGCCCAAACTTAATTAACTGGTTCATGATACATACATATATATATATATAGTTTCTTTCTCTAGAGATGTCCTCACTTTTCTTTTATGAAGAAAGTTACCTTCATTTACAAAAATAATTCACGTACAAGTTATCTTCTAATTTTTTTGGTCTTCATAAGAAAAATAAAACAAAACCCTGTTCTCCTTTTAATTAAAATAAAATCAAATAAAATTCTATAAATTCCGAAATTAAAGTATATTGCTTTCAACACCAAGCTACACTAATATTTGTGAAGAAGTTGAGGTTTGATTAAATTTATAACTATGAAGTTTTCTTGTTGAAGAATTAAAGAAGATGGAATACTATTTTAGCTATGGAGTTTCATTTAGCCAAGATGAGTGCTTTACCACTCACATAACTATGTCTTGATGATTAATTATATATCTATGAAGTTTAACATGTGCATTTCATGGATCTATGATGAATTTTGATGATTTGAATTTCATATTACATTATATTAAATAAGACCTTATATCAACATCATGAATTTGATAAATTCTTGATCGATGATGGAGTTGGATGGTTATGAATTCATGTATATACATGTGATAACCCAGATATTTGGACATCTGTTAATTAGTAATTAACTATGTTAAATTATTAAATATATTGATTTGTAAGTTTAACAAATAAATTCTGATAATTAAAAAAATGATTTAGAGAAAAAGGCTGCACAATACACTTATGCATATCTCCCTTCTTTATTTTATCTTTCATTTTCTTCATCTTTCAAAATTTAAACCTAAAACCACAGAATAAAAAGAAAAACAAACAACCTCTTTCCAATTTCAAACTAAGCAAACTTCCTGATTCAATTCAAGTTCAACTTCAAGCTTAACAAAGTAGATCAAATCAAGTTTCCAGTTTTAAAAAATCAAGAGTATTTCCAGATTTTCGAAATTATTCCTCTGTTCAACATCATTGTGAGTAAAAATTCGCCCTTTAACCCAAATCTACTTATTTATCTGATGCATGTGATAGATAATGAAAGTAATGTTGTGAAATGTTTGCACGAATGTATAAATATGCTTGCATGTATATAATTATGAAGTGTTGTGTGTTAGTCCGTGAGATGATGGTTTTGATGACAACAATCTTAGAATAGGATTATAAAATATAAATACTAACATTATAATTTCGAAATATATGTATATACAGGGTTTAAACATGCAGGTACCAAGAATGAAGACTGCATAGTATAGAGATTCAAGATATCAAGATTAAAGACTCATGAGTATCAAGAATATCAAGATTATCAAGAATATCAAGATTATCAAAAATTCAAGACTTCAAGAATAAGTAATTTTAAATTAGGAATTTTGTTAAAACTCCTAAAAAAGCACTGGCATCTTAAAATCCAATTTATTCGTGGAATGGAATCCACTACAAGCTAGTTAAAGGGATGGAACCCAAAGTAGGCTGGAACCTACGAAAAATCTAGTGGAACATTGTTTTGTATCTGCTAACTTTTATTCAAAATGATTTTACAAAATTATATCATGTTTTCAAAATGATTTCAAAACCTTCCTTTTGAAAAAATCAAAAATATCTATCCTAATTTTAAATACTTTTAGCCTCAAAATAATCTTTAATTTCAAAATCAAATTATAGTTAGTTTTAAATTATCTTTAATAATATGTTTAACTTTTAATATTTATACTTAGATTTAATTATGAAATTATAGTAAAATTATATATATACCAAAATGTTATTCTCTATATTTATGTAACGACCCGTATTTTCGCTACTTCGAAAATGAGAGATTTCGATCGATTTAAATTTAAAAAGGAGTTTAAATCTTAAATAATATGATATATATAATAAATAATAGTGAAGAAGTTATATATTCTTATAGTTAATAAATTAAAAAAAAGTATGAATTTGGATTTTAGAACAAATCGACAAAAGTTAAGTTTTGTTAATAATAATTAAAGGCTTAAATAAATGGATTTAAATATCTATTTAAAAAAGGTAAATCTTATTTAAAACATCTAATAAAGATAATAAAAGTATGTTAAAAGATTTAAAAATTTGTTAATAATCGTTTTATAAAAATAACCAAAATTTGTCGCATTTTGTCAGTTTTGCATACACGGTAAAATTAGAGATTTTGATATTAATTAAATATGATTTTAGAATATAAAGAGACTTGTTTTAATTTATTTAAAGAAGTAAAAAGTTCATTTTTAAATTTGGTTTACTTCAATACATAGTTTAACTAAAACGTCAAAATGTGACCGTAAAACATTTCGTCGAAAAACGACGTTTTGTCAATTAAAAGTTGTCGCAACGTCGTCGCACCTTTATTTTCTTATATAGGAACATATATTCAAATAGTATAAGTATTAATTAATTCACTAATCAAGTTTACTTTTACTAAACATACTTAGAAAATTCTAGAATATAATTAAGAAAAGTAAGTAAGAAAAGTCAAAAGTAAACATCAAATCAACATCAAATCAAACCAAACATAATTATTACTTTACTTTAATTACTTCTTAAGTGAAAGTGACATAAAGCATGATTTGAAATGTGATGTTAAGTTAAAAAGTAAGTAAAGGGCATTTTGGTCATTTTACATAATAATATTTTATTTCAAACTTTTTCCTATAAATAGCCATGCATACCTCTTTCATTTTCACACAAATCTTTCTTTTCTTCTTCTTCCTTTAAGCTATTTTAATGGATTCTCTCTTAAGAGAGGTAGGAGGGTTAAAAATAGTGGAGTGCTTAAGCACTAATCCACTTGTTACTCTCTAACCTCTTCTTAATTCACTTCTTCTTCTTCTCTTCTTAAAAAAGGCCTTAGGCCATGAGTTTGGAAGTTGATAAAGGAAGGACGTGAGCAAAGCAAGTAAAGATGGAGATGGTCGAGCACTTGGAAGCATGGTTATGATAAGGTTTAGTGAAGCGTTGAATTAAATGAATGTTGGTAGGAAGTTAAACGTTTGGTTAAAGGTGAGAAATTCTCATCGCTTTTGAATTTATATTTTGATTATGTTATAACAATCATATTTACACCCTTATGACATATGAATGTTTATACCAAATTGATTGTTAATATGGATGATTTGAAAATTTGTAAATTAAGTGAATTGTGATAATATATCCCGTTATGATATTAATAGTGAATGTTAGATTTGAAATCATATGCATGTGATTTGTTGAATGGATGTTATGTTAGTAATAAATATGAATATTGGATATGTTCATTTTGATTAAGTAATCACTTTGATTAGTAAGACCATATTTTAGTAATATGAGAAATTATGGAAAAATAAGTCTCTTTTCATTTAGAAGTGAAATTAAAGTTAAAATGAAAGAGAATTTGAAATTTGAAGTGAAACGGATTTGAAAAGAATAGCTAATTAGAAATTGAAATTTAGATGAATAGTGAAATTGAAATTAAAATCAATTTTGAAAAAGTGAAGTTTAGTTTGAGATTAAATTGAAATTTAAATTGGAATTAGATTTGAAATCTAAGTTTTAAATGTGTTTAATTTGAGATTAGAGTTGAAATTGAGTTAAAATTGGGTTTTAAAGTTTAATATTAAAATAATGGGAATATAATAATATTTTAATGTGGTAAGAGTGAAAATATATATTAAATACTTTAAAAGGTGAAAATATTGATTTAAAAGGGTTTCTAATCATTTTATAAGTATTGAAATCCAATTTGAATAAATTATTTCAAATGTTGAAAAATAAGTTAAAACTAGACGCGTCGCGCAACGGCAGTTCGCGATTTCGCGTCGAAAAAGTTCAAATGAATGTGTAGAGTGGAATATTGCTCGGAATTCTTCGAGATAAGAAAATTCCGGACTATTATATCCATATCTTCTAAACGAAGAAAGAAAATCAAAGTTTCGATAAGTAGATCTTGAATTATGTCCAAATCAATTTTCTAGAAAAATCGCGCTAGTGCAGTTTAGTGATCATAACAGAAAATCTGTTCGAACGAATGTTTTTAATTATGGAAAAATATGGAATAAATTTGATAAATCTATTTAAATGATTTAAAAAAGATTTGGATTGGAAAATATGAATTAGCGAATGTTTAAAAGTTGTTTTAATCAAATAAGCTTATATAGCACTTTCCGCAGCACTTTTATGCTGTGAATTGTATAACTTTTGGAATATGAGATTAAATGTAACAACGTTTCCAAGAATAATCGTGAATGTTTTAAAGAGGATAATTAAGTGTTTTAAAAAGATAATTTGGAATATTTATAAGCAATTCCAAAATAAGTTGAAAATCTGAGTATGCGGAAACGACTAGTACATTTGTCCCGCCTGTGAGATCTGGGAAGATAAAACAAGGTGTTTAACTAAGGTTAGGGATGGAGCAACCAGTGCCCTGAACTTACCTGGCCTATGTTTTCTTTTCTTAGGCGAGGGGTGGAACAGATCGAAAGGAAAGCCCGGATGCTCTCAAAATAAAAAGATTCTGTTAAGTTTTCCAAAATAAAAGAAGATTGGTATTATCCAAAAGTTAAGCAATCTCCAAAATGAATGATTTCTACTAACCTGTGAAGTTTAGAAAAGAATTTATAATGAATTTTAGGAATGAATTGGTAAATAAGAGTATTGGATTTTGACTTACAAGTGAGATATAAAAATGGAATTTATAAACACCGTTTTGTAAATCTGAAATCAATTTAAATTGATAAGTTAAATGTGAAAGTTATTAAAGGAATTATATTCGCGATTTTGGACAGTGAATAATCCTTTAAATTAAATGGATGTTTTGGAAGGTGATATTATAAAGGGAATGTTTTCCTTAAGTTAAAAGTTAAGAAATTTGGATCAAGAATTAAGTAGAGAAATCTGAGATATTTTCCAAAACAAAAGAATGAATTACTTAGAATTATCCTAAGTTGAAAGAAAGAGAATTTCGAAATCATCCGAAAAGAATTTAAGTGAAAAGAGACTTAATAAATCCTATATTCTCATATTCACTTTTTATCGATGATTGGATTTCGAAGGAACCGGAGTCGGATTTGGATAATTCCTATCCGAAAACCACTTCAAACCAATGTATACGTTCGTACGTGAAGACATGTTGAAGATGGTGATTGAAGACCGTGGATCTTCCTAGCGTGAAGACTGCTTGTTGACTTGCTCTGGGTAGCTCCCGAGTTATATATAGCAGTGGTCTCCTCGTGATAGAGATTTTGCGGATTGCAAGGGCTTCTCGCCTAGTAATGGCCGAGGAAAGTACCTTCGGTTTGTCCTGTTCCTGGACAACTTGTATGGACGTTTGTCTGACGTTGCATTTCTAAAGATTACGTACATTGGTTTTTACAAACGTACATTAGTGGTGGCGGAGAAGGCAACTTCTCTTAGCTTAACACCCTTCTTGAGACATACGAGCTCAAGGGTTGTATTTTTGTGGAAGGCAATTAGTAGTTAACGGAAATGGCAATGTGGCATTCAAAGATGTGATATGTGCTTTGTGAAAAGGTAATCGTAGCCTCAAGCCTCATCAAACCGGAAATGACCGAAACAGGATTAGATGCAGCAGGGCTATGTGGGTCATTCCCATTAGGGTATGATCATCCCCTTCTAGATATATTTCTTCCCGCTATGACGTCGGGATGTTAATTAATGTGGTGTATGCTAGAGGGCCCTCGATAAAGGTCGGTAACGACCGGGGGGTGACATATTCGGTACCATCTAGTTACAGAGGTGGGCCGGTCTTGTGTTGGTAGAGGGCAGATGTTCTGTGCCTCGGGACATCCATCTAGAGGTGTACCCATTTCGGAAGGTAGATCCTGCGCCTGGTCATTTGTATGGAAATCCATTCTCCAATAAGAACCTACGGTTTTGTTTGTATTGGCGTAATGAATAGCCTCGAAATGCTATATGGGTAACCATTTCGGATAAGATTAATAAGTTTATTTGCAAATGTTTTCAAAGAAATGTCATTAGAAATAATATCAAAGGTTTTGATATAAAAGTGTTTTAGTTATCATAAGGTAAAAACCCGTCCGTGTTTATGTGTGGGCGTGGTCTTATGAGATACTATTTATTTCAAAAGATTTTATCCAAAGGCTGATATATGACACTGTCATTTATTATTGAGTTTTTCTCACGCTGGTTTATCAAGCCTGATCCGGGTATTTTCAATACTTGGGTCAGATCCGAGTAGTTTCAGGATAGTCGAAGACGGTTGGAGTTTCCAGAGGAGAGCTGGAGATATTCATGGACGCATGGAGATATTCTTTGATCCGCTTTGCTTAGTGTATTTCGTTTGATGTTTGTCAGCAATTGTAAGGGCAGGTTTTATAACTGTCCAAGCTGAATCTAGGTTAGACTCTGATATTGTATTTTAAAATTTTCCGCTGTAAATATTTTTATTGAAATAATATATGTTATTCCATTCGTGTGAGATTCTGTTCTGTCTATTTTTCTTTATCACCCTTGATGATCCGTTTTTTCGTGCAATTTGAGTTGGACATGGGTGGTTTATTGTCGATTCAAAGGGTACGGGAAAACGGGCCTTCACACTTGGTATCAGAGCTGAAGGTTAAGCGAGAACCTTGGCTCTATTATGGGTAAATTCTCATCAGAGATAGGATTAGTAATATCCTAGGATGAGTAACTCATTAGAGATAGGGTTAGTAATGCCCTAGAATGAGTTATGAGAGTATTATATATATTAAGCGCGTATTTGTTAATTTTATAAAAATTTATTTTGTTTTAAAGAAATTAGTAAATGAAATAATTTTACCTTGGGTTTATATTATAAATACTAAAGAGGATATTATTATCTTTTGGGTTAAGGATTGATTGTAATTTAGCTTAGTAAAACTAAAATATGAATATCTTGTGATTAGAATTGCACAATTTGACTATAAGATATTTCATATAGGATCAGTTAGTTGAAAGCTAGAATTTAAAACTGTAATCATATACCCTTAGATACTTGGTATTAAGAAATAATAATTAAGTGATTATCATAATGGATGGATTTAAAAGCTAAGTACAAATATATTGTGAAGTAAAATTCACAAATTTGATTATAAGATGTTTGATGATAATATTGAAGCTAGAAGTGTAATTAGAGGAAGTAAAGTGAAAATTTACACTTAGAAAAATTCTTGTCAATAAGATAGAAAAGATAAGCCAAAATTGAAATTTTGGGTTAATATATTATGAAAGGATAAGTTCTATAACTTATAAATGAGTTAAGGTAATTTGAAATTTAGACACTTTGATTAGAAACAAGAGGTATAAGAAATATCATCCTAATATAAAATTTGAAATAATGATACATTTAGGGTAATATTTATAATTCAAAATGAAGTAAGATTAGAAGGAGGTAGTTTTGAATAATATGGTTAGTAGTTGAATGTTGGATGAAAATGTTTAAATAACAAATACCATGTGAATTAAGTTTCACAATTTGACTATAAGGTATTTGACGGATTTAAGGTTAAGAAATTTGATTTAGAAAATGGATAGGTAAATAAGTTAACTTTGTAAGAAAAAGGACGTACATTTAGTAAAGTTGTCTTATTAAAATATGGATTAGATAAATAATATTAGCTAAATGGAGACCTTAGGTAAAGAAAACTAGGGATTAAGTTTTATAACTTATTTATTTGGAATAATAGAATTCCACATTTGTTGAAGACGCTAATTAAAGTAAATGACGATTTGAAGATTAGGGATATGTATATATACTCTTAGGAAGTAAAGGTATATTATACAAGTTAAGTCATTTGTAAGCTTAAGTAATAATGGATTTAGAAGAAAGTAAATGGTTGTGAAATAAACTTGGATTAATAGAAGTTTTGGAAGAAATGTATTAAGTAAAGATAAATAAGTACATAAGTTAAACGTAGATCATTTTGGCACATAAATTTTGATCTAAGATTTGAGTACAAAACTTTGAGGTGTTTACACCAATCCGAAAAAGGATTTATCACTCAATTCTTGATGGCGAATATTGATGAGAGTTTGTGATTATGTACACGAGTTTTCTATCATAGTTGAGAGCTATGCAAGGAAAGCAAGGGTTTGTGATCAAGAAGTCTGATCAAAGTCCGCAGTAGAAAATCGGGGGATCGATACTAGTTCGAAAGAAAAGTTGTGGATTTGAATAATAGATCGAATCAAATATCACATATAGTATGATGTGTTGGGTCTATCAACTTAGTAGTTCGATAGTTATCTTGAATAGAAGACATAAGAGATAATGGTTAGAATTATGTTTTGGTATGTATATATATAGACCTCAGGTGTAGTACATGCTTAGGTCAGAGGATGGGTTATGTGGATGTATTCATTTATGTTGATATAGTTTGGTTGTTTTTGGAGGTATAGTCTTGTTTGATAGTTGGATACATTATCTTAAGTGTGCAGTACGCACTAGGATGGGAAGGATAGAAGTTTGACTTGATGTATGTATATATAATCTTAAGAAAGTGATAAGTACTCAGCTTAGTGTGGGGAATCTTTATATATGTTTGGCATCATTTGTTTTAGTGTTGTTATGATATCGGCCTTCTTCTTTTCTATCATCAATAGAAATAAGTCAAATTTTTTTGAGGATATGAGTATGAGATAGATTCCTTTATCTAACTTTCATTTCGAGGACGAAATGCTTTTAAGTAGGGGAGAATGTAACGACCCGTATTTTCGCTACTTCGAAAATGAGAGATTTCGATCGATTTAAATTTAAAAAGGAGTTTAAATCTTAAATAATATGATATATATAATAAATAATAGTGAAGAAGTTATATATTCTTATAGTTAATAAATTAAAAAAAAGTATGAATTTGGATTTTAGAACAAATCGACAAAAGTTAAGTTTTGTTAATAATAATTAAAGGCTTAAATAAATGGATTTAAATATCTATTTAAAAAAGGTAAATCTTATTTAAAACATCTAATAAAGATAATAAAAGTATGTTAAAAGATTTAAAAATTTGTTAATAATCGTTTTATAAAAATAACCAAAATTTGTCGCATTTTGTCAGTTTTGCATACACGGTAAAATTAGAGATTTTGATATTAATTAAATATGATTTTAGAATATAAAGAGACTTGTTTTAATTTATTTAAAGAAGTAAAAAGTTCATTTTTAAATTTGGTTTACTTCAATACATAGTTTAACTAAAACGTCAAAATGTGACCGTAAAACATTTCGTCGAAAAACGACGTTTTGTCAATTAAAAGTTGTCGCAACGTCGTCGCACCTTTATTTTCTTATATAGGAACATATATTCAAATAGTATAAGTATTAATTAATTCACTAATCAAGTTTACTTTTACTAAACATACTTAGAAAATTCTAGAATATAATTAAGAAAAGTAAGTAAGAAAAGTCAAAAGTAAACATCAAATCAACATCAAATCAAACCAAACATAATTATTACTTTACTTTAATTACTTCTTAAGTGAAAGTGACATAAAGCATGATTTGAAATGTGATGTTAAGTTAAAAAGTAAGTAAAGGGCATTTTGGTCATTTTACATAATAATATTTTATTTCAAACTTTTTCCTATAAATAGCCATGCATACCTCTTTCATTTTCACACAAATCTTTCTTTTCTTCTTCTTCCTTTAAGCTATTTTAATGGATTCTCTCTTAAGAGAGGTAGGAGGGTTAAAAATAGTGGAGTGCTTAAGCACTAATCCACTTGTTACTCTCTAACCTCTTCTTAATTCACTTCTTCTTCTTCTCTTCTTAAAAAAGGCCTTAGGCCATGAGTTTGGAAGTTGATAAAGGAAGGACGTGAGCAAAGCAAGTAAAGATGGAGATGGTCGAGCACTTGGAAGCATGGTTATGATAAGGTTTAGTGAAGCGTTGAATTAAATGAATGTTGGTAGGAAGTTAAACGTTTGGTTAAAGGTGAGAAATTCTCATCGCTTTTGAATTTATATTTTGATTATGTTATAACAATCATATTTACACCCTTATGACATATGAATGTTTATACCAAATTGATTGTTAATATGGATGATTTGAAAATTTGTAAATTAAGTGAATTGTGATAATATATCCCGTTATGATATTAATAGTGAATGTTAGATTTGAAATCATATGCATGTGATTTGTTGAATGGATGTTATGTTAGTAATAAATATGAATATTGGATATGTTCATTTTGATTAAGTAATCACTTTGATTAGTAAGACCATATTTTAGTAATATGAGAAATTATGGAAAAATAAGTCTCTTTTCATTTAGAAGTGAAATTAAAGTTAAAATGAAAGAGAATTTGAAATTTGAAGTGAAACGGATTTGAAAAGAATAGCTAATTAGAAATTGAAATTTAGATGAATAGTGAAATTGAAATTAAAATCAATTTTGAAAAAGTGAAGTTTAGTTTGAGATTAAATTGAAATTTAAATTGGAATTAGATTTGAAATCTAAGTTTTAAATGTGTTTAATTTGAGATTAGAGTTGAAATTGAGTTAAAATTGGGTTTTAAAGTTTAATATTAAAATAATGGGAATATAATAATATTTTAATGTGGTAAGAGTGAAAATATATATTAAATACTTTAAAAGGTGAAAATATTGATTTAAAAGGGTTTCTAATCATTTTATAAGTATTGAAATCCAATTTGAATAAATTATTTCAAATGTTGAAAAATAAGTTAAAACTAGACGCGTCGCGCAACGGCAGTTCGCGATTTCGCGTCGAAAAAGTTCAAATGAATGTGTAGAGTGGAATATTGCTCGGAATTCTTCGAGATAAGAAAATTCCGGACTATTATATCCATATCTTCTAAACGAAGAAAGAAAATCAAAGTTTCGATAAGTAGATCTTGAATTATGTCCAAATCAATTTTCTAGAAAAATCGCGCTAGTGCAGTTTAGTGATCATAACAGAAAATCTGTTCGAACGAATGTTTTTAATTATGGAAAAATATGGAATAAATTTGATAAATCTATTTAAATGATTTAAAAAAGATTTGGATTGGAAAATATGAATTAGCGAATGTTTAAAAGTTGTTTTAATCAAATAAGCTTATATAGCACTTTCCGCAGCACTTTTATGCTGTGAATTGTATAACTTTTGGAATATGAGATTAAATGTAACAACGTTTCCAAGAATAATCGTGAATGTTTTAAAGAGGATAATTAAGTGTTTTAAAAAGATAATTTGGAATATTTATAAGCAATTCCAAAATAAGTTGAAAATCTGAGTATGCGGAAACGACTAGTACATTTGTCCCGCCTGTGAGATCTGGGAAGATAAAACAAGGTGTTTAACTAAGGTTAGGGATGGAGCAACCAGTGCCCTGAACTTACCTGGCCTATGTTTTCTTTTCTTAGGCGAGGGGTGGAACAGATCGAAAGGAAAGCCCGGATGCTCTCAAAATAAAAAGATTCTGTTAAGTTTTCCAAAATAAAAGAAGATTGGTATTATCCAAAAGTTAAGCAATCTCCAAAATGAATGATTTCTACTAACCTGTGAAGTTTAGAAAAGAATTTATAATGAATTTTAGGAATGAATTGGTAAATAAGAGTATTGGATTTTGACTTACAAGTGAGATATAAAAATGGAATTTATAAACACCGTTTTGTAAATCTGAAATCAATTTAAATTGATAA
The DNA here is from genome assembly GCA_030765085.1 of Allium cepa. NCBI lineage: Eukaryota > Viridiplantae > Streptophyta > Magnoliopsida > Asparagales > Amaryllidaceae > Allium > Allium cepa. Next base: position 111,691,042 of record CM060928.1, on the reverse strand, counting down.
GTTAAATGTGAAAGTTATTAAAGGAATTATATTCGCGATTTTGGACAGTGAATAATCCTTTAAATTAAATGGATGTTTTGGAAGGTGATATTATAAAGGGAATGTTTTCCTTAAGTTAAAAGTTAAGAAATTTGGATCAAGAATTAAGTAGAGAAATCTGAGATATTTTCCAAAACAAAAGAATGAATTACTTAGAATTATCCTAAGTTGAAAGAAAGAGAATTTCGAAATCATCCGAAAAGAATTTAAGTGAAAAGAGACTTAATAAATCCTATATTCTCATATTCACTTTTTATCGATGATTGGATTTCGAAGGAACCGGAGTCGGATTTGGATAATTCCTATCCGAAAACCACTTCAAACCAATGTATACGTTCGTACGTGAAGACATGTTGAAGATGGTGATTGAAGACCGTGGATCTTCCTAGCGTGAAGACTGCTTGTTGACTTGCTCTGGGTAGCTCCCGAGTTATATATAGCAGTGGTCTCCTCGTGATAGAGATTTTGCGGATTGCAAGGGCTTCTCGCCTAGTAATGGCCGAGGAAAGTACCTTCGGTTTGTCCTGTTCCTGGACAACTTGTATGGACGTTTGTCTGACGTTGCATTTCTAAAGATTACGTACATTGGTTTTTACAAACGTACATTAGTGGTGGCGGAGAAGGCAACTTCTCTTAGCTTAACACCCTTCTTGAGACATACGAGCTCAAGGGTTGTATTTTTGTGGAAGGCAATTAGTAGTTAACGGAAATGGCAATGTGGCATTCAAAGATGTGATATGTGCTTTGTGAAAAGGTAATCGTAGCCTCAAGCCTCATCAAACCGGAAATGACCGAAACAGGATTAGATGCAGCAGGGCTATGTGGGTCATTCCCATTAGGGTATGATCATCCCCTTCTAGATATATTTCTTCCCGCTATGACGTCGGGATGTTAATTAATGTGGTGTATGCTAGAGGGCCCTCGATAAAGGTCGGTAACGACCGGGGGGTGACATATTCGGTACCATCTAGTTACAGAGGTGGGCCGGTCTTGTGTTGGTAGAGGGCAGATGTTCTGTGCCTCGGGACATCCATCTAGAGGTGTACCCATTTCGGAAGGTAGATCCTGCGCCTGGTCATTTGTATGGAAATCCATTCTCCAATAAGAACCTACGGTTTTGTTTGTATTGGCGTAATGAATAGCCTCGAAATGCTATATGGGTAACCATTTCGGATAAGATTAATAAGTTTATTTGCAAATGTTTTCAAAGAAATGTCATTAGAAATAATATCAAAGGTTTTGATATAAAAGTGTTTTAGTTATCATAAGGTAAAAACCCGTCCGTGTTTATGTGTGGGCGTGGTCTTATGAGATACTATTTATTTCAAAAGATTTTATCCAAAGGCTGATACATGACACTGTCATTTATTATTGAGTTTTTCTCACGCTGGTTTATCAAGCCTGATCCGGGTATTTTCAATACTTGGGTCAGATCCGAGTAGTTTCAGGATAGTCGAAGACGGTTGGAGTTTCCAGAGGAGAGCTGGAGATATTCATGGACGCATGGAGATATTCTTTGATCCGCTTTGCTTAGTGTATTTCGTTTGATGTTTGTCAGCAATTGTAAGGGCAGGTTTTATAACTGTCCAAGCTGAATCTAGGTTAGACTCTGATATTGTATTTTAAAATTTTCCGCTGTAAATATTTTTATTGAAATAATATATGTTATTCCATTCGTGTGAGATTCTGTTCTGTCTATTTTTCTTTATCACCCTTGATGATCCGTTTTTTCGTGCAATTTGAGTTGGACATGGGTGGTTTATTGTCGATTCAAAGGGTACGGGAAAACGGGCCTTCACAATTTATTTATATATTTTAACTATATCTAAGTATATTTATAAAGGTTTAAAATAGTTCTAATATAAGATAAAAGTTATTTTCAAAGAAAAACAAACTACCAAAATTTCCTTTGGGATGTCGACATAGTCAATGTACCCATGTCGACATAGTGTCAGTTAATTTCAAAATTTAAATTTCAAAAGAAGTGTCTATTCGTAATATCTCTTCACGAATGGACATGGCTGTTGTTCTTCTATAAATAGGGGATGTTTTTAATGAATTTTCAATCATATTTTTCTAGTTTTCACTCCTCTTCTTCTTCCACATTTCTTTATACACATTCTTACCATTACTCCACCGAAACCAACATTGAATCTAACTAGATCATTTCTGGTTTGATTCTCTATCACTATCTCAACAAGATCCTCAATGCTATTCAGAGTTATAGACTTCTTTGTAATCAATTTAGCAAGAAAAGGTATGATTGTAGCCTTGGAAATCAATCAAGCGAGAAAAGGTGTGATTGTAGCCTTGGAAATCAATTGGGTGAACTTGTTGCCCTGAAAATCAAGTATCTCTACCTAGAGGATTGTGAATCTGGAGGGTGTACCTCGTAGCCTTGAAATCGAGGGTGTAATTGTAAAGATTGTTTTTGAAAGGAAATCCGTACTTGTGTGCGGGGCTAGATGTAGGGTAACTCCGAACCAGTATATAATCCGGTGTGTTCTTTCCTTTACTGCTTTTACTTTATTTCTGCATCTGTGTTTGTTTTTGTGATCATATCTGTGTCTGAATATTGCATACATTTGTGTTCAAATTAACCAAAACTCAAAAAGATTTAATTATTCCTTAAAACACTATTTACCCCCCTCTGGTGTTTATCCTAGCCTTAAGATCCGTAATCTGCATTTCTCACATTTGGTATCAGGGCAAGGTTTTCAAAGTTTCATAATTTGATTTTTGAAAAAGTTTTTTAAAATGGCTATGTTTGTTAATACTAGTTTATAAATATTTAGATCATCAATATCTCTTGAGTCTACATATAATCAATGTTCAAATTCAAGTTGTCTACCAAAATTGTATGATGTGCAGGAAATATGCTTTATGGGGGTTGAGGAATCAATCCACAATGGACAAATTATGCAGATCAAAAAGGATAAATGGATACTCGATAGTGGATGCTCTAGACACATGACTGGCAATCCAGATATGCTGAATGATATAATATACAAATACGAAGGATTGGTTAACTTTGGAGACAATTCAAAAGGATATGTGATTGGCATCGGCAAAGTCGATTTCAGGATATTGTGCATTCTCTAATATCCTTAGGAAAGGAATTTTCGAAAGAAGATCAAGTCAGAAAAATCATAAATTTTCTTACTCTAGAATGGGATCAAAAGACACTTGCGATCGAAGAGGCAAATGACATCAGTACCTTAAAGACAGAAGAATTAATTGGAAATCTAATGTCGTTTAAAGTCCAAATGATCGGGAGAAGATAAAGTAAAGCATCTGAAAAGAAATCAATGGCATTTAATGCATTGACTGATGGATCAGACTCAAACAGCGATAGTGATGAAGAGATAGCCTTTATGACCAGGAATTTTCAAAAAAATTTAAAATATAGAAAGATGAATAATCTCAAGAGAAACAACTATAAGAACTCTAGAAATCAGAATATAATGCCTAACAATGTCAAATGTTTCAACTGTGATGATCCAGGCCATATCAAAAAAGACTATCCGTATCCAGATAGGCAAAATCCTCCTATAAACAATGAATCGGTAAAGAAACAAAAGTGTGCATTTACTGCTACTCTAGATGACTCAGACTCGTCCTCAAGCGATGATGATCAGAAGATAGATGATACAAATTTGTATTTCACGGCAGTTCACGACTCCGACGAATTTAGAGAAATGGACTCAGAAAAAGGTACACGTTTACAATACAATTGGTTGAAATTGCATGCTTAAAATTAGATGCTTGATTGCTTGATTGATTGATTTTGAATTGGTGTGTTATTTGAATTTTAAAATTTTTACTATTATTTTATTATTATTTTTATTATTATTTTTAATAGTATAATAATATATTATGGAATATACTATAATTCTAATAATATTCCAGATATATATAGACATTAAAAATAATAAGTATATATAATAGAGTACTTAGGAAAAATAAATCACAGAAATTCACAGGCACATGTCGACATGGTCCCTACCATGAAGTCGACATGGGTACAGAATTTGAAATTCAAAATTTGAATTCAAATGGCTGAATTTTCCTCCACCATTTCACTTCATTCAATTCTCTAAAAAGACATCTTTTGACCAGAGAACATGTCCATTGAGAGTCTATTTATTCACTATCTTTTATCACATCTTTTCACTCTCATTTTCAAATTCAAACTCTCTCTTCAAAACGTAAAGCTCTCTACTCTCTACTCTAATGGATTCTTCAAGCAACCCCTCCACCATGAGAATTTCCAGAGAGATAAAAGAGCAACTCTACAATGATCCGGAGGCTATAAAAGCATATATCAACTATGCTAGCTACGGAAAGTTTGCTCTATTTCAAGATTTTTCTACTTATAAAATTGATACTCTTTTTGCAAACAATCATGTTCTTAGTTTTATTTATGCTTCTCAAAATGATTTTGTTTGCTATCCAAATATTGTTAAAATTTTCTATGCAAATCTTAATCGTGGATTTTATAATGGAAACGATGATGAAATTTGGAGTAGTGTCAAAGGCACTAGAATTGTTTGAATTGTGATCTTTTGGGTACCATTCTCAATTGCAAGAGTATGGGAATGGATCTTTCTAGTTTTTATATTGATGAAAATGATCGTGAGACGTTTCATCGCATTTTTTAAGGAAATGATGATTTTGAATTTAAAAATCGAAATTTTCGACCAAAAACTAGAATTGTCAATCTTCTTTTACAATATACTTTGACCGCAAGATCAGGGAATTTTAACAATCGTACTTCAAAAGTTTGCAAAGGACATTTTTCTATTTTTGGAAATTATGATATTAATTGGACGCAAGTTATTTTGGATGAACTTCGTCCCAAAAATCTTGAAATGGGTGAGAATACTTTGTATCATGGAATCTATCTCACTCGGGTTTTTAACTATTTTAGAGTGCATTTCAAAGGAGAAGAATTCGTTTCTAGAAAAGTTTTCAATCATTCCAACATTTCGCTTATGAAAATTCCATTTGTTTTTCAACCTTATGAGACTCTTACCAAAAAGGAAGAGCGTTTGGCTCATGAGGAGATGGAAGAAGAGGAAGAGGAGAAAGAAGAAGAAGAAGGGGATGAAATGGAAATTAAAGAAGAAGAAGAAGGTGAAACTTCTTTGGAAAGCATCGACTATCCTCCTAATCCATCCAACAAAACCCTTCTCAAAAACCAAAAGACCATTGTTGAGAATCAACGGATTCTTAAACTATCCTTTAGTAAGAAGTTGGACAAAATTTCATCCAAGATGAACAAGTTTATTTCCAAAGTCAGCAAGAAGCTTGGATTATCTTCATCTTCATCATCCTCTAACTAGTTTTACGATTTCATCTCATGTTGTATTAGTTTTACTTTGTTTAAATTTGAAAGTTCATGTAGTTCTTTATGTTTAATCGTTGTATCATCTTAGTATGAAATGAAATGGAATTTCTTTTCCGTTATCTAGCTTATCTTATCTCCAGAATAAATGTTAGTATATTATGTAAATATATAAATATATACACACACAATTATTCACAAAATCAAAATAAGTCATCAAAATTCACTGGACCATGTCGACATCCCCCCTATGACCATGTTGACATGTACTGGTCAGAAATGACATTTCATTTTGAATTTGAAATTTGAATAACTACCTTGTGTCTATTCATTTCAAATGAATTTCTATAAATACCTATTTCTTCCAGAATTCATTACTCAATATTATTTCTTATTCACTTTGTCTCTCATTCTTCTCACAAGCTTGAATATGGCCAATCCAATTTATAATTTATCTGAGAATCTTAAAGAAACTCTTAATTCTTTCAAGAATATTCTTTTGTTCATTCATCGTAACCAGCGACACTTAGAATTGAGTCAAATGCAGAAGATCAAGGAGCAAGAAAGGCATTTTGATGCAATACGATGGATAATTTGCTCCCTGTACAGGGATAATAACGAAGCACATCCTCTGGTCTCTCTAACCAATGATAATGAAAATTGGGATGCCATTAAAGCAGACCCTATATTTGGAGAAGAAGGATGGGTGGAAGATTCTCGTAATGTTTGATTTTATTTTGTAACGACCCTAAATTTCCGACCCGATTTAAAATTTTAAATCAATTATTTAATATAAAAATTTGAAATTTATATACGATCTCAATTAATGTCCCAACTTCGTTTATAAGATGCGTTTAGTGAGTTATGGATATGGGTAAAGTTTCGTCGTAAAATATTGCAGCAAATTTCGTTCGCGTTTTTATTGTATATCAGTTCATTTTAAACTGCGAAAAATTTATCTTTCGAATCCAAATATTTTTACCCAGTAATGTTGTAAAAATTTATCTGATCAAGACGTCGCCTTCCGTTTCGTCTAATACCGTCATCGTCTGCTCCATTCAAACTGTTTTGATAAACGAACAATTTATTTGGCGAAAAATTCAAGTTTTGATAAAACTGTCGTATCGCAATTATCTATGTACCGTTGGACGCGCCTTGTCATGCTGATCAAAATGATATATTCATTTGTGAAAATCAGAGTCTGACGTAAACCGTCGCGTTAATTTAACCGTTTCGAGCAAACCGGTTAAACCATATTCAGCCCAAAACAAACACCCTGTATCCATTCAAAAAAAATTGAAAATAAAATTGGCTGTGGTGTATTTAATTCGGTAGTTGGAAGATGGGTGTTAGCTTGGGAATTGGGATGCCGTTTCGAAAATCAAAATGAGAATACTGCTGGGAATTATAAAAAATAAAGGGAAACTTAGTCTTCATCTTCATTTCGTTTGAAATTATTTCTGTCAGGTACGAACTCTCCACTTCTCTTCTTCTTCTTCTTCTTCTTTTTCTTTATTCTACAATTCATTTTCTTTCTTCTGTAAAATGTGAAATGGAAAAATAATCGAACCAGTTCCACCTTCCTCGCTTCAAGAGCATTCACCCCTCACTAAAACAGCCGCCACCACCTCGCACACACCCACCGACCGCTTCATGCGCCACGCCCACCGTCCAGTCATTCGCCCCTCCAAACGTACGCGCATCCATGCCCCATAACCGAAACTCCACTTCCCAGACCTCGCACACATATTCCCATACACGCACGCAGGAGCACCCCCTCCTTTACTGTCCTCCTTCGCGCAGCACCACTCCTCTCACCAAACTGACCTCCATCACTCCGCCCCTCCTTTACTTCGCCACTTCCTTATGCACTAACCAGTCATCGTCGCCACACCCTCCTCCTCCATACGCTCCACCACCCCAAATCCTCTGACCTACCGTGTGCGTGTGTAGAATGCATTTGGGGTTGTGTGCGTGCTATGTATACATGAACGTGTATATGTGTGGGAATGGAAGAAACAAAATAAGGCTCAGTTTTGTTTTGAAAAAAATGGATGATGTTCAGTATGCGTGCGTATAGATGAAGTGCTGTTGAATCCATTTATGTTTGAAGGATGAGTCACTGTTTTATGAAAGAAACGGTAATTTAGTGCTTGCATTGAGGAAGAAGTGATGGGTCACTATCTGGGAAAGAAAGAGAGTAATCTCGGTTCTGTAATATAAAAAAAATTGTGCAATGTTGCTTTCAAATTTGAAAGTGAACAGTTGGCTTTATAATAAAGAAAGTGATACTGCGTAGATTTGCAAAAGAGAACATACACAGCATCTATTTTGTTATTGAAAAATAGTAACCAATTTTCTTTTTCCTGTTGTGTACAGAAGCAACCGGTTGAGTTCCATTTGCAGCAGCGTCAAAATTTCTCAGCTTTCGTTCTTTTTTTCGTCATTAGTAAGCGCATCTATATAATTTTATAAATTATATATGAACTTTCATTTGAATTAATATCGCCTTTCTTTTGTCGATAATTGCAGTGTTCCATTGTTTAAAATTGAACTTCTTTAATAAGTGAAATTGAGTTCTATAATAATTAAGTTTTGAAAATTTGTTTAAAATTAAATAAGTAAATAAGTGAAATTGAATTTCTTTAACAAGAAATAAAATGTGATTTATTGAAATTAATATAAGACTTGAAATTTAAAGAATTTGATTTGACGAATTTAATTTAATTAAATTTGTAAGTTTGATATGATAGGAAAACTTAAATTAATTTAATGAATTGGGAATTAATTAGTAAATGTTTTGAATGCTAAATTAACTTAACGAATATTGAATGAAATCGATCAATGAATTTAAATTTATTTGAATGTTAAATTAAATTAATTTAAATGATTACGGAATGAAACTTATATACGGATTTAAATCAATATTTGAATTGTTTTAAATAAAATTTGAAATTGAATCATAGTGTTTTGAAATTATGAATTTGGAAGTTTTGAAACGTAAATTATGGAAATTGATTTAGAAAGACAAATGAAATGTTGGTTTACAAATTCTAATTGAAATTGAATTTGATTTGGTTTTGAAATAAATTAAACGACCAATCGGTGTAATAATTACGAAGGTTATTAAAGAGACCGGAATTGGTTAGGGACATACTCACTGTCTAAACCGAATACCACTTTAATAACTATACGCGGAGTGTGATCCAGAATGAAGTGGTTGGAATGATGTACGTTGATGATTGAAGAAAGAGAACGATAATGGATTGCCTTGAAACTTGTGTCAAATTGGAAATGACTAAAACAGGAGTAGTGCCGGGCCAAATGGAGTTAGCTACCTCAAGCGAACATACTTCTTCGTAAACTACTCATTACTTGTTATTGATTGGTGTGCACCCTTAAATTTGGAGTGTTGTTTCGCGATGTTGCGATCATTGCGGCGATGCGTTCTCACCAGTCCGGATCAGGCAAATGGTAGTTTCACTACCTTGGGTATTGCCTCATGTGCCTTTTCATACTTGTATCCCTATACGCGACCACTAAGAATTTGTTTTGTATTATACCTATGGAGTACTCCCTGATATCCCACTAGTTTACGGTGGAGTTTACAGTGCTGCATAGACTATAATGCTATATTAATGTGTTAAGGTGAGCAATGGTAACGCCTTAACACTTTCTTGATATTTTACTTTACTGTTAGACATTATCCACTTATCGTACATTACTATGTATATATACTTTAACGGATCCTGAAAGATGTTATTCCATGCATCTTTGAGTTATTTTTCTTTTTAATTTTGAACCCTATTATCTACATAAGAATATATGTCCTGACTCGAGTGTTTGTTTGTGCTTATGCTTGGGTCAGACTAAGGATTTCTATTGCTGTGCTGCTTGGAGCTGAAGGCTTGAAGACTACCATTATCTTTATCTTATCAGTATTGCTCTTTCCTATTTGGATATTATCGGACATCTATGTTGTTCTATTTCATTTACTTGAGACATTGTTGTATTTTCTTAGTAGCCTCATGAACTACTATTAAGACTATGTTGTAACTCCGCTGCACTATTATGTTATGTTATATTTTCTGTGATTTTGTGATGATTCATGTAACGACCCTAAAATTCGGACCCAGTTTAAAATTTTAAAACCGCTTATTTTATGTAGAAATTCGAATTTTCAAAAACAACTTCCGTTGCCAACCAAACTTCACATTTGGAGTGCGTCTATATAGACATGGGCGTGCGCCAAATTTCGTTGAAAAATATTGAAGTAAATTATGCTCGTCGCATTTACATATCGGTTTAAATCTTTTGTATAAATTTCCTATCGTCCGAACTCAAATATTTTCTCGATGTTGCATAAGAAAAATATTCTGAACTTGACGGCGCATTTCGTTTCGTCAAATTTCGCTTTTAATTGCTAGCTAAAATGTTCGCTCGTGCAAATGGTTCAATAAGATTTACCACCTTGCAAACGGCGTCGAACCATCAACATCTTTATACCGTTGTGTCCGTCTCGACGCGCTGACCACAACTGTATATTTATTTGTGTCAATCGGAGTTCGGCGTTGCAAACTATAATTGTTAACGGAGCGCAAACCGATCCGTTACGCAGCACAAACCGGTACCCAACATTTCAACATTTAAAACTTTGGAGCCATTCAGCTGCCTTGGGAACCCAAATAGGCTCCATTTTAGAAATCATCATTGCACTGACGTATGCACACTTTGAATAACGAGTATATATCCCTCTCCATTTATTATACTGTACAGCAGCTCCTTCATTAATTACTCTACATCACTTTTCCCTTTGCCCCAGAAGAGAAAAATTGGTACGTTGCTTTACTCCTCTGCCTTTTCTTTCTCTCCCTCCTCCCTTTCTTCTTTCTCTTTTGTTTTATTTTCGTTCACTGTAATATGAAACAGCTCCTCCCTTCCTCCTCTCTCCTCATTATTTTGTTTACGGCAAATGAATCTCCACTCCACGTTCCCACTACAGACCCCATGCGGCCACAGCATGCACCTACCCATGCATCCATGTACTCCGCCCCTACCAACACATCAGCCTCCTCCACCCCATGCTACAGCCCTGCTCCCCACGGCCTCTCCCCACGGCCATGCAGCCACGTCCCACACCACCAGCTCACCCGCCCCTACCCTCCGCCTCTCTCCCCTCCAAAACGCCCAGCCCCACGGCCACCACCTCCAGCCCCTACCCTCCTCCCACACGGCCGCCCATGCGCCTGCCCATGCAGCCCGTCCTCCCCTCCAAGTGCACGTCCCGTGCAACCGCCACTGCCCCATGCGCCTCCCCTCCGTTTCTCTCCCCTCCAAAGCTCCGCCTCTCTCCCCTCCAAAGCTCCGCCTCACACCAACCGCCACTGCCTAAACCCCCTCTCCCCTCCGCATGCATCTTCCCCGCCACGTCCCACACCACCGTGCAACCGCCTCCCCATGCAGCCCGCCCACCTGCCAGCACTACCAACCGCCCCTCACCCCCCATCAGCCGCATGCACCCCACATGCCAGTTTCACCGTACCACTATGTGTCCTCCTTCCCGAGCCTCCACGCAAGCTTCCGCCACGGTAGCCACGCATCCCATGTCGAGCACCACCCTCCGAGGCTCCAGCCGACCAACATAGCCCACCCTCTCCCGCTTCCTCCCAGCTTGGCCGACCATCTTCTCCCCTCTAGCCACTTTGTTCTCTTATATATATACTTACAGTTTTAAATATTACAAGTTATTGTTTATTCACAGTTGTTGATTATAGTTTTTAATATTTCAAAGTTTAGTTTCGTTTATAATTTTATGTTGCAATTATTGTTTATAGAATAAACTTTGTTTAAAGCATATAAGATGTGTGTGTGTGTGTATTAGTTTATTTAGTTATTATATGATAATGGGTATAAGAAGTATAAAAAGTTATCTATGCGTATATATATGTACATCAGCTTTTTTATTTTTAGTATGATTCCAAAGTATGAATAGTTGTTATAGTATAAAGTAATATAACATAGGTAGGAGTTGTTATTATATTAAACTTTAGTTGTCAGTAAAGTTATAAAGTAAAGTTTTATGCAGCAGTAGGGTGTACATACTTAGTTGAGAAAAAGGGTGTCCATGTTTTAAGTTGTTATATAGAGTACGAAGTTTTACAGAATCAATTATATATGCTCACTAACAGCGTTGTGTTGCGTTTTATTCCAGCTCCCGCTATTGATCCGGAAACATAGGCTATTTCCATCCCGCTTGTAGAATCTATCTTGCTCCGTTGTTTGGTATGGTTTATATATATATATATTCAATCGATATATATATTGCAATATAAAATTATTGATTAATCATTTGTTGATTGCAGTTGTGTTCATTTTGCGTCGTGCTTGTTAGGGCCTATTTTATCTATTCGTCTTCGTGCTTCGCCATCATCTTCTTCAACCACGCAAGGTGAATATTTCATTCACGACTCAATCTATTATGCTATGATAATCAAGTGATAATTGTTGTTTATATTAATTTGGATGTTAATTGTTGATTGTTGGAATTGTTGAAATAAAAATTTTAATCGCTATGCAAGTTAAATTTGAATATTGCTAGTTTACGACAATTAGTTGTGACACTAAAATTATTATGTGATGTTGAATTTGGTTGTTAATATAAGTGAACTTTAATATGGAATTGAAATTGATATAGGATAGTCAACAATTTAAAATGGATTATATATGTTGAACTTGACCCCTTCAAATGTTAAATAAATCGTCGCGTAGAAATAGCGTTAACTACACTTCGAACCATTGAATGTATGATTGATATAGTAATTTGATAATAGACACCAAGTGGAAACCATGATAATATTTAATCCACATGAAACGATAGTGTGGATTCTTGGAATAATTATATTAATTTGCATAAATAACAAATGTAAGTTAATACGATTATTTCGGGATTATTTAATAAACTGTTAAATTGTTATGTATGGTTGCTATTGCTTGTTTATTTACTTTGACACCATCCCAGTTATCACACTGCAAGTTCCCTTTGCTATGCTTTGTTTTATATTGAATGATATTGGGTTGAAATGATAAATACCCATTTAAACAACTTGGCCTAGGATAGAAAATAAAAGTAAGAAACCCGATTGGTCAACAAAACCATTTTCGAAATTGAAATATATTTTAAATTAAGGAATGAACTTGACAATTTGTTTGGAAATTTGATAACGGTTTTAATGAATGTAATTGAAATAAATTTCCCGGATTTAATTGAGATAAATTTTATGGGTTAGATTGAAGTAAAATTAATGGATTAAATTGAAACGGATTAAGAAACCTATGTAATTAAATAAAATGAATTGGCAAATTTAATCGAAATGAGATTTAGAAACAAGTAAGTTTAGAATTTAACAATTTATTAGATTTGTTAGGTTAAGATTAAAACTCGGGTTTAAATTAAATGGAATTGGAACATGTTATAAATTGTATTTGAAATTTAGAGGATTTGACTTAAGAGGAATACAAAACTAACTAAAGTTTTATGGATATGACTTAGTGATATTTAAATTTAAAATGATTTTAAACTTACAAATTAATCAAATCAGGACATTGTAAATGAAAATGGATTCCTTCGATTTGGGAATTTAATTGAATAAGTAAATAAATCAAATGAGGTTTGATAAAAGGAATTTAGTAATGAAATTGATTTATCGGATTTATGACAACGGTGGATGTAAGCATGAAGTGAAATGAATAGAATTTGATTTAATAATTTAAACTAAGTTTACCATTAAATTGAATTCATTGATTATGAACTAAACTTAATAAGCGACATTTAGATCTTATTAAATTAAATTTGAATACTTACCATTCAAATGTTTGGAAAATTTGCATTTGGAAATATGTTTTAAAATATCTGAAATAAATTGAATCGTGAAATGTCAAAATTTGGAAGTCAAATTTGCACCTTGACTTTTGGACTTTGATTTGTTTAAGACATTAATTTAACAGACCATCGGGTAATAAATACGTAGTTATTAAAGAGACCGGGATCGGGAATGGACATACTCTCTGTCGATACCGAAAACCACTTTAATAACTATTATGCGCGAAGTGTTGATCCAGAATGAAGTGGATGGTTTGGTGAACGCATTGACTGAAGAAGGAGAACGATATTGGATAACCCCTGACATGACTAAAACAGGAGCCGCGCCGGGCCATTGAGGATCGCCACCTCTAGCGGACACGCTTCTTCGATACCATATCTATTACTTTTGTGATTCGATTTGGGTGAACCCCTTGATTTGGGAGTGTTGTTTCGCGGTGTTGAGATAGTAGCTACTATGCTCAACATCAGTCCGGATCACGCAACTACTAGTATCCTAGTTGGTATTGCCTCATGTACCTTGTCATACCGATTATCCTATTTGCGGCCACTACGTTTTGATTTGTACCTTGAGTATATGGATTGCCCTCTATTGACTTCCGGTTTTGGAGAAACTACGGTCTTGTATATGCTTTGGGAATATAAAATGTGTTAAGGGGAATTATGGTAACGCCTTAACGCTATTTTAATATCGTACTTTACTGATTTGGCATTATCTACATACCGTACTCTATTGTATACATAGATAGTTTATCGGATCCTTAGAGATGTTTATTCATCTTTGAGTTATGAACTTTATTTCCTGCATTGATTATCCTGTATAAGATTTTGAGTCCTGACTCGAGTGTTTCTTTTTGTATATGCTCGGGTCAGTCTGAAGCTATCCAGTTTGCTGATCAAGGTTGGTTGAAGATGCTGAAGACTTAGCATTTATCTTTATCTGTCTATTTTGATGTCCGTGTCTGTTGGACATTTATGTATTTCCTTGCTGTCACCTTTTGTTTAGACATTGTTGTACTTTATGTAGTAGCTTCATGAACTGCTATTATGACGGTGTATTTCCGCTGCATTATTCTGTGACTGTTCTGTGACTGTGATGTTGTATTGATTCTCATTTACATCTATGTATTTATAATCCCATGATGATTCGTGTTTTGTATTATTTAAGTTGACATGTGAGGATTATTGTCAATTTAAATGGTCCAAATATACGGGTTGTTACAGTTGGTATCAGAGCTTTGGTTTCCCTAAAAACCTTAGTTTGGGATTATATAAACTCATTAGAGATAGGGTAGCAGTACCCTAGAATGAGGAGAATCGATTCAATATCATGATCCTTTAAAGATTCAAACTTCTTTGATCCGTTCATTAGATTTTCTTCAAGCTGTATGATTTTTCTATCCTTGATTCTAAATCTCTTTCGATATTTCAGGATGAGCACCGGAAGAAACAATAGGGGAGGAAGAGGTCATGGTCCTGCCCGGGATGCACCTGCCGTCCCAGCTCCAGTCAAATTCACCACTCTTAGCAAGAAGTATACACAGCTAGGTGGTACTAAGTTTTCTGGATCCGAGGGTATTATCGAGGCTCAGCAATGGCTCAAAGGCTTAGAGAAAATATTTTCTTGATTGGAGATCACTGATGCTCAGAAACGTCAGCTTGCTGCGTGGCAACTTCAGGATGCCGCGCAAGATTGGTGGGAATCGGTTACTTCCCGTATCGAGGAGAACACCATCACTTGGGCCCAGTTTAGGTATAAATTTATTTGGATTTCGTAGTCTAATTCTTCTTTCAATCTTTAAAAGGTTACTCATCTAGTCTATCTTTGATTAGGGATACTTTCTCGGCACAGTGGATGCCCTCTGCTGGGAAAACCCAACTTTATAGAGCTTTTATGGATCTTAAGCAAGGCAGTATGACTATTTCTGAGTACGAGAGGAAATTCAACGAACTCTCCAAGTTTGGCCCGGGATTGGTCGATACACCACTTCTAAAGAATGAGAAGTTCATTATGGGAGCTAGACCAGAGTATTATGACTTGCTTACTGGCCACACTCACTGCACCTTCACAGAGCTTGTCGACTATGCTCTTCGATATGAGGCAAAGCCAAGGGGACCCACTGCCAAAGCCCCTCCTACTCAGCCCTCTTCCAGCCAGCTCATAAAGAGGAAGATGAACTTCGATCAGCAAAAGAAAGCTTGGCAAAAGACTACAGGATTAGGATATGCCCAGAAAAGCCCAATCGACCTTGCTAAGATCACTTGCTTCAAATGCGATAAGAAGGGCCATTATGCTAATAGTTGTCCATCCACCGGAGCTGCTATTCCACCACCTTCTCATATGAGGAATGATTTATGTCATGTCTGCCTCCAGCCAGGTCACTTCAAGAGAGATTGCCCATTGAGGAAGAAAGGCACACCATCAGGAGTATATGCTGTCACCACTCCTGCACCACCTCCACCACCTGCTCAGGATGACCGAGGTACCTTACGAAGTACTTTTACATTTCATAATTTACCTGTTCGGGTATTATTCGATACTGGTGCATCTCATAGCTTCATATCTATTGATCTTTATAATAAGCTCAAATTAGAACCAACTCTTGCTACTACTTCCTTATGCGTCTCCAACCCCATTGGAGGACTTGCCAACCTCAGTAGAATTTGTAAAGTGGTTGTGCTTTTGTATGGAAGATATCGATTCACTTGGGATTTTTATGTGCTTGGCTTCGAAGCATTTGACATCTTATTTGGCGCTGATTGGTTAAGAAAATTCGATGCTATTATTTCTTGCAAAGCTCGATCTGTTTCTCCAGTCAATGACAAGGGTCTATCGCTTGTCATCGAAGGCAAATCACCTCAGAAATATGCCGGAAGCTTCATATTCTCTCTTGATGCTCACCCGGATGACCTTAGTACTACTCCTATCGTTCGAAAATTTCCCGATGTATTTGGAGAGGTCGACTCTCTACCGCCAAAACGAGAGATCGATTTCCGCATTGACCTTATTCCCGAAGCTACTCCCGTAGTTCTCCCTCACAGAAGGATGGCTCCTAAAGAAAAAGCTGAACTTAATACCCAAATTGATGATCTATTTGCTAAGGGTTTGATCAGGAGAAGTTGTTCTGAATGGGGCGCCGCAGTCATATTTGTCACCGAGTCTGATGGATCTCTTCGCATGTGTGTTGATTACCGAGAATTAAACAAGCGCACTCTCAAGAACCGCTATCCGATGCCTCGCATCAATGATTTATTCGATCAGCTCCATGGAGCTAAAGTTTTCTCACAACTTGATCTAGCCATTGGGTTCCACCAACTCTGAGTAGCAGAAGATAGTATTCATAAAACAGCTTTCCGTACCGAGAATGGATTCTATGAATGGTTGGTTATGCCATTTGGTTTGACCAACGCACCTGCTTATTTCGTCGACTTAATGAATAGAGTCTTTCGTGATGTCCTTAACAAGTTTGTTCTTGTCTTCATTGATGATATTCTCGTCTTCTCCAAGGATGAGAAAGAGCATGAAACACATCTTGCTTATGTTCTGGGAACTCTCCGAAATCATCAGCTTAAAGACAAGTTTTCGAAATGCCACTTTTGGCGAGACGAAGTACGATTCCTTGGCCATATTGTTTCTGAAAACGGGATTTCGGTCGATCCAGCTAAGATCGCCGTAATCAATGTAATTTCTATCCTATTCGTTATTTTTATTCGATCCATCGTGTTCCTTTCTAATTTGAAAACTTATCTACAGGATTGGGAGACTCCCAAAACTCCTACTGATATCCGAAGCTTATTGGGCCTAGCCGGTTATTATCGTAGATTCATTGAGCGCTTTGCCCGAATTTCTGCCCCACTCACTGCTTTAACTCGAAAGGATGTCAAGTTTATTTGGAGTGAGAAGTGTGAATCAGCTTTTAATGAGTTGAAGCGTAAGTTAACTTCAGCCCCAGTTCTTGTGGTAATTGACGGGAGTGAAGGATTAACTGTCTATACCGATGCTTGTCGAGAAGGTTTAGGCGCTGTCCTTATGCAAAATGGAAGGGTTATTGCTTATGCTGGTCGTCAGTTGAAGACTCATGAAGTAAACTATGCAACCCATGATTTAGAGCTTCTTGCAGTTGTATTCGCTTTGAAACTATGGAGGCACCATCTTTTGGGGACAAAATTTGAATTATTCACAGATCATAAGTCCTTGCTATATATTTTCTCTCAGAAGGACTTGAATCAGAGACAAGTCCGATGGCTCGAATTCTTAGCTACATATGATCTCGACATCAATGATACTCTTGGAAAAGCAAATGTTGTAGCTGATGCTTTGAGCCGTAGCAAAGCATTGTCTTGTTGTAATCTTGTAGAAGGCATGCTATTTCAGCTTGTTATCCCCATCTCTTATGGATCGCATCAAAGCTAAGCAATATGAGGACACCTTGCTCTATCGCATGAAGGAGTTAGTTCTTGGTAGAGTTGGAAATGCTGACAGTAAAGTGGGAGCACAGATAGATGGTAATGGAGTTCTGAAGATTGACAACCGTATTTGTGTTCCTAATGTTGATGGATTGAGACAAGAAGTGCTTAAAGAGAACCATAAGTCATCACTTTCATTTCATCCTGGTGTCACCAAGATGTATCGAAATATGAAGCGTTTATATTGGTGGATTGGGATGAAGAGAGATATTTCCATATATGTCAGTAGATGCACCACTTGCCAGCAAGTCAAGGCCGATCACCGGAAGACGGCAGGATTACTTCAACCCCTAGAGATTCCGTGTTGGAAATGGGACCAAATTTCTATGGACTTCGTTGACGGATTACCGAGGACCAGAAAAGGGAACGAGAGTATATGGGTGATTGTTGATAGGTTGACAAAATCTGCTCACTTTATTCCTGTTAAGACCACTCGTACTGCTTCGAGTTTGGCCGAGACTTATATGAGAGAGATTGTCAGACTTCATGGAGTTCCATCTAGTATTGTATGCGATACAGATCCTTTATTCACTAGTAAATTCTGGAAGGCATTTCAGGACGTCTTGGGCACTAAACTAAATCTGAGCATGGCTTATCATCCTCAAACAGATGGCCAAACTGAGAGGGTAAATCAGATTTTGGAAGATCTGCTCCGAGCTTGCATTATTGATTTCGGTGGATCTTGGGAAGACCACCTTCATTTGGTTGAATTCACTTATCATAACAGCTATCAGGTAATCCAAAATTTTCAATTTGAATAAGTAAAAAAATTTGAATTGAAATATAACTATCTTTATAATCAGGCGAGTATCGATATGGCACCGTTCGAAGCTTTATATGGACGGCCATGCAAATCGCCAGCTTGTTGGATTGAGCCTGGTGACCGATTAGTCCTTGGCCCGGATATGATTATGGAAGCATCCGAGAAGGTCAATGAGATCAGAAGGAAGATGAAGACCGCACAGGATAGGCAGAAGAGCTATGCCGATAGGCGTAGAAGAGAGTTAAAATTCCAGGTTGGAGATGAGGTCTTTCTTAAAGTATCACCTTTGAAGAATGTTATTCGATTTGGTCGTAGAGGGAAGCTCGCTCCTAGATTTGTTGGACCATTCACTATCACTGAGAGGATTGGTACACTAGCCTACAAAGTTGCACTGCCGAAGAAATTTGAGGGCGTGCACAACGTATTCCATGTTTCACATCTTCGGAAGGTTGTACATGATCCATCCATGACCATTCCTATTGCTCAGTTAGATGAGGTTGATATTGAGCCGGATTTGACTATAGAGAGGAGACCACTTCGTATTGTTGATAGGGATACGAAGCAGCTTAGAAGGAAGACTGTTAGCCTAGTCAAAGTCCAATGGAGTCCCGATGACCGTGATTGTACTTGGGAAACCGAGGAGAGTATCCGAGATTCTAATCCAGAATTGTTGTTGAAGGTAAATTCCATTCTATATTCTTTACTTTATTCGATAATCTATTCTATATCTATCGTACCTCTTTTATAGTTCTTCCACTCTTTCCTTTGTTCCTTTTCGGGGACGAAAAGTTTTGAGTAGGGGAGAATGTAACGACCCTAAAATTCGGACCCAGTTTAAAATTTTAAAACCACCTATTTTATGTAGAAATTCGAATTTTCACAAACAACTTCCGTTGCCAACCAAACTTCACATTTGGAGTGCGTCTAGATAGACATGGGCGTGTGCCAAATTTCGTTGAAAAATATTGAAGTAAATTAGGCTCGTCGCATTTACATATTGGTTTAAATCTTTTGTATAAATTTCCTATCGTCCGAACTCAAATATTTTCTCGATGTTCCATAAGAAAAATATTCTGAACTTGACGGCGCATTTCGTTTCGTCAAATTTCGCTTTTAATTGCTAGCTAAAATGTTCTCTAGTGCAAATGGTTCAATAAGATTTACCACCTTGCAAACGGCGTCGAACCATCAACATCTTTATACCGTTGTATCCGTCTCGACGCGCTGACCACAACGGTATATTTATTTGTGTCAATCGGAGTTCGGCGTTGCAAACTATAATTGTTAACAGAGCGCAAACCGGTCCGTTACGCAGCACAAACCGGTACCCAACATTTCAACATTTAAAACTTTGGAGCCATTCAGCTGCCTTGGGAACCCAAATAGGCTCCATTTTAGAAATCATCATTGCACTGACGTATGCACACTTTGAATAACGTGTATATATCCCTCTCCATTTATTATACTGTACAGCAGCTCCTTCATTAATTACTCTGCATCACTTTTCCCTTTGCCCCAGAAGAGAAAAATTGGTACGTTGCTTTACTCCTCTGCCTTTTCTTTCTCTCCCTCCCTTTCTTCTTTCTCTTTTATTTTATTTTCGTTCACTGTAATATGAAACAGCTCCTCCCTTCCTCCTCTCTCCTCATTATTTTGTTTACTGCAAATGAATCTCCACTCCACGTTCCCACTACAGACCCCATGCGGCCACAGCATGCACCTACCCATGCATCCATGTACTCCGCCCCTACCAACCCATCAGCCTCCTCCACCCCATGCTACAGCCCTGCTCCCCACGGCCTCTCCCCACGGCCATGCAGCCACGTCCCACACCACCAGCTCCACCCGCCCCTACCCTCCGCCTCTCTCCCCTCCAAAACGCCCAGCCCCACGGCCACCGCCTCCAGCCCCTACCCTCCGCCCACACGGCCCGCCCATGCGCCTGCCCATGCAGCCCGTCCTCCCCTCCAGGTGCACGTCCCGTGCAACCGCCACCGCCCCATGCGCCTCCCCTCCGCCTCTCCCCCCTCCAAAGCTCCGCCTCACACCAACCGTCACTGCCTAAACCCCTCTCCCCTCCGCATGCATCTTCCCCGCCACGTCCCACACCACCATGCAACTGCCTCCGCCTCCCCATGCAGCCCGCCCACCTGCCAGCACTACCAACCGCCCCTCACCCCCCCCATCAGCCGCATGCGCCCCACATGCCAGCTTCACCGTTCCACTATGTGTCCTCCTTCCCGAGCCTCCACGCAAGCTTCCGCCACGGTAGCCACGCATCCCATGCCGAGCACCACCCTCCGAGGCTCCAACCGACCAACATAGCCCAACCTCTCCCGCTTCCTCCCAGCTTGGCCGACCATCTTCTCCCCTCTAGCCACTTTGTTCTCTTATATATATACTTACAGTTTTAAATATTACAAGTTATTGTTTATTCACAGTTGTTGATTATAGTTTTTAATATTTCAAAGTTTAGTTTCGTTTATAATTTTATGTTGCAATTATTGTTTATAGAATAAACTTTGTTTAAAGCATATAAGATGTGTGTGTGTGTGTGTATTAGTTTATTTAGTTGTTATATGATAATGGGTATAAGAAGTATAAAAAGTTATCTATGCGTATATATGTACATCAGCTTTTCTATTTTTAGTATGATTCCAAAGTATGAATAGTTGTTATAGTATAAAGTAATATATCATAGGTAGGAGTTGTTATTATATTAAACTTTAGTTGTCAGTAAAGTTATAAAGTAAAGTTTTATGCAGCAGTAGGGTGTACATACTTAGTTGAGAAAAAGGGTGTCCATGTTTTAAGTTGTTATATACAGTACGAAATTTTACAGAATCAATTATATATGCTCACTAACAGCGTTGTGCTGCGTTTTATTCCAGCTCCCGCTATTGATCCGGAAACATAGGCTATTTCCATCCCGCTTGTCGAATCTATCTTGCTCCGTTGTTTGGTATGGTTTATATATATATTCAATCGATATATATATATATTGCAATAAACAAATTATTGATTAATTATTTGTTGATTGCAGTTGTGTTCATTTTGCGTCGTGCTTGTTAGGGCCTATTTTATCTATTCGTCTTCGTGCTTCGCCATCATCTTCTTCAACCACGCAAGGTGAATATTTCATTCACGACTCAATCTATTATGCTATGATAATCAAGTGATAATTGTTGTTTATATTAATTTGGATGTTAATTGTTGATTGTTGGAATTGTTGAAACAAAAATTTTAATCGCTATGCAAGTTAAATTTGAATATTGCTAGTTTACGACAATTAGTTGTGACACTAAAATTATTATGTGATGTTGAATTTGGTTGTTAATATAAGTGAACTTTAATATGGAATTGAAATTGATATAGGATAGTCAACAATTTAAAATGGATTATATATGTTGAACTTGACCCCTTCAAATGTTAAATAAATCGTCGCGTAGAAATAGCGTTAACTACACTTTGAACCATTGAATGTATGATTGATATAGTAGTTTGATAATAGACACCAAGTGGAAACCATGATAATCTTTAATCCGCATGAAACGATAGTGTGGATTCTAGGAATAATTATATTAATTTGCATAAATAACAAATGTAAGTTAATACGATTATTTCGGGATTATTTAATAAACTGTTAAATTGTTATGTATGGTTGCTATTGCTTGTTTATTTACTTTGACACCATCCCAGTTATCACACTGCAAGTTCCCTTTGCTATGCTTTGTTTTATATTGAATGATATTGGGTTGAAATGATAAATACCCATTTAAACAACTTGGCCTAGGATAGAAAATAAAAGTAAAAAACCCGATTGGTCAACAAAACCATTTTCGAAATTGAAATATATTTTAAATTAAGGAATGAACTTGACAATTTATTTGGAAATTTGATAACGGTTTTAATGAATGTAATTGAAATAAATTTCCCAGATTTAATTGAGATAAATTTTATGGGTTAGATTGAAGTAAAATTAATGGATTAAATTGAAACGGATTAAGAAACCTATGTAATTAAATAAAATGAATTGGCAAATTTAATCGAAATGAGATTTAGAAACAAGTAAGTTTAGAATTTAACAATTTATTAGATTTGTTAGGTTAAGATTAAAACTCGGATTTAAATTAAATGGAATTGGAACATGTTATAAATTGTATTTGAAATTTAGAGGATTTGACTTAAGAGGAATACAAAACTAACTAAAGTTTTATGGATATAGCTTAGTGATATTTAAATTTAAAATGATTTTAAACTTACAAATTAATCAAATCAGGACATTGTAAATGAAAATGGATTCCTTCGATTTGGGAATTTAATTGAATAAGTAAATAAATCAAATGAGGTTTGATAAAAGGAATTTAGTAATGAAATTGATTTATCGGATTTATGACAACGGTGGATGTAAGCATGAAGTGAAATGAATAGAATTTGATTTAATAATTTAAACTAAGTTTACCATTAAATTGAATTCATTGATTATGAACTAAACTTAATAAGCGACATTTAGATCTTATTAAATTAAACTTGAATACTTACCATTCAAATGTTTGGAAAATTTGCATTTGGAAATATGTTTTAAAATATCTAAAATAAATTGAATCGTGAAATGTCAAAATTTGGAAGTCAAACTTGCACCTTGACTTTTAGACTTTGATTTGTTTAAGACGTTAATTTAACAGACCATCGGGTAATAAATACGTAGTTATTAAAGAGACCGGGATCGGGAATGGACATACTCTCTGTCGATACCGAAAACCACTTTAATAACTATTATGCACGAAGTGTTGATCCAGAATGAAGTGGATAGTTTGGTGAACGCGTTGACTAAAGAAAGAGAACGATATTGGATAACCCCTGACATCACTAAAACAGGAGCCGCGCCGGGCCATTGAGGATCGCCACCTCTAGCGAATACGCTTCTTCGATACCATATCTATTACTTTTGTGATTCGATTTGGGTGCACCCCTTGATTTGGGAGTGTTGTTTCGCGGTGTTGAGATAGTAGCTACTATGCTCAACATCAGTCTGGATCACGCAACTACTAGTATCCTAGTTGGTATTGCCTCATGTACCTTGTCATACCGATTATCCTATTCGCGGCCACTACGTTTTGATTTGTACCTTGAGTATATGGATTGCCCTCTGGTGACTTCCGGTTTTGGAGAAACTACGGTCTTGTATATGCTTTGGGAATATAAAATGTGTTAAGGGGAATTATGGTAACGCCTTAACGCTATTTTAATATCATACTTTACTGATTAGGCATTATCTACATACCGTACTCTATTGTATACATAGATAGTTTATCGGATCCTTAGAGATGTTTATTCATCTTTGAGTTATGAACTTTATTTCCTGCATTGATTATCCTGTATAAGATTTTGAGTCCTGATTCGAGTGTTTCTTTTTGTATATGCTCGGGTCAGTCTGAAGCTATCCAGTTTGCTGATCAAGGTTGGTTGAAGATGCTGAAGACTTAGCATTTATCTTTATCTGTCTATTTTGATGTCCGTGTCTGTTGGACATTTATGTATTTCCTTGCTGTCACCTTTTGTTTAGACATTGTTGTACTTTATGTAGTAGCTTCATGAACTGCTATTATGACGGTGTATTTCCGCTGCATTATTCTGTGACTATTCTGTGACTGTGATGTTGTATTGATTATCATTTACATCTATGTATTTATAATCCCATAATGATTCGTGTTTTGTATTATTTAAGTTGACATGTGAGGATTATTGTCAATTTAAATGGTCCAAATATACGAGTTGTTACAATTCTCATTTATATACATATACTCCATTAATGATTCGTGTTTTGTACTATTTAAGTTGACATGTCTGGATTATTGTCAATTTAAATGGTCCAAATATATGGGTTGTTATAGTTGGTATCAGAGCTTTGGTTCCCGAAAACCTTAGCCTGTGGAGTTTTAAGCTCATTAGAGATAGGGTAACTATACCCTAGAATGTGGAGAATCATTTCAGAATCCATATCCTTTTAATTCCATCCTCCTTGTTGAATTCACTTGATTAGAATTTCCTTAAGTTCTATAAATCTCTATCTTCGATTCTAAATCACTTTTGGTATTCCAGGATGAGTACCATAAGGAATGCTAGAGGTGGGAGTAGAGAAAATGCTCCCGAACTACATGCCCCAGCTCCCGCAGTCAAGTTTTCTATTCTTAGCAAGGAATACACCTAGCTTGGCGGCTTCAAATTCACTGGTTCCGAGAGCATCATTGAAGCACAACAGTGGCTGAAAAGTATGCAAAGGATATTCACTAGCCTTGAGATTAGTGACGCGCAGAAGCGTAAATTGGCTGCTTGGCAGCTTCAGGATGCGGCACAGGATTGGTGGGAGTCAATCACTTCTCGTACTGACGAAGAAACTATCACCTGGGCTCAGTTTAGATAGAAATCTAACTGAAATTTCATCCAAATAAATTCCTTCTATCTCATCAATTTTGACTCATCTTTATATCACTTGTAAATAGAGATTCCTTTACGGCTCAGTGGATGCCAGCAGCCAGAAAGGCCCAGCTTAATCGATCATTTATGGACCTCAAGCAGGCAACATGACTTTCTTCGAGTATGAAAGGAAGTTTAACGAACTCTCCAAGTTCGGACCAGGCTTAATTTATGCACTACTGCTGAAGAATGAGAAATTCATCCATGGAGCACGTCCAGAGTATTAGGAACTCCTCACAGCTCATGTCTATGGCACTTTCACCGAGTTGATGGATTTTGCTCTTAGGTATGAGGGAAAGCCAAAGGGAACATCAGTCGTCAAGGCTCCACTTACTCAGCCATCCTATAGTCGGACTGGGAAAAGGAAGCCAAATTTTAAGCAATAGAAGAAGAACTGGCAGAAGAAATCTGGGCTTGGCTATTCTCAGAAGAAGCCCATTGACATATCCTCTATCACCTGCTTCAACTGCAACCAGAAAGGTCATTATGCCAGTAGTTGCCCATCCCCAAAGGGTGCAGCTATTCCGCCACCGGCTCAGATGGCCAAGAGGGATGTATGTCACATTTTCTTATAGCTAGGACACTTTAGGATGGACTGCCCTACCCAGAAGAGGGGTTCCCCATCTGGAGTTTTTACTATCAACACACCTACCCTGGAAGTTCAGGATGACTAAGGTACATTGCAGAGTACTTTTATGTTGCATACTTTACCTGTTAGAGTTCTATTTGACACCAGAGCAACACATAGTTTCATATCTATTGATTTATGTAACAAACTTGGATTGGAACCTATCCTTGCATCTACCTTCTTATGTGTATCAAACCCTATTGGAGGCCGCTAACCTCAAAAGGGTATGCAAATATGTCACGCTTATATATGGCATGCATCATTTCACTTGGGATTTCTTTGTACTTGGATTCGAGGCATTCGATATCCTATTAGGGATTGATTGGCTACGGAATTTCGAAGCCGTTATCTATTGCAAAGCTCGAACCGTCTTTCTAATTGACTATAAGAGTATACCTTTAGTTATTGAAGGTAAATCACCTCAAGAATGTGCTGTTGAATATGCGCTTATATGTTTTTGTTTGATGATAATAAACATATATATATTCATTTAAATGTATTTGGTAATGTACTATTTTGTTTTTCATAGATTAAATAAATATTTGTTGAATAAAATAAATTACACAGAATTTGAATTTGAATGGAATTTGAATTCAAACAGAAATTTTATTCAAACAAATATTTATTACAATCTTGAATAGTACAATTTCAAGCTCTCACTATACATATACATTTTTGAATACATCACAATTGAATTTACATTAATAACCTCACTACATATCACTCACACTCGTATTTTGTCTTCAACTGCATTCCAGTTTGAGTCCAGCATCTGAGCAATCTGCAAAAATATTCACTAACGCAGTAAAATTGAAAAAGAAATATTTTTGCGATATAAAATAAAATATGGTTTTTGAAAATAATATTTGCCTCAGTTATTCGGGTTATTCGTCATCATTCACACTTGAAATCATCACACACGAACAGTGTGACATGCACAGTGTATCACTGTACATGCCACAAGGCTGTGCACATCGGTATACACTTGATAATGCTACAGGGACAGGTGAGCACAGGTCAAACCCGAATGAAAAGCCGGGTTCAACTCACATGCAATATATTGAAAATCACGACACGAGCACAAGGTCAAACCCGAGTTTTAAAACTGGGTTCAACACAAGGCAACATGAAAAATGCAAAGCTTTGACAAATCAAAAGTGCATCAAAGCCAGTTCAATGTGGATAGCAACAGCAAAAAGGGACTGCAACAAACATGTATGCAGCATCAAGTCAGGCATGAAGAGAACACGGTGAAGAGACCAAGTGCACGACTAAACTAACAAATGCAACTCGACAAACTGCACAAGTGACACAAAGACAACAGACAATGCCAACAAATGTCCAGAGACCAAGTTCATATGCAAAGTGCAGAACAATCAAAAGACACGGTACACAAATGCAAGACCAAAGATATGACATCAACAGTGAAGAACATGGACGTCAAAGGCAAGACACATGTCAATGCAACACTGCATGCAACATGGTGCAGAAACAAAACTTAGGATGATACAATACAGTGAACATGGAACTATGCAAGACCAGAGTATTACAGTATGCACAAAACTGCCACAAGATATAGTAATGCAACAGTGACCAACCAAAGGTTCAAGTAAATCAAAGTGTGCAACTCGAGAACAGTGAAAATGCAGACCAAATGCAATATGCAACATGGCCAAGACTACAAGCAACTGCATAGGACTGTAACAACCAGAATGGAAGCAACTACACCAACGCAAACTCAAAATAGAAATGCACAGTGAATAATGCAACATGGTAAAGGAACAGTGATACAATGTCAATGTCAATGCCAGAGACAAAGCATCACAAGCATATCAACTTAGCAACAGCCAGTCCAATGAACAAAGAACACAAGTACAAGCAAATAAATGCAATTCGAAGTAATATAACAGCAACTACAGGCCATAACATGTTAATGCAAGAACAAGTCAGCAGATACATGAAAAATGCAAGTAACTCATGCAACAGACTCAAGAGAATGCAACAACATGTCAACAGCAATGACACAGCAACAAGGCAGACCACAAAATGCATACCACCAAGTTCAACAACATCAAGTATTATCAAGTACATAATGAATGCATCAATAACCCAAATGAAGATCACAAGTATGAACAGTTAATGATTCAACTGGCCAGGTCATATACACAAGTGACAACTACAAAGTCAGAGAAATTCACGAAGACAAAATTGACCGAGATCAAAATCAAGACAAGTGTGTATCTGTAATCTTTGAAAAAGTCAAAACAAATAAAACAGGAAAGTTTTCTTTGTCGTATGACTCAAGGCAATCGAACGCTACAGAATAGAAGCCGTGCGCATCAGGCAACAGAAAATTAGGAAAGTGTAAACAAGTACGAACAAATTCGAGTGTCTCGAATTTCATATAAATACAACACCAAACTATCATTATCGGCAATCGAGTTAAATCGAGTTCAATCGAAGCAAGCAAACAAACGAGCAACAAAAGAAATTACATACCGAAATCATCAACAATTCGATCAAAGGAGCAGCTGTAATCTCGAAATCAACGCAAATCAATCATCAGAGAACGAGCGCAAGCGAGAGCATCACAATACAGAGCCGAAGCCCTAATTCGAGAAAGAAGAACAAAGCCGCAATTTTACAGTAGCAAAGAAAAAGGGGAACGGTGCCCTAATTTCAAGAGGAACGACCGCATTATTCTCTCAACCATAGAAGTGGATCAGGCTAGTGAAAGAAAACAAGGGACCGGCCTTATTTAGTTTTAAAGGGGTTTAGTTTTTAGGGTCTAAATTTAAAATGGGGTTTTTTTTAATTATTCTGAGCAAAAATCAGGGATTATAGTTTATATTTTAATTTTTGCTCCTGGTTTTATTTTTGAAGTTGTTTTTTTCTTTTCGAGTCAAAGAATTTGTAAATCACCACCTAGGTTGTAGGTAGTGTCAGATTGTCTAATTAGAATTAGTTCAGTGAGCAGGGTGTGCGAGTTTGCAAAGCTCTATAGGCGGGAGCGGTGTTTGCGAGTAAGCGAAACTCTATAGGCGGGAGCAGGGTGTGCGAGTCTAGTAGAGTGTTTGTGAGCGGGAGCAAAAGGGTCTGCGAGTCTAGTAGAGTGTTTGTAAGCGTGATACTGTTTAATTCTAATAGAAATCTGGGAATGCAGCAGTAGGCAGGGGTTGCCGAAGCTGGGTAAATTTTGTGTGTGATTTACTTTTCAGCATATTTATTTCTGCAGTTTATTTCTGTGTTTAAATCGAGAAAATTTGCTATAACCCTATTCACCCCCCCCCCCTCTAGGGTTAATCTAGATCCTACAAGTGGTATCAGAGCACGGTATTTTTCTTTAACTCTAGAGTCATGAATTCATAAAATAATGCTTTTTCTGAGGGGCAATCTATTGTTAGGACACCCATGTTTAACGGGAATGATTATGCTTATTGGAAAGTTAGGATGAGTATTTACCTTAGTTTCGTTGATTATGATGTTTGGGATATTATTGAAACTGGCTATAAACCTCCCACTATAATCGATGGTGATACTGAGATTCCTAAACCTAAGGATAGGTGGGATGCTAAGGATAAGAGATTGAAAACGATAAATGCTAAAGCCATGAATTCTTTGATATGTGCTCTTGATAAAAATGAATTTAATAGAATTTCTCATTGTACAACAGCACAAGAAATTTGGCACACTTTGGAGGTGACACACGAAGGAACTTCTCAAGTCAAGGAGTCTCGTCTAGCCCTATTCAGCAATGAATACGAGAACTTTGTGATGGACAAAGGCGAGAGCATAAAGGATATGTTTAGACGTTTTTCAACCTTGGTATACAACGCTAGAGCGCTTGGGAAAGTCTTCACTGAGGTAGAGCTTGTGCGGAAGATACTACGAGTCTTACCGATGAACTTTGAGGCAAAAGTCACGGCAATCCAAGAATCGAAAGATTTGAGTAAACTAAGCATGGAGGAGTTGATTGGTAACTTGATGACATATGAGCTTGAGCTAAAAGCAAAGGAAGAACGCAATAACTCCGAACCAAAGAAGAAGACGATTGTCTTAAAGAGCAAAGAAGAAAGCGATGAAGAAGGAGAAGATCCAATTGAAGAGCTTGCAATGGCGGTCAATAATCTTAGAAAATGGTCGAGATTCAAGCCACGCAAGAAGAAAACAAGTCGTAATAGGCCAAAAGATTCTGACAATTCCGATAATGAACCGACGTGCTTTAACTGCAAGAAGCCCGGACACTTCATACAAAAATGCCCACTTCTCAAAAACAAAGGAAAGAAAAAGATGAAGAAGGTATTTGCAGCGACTTGGGATGATGAAGAAGGAGAGGAAGTTTCGAATAGCAGCTCATAGGAGGTTAACTTGTGTCTTATGGCGAAATCAGAATCAGAAGCAAGCTCTGAGGAATCTAGTGAGGCAGGTGAGTATTCCTATAGAGATCTTGTTTTTATGTGTCTTGATCTCACTAAACTAGTTGATGCTCTTGAATCTAAAATTGAAAAACTGAAAACTGATAGGAGAGAACTTGCTCGTGAAAATTTTAGGTTAGAAACTGAACTTGAAAATATTCAAAACCTAGAATGTAAAAGATGTAAAGTTTTAGATTCAGAATTGACAAGACTTAAGAATAACTCTGAGAATCTTGAAAAAGAAAACTTGAGTCTTAAGGAAATCATTGACACAAGGAAAAAGGATTTTATAAATCGATGCACCTCACTTGTCACTGAAAACATAACACTAAAAACCAAAGTCCAAAATCTTAAGAAATCTTTGAACAACTTTTCAAGAGGCGAAAAATCTTTCAACATGCTATTGGGAAATCAAATTTTTGCTAACAACAGAAAAGGACTAGGTTTTGGGAAAACACAAGTTGAGGATAATGCGAAAGGGAAGAGTGTCTTTGATAGATGTGAAATAATTGGACATCGTGTTGAAAATTGTAGTCATAGGAACAAGAACACAAAATTTATACAAGTTTGGGTTCCTAAAAATTCTACAAACAAATTTCATGTCTATTGGAACAAGAATGATATGACAAAACAAGTTTGGGTTCCAAAGGGTTTGTTTATTCATAATGCTTCCGCCACTAACAATCATGGACCTAGAAATAGGTCACAACAATCTTTCGTCGTGTAGGTATGGTGGCAGACTAAGGAACAACAACGGTGTTCTCTGGATTTTGGCTGTTCCAGAAACACAACGGGCAACAAAGCAAAGTTCCTTAGCCTAGTATAAAGGTGACAGAATCACAATGGGCAATCACGAGAAATTATCGTAAAGGTAAAACAGGTGAAGGTATATTAAATGTGATAATCTGCACCATATTCTGAATTAAATCAGCCAAAATTGCGATAATGATGTGATGTCTTTAATTCTGACTTATTGATATGATTTTTCTTTTGACTTGTTCTTATTTATGACCTTGATTTGTGCTTAAATGATGACCAATCAGATTTTCAACTTTGAACTAATCCATATAAATTTGTTCGGTCAAATGATGGTATTTTATTGATCCTTGATTACTCATGCTACACGTAGATATATTTTGACATTTTGGTCACTGCTTGTAAATTTGCACGATTTCAAATTTCATGTGAAAGCTGTTAAAAAGGATTTTAAGAAATTGTTGAAACTTCAAGAAATGTTTTTGAAATAATTATGATGTTGACTGACTGTTGATTACTCATGAATATAATTGTTTATCCTATGGTTTCTGAAATTAACACCATGATATTTGTTTGAGTGTGAACATGGCTTCATTTCAAATTTCATTCTGAAATAGTTTGTTGAAATTTCACAATCTGGTCTTTGACATCCAACGAGTGAATATTGAGTGAAATTTAAATTCAGATGCAGATTTCACTGGTAATATAGTTGATAGAAAAATTACTAGTGGAACGTGATTAATCTTCGAAACATTCATCTGCTGCATCGTTTTTTCAAAGAAAATATCTGCATATTTTTCACTTGAAACAATTTTCAAATAGCAGAAATTTTGTTCATAAAACCCCTTCGAGAAAATCATGTTTGACCATATTTTCAGATTCGTCATTTTCATTTGATTTTAAATGACAAATTTTGACTAATCTGACTCCCTACTAATTATCAAAAAGATAAATAGTGATTGAAAAAGTGATAAGTGTTGATATTTAACATACATTACTCAAGAGAGTATATTTGGAAAATTTCTTTAGGAATTAAAACAAGAATTATAAAACTTTTTGTTGGGTAAAGATTCCATGACCATTTCTATATCTATCATTATTTCTATCGACCATGGTTTATCAAACATTCAATATAGTTTGTCGATATGTGGTACTATAATCAGGAATCATTTGTTTTTCATGTCATATTTTAAAAAAAAAAATCCAAAGTATTCACTCTCATTTAAAAGTCCTCATGGTTATGCATGGGTGAATTACTTGGGTTTTTGATTATGTGCTTCCATGCTCATTTAAAAGTCCTTATGGTTATGCATGTATGGAACGCATATCAAAATTAATTTAATAGACAAGTTGATTCTAATCCCATTTAAAAGTCCTCACGGTCATGCGTGGTTAGAAGATACTTGATTTCATTTTTAAAATTAAATTGGAATACTACTAATCTCATTTAAAAGTCCTAACGGTTATGTATGATTAGTAGATATTCAAATTCCTGATATAAATGTACCATAAGAAGATTCAACTGTATGATTTTATATGAACATCATATCTATCATTTCTAAAAGTGGAATATGCGCCTAACAAGGGTAGTTATGGTTTTTGTTTGATTCTTATTAAAGTTTAATATTTATATTCAATTTGAGTTTAATATTGGATTAATATCGATCACTTTATCTCTATTTTTCTCTCACACTATTATTTTTTTGCTGATAACAAAAGGGGGAGAGAAAAGTTAAGATTTTGTCAAATAGAATCAAGCAAAGGTCAAATAATTTTCCATTTGCATCTAGGCTCATTTGAATATATTTCTATTTGTATGCATATATGTAGGGGGAGCATCATGTAGAGAGGAAGCATTTAAATAGGGGGAGCAATTAGAGTATATCATTGATCAAATACATTTAACACATGTACAAAATCTTAAATATATGTTTGTTATCATCAAAAGGGGGAGATTGTTGAATACGCGCTTATATGTTTTTGTTTGATGATAATAAACATATATGTTCATTTAAATGTACTTGGTAATGTACTATTTTTTTTCATAGATTAAATAAATATTTGTTGAATAAAATAAATTACACAGAATTTGAATTTGAATGGAATTTGAATTCAAACAGAAATTTTATTCAAACAAATATTTATTACAATCTTGAATAGTACAATTTCAAGCTCTCACTATACATATACATTTTTGAATACATCACAATTGAATTTACATTAATAACCTCACTACATATCACTCACACTCGTATTTTGTCTTCAACTGCATTCCAGTTTGAGTCCAGCATCTGAGCAATCTGCAAAAATATTCACTAACGCAGTAAAATTGAAAAAGAAATATTTTTGCGATATAAAATAAAATATGGTTTTTGAAAATAATATTTGCCTCAGTTATTCGGGTTGTTCGTCATCATTCACACTTGAAATCATCACACACAAACAGTGTGACATGCACAGTGTATCACTGTACATGCCACAAGGTCGTGCACATCGGTATACACTTGATAATGCTACAGGGACAGGTGAGCACAGGTCAAACCCAAATGAAAAGCCGGGTTCAACTCACATGCAATATATTGAAAATCACGACACGAGCACAAGGTCAAACCCGAGTTTTAAAACTGGGTTCAACACAAGGCAATATGAAAAATGCAAAGCTTTGACAAATCAAAAGTGCATCAAAGCCAGTTCAATGTGGATAGCAACAGCAAAAAGGGACTGCAACAAACATGTATGCAGCATCAAGTCAGGCATGAAGAGAACACAGTGAAGAGACTAAGTGCACGACTAAACTAACAAATGCAACTCGACAAACTGCACAAGTGACCACAAAGACAACAGACAGTGCCAACAAATGTCCAGAGACCAAGTTCATATGCAAAGTGCAGAACAGTCAAAAGACACAGTACACAAATGCAAGACCAAAGATATGACATCAACAGTGAAGAAAATGGACGTCAAAGGCAAGACACATGTCAATGCATCACTGCATGCAACATGGTGCAGAAACAAAACTAAGGATGATACAATACAGTGAACATGGAACTATGCAAGACCAGAGTATTACAGTATGCACAAAACTGCCACAAGATACAGTAATGCAACAGTGACCAACCAAAGGTTCAAGTAAATCAAAGTGTGCAACTCGAGAATAGTGAAAGTGCAGACCAAATGCAATATGCAACATGGCCAAGACTACAAGCAACTACATAGGACTGTAATGACCAGAATGGAAGCAACTACACCAATGCAAACTCAATATAGAAATGCACAGTGAATAATGCAACATGGTAAAGGAACAGTGATACAATGTCAATGTCAATGCCAGAGACAAAGCATCACAAGCATATCAACTTAGCAACAGCCAGTCCAATGAACAAAGAACACAAGTACAAGCAAATAAATGCAATTCGAAGTAATATAACAGCAACTACAGGCCACAACATGTTAATGCAAGAACAAGCCAGCAGATACATGAAAAATGCAAGTAACTCATGCAACAGACTCAAGAGAATGCAACAACATGTCAACAGCAATGACACAGCAACAAGGTAGACCACAAAATGCATACCACCAAGTTCAACAACATCAAGTATTATCAAGTACATAATGAATGCATCAATAACCCAAATGAAGATCACAAGTATGAACAGTTGTTGATTCAACTGGCCAGGTCATATACACAAGTGACAACTACAAAGTCAGAGAAATTCACGAAGACAAAATTGACCGAGATCAAAATCAAGACAAGTGTGTATCTGTAATCTTTGAAAAAGTCAAAACAAATAAAACAGGAAAGTTTTCTTTGTCGTATGACTCAAGGCAATCGAACGCTACAGAATAGAAGCCATGCGCATCAGGCAACAGAAAATTAGGAAAGTGTAAACAAGTACGAACAAATTCGAGTGTCTCGAATTTCATATAAATACATCACCAAACTATCATCATCGGCAATCGAGTTAAATTGAGTTCAATCGAAGCAAGCAAACAAACGAGCAACAAAAGAAATTACATACTGAAATCATCAACAACTCGATCAAAGGAGCAGCTGCAATCTCGAAATCAACGCAAATCAATCATCAGAGAACGAGCGCAAGCAAGAGCATCGCAATACAGAGCCGAAGCCCTAATTCGAGAAAGAAGAACAAAGCCGCAATTTTACAGTAGCAAAGAAAAAGGGGAACGATGCCCTAATTTCAAGAGGAACGACCGCATTATTCTCTCAACCATATAAGTGGATCTAGCTAGTGAAAGAAAACAAGGGACTGGCCTTATTTAGTTTTAAAGGGGTTTAGTTTTTAGGGTCTAAATTTAAAAAGGGGTTTTTTTTATTATTTTGAGCAAAAATCAGGGATTATAGTTTATATTTTAATTTTTGCTCCTGGTTTTATTTTTGAAGTTGTTTTTTCTTTTCGAGTCAAAGAATTTGTAAATCACCACCTAGGTTGTAGGTAGTGTCAGATTGTCTAGTTAGAATTAGTTCAGTGAGCAGGGTGTGCGGGTTTGCAAAGCTCTATAGGCGGGAGCGGTGTTTGCGAGTAAGCGAAACTCTATAAGCGGGAGTAGGGTGTGTGAGTCTAGTAGAGTGTTTGTAAGCGTGATACTGTTTAATTCTAATAGAAATCTAGGAATGCAGCGGTAGGCAGGGGTTGCCGAAGCTGGGTAAATTTTGTGTGTGATTTACTTTTCAGCATATTTATTTCTGCAGTTTATTTCTGTGTTTAAATCGAGAAAATTTGCTATAACCCTATTCACCCCCCCCCCCCCTCGGTAGTTTTATATTCTCTCTTGACTCCCATCCAAATGATCTAAGCTCTACTCCAGTTGTTCAATTCTTTTCTGATGTGTTTGGAGAAGTCAATTCTCTACCATCTCCGTGGGAAATTGAATTTCGCGTTGGTCTTATCCCTGGTGCCCGACCAGTATTTCTCCCTCCCTGGAGAATGGCTTCTAAAGAGAAGGCAAAATTGAATGTTCAAATTGAAGATTTATTTGCTAAAGGCTTGATTCGGCGAAGTTATTCAGAATGGGGAGCTGCTGTTGTATTCATCACAAAGTCAGATGTTCTCTCAGAATGTGTGTGGACTATAGAGAGCTAAACAAGCTCACACACAAGAATAGATATCCAATTCCTCACATTAATGATCTATTCGACCAGCTTCATGGAGCTAAAGTTTTCTCTCAACTCGATCTGGCTACAGGCTTTCACCAACTCAGAATTGCTGAGGATAGTATTCCTAAAACAGCATTCTGCTTATTTCGGTAATGCCGTTCGGTCTTACTAATGCTCCGGCTTATTTCGTCGACTTGATGAATAGAGTTTTCCGGGATGCTCTTAACAAGTTTTTTCTTGTTTTCATTGATGATATTCTCGTCTTCTCTAAAGATGAGAAAGAGCATAGGTCACATTTGGCTTTTGTTCTTGAAACTCTTCGCAGTCATCAGCCTAAAGCCAAGTTTTCGAAATGCCACTTTTGGAGAGATGAAGTTCGATTTCTTGGCCATATTGTCTCGGAGAATGGGATTTCGGTCGATCCAGCTAAGAGCGCCGTAATCAATGTAAGTTCTATCCTTACTTGTCAATTCTATCTAAACATCTTATCTCTATCTAAACTCAAATCCTTTGAATTTGCAGGGTTGGGAGACTCTCAAAACTCCCTACAGATATTCGTAGCTTCTTGGGCTTGGCCGGCTATTATTGCAGATTTATAGAAAACTTTGCTTATATTGCCGCACCACTCACCGCACTGACCAGAAAGAATGTTGAATTTATTTGGAGTGAAAAGTGTGAAGCCGCTTTCAATGAGATGAAGCGAAAGTTGACATCTGCCCCAGTTCTTACAGTTATCGACGGTAGCGAAGGTCTGATCGTCTACATTGTTGTCTACCGTGATGGATTAGTAGCATTTTTAATGTAGAAAGGAAAGGTTATTGCCTATGTGGATCGTCAGCTAAAGACCCATGAAGCAAATTATGCAACTCATGATTTAGAGCTTCTTGCGGTTGTTTTTGCTCTAAAGCTATGGAGGCACTATCTATTGGAAACCAAATTCGAATTATTCACAGATCATAAGTCATTGAGATATATGTTCTCATAAAAGGATTTGAATTAGAGACAAATCCGATGGCTCAAATTCTTAGCTACATATGATCTTGATATTAATTACACCCCAGGAAAAGCAAACGCCGTAGCCAATGCTTTGAGCAGAAACCAAGCAATGGCATGTTGTAATCTTGTTGAAGGAATGTTATTCCAGCTCATCGTCTCCCCAGTTCTTATGGATCGCATCATAGCCAAGAAATATGAAAACAACTTGCTCTATCGCATCAAAGAAATAGTTCTCGGTAGAGTTGGAAATGCTGATAGTAAGATGGGTGCACAAGTTGATAGTAATGGAGTCTTGAGAATTGACAATCGTATTTGTGTTCCAAATTTTGATGGTCTAAGACAGAAAGTGCTGAGAGAAAACCATCAATCTTCGCTTTCATTTCATCCAGGAGTCAAAAAGATGTATCAAAATATGAAGAAGTTATATTGATGGAGTAGGATGAAGCGCGATATTTCTACCTACGTTAGTAGATGCACAACTTGCCGACAAGTTAAAGCTGATCATAGAAAGATGACAGGATTGCTTCAACCATTAGAGATTCCACGTTGGAAGTGGGAGCAGATTTCTATGGTCTTTATTGATGGGCTACAAGGATTAGAAAGGGTAATGAGAGCATTTGGGTGATTGTCGATAGACTGACAAAATCCGCTCATTTTATTCCAGCCAAGACCACTCGTACTGCTTCGAGTTTGGCCGAGATATATATGAGAGAAGTTGTTAAACTTCATGGTGTACCATCTAGTATCGTATGCGATAGAGATCCTATTTTCACTAGTAAGTTCTGGAAAGCATTTCAGGATACTTTGAGCACCAAACTAAATCTGAGCATAGATTATCATCCTCAGACAGATGGCCAAACTGAGAGGGTGAATCAGGTTTTGGAAAACCTTCTCCCGGCTTGTATTATAGACATTGGTGGATCGTAGGAAGACCACCTCCATTTGGTTGAATTCACTTATAATAATAGTTATCAGGTAAAGAAATCAAATTTCAAATTTGAATAAGTATATTTGAATTTGAATTAATTATCTTTAATTAATCAGGCAAGCATTGGTATGGCACCGTTTGAAGCTTTATACGAACGGCCATGCAAATCGCCAGCTTGTTGGATCGAGTCTGGAGACCGATTAGTGCTTGATCCAGAACTAATTATGGAGGCTTCCGAGAAAGTCGAAGAAATCAGAAAGAAGATAAAGACGGCACAAGACAGACAGAAGTTTTATGCTGATAGAAGGAGGAGAGATCTCGAATTCAGTGTAAGAGACGAAGTATTTCTCAGAGTGTCGCCTTTGAAGAATGTTATTCGATTTGGAAGGAAAGGGAAGCTTGCTCCCAGATTTGTTGGTCCGTTTAAGATTACGGAAAGGATTGGAACCTTGGCCTATAGAAATGCATTACCAGAAAAGTTTGCCGGTGTGCACAATGTGTTCCACGTCTCACATCTCTGCAAAGTTGTGCGCGATCCATCTATGACCATTCCCACTGCTCAGTTGGAAGAGTTAGTTATTGAGCCTGACATGACTATTGAGCGAAAACCACTAGTTGATCGTGAGACGAACCAACTTAGAAGGAAGTCGGTCAATCTCGTCAAAGTTCAATGGAGTGCAGATGACCGAGATTGCACATGGGAAACTGAGGATAGTATTTGGGATTCCAATCCCGAATTAATAATTTCAGGTATAATTCAATTTTCTTAAAATCTATCTTGACTTTTCTGCTTATTTCTTTCCTACTTCTCCCGTCTCGTTCCTTTTCGAGGACAAAAAGTTTTGAGTGGGGGAGATTGTAACGACCCTAAATTTTCGACCCGATTTAAAATTTCAAATCCATTATTTAATATAAAACTTTGAAATTTATATACGATCTCAATCAACGTCCAAACTTCGTTTATAAGATGCGTCTAGTGAGTTATGGATATGGGTAAAGTTTCGTCGCAAAATATTCCAGCAAATTTCGTTCGCGTTTTTATTATATATCAGTTCATTTTAAACTGCGAAAAATTTATCTTTCGAATCCAAATATTTTTACACGGTAATGTTGTAAAAATTTATCTGATCAAGACGTCGCCTTTCGTTTCGTCTAATACCGCCATTGCCTGCACCATTCAAACTGTTTTGATAAACGAACAATTTATTTGACGAAAAATTCGAGTTTTGATAAAACTGTCATATCGCAATTATCTATGTGCCGTTGGAAGCGCCTTATCGCGCTGATCAAAACGGTATATTCATTTGTGCAAATCAGAGTCCGATGTAAACCGTCGCGTTAATTTAACCATTTCGAGCGGACGGGTTAAACCATATTCAGCCCAAAACAAACCCCCGTATCCATTCAAAAAACTTTGAAAATAAAATTGGCTGTGGTGTATTTAATTCGCTAGTTAGAGGATGGGTGTTAGCTTGGGAATTGGGATGCCGTTTCGAAAATCAAAATGAGAGTACTGCTGGGAATTATAAAAGAATAAAGGGGAACTTAGTCTTCATCTTCATTTCGTTTGAAATCTATTTTTGTCAGGTACAAACTCTCCACCTCTCCTCTTCTTCTTCTTCTTCTTTCTCTTTATTCTACAATTCATTTTCTTTCTTCTATAAAACGTGAAATGGAAAGATAATCGAACCAGTTCCACCTTCCTTGCTTCCAGAGCATTCACCCCTCACTACAACAGCCGCCACCACCTCACACACACCCACCGACCGCTTCATGCGCCGCGCCCACCGTCCAGTCTTTCGCCCCTCCGCGCGTACATGCATCCATGCCCCATAAACGGAACTCCACTTCCCAGACCTCGTGCACATATTCAAATACATGCGCGTAGGCGCACCCCATCCATCACTGCCCTTCTTCGTGCAGCACCACCCCTCTCACCAAACTGACCTCCCTCACTCTGCCCCTCCTTTACTTCGCCACTTCCTTGCGCACCGACTAGTCACCGTCGCCACGCCCTCCTCCTCCATATGCGCCACCACCCCAAATCCTCTGACCTACCGTGTGCATGTGTATGAATGCATTTGGGGCTGTGTGCATGCTATGTATACACGAATGTGTATATGCGTGGGAATGGAAGAAACAAAATGAGGCTCGGTTTTGTTTTAAAAAAAAAATGGATGAAGTACAGTATGCGTGCGTATAGAAGAAGTGTTGTTGAATCCATTTATGTTTGAAGGATGAGTCACTGTTTTATGAAAGAAACAGTAATTTAGTGCTTGTGTTGAGGAAGAAGTGATGGGTCATTATCTAGGAAAGAAAGAGAGTAGTCTCGGTTCTGTAATATAAAATAAATTTTGCAATTTGAAAGTGAACAGTTTGCTTTATAATAAAGAAAGTGATACTGTGTAGATTTGCAAAAGAGAATATACGCAGCATCTATTTTGTTATTGAAAAATAGTAACCATTTTTCTTTTTCCTGTTGCGTACAGAAGCAACCGGTTGAGTTCCATTTACAACAGCATCAAAATTTCTCAGCTTTCGTTCTTTTCTTCATCATTGGTAAGCGCATCTATATAATTTTATAAATTATATATGAACGTTCATTTTAATTATTATCGTCTTTCTTTTGTCGATAATTGAAGTGTTCCATTGTTTGTGTTGAATCGATTCCATTCATGCTTCTTCATACTTCGCTATCAATTTCTCTAACCACGAAAGGTGAATTACATTTCACGACTTATATTCTTATACAAGTTTGGTTGATAAATGATTGTTGTGTGATGTTGAAATTGGACGTAAAATTGTTAATGTTTGAAGTGATAAATAATATGCAATTGAATTTGATGTAGGATAGCTAACAATTTGAAATTGATATATGTGTCGAATTTGATTAGTTAAATTAGTATAATATAGACCCGCTAAATGTTTGATTGATTGACACGTAGA
The DNA here is from genome assembly GCA_030765085.1 of Allium cepa. NCBI lineage: Eukaryota > Viridiplantae > Streptophyta > Magnoliopsida > Asparagales > Amaryllidaceae > Allium > Allium cepa. The sequence goes on along the minus strand of CM060928.1, from coordinate 111,650,285 downwards.
AATAGGGTTAATTACACCTTGAACAATTTAGATGTATGTCGTATAAATTGATGTGGTATGAAATTGAACAATAAATATCAAGTGGAGAACTGCATAAAATATTAGTGTAATAATCTTTAATCTACTTGAAATGATAGTGTAGATTCTAGAAATAATTGTATTAATTTGCACAAACAACAATGTAAATTAATATGATCATTTCAGGATTATTTGAATTAATTATTGGATTGTTATTGATGTTTTTTATTGCTTGTTTATTTACTTTGACACCATCCCAGTTATCACACTGCACGTTCCCTTTGCTATGCTTTGATTTTTGAATTGAAATGGAATTGGGTTGAAATGATAAATACCCAAATAAACTTTGACTTAGGATAGAGAATTAAATAAAACCCAATTGGTCAATAATTTGATTTAAAAAATAAAAATAAAGATTTTATTTGAATAAATAATAAGGGTTTTTAAATGAAGTTGGAATTTTAATTCTAGTGAAATTTATATGTTGATATTTAATAATCTGAAACAAAATACTAACAAAGTAATTAATGAAAGAACGTTGTTTAATTTAAGAAAATGACTGAATTAAGTTTGAAATTATTTAATAATTAAGTTTTGAAATTATTGATAATTAAGTTTTGAAATTATTTAATAATTAAATAAGATTGAATTATTTAATGATTAAATAAAATTGAACTTCTTTAATAAGTGAAATTGAGTTCTGTAATAATTAAGTTTTGGAAATTTGTTTAAAATTAAATAAGTAAATAAGTGAAATTGAATTTCTTTAACAATAAATAAAATGTGATTTATTGAAATTAATATAAGGCTTGAAATTTAAAGAATATGATTTGACAAATTTAATTTAATTAAATTTGTAAGTTTGATATGATAGGAAAACTTAAAATTAATTTAATAAATTGGGAATTAATTAGTAAATGTTTTGAATGCTAAATTAGCTTAACGAATATTGAATGAAATCGATCAATGAATTTAAATTGATTTGTATGTTAAATTAAATTAATTTAAATGATTATGTAATGAAACTTATATACAGATTTAAATTAATATTTGAATTATTTTAAATAAAATTTGAAATTGAATCATAGTGTTTTGAAATTATGAATTTGGAAGTTTTGAAACGTAAATTATGGAAATTGATTTAGAAAGACAAATGAAATGTTGGTTTACAAATTCTAATTGATTTGGTTTTGAAATAAATTAAACGACCAATCGGTGTAATAATGTAACGACCCAGAATTTTCGATAATTTAAATTTTAATATTTAATTAATTTTAAATATTAATAAGTGAAATTAAACAGTCGAATAAATTTTATTTTAAATAATTGGATTTAATTGGATAATTAAATCGATAATTTAATATGTGAAAATACAGAAATAATTGAAAATTGGGTTAAATATGATTCAAAATGATTTGAAAATTTTTATTTTATCATATTGAAGTTAGAATGATGTTATAGAACTTTTAAAATCGAATTAAGAATTAATTTGTGAAAATTGAATATTTTAATATTTAACCGACTAGTGAAATTAGCCATTTTTCAAACAGTCTCAGAATTGAACGAAACTAATTCCATTGGATCTGTAATAGTTTGTTATTACCGGATTTCAATTTTCGTAGCAATCGAAGTTGTCGTTTAATCGTGGCAGCTCGAAACGCATCGAAATTGTTTTAATATTAATTTAGCGAGTAAAAATAGTCATTTTTCAAAAAGTCTCGGATTTTTACGAAACTAGTTTCATCGGATCCGTAATGTGATATTATTGTATGGTTTCAAATTTCGTGTCAATCGGATTTACCGTTTGTTCGGGGCAAGCCAAAACGCATAGAAAATCGTTTAATCGGTTTAATTTTAAATTGAACGTTTATTGCCATAACTCGCACAGATGACCGAATTAGCTCCCAAAACACGTTCTATTGTGTCCGAAACGAGGGGTAAACCTTAGAAACGCCAACCGGCACGCTTCGTTTGGAGTTCGGAAAATTCGGGATGAATAGTATTTTGGAAATTTTCTATATAAGCACCTCACAACTTCAATTTTTCAAGAAAAAAACCCTAACCCTAATTTCTTAGTTCAGCCGCCACCCCTTATCATGTATGGACGAAATTTAATCAACTTCCTTCCTCAATCTTTCCAAATCCATAAACAATTAGCAAAATCTTTCAACTGCAAAGTGATAGATCATGTTGAGGACTATCAATCCATACGGTCGAGATCTGAATAAACATTGTGGTGGCCTCAAATTGGCCGCGTTCATGGGTATGTCGCGCTCGCATTTCTATGTGTGGGGGAGGCCGAGTGTCAAGTGGTGGTGGCCGAAAGTGGAGTAGGCAATGCTCTTCAAGATGGTGTATCCTGATCGAGGTGAAGTTGATCGTGGAGGGCGTGATATTTAACCCTAATTTTGAAAGATGGGTTCGTGATTATCTGTAGAGGATACGCATGGGGAAGATGAAGTAATGCACGGCCTGGATGTTGCAGAGAAGAGGTGAACGGTGGAGATTTAATCTAGGGTTTAAAATATAAATTATGTTGTAATTTTATAGTTAAAAATTCGTGTAAACTTCGTAAATTCATATCTTTTTCATACGAGGTCGAAAACGCGCGAAACCAGTTGCGTTGGAATCGTATGGACGAGCACTACGCTATGAAATTGGATTGGAGTTGTTTAAAAGAATGAAATATATACTTAATTTCGGTTTAAGTATATTGAATATTTTCCAAGTGTTGAAAATAAATGGATTTGTGAATTACTTATTAATAAATAAGTACGGAAATGTTTTTCCAATGTGAAATGAAACGTTTTGAGAATTTATCTTTTTGAAGATAAATTGAAAATGAAAATTTTAAATCGTATATTCATAAATATTTTGGAATGTAAATTCACTATGGAATTTATAAATGAAAAGGGGAATTTGTTTAAAAATAAACGTTGATTTACTTTTGAAGTATGGAAGTAAATTTACAGATTAGGAACGTAAATATAAAGTAAATCGGTAAGGATTTATTTAATTGGTTTAAATGGACCATTTTGAAATGAAAGTATTTCCGAGTAAGGAAATGATTGAAATTTGTTTTCAAAAGTGATAAAGGATTGAAAAGTGATTTGAAAAATTGTTTTCAAATGGTCAAATTTTGGAAATTATATATCTAATAAATATATTTGGAAAGTAAATAATTTGGGAATTTATTTGGAATCTGGTGATGTTGAGCATACCTATTGATAGTTAAATATCCGACTATCAATATTTACCTTTAAATAGGTATTTATTGTGAATTGCTTGAATTGGATGCCACACTTATTTTCAAATAAGCGCTCACTATTCGGGTTAGCCGGGAAAGGACTTTTGGGTCGTATAACCCATTCCGAATATGTGATATGTCGTTATGGATTGCATTTGAAGACCGGTGTTGAAGACCGGGTATTTGTGAAAACGATAGGATGACTTATCGATTGTCTCTGCACCGCTAGCTACGGTATGGAGATTTCCTTTGTGATGGGAAATTCAATCGGGTTTGTGAATACCCGGATTGCGAGGACTTCTTTGGAAGTGCCTTCGGTTACGTTCGATCTCGGAACGTACTTGTATGGAGGTGTGTCTTACATTACAATTTGAGATGTAAAGCTGGTTTCTATCAAATATATTTCTGTTGGTGGCGGAGAATTTATTTTCTTAGCTTAACACCCTTCTCTGAGACGTACGAGCTCAGAGGTTATGTAGTTGATGGTTACTAGTGATACATTCCCAAGTTGGTAATGTGGCATATAAGTGTTGTTGAGCATTTGTGAATTAAAGCATAGCATTTATATAAAGCATTGCTTTGTGAACGAGACTTCGTCAAGCCTCACAGACTGGTTGTGGTCGAAACAGGAATCGTGGCAGCAAGGTTATTTGGGGGTCGCTCCTCCATAGGGTATGTCATTTCCTATCTGGATTATAAGTGGTATCATGGTATGGAGCCCAGATACTTACTTTGTGGACACACTATATTTATTACCATGTGATGTTGGTTATCGAGCGCTCGGTTTAAGGTCCCAAAGGACCGGGCGATGACATACTCATGTTAGTTGTTACCCAGTTAGGGGTAACCCGGCCTTGTGTAGCAGAGTCCGGTTAGGATCCGGGAACGTTTCTCCAGAGGCGTTCTATTTTACTTGGGAAGTTCATTTGCCCGACCATTTGTTGGAAATCCAAAACAAAACAATACGTGCCTTGTACGGTTTTACTTGTAGAACCTGCCATTTAATATGGTAGCTATAGTAGGCAAACCATCATGGTACGTATGCTGGCTAAGATTTATATTTTACTTTCGAAATTTTTCTACACTATGCACTAGTAATAATATCAAATGTTTCTTTTTAATGCGTATCAAGCATTTTTGACTATCATAAGGAGAAATCTCCTCCAATTCTGCGTTTGCATTGTGTGTGTGGAGGGAGACCTTATGGTAGTTTCATTTTCAAAACACATTGCGAATTGACTTTGAAAATTTCTCCTATTCTTTGTTTTAAAGATAAATAACTGTTTTAAGTTCTCACACCAGTCACATGACTGGCTCGGAGTTTATTGTTTCCTTCCTAAACTCTGGGTGCCCACAAATTTCCACACGGGCAGTCTAGAGTTTGGTTATCAGGTTATTCTGGACTTTAGAGTGCTATGGAGCTCAGGAGACGAGCTGCATATCGAGACGTACCACTTGTATATGATATTATACTATGTATGATTCCACTGTGTATTCTGCATGAGGACAAGTTTATATAACTGTCCATTGATTTATTGACTCTGTTGTCTATTGTTACTGTAAACTCTGATAATGATGTAATGAAAAAAAATGTACAGTTCTTTGTTTTAAAGATTATTTATTTATTATATGTTGTTCCGCTGCGATTGTGAGATTCTGATATTGTTCTTTTGTTCTTTCTATTCTGTTCTATCTTTCTCTTTCCTCTTCCATCTTTTTCTTCTTCTTAAACCATAACGGTTTGGTTTTCGGCATTCGATTGCTCGGCAGTTGATACAGTGTATGTATTAATGTCGAATTTCGAGCGACGAAAAATCGTTATCGTTACATTTAATTACGAAAGCTATTAAAGAGACCGAAGTCAGTTAGGGACATACTCACTGTCTAAACCGAATACCACTTTAATAACTATACGCGGAGTGTGATCCAGAATGAAGTGGTTGGAATGACGTACGTTGACGATTGAAGAAAGAGAACGATAATGGATAGTCTTGACACTTGTGTCAAATTGGAAATGACTAAAACAGGAGCCGTACCGGGCCAAATGGGGTTAGCTACCTCGAGCGAACACATTTCTTTGTAAACTACTCATTACTTGTTATTGATTGGTCGCACCCTTGAATTTGGAGTGTTGTTTCGCGGTGTTGCGATCGTTGCGGCGACGCGTTCTCACCAGTCCGGATCAGGCAAATGGTAGTTTCACAACCTTGGGTATTGCCTCATGTGCCTTGTCATACTTGTATCCCTATATGCGACCACTACGAATTTGTTTTGTATTATACCTATGGAGTACTCCTTGATATGCCACTAGTTTATGGTAGAGTTTACAGTGCTGTATAGACTATAATGCTATATAAATGTGTTAAGGGGAACAATGGTAACGCCTTAACACTATCTTGATATTTTACTTTACTATTAGACATTATCTACTTATCGTACATTACTATGTATAGATAGTTTAACGGATCCTAAAAGATGTTATTCCATGCATCTTTGAGTTATTGTTATTTCAAATTTTGAACCCTCTTATCTGTATAAGAATATATGTCCTGACTCGAGGGTTTGTTTGTGCTTATGCTCGTGTCAAACTGAGGATTTCTGCGTTGTGCTGCTTGGAGCTGAAGGTTTGAAGACTATCATTATCTTTATCTTATCAGTATTGCTCTAACCTATTTGGATATTATCGGACATCTATGTTGTTCTATTTCATTTACTTGAGATATTGTTGTATTTTCTTAGTAGCCTCATGAAATACTATTATGACTATGTTGTAATTCCGCTGCACTATTCTGTTATGTTATATTTTCTATGATTCTGTGACGATTCTCATTTATATACATATACTCCACTAATGATTTGTGTTTTGTACTATTTAAGTTGACATGTGTGGATTATTGTCAATTTAAATGGTCCAAATATACAGGTTGTTACATATTTGATTGCTTTGTTTGAATTGTTTGCTTGGTTTGATTTCATTTGCTTTAATTTAGTTTGATATAGATTGATATTTGGTGTGGATTAATGTTTTAATTTGGTTTGATGTTTGTTGTACAAAATATGTACAAATACACATTGATATGTACATGATCTTTAATTAATTATCATGTCTTTCAGTATAATTATCTCTTAATCTATGTATTATATATATTCCATTGTGTAGTTTATTAATGCAGGTACTTTAGTACAAGAATGAGGGGGAGTTATATAGTTTGGAGTTAGTTTTTGTTGATGAAAAAGGGGGAGAAGTATAGACATAGATTAAGGGGAGTTATTAGGATAGAAGTAATATTTTATAAACAAAGGTTGTCATCATCAAAAAGGGGGAGATTGTTTGTCCGTGAGATGATGGTTTTGATGACAACAACCTTAGAATAGGATTATAAAATATAAATACTGACATTATAGTTTAGAAATATATGTATATGCAGGGTTTAACCATGCACGTACCAAGAATGAAGACTGTACAGTATAGAGATTCAAGATATCAAGATTGAAGACTCATGAGTATCAAGAATATCAAGATTATCAAGAATTCAAGATTTCAAGAATAAGTAATTTTAAATTAGGAATTTTGTTAAAACTCGTAGAAAAGCACTGGCATCTTAAAATCCAATTTATTTGTGGAATGGAATCCACTTCGAGCTAGTTAAAGGGATGGAACCCAAAGTAGGATGGAACCTATGAAAAATCTAGTGGAACATTATTTGTATCCGCTAACTTTTATTCAAAATGATTTTACAAAATTATATCCTGTTTTCAAAATGATTTCAAAACCTTCCTTTCAAAAAGAATCAAAAACATCTATCCTGATTTTAAATACTTTTAGCCTCAAAATAATCTTTAATTTCAAAATCAAATTATCCTTAGTTTTAAATTATCTTTAATAATAATATGTTTAACTTTTAATATTTATACTTAAATTTAAATATGAAATTATAGTAAAATGTGTATATACCAAAATGTTATTCTCTATATTTATTTATAAATTTTAACTATATTTAAGTATATTTATAAAAGTTTAAAATAGTTCTAATATAAGATAAAAGTTATTTTCAAAGAAAAATAAACTACCAAAATTTCCTTTGGGATGTCGACATACTCAATGTACCCATGTCGACATAGTATCAGTTAATTTCAAAATTTAAATCTCAAAAGAAGTGTCTATTCGTCATACTCTTCACGAATGGACATGGATGTTGTTCTTCTATAAATAGGGGCTATTTTCAACGAATTTTCAATCATATTTTTCTGTTTTTCACTCCTCTTCTTCTTCAACATTTCTTTATACACATTCATACCATTACTCTGTCGAAATCAACATTGAATCTAACTAGATCATTTCTGGTTTGATTCTCTATCACTATCTAAACAAGATCCTCAGTGCTATTCAGAGTTATAGACTTCTTTGTAATCAATTTAGTGAGAAAAGGTGTGATTGTAGCCTTAGAAATCAATCAAGCGAGAAAAGGTGTGATTGTAGCCTTAGAAATCAATTGGGTGAACTTGTTGCCCGAGAAATCAAGTATCTCTACCCAAAGGATTGTGAATCTGGAGGGTGTACTTCTAGGCCTTGAAATCGATGGTGTAATTGTAAAGATTGTTTTTGAAAGGAAATCCGTACTTGTATGCGGGACGGATGTAGTGTAACTCCGAACCAGTATAAAATCCGGTGTATTCTTACCTTTACTACTTTTACTTTATTTCTGCATCTGTGTTTGTTTCTATGATCATATCTATATCTGAATATTGCATACATTTATGTTCAAATTAACAAAAACTCAAAAAGATTTAATAATTCCTTAAAACACTATTCCTCCCCCCTCTAGTGTTTATCCTAGCCTTAAGATCCGTAATCCGCATTTCTCACATTGTGTGCATGTCTGTAAGCATGACTCTATTTAGTTTTTCAACAGACCAAAACACTCAGAATTTGATTCCTCTTCATATATTCTATTTTAGATTATGATGTTTAAAGAAAATAGGTTTGTATTGACTAAATTCTATTTTTAAAAATGTTTTTATGTGTGCTTATTAGGTAATTAACTGTAAAACAAAAAATTACAATAAAACTCAAATCATCTCAAAAATTCAACTTTCATGTTTTCCATATTTTCATATATAATATGTTGCGTCTTTAAAAAACTTGATTTTTAATAATAATTTCATGATTTTTGAGTTAGTATTTTGGGAGGAATTGAAAGATGAACGGATATAGGATTTTCAACGATTGCTGGTGGTCGCGAGGTTCTGTAGCCTTGGGATTGTGGCCGGAGGAAGGTTGAGGGTCGGTGGTCTCGACAAAAATGGTGTCGCATTTTTATGATCGTCGTGTCGACGAGGTGAGGGTATAGTAGGGTTTTAGGCTTTGGTTTGGTCGAGGGCGTTGGTGTGGAGATTTCGAGTTCGTCGTCACATCGGATTGGCCGGAGTAGGTGATTAGGAAGAGGATGGTCTGACGAGTCTCTAGGCAAAGCGGCGTGGGCTCTGGTGGTCTGAGGCGGTGGGACATGGAGGTTTTTGGTGATTTTTATGTTCCAGTGGTTTTCGATTTTTGCTCGATTTCGATGGGAGGATGGTATCGGGTTTCTATATGGCTGAAGTGGACGAAGAGGTCATCGTCGACTTGCTGGTGGTAGCATCGTTGATCGAAGCGTTGACAATTGGGTGTGCAGGTGCACACGTATCTGTGTGTATCTATGTTATGCTGTAGGGTTAGTATAGAAGGAAGAAGAAGATTTGGACTCGGGTTGGACTCGGGGAGGTATCGGGTTGTACGCGAGTTTTATGTGAAGAGAGAGCATCGAGGAAGAAAGGATTTTGACTCGGGTTTGAGTAGGGGAAGTCATAGGGTTTGGCTCGGGTCTGTGCTTTATTGTATTAACAAGGTTTGAAAATTTAAAAGCAAAACAAGTTTTAAAAAAAAAACAATTTCCTTAACCAAATTGTTTAAACGATTAATGTTTTATTTAAATATTTGGGATAGCTAAATGTTGTATAATAATTTATTTTTAACTTAAATAATTAAGTTTGGAATATTTTATTATATGTCTACTATTTAAATGAATTTTTAAGTTTATTAAAATAAAATTAAGTACTGTAATTAAGTAAAATGGTTAAGAGAAATGGTTTAAACTTTAATTAATTAAGGTCTTAAGTAAATATGAATGATAATTAATTAATTCCAATAATTAATTAAAATAAAATAAATGGCTTGTAATTAATTAATTAATAACAATTAAGAAGGGTTATTAGTAATTAATTTATTTTGTGTTAAATTAAGTTAATTATAAATTGTGTGATTAATTTATCTTGCTTACGGATGATTAAATTGTATTAAATGCTTGGATTGATTAATATCTCTAGTCTGTTAATTTGTGATATTCTGTGATGTGAAATGCCTAGATTGATGTGTTGATAAATGTGAATCATTTATTTAATTAAATATCTGTGATGAATTACTGTGCGAATATGATATTCTGAATTTAAATTGAATTGTTTTCCTTTAAAAACTTAGCTTAAAAGATAGCATTGAATTCGAAGAGATTGAGGTCAGATATCAGCAATATCCGAAACCACTTCGATTAGTAATATATAATTCTTTATAGATTTTATTTGTAAATCAAATAGGATGGAATGGAATAAATTAAGTAAACTTGGTCATTTAAACTAAGTAATGGTAATTGGATATTATTTTGTGAGATAAGAATTGGCTATAACAAGATAAGAACTCGTAATGAGGTACGAGTTACCCTGATTTTCAAAGAAGATTTATAACTTAAGTATTTCATATTAGATGGGTTTACTCACGCTGGTTTCCAGCCTGACTCGGGTGTTACTTTGTTGTAATGCTTGGGTCAAACCAAGTATTACAGATTTTCAGATAAGGACATTCTGGAGCTCAGGAGGCGAGCTGGATGACAAGGACGTATGGAGTATATTCCATTGTGTATTAGAGTTTGTATTGATTGTATTCGGGGACAGGTCGTCATAACTGTCCGGATTATTGTGAATGATTGTACTCTAATATATTGTGTGTAAATTGACATTTACAGGTTTTCTTAGTATAAATGTTGTTGTTTGATATTATATTTTGTTCTGCTGCGATTGTGAGATTTTGTGTTGTTTTCTATTTCTTCTTCTACCTCTTTTTCTTCTTTACCCTAACAATCTAGAATTTCCAGCGTTCGATTGCTTGGCACTTCTACAGTGAACATATTAGTGTCGAAATTTCGGGGTCGAAAATTTCAGGTTGTTACATTTGGTATTCGAGCAAAAGGTTAATCGAGAACCTTAGCTCTGGTGGAAGTTACTCATTAGAGATAGGGTCGGTAGTACCTTAGAATGTGTTGAGCGTATGATATGAGGGCGTACTTGTTATTTTCTTATATAATGATTTTTAAAACGGTTTTAAATGTAGATTTTATATAAGCTTATATTTCGATATATAAAGCAATATTTTTTATAATTATAATATATTAAGATAATTGGTTGTTGATTATTGAAATTGAATAAGATCGTAAGAATTTAAGTGGTAATATATATATATATAGCCAAATATGAATTGGATAATATGAGCTATACAAGTAAAATAAGCTAGAAATGGATTCAAACTAAATTTAAATCCAAGAAAATTCAAAAGAATTTCCAAGGTATTGAAATAAGTTACCTTGATTTGATTTTCCAATAAATGATTATGGAATATATGGTGTGTGATTTCTAGATATATTAATTGCCATAAATTGGTTATTGTATCTAAATAAAAGAAAGTTTATTTTTCTAAAATAAACAAGAATGAAACAAGAATGAAATGTTTTAAGGAAGTAACAATTTAGATAAGTATGACTTATAAATTGAAAATGATTTAAATTAAAATCTAAGTCCATAAAATTTAAATTATTTCAAAGTGTTAAAAGATATAATAAATAATATTTTTTGAATGCAGGAATCTTAAAAAGAGTGTTTTGAAAATTTTAAAGGAATTTGTTAATGGTTTAGAATTTAAAGTGTGACTTGGTGTGCAAAGGAAATAAGTATGTATATATGTGGGATATACATAATATCAAAGTTGATTGGAAGTAAACACTAAGTGTTGAATTCTGAATTTCCTTAAATTGGGAGTATAACCCAAATTGAAATAAGTTTTGAACTTATAAGTGGGAAAGGATATTGATAAGAAGTTTAAAATCTGAAATAAAGAATTCAAATTTAGTAAGGTTAACTAGATTATATGAATTGAATTTAACTTAGGGAAGTTAAATGGGTTGATTTGAAAAGGAAGTTATGTGTGATCATTAAACGGGTTTGAGTTCTAGAAATGGGTAATGAATGCTATTGATGGATGTTTTAGATAATTTGGATGTTTATTTACTTTGATATATCCTGCTATCATCCTATTACTATTGATAATCTATGAAACTGTAAATTGAATTATGTTGAATAAATTAAGAAGTGAGTTGAAATGATATATATATATATATATATATATATATATATATATATATATATCCATTACTGAAATTTAATGGAAATAAAACTTTGAACTTAAGATTTAAATGTTAAAAATTAACTTGCAGACGGAAAATTTGTTAAGAAATGGTTTCTAAGTTAGAAGTTAAAATTGGGTAATAAATTGGATTCTAAAGATTAAATTGTTTAAAGAGTTTTGAACTCTTACTGGAATCTTGAAATAAGTTGAGTAAAGGTAATTTGATTTAAGGGATTAAATCAACATTTGAAAATTTAACTCGAATTTGTATAAATTGAGATGATTTAAAATTTGAAATGGAATAGAAATTAATTCAAAGATCGAATTTGAAATTGAATTAAATTAATTGGAATTGTAATCGAAGATGACTAAGTTTAAATTCAAATGAGAATTGATTTGAATTTGGAATGGAAATCAAGGTTAGTTCAAATTAACTAAAAATTGATTGGAATGGTAGATTGAGAAATTGAACCGGTTTGTCTCTGAAACTATTTTCAAATAAATTGTTTTAAAAATAAGCTATCTTAAATCTAACTTTTCTAGTTTTTTGTTGTACAACCTTTCTTTTTAAAACCCAAACTATCTTATACTTATTTTACTACTATTTTGAAAACTAATTACTATTTTACAACAATTTTACATCTGTTTTACAAACTAATTACTATTTATAACTATTTTACAACTAATTGCTATTTTACAACTAATTATCTATTTTAAACTTTTCAAGCTATTTTCTAAATTCAAGTTGGTCAGAGTGCAAACTATTTATAATTGAAGTGATAACCCAAATGGAAATTGAAGCAATTGTGAGTAAGTGAATAGAAATCAAAATGAATGTGAAGCAAAAGAAAATTGATTTTGCTGATAATCAATGAAGGTAAATACTTAGGATGTACGTATATCATTCTATTCGCATAACAATTTGATCCAGATTTGAGAACAGAATTTCGAGGTAGTATATCGATCCGAGTAGTGATTTTTCATTCGATTTTCGACTACGAACACTGGATATGAATTTTTGATTGGTTTTGGAAATTCTCTATCATAGTTATGGCTATGCAAGGAGAATGACGGTTTCTGATCAAGAAACCAGATCTGAGTCTGCACTAGGAAGTCGAATGGACGATACTAATTCGAAAGTGAAATTTTCTGATCGAGTGAGCGATCGGATTAGATATTGCATACGGATGATATATGTACATCGTACTGGAATGAATGAAATAGATACTGGAAATTTTGAAAGGAAATGTAAAAATGGTTTTTGAAATGGAAAAGTATATTTTGAGAAATATATGATGAATAAAAGTGGAAGTTGGATATCTCTATAATTGAAATTCACTTTATGAAGAGTAAGTAAGGTAGTAAATAACTTTATAAAAGAAATCAAACTTAAGTATTTGATTGGCGCAAATGAAGTATGTGTGTGTGTATATATATTATATGATAAACTCCCCTTGTTGAATCTATAACCAGAAGGAAAGAACTTTGAAAAAATATTTGAAGTATAAAAAGGAATTTATATAAATAGGAAGTGATCTAAAAATATTTTGTTCTAGTTAAAAGAATAAACTTATATATATCTACATATATATATATATGATTTTATGAAATTGGAAAAAAGGTTTTTGGAACCCACTGATTTTGAAAGGCTTTTGATTTTTGGGAAAAATCAATTTTGAGAATTTGGAAAGCCAAGTTTGAAAACCATCGATTTTGAGATATTGATTTTGTGTAAATGGGGTTTATATATGAGACATATAAGGAGTATATTTTGAAAGATACTATATGTGTATAGTATAAACTGTTTTGAGAATGCTATGGGGAAAAAGGCGCTCCCATTTAAAGTTGAAACTTAGTAGGAGATCCGTGGAGTGGTTCTGCCTTGAGCCCTAAGGGTGGGTTCTAAATTTGATCCCAGAGGATGTCCTGACAAACTGAAGTTCCTGAGGATTATGGTTGGGGTAGCGAAAGTCGAGGGCGCTGATGCCTACAGAGACATTGGGGTTACGCTGTGATGATAGTGTAACTCGGTGTAACTGCGATCTACTGCGCTCCATAGCGGAAGTCGAGGGGCAGTGACTGTTAGTCCCAGAGAAGTTGGTTTTGATGACAACAACCTTAGAATTAGATTATAAAATATAAATACTAACATTATAGTTTAGATATATAAATGTATATGCGGGATTTGACCATTCAAGATATCAAGATTGAAGACTCATGAGTATCAAGATTATCAAGAGTTCAAGATTTTAAGAATAAGTAATTTAATTAGGAATTTTTTGTTAAAACTTCTAGAAAAGCATTGGCATCTTAAAATCCAATTTATTCATGGAATGGAATCCACTTCGAGCCCGTTAAAGGGATGGAACCCAAAGTAGGATGGAACCTACGAAAAATCTAGTGGAACATTGTTTTGTATCCACTAACTTTTATTCAAACGTTTTTAAAAAATTATATCTTGTTTTCAAAATTATTTTCAAAACCTTCCTTTTAAAAAGATCAAAAATATCTATCCTGATTTTAAATACTTTTATCCTCAAAATAATCTTTATTGTCAAATATCAAATTATCCATGTTTTTAAACTATCTTTTAAATATAATATATTTCACTTTCAATATTTATACTTAAATTTAATATAAAATTATAGTAAAATTATATATGTTATTCTCTATATTTATTGATGTATTTTAACTATAGTCAAGTATATTTATAAAGTTTAAAATAGTTTTAAATATAAGATAGAAGTTATTTTCAAAGAAAAATAAATAACCAAAATTTACATAGGCTTGTCGACAACCCCTAGAACCCCTTGTCGACAAGGTGGCAGTTCATTTCAAAAATTTGAATTTCAAAAGAAGTGTCTATTCGTCATATCCTTTCACGAATGGACATGGTTGTTGTTCTACTATAAATAGGGGTAGTTTTGAACGAATTTAGATGCAGATTTTCTCTGATTTCACTCATCTTCTTCTTCCACATTTCTTTACAAATATTTTTACCCTTACTCTGCCGAAATCACCATTGAATCTAACTAGATCATTTATGGTTTGATTCTCTATCACTATCTCAACAAGATCTCGGTGCTATTCAGAGTTATAGGCTTCTTTGTAATAATTCAAGTGATAAAAGGTGTGATTGTAGCCTTGGAAATCAATCAAGCGATAAAGGTGTGATTGTAGCCTGTGAAATCAATTGGGTGAACTTGTTGCCTGTAAAATCAAGTATCTCTACCCAGAGGATTGTGAATCTGGAGTGGTATACCTTGTGGCCTTGAAATCGAGGGTGTAATTGTAAAAACTGATTTTGAAAGAAAATCCGTACTTGTGTGCGGGACTAGATGTAGAGTAACTCCAAACCAGTATAAAATCCGGAGTGTTCTTTCCTTTATTGCGTTTACTTTATATTTGCATCTGTGTTTGATTCTGTGATCATATCTATGTCTGAATATTGCATACATTTGTGTTCAAATTAATAAAAACTCAAAAAGAATTAGTAATTTCTTAATACACTATTCACCCCCCCCCCCCTTCTAGTGTTTATTCAAGCCTTAAGATCCGTAATCCGCATTTATCACAATTATTGCCCAAGGTCTATGTTTGATTTCATTGGGAGAGCGATGTAACATTGGTAGATCGCGATCTATGAAGACATAGCATAATTCGTGTGGCAATGAGTGCCTACAGGCTACATTGAGACTCGACTGATGTAATCTGCGATCTATGTGGTATGTGTGGTGAAGTTTCATTTGGCAGTGAAATTCGAGGGCGCTGATGCCTATAGTTACATAGTTTTTGCCGTGATGGCAACGTAACCCTAAGTGTAGCTGCGATCTGTGGCGGTTCCACAGTGAAATCTAGCGGCGCAAAGGCCTACAGTTTTCTATGGTTTCGCCGGGACGGCGACGGGATGGCGACGTAATCATCAGGCTAACTGCGACCATGGAGAGGGTGATGATTCCCAAAGCATTCTCACCAGAAATGTTTTCTACATTTTTACAAATGTTTTCAAAGTATTTTCATTGGGTGTTGAAAATGGGTCTGCTAAGTACTTATAGATTTTCAATCCTACGCCTGATCAACGTATGATCGAATTTCTATGAGAACAAGGATGGACTTGTTGAGAAATTGAGTTATAAAAAGTATCTTTATAAAAGCTATTTTGGAAACATTATGTAGATTTTAAAGTGTTTTGAAAATTTAAATAAAAGAGTTAAGGGTTAAAATGTTTAAGAATAATTTAACTAATAATAAGCTTTGTAATTAAAATTCTTGCTTCGTTCCTTTTCAAGGACGAAAAGTTCTAAAGGGGGAGGAATGTGATAAACCAGATTTTTGGACATCTGTTAATTGGTAATTAATTGGATTAAATTATTAAAAATACTAATTTGTAAGTTGAACAAATAAATTCTGATAATTAAAAAAATATAAATAAAATGATTTAGAGAACAAGGCTATACGATACACTAATATATATCTCCCTTCTTTCTTTTATCTTTCATTTTCTTCATCTTTCAAAATTTAAAACTAAAACTAGAGAATAAAAGAAAAATAAACAACCTCTTTCCAATTTCAAACTAAGAAAACTTCTTGATTCAATTTAAGTTCAACTTCAAGCTTAACAAAGTAGATCAAATCAAGTTTCCAGTTTTCAAAAATCAAGAGTATTTCCAGACTTTCAAAACTATTCCACTGTTCAACATCACTATGAGTAAACATTCATCCTTTAACCAAAATCTACTTATTTATCTGATGCATGTGATAGATAATGAAAGTAATGTTGTGAAATGTTTGCATGAATGTATAAATAAGCTTGCATGAATATAAGTATGATGTGTCGCGTGCATGTCTGTAAGCATGACTCTGTTTAGGTTTTCAACAGACCAAAACACTCAAAATTTGATTCCTCTTCATATAATCTATTTTAGATTATGATTTTTAAAGAAAATAGGTTTGTATTGACTGAATTCTATTTTTAAAAATGTTTTTATGTGGGATTATTAGGTAATTAACTGTAAAACAAGAAATTACAGTAAAACTCAAATCATCTCAAAAATTCAACAATCATGTTTTCCAGACTTTCATATATAATCTGTTGCATCTTTAAAAGCATGATTTTTAATAATAATTTCATGATTTTAAAGTTAGTATTTTGGGAGGAATTGAAAGATGAACGGATATGGGATTTTCATCAATTTCGGGTGGTCGCGAGATTCTGTAGCCTCGGGGTTGTGGCCGGAGGAAGGTCGAGGGTCGAAGGTCTCCAGAAAAATGGTGTCTTATTTTTCTGGTTGTTGTGGCGGCGAGGTGAGGGTATAGTAGGGTTTAGGCTTTAGTTTGGTCGAGGGCGTTTACATGACGATTTTGAATTCGTCTCGCATCGGATTGTGCCGGAGTAGGGGGATTAGGAAGAGGATGGTCTGGCGAGTCTCCAGGGGGAGCGGTGTGGGATCTGGGGGTCTGAGACGATGGGACGTCGAGGTTTTTGGTCATCGTTATGTTCCAGTGTTGTTCGATTTTTGCTCGATTTCGATGGGAGGATGGTATCGAGTTTCTAGGTGGTTGAACTGGATAGAGGGTCATCGTCGACTTACTGGTGTTAGCGTCATTGATTGGAGCGTTGACGATTGGTTGTGCAGGTGCACACGTATCTGTGTGTATTTATGTTATGTTGTAGGATTAGAGTTGAAGGAAGAAGAAGATTTGGACTCGGGTTGGACTTGGGGAGGTATCTAGTTGTACGCGAGTTTTATGAGAAGAGATATCGTCAAAGAAGAAAGGATTTGACTTGGGTTTGAGTCATGAAAGTCATTGGGTTTGGCTCGGGTCTGTGCTTTAGTGCATTAACAAGGTTTTAAAATTTAAAAGCAAAACAAGTTTTTTAAAAAACAATTTCCTTAACCAAAATGTTTAAATGATTAATGTTTTATTTAAATATTTGGGTTAGTTAAATGTTGTATAATAATTTATTTTTAACTTAAATAAGTAATTTTTGAATATTTTATTGTATGTCTGTTACTTAAATGAATTCTTTAATTGATTAAAATAAAATTAACTAATGTAATTAAGAAAAATGGTTAAGAGAAATGGTTTAAACTTTAATTAATTAAGGTCTTAAGTAAATATGAATGATAATTAATTAATTTCAATAATTAATTAAAATAAAATAAATGGCTTGTAATTAATTAATTAATTAATAAAAATTAAGAAGGGTTATTAGTAATTAATTTATTTTGTGTTAAATTGTAACGACCCAGGATTTTTAGTAATTAAAATTTTAATATTTAATTAATTTTAAATATTAATAAGTGAATTTATAAGTCGAATAAATTTTATTTCGAATAATTGGATTTAATTGGATAATTAAATCGATAATTTAATATGTTAAATTATGGAAATAATTGAAAATTGGGTTAAATATGATTGAAAATGATTTGTAAAATTTTATTTTACCATATTGAAGTTAGAACGATATTTTAGAACTTTTAAAATCGAATTAAAAGTTAATTTGTGAAAATGGAATATTTTAATATTTAATCGACTAGTGAAAATAGCCAATTTTTGAACAGTCTCAGAATTGGACGAATCTAGTTCCATTGGATCCGTAATAGTTAGTTATTACCGGATTTCAATTTTCGTGTCAATCGGAGTTATCGTTTGATCGTAGCAGCTCGAAACGCATCGAAATTGTTTTAATATTAATTTGGCGAGTTAAAATAGCCATTTTTCAAAAAAAGTCTCGGATTTCGACGAAACCAGTTTCATCGGATCCATAATGTGATATTATTATAAGGTTTCAAATTTCGTGTCAATTGGATTTACCGTTTGTCCGGTACGAATTAAAACGCCTAGAAAATCGTTTAAATCGGTTTAATTTAAATTAAACGTTTATAGCCATAACTCGCACAGATGTCCGAATTAGCTTCCGAAACTTGTTCCATTGTGTTCGGAACGCGGGATAAACCCTAGGAACGTCAGTTTCGGTGCGTAAATCGGAGTTCGGAATTCACGGATGAATAGTGTTCGATTTTTTTCCTATAAATAGACCAACAACCCTCACAAATAAAAAAAAAATAAGACAAAACCCTAATCTATTTGCTCAGCCGCCACCATAGGAATGCACGGCCGAAAATTCACTTCCTTTCTTCTCAAATTTCTTCAAATCCAAGCCTCGTTACAACAAACTTCCAACATGAATATTGTAGATCGCGATGAGATCTATCATTTCAACCGCTACGATCGGATATAACATCACGGATCGATGGGAATATGAGGTTAATGGTTTTATAAAATAGTTTAAAATTGGGAATTTGAATTTATTATAAAAAGTTGAAAATATAGGATTTATAAAATTTAATTATTTTATGAATAAAAATGGTGAAATTATAAAGGAATTTAAAGACGTTTTAAAGAATAATATAAATTGATTTATATTAAGAGATTTATAAATGGATATTTATAAATTGAAATATTGACATTATAAAACGAGTTTTTATAAGTGTTTGAATGAAGTGAAAATGAATTCCATAAATGAATGAAATTTATAGAATTATAAACGGTGAAGTTATAAATGGAATTTTATAAACAGTAGGTTTATAAAATTTGTAAGGATATTAAAAGAATAGATTTGGGTGAATAAATAAATCTTATAAGTTATAAGATTTATAATTGTGAAGTTTAAAGGAACGATTTTGTAAACAAATAAATTATAAGTATTTGACTTATAATATGAACCTTTAGTTTATAATTGAGTTATAAATCGAATAGGTTAATAAAGGAATTTATAAAAGGAAGTTGTTATAAAATAAATAGAAATGGAATTTATAAACGTTTTTTTATAAATTCGCAAACGACTTATTTTGATAAGTTAATTTTTATAACTTATTTATGAAGTTATATTCACGTTTTAGACAGTGAATAATCCTTTAAAATGAAATGTATAGAAATGATGAAATTGGTTAACGTAGTATATTCACGTTTTTGAATAGTGAATAATATGTTAAAGAAAATGTTTAGATTTGATGTTTTAAATAGAATTAAAACGATCTAACGATGTTTTAAAATGTGTTGAGGTTCGAAACCATAGATTTCAACATTTATTGTTGAAATAGACGTTTTCGAGAAATAAAAGGAAATGGTGGACTATAACACTGTTGTTATAGTAAATGATTTCCGAAAGGAAATGTTTTGTATAGTATTGGGATTTATATATCTATTTTAATTTCGAATCCCTATACTAGTGATTTTGGGTTGTCGTAACGATGTTTTACGTAGCATTCGTTTTGGCCCAAATAAATATGTTTAAGAGAATGATTTCCTTAAAGAATGAAATATATACTTAATCTCGATTTAAGTATATTGGATATTTTCTAAGTGTTGAAAATAAATAAAATTTGTGAATTACTTATGAATAAATAAGTATGGAAATGTTTTCCAATATAAAGTGAATATCTTAAGAATTTATCTTTTTGAAGATAAATTGAAATGAATAATTGAAATCGTATATCAGTAGATATTGTGAAATATAAATTCACTATGGAATTTATAAAAGAAAGGGGAACTTGTTTAAAAATAAATATTGATTTATTTTTGAAGTATTGAAAATAATATATCTTGTAAAGATATTTTGGAAAATAAATAATTTGGAAAATTATTTGGAAACTGGTGATGTGTGCATATCCATTGATAGTTCAATAACCGACTATCAATATTTCCCTTTGAATGGGTAATTGATGTGATTTTTTTGAATTTGAATGCCACACTTATTTTTGAATAAGCGCTCACTATTCGGGTTAACCGGGAAAGGACCATGGGGTCGTATAACCCATTCCGAATATGTGATACGTCGTTATGAATTGCATTTGAAGACCGGTGTTGAAGACCGGATCTTTTTGAAAGCGAAAGGACAACTCGTCGATTGTCTTTGCACCGAGTAGCTACGGTATAGAGACTCCCTATGTGATGGGAAGTCCGGACGTGATTAGAGATTATCCGGATTGCAAGGACTTCTTTGTAAGTGCCTTCGGTTCTGTTCGAGCCCGGAACAGACTTGTATGGATTGTATGTCTGACATTACAAATTGAGATATAAAGCCGATTTCTTTCAAATATATTTCTGTTGGTGGCGGAGAATTTATTCTCTTAGCTTAACACCCTTCTCTGAGACGTACGAGCTCAGAGGTTATGTAGTTGAATGTTATCAGCGATATATTCCCAATTTGGTAATGTGACATGCTGAGTGTTGCTGTGAAATGATCATTGTGTTGATTATTTGTGATAGGATCATTTGTTTGATCATCTATCTTGGTGATCATTTCTATGATCATTTGTTGACCCAAAGCATGGCTTTTGTATAAAGTATGTTTTTGTGGACGAGACTTCGTCGAGCCTCACAAACCGGTAATGGTCGAAACAGGAATTGTGCGGCAAGGTTTTCAGGGATCGCTTCCCTAGGGTATGACCATTCCTTCTGGAAAAGGGTAGTATCATGGAATGGAGCCCAGATACGTACTCATGTTGAAACACTTATTATTATGGTGTGATGTTGGTTAGAGAGCTCTCGTTTAAAGGTTCCAAAGGACCGGGGGTGGCATATCTGAGGGTTTGTAATATTCCTTGGGAAAAGGGATTCCCGGCTTTGTTTAGCGGAGAACGGTTGGTTCTCGGGGCGTCCTTCCAGAGGCGTTTCCATGTGGCAATGGGAAGTTCCTTGGCCTGACCATTTGTTGGAAAATCCATTCTTCAAAATACGAGCCTTGTACGGTATTAGTTGTATTACCTGCCATCTACTTATGGTGGCGCCCCACTGTTTGGATGGTAGCTATAGTAGGCATAGTTCGAAATGTCTATGTTGGCTAAGATTTATATCTTTATTTTCGAAATGAATTTTCTCTACACTATGCACTAGTAATAATATCAAATGTTCTTTTTAGTGCGTATCAAGCATCTTTGACTATCATAAGGAGAAATCTCCTCCGATTCTGCGTTTGCATTGTGTGTGTGTGCGGGAGGCCTTATGGTAGTCTCATTCTTAAAAGCATTGCGAATTGACTTTAAAAATATTCCTCTATTTTGATTTTTAAAGATAAATAAACTGTTTTGAGTTCTCACACCAGTCACATGACTGACTCGGAGTTTATTATTTTCCTTCCTAAACTCTAGGTGCCCACCAATTTCCATATGGGCAGTCAAGAGTTAGGTTTATCTGGATATTCTGGATATTCAGGAGTTGTTGGAGGCAAGATGGATGGCATGGCGTATTACTAGTATATAGTATTTCCTTTTCCGCTGCACTGTTTGTTGTTGTATGTTGTTGTACACTTTGATGATGATGTAACGTAATGTATAAAATGTAATAACTGATATAGTTCTTTGTTTAAAGATTATTCATTTATCTATTATATGTTGTTCCGCTGCGAATTGCAAGATTCTGTTGTTGTTCTGTTGTTTTCTATTCCGTTCTATTTTCTATTTTCTTTTCTTTCTATTTTCTATCTTCTTATCTCTTCCTCTACCTCTTTTCTTCTTCTTAAACCATAACATTTCGGGTTTCCGGCCTTCGATTTCTCGGCAGTCGATAAAGTGAGTATCGATGTTGAATTTTCGAAAGTCAAAAATTTTCCGGGACGTTACATTTGGTATCAGAGCATATGGTTAAGCGACAACCATGGTTTCTGTTAGGTATTACTCATTAGAGATAGGGTCAGTAGTACTCTAGAATGAGTTTGAGAGTAATAATAGCTATGAGAGCGTATTTGTTAGTGAATATAAAATTGTTTTATGTTGTGATGATTGGTTTATTGAGTGGCATATGAACTTTCGTCAGCGTGGTCCGCAAGACTATGCCGAAGGGGTTTCTAAACACTTGAATAGAACAATTCGGCACAATATTGATTTTCAATTGGGTAAATAAAATAATTTTTGCCTTGATTATATTTTATATATATAAAAAAATTCCAGAATTATTAAAGTGTATATAAGTTGATTGTTTAGATGTTTGAATAATCTAAATAAAAGAATAATTGTATAAGCAAATGAATTATAAGAATTGAATTATAATTAAAAGTGATTTACAATTGTAAAACAAACTTATATATATGAGAAGTGAAACTAATGAATATATTTTTGAATATGAGTTGTAAATAAAGATGAATTTAAAGTTAAATGGAAATTTACTTTAGAATTTGGAATCTGAATCGATTTATAAGTTGGAATTTAAGTTATGTAAAACCAAATAATGTTAAATGGAATATAACTTAAGTGTTGTTGAATGGAATTGATTTTGGTATCGAAGTAAATAATCAAGTGGATTAAATAAATGTGAACTTAAGTTATGTGAATGAAATTCAACTTTTGTAATTGAATTGAATGAATGGATTGAATGATAATCAATTGAATGTAAATTAAGTTGATATGGAATAATGAATATAAGTGTTAATTCATTAAAATCAAATGTTATTGGAAGTAGAAAGATTGAATGCAAAATCAATTTAATTAAACCAAGATGAATATGAGCAAAGGAATTTGGTTTTAATTAATATACATTGGTTGATATATGATTGTTAGTTGATTGTATATAATTCATTAAGAGTTAATGAAATTGGAAGCTAAAGTAATTGAAATTCAATTGGAAGTTAAATGAATCTTAAATAGAATTGAATTTGTTTTGGAAGTGAACCAACTTGAATATGAATTAGTGAATGCAAACTAATTGAAAATGAATATTAGTAAGAAACATCCACTGTTAATGAATCAAATGTGATTTAAATTGAAAAAAAACAATTCATTGAATATTAATGAGAATATGAATGAATATTTATTGGTTATGGATGATAGTTGGTTGATGTTTGCATTTGTTGCTTTAGTTGCATTTTCTATGTTGGCATATATAGTTATTATGTTGCTATATGTTGTATATTGATACTATTGTCTATATGCATGATTCTCATATTGTTTGTTGAGTGATTAGTAGGTGCGGATCGCGTTTGCTTCGCATTTGGAGCTCGCTTTCGCGCTATATTAGCCGTATATGCTCGCTAATAAAATATAAGGTACATATCTCGGATTAAATATCGTACTTTTACACTTTTTCCCTGCGGGATGCCTCATTACTTGATGAGATGTATATTTGTGATATATATACTGTCATTTTTTTTTCGGATCGAGCCGCGCAAAGGAGACTATGGCGAATTTTTCCGGAAATTTAAGGCGTTAGAAAAAATTTGAGAAAATTGGAAAATTTTGAAAACTTTAACTTTGATTTGAAATTGAAAGTTAAACAATAGTAATTGTTTTTGAAAAGATAACTAAGTATGATTTGAAAACTTAGTAAAGTTATTATAAGAAGTTTAACTATGGAATTATGGAAAGTTAATAGATTCTGTAACTTTTCTTACTTAATAATTTCGAGGACGAAATTCTTTTAAGGGGGGAAGATTGTAACGACCCAGGATTTTTAGTAATTAAAATTTTAATATTTAATTAATTTTAAATATTAATAAGTGAATTTATAAGTCGAATAAATTTTATTTCGAATAATTGGATTTAATTGGATAATTAAATCGATAATTTAATATGTTAAATTATGGAAATAATTGAAAATTGGGTTAAATATGATTGAAAATGATTTGTAAAATTTTATTTTACCATATTGAAGTTAGAACGATATTTTAGAACTTTTAAAATCGAATTAAAAGTTAATTTGTGAAAATGGAATATTTTAATATTTAATCGACTAGTGAAAATAGCCAATTTTTGAATAGTCTCAGAATTGGACGAAACTAGTTCCATTGGATCCGTAATAGTTAGTTATTGCCGGATTTCAATTTTCGTGTCAATCGGAGTTATCGTTTGATCGTAGCAGCTCGAAACGCATCGAAATTGTTTTAATATTAATTTGGCGAGTTAAAATAGCCATTTTTCAAAAAAAGTCTCGGATTTCGACGAAACCAGTTTCATCGGATCCGTAATGTGATATTATTGTAAGGCTTCAAATTTCGTGTCAATTGGATTTACCGTTTGTCCGGTACGAATTAAAACGCCTAGAAAATCGTTTAAATCGGTTTAATTTAAATTGAACGTTTATAGCCATAACTCGCACAGATGTCCGAATTAGCTTCTGAAACTTGTTCCATTGTGTCCGGAATGCGGGATAAACTCTAGGAACGTCGGTTTCGGCGCGTAAGTCGGAGTTCGGAATTCACGGATGAATAGTGTTCGATTTTTTTCCTATAAATAGACCAACAACCCTCACAAATAAAAAATAAAAAAAAATAAGACAAAACCCTAATCTATTTGCTCAGCCGCCACCATAGGAATGCACGACCAAAAATTCACTTCCTTTCTTCTCAAATTTCTTCAAATCCAAGCCTCGTTACAACAAACTTCCAACATGAATATTGTAGATCGCGATGAGATCTATCATTTCAACCGCTACGATCGGATATAACATCACGGATCGATGGGAATTTGAGCGCAAACGTGCCACGTTCATCACGCAATTCGAGCCTCATATGGTGGCCGAGCTCCACGTGGGGGAGGCCGAAGTTTGAGCATGTTCGGGGCTTTCGAATGCAAGTTCCTGATCGGGGTAAAGTTCATCGTGGAGGCGGCGTTTGTCAACCCTAATTCATGATAAATGGGTTCATGTGTGTGTTGCGGCCTGTAGGGTATTTGCGCATGAGGAGATGAAGATGCTAGCGCATGGCAAGGATCTGGAGACAAGGGATCTCACGGCTAGAAATGATTTTGGTTTTAAAAAAATAAAGTTTTGTTGTAATTTATAAATATAAATTCGTGTAAACTTTGAAATTGCATAACTTATTCATGCGAGGTCGGAATCTGACGAAACCAGTTGCGTTGGAATCGTATGGACGAGCACTACGCGATGGAATTGGATTGGAGTCGTTTGGAGTTAGTGAGAATTTTGGATAAAATTAAACGTCTGTTTAATTTTATTCGAAATAAATCGCTAAAACGAAAATTTAAATCAAGGTGAGAACTTCTCACTCAATCGAATCAGTTTCGATTTTATTTTAAATAGTTAGATTTAAAATATTTGAATGCATGTTTGAATGATGATTGTTATCTATTGATTGTTAAAATAGACATTATGCGCCGTTAGTAAGCGGATGTTATTTATTAAAAACATATACCGCGAATATTTCATAAACAGTGAAATTGGTATTATATATAATAGCAATATATATATATATTGGCATATGTATATATTGGAGTTGTTGATTCCCCGCATTTTTTAGCGGATGAGACCTTATTGCGCCGTCTATTAAGCGGATAATATTTTAAATCCCATATACCGCGATAATTCCGTACTGGAGCGGAATTGGTATTGTGCTAATGTTTGTGGATGCAGGAAAACAGGTTGGAGGGATCCAACTGGATTCCTCAACAGTTTTTATTTGATTTCAGATATTTTGATATTTGATGGATTATCATATCGATATATGATGTCGTTGTTGTCGTGATTGATTATTTGGTGTGTAGCATCATTGAACCAAATTTTGGGATTTTAAAATGATTTTTAAAGTGATTTTTTGAAAGTATACGTTTATAAAATATTTTTGGAATTGATCCATTTTAAATAAATATACGTTATAATTTTTAAAGTTATAAAAATTATGATTTTGAGAAATACGATTAAAGATTTATTTTTGAAAATATGAGGTTAATGGTTTTATAAAATAGTTTAAAATTGGGAATTTGAATTTATTATAAAAAGTTGAAAATATAGGATTTATAAAATTTAATTATTTTATGAATAAAAATGGTGAAATTATAAAGGAATTTAAAGACATTTTAAAGAATAATATAAATTGATTTATATTAAGAGATTTATAAATGGATATTTATAAATTGAAATATTGACATTATAAAACGAGTTTTTATAAGTGTTTGAATGAAGTGAAAATGAATTCCATAAATGAATGAAATTTATAGAATTATAAACGGTGAAGTTATAAATGGAATTTTATAAACAGTGGGTTTATAAAATTTGTAAGGATATTAAAAGAATAGATTTGGGTGAATAAATGAATCTTATAAGTTATAAGATTTATAATTGTGAAGTTTAAAGGAACGATTTTGTAAACAAATAAATTATAAGTATTTGACTTATAATATGAACCTTTAGTTTATAATTGAGTTATAAATCGAATAGGTTAATAAAGGAATTTATAAAAGGAAGTTGTTATAAAATAAATAGAAATGGAATTTATAAACGTTGTTTTATAAATTCTCAAACGACTTATTTTGATAAGTTAATTTTTATAATTTATTTATGAAGTTATATTCACGTTTTAGACAGTGAATAATCCTTTAAAATGAAATGTATAGAAATGATGAAATTGGTTAACGTAGTATATTCACGTTTTTGAATAGTGAATAATATGTTAAAGAAAATGTTTAGATTTGATGTTTTAAATAGAATTAAAACGATCTAACGATGTTTTAAAATGTGTTGAGGTTCGAAACCATAGATTTCAACATTTATTGTTGAAATAGACGTTTTCGAGAAATAAAAGGAAATGGTGGACTATAACACTGTTGTTATAGTAAATGATTTCCGAAAGGAAATGTTTTGTATAGTATTGGGATTTATATATCTATTTTAATTTCGAATCCCTATACTAGTGATTTTGGGTTGTCGTAACGATGTTTTACGTAGCATTCGTTTTGGCCCAAATAAATATGTTTAAGAGAATGATTTCCTTAAAGAATGAAATATATACTTAATCTCGATTTAAGTATATTGGATATTTTCTAAGTGTTGAAAATAAATAAAATTTGTGAATTACTTATGAATAAATAAGTATGGAAATGTTTTCCAATATAAAGTGAATATCTTAAGAATTTATCTTTTTGAAGATAAATTGAAATGAATAATTGAAATCGTATATCAGTAGATATTGTGAAATATAAATTCACTATGGAATTTATAAAAGAAAGGGGAACTTGTTTAAAAATAAATATTGATTTATTTTTGAAGTATTGAAAATAATATATCTTGTAAAGATATTTTGGAAAATAAATAATTTGGAAAATTATTTGGAAACTGGTGATGTGTGCTTATCCATTGATAGTTCAATAACCGACTATCAATATTTCCCTTTGAATGGGTAATTGATGTGATTTGTTTGAATTTGAATGCCACACTTATTTTTGAATAAGCGCTCACTATTCGGGTTAACCGGGAAAGGACCATGGGGTCGTATAACCCATTCCGAATATGTGATACGTCGTTATGAATTGCATTTGAAGACCGGTGTTGAAGACCGGATCTTTTTGAAAGCGAAAGGACAACTCGTCGAATGTCTTTGCACCGAGTAGCTACGGTATAGAGACTCCCTATGTGATGGGAATTCCGGACGTGATTAGAGATTATCTGGATTGCAAGGACTTCTTTGTAAGTGCCTTCGGTTCTGTTCGAGCCCGGAACAGACTTGTATGGATTGTATGTCTGACATTACAAATTGAGATATAAAGCCGATTTCTTTCAAATATATTTCTGTTGGTGGCGGAGAATTTATTCTCTTAGCTTAACACCCTTCTCTGAGACGTACGAGCTCAGAGGTTATGTAGTTGAATGTTATCAGCGATATATTCCCAATTTGGTAATGTGACATGCTGAGTGTTGCTGTGAAATGATCATTGTGTTGATTATTTGTGATAGGATCATTTGTTTGATCATCTATCTTGGTGATCATTTCTATGATCATTTGTTGACCCAAAGCATGGCTTTTGTATAAAGTATGTTTTTGTGGACGAGACTTCGTCGAGCCTCACAAACCGGTAATGGTCGAAACAGGAATTGTGCGGCAAGGTTTTCAGGGATCGCTTCCCTAGGGTATGACCATTCCTTCTGGAAAAGGGTTGTATCATGGAATGGAGCCCAGATACGTACTCATGTTGAAACACTTATTATTATGGTGTGATGTTGGTTAGAGAGCTCTCGTTTAAAGGTTCCAAAGGACCGGGGGTGGCATATCTGAGGGTTTGTAATATTCCTTGGGAAAAGGGATTCCCGGCTTTGTTTAGCGGAGAACGGTTGGTTCTCGGGGCGTCCTTCCAGAGGCGTTTCCATGTGGCAATGGGAAGTTCCTTGGCCTGACCATTTGTTGGAAAATCCATTCTTCAAAATACGAGCCTTGTACGGTATTAGTTGTATTACCTGCCATCTACTTATGGTGGCGCCCCACTGTTTGGATGGTAGCTATAGTAGGCATAGTTCGAAATGTCTATGTTGGCTAAGATTTATATCTTTATTTTCGAAATGAATTTTCTCTACACTATGCACTAGTAATAATATCAAATGTTCTTTTTAATGCGTATCAAGCATCTTTGACTATCATAAGGAGAAATCTCCTCCGATTCTGCGTTTGCATTGTGTGTGTGTGCGGGAGGCCTTATGGTAGTCTCATTCTTAAAAGCATTGCGAATTGACTTTAAAAATATTCCTCTATTTTGATTTTTAAAGATAAATAAACTGTTTTGATTTCTCACACCAGTCACATGACTGACTCGGAGTTTATTGTTTTCCTTCCTAAACTCTGGGTGCCCACCAATTTCCATACGGGCAGTCAAGAGTTAGGTTTATCAGGATATTCTGGATATTCAGGAGTTGCTGGAGGCAAGATGGATGGCATGGCGTATTACTAGTATATAGTATTTCCTTTTCCGCTGCACTGTTTGTTGTTGTATGTTGTTGTACACTCTGATGATGATGTAATGTAATGTATAAAATGTAATAACTGATATAGTTCTTTGTTTAAAGATTATTCATTTATCTATTATATGTTGTTCCGCTGCGAATTGCAAGATTCGGTTGTTGTTCTGTTGTTTTCTATTCCGTTCTATTTTCTATTTTCTTTTCTTTCTATTTTCTATCTTCTTATCTCTTCCTCTACCTCTTTTCTTCTTCTTAAACCATAACATTTCGGGTTTCCGGCCTTCGATTTCTCGGCAGTCGATAAAGTGAGTATCGATGTTGAATTTTCGAAAGTCGAAAATTTTCCGGGACGTTACATAAATTAAATTAATTATAAATTGTGCGATTAATTTATCTTTCTTATGGATGATTAAATTGTACTAAATGCCTGGATTGATTAATATCTTTAGTCTGTTAATTTGTGATATTATATGATGTGAAATGCTTGGATTGATCTGTTAATAAATGTGAATCAATTATTTAATTAGATATCTGTGATGAATTACTGTGTGAATATGACATTCTGAATTTAAATTGAATTGTTTTCCTTAAACAACTTGGCTTAAAAGATGGCATTGAATTCGAAGAGATCGGGGTCGGATATCAGTAATATCCGGAACCACTTCGATTAGTAATCTATAATTCTTTATAGATTTGATTTGTAAATCAAATAGGCTGGAATGGAATAAATTAAGTAAACTTGGTCATTTAAACTAAGTAACGGTAATTGGATATTATTTTGTGAGATAAGAATTGGCTATAACAAGATAAGAACTTGTAGTGAGGTACGAGTTATCCTGGTTTTCAAAGAAGCTTTATAACTTAAGTATTTCATATTAGATGGGTTTACTCAAGTTGGTTTCCAGGCTGACTCGGGTGTTACTTTGTTGTAATGCTCGGGTCAGACCGAGTATTACAGATTTTCAGGTTAGGACGTTCTGGAGCTCAAGAGGCGAGCTAGATGGCAGGGATGTATGGAGTATATTCCGCTGTGTATTAGAGTTTGTATTGGTTGTATTCGAGGACAGGTTGTCATAACTGTCTGTGTTATTTTGAATGATTGTGCTCCGGTATATTGTGTGTAAATTGTCATTTACAGCTTTTCTTAGTATAAATGTTGTTATTTGATATTATATTTTGTTCTGCTGCGATTGTGAGATTCTATGTTGTTGTTTTCTATTTCTTCTTCTACCTCTTTTTCTAATTTACCCTAACAATCTGGAATTTTCGGCATTCGATTGCTCGGCCTTCTATATTGACTGTATTAGTGTCAAATTTTCGAGGTCGAAAATTTTAGGTCGTTACAATACACTTCTCTTGAAACATATATTGCTTTTATTTTGATTAATTTCGAATAATAATGAGATATAGTAGATTTTGAATTGACAAAAAATAGTCATTTTTCGTGCTTTAGGAATTCAATCGACCGAGTATGTTATTCAATCGACTAAACTTGTATAAATCTCAAACCCAAGGAGAACACCCAGTTTTGGTCGACTCAATTATAGTCTCAGTTAACTGAAACCAGTCGATTGGAGTGTTTCCCAATCGACTGAACCTAGGAATTTTAGTTTCCAAAATTGATTTGTTTTATATATTTTCTATATTTTAATTCTTATTCCTATTTAATTTTAAAACATGATTATTTTTTGTTTGTTTGACATTGCAATTTATTTAAGATTTCTATAAAGAATATTTATAACGTTTAGATTTATTTAGTATATTTTAAATGATTTAATAACTTCTATTCTGAAAATTTATTTTTACTTAATATATATAGTTAATAGAAGTTAAATTATTTTTATGAATATTATGAAATGATTTTCTAATGTTATTGAATGGCTTTAATATAATGATTAATATATTTAAATATATATATATATATATACACACACTAAAGATTTTAATTATATATTAGATAATACGAAATGCTTAGAAATTACTTTGAAAGTTATTTAATTATAGAAAATTTGTAAATGACATTCATAATTATATCTAACTTATAAAGTAATTTGGAAATTTGACTTATATATATGTGTGTGTGTGTGTGTGTGTGTTTATGTGTGTGTGTATGTAGTATGTTGATTTGGAAAGGAATTCTTATATTTAAATCTCATATTGTTATATGTATCTGTGTGTGTAAAAATTTAATATTAAACTTTTATATCTAGATCTTATTTTGTAATATATATATATATATAAAGTATTATCCAAGGTTCTAACGTTTTATAAATTATCTATAATCAATATGAATAATTAAATGAGATGTTAATTATATACAATAGATTAAATATCATTTTATCATATTATTATTTCTTATTTCTTTTGCATTTGTCACCGTTGATATAGATTTTAGTTATTTTTTAAAATGATACGTGATGACATTTTCTTTTTGGTTAGTGTTATTTTATTCTATGTGACGAGAAATCTGAATAAATGGTTTAGTGATACCGTCTGGTATGGGATTTTCGGTAGCACTTTTCTGATTATTTTTTGACTTGTTATATAGAATATAGAAGGAGCGAGTGTGATGTGTGAGTACTGAATAAACGGGCTACTAACATGTGGTGGTATGAGATTATGATATTTATTCAGTTGTTCTTATGCTCGTGGGTGACATACAATACAGGGTATGTTGCATGTGATACTTGCTGCATTGAGCACTTTATAGCCGAGCGTCGGCTTATTTGTAGAGCCATGTGACATTCATTATGTATTCTATATGCCTGTTAACCTATGTCCATCTTAGTTTCTATTTTGGTAGTAAACCAGATTGGCAAGTATCCACCATGGCAACCGATCGTGATGTCGTGCCCCGGATCCATAACACCATTATTGTATATTATATTTGATGTGCATCGTTGTAGTAGTGGATGGGTTGTTGCCCATAGCCCCTTGTGTCACATTGGCTAGCAGTCTATTACCATTAGTGCTAAAGCAGGGTCGTGACTGAGGCTACGTGTAGACGAGCTATTGGTGGATGGGGCCACGATATCCGTCGATGTAACTGAAGACTATAGGAACATATCCGGCTATTAGCATGAGGCTAATAGACTATGGGTTATTGGAGTGTACATGTGAATAGCAGTCTTCCTTATGGTTTTGGTATGGAAGGTAGACATATATGACATGCGATTATACCTGAGATACTGTCTAGAGTATGGTCAACCCCGTATCTTTCTTTGACATGCATGGCCATCTATCTATTTGGATTATGACTCATTTTATTACTTTGATTATGGTAGACCCAGGAATGTCCATTGTATATGTGTGTGTATGTGTGTGTGTGTAAAATCTTGGGGCATTGTTATGTTAGCCCAATTTACTTGATGACTTCATTTTTCATGGTGATGTTTTATAAGGCGAAATTAAGAGATATATTTAGGCATTATAATGTTCTTTCTTGACCATACTCTAGGACATCTTGTTATTGACGGTTCCTGGATTTTTATGATAATTTCTAGATATTTATGATTCACCCATTGGATACGATTTTCGAGTTCGCTACTGATTTGATTTATGTGGGGGGTGATGACACTTTTCTGCATGAGTTTCTTATAGATGTTGACTTGGGGAACTTTTGAGACTATTATGCTATCTCTGTTATACCTTTTCTATATTATTTCCATATACTATATTACCCTTATTATTATAGACATAGTCTGACCCCATGTGTTATTTATAATACTCGAGTCAGTCCGAGACATTTCAGGCTCAGAGACAAGATGACCATTTTATGGACATTGGGCATTGATGGAGACTAGGATGTCATTAAATAGTCATTGTATATTATTGAAATGTATTTGAATTCATGTATTGGACGTTTTAGTGGTGGTGTATATTTTTCGTATATTGGATCTATGTATACTTTCCTATTGTATATTATCGCTCCGTTTTGACATTGTGTTCTCTCCGTTATTTATTATATTTATATTGTGCACTGTTGTGTCCTAGAGAAACACGGGTCCATTGCTTTGTACTGAGACCGTGTATATCCATGGTGAGTTTTATATGATATGAGATATGTACGATGTTAGTCCAAGGGAAAATTCACGTGTGTGAACCCCACATTGCCTCATTATCCGTATTATCCGACATTGTTGTTATCTAATACTCTTAGGTAGTATGGATATAGAGGTGGGGGCATTGTAGTAGTATTAATAGAAGAGGCGCTAGAGCTCATGTAGTAATGCTTTTGTAACTGATGTTGGTTGGTTGGAATAGTGCTGGAGGGGATGTTATTAACATCGGAGTCGTTGACCATTGGACTTGGCGGTTGTCGCCACCAGTGGTAACAGTACCACTAGCACTACTCCAACCACCACTACCAGTTATAATAGCACTACTATGTAAGTCTTCTAGCTCATTCTATCAGTATTACCATGTTGTCATGTCATGCGACCAGCTTCAGACTCATACGAGGAGGTATGAGGAAGAGATAGCTAAGTAAAGGAAGCAAGTCGAAGCCTTATACCAAATATTCGGTCGGTAATTTGAAGTGCACCACCTCCACCGCCATAATCATTAGATTTTTTGTCTTGATATGATGTATGATGTATATATTTATGATATTTTTTTCTATATAGACATGTTTTGGCATGATATGTTATATATGGACATGATATGGTATGGACATGATGTTGTGTATGGACATGTATGTATCGTTTTTATGAAATTTTTATGGCGCTGTTTTACTTTTTGTATGATTTTTTGGTTTTTTTGGTTTTACACGTATTTGGATATGATATCATGTTGGTTTGGTGTTATACTTTTCTGTATGGCATTACTAGAATGGCTTATTTTGTGTAGTGGTTTGAAGGAAAGAAGAGAAGCAAAAATGCTGAAAATTTGGTTTTAGTAAGTCATCGGCAAGTCGTCAGGAAATCCAAATTTTACATTTTGGGTTAGGCATCTACAAATCATCGGCAATACTATTGTAGGAAAGTTATCAAAAAAATAGTCGTCAGTACTGTGCTAATGGATGTCGTTGGTAAGTCATCGAAGACAATTTTGATATGAGGTTTATACCGACTACGGTACTGTTAAAGTCGTCGTTACAGGGTTTAGTGATGACTTAATGTAGTCGGTAAAACCCTGTATTCCTCATACTGACATGTCATCTCCCCTCTTTATTTTTCAGATTAAATTCAATTTTAAATCAAATAAAATAAAAGGTGTGTAGTTCTTTTCGATTGCTAGCATTTTCTATAAAGGATTGAATCACATCCATAGAGTACATTCTATTTAACATTATAGGCGTTTCTTTAAGGCTACGGTTTATATAACATCATGTTTTCTTCAATTTATACATACACACACATACATTTATGTTGTTATATATGAATTCAAATATTTATATGCTATCTATTAACATTTAAATATATTATATAAAAATAAATTTTTTATATGTATGTTATCTTCTTCTGGCCATAATGTAAAAAAATCAAAAAAAATAATTTAAAAACATTTTAAAAATAAATTTTAAATTTTAAACTATTGTTAACACACACACACAAGCATATATATATATATATATATATATATATATATATTCATAAAGAAATTTAAAAATTGAGTATATGCGTTATACACGTGCATATAATAAAAAAACATTTTTTCATATATATTTTTTATTTGAAAACTAAAATGTAATATTAATTAATTTAGAAGTATTAAATTTTTAGTTAATATATTTATATATACATATATATATATATACATGCATATATGTTATCCAAATAAATATTATCTACAAAAAAATCATTCCGATTTCCGTAGGAAAATTTTAAATTTAATTTAAAAAACATTTTAATCCTTGCGAATTGAATCAAAAAAATTGAATTTTTCAAAATTTTGTGTGGTAGAAAATAAATAAATTATATGCATATGTATAAGTGTTATCCGGCCTTGTGATCCAGGCATTTTTAGACTAGACAGAACGGTCGAATGGTTCGATAGCAAATCAAAAATCTAGAGCGATAACTGCATGATTCAAACATCAATTGAAGCTCAAAGATATGGCCACAAACTTATCAAATATTAAAGCAAATTATCTATCCATTAAGGTGGTTCGATGGCCAAAGTCGATGGTAAGCGATCCAGCAGCTATTATTGGAATCGATACCGATCTGAGAGGCTCAGATTGGTACTGATCCACCTTACTTCGTCAAACTAAAGTGCATTACTTCCCTAACAAAGTCCATGGAGAAATGTAAGTGGAACATGGATCGTTGACGATCCATAACTCAAACCTCAATTGACAAGTCCAAACTGTGGAGTATAGATTTTGTTTGATGGTAACAAATATATTCTATATTTGGTTTTTTTTCAGAGTGTGTTGCAATTTAAAAATCATCACAACATAATTTTGTTTTTAATTAAATTGTCATCCACTGTATTTCACATGTCTAATTTTCACATAGTACTTTCCAAACACACAAAAATTTGTTTGTAAAATAATATATATTTATTATTCTCAAAAAGGAAATATTGTCAGAGATTGAAGTTAATTTCCGTTTACTATTAATATATATATATATATATATATATATATAATAACTAATGTGTTTGTCCATTGTTTCATCTATAGGTTTGTTATAAAATCTTGGCTGTGAAAAAGTTTCCTTTCAATAAAATGAAAGTGTGCATACATAAAAAATGGAAACAAATTAAAGATATGAAGTAGGGGATATTTCAGTATGCAAACAGATGCAGTATATATGAAGAAAGAGAAATAAATGGCTATTTGAAGCGAAGATTTATATACACAATCAGACTTTATATTTTGAAAGATACAATGGAGTTTATTTCACATTATAAAAAGATTTTATTTTTCAGCATCGGAAACGAACTCTTACAAATCCTCCTTAATATCTTCTTCCATATATTTTCCACATATACACATTCTCTCTTTCAGCCTACATAAACTGAGTACTTAAAAGAAAAAGATCATTGGATACAAACAAACATTTCTTATCAAACCAAAATCAATACATTATCCGATCGTATCTCCATTTATCTTCATCATCATTTAGAGTATCTCAAGTTCCAACCAGTGTATCAATCAAACTACATATCTATAAATCAGGGTAGACTCGACCATCATCTCCTTAGCAAAGTATCTCCATCCATCAACAGAGCTCAAACAATTCAAAGATCAGTTTGTACTGAACATAACTACTTATAATAGTTCCAAAATGCTCAATAACTCATCACCAAACATCATCACCTTCAGTACTCATTTCGTCAAAGCCCGACATAAGAGTTACAACCGTTACCATTCACACCAACCACCAGCAATGCAGATTCAGACCTACATCACTCAACGACATCAAGGTAAAGTGAATGACCGAAGCAATCGAATATATCCAGACCTAAGAGACGGAGCAATGTAAACTACTGAACCTCATCCATCTTTAAATTAGAGACCACAGATCTCGGCACCCTTCACTCTAGCATAACAAAGACTCTCGGCAACAAAGGATTTGATAGTGTCGACATCAAACACTTCTAAGGCATTAACGGTGAGACAAACTCAAATATAGCAGCAGCATTTCTCTTACAAGGCGACGAAAAAAAATTCAAGCCGCGACGATGTGATGTCCAAGATAATCCATATTAGATCTCGACACTAAGGTGAAGCAGTAGCCATGATTTCCAAAAAGCGGTGATGAGCTCCAGTCGGATGTGTTGAAGTCAATTTTTAGGAGTTGAATTTGTTTGAGAGAGAAACATAAAGTTGGTGTGTTGGATAATAATAAAATGGTGAAGTCACGTGAGCACAGGGGAGTTATTTTATTGTTGTGTGCATTTTTTATTTGTATTTTGTTTTTAAATTTGTAATTCTAGAACTTTTTTCTAGGAATGGGCTATATGGTTTTGTAATTCGGGGATTCTAATCTCAGGGCATCGAGTTTATGCAGAGTTACCGAGCATAGGGTTAGTATTTAGGTTAGCAAAGAGTGCGAGTTTACATGTGTTGTAAGCGTTGAATATATAATCCTAGCAGTAACATTAGGGGCAGCAGTAGGCATTAGGCCAAAGTTGGGTATATCTTGTGTTATTTATTTTCTACATTTACGTTTCTGCACTCTATTCTATATTTTATTAGCATCTCTGCAAAATATTTTTAAATACCCTATTCACTCAACCTTTAGGGTATATTACTCGATCCTACAAGTGGTATTAGAGCCTAAGTGCTAAGTATACTCTAGAGTCATGTTTGTGTCTAATAATGTTTTTTTAAAGGTCAATCAACAGCTAGACCACATATATTCAATGGGACCAATTATGCTTACTGGAAGGCTAGGATAAAAATATATTTGCTCTTTGTTGACTATGATGTTTAGGATATAGTAGAGACAAGGTACACTCCATCTATAATGACAATCAATGGTGTAGAATTTCCTAAGCCCAAAGACAAATGGGACATAGCAGATAAGAAATTGCTTTCATTTAATGCTAAAGTTTTGAATTCTCTTATTTGTGCTCTTGATATGGCTAAATTTAATGTAATTTCTGATTATTTGACGGCGCCAAAAGTTCGACACACTTTGGAAGTTACACATAGGTACATCTTAAATCAAGGAATCACGTTTCTCCCTACTCAGCAATGAATATGAGAATTTTTTGATGTTAAAGGACGAAAGCATAAAAGATATATATGGACATTTTCCAGTGCTAGTATATAATTCCAGAGCTTTGGGCAAGGTGTACACTAAAGTGGAGTTTGTTCAGAAAATTCTAAGAATTCTTCCAAAGAATTTTGAGGCAAAGGCGATTGCTATACAAGAATCTAAAGATCTGAACAAACAAAGCATGGAGGAACTGATTTGAAATCTGATGACTTATGAAATGGAACTGAAAGCTGGGGAAAGACCATGACAATTGAGACTCCAAGAAGAAATCAATTGCATTCAGCATCACTCTTAACAATGATGATGAAAATAATCCTACTACTGAGCTGGCAAGGTTGATAAGTGGTCTTAAAATTTGGTCCAAAAGAAATTCCAAGTTTACAGCAAAGATGAAAGGTTTTAAGTCAAAGTAATCTAAAAGCTTAGAAAGTTCAGATGAAGAAATTATTTGCCACAAGTGCAAAAGGTCGGGTCATATCAAAACCAATTTTCCTATAACAGACCAAATTTTCGACCCTCGAAAATCCACACTAATACATCCACTGTATCACATGCCGAGCAATCGAATGCCAGAAAACCCGATTATTTGAGAAAAAGAAAGAAGGTAAGAAGAAAACTAAACAATACAGAATCTCACAACGGAACGAATAATCTATAATATACAACCAGTCTTTACACAAAAGCAAAATTGTACTATGTATATATACAAACATCAATCAGAGTATGCTAACCTATTTCAGCCTGGACAATTATAACAGTCGTCCTCACAATTGCTGATAACACACCAATGAATACAGTGGAAAAATAACCATCTATGTGAATACGTCTCTGGGCCTCCAACTCGTCTCTTGAAGCTCCAAACATCCAAAGTAATCTATAATATACTCGGTCTGACCCGAGCATTATAATAAAATAACACCCTAGTCAGTTTGGAAAATCAGCGTGAGAAAAACACACCCAACTAGATTTAAACTTATAAGAAATCTTTGAAATCAAAAGTATCTCGTAAGCCCATGCCGCACACAAGCACGGACAGGTTTTTACCTTACGACAACCAAAACCACTTTTATATAAAAATCCTGTGATATTATAATAGTTTCTAAGTACAAATACTTATTAAAATAGCTGAAATTGTTACATTGATTAAATTCCAGCATATTAGGCTCTACAATCATAACCATAAAGGAACGTATTGGAGAATGGATTCCATACAATGACTAGGCACTGGGGTACCACCTATCACGGTACATGTCTAGAAAATGTACCGAGGACCTCGCTATATTCCCTACCAACACAAGACTGGCCTACTCTTAATCAGGATAGTATCGAATATGTTATTACCCCGGTTGCTTTGCGACCCTTTTTATCGAGATCTCATGCATAAGAAATCAATAAATATGTAGATGTATTTAGGAGGATGACAGCATACCCTAATGGGTGTGACCCACTTAGCCTTGCTGCATCTCCCTTGATTTTCCGTCATTCTCGGTTGATGAGGCTTGAGGCTACGTTCACCTTTTAAGAAATTTTACACTTAGAATGCTTATTGCCCTCCTATGACAATGTGTTGATGGCATTCATCCATACAAGTCCGCTCTGGGTCTGAATGAAACCGAAGCCACTATTCCTACTACATCCATTTTGGAATCACCCTCAGGATTAGTTGCGATTAGCCCTTGCACTTCACATCTCTATCTTTGATTCCATGCTCTTTATGATGTCTTCACTTTGAAACGCATTCATTGGGTCGAAGTTGTTTTCGGATAACAGATCTGATCTCGATCTCTTCGAAACAACGTTCGATAATTTTCGGTAAACTCAACCCCGGTTCTCTAGGAAATAAACAGACAAAGATAAGATCACCCCCTAATCGTTAGTAGATGGATTCCCTTATCATCATCCTAGAAGAACCAAACGAGATTATATGCATAGTACATCATCATCGAAAATGATTGTGCCATATAACTCACGTCTTTCTCCTAGATATTTTCAAAGTTACGTTTGGGTCCAATTTCGATAGTCGGTTATTTAACTATTGAATAATAACATTCAATCAAGATTTTATTTCATTTGGAAAAATCAACATTGGTTCAGTATATAAGCAATCACTAGCCCCTTTTAATAAGTCTTTATACATACAGTTACTTTGTAAATTACTTGTATATAAACACTTTAAAAGATATACTCGCAAATCCTTATATTCCATATTTATAACTATCCATATACTTATTCCAACAGTATAAATATACCTACAAAACTTAGAAAAGTTTCCCTTTTACTCGATTCTCAAATCGTTTATAATTTCCTTTACAATTCTCCAAGACCGCTATAAACCATTTTATAAATCTCCAAAAAAAACATTGATAATTCTTTTACCAAGAATTCAGTCACTTATAAATTTCTTGTACCTTTCAAAACCATTTATAACTCTTATGAGCCCATATACCATTATAAACTACTTTTATAAATCTATAACCCCGCTTCTAAAATTTTGTTTATAAATATCTAACCATTTGTAAACTCTTTCACCTTGTAAATAATATTCACTAAATTCTTCGAACCATTTTATAATTCCTTCATAAAATCTAAATCTTCGACCCCATTTCGGGTCTCGAAAACATTTATATATAATTTTAATCATTTACCACAACATCACTATATGATAATAATTATTATTAATGAACATTATAAATAAATGGAAATCATTAACTTTATATATCTTGAAATAAAAATTAATCATTCTAAAATATTGTTTAAGAAATAATAACAAAAATTAGCCTTACCGCTTTATAAATAATAATAATTTACCTTAAAACCTCATTAATGATCCTTATTATAAGTTTCAAAGTATAATTATTCTTAAATAATTAATCTTTCAATTTTTTAACCTTTTTATAATTTCTAAAAACATATTAATTATAAAAAAATAACTTTTAACAATATTAAAATAATTAAATAAATTTAAAATAATATTAATATGATTATATAACTTTAAAACAATTTTAATATAATTAAATAACTTTAAAGGAATATTATTATAATTAAATAACCTTAAATTAATATTATTATAATTAAATAACTTAAAAAACAATATTAATATAATTAATTAACTTTAAAACAATATCAATATATTTAATTAGATAATCCTTAAATGTTTTTGAAATCCAATTTTGGATTTAAAAATCGTTTCTTGTCTCAAACCAATTCCGACTTGGTCGGTAATTTGTAGTATTTTCAAAGTATCAATTGGAGGCCAATAACCACCCAACACTTATCCAATATCGATATTGATTTTTCTTACCACTACTGGATTTTTAATTCCAAACATACAACGATGTTATAACTACAACATCTACAATCATATTTATTAATCAATAATCTATATAAAGGAAATATTATTGAAACATATAATTCAATAATAGCGAGGAGTACCGTTGGATCCCTCCAACCTGTTTCCCTGCATCAGAAATGTTAGATAAGCATAAAATATAAATCAACTGCTTCGAGGCGGGATTCTTATACACAGGGTCATCCGCTCTTACACGGGAATGTAATAGGGTCTCATCCGCTCCAATAGGCGGAAATATATCTGAACCAACTAACAAATGTTATAATTCATCCAAACAATCATTCAATAATTTTTATCAACTACATATCATACTAGTTAACCAAAAAGGTGAGATTAACATACCGAAGTTTCTTGTTGTCGCCGAGGCGTTTTGGTTTAGAACTAAAACTGTCCGATTTTATCCTAAATTTCCACAGTCTCCAAATCTATCCAAACCAGACCATTTCGAAGCTTTCGTCATCACGATCGTAAAACAAAAAGTTTCGTCTCAATCCTACCTTGTATGAAGGAGTTATCAATTTTATAAGTTATCGAATTAAATTTAATTTAAAAGTTACACAACTCAACTTACATAATATTACTACACTACCATCACCTCCGTCTTCTCCCCCCCCCCCCAAATTAAATGTGCACATAGATAACCAAAAATAGCCATGCACGGATATGGAGCTCCAATGCTCCATTTCACGAATCAACTTCGTCGTGCCGCTCCTCTCTGGAATCTCCACCTATCCATACCATTGACGACAACCCCCAGATCTCCAATCAAAATGCGTCGCAGCCCTCCACCCCAGGCCTGGCACTATTCACTCGATGATGCGATCCATTCCGAGGCACTACGACTTCCTGAACTTTGACCCCAAGTGCTAAACAACCTCATGAATCCAAAAACGACCTCCATTTCACAAATCGATGAACCAATGTTCGAGAATATGAAACCCTAGTGGTCGCTACTCCATACGACCATGCCGAACAGTGATCAAACAGCCTCAAACACATACCCAATCGAACATCTCCTCTAAACATGAATTTTAAAAATCGTTTGAGAATTTTTTGTTGAGTAAATGGTTAGAGAATTTTTTTTGAAATTTTCAATTTCTCTTTTCTTCTCTATAAAACTGAAAGGGAGAGGAGAGGGAGAACGCGACTTTTAAAATGGATGGTGGGTACGATCATAGATAGGTAGGGTGGCTGATAAGAAAGGTTAGTGTGTGTAAAGTTAAATCGAAGGAAATATATTATTTAAAATTCAAAAATATCAAGATATTTAATTCCGAACTCAAATCGAGGCATGCTACCTGGCGTTCCCAATATTGTGTCACTATTTCGAATGCAATGGAACTAGTCTCGATCCCCAATTCGATTGTATAGAGAAGATAGCTTTTTGAACCCAATTATTATATTAAATCTTCAATATTAATTTCAAAGCGTTTCTATCCCGTACGAACGTCTGATCGCTGCGAAATTTGATGGTGTATTATATTCATTATTACGGATCCAATGCCACTGGTTTCATCAAAATCCGAGACAATGCCCCAGAAGATTATTTTTATATGTTATTTAAAACGAGTTATTTTCAAAAATCAGTTAAATCACTTTTAAATGAAATTCAAAAGTTTTATTATCTTTATTCTTATCAAAAGAAATTAAATAAGCCTTTAAATCATTTTTATCCAACTTAAAATCCAAGATTTAATCATTTAAACAATTTTAACTATTAATTTTCAACAATTAAATTATCCAATAAATCGCTATATTTGAAATTCGAGTTATTAAATTTATATAATTAACTTTTCAATATTTAAATTTAATTAAACATTCTGATTTCAAATAAATAATTCTAGGTCGTTACTTGTCCGCTAATTCAAAGTGAGAAAGCATTGAAAAAGAAAAGAAGGGCCTTTGCTGCAACTTGGGATGATGAAGAAGGAGAAGAGTGCACTGATAGTGATGAAGCAAAAGAAAATCTATGTTTGATGGGACATTCAACGAACAAAAAACTGAAATCCAAAAAAGCCGAGCTACTTCGCATAAATGATAGGACAAAACCAAATTTGATAAAAGTAAAGAAGCTCGAAAGCTTAAGTGTGAAAACTATTAGGCCCCATTTGGCTAGTCGTTTTTAGTTTTGTGTTTTCGTCTATACAAAAGCGCGTCAATTGTATGTATTGTTGAAAAACAAACAATTTTGAAAAATGAAATTAACATGAAAAATAGGAACCAAGATTATTATTTTTTTGTGTTTCAAGAGATAACAAAAGCATGAAGAATAATCCAACATTTTCGTTGTCCGTTGGTCGTCGTAATGGCTAAGAATTATAAATCTTCTTTTTTTATTTCTTGCTATTTTTAGTGCAAGTTGAAAACACAAAACTCAAAATACAAAATGAAACCAAACGGGCCCTTAATTTTTAAAAAGGAGTTAGATGATTGTAAGAAAATCTTGAAACTCTCAAAGATGAGATATCAATTTTGAAGAAAAATGATGATGCGAAGAGGGAAAATTACATTAATGGATGTACCATGCCTGTAGAAGAGAACACGTCACTTAAATTTAAAGTCCAAACTCTTGAATCAATTGTTAATAAATTTCTATAGGTGAAAGGTCATTAAATATGCTTTTGGAAAATCAACTATACGCAAGCAGTAGAAAAGATCTTGATTTTGGTAAATCACAACACAATAGGGAAAACATGATAGACAATGCACGAGGTAAAAGCGTATTTCCAAAATGCCTATGTTGCAGTAAAATTGGACATGGTGTTGACAAATGTTGGTATAGGAACAAGTGCCAAAATGTTAGACAAATTTGGGTTCTTCTCTTGATAATTTTAGTTAGAATAGGAATAGGAGCAAAGATGTTGGAGAAATTTGTGTTCCTCAAGGCTTCCTTGATAATTTTTGATTACTAAGCTCTTGTGTCGCAAATACTAATGGACCTATGAAGTTTTTAGGTCGTCTTTTTTTTCCTATGTGTAGATATGTTGATGGGCTAAGAAGCAACTACGATGGATGTAGATATCGAGTTGTTCTATACATTTGATGAGTGATAATTATAATGTTCCTTAGCCTAGGAAAATGAAGTGGAGATCCACTAAATTTGGATAAATATGGAAATACAAATGCAACTTCAAAGATAAGAAAAGAAGATTTTTGAATGTTGCAAAAAAAAAAATTGATGTTGTGGAGTATGTTGTGCGCTTGTATGATGATTCTTGATTTTTACTTGACATTGATGATGAGAGCTCATGAAGTTAGGCATAAAATCAGTGTCTAAGATATCATTGTTCAGCACCGTTGGCAGCCTAGATAACAAGTGGTATGTTGAAGTCATATTTTTTATTTCTTGTCAGAACATCTGGTATGACTTATAACC
The DNA here is from genome assembly GCA_030765085.1 of Allium cepa. NCBI lineage: Eukaryota > Viridiplantae > Streptophyta > Magnoliopsida > Asparagales > Amaryllidaceae > Allium > Allium cepa. The sequence goes on along the minus strand of CM060928.1, from coordinate 111,605,456 downwards.
TTTATGATTCCTCTAGCTTGATAGCTCATATGTCTTACAGATTGATTGATATTTCACACAATTGTTCATGCATATATTGAGAGTTTGCATTTTGTTTTTATTTTGTTTAATTTCAAAAAAATACAAAAACATGTTTTGTTGTTTCCTCCTTATATTTTTTTTGTGTTCTAAAGAAAAAAGAAAAACCCAAAAATATGTTTTTGCTTTCTTAGAATTTTTTAGTTTGCTCTCTAGTTTATCCATGCTGTGAATATTTTGAAATGAGACTTTTTGGCTAGATCATTGTCATGAATTTTTGATGAAAAACTTGATTTGATATGAGAGCCTTGACTCGAGAATTCTTTGACTTGAAAGTGTTGATATGAAACTTCTTATGAGAAGAGCTTTCACATTCTACATTTGATATATTTTTTTGAGATTTGTGATGAAATTTTCTAAGACTGAACATTTGATTTTTATTCTGATATACTAATGTATATACCGTAGACCATGTGCTCCTTTTTACACAAATAGCTCTAGAACAAATTCATATTACATGTTCGAGGATAGAATACAAAACTAAAATACTTTTAAGGTATTTACAAAGGATTCACTTTATAAATCATATCACGATCAATTGACTTTCTTATGTGTTTTTCAAAAGTATTTATATTGATTGCATAGATGATTAAAGTTATTGCATTTTGTACTTGACTAAATAATGACATTATGATATATATTTTTGATAATCAAGCTTATGTTGTAGTTTCTATTTTTGACTATTGCATATCCCACATCATCTCTGAATCTACCATTTGATGATCACTATCGACTTACCTTAGTGTCTTTCTTTTCACTATTATTCTTGTTCTTATATCATTTGGAAAAATTGACATACCTGAATCTGATTGTTGAAAACCTATGAAAAATATAAGATAACGGACTCCCTAAGCCACAACAAGTCTATAAATGGGTGTGTTGATTCTCATCAAGTAATGTCCATCTTCATCTACGAGACCTTACGACAATGCATGGATGGAAGATCATGATCTTATCTACAATGAGGTAGGGATAAGTTATTCTAACTTGATTTCATAATATAAACCATTTAATTATGTAACATCTTATGGGCTATGTCATTTGAACCCCACTACATATAACTACATTTTTTTGTTACTCTCCGTCCGCTAGTGGGATATGACTTTGGCCGGTATAGTTACTATAGTTAATGGTTGATTTTTCATTAAATATGTAGTACCATATTTTGATTGATGTTCTTTGCTCCGCTCATTATACTTTTGATAAAAACAAAAGGGGGAGAGAGCAGTTAAGATTTGATAATATTATGGATTCACTATTAATATCAAAAGAAATATTTTGCTTTAATATTTTATCCTCGAACACATATGCCACATATATATATCGGGAGCACGTTATACATATTGAAACAACTATGCTATGATTTTGATCTTATAATATCAAGTACACACTCAACACATGTTACACTTGTCAATTCTTAACATGTTGTTTGTTATCATCAAAATGGGGAGATTATGGAGTATACTTTTTGTTTGATGATAACAAATATATTCTATATTGGTTTTGTTTTTAGAGTGTGTTGCAATTTAAAAATCATCATAGCATAATTTTGTTTCCAATTAAATCGTCTCCACTGTATTTCACATGTTTGATTTTCACATAGTACTTTTCAAATGCCTAATTTTTTTATTTGTAAAATAATATATTTATTATTATCAAAAAGGAAATATTGTTAGTTATTGCAGTTAATTTCCATTTGATATATATATATATATATATATATATATATATATTATATCTAATGTGTTTGTCAAGTGTTTTATTTACAGGTTTGTTATAAAATCTTGGCTCTGAAAAAGTTTCCATTCAATAAAATGAAAGTGTGCATACATCAAGAAATGGAAAGAAATTAAAGTTATGAGGTAGAGGATATTTCAGTATGCAAGAAGATGCAATATATATGAAGAAAGAGAAATAAATAGAGATTGGTGGTGAAGAATTACATACACAATCAAACTTTATATATGGAAAGATACAATGGAATTTATTTCCCATTATATACAAATTTTATTTTTCATCATAAGAAGCAAACTCTTACAATTCCTCTTCAATATTTTCTTCCATATATTTTCCACATATACACATTCCCCCTTTCAGCCTATATAAACTGAGTGCTTAAAAGAAAAGGATCAACGGATACAAATGAACATTTTTGTTAAACCAAAATAAATACATTATCCTCAATGCATTATCTGATCATATCTCCATTTCATCATCATTTCGAGTATCTCAAGTTCCAACCAGCGTATCAATCAAAACTGCATATCCATAAATCAAGATAGACTCGACCATCTTCTCCTTAGCGAAGCATCTCTATCCATCAACAGAACTCAAACAATTCAAAGATTAATTTGTGTTGAACATAACTACTTGAAATAATTCCAGAATGCTCAACAACTCATCGCCAAACATCATCACCTTCGGTACTCAATTCGTCAAATCGCCATATAAGAGTTACAACCGCTACCATTTACACCAACCATTAACAACGTAGATTCAAACATACATTAGTCACCATCAGTACTCAACCACCACCAACGTTTCTCTTTCAAGGCGGCAATAATTTTTTTCAAGCAGCAACGACATGGTCTCCAAGCAACTCCACATTGGATCTCGACACTAAGGCAAAGCAGTAGCCGTGATTTTCAGAAAGCGATGACGAGCTCCAGGCGGATGTGTTGAAATCGATTTTATGAGTTGAATTTGTTTGAGGGAGAAACATAAAGTGGGTGTGGTGGATAATAAAATGGTGAAGTCACGTAAGAAAAAGGGAGTTATTTTATTGTTGTATGCATTTTTAATTTATATTTTGTATTTGGAACTCTAGAATTTTTTTTCTAGGAATGAGCTATAGGGTTTTGTAGTTCTAGGATTATGATCTCAAGACATCGACTTTAGGCAGATTTACTAGGCAAAGGGTTAGTATATTCAAGTTAGCAGAGAGTGCGAGTTTAAGGTATTGTAAGCATTGAATATATAATCCTAGTAGTAATTTTAGGGGTAACAGTAGGCATTATGTCAAAGCTGGGCAAATCTTGTGTTATTGATTTTCAAGATTTACACTTCTGCACTCTATTTTATATTTTATTATCATCTCTGTGAAATATTCTCAATACCCTATACAAACACCTCTCCCCCTGTCTAGGATATATTACTCGATCCTACACAAACTTCATAGCAACCAAATTAAGCGACCTTGGATCGTCATTAAACCAAGGATCCCAATCAAATTCAAGCCCATTCCAAGCTAGTTAAAATCCAAAGGAAGATGCAAACCATCATTAAACTTCGAGGGATCAACTAAAGCTCAACGAACAATCAGTATGGTCCGCCACTAATCCATATGCCTCAGTTAGGTACTGATTCATGGAATAACTGCTGATTTGGCCCTGATCTTTTCAGGCAACCTTTTTCAGAATGTGGAGAATGTGGGAAGAATGTGGCAGAGACAAATTCGTTGACTTTCATCTATAAATAGGAGATGCGAGGCATTTTGAAAACTTTTTTGTGCATTCTAAATTTTCGTATTAAGATAGCTATTTCTTAGATCATCGCCTATCCAAGACAATCGATCCATAAGATCTTACTTGTAAAATTTTGCAAAAATCATTAACTAAGTTTCAGTGGACGTAGAGCAGTGTTTAGCTGAACTACTATAAATTATTATGTGCTTTTCTTATCCATTTTTATTTTAATTTCTCCTTTTTATTCTCTTCTACAAATTTCCACCTTACTTGTGCCAACTTTTGATGTAAGTATTTTGGTGCTTTCATTGAGAACGTTTCAATCTCTTGATGTTTTGATCTATTTTCAAACTTTGGATTGCTTTAGTCCATGAAGTAGACCTTCAAGTTTTGTTCTTGAGGTTCGTGATTTTTCGTATTTTGCCAAATCTATCACAGGATCTACCAATGTAATGGCCCAAATAAATACCAAGGAAAAATCGATCGCGTCCAAACGCACTAATGACGCTGAGAATGCTGGTTCACAACATGTTAAAGAAACCATTCAGCCTAACACTGCTGAAATTCAGAGCGCTTCAGATTTAATCACCCGGGTTGAGTTGGATAAGATGATGAAAGAACTGAACGATAAGTTGCTTGAAAGCCAAAATGCAATGATGAAACAGATGAGAGAAAACTTAGATTTGATAACCCAGCTCTCTCGAGGTCATAGAAGGAACATATGAGAATTGTCGCCTTCCAACTCTAAAAAAAATTCCTCCTCATCTGGAGAAAATCATGGCGAAGAAAAACAGAGAATAAAAAGAAAAGGTTGGGACCTCGAAAAATGGGTTAGGCAGAACTCGGGTTGAAAATACTTAGGTCGGTACCGAAACAACTTTTCAAGTCGGTACCAAACTGAGATGCCTTGGCCTGAATGATGGTGACTATGTTGCCTTACATGATAGTATTGATAATGGTGATGACCCTGTTGGTAGTGGTCACAATGCTGGAGTTCAGATGCCTGTTACTAACTCATTGCATAGAAGTCATAGAAATTAATCAACTGGACAAACGATTCTCCTATATATAGGAACTAACCGAGAATGTTCGTTAGGCCAAACACTCAAGGAAGCCAAAGATGATTATCATTTTGTCAATCTGAGTATCTAGCAGATATGGTGAGGAAGTTGGTAAGTGAAAACCAATAAAGGAGAAATGATGATTGGGGTTCTTCTCCTAGTAGGAACCCGTTCACTAAGGAGATACTGCGAGAGGAAAACCTTAGAAGGTTCATTGTGCCTACAATGTCGTCTTATCATGGAACTGCTGATCTAAGATAACATTTGTTAAAGTATGAACAGCATATAGATAGCTCCAGAGCTACTGACACCGTGCATTGTAGAAGTTTTCAAATATTTTTAGAAGGAGTAGCCAGGATATGGTTTACTCGGTTGCCTTTCAGGTCTATATCTTCATTTGATCAGCTAGCCAGAAAGTTCATGGAGTAGTTCAGGTTGCTTGCAGCTCATCCAAAGGACGTGATGTCATTGTGCAACATTTTTCAGAATTTTGGGGAATCTTTGAAAAACTTCTGAGTAGATTTAACTCAACTATAAAATAGGTAAGCATTGCCAACACGAACATTGTTTTGATGACTTTGATTATAGGAATACATCCTGATATAGATTTCAATAAATGGTTAAAAAAATGAAACCCCAATAGACTATGGAGGAGTTTTGCAAAAAAAAGGTGACTCGGTACTTGTGCTTGGAAGAGGAAATTATGACTGCTGGGAAAGTCGGTGGTGGTAATTAGCTGAGGTGGTTCAGAGTAATTTGGCTATAAAATAAACCAGCGAGAGTTTCAGGAAGGTTGTTGTTAAGGTAGGAAAAAAAAACAATGATCTGAATAAGAAGAAGAACCAAGGCAATGGAGGTTGGAAACCAGACTACAACAAACATCCAAGGTTTCCCAAGCATGAATATTACACACCGTCGAATGCTATAGTTGAGAAAATTTACCTTGCAACACAAGGTACTGAGCATTACAAGAAGCTGGTTCAAAAGGAGTCGACTGAAAGAGAGAAAATGTCTGGGAAGTATTATCGCTTCCACGAGACGCATGGCCAAAATACAAATGAGTTTAGACATTCACGAGACGTGATCAAGGATTTAATATGTAAAAAGAAGCTACAAAAATACATGAAAGCCTCACAGGATGGCACGCAAGGAAGTGCTCAACCCCAGGGGAAGTTGCTCCAATGAGGCCGGGCTAGGCCTAGTGAGGATGAGGCTAGGCAGCTTGGGAAAAGACTTATTGTCAACACGATAACCGGTGACCTTATTCAGCTAAGAAGAGCTAGAATGAGATAGAAAATATGGGAGCTCATTAAGGCATGTGGTACAAGAGAGTTGCTTTACCATCAAAGATGGAGCTTCAGCAAAGAAATTGAAGACTACGACAGAAGATATTGTGTTTAGAAACCACGATGCTGATGGGGTCGAAGTTCCAACACTGGACCCTTTAGTGATAACGGCCATGATTGGGCCAGCTATTGTGAGGAAAGTTCTTTTGATTGCGGAAGTTCTGCAAATATTTGTTCTAGATAGCATATGGCTAGACGATGATGGATGATCAGGATCTGAAGCCATGTAAGTCCCAGATTCAGGTATTTAGCGAAGAGGTTGTAGAGCCTATTGGGTGTGTTGACTTACCTGTGGGTTTAGGTTAAGGTAACCACTAGAGAGTGTGGGTCATGACCTTTATTGTGATGCACACATTTTCTGCATATAACGCCTTTCGGGGCTGACCGACCCTCACCGACTTCCTGGTGGCACTAGTCCCATGATGTCTAATGGGGTTATTCCTTGTGAAGAATAAGGTCGGAGTCATCCAAGGTGTCCAAAATGTAGGATGTGAATGCTAGGTTATAGAGCTGGGAGAAGCAAAGCGACATGAAATGGGGAAGGATGTGGAGAAGACTCGCTGCATCAAGTCGATTGATGCATAACAACCACCGCCTTAGCCCTAGCTTGGTTGGTATAGCAGATTGCATAAGTTTATGGATCTAAAGAAAGAGCTAGAGGATGCTAGGGTGGCCCAAGCTGAGTTGATGATCAACGTCCCGATCGATTAAGATGATCCTTCTTGGTTCCTGAAGATTGGATCTCAACACAATAGGAAGATTAAAAAGGAGTTGGTGAGGTTCCTCCAGGAAAACCTGGACATGTTTTCCTTACCACATTCAGATATATGTGGAATATTGTCGAAGGTAGCGTGCCACGCATTGAATGTAAACCCCAAATGTCCTTCTATGAAGCAGAAATGATGTAGCCTAGGTCCGGAGCGATATTTTGCATTGAAGGAAGAAGTGGATAAGCTAAAAGCTAATGGATTTATCCACAATGCTTTATAACCTGAATGGGTATCCAACCCAGTGCTGGTTAAGAAGCCCAACGGAAAATGGCAAACATGCATCAACTATTCAGACTTGAATAAGGTATGCCCAAAAGAGAGCTTCCCGCTACCGGAGATCGACAAGCTAGTGGACTCTATAGAGTGCCATGAACTGTTACCGTTCATGGATGCTTATTTCAGCTATAACCAAATCCCAATACACATCCCAGATCAATAACACACCAACTTCGTAACTAACCTAGGATTATATTGTTACCTTGTTATGTCGTTCTATCTGAAGAATGCAGAAGCAACCTACCAGAGATTGGTAAATTCAATATTCAAGAATCAGATTGGGCATACAAAGGAGGGTTATGTGGATAATATGTTTGTGAAGTCATAGCAACCGATGAACCGCTTGGAAGACCCGATAAAGATGTTTGGCATGCTTTGAAGATATGGAATGAAACTCAACCCGTCAAAATTCTTGTTCGGAGTCACATTAGGAAAGTTCTTGGGTTTCATCGTAAACTCAAGAGGTATGGAAGCCAATCCAGCACAGATTAAGGCCCTAAGGAATGTCAGAGCCCTAAAAATGATAAAGGAGATGCAGAGCTTGAATGGGAAAGTAGCCGCTTAAATCTATTTATTTCAAAGCTACAAATAAGTGTATACCGTTCTTCGATGCCCACAAAATGAGAAAAGGGAATTTTTCCTGGATGTAGGAGTGTAAGGACTCTTTTTAAGACTTACTTGATCATTTGGAGAGACCATCTGTTTTATCGAAGCCTTTGGAAGGAGAGGATCTACTTGTTTATTTGGCAGTACCTGTTCATGCTTTAAGTGCTACTCTGTATGCAAAGGGGCCAGGATCCAAAGGTTAGTATACTACATAACAAGCAGTTAATGGGATAGAAAGAAATTATCCAAAGTTGGAAAAAATAGCCTACTACTTGTTAATTGCATCAAGGAAAATTCATCCCTGATTTCAATCTCATCCAATCAAAGTATTAACTAACCAACCTCTAAGACAGGTACTGACCCGAGACTTTGGGAAGGTTGTTGAGGTGAATATTGAACTAAATCGGTACGATGTATCTTATCATCCCAGGAGAGTGATCTGAGGACAGGCATTGGCTGGTTTCATCATCGAATTCACCACCTGGGAAATGAGGAGAGAGAAGATGGCACGGAGCAAGTGCTTAATGGAAGTTGTACACAGCAGAGCATCCAAAGAATATTGCTTGAGGATAGGAGTGGCTTTCGTGACCCTAGAGGAACGATCAATCTACTATGCCCTGAAACTTGAGTTTCCCACAGCAACAACGAAGCGGAATACGAAGCACTAATTGTGGGACTCAAGATAGCAAAGGAATTTGGAGTCCGGACCTTACATATATATAATGACTCTCAATTGGTGGTCTGCCGAGTAAAGAAAGAATTTCAAGCTAATGGAGCAAGAACAACCCCTTATTTGATGAAGGTTCTAGAACTACTCAATAATATTGAATAGTACACGATAACACACATTCCTAGGAAAGAAAACAAAATGACTAATTTTCTAGCTAAGCTAGCTAGCTCTGGGGATGCACAACTCATGGGTATAGTTCTAGTAGAGGCATTTTTGGCTCCTAGCATCAACCAAATGGATGTCGATTAGATCTTGGAAGCTGAAGTTGAAAAGGAATCATGGATGACTTCGATCAAGAAGTACTTCTTAATAGGAACTCTTTCGAATAGAAGGAATGAACGAATAAAATTCCTACGTAAAGCCCCATGATTCATTGTTTGGGAAGGCGTATTATAAAGGAGAGGGCTCTCGGCTCCTTTGTTGCGATATGTCTCGAACGAAGTAGCTAAAAGGATCGTTGCAAATGTACACAAAGGAGCTTGCGGTAATCACTAGTGGGCACACGTTAGTAAAAATTATTCTTCGTTGTGGATATTTTTAACCAACCATCAAACGAGATGTGAGTGATTAAAGAAAAAGGTGAGATAGATGCCAAAGATTCATGAAGATTTCCAAATTCCTACCAACAAAAATTACACAAATGGTCAGTCCACGACCATTTGCAGTATGGGAAATTGATATTATCAATGTGCTACCAATGTCAAACGTTATAGCAAATATACTGTTAACCCCGTTCCAGCTTACGAGTTAAGAGGCCCACGAGTTAAAGGAGTCAACGAGTTAAGGCCCGGGATGGGCCACGACTTAAGGTGCTTAACGGCTCAGGAAGGATCTACGACTCAGGAAGCCTCACGACTCAACAAGTCACCGACTCAACAAGTTAACGACCTAAAGCTCAAAGCGACTTAAAGGGTTACGACTCAATGACCCAAGGAGAGATTGTACGACTTAAGGAACCTTATGAGTTAAGGAACCTTACGACTTAAGGAATCTTACGGGTTAAGGAAGGTTTGCGAGTTAAGACATTAATGACCTGAGGAATGTCACGACTTATGGACGTCTACGACTTAAGAGGAATGCGACATAAAGGTGATACGACCTAAGTCTTCAGAGACAAGTTCAATACCATGCTATAATGAGATAACTCGTTGACGACATACGACTTATGATGAGTCGTGTACGACTCATACTAACATCAAAGAAAGTTGAACTGGTTAACTCGTGAATGACTCAGGACTTGTGTTATTCATAGGAATGGGAGCTAGCCCAGTAGGTCGGCCGCGTGTTAACATGAGACGACTCACCATGACTCGTCCACGACCTAAAGTCACTAAGTCGCAGCCCGCTATCATGATACTTATATCAAAGAGGAATGACTCATATACGACTTAAGACTTGTGCTATATTCAGAGGATCGAAGGCGCTCTGATACGAAGCTGGGGTTCAACCTGTTGAGTCATCCACGACCCAACCTGACTCGGCTATGAGTTAACGATGAGTCGGGTACGACTCACGACTCAAGACCGAAAACTCCTATAAATACATGACCACTTCCAACATTTGGGGGGACTTTTTGCTCATTCATTCCAAGCGCCGTTACTCTGCTGCATTCCGAACTACTTCAACACTTAAAGCTTTTGAGATATAAAGAACGCCTCAAGGAACTTCATGAAGAAATCATACATGTCCAACATGAGTTCAAAGATTTTGATCGACATTGAAGTTTAGGCTACTTGTTCTAAGTCACTTGTAACTCGAAGTGTGTTGTAATCAAAGTGTAATTGCATCGACTTGTAATCAAATCGTCAATAAAGATATTCAAAGTGGACGTAGGCTCTCTCTTAAGCCGAACCACTATAAAATTGCTGTTGTTTACTGCTTTTCCGCTATTATCTGCTTATAATCTTTTCCCGAGCTATCGGGTGGTGCTTTCACAGTTACACTTCATACACCGGGGTGTTAGCGTTCAAATTTTAGCGTTAACATTTTTGGTGCTTTTACTGAGAATCGAACTCAGGGTGAATTATCATCATTGCTTCACAGAAATTTGTAGAGAGAATTTCCTTGAAAACCAGAAGTCTATCCGAGATTATGGCTCCTGGAAGGAAAAGTAGATCTGTCAGATCTAGGAATGTTCAAGAGGGAACCTCCGCTTCCCTTGTATCGAATCAAGCCACTCCAGCTGTCGGAGTTACAAAGGCAGAGCTGGATGCTGCAATCTTAGGGCTGAACCAGCAGATAAATGCCCAAAATGCACAGTTCGAGGCACAAAATGCCCAAAATGCCCTAATTCTGAATAGGTTGAACGATTTTCTTGGGGCAAACCGTCAACCGGCAGGTAATGAAAGGAACTTTGCTGGCAACATTCATGATGCTGAAGAAAGGAATGCTCCTGAAAGGGCTGCTAGCCCCTTTGAACAAACACTTCCTGAGGTTGGTGGATCTAGAACTCTACATAATGAGGAGTATCTTTCTGGAATGGTCCGACAAATCATGAAAGAGAGTATGCAGAGGGTTGAAGACGAGAAAGAATGGGGTTTCGCCCCAAGTAAAACTCCATTTACTGAGAAAATCTTAAAGGCTGAATTCCCAAGGAAGTTTGTCCCTCCAACCATTCCAGCTTACAAGGGGACAAGCGATCCGAACGAATTCTTATACAAGTATGATTGGCACATGACAGGTGCCAGAGCCTCTGATGAGATAAAGTGTCGATATTTTCCTGTATATCTAGAAGGTGTGGCTCTACTATGGTTCACCAAGCTGCCAGTCCGGTCTATAGATCAGTTTTCTGACTTAACCCGGAAATTCAAGGAGCAGTTCAGACTATACGCTTCAAAAGCCAAAGATGTTATGTCGCTGTCAAGTTTAGAGCAGAATCCAGGTGAAACTATCAGATCTTTCTTAAACCGCTTTAATATAGCACTGGCTGAGGTGGACAATGCAGAACCGCGAATGATATTGACTTATCTGATGAGGGCTATTGACAAGTCGAGCGAATTTGGGAAATGGCTAAACATGAAGGAACCAAATTCCCTTGAAAAATTCTATAAAAAAGCAGATGAATTCATACGCCTGGAAAGCCGTCCCGTACCGGTAAAGGCAGTGTTGGAAAAAGCTGAAGATAACACTATTGCTTCACGCAAGAATGAATCTGTAGGGCAAAAAAGGGAAAATAATAATGGGAAGAAACAGAGTAATCTGAAGAAGCCTCGATCCTTCAAGCCATCAGAGTATACTCCTTTATCAGATACGCCGGAGCGTATCTACCTTGCCACTAAAGATTCTGTTGACTTTCCTAAACCTCTTCCTCTGAGGACCGGGAAAAAGGCTATACAAAGTGGCAAGTTCTGCCGCTTCCATAATCAACCCGGTCATGAGACCGACGAATGCCGCCAATTGAAAAATCTGATTGAAGAGTTGCTAAGGGAAAACAAGCTGCAGCAATTTGTGAAAAAGAATAGCAACAACCCTTCTTCGTCTAGTCAGGGGCAACAAGCTCCTGCTCATCAGCCTAGGACAGGTGAGAAGGCTGCAGGGCATGAATCTGGAAGGCCCATTATCAATGTCATTACAGGAGGACCTCACCCAGCAGGCAGAAGCTGGGGTGAGATGGAAAGGTATACCCGAGCTTTGAAGTATGTACCGACCGAGGAAGATGTATTCGTTTTGGAAGGTGCTATGCCCCTGAAGCAACAAAGAACTTTCAATGATGATATTGTGTTCAGAGCCAGGGATTCTGCAGGTATCGAAGCTCCTACCTTAGATCCCTTAGTCATCTCGGCTGGTATCGGGCCAGCTATTGTCAGAAGAGTTCTCATTGATTGTGGCGCATCCTGCAATATCCACTTCAAGAAAACATTCGACCAAATGAAGATCCCTATGGCTGATGTGCAAGCCTCATCGCAGAAAATCGCTGGCTTCACTGGAGAGCCAAAGAAGCCGGTAGGAACCATTGATTTGTTTGTGGAACTTGGAGAAGGAGAGAGAAAAGTGGTCCGCAAGCAAACTTTTGTGATTGTCGACGAATTTTCTGCTTACAATGCTTTCCTTGGCCGTCCAACTCTCGCAGCGTTCAAAGTTGTTCTGGCCCCATGGTGCCTCACCATTAAATTTCCCACAGATAATGGAGTGGGAGTCATAAAAGGGGATCAAAATGCGGGGCGGGAATGTTATCTAACAGAGCTACGAGAAACCAGAAAAAGAGAAATGGGAAAGGATGCGGCAGCCCCAGTCCGCATCAAAGAACCAGCCTTGTAGCAATTACAGGGCGGACCCTGCACTGGCGAGCACAGCGGAGCAAGGAAAGAAATGGATCCTAGAAAAGTCAGTGCAGGGGGGAATAGAGTGGTACCAGTGGAAACGACAATACCAATACCTATTGACCCAAAGGACCCAAACAAGGTGTTGAATGTGGGTTCACAACTTAATGCGTCAATTCAGAATATCTTAATATCTTTTTTAAAGGCAAATTTAGATGTTTTTGCTTGGACTCATGCCGATAGGTGCGGAATATCCCCAGAAGTTGCAGTACACGCTCTAAATATTGATCCAAAATTTACACCTGTGAAGCAGAAAAGGAGAACTCAAGGTCCAGAAAGGTCGGCAGCGTTAAAAGAAGAAGTTGATCGGCTCATGGAGAATAATTTTATCAAGGAATCTACCTATCCGAATTGGGTTTCAAATCCAGTGCTGGTTAAGAAAGCCAACGGAAAATGGAGAGTATGCATCGATTTTTCAGATCTAAACAAGGCCTGCCCCAAAGACTGCTTCCCATTACCCAGAATCGATCAACTGGTAGACGGAACGGCGGGACACGAATTGTTATCTTTTATGGATGCTTACTCCGGATATAACCAGATCATGATGCATGAGCCAGATCAAGAGGACACGAGCTTTATCACCGACGTTGGTCTTTACTGCTACAGAGTTATGCCCTTCGGGCTGAAGAATGCAGGGGCAACATACCAAAGACTTGTTAATGTTATGTTCAAACCGCAATTGGGCAAGACTATGGAAGTCTACGTCGATGACATGTTAGTAAAGTCTAAGAAAGCAGTGGATCACATAGAACACTTAGCAGACATGTTCGCAGTCCTCCGAAAATATAGAATGAAGCTCAATCCTTTAAAATGTTCATTTGGAGTGGAATCCGGCAAGTTTTTAGGTTTCATCGTGAGCGCAAGGGGCATTGAGGCTAGTCCAGCTCAAATTACCGCCTTAAAGGAAATCAGAGCCCCTAGAACAAAGAAGGAGTTGCAAAGTCTCAATGGAAAAGTCGCCGCCTTGAGTCGGTTCATTTCCAAAGCCACAGATAAATGCATCCCATTCTTTGACGCCCTAAAGAAAGGAAAGAAAAACTTCGATTGGACTCCCGAATGCCAAAAAGCCTTTGATGAATTGATTCGCCATATGGAAACGCCTCCAATACTTTCTAGGCCTGGCGATGGCGAGGATCTTCTTATATACTTGGCAGTATCATCTCATGCTTTAAGTGCAGCGCTGATACGAGAAGACAAGAGGATTCAACATCCAGTTTACTATATCAGCAAAAGACTCACTGGGGCAGAGATGAATTACTCTAAGTTGGAAAAACTCGCCTATTGCCTACTAATTGCATCTAGGAAGTTGAGGCAATATTTCCAAGCTCATCCTATCAGAGTCCTCACTGATCAACCTTTAAAGCAAGTCCTGTTTCGCCCTGAGGCTTCGGGTCGTCTTCTAAAGTGGAATATTGAACTCAGTCAATATGACATCACTTATCATCCCCGAAAAGCAATCAATGGACAAGCTTTAGCGGATTTCATCGCAGAATTCACAGATAAGGGTAACAGTGAGGAGGAAACGATCGACGATTCACCAATCCAATGGAAGTTATATGTCGATGGCGCGAGAAACGACTACTGTTCTGGAGCCGGAGTTGTACTCGAGACCCCTGAAGGTCGATCATTATGCTATGCACTAAGATTGGAATTTCCTTCAACAAACAATGAAGCAGAATACGAAGCCCTTATCGCTGGCCTAAGGATTGCTAAAGAACTAAACATCCGAGCATTACAGATCTTCAGTGATTCTCAACTTATTGTATGCCAAGTCAAGAAGGAATTCCAAGCGAAAGGAGGAAATCTGCCCGCCTACTTGTCGAAGGCTTGGGAACTCCTGGGTGATTTCGATCATTACATGATAAGTCATATTCCTCGAGAAGAAAACATGAAAGCAGATTCTCTCGCAAAGTACTCTAGCACAGGTGAAGCTCAATTTCTGGGGTTAACTCCAGTAGAGATCCTGTCGACTCCGAGCATTGACGAGATGGATATTGATTGGATCATGAACGTGTCTCAAAAGCAAGAATCATGGATGACTCCAATAACGGAATATCTGCTCAATGGATCTTTACCGGAAAATTCAAGAGAACGAAAGAAGCTACTGAGGAAAGCCTCTCGCTATATAGTCCAGGATGGCCAGTTATACAGACGGGGATTCTCAATGCCGTTACTTTGATGTGTATCCAGGGAAGAGTCCAAAACAATCCTAGCTGAGGTGCATGGGGGAGAATGTGGTGATCATTTAGGTGGTCAAACTTTAGCGAAAAAGATTCTCCGATACGGATATTTTTGGCCAGAAATTAATCGAGATGCGGCAGACTATTCCCGAAAATGTGACAGATGCCAAAGATTCGCCAAGATTCCTAGAGCTCCTTCCACTGAACTCACACAGATGGTCAGTCCATGGCCGTTTGCAATATGGGGGATAGACCTTGTAGGACCGTTACCAACTGCCAAATCTGGAATTAAATATGCCATTGTTGCTGTAGATTATTTTACTAAGTGGGCAGAGGCTGAACCACTGGCTACTATCACCTCAAAAAAGATGATAAGTTTTGTGACTAAAAGTATCATTTGCAGATACGGTGTGCCTTAAAAAATAATTACAGACAATGGTACTCAGTTTGAAAGTGAAGAATTCCAAGATTTTTGCAAACGATTCAAAATCCGAAAAAGCTTCTCAGCAGTAGCCCATCCGCAGGCAAACGGGCAAGTGGAAGCAGTAAATAAAATTATCAAGTCAACCATCAAGAAGCAACTTGAAAGAGCAAAAGGTGGTTGGGTCGATAAGCTACCGCTGGCACTATGGGCATACAGAACTACCCACAAAACTGCGACTGCACATACTCCGTTTTCATTGGCATACGGATCAGAGGCAATGATTCCGGTAGAAACAGAGGTTCCTTCACATAGAAGAATCCATTTCAATCAAGCGGAGAATGAAAAACTACAGCTTGAGGCACTAGATTTCCTTGATGAAAAAAGGGAAGAGGCTGAGCTCAGAATCGCATCTCATCAGCAAAGGATAGCCAGACATTTCAATTCCAAAGTTCGCCAACGCAGCTTTGAAATTGGAGATCTAGTCCTAAAGAGAATTATGACAGTAACAGGTGTGTTTGGGCCAAATTGGGAAGGACCATATGTCATAGGTCAAAAGCTTCTGGACGGCACATTCAAACTCACTACTGTCGAAGGAGATCAAATTCCAAGAGCTTGGAACAGCAACCACTTGCGTCCATACTTTACTTGATAGCTTTGTTGAAATATTGTAAAAAGAATTATGAATGTATGATTCCTGTAATTGAAAGCGATTGTAAAACTGATGCAAGTGAATAATGAAAGACTATAAAGTGGATGTAGGCCCAAATTCTTGGCCGAACCACTATAAATCTTGTGTTCCTTATTATTGTTACATGCTTGATTTATTTTCGATATGAAAAGTACATTAAATGTATTACTGAAATGTCGATTTAAATTTTTGCAGGCAACGAAAACAAAACTTGCACATTACAAGACTAAGTGATTCTTGTTATCATTCAACAAACAAATTCCAAGTCGCAAAATTCCCGAGCTTAAATCCTAGATAAGAAGTGCTTCAATTGAACGGTCAATGATTTCGCCGAAAACGGGCTTTAGCTAATAAATTGAGAAGTTTGAACAAACAAACATCCAATTAAGAAGCTTATGTCCGTTCTCGTGAACTGGCCTAGCAATGAAATACGCTTCTTTGGATTAAACGAGCTACTTATAAGAGAAGGGAGTGCAAGCTAAAAAAAAATGGAGGATCACTGAAAAGGCGTAAGCAAGTAGACAAGAACAACTAAAGTCCTCTTCGAAGGCACAACTCTTCGGAGGATAAAGATCTCTAACGAAGCGTATGCCGTAAAAAAGAAAGTTCTCTACTCAACCAAAAAAGATTGGAGGAGTCATGACCCTCCAACCATGAGAGAGTAACTTCCAGGCAATCTTCGGAGGCACATTTCACCAGGTGTTGAAGTGTTACAGCCGCTCTTCGGAATTTCACTTCACCAGAGTTGAAATGTAAAACAAAATAAAGACCTCTTCGGAGGCACGTTTCACCAGGTGTTGAAGTGTTACAACCGCTCTTCGGAATTCCACTTCACCAGAGTTGAAATGTAAAACAAAATAAAGACCTCTTCGGAGGCACATTTCACCAGGTGTTGAAGTGTTACAACCACTCTTCGGAATTTCACTTCACCAGAGTTGAAATGCAAACAAAATAAAGACCTCTTCGGAGGCACATTCCACCAGGAGTTGAAGTGTAACAGCCGCTCTTCGGAATTTCACTTCACCAGAGTTGAAATGCAAACAAAAAAAAAAAGACCTCCTCCCGGAGACACAATCAAGAAGAAAGACCTCTTCGGAAGCCCACGTTTCACCGAGATTGAAATAAAACTTCCAAGTGTTGAAACGTGAAAAGGCTTCCTTCAAAGGCACAACTCTTTGGAGGTACACGTTTCACCAAGATTGAAATAAAACTTCCAAGTGTTGAAACGTGAAAAAATCCCTCCTCAGAGGTACAACTTTCTATGTAAAAAAAAAATCCTCATCAAGAGCACACTTTAACTTTCAAAGGAAGAGTGATTTACCTATTCTGGAAAATAACCTTCCTCAAAAAAAAAAAGAGTTAAAGTACCCTTCAGAGGCCCGCTTTACCTCATAGAAGAATTCACTTGGTAAAACGTGTACATAAGCAAAAGAAAAGGTGATTTCTTCGAAGGACAAAGCGTAAAAACTTATATGAAGGGAGTTGTACTCCACGAAAAATTTCTTCAAGAATAAAATAATTATTCTTCAGAAAATAAGGGTGCAAGTCCCCTCGAAGTGTAAAATATTGCAGCAAGCTTATGGTATGGGGGCAACATGGTATAATTACATACAATATGGTATAGCCACATCGGCAAAAGTAATGCTCAAACAACATGCCATAAGCCCGCTGCAATATCACGTAAATAAACTTGTGCAAAAATGAATAATAAATGCATTCTCAAATTCAAACAGGAGTCTGTACAAATAATGGATCATTTTATTCAATTGTATTGCAGATACAAGTTTCAAAATAAAAAGCAGGGGCCGGTACCCGCACAATTCTCGACCAGTACATGCAAAAGACAAGAAGCTAAAAGCTGAAATCTTCATTTCTTCTTGCCACCTTTGGACCCTTTACCCGGCCGAATGGTTAGCTTTTCAGGTCGGTCTGTAGGCATAAGGGAAGAAGGGGAGGGAGGTGCAACCGGTGCAACTTCCGGTTCCTCTTCAGTAGCAATGATTTTCTTCCCCCTCCTCTTCGATGTTCCGTGCTTCTTTCTCCTCTTCGAAGAAGACTCACTCCCTGGAGTAGCAAGAGCAGACAAAATTATGTCATCAGAAGGAGTCCGCTCCGGAGATATCTCACCTCCCTCAAGTCCCTCGTCTTTCTGCTCTTGCGAAGCGATAGGGTCATCTAAGCCATGAAGAGCCTCTATTGGCTCCTCTTGTGACCCGGGCTGTGAAGCAGAAGGAGGAGCCACCTGAAGAGACGGTGGAAGGATAACCGGAGGAGGCGAAGTTTGCACAGCACTTGATGTTTCAACTGCAGAAAAAGAGAAATTAAAAATATTAGTATCTCCCGAAAAGAAGGGAGATATGGGTTCATCAAGATTCAAGAAGTAATCGAGGAGCTCATCAAACTTTTGAGGAGCAAGCAGGCAATCCACCTGAATCGGACCAATGTCAAAGTTACCTGAAGATATTTGCTTCGTTAGTTCAATCTCCTAATTTTGAGCTCCAATATCCTCCAAGGCCTCATCATCAGTAGGGGTAATTACCCCGGTTCTTGTAGGAGGCGGGGAATGAGCACTGGAACCTGTGATGTCAACTTCAGGAGAAATTAAAGGACGTTCAGAGGTAGTAGGTGGTAATTCTTTTTCATAACGTTCCTCTTTCGCCATCCCAGTCCTCACTCTGGCGAGTTGCTCTTTTCCCTTCGCAAGAGCAGCGCGAGTTTCCTCATCTAGGTAGCGCGCCTCAAGCTCTTCCTCGGTATACCCGGCGCCTTTGAACATGTCGAGAGCAGCTTCCCACACTTCAGCCAAGGTGATTTCGTATTTAGGACCGAGAAAAGAGAGACTGCCATGCCCTAAGACGCTGTGCAAGTAAAAGTCGAATAGAGTTGAACTGACGTTGGCTTCCATGGCTTGAATAGATTCTTCAGCTGCGATTTTACCAGCCATGGCCTCATCTCGTTCTTTTTCGGTTTTAGCAAGTTGAGCTTTTAACGCCTCAATCTCCATGTCTTGGGCGCTCATTTTATTCCGCAACTGAGCGGCATCAGTGCGGTAATTCTCTACGGCCTCTTCTAGCCTCTCAACTTTAGCTTCGGCATCTCTTTGGCCAGCATGTGCATCCCGCACTTGTTTTTGTAGTACCTCTTCTCTTTGAGTGTAAGTGTTAGAAGAGGTGGTAAGATCGTCTTTAAGCTGCTTGACTTCAGCTTCAAGTTTCTCGTTATACTCGGTTATGTTTTTCATCTCGATGTTGTGCTGGTCAAGAATCTTCTGCCATTCCGACTTGTCGTTCTCCATAGTTAGCATCGCCTCGATATTGGCCCGATTGACCCTTTGGAGTTCATCAACAAGTTTTTGCCATCTAGACATTCTTTCAATATCGAGTCTGACGGCATCAAGATTTTGATACATGGCTTCTTTATCAATGGGAACTAAATCAAGATCGAAGCGAACCCCCTTCAAGCACCAATTCGGGAATCGACTCTGTAGGGTCGGTGGCCCCCTTTCAACACGATATGAAGGCCTATTAAGAAGTGTTTGAATAGCGCTTCCTTCAAGAGCAGGGGATTTGGAAGGAATGTCGATAGAGATGGGAGCGTCAGACTTTTCAGACATTGCAGATGTGTGCTTCTCACTAGGTTTGGCCCGCTTGCTCAGGTCCTCAATAATGTGGCTCTTCCCCCGACCATCATGTGTTTTACATTTGTGAGAGTCATCACCTCTTGAAGAAGACTCATGTCGCACATCTATCCCACCATGACGTTCTTCATATTCTCTCCTCTCTCTAGCTTTTCGTGCAGCTCTCTGCTCATCGGTTTCTCTGGGACCAGTGAGGTAGCGTCTATAATCATAGTTGCCACGCCCTCCATAGTGCTGAAAGTCTTTATAGTAAGAGCCGCTGCCGCTACGCCCCATTGAAGGATCTGAAAGGCAAAAGGACAAGTCTTAAAAGCCTTTAGAGAAAAGAAGTCAAACACAAACAAGTGCTGAAAAATCCTAAGTGTTGTGTAATGTGTAAACTACACGCATCAAGCTACAGACCACTCTGTGGAGTAGAGGTGGTGATAACTTGAGTAGGAGGAGTTGGCATTTGTTGTAGAGAAGATGTCGCCTCGATTACAGGAGAGATAGTTTTGGAAACATCATCTTTAAAAAGTTCTTGTGAGGTCACAATTAGGTCTCTCAACCCCCTAAAAACATCATCACCATCATGCTTTTTGGGACTTGCTTTCTTAACTCCTTCGTCAGCAGATCTCCCGGAAGATCGTGGAGGTTCTTCCTCTTCGATAACTGGGGCAAGTGTCAAATTGCTAGACGGCCCCGCAACATCAGTGAGAGTGGGGCACTTCACTAGTAAAGTTTCAGCGGAAGGATCTTTTGGCATAAGCTTTTCAGCCTCCGCTGGAGAATCGGGAACTTCACAAAGCTGAGTGGAACGAGAAGGGTGAAGGAGTCCAAACTGATGAAGGAATTCGTCATTCAATAGAAATTTTATGTCCCGCTCTTCTATTGGGATAGCCATGAGCCTCTCTAAAGTTGGCTTGTGGCTGGGATCTTTAGATGAAGGGGGGAGCGCTGAAATGGAAAAACAAAGTTAGCACTTGATAGTTCAGAATTTGCAAAACTCGAAGAATAGAAGAAGGAAAGGTAGACGATCTCACTTCCTTCCCTCTACACAGCATAGAACCCCGGGGGGCATCGAACAAAGAAGAATTGGGTCAGGAACCCGTGAGCAGTGTTAGGAAGGCCAACGATTAATTTGCGGTTTCGGGCACTTCTCACAACGGTAATGGAAGGATGATCTTTGGTCCGGGTAAAGGAGCATAAGTAACAGATTTCGTCAAAGTCCGGAAGTCAATTAAACGTTCTCCTAAATAACACGCACAGCCCCATTAGGATGGCATAGCCATTGGGGTGTAGCTGGGATGGAGAAATGGCCAGTCGACGAAGAAGATGCTCGAGAAAGTTGTTGAAAGGAGGGATGGCCCCGTTCAGGCACATTTGACGATTAACTGTCACAAAGCCGGGAGGTGCCACGTCGGCAGTATTACTTCTTTCGGGAAAAATAGCATCTGATTCAGCAATGCCAAACTGACCACACAACTGGCGAAAAACTTTGTATGATAGTGTGGTAGGGGCTCTTTCGGGAGGATTAACTAGTGGAGCCGGAAAAACAGTTGCCTCTCCAGTCTGAACTGTTGCATCTTCTTGCTGAGAAGTCATTCTACACAAGTAAGTGGATATTCAAATATGAAGGTGCACGTTTCCTAAAAGTGTGAAGTGTCGTGCAAAACTAATAAAAATAACAAGTAAATATAACTGGAATTAAACTGGTCGACGATTGATCGACTACGGTAATTTCAAAACTTGTTAATTTAAAGTTCGAGCATAATATTAGTGCAGGCTGGTCAGTTTCAATTGACTATTTCAGTGTTGCTTTAATATTTTACTTGAAATCGATAGCACCTCGTTCACACAATTTATTTAAATTAATTATCTGTTATTAACTAATCTGTCATTTGATGTGGGCGGTCGATGGCAGTATATTCGTCCCAATTTTCTGTGAATGTTGTATTGAACAGATTGTTAGCCTGCGAGTCAAAATAACCTGTGAATGAATGCAATAAAATTCGATAGTTCAAAGTTTATGCAATGGTTCAAAGTTCGAACAGAATTCATGCAAGTCCTAACTCGTCAACGGCTCAAAAAAAATTTCCTACGGGTTAAGATAAATCGTTGATTCTCTGGCTAGCTCGTCCATGACCTAAGGATTGGGAAGCAAGTTAAGTCAGGTCACTTCGATTTTGAGTCGTTGGTGTTTTGAGTCGGCAATGCCCTAAGTCGTAAGTCATGGAAAAAGGGAAAAGCTCTGGTTCAAAGTAATAAGAAAATCTCCAAGTCTTATCTTGGCCACGACTCAAGGCTTAAGTCGTGAAGCATGTTGGGTCGGATCATGGTTAAGTCGCAAAGGTTGCTGGATCATACAAGAATGACCGAGTCATACCTAAGGCAATATTCAACTCTATTTGGCCAACTCACCACCTAACTCCTAACCAGTTTATCTTCCAACCTTTAACCCATTAACCCAACAAACTCTCAATCAACAACCCTAGTCTTATCACGCCACTAAATCGCCTCAAGACGCAAATCATCAGATCAGACAACCTTAAATCCATTGACGGTTAGAGTGACCAAACTTGCAAAGCTCAAGGGAGTAAATTGGAGGTAAGGACGGAGCGCATAGGTTAATGATGATCGACAATTGGAAGGGAAGCAAGATTGCTTACGTAGTGTGGTATCAGAGATGATCGGAGGAGAATCAAGTTGGAATCGCCTGTGAGAACTTGGAGATGCGTTAATGGCGGATGCGGTTTAAAGGATAGGTAATGAGAAGTGGGAGATAGGAGGAACGAGTCAAGCGTTTTATATCTGGAAGAGCTGGAACTCAAATCGGCACACCCGGGTTATGATAAGTCGAAGCACACGACTTACGACTTAAGCGTGTGCTTCGAGGGGCAAATGTTAACCCCGTTCCAGCTTACGAGTTAAAAGGCCCACGAGTTAAAGGAGTCAACGAGTTAAGGCCCGGGATGGGCCACGACTTAAGGTGCTTAACGGCTCAGGAAGGATCTACGACTCAGGAAGCCTCACGACTCAACAAGTCACCGACTCAACAAGTTAACGACCTAAAGCTCAAAGCGACTTAAAGGGTTACGACTCAACGACCCAAGGAGAGATTGTACGACTTAAGGAACCTTACGAGTTAAGGAACCTTACGACTTAAGGAATCTTACGGGTTAAGGAAGGTTGGCGAGTTAAGACATTAATGACCTGAGGAATGTCACGACTTATGGAGGTCTACGACTTAAGAGGAATGCGACATAAAGGTGATACGACCTAAGTCTTCAGAGACAAGTTCAATACCATGCTATAATGAGATAACTCGTTGACGACATACGACTTATGATAAGTCGTGTACGACTCATACTAACATCAAAGAAAGTTGAACTGGTTAACTCGTGAATGACTCAGGACTTGTGTTATTCATAGGAATGGGAGCTAGCCCAGTAGGTCGGCCGCGTGTTAACATGAGACGACTCACCATGACTCGTCCACGACCTAAAGTCACTAAGTCGCAGCCCGCTATCATGATACTTATATCAAAGAGGAATGACTCGTATACGACTTAAGACTTGTGCTATATTCAGAGGATCGATGGCGCTCTGATACGAAGCTGGGGTTCAACCTGTTGAGTCATCCACGACCCAACCTGACTCGGCTACGAGTTAACGATGAGTCGGGTATGACTCACGACTCAAGACCGAAAACTCCTATAAATACATGACCACTTCCAACATTTGGGGAGACTTTTTGCTCATTCATTCCAAGCGTCGTTACTCTGCTGCATTCCGAACAACTTCAACACTTAAAGCTTTTGAGATACAAAGAACGCCTCAAGGAACTTCATGAAGAAATCATACATGTCCAACATGAGTTCAAAGATTTTGATCGACATTGAAGTTTAGGCTACTTGTTCTAAGTCACTTGTAACTCGAAGTGTGTTGTAATCAAAGTATAATTGCATCGACTTGTAATCAAATCGTCAATAAAGATATTCAAAGTGGACGTAGGCTCTCTCTTAAGCCGAACCACTATAAAATTGTTGTTGTTTACTGCTTTTCCGCTATTATCTGCTTATAATCTTTTCCCGGGCTATCGGGTGGTGCTTTCATAGTTACACTTCATATACCGGGGTGTTAGCATTCAAATTTTAGCGTTAACATATACCAATGTTGCAGTCGATTATTTTACGAAATGGGCTGAAGCGGAGCTGCTTTCGACAATCACCATGAAGAAGATGGTTAATTTCATAGTTTAAAAAACCATCTATCAATTTGAAATTCTATAGACGGTTATTTTCGATAATGGAACCCAATTCAACAGCGTTAAACTCGAAAAAATTACAGCAAGTATCAGATAGAGAAAAGATTTACAGCAGCAGCACATCCGTGGGTGAATGGATAGGTGGAGGCAGTGAACAAAGTCATCATGTCCATCTTGAAAAAGCGACTGACAAAGGGCAAGTGGGTCGATGAATTACCTGTAGCACTTTTGGCTTATTGAACGACCCATAAGCTCACGACAGGTCATGCTCCATTCGCATTGGCCTACGGATTGGAGACTATGATCACAATCAAATTAGAAGTGCCTTATCGTCGAAAGATTCTTTATGATCCCAAAAAGAACGAGGTGCTCCTGTTCTAGTCCCTCTATTTTGTTGATGAGCAGCGTAACGAAGCTAATTTAAGAGTTGTTGCTCACCAGAAACTTAGCCTGATATCATAATGCAAATGTCTAGAGTCGAACCTTTGAGATCGACGGTCTCATCCATAAACAAATCTCCCTTGGTCTAGTGAACATTAGCCCAAGTTGGGAAGGTCCATATGCTATTGAACATAAGCTTGGAGATGGAACATTCAAGCTAGAAACTATTGGTGAAATCTCACTTTCAATGACTTGGAATAGTAAACATCTACGACGTTATTTTGCTTAAATGTATTTTGTAAATATTTAATTAGGCTCTGATGTAACCAAGCACAGTCTGTCGTTCTTGTAAATATAAAGTTAATTGGCTTTGGGAATAGATGGATTTTCGATCTTATTAACATAACCATGCATTATGAATAGTAGAAAAATTGAACATTATGTTTGTAAAATCCAGGTATATAGGTACCTAAAGATAGGGACCAATCGAATTTTTTATGATCCTCGATTGGATTTATGGAGCATATCCATTTCAAGTATCCGGAGATAAATATCAACTAACATTTTTGACCCATGACCTAGGTGTCAGAGTATGAACATACTTAGGTCGGTCGAGATGATACACCCCAAAACCTTTGTCTGAAGATAGGCAAGGAGTTAAACCTCTATTAGGAGACTGGGAAGGTCAATTTGGGATGCCTAAAGATAGGCTCCTTGCTTGTTAAGTCCCAGAGATAGAGCATATATGATCAATACCCAGCGTTAAGCGAGGTCAAATGTAAACGTCCAGAGATAGATGTTCAAGCCACCACTAAAGGTGACCATGGTCAATGCCCAAAGATAGGCAAGATCAAATATGGATGTCCATATATAGAAATTTAAAACATCACTCCTCAATAAAGAGGAGTAATACGAAAATCCTACTTTATTACAATCAAACGGTACCTGACTAGTGATGAACTAAGAAGACTGATAATCTAACTAAGTGGTAGTAAAAGATCTTCCGTTCACATAAAATTATGATGGATGATAGACGCACTCTAATGCAAGCGTAATTGCAATTAGCATAAAATGCTAAATAACATAAAAGCACATATAAAAATGGATGCAGGATTTGAAAAGAAAGTACTTAATTCTTTACTAACAAACCTTTTCAAAAAAAGCGGGGGCTTCACCTGCACAATATTGGCCTACGTACACGAATTCAAAACTAAGCAAACAAGTAATAGAAAAACAAAAGAAAAAACTACAACTAAGCATTCTTCCTCTTCTTCCCTTTCTTCCCTTCTCTGAAAGAGTGTGCAGTGTGCCTTTGCTTGATCTCATGCTTTTACCTCCCTTGGAAAATAACCTTTAAGGTCGATATCCCAATCATAGTCACTCCCTAGAGATTCGAGAGCCTTACTATAGGCACCACCAGAAGAGGGAGTAGAAGTGAGAATGATAATTGACACCGTAAACAATGAAAATGAGAGAGAAGGAACAATATCTAATTTATCCTTCTTGATTTCCTTGACCAACATGGTTTGCGACTTTTTCATCTCCTGCATCAACGGCCCCGACGAATGCTTAGTGACCCTAGTAATAATGATATCCTCATCCCCCTGTATCCCATGAGGATCGCCTGTGACCTCTTCATCCAAAGCAAGGATCATTTCAACATCAGGACCTAGAGTAGTACCCTCTAAAGAGACTGGGGTTGGGACGGGGTAGACACAATGATTGATCCGATCAATGTAGCTTATGTGCCCAAAGGTAAGCCTCCTTCAGCCTAACATTTAAAAATGGAAAAGTAAAGATTAGAGACATCGACCGGTGTCAAATAAGCTATCTAAAATATAGCCGATGTTAATGATAACCTCTAGGAGATACATATGCCGTATGAGTCGGAGTACCTACAGAGCCTCCTTCCAAAAAAGGAGATATGATGGGTAACTTCAAAAACGATTCGATGCCAATGAAGCCCAGCTCTTCGGGGTTATAATGGACATCCAACGAGGATGCCAAGGCAATTAAAATACTGGAAATTATTTCAACAGCATAAATAGTGGTAGAGTCTGGAAGTGGAGTAACAGTCTCTATGCCTTGCAACCTTGATGTGGAAGAAGTAATAACACCAGACATTGGCATCGAGGTCCCAATCGTGGGTCCTTAGGACAAAAACAGAACTATGGCCCAATTCCTTTAAACCAAGTTTGGATTAGACCCCGATAGATACACTAGTTTGAGGAATGTATTTGGAATGTAAGAGGAGCTTACCAGCCTCGAGCGCCTTCATGTCTTCCTCTTAAAAAAAGATCAAACTTTAACTCCTCATCATCAATTTCAATTCTGTCAGAGTGGTCGTTCCTGCTTCAATATTTCCTCTCAAGCAATAGCTATAGCCAAGGGGTACCCCTCATCCAACCACCTTAAGTTATAGAATTTAATGACATTCGCATAGAATTGCACAAGAGTGGGTTCAATTTCAAACTTGACTCAGTCCTCAGTGGCTTGGACTCAGTCATCAGCTGTTTTTTCCCATGCCTCGGCATTATCTCTCATCTGATAAGGGTCCAATAATTTGTTGCAATAATCTTGAGCCCGAGGACATCGTCTTTCTCTTTCTTTTCCACATTAAGCACTGCCTGTAATCCCTTTATCTCTGAGGCCTTCTCCTCCAAGTCTTTTGGAGCTTTTCATTTTCCAACGAAAGAGTATGACTTTAGTGGTGCATAGCCTCAACTTGTCTCTACTCTCCCTAATGGTTATTTTCGTAAGACTTAGTCTTTTCCACTAACTTTTTCTCAGTCTTAGCCAGTGAAGCTTTAAGCTCTTCAACTTCTTTATCAAGGGTTTTGATAATACACTTATTGTATTGCTCAAAATGCTCCAACCCTTCAAGAGCTACTTTTCTCTTATAAGACACTTTGAAAATGGCTTTAGCTATCCACTTCCATTTGTGATATTGATTACACATCACCTACACAAGCTATAACATAAGGATCAATGTTTTGAGGAATCTCTTTTAAGTAAAGAACAAATACAATGTCATCAAAATAGACTTTTATAAAGGCGCTCTTCATAGCATCCAAGTGTGGATTTGAAATAACTTCGGTCTTTGTAGTAGTAATGGAGGCATGAAGCTGCTTATTCCAAGGCCTTTGATTGGATCTGCCAGAAGACACCTGCATATAAGACTGCTTAGATCGTTGTGGCGCATAGGAAGACACTAATGGTTGCATCGTAGGCGGGGCTAAAATTGAAGCAATTGGTAATTCAATTGACGGAATAGAGTCGGTCTTGTTGAAAACCTATCCATACCAAGCGGGAGCGGAGAACGAGATCTACGTCGAGAAATTGAAATTCTATCAGATTCTCCATGACGCTCATCATGGGCCTATAGTTTCTATCCCGCCTCTTATAGTCCCGCTTTGGCATCTACTTGAATCTAACTCATAGGATGAATCGCGAGGACGATCGGATGAACCAAGCTTCTTGTACTTTCTTCCATGGCTCTTGAGATCATCAAACAAATACTTCCGTTTCATGGAATATAAAAATAAAGAACAGACGAGTTAATACTAGTAAAATAGAGAAATAGTGCAGGCAGTGTGAAACTGTGGGGTTGTACAAGTGTTGATGTGTCTTAGTGCCCTTTACCCATAGATCGTGGACTTGAAGTTTGCTCACCGTGGTTATTTCTCCTGCTCTAGTTATAGGCACATCACTTGGAAGACGAATTGGAGAACCAATATTGCAAATACTAATGTTCTCGAGACCAAAAGAACTGATTTCATCTAGTATACTCCCGGAGAACCCATAAGTATCCCCAGATGGTGGGATACACATTTTCTTAATTGTAGAAGCTGGTGGAGGCTACGAAGGCATCCAAGATGAGATTATTTTTATTTTTGTCCATCGAGAAATAATTGGCACATGAGCTTCACCACTTTCATCACTAGAAGACTCGCGGTGAATGCCTACATCCACATCGCCACCTCCATCATTATCTTTCTCTCCACCATTATCTCTAGCTCGTTGCCTCATTCCATGGTCGATAATAGGATCTTGCGCAGGGGACACTTCATGGCCCTCGTCGACATTAACTTCAGCCTCAGGCTCTTGTGCAAGCTGAATATCCTCTTGAACCTCATGCATGTGGCCCACGCTATAACCCTTATAGGTTCTCTTCAGTGAGGAGGAGTCTCGTATCCTTTTCTTTAAGCAGAATAGGTTCTCATTGATGAGGAGGAGCTTGGTATCCCATTCTTTAAGTGGAATCTTTTAAAGAACGGCAAGGGTGATTGCTAGGCTCATGCTACCGGGTCTTCTCGAATCATCCGCAAATACAAAGGTAACAAAATTAACACTTAGAACTATAATATCTTTATCGGTGAAAAGAATGAACACAAGATTTATGTTCGGATAACCATTTATATGCAAAGTCGGTGGATGACAATGCACTAAAGAAGAACTTGTCTTTAAAATAACTCAGTTAATTCCACAGCCCAACTATTATGCGGCAACCTCTAGAAAGTTCTAAGAAGATGAGTAATCAGGTCCGCTTTCGCGTCTTAAAGCCATATAAATAATGGATCTCTTCAACAGAAGGCACCTTGTTTAGAGGGCGAAAAAATATCATGTACATGCTAATTAGAGAGGCATAGCTATTTGGATGTAATTGGGCTAAGGCGAGCTTCATAAATTGGAGAATTGTACGAATAAAGTGATTGAAAGCCGAACACATCTAGTCATACTCATATATCGATTATAGGCTGTATACCCCTCATGTGGATCATGTGCTCATTGAAAGCGTGCGAGGACCATTACATCTTTGAAAGGGATTCCATGTCTTCCATATATTCGCTTAAGAGATGCCTCATCCACTTTTGAAGCTAGATATTCCTGATGATTTGTTAAGACAACAACATCGCCAATATCGATATCGGGGGCAACCACAACTACACTTCTTCAGCTAATGCAAAAGGAACCAAATGGAAAAGTTTCTCTGACTGATGGAAAGGTGATTGAGGTTGCAAAGGTGCTCAAACAGTTCTTATGGCAGGCACTGTCCAAGAACTGGATTCTATAACAGATTCGGCATACTTTGATGTCGATGAACCTGCTGCCATCGTAGAAAGATGCAAAGAATGTTTATAATCCATCACCACTAAAAAATGTCATACATAAGGGAGTTCAGGAAGGATAAAAGCTTTAACATTCATGCAGAAAAGGAGCATTGTATAGCCAATGTATACAAGCCAATGTATACAACCCAATGGATACCAAAGTGTGTTGGTCACCTGGATCCTATATTGTAACGGGGGCCAATAATGTAATTCAATTTATGTTGTGTGTGTTCAATGTCCAGAGTATTACAAACGTGAAAGTTTTGTATCAAAAGCTCGTTAGGGTAGTTATCCAACCCAAGGGGGCGAAGAGAAGGAGTTCGAACGGTGAATGAGCAAGATTAAAGTTTAATCATTGGTGATCCATGTAATATTAAGCCACCACCTACCTATATTGATTCGAAGAGGTATTCAAAATTTGATTTGTTCTAAAGTTCAAGTCGAATGCACGGTTCGGTTTTTATGGTTCGGATCTGAAGGTGATAAACTTGGCAGCGATGATGGTAGAGATGATTGGCGACGATGGTGCAACTGACGGTTCGAAGTCAAAGGTAAGGTTTGAAGAGAAGTCCGACAATAGAGGATTGAAGCTTGAAGGTTCTAAAGTAGAAGAAAGAAATAAGTGAGAAAAATATAAGTATCGGTTCGCTTATATGGGGCCTTAACCAGGAAAATAGGATAGAAAAGAAGGTACCAATCTAGGCCTCCCAGATCAGTACCGAACTGCAAAAAAAGGGAGAAAAAGAGGGAAGAGAAAAAATATCCATAGAATGATAATAAAGGATGGTACGAGGTGTGATGCAAAATAAAATGAAATTCATAGTAAGGAAATCCTACCTATTTGCTTCAGGGAAAAGATTATTGAAAACCTTTTAGAATCTGAACGGTGAACTTGAACAACACACTTCAGTCTTTATACTGCCCAAGAGTTGTAAATCCAAAACCGTTCGAAATGATATGAAAATCGACAAAAGATACACTGCTTTGCGATAACAATTCACGAAATAGAAAGCACCTATTCAGAATAGGATTTGGATCAATGGTTTGTTTTGATCCAAAGCATATCTTGTTAACACAAGATATACTTTAGAGGGCAAATGTTATCCAGCCTTGTGACCTAGGCATGTATGGACAAGGTAAAACGGTTGAATGGTTAGATAGCAAACCAGTAATCTAGAATGATAACTGCAGGATTCAAACTCTAAATGAAGCTCAAAGATATGGCCACAAACTTATCAAATATCAAAGAAAATCTTCTATCCATCAAAGTGGTTCAGATGGCCAAAGTCGATGTTGCACGATCCAACAGTTACTATTGGATCGATATTGATCTGAGCCTCTCATATTGGTACTGATCCATCTTACTTCATCAGAATGAAGGGCATTACTTCTGAAGAAAAGTCCGTGGAGAAATGAAAGTGGAACATAGATCGTCGACGGTCCATAACTCAAACCTCAATTGACAAGTCCAAAATTCATAGCAATCAAATTAAGCACCCTTGAATCATCTCCAAACAATGGATCCCATTCAAATTCAAGTCCATTTCAAGCTAGTTAAGATCCAAAGGTAGATGTGAACCATCAAGCAACTTTGATGGATCAACTAAAGCTCAACAAACCATCATTATGGGTCGCCACTGATCCATACACCTCAATTTGGTACCGATCCTAAAACAACTGTTGATTTGGCCATAATCTTTTCGAGCAACCTTCTTTAGGACATGAAGAATGTGAGGAGAATGTAGTAGAGGTAAATTTGTTAATCTACATCTATAAATAGATGATGAGAGGCACGACTTTGAGATTCTTTTTTCTGCATTCTAAATTTTTGTACTAAGTAGCTATTTCTTAGATCATCACCGATCTAAGACCATCGGTCCATAAGATCTTACTTGTAAACTCTGCATAAACCATTAAGAAAGTTTAAGTGGACGTAGACCAGTGTTTGGCTGAACCATTATAAATTATTATGTGATATGCTTATCCGTTTTCCTTTTGACTTCTTCATTTCATTCTCTTCTACAAATTTCCAAGGTGTCTGTGCCAACTTTTGGAGTAAACAATAACTACTTTTAGGTTACGTTAGTATCGTTAACAATAGACAACAAATATGTTTATGAAGGGGCTAATATGTTCGTTATAGTGTAAGTCCCAACATTTAGATACATACATGTTAAACCATGTACACATTTTATGGTGCACATGCACGTACATGTACATGTGCATTTGATACACATGTACACATTAAATATAATTTATATAAATAAATAAAATCTTTATATCGATCAATTAAATAAAATAATGATTTTATTTACAATTTATTTAGATTAGATCTAATTAATTTAGACTTCATAGGCCTAACAAAATCCAAAGTGGTAAAAAAATTGGAATTACTCATTTAACCCACTATTTGCTAACTCAGCTCCAATAATACACACATATGAAGTACATTTTTTATTCAAAAAAACATATATATGTATAAAACTTATATTTAATTTCATAAAATAACTTCAAATTATTATACATGCAGTTTACTTGTATTTATATAAACAATATATTATAAAATTGTCGTTTTTCAACTAATTAAAATAGTTTCAAAACTAAATAAATTTATTGCTGAAAACAACTTCAAATGATGTTGTTATGATATTTTTTGCTTTTAATTATTAGTTTCTAAACAATAACAGATTGGACAACATAGACATATATAAATTCAATGTGTAAGATATAAAATCTAAACTATATTAACATGATGTAATATATTATCAAAGGAGAAGATTCACACGTTGAATGACTTCTAGATTTAACTGAATCAACCTTCATATTTTGCTACGATCAAAACATCATCTTATATTAATTTGATTTTGTCTGTTTTTCTTTTATGAATATTATGGCATTGGAGCTATGGAATTTTCGGCTGGAATAAATAAGATAGAAGCTAACAACATAACGACAATGACAATTTATACGTTTAACTAGGCATTTAAGAAGAAAAAAGGTGGAGGGATTTTCTACTTCCTTTAACTCATTTATTTAATACCATTTCAAAGTAATTTTGAACATTCAAGCCCTCTCTTGCCATGTTATTTTCGTCTAGAATAATCCAAAGGAGAAGAGACAAAACAATGACAATCAATATGTTTATATAGGCATTTAAAAAAAGGAAAAGGTGGAAGACATTTTTTCCAATTTTACTCGTTCTTTTAATACCATTTCAAAACTATTTTGAACACTCGAACTCTCCCCCCTATGCACCATATGGTCGGCCACGCTAGAGTCTTGAGGGGCCTCCAAAAATTCGCAAACTCATTTAGTAATTAAACAATTTAAATCAAATTTAAATATTTTATCGATACCGTATATCAATATGTACATATACAACTTTTATATACGCATTTTATTAAATTCTAATGGCATTCAAAAATAAATAAAATTAAAAAATTAATATTTCATAAATATTAATTTTAATTAATTTACAACGAATATAATTGTTAAATCATGTGGTGTTTCAGTGTATTCAACATTACGGTTGTGTGATCCGCAGATGCAAATTCAGTAAGCGATTAATATAGAACAATTCGAATTAAAGTTCACACGTCGCATTTTCTAGTGGCATGAAAGTTTGGTCAAATTTATATCTTACGCATCATTTTGATAAAATCCAATTTTACTATTTTAAGTGGTACCCGGTAGTAATAATTGTTTACACCAATTCTCTCAACCTAAACTATATGTCTTTAGGACTTATGTAATTTGGTTTTGGTCAAAATTCCAATATAATCCACATTCAATTCAATTAGTCAAAAATAATCTTTGGATCAATAATAACAATTAAAATGAACTGTACTACTCTAGTTAGAGACATTAACTTTGAATTTACTATAGTTAACCGTGATACTATTCTTTTATAACTAAGGAGACAAATTCTCTATTGAATAGTATTTCACTTCCAATGCTTTAACTCAGAACCAACTATAATCGCTCAATGGATCGTTGTGTCATGATTTAACTATAATCAAAGTGGAGTATCCACATTGAAGTTCCACAATATTCTCAAGCGGATGGAACTGTGTAACATCGTCACTTCGTGATCTCCTATTTAACCCTACTTATAATTAATCAACAGAAAACTCTGGAGTGAGTCATTCCATAATTATCAAATAACTATTAATACGTAACACCTTGGTGCCCCAAACATCCATGAGTAATACACTATTCAACATTTGGAGAGCGCTGCGTACTTTGATCTCAACCGATGTGTTGATAACCTTTCTTGAAACATCTCAACTAGGAATATTGAAAATAAAATATTATTTTATATTGTGATTAATTTTCCATGATTGAAACTGTTTGCAAATTCAATCACATAATATTTCATTTAAGTATTTTCTTATTTATATACTTTAAATTATCACTTAATTAATTATATCACTATATGTCATGAACCAAATTTTCGACTTTCGAAAATCGACATCAATACGCCCACTGTATTACATGCCGAACAATCGAATGTCGGAAATACCAGATAGTTAGGGAAAGAAGAAAGAGCGAGAAGAAGAAAATAGAAATAACAACCTGAATCTCACAATCGCAGCGAAACAACATATAATAGATAACAACTGATCTTTATACAAAAAGAACTATTACTGTTTCTATACATTACATCATCAGAGTACAACACAAAACAATAGCACAGTATTGGACGACCATAATAACTTGTCCTCACAAAGGTGACTATACAGCATTAATGCACAGCAGAATATAAACCAAGTACGTGTAATAAGTCTCGTCATCCAGCTCATCTCCTGAGCTCCATAGCATCCTATCCTAAATCTGTAATACTCGGTCTGACCGAGCATTGTAACACCCGAGTCAGTCTGGAAAACCAGTGTGAGAAAACACACTCAATTGAATTATTAAAGTTTTTAAAATCCTTTGAAATAAGAGGTATCTTGTAAAACCATGCCGCAAATAAACATGCCAGGTTTTTACCTTACGATAACCAAATAAATTCATATAAAAATTCTCTGATATTATAATAGCGTCTAAATACAAATATTTAAATCAAATAGCTGAAATTGTTACATTAATTAAATTCCAGCAATACTAGGCTCTACAACCAAAACTGTAAAGGGCACGTATGGGGAATGGATTCCAACTAAATGACTAGGCACTGGGGTACCACCTGCCACAGTACAAGTCTAGGAACACTGTACCGAGGACCATTCCCAATCCCCTGCAACACAAGACCAGACTATCCCTTACTGGATAGCTCGAATAAGATCATCCCGCGGTTGGGATCAGCAACCACCACACAGCCGAATGAAAGGGACTCTACATAGGGGTAACCTTAACCTACTTGGGTGCGATCCACTTAGCCTTGCTGCATCTCCCTTGATTTTCAGTCATTCCCGGTTGATGAGGCTCGAGGCTAAGCGTTACCTTTTTATAAATATTCATTTAGAATGTTCATTGTCCTCCAATGACAATGTACTGATAGCATTCATCCATACAAGTCTGTTCCCAGTCCGAACAGAACTGAAGGCACTATTCCTACTGCATCCATTTTGGAATCACCCTCAAGATTAGTAGCGATTAGTCCTTGCATTTCACTACTCCATCTTACACTCCGAGTTCTTTTCTTCATCTTGAAAACTTACTCTTTGGATCGAAGTGGTTTTCGGATCACAAATATGATCCCGGTCTCTTCGAAACAACGTTCAATATTTTCCGGTAAACACATCCCCGGTTCTTTATGAAATAAACAGACGCGAATAAGATTGGAGATCACCTCCTAGCCGTTAGTGGATGGATTTCCTTATAAACACCCTGGAAGAACGAAACGGATTTACACGTACAGTATAGCACCTCAAACGGTAACTATACCATATAATTCTCATACTTCTACCAGATATTTCCAAAGTTATATTCGGGTCCAAATTTGATTATCGGTAATTTAACTATCAAATAAACAATCAATCCAACCAACACTTCATTTTTACTGAAAACGCCAAGTTTTATTTTATTTAGATTTTAAAATAAATTAAATCTCTTTATCCAAAACTACACACTTATCTTATTGAATTTGGTATATTCACAAATTATCCTTTTCAAAAATATTTGAAAAACTCTATCTAAAAAATTTCAAAATAATACTTATGAAATTTCTATAATAATTCTCCAAGTAAAACTTTAGACAAAAACTACTTTTAAATAAAAGTTATTACATAAATAAAATTTAACAATTAAGTCATAATACTAATTTAACCTTCAAAAATAATTAACTACTATAATTAACATAATTTATAAATTTTCAAAAAATAAATTTTCAAAAAATATTCTTTTAAACACTTTTAATTTTCTAATTAATCCTTAAGAATCTTTCCTTTAAAATATACTTAACTTCTCAGAAAAATACATTCCCACTTCAATAAAGCCGGTCTAATCATTTATAAATCCTTATCGATTTACCTCCAGTTTAAATTTACGTTCCAACCCTGTAAATTTCCTTCCCCGCATTTTTAAAAATAAAGCCACTATTTATTTTTAAAACGAATAACCATCTCCTTATAAATCCCCACTATGAATTTATAATTTCAAATTATCCACTGATAAACACTTCATTTAATTTATAAACTAGTTTATAAATCCCATAGTTTCGTTTTCCTTTTATAACTATTTTAAAATAATTAAGTCGAAATCTGAGTTAAATTCCGTTTTAAAATTTATTCCTTCGTCAACCCTAACTTATCCCAACTCCAAAAATTCCAAATTCACTTCCCTTTTATGATTTAAAATCTTATTTAAATCTGGAATATCGGTTCGTATTTTTGTTTTCACCAAAATTTTCCTTTTATTTTTCTCAAATCTGTTTTAAATCTCGGATTTAAAAATAAACACTTTTATACGTAAACAAATCGCTTAAGTCCCATTATTAAATCCATTCATTCAAATATTCCAAAATCTCTATCTTTCCATACTTAGAAATTATCAAGCATAATTTCAAAATCAAACTATTTATTTTTCCTAAATTCATTACTTTTATATTTATCCATCTTTACTATAAACCTCTTTCTTTAAATTTTCTCTTTTTATTTCCCTTAAAAATTCAATATTTATACTTTTAAAATGCCAAAAGTATATCCAGCAATATCATAGCATCCAATAAATTTAATTTTCCAACATAATCTATCACAGATTATTTAACATTTCATATATCACTGAAATGAAAATAAATTCAACATTTTTTAGGAATCCAGCTGGATCCCGCGAACATGTTACCGTGCATCCGCAGATGCCAGCAATATATATAAATACAAATCCCACTTCGAGTGGGATATCGTAGTATATAGGGTTATCTGTTATTACGCGGGGCGTATAGGGTCTCATCCGCTATAAATATACGAGAATATCAATCACTCCAGCATATATATATATACACACTACTATATATAATATCACATCTAACTGATAACAATTCATCAATTTAATCAATCAACAATGATAAATTTAACTGTCTAAAATCAACGCTGTAATCCAAAATCGAGTGAGATAAACTCACCTTGGTTTTTTTTCTTCTTGTTTGCGATCCATCAAATTCTTTTTTATAAAAAAAAAATCATCTCTCGGATTCTGCAGCTTTGAATCCTATTCGACTGATCCTGGCAAATTAAACCTCGTAAAAATGCATTACGAATTTATTAACATCCGATTTAACCAAATAGATAATTACTTAATTTAAAATGTAATTTACCATATTAACTTTTAATATTTAAAAACCCAAATCACCTCACTGTCGTTTCAACCATTTGTAGCCACTCGCGAGCTCAAACGAAAACACCTGACTACACACATAGCCTCTCTCCAAACCGCCTTCCCTGACCTAGCTTCGCCAAGGCCACAACCATCTCCAAACCCCTCCACGTCACCGAGTCTGGCGACCATCAGCCCAACGTCTCTTCTGCTGCCCTATCTCAACCCGTGACACTCCCATCAATCAGCGAACCCAACCCCCCCCCCCCCCCTCCATCAACATCTCCAATCGAACCAGAAATCGACGCTACCTTCGCCTCGGCGTCGGCGGCTTCCACATCGCTACTTGCATTGGCCTCAATTCTACTCTAACTCGAATGCTACCCACTAGCACCAAACCTCATTGCCTCACGCCTCCCCACGCGCCTTCGTGAAAGGCTTCGACCTCCCCCGTCAACTCGCGACTCGATCGCGATATCGATCCACTCCCTCCCTTTATTTTTTTGCGTTCGATTCGAATTCAAATAAGAAGAGAAGAGGGATAAATATAACGGCTTCGATTTCAAACAGATTGGGCATCGTGATTTATGAACCGAAGGAGGGAAAGTATTTTGG
This sequence comes from Allium cepa, assembly GCA_030765085.1. Lineage (NCBI taxonomy): Eukaryota > Viridiplantae > Streptophyta > Magnoliopsida > Asparagales > Amaryllidaceae > Allium > Allium cepa. The sequence goes on along the minus strand of CM060928.1, from coordinate 111,567,773 downwards.
AGATTTTAACTTCGAGATTTCGATTTCGTCTGCCCCATTTTTTCTTTTATTTCTTGTGCTTTAAACTTTGAAATGTTCAACTGTTAAAAAGAAGAGGGGGGAACATGATGTTTGAAAAGGAGGTGGCATGTTGAATGCTTGCTACAGTGATGGTGTACATTGATGTGAAGAGAAACGAAAAAAGCTCTGATGTGAATATAATGTCAATCAATAAATATATATATATATATATAAATTAAAATCGTCTCGATCCGCAGCTTAAAATCTCGACCTCCTATCGAGGCGTGCCGCCAAGCATTCATAATGTTATACCTCTATTCCAAACGCAATGGAAAAGGTTTCAAGTCCTAATTTGATTATATGGAGAAGATAGCTTTTTGGACCCAATTATTATATTGAATTTTCGATATAAATTTCAGCGTGTTTACATACCATATGATCACACGATAACTTCAATTGCTACAAAAATTAAAATCTGATAATAATACACTATTTCAGATCCAATGGAACTAGTTTTTTCAAAATCCGAGACTGTGTCGCGGAAGGCTATTTTAATTGTCAATTCAGACGATATATTTCTAAAACTAAATAAATCACTTCCAAATTCAATTTTAAAACTTTTATTATCTTCAGTATTATCGATATGAATTTGATAAGCCTTTAAATTATTTTTAACAAGCTTAAAACTCTCGATTCAAAATTTTATCAAATTTCCAATTGTTAAATTATCCGATAAATAGTTATATTTGAAATTCAAGTTAAAAATAAACACCTGGATATTTAAAATCAATTATTTATTCCAATTTCAAATATTCAAAATTTTGGATCGTTACATCCTTCCCCTTGTAAGAATTTCGTCCTCGAAATTGCTAGGTAAGAAGAATGGCCCAAAACCCAATAATTAATTTCCAAACCCACACTGTTTCAAACAATTTCCCAAACAATCTTTTTATTAAAGATACCGTATCACTCTTACTAAATTTCCAAACTCATCCATAAATCACAACTGATATTATTTCCCCAATAATTCCAACTATAATTTTAAAACCAAATTTTAAATTATCAAAATTTTCTTAAAGTTTTTCTGACTTCTTAAATTTCTGAAAAATTTGGCCAGCATCTCCTTTGTGCGGCTAGCTCGGAACAACTACAAAATTTCCTCTACGGCCCCCAAATTTCAAAAGAAAATAAAAGCCAAGTCGCTAGATCAAAAATCCATCAAATTTCATATGGTAATTTAACACATACCTTTTTGTCGGGCAATCAAATCTATCTTCTGAAATCGAAAACATCAATTTCCCCTTTTGCTTTTAAATACCTGCATCTTACTTACCAATCATACCTAACCATTCAATTCAAAATCTTTTTTTACTTATTTCCTTTCAAAATTTTCAATATTTGCTTTACTTAAGCCGTACGATGTACATATATCATCCGTACGCAGTATTAATTCCGATCGCTCACTCGATCACACAATTTCGTCTCCGAACTAGTATCGTTCACATGACTCTCTAGTGAGGACTCAGATATGGTTCCTTGATCAGAAATCGTCATTCTTCTTGCATATTCGTCCACTATGATAGAGAATTTTAGGATCAATTAAAAATCCATATCCAGGGTTCGCCGTCGAAAATCGAGTGAAAAATCCCAACTCGAATCGATATAACTATGTCAAAATTATTTCCCCGAATCTGGATCAAATCGTTATGCGAATAAATAATATATGTACATCCTATGTTTTTATCTCAATTGATTATTAGCTATATCAATTTCCTTTTTATTCGCATTTATTTCGATTCCATCAATTATCCCCACTTATCATTTTATACCCCTTTTTATTTCATCTTCATTCAAATACTAACTTAGAATATTTCTAATACCAAATTTACTTAAGAATTTCACCATTTACTTTCATAAGCCTATAACAAATATTCTACACAACTTCTTATATTTATTTCCTCAAAATTCACTTTTATTTAACTTAATTCAGTTACATTCCAATTCAATTCAAATTTTAAACTTCTGTAAATTTTCCAACTTTGTTACATTGCATTCACTAATCTCTTTTAATTTACTTCGCTTAATTGGCTTACTTTTCCACTTTATGCTATTGTCACACTTACTTTTATTTAAATCTTTTCAAGTTAAATTCCATTCCAAATAAATTTCAAATTCTTATAAGTTATCAAACCTATTGATATTTCATAAACATTTTTAAATAAACTCTCCAGAGTTTTGAACGATCACTTAATATTTAAAAATCATTTTTGGAATCCAAAATCCCTTGATATATATCAAATCATCCCTTTGAATTTCAAAATCAAAACCAGTTTTTTTGCAAACAACTCCAATTCAAAACATTCATGTAGCAGTTTCTCTCTTGGAAACACGAAAATGAACATCGATTATGCTGTAGTCATCACCGAAATTACTTTCCAGTGACCGAAGTGAGTTTAGTGCTTTTATTCTTTTAAAAACCATTTTAAAATATTTTATTTCAAATATTTTTTAAATAACATCACCATTAATTTTCAACTTTGAAAAACACTTTCAAAACCGATGGGATTTAAATCCCCAAATTTTCACTCCATTAAAATCCTTTAAATCTGTTTCTAAATATTCCTCTGAAATTTTATTCTTTTTCAAATAATAAATCTCATTTATAAACTCATATTTACAACTCCATTTTGTCATATGGGTTAATTCCTTAACTTTTTGTTTATAACATTAATTACTTGTCCAATTTCCAAACAACAATGATAATAATTTACTATTAACATCTCCTGACAACCAAGAACACCATATATAACTATAATTTTATAAAAATTATTCCATTTATATATAAAAATAATTTGGGTAAAATTATTTCATTTACCCATTTTAAAACAATACCATGTCGAATTGTTGTATTCAAGTGTTTAGAGATTCCTATTAATAACGTTAATTACTCGTATTGAGCAGAATCCATAAGCCACTCAACAAACCAATCAACGCCATATAAAACAAATTTATATTCACTAACAAATACGCACTCATATCTATTAATACATCAAACTCATTCTAGGGTGCTACTGACCCTATTTAATGAGTAATTCCCACTAGAGCCAAGGTTTTCGCTTAACCTTCTGCTCTGATACCAAGTGTCACGAACGGTAGGCTTTTCAACCATCCCGTCAGCGGCCACTTTCCGCCATGGCTGACATCGGTACCTCGAATTTGATTTTGTGGCCAGCCTCTCGACTGCAACCAACCCATCAAGGCCTTATACTACCTCTCAGGACATGTAGGGATAAGAGTCTCCTGCTCGCCACCAAACATGAAGCGAGAACCCACTATCATGTTGTAATGAAGAAAATATGATCCCGGTCTCTTCGAAACAACGTTCGATATTTCTCGGTAAACTCATCCCCGGTTCTTTAGGAAATAAACAGACAAAAATAAGATCGAAGAACACCTCCTAACCGTTAGTGGATGGATTTCCTTATAAACATCCTGGAAGAACGAAACGGGTTTACACGTACAGTATAGCACCTCAAACGGTAACTGTACCATATAGTTTCTGTACTTCTTCCAGATATTTCCAAAGTTATATTTGGGTCCAGATTTGATAGTCGGTTATTTAACTATCGAATAAACAATCAATCCAACCAACACTTCATTTTTACTTAAAACACCAAGTCTTATTTTATTTATATTTTAAAATAAAGTAAATCTCTTTATCCAAAAATATACATTTATCTTATTGAATTCGGTATATTCACAAATTATCTTTTCAAAAATATTTGAAAAACTCTATTTAAAAAAATTCAAAATAATACTTACAAAATTTCTATAATAATTCTCCAATTAAAACTTTAGACAAAAACTACTTTTAAATAAAAGCTATTACATAAAAAATATAATTAACAATTATCCTTTTAAAGTCATAATACTAATTTAACCTTTAAAAATAATTAACTACTATAACTAACTTAATTTATAAATGCATAAAAAAAATTGAGCAACTAAATAATAATTTTTCAAAAAAAATTTCTTTAAACACTTTTAATTTTCTAATTAATCCTTAAGGATCTTTCCTTTAAAATATACTTAACTTTTCAAAAAAATACACTCCCACTTCAATAAAGCCGGTCTAATCATTTATAAATCCTTCTCAATTTATCTCCAGTTTAAATTTACATTCCAATCCCGTAAATTTCCTTTCCCACATTTTTAGAAATAAAGCCACTATTTATTTTTAAAACGAATTACCATCTCCTTATAAATCCCCATCATGAATTTATAGTTCCTAATTATCCACTGATAAACACTTCATTTATTTAATAAACTAGTTTGTAAATCCCATCGTCTCATTTTCCTTTTATAACCGTTTTAAAATAGTTAAATCGATTTCTGAGTTAAATTCCATTTTAAAATTTATTCCTTCGCCAACCCAAACTTATCCCAAAATCCACTAATTCCAGATTCGCTTCCTTTTTATGATTTAAAATCTTACTTAAATCTGGAACATCAATTCGTATTTTTATTTTTTCCAAAAATTTTCTTTTAGTTTTCTCAAATCTATTTTAAATCTCGGATTTAAAAATAAACACTTTAATACTTAAACAAATCACTCAGGTTCCATTATTAAATCATTTTATTCAAATGTTCCAAAATCTCTATCTTTCCATACTTAGAAATTATCAAGTACAATTTTAAATCATACTATTTATTTTTCCCAAATTAATTACTTTTAAATTTATCCATCTTTACTATAAACCTCATACTTTAAATTTTCCCTTTTTATTTCCCTTAAAATTTCAATATTTATATTTTTAAAATGCCAAAAATATATCCAGCAACATCATAGCATCCAATAAATTTAATTTTCCGACATAATCTATCACAGATTATTCAACATTTCATATATCACTGAAATGAAAATAAATTCAATTTTTTTAAAGAATCCAGTTGGATCCCTCTAACCTATTTTCATGCATCCACATATGTCGGCATAATATAAAAATACCAATCCCACTTCGAGGGGGATATCGCGGTATATAAGTTAATCCGCAATTATGCAAGGCGTATAGGTTCTCATCCGCTATAAATATGTGAAAATATCAATCATTCCAATATATATATATATATATATATGTATGTATGTATGCATGTATGTGTACTAATATATATAATATCACATCTAACTGATAATAATTCATCAATTTAATCAATCAACAATAATAAATTTAACCGTCTAAAATCACTGATGTAATCCAAAATCGAGTGAGATAAACTCACCTTGGTTTTTTTTCCTTCTTGTTTGCGATCCGTCAAATTCTTTTTAAAAAAATCATCTCTCGGATTCCGCAGCTTTGAATCCTATTCGACTGATCCTGGCAAATTAAACCTCGTAAGATTCATTATGAATTTATTAACATCCGATTTAACCAAACATCACCAAACTCCTCCACGCCATCGAGTATGGCGACCATCACCCCGACGTCTCTTCCGCTGCACTATCTCAACCCGCGATACCCCCATCGATTGGCGAACACAAACCCCCTATCAACACCTCCAATCGAACCCCAAATTGATGCTACCTTTGCCTCGGCGTCGGCGGCTTCCACGTCGCTACTTGCATCGGCCTCAATTCCACTCTAATTCGAACCGCTACCCACTAGCACCAAACCCCATTGGCTCGCGCCTCCCCACGAGACTTCATGACAAGCTTCGACCGCCCCCATCAACTTGCAACTCGATTGCGATATTGATCCACTCCCTCCCTTTATTTTTTTTACGTTCGATTCGAATTCAAATCAGAAGAGAGGAGGGATAGATATAACGACTTCGATTTCAAACAGATAGGGCATCGCGATTTATGAACCGAAGGAGGGAAAGTATTTTGGAGATTTTAACTTCGAGATTTCGATTTCGTCTGCCCTATTTTGTCTTTTATTTCTTGTATTTTAAACTTTAAAATGTTCGGCTGTTAAAATGAAGAGGGGGGAACGTGATGTTTGAAAAGGACGTGGCATGTTGAATGCTTGCTATAGTGATGGTGTATAGTGATGTGAAGAGAAATGAAAAAGCACTGATGTGAATATAATGTCAATGAATAAAAAAAATTATTAAAATTAAAATTGTCTCGATCCGCAGCTTAAAATCTCTAACTCCTATCGAGACGTGCCGCCAGATGTTCGTAATATTATACCCCTATTTCGAATGCAATGGAAAAGCTTTCGAGTCCTAATTTGATCGTATGAAGAAGATAGCTTTTTGGACCCATTTATTATATTTAATTTTCGATATAAACTTCAAGGCATTTACATACCGTATGATCACACGATAACTCCAATTGCTACGAAAATTAAAATCCGATAATAACACACTATTATGGATCTAATGGAACTAGTTTTGTCAAAATCCGAGACTGTGCCTCAGAAGGCTATTTTGAATGTCAATTCAGACGATATATTTCTAAAACTGAACAAATCATTTCCAGATTCAATTTTAAAACTTTTATTATCTTCAGTATTATCGATGTGAATTTTATAAGCCTTTAAATTATTTTTTAACAAGCTTAAACTCCCGATTCAAAATTTTATCCAATTTCTAAATTATCCAATAAATAGTTATATTTGAAATTCAAGTTAAAAATTAACACCTGGATATTTAAAATCAATTAAATATTCCAATTTCAAATATCCTAAATTTCGGGTCGTTACACTATATAACAAAGTATATAACAAAAATCAAATACATTGTCATTAACTAGATCAATCATAGAGTTAAATATATGTAACAAATTACATAATCACTCATAGGGCATACCCCTAACTCTATCAAGTGAAAGTTGATGGTTTGTGATACTTTTTACTTTTTTGGTCACACTTCCATAACATCTACCCATTCTGATACCCTTCCATCAACCCTACCTCCAAAGATACCCCTTATAAAACCTCTAGCCTGCCATTGGAAGGTAAAGAAGGTTGCTCCTCCAAAAAACCTTACTCCCTCTGCCTCTCTTCCCACATCTAAACCCGACCCTTCTCCAGTCTCTCCTGGATGCCTCGAAACATTCAATAACTTAGAGCGGCCATAAATGTCAGCCCTTTCCCATCCGACCATCAACCCGACTCCTACCCAAACTCCCTAAAAAAATTTAAAGAAGCGGCTAATCCAAAATAATCGGTCATGAGTTGAACAACTTGTTGAGGACCTTGCATCTAAAATCTCAGAGGGCATACCCTTAAGCTAGTCCTAGAAGGTGAGAACTTTAAACCACCTACATATTGGATTATACTATAATTCCAAATGGTACATCTTTTCCAAATGAGTCTTGAATGACGAAAATGATGAAAGGTAGCTTTTCTACATGTTGTTGGACAACGATTTGGTTCTACACTAATGGTGAGTTTGGAGCCAACAATAAGGAGATTTTGACCGTTGATGAAAACCACACCGATGGTTCTACACTAATAGTGGGTATGCCTCATTTATAGCTTCATTCTTAATGATATCCCATTATGATAATTAAGGTGGTAGTTATATTTATTATTATTCCATTATGTTATTTAGCCAGGCATGTTGGCTACTATTGTTTATGACTCTGCTATGTCTTTATGGCCTTGTGCAGTTTAAGTTTTTAGCAACCTTATAGCAGTGGAGGCACAAAATGCTATAGCGGAGTAAAAAGTAAGGATATACCGAAAAACGAGGGAGGAGTAAAAAAAAATTATTGGAGATAAAAAAAATTCCACGGTTGTTTTATTTTCATTCTCACATTATTCATGTAAAAAAGACATTGTTCACTCCTACTGTTATAATATATGTAAATATAAATAGTGAATATGCTATATATTGTTTTTGTGTTTAGTCCCACATTGTCGAATTGGTTTTATCCCAAGCTCCTAGGCCTTTATATAAAAGAGCTAATGTAATGAAAATGTATGATTAATCTCTGTAGTGAATAAAATATTTTCTTCCTCTTTCTCTAATGTCTTCTTATTTCCTTCTATTCTATAACATGTTATCGGCACGATCTCAAAATGATCTATGAACCAGTCGAAGAAGGTTTATATATTAAAATGATTAACATAGTCAGTGGTATGGTGGGCAAATACAAGTAAGTATTTACTCGCCATATTTATTTTGTAGTTAAAAACAAAGTTTGGGGTTTTGGCTGACATGTCAAAATTCGGACTCTTGGATTGGTCATGGGTTTTTTTTCATGTTGGATTGGTTCATATTAACGGTTATGCAACTATGGAAAATGCAAGTATGAAACTGACATGTGCATAATTTTGTGTGGAAGATAAGTACATTCCGGTTTTAAATCAAGAATTTGTAGGTCTGTGTTAATATAGGATTCACTTATAGACCGTAAATGAACTTATATCCCTCTTTTCTCACTTTAATTTTGAATCATTTCAATTTGGTCATCATTTTATTTGAATGATCTTCATTATATTATTGCTTGGGTTTGAATTTGAGGTCGAAGCTGTTAGTTATAGATCCAGATTTGCATTTTTCATTTAGATCTGGGTTTGTTTGATTGAATTTGATTAGATCTGAAGCACTGTATTATTGTATAGCAAGTCTTACTCTAATTTTAGTCCATTAATGCTGCTAAATATTAAAATGTATATGTGAACTAAACGTATGCATCACTGGATTGCAATCTATTTTCTTTAGACATCTCACAGATCAACCTTTAGGAGGGTTTGATGATTGGTGAACATCTATTTAGGAGTTGCAATTTAATGATTCGAAAACACATAATATATACTTGAAGTTAAATATCTATTATCCACAACAATAAAGTCATAACTATTAATTTAGATTTGTAAATTTGCAATTCTAAAAAAAAATTGTAAATTTGTTTCAGAATTGGTAATTCTGAATAGTAGATTCGATAAAACTTATCTTCTAATTTCATAATTGTTAATTTATTTCCTGCAGATCTTTCATATATGATATATTTGAGTTTAAATACAATTGATTTCCATTTTTTTCCTCTAAATATTTCAATTTGTAGCCTAGCTATAAAGTATGTTTTACTCCATGCTATCACGAACACTTTTGGATGTATTTTTAACCAGTTTACATCTATTATTTTATTAATGATTGGTGTTAGTACATCATTATTTTTTGCAATGATCTAGTTTTCTTTTTTTACTTATATTCAAATTCATGTTCCCAGTATCATTTTTTGGTTTCAACTAATAACAGAAGAAACTAGCTGAGTTGCTTGGTGCTTGATGTATTAATAATTTTTGTCTCACCGATGTTCATTATTTGGGTCGGTTACAGGATTCGTAATTTGCAACCATGACCCATTGCTTCCTATTTATGGTCCTTAATAATGTTTTCGATAGGGATACAAACTTCCCTAATGACTTAACTTTAATTGAAGCTAGGAACTCTAAAAGTTTAGTTTACGGTAAATGGTATCTGCTATTTTATACTCCACTGTCTTCTTTTCATTTTTCCAGTCAGTTTTTTTCATCTTAATTATTTCAAAAAATAAAATTAAATAACAACAGCAATAAAACTTTGGCATTGGCTATTATTTTTATTCCTACATTTTGTTCAGCTAGGTCCGTGTTTAGTTTAGTATGGTATAATTTTGATTTAGAAATAATTATGCACTTTGTGGTTTTGCAACTTTATATAATTGAGGAATCAAGAATGTGAAGTTCTAAATGTCTGAAAATCAAAAAATTCCAAAAGTCTCTGAACCTGAATTTCAAAATTTTCAAAAATTGCAGCTTCGTATTGAACTAGCCATCTCCAAAAGAGATATTTGTGATTGCTTAAAACTAATATATGTATAACATGTCTTAGAGCAAATACATTAGTAGCACCATGATAACATGTGTTTGGAACACTATTTTATATATTCACTATTAGTTTTGATTTAACACTTAAAGTGAATTTCTAGAGTCCAAAAGGGTTAAGAACCTAATGTTCTTACAGATCATAAAATTTGGCAATTTCATGAACTAGGATATCCCAATTTGAATATTTATTACATTAAAGAACTTGAAGTGCAACTGGAAGAAAATGGTTTGTAAATTCAGATATAAAATGGATGATAATGTTTGTTATATAACAATACATATGACATGACTAATTATTCATTAATGTTGGCTCAGTGCATTTGAATTGTCTAAAAGATCAGATTTTGACTTCGCTTTGAGTTTAATTATCACTTAAAAAAATTGTTTGTGCTTTGACTTGGTTTTATCATTTTATGGCCTGCAGCTTTGATATGGTTCATGTTGTTGCTGAAATTTTAGTTTTAACAATTTATGGCTTGTGGCATTCATTTATAGTTTGAATAATTCCATCGTTCTTTTTTTTTTTTGAACTGGTACTTTATATACAACAAATCAATGGGACAACATATCCCATGTCAAATAAACATTCAAAAGCAAGTTTCGAACTTGTGACATTCTGCACCAAAGCCGAATCAATTCCATCGTTCTTGCTGTGTACTTGAGCATACTCCTGACCACTTGTGTGTGATTTAGTGCGTATCAAAGCATTTGATATACCACTTTTCTGCAAGTGTACATTTGTACTTCCAGCATGGTACAATGTTGCACTCGAAACCCTTGCTTGTTTTATGGTTTTTTGAATTGCTCATGATATAGGATGTTGTTCATGTACCATATTGTACATGTCCTTATTGCATACTTCATTGTGCATTTGTGTGCATGAGACTGAACTGTTTATTAAGTACTATTCTTGTTTAATTTTAGCTGCTTTTTACATGGCTGGGGAAAAAATAACAATTCCTTTTTATAGTACCTTATGCTATGCGTGTTATATCATTTTTGTGTATCATGCTTATATTTTCTTTAACTGGTGTGTCTTGATCCTTCTTAATGTTACATGCAACATCTAGAGAGCTAAAGAACATATCTACTCTATTTCTCCAAATAACAGACCTAAGGTATGAGCCATCAATACTTGAATGATAATATATGCCTACTAGACCTGCAACTACTCATACGATTTTGAAAAACCAGAAGTTTTTTTTTGAATTATCTGAAAAGATTTCAGCTAAAGTTTCCACCATAGCTGGATCTGCTAATATAATTGAAGGGTCCGGAAGAGTCCATATGGTATTACCAAATGGTACACATATCTTCATTCAAAATGCATTATACTCAAGCAATTCTAAAAGAAATCTGCTGAGCTTTAAGAATATAAGAAAGAATGGTTATCATATTGAAACTATAAATGAAAACAATAAAGAATATCTTTGTATTATTTGTAGAATTGAAAGCCATAAGCTTATTTTTTATTGAACTGGTACTTTATATACAACAAATCAATGGGACAACATATCCCATGTCAAATAAACGTTCGAAAGCAAGTTTCGAACTTGTGACATCCTGCACCAAGCCGGATCAACTAACCACTTGGACAATGGTGCTTGTCACCATAAGCTTATTTTAGAAAAAATTGGTACATTTCCAATTGGATTATATTTCAAAAAATTTGTCATAGTTGAATCCCATATTTAAACATGAGCCAGAAGCTCACAAATATCACTTGAATGCATTTTATCAATTGATAAAAGAATTATCCTCATATATGTAATATATATAATGTGTTTGCTAGTAACAATATCATAATGGATCAAAATGGGAATCCAAAGACGATAATTATTCAATGTTTGTCAACATTGAGGGGGAGGATAAAAGGGATCAAGTTCATTTTGATTGTTAAAATTAAATATTGGTTGCAAAATATTAAGTAACTTGAATAAATTATTGACAATATCCCTAGTATACTTGCTCCAATATAAGTTGAAATCCTAGAAGAACCAAAAATGATATAAATCACATCTGAAGTGTGGTAGAGAAGTCAATTCGAAATATTTTTGGAGTAAGTAACAAAGATGTCAAATAAAGGAGGTGAGTGTTCTTGAAGAAACACTTAAGGGTGTTGTTGAAGAGACCAATCACATGATTGTCGAATCAGCCTGGAAGTAGTTTAGATACCTAAAACATGATAATTAAAGAAATCTCAATAAATCATGTTTAGAACTGACAAAAAATAATCATCAATGATAAATTTGTAAATAATAAAGCGCTTATATTTATAAATAGATTAAAAATCTTGACTTAGTGAAAAATATAACTGGCCATCATGAATCCTTTACTAATAGAGAAATATGGACATGTAGTCCGCAAAGTAGTGAAAATGCTTGAAATGCTTAATATACCCTGAAGGTATACATATGGTTTAAATCATATTAAATGATGAAAGTATACAAATTCCTAAAGAATATAAATAACTTTCGTGGTTATAAACAATACAAAGAACAAGGAGCATAAATTACAACATACTTCTAAGTATTGTTGTAATGAAAATCTTAATGCACTTCAAGGTGGGTAGATTACTTCCTACTTTTTAATATTGTTGTAATGAAACTTTTAATATTCATCAAAGATGTAGTTGCAATATGCAAAACTGATTTGAAGCACAAAAATGAAAACACATGATATGTTTTTCATAAAGGTAGCAAACAAAATGCATAAAATGCAAATCATATTTGAAAGAAACAATCTTGAAAATTTTGATTGTATCGAAAAAAACTATATATTAATAAATTATATTATTAATGAATACATATTTATGGATCTAGAAGTATCTATAACCAATTTGAGTTATCGAAAGACAAATACGAATTCAGAGGAAACTTTTAGATCAGGGAGGCATCCACAAAAGATGTACCCCTTCGATTATAAACTATTCTATGCTAAGCTTTGTTCTATTTGGAAAAAGATGTATATTAAGAATAATGACAAAATTGCATACAAATTCTGTCTGCTAACAACACATTTAAACAAAAATCAATGTTGTGTGCAACGCAAGTATTGCATGTTAGTTACATACAGAACAGATGCAACACAATTTTGCTGCATAATCTCCAAAAACGAACAAAATAATAATAATAATAATCTTGTTATAGACATTCAGGTACATAAATTCAGAATGAAATTTTATCGTGCTGTTAAATATATCTTAATTTCCTTTTACTAATACCATGCTACAATATATACAAATAAATTTGTCTAATACACGATTGATAATTTAGCTGCTAATATACTTATCGGCATTCATCAAAATTTAATGAATACTAAAAGAAAAATACAAATTTATCATGTCATCAGCCTGCTTTTAGATGTATGCATTTTTTAATGCATGTATTTATTTATTGATCATTAGATAGAACAAACCAGATACATTTTATTCAACGAATTACTAAAGAGGTCTTTGGAAGAACAAATTTCTCATGCATTAAAATACATACATTATCACTTGAAAATACAAATTTCTCAGTACTGATCAAAGTATATCAAATCATCAAAAACATATACAAATGCACATTATACACACGTACAAATCAAAACCAAAGCAATTAACAAACAAACATTAGATGCATAGTATACAAATCAAATACCCTGTCGATGTTTTATTTTGGATCAACCCACAAATGGTGCTCCTTCTCGATGAAATTGTCAGCTTCTTTGTTTACTTGCTTCTTTCTTCTATATTGCCTGAGCCATGAATAATGCTTTTTCTTAATGAATTTCTCTGCATTTTTATTTATATCCCGCTCCTCGCTGCCCTGAACTTTGATATCATAAATCTTCCTATTGCCAGTGTTTTCTTCATTATGATGATTATTTCTATCGCTCTTGAAAATTGAAAACAAGTTACTCATAACTTTTCTCATTTTTCTTTCTTGTGTTTTTGAACTACAATATGTATGACTATTTCAATGACATGCACATATATAGATATAAAATTGACACGTTTTTCTTTAGAAAAATAATTTAGCATATGTAACTCTAAGATGGAAAAGGATAGAGGAGAATCGTAGACGAAGAGTTGAAGTTAGAGATGATAATAACTTTATGACTTGGACGTACTGAATATGAAGAAAAATCAGGACAATAAAATTGAATCTTTTTTCCTATTATTTGTCTACTTTTGTGTGGAGCAAATGGACTAATTGTGCAAAATTCAAACTAGTACAGAACTTATATATCCATAAGCAACCTATCTTTGAGCTTCAATTATTCTTCTCTTTTGTTGTTTATGAAAACAGACCCAACAGCGAAGTTCTACCACTGAAGAAAGGAAAGACAAATAATATCGGTGAAAAAGAAAACATTGGATAAAGGTAAAAAGTCCCAGATTATTAAATATATTTAGCTTAACCATTAATTAAAACATTCAAACGCTTGCCAATAACCAATGTCCATGTTAAACCTTTATATTGCGCATGTAGTATTGTGTGTGTATAGTATTGATTGTTATATATGAGTCATTCTTTTGGTAAAGTACAAATGTACAACTAATTTTGTTTTAGTGGTTGAGTGTATATAATTAAAGTTTATCTTTTTCAGTAACAGTAATGGTTATTATAAAGGTATTTTATCTTTCATTACATAGATCGCCGAGGGTTTGATGAATGAGTGTTGATAAGACTTGGTGGCAGATGTGACAACGAACGTCCCACATAGACTGCATTGAGCATAAAGATTTGTGTCCATGAATATGGCCTTACGCATAACTTGAATCTTACAGCTGAAAGCATATTGGAATCCAAATCCCCCACTATGACCATATGTGACCAAAAAAAAAAAAAGGTGACAAAGGTAGATTGCTTCTACTCGACTCCATAATTGCTTGCTCAACTTTCCAACTCTTTTCATCTAGATCAACAAACGAATCATTCCTAGTACTTGCACCAACATAATACATACTCCACCGTCAATAAAATGCATGTCATGATACTGAAGTTCAAATTATTACAATGTGAATAACATTTTATTGACATTACATAACAGATTGTCTTGAGCATCATAGTATGGTAGAAAACTCTGAAAAAACGATTCAGTATGTTGATATAAAACCATTAGATATCTTACAATGTACATAAAGCAAAAAATTCACCTTTACAATAAACATTACATTTAGACCAATATACATCTTTACAACATAAAGAGAAGGGAAAACATAAGCTACACAGCATTTGCTGCACCAATGGGGTTAGACTCATTATCTGCCCCTTTTTTCTTCCCTTCTTTTCTTTGCAACTTCTTCCCTTGCTCTTGATTTTTGACCATCACAGGTTGGAACTACATAAACATTTCACAGTCAACAATATCCCAACTAAAGAACTCCCAAAATAATAATAATAAAAATAAAAATAAGAAAAAAGAAAGAAACCTGATAAATAGAGTAAATGACATTTCGTCGAATCTGGGCCATCATCTCTAGGAAAAGATTATAGCCTTCAAGTTTGTATTCGATTAAGGGATCTCTCTGTGCATATCCTCTTAAGCCAACAGCTTGCTGTACAAATTTTATGGCTTGCAAATGTTCTTTCCATAGACGATCTATGTTGCTTAGGACTAAGAACCTCTCTGCTTCCTTCATTAGCCCTGGTGCTTCTTTCTCCACCATTTCCTGATATTTGTGCATTTGCCTTACTCAAAATATACATGTATGACCACAAAATATATATTCTAGCACTATAGGGTAAATATTAACATAACGTATTATAGATCATTCATTTCAGCATATAAGAAAGGACAAATTTCTAAAGTAAGCCTAGAAAAAAACTAACTGCCATAATAGGTCTCATTCAAAATTTAATGCATGCATAGACTTGATTTTCACCATATAGGAAAGTGAACTTGAACATTTTGAAAATGCACATGAACAAATTTAAATTTGTGTTTTGTAAATGTGCATGTTATGGTTATGAATGTTTTTATGTACATCATAGTACTCATGTATAGAATTTTTTTCAAGGGCAAATTTGTTCTTCTGCGCTTTCAATATGCTGAGTACATTTATTTTTCACAAATTTGTTTTTGTCCACTTTTAAAGTGCGCAAATACAGTATCTAATCTGATGAAAATCATGCATATTTTTGCAATAAGTTTTGAAAGAAGCTTATTGTTGTAATTAGTTTTTTTTCTGGGCTTATTTAATAATTGTTATAGAACATATTTAACTCACAGTTTTCTGGATATATGCTTCACGTCCACGATATCTGAGATATTCTCGCAGCTCTTCGTATGTTGAAGATTTACTTTGAAGCAATTCTGGTGTCAAATCCTTCAATAAAAAGCAGTACCTATGTTTTGAAGATATAACTTTTAAAATTCAAGTGAATCATATTATAAAAATATAGAAGAAGAAAAATGTATTATTCGACATTACACTTACTGTTGCAGCTTTGCAATAAGTTTCTCATAGTCCCAACTCTCCTTTGGAGCATCTTGAGGAATATTGGCCTATGAAAGGAAGTTGTTAGCATTTACGCAACAGAAGTAATATTCACATGCTTTGTTATCGAACAACTTAAAATATAACGATTTGAATCCCATTTCAAGTAAAAACTGTCCTACTGCGATTGATAGAATATATTTTACATATATTTTAGGCGTTAAAATATTTCAAAATATTTCCTGATATTTCCTGCATTTATTCTCTGATTTGACTTACTCTTTATTTGGCACATATTTATTTAGTTACCTTTCTTTTAGCAAATCAGTTGATTTGATGATATTTGTATTTAGGAAGTATTTATTTACTTACCTTTGTTTTAGCAAATCAATTGGCTAATTTGTAGCCTATCTTAACTCTTGTAAACCATACATATATATATGATTGAAAGTGGAATACAATGCAAGCAAGTTGATTTCTAAATAGATTTCTTTCATGGTATCAGAGCTATTCTCCTTGCCCTAGCCTCACCTATCTTCTTCTCCGTTCTTCTATCTTTAATTTTTTTTCCATGGCAGACTCATCCAAGTTTCATCCCGCACTCACCATCACTAATGTTAAATCTCTTATTCTCATAACATTGTTGTTGGTAGTGGTCATTTAATTCCAATTGTTGGTCACGGTACCCTTTCTTTTGGTCTCCATAATTGGAAAAGTGCAATGTTGGTTGAATTTAATGTTTTAATTGACAATAAGACTTGGAAATTAGTGCCTAGACCGTCTAATGTTAATGTTATTCGGTCTATGTGGATTTTTCGTCATAAATATAAGTCTGATGGCTCTTTTGAGCATTATAAAGCTCGTCTTGTAGGTAATGGAAATACACAACAACAGGGAATTGATTATGATGAAACGTTTAGCCTCGTGGTTAAACCGGTCACCATTAGAGCGGTTCTCAGCATTGCTCTTTCTAAATCTTGGTCCATTCATCAAATGGATGTCAACAATGCTTTCTTGTATGGTCATCTCAATGAAGCAGTTTATATGCATCAACCCATGAGTTTTCGTAACAAAAATTATCCGAATCATGTTTGTCTTTTAAAGAAATCTTTGTACGGATTAAAGCAGGTTCCTCGAGCTTGGTACCAAAGATTTGTTGATTTTGTTGCTACCATTGGGTTCTCTCATAGTACATCGGATCACTCTTTATTCATCTATAAGA
Source organism: Allium cepa (assembly GCA_030765085.1). NCBI lineage: Eukaryota > Viridiplantae > Streptophyta > Magnoliopsida > Asparagales > Amaryllidaceae > Allium > Allium cepa. The sequence continues at coordinate 111,550,300 of CM060928.1, read as the reverse complement.
ATGGTTCTGATATTGCTTATATTCTATTATATTATATGTGGATGACATTATACTTACAGCTTCTTCTGATCGTCTTCGTAAGTATATTATGACTCTCTTAGCTTCTGAATTTGCTATGAAAGATGTAGATCCTTTGAGTTTCTTTTTGGGTATTGCTGTCACTCGTCATGCCCATGGTCTTTTCTTATCTCAGGCACAATATGTTGCAAAAATTATTGAACGTGCCGGAATGTCTAACTGCAGCTCGTGTCCTACTCCTGTTGACACTAAGTCCAAACTAAGTGCCACCGTAGACACTTCTTATGATGATCCAACTAAGTATCGTAGTCTTGCAGGTGCTCTTCAGTATCTTACATTCACTCGACCAGACATTTCCTATGCCGTGCAGCAGATCTGCTTTCATATGCATTCCCCGACTAATGAGCATATAAATGCTCTTAAACGTATCATACGCTATCTCCAGGGTACCCTTTCTTTTGGTCTTCACTTGTACAAATCCAATATTAATCGTATTATCTCATATACAGATGCAGATTTGGGTGGTTGTCCTGACACCCGTCGTTCTACCTCTGGTTATTGTGTATTCCTTGGAGATAATTTGATTTCTTGGTCTTCGAAACGGCAGCCTACTCTTTACCGTAGTAGTGCTGAAGCGGAGTATAGGGGTGTTGCTAATGTTGTTTCTGATTCGTGCTGGATCAGAAATTTGCTTCTAGAGTTGCATTGTCCTATTCAAAAGGCTACTCTAGTTTATTGTGATAATATGAGTGCTATATACTTATCCGGCAATCCTGTTCAGCATCAACGCACTAAACACATTGAGATGGATATTCATTTCGTCCGTGAGAAAGTAACTCGTGGTGAAGTGCGTGTGCTTCATGTACCGTCCCGTTACCAAATTGCTGATATTTTTACAAAAGGGCTTCCGCGCGTATTATTTAATGATTTCAGGGACAGTCTAAGCATACGAGAACCTCCCGCTTCGACTGAGGGGGTGTGATAGAATATATTTTACATATATTCTAGGCGTTAAAATATTTCAGAATATTTCCTGATATTACCTGCATTTATTCTCTGATATTTCCTGCATTTATTCTCTGATTTGACTTACTCTTCATTTGGCACATATTTATTTAGTTACCTTTCTTCTAGCAAATCAGTTGATTTGATGATATCAGTATTTAGGAAATATTTATTTACTTACCTTTGTTTTAGCAAATCAATTGGCTAATTTGTAGCCTATCTTAACTCTTGTAAACCATATATATATATATATATATATATATATATATATATATATATATATATATATATATATATATATATATATATATGATTGAAAGTGGAATACAATGCAAGCAAGTTGATTTCTAAATAGATTTCTTTCAGCGATTCGCTTCTCAAATTACAATTCAGAAAACAATTAGAATAACAATTGGGAAAAATAGTTGAATTCTTGTTGAAATACAAAATATTAAAATACCAATTTGGATCTACAATTGGAAATTTACCCTTTTTTAGACATAAATATAAATAAAAAAAAGAGAAAAAAAAATAAGATTTAGCTTTAGATGTAGAAGTTCAATCATCAAAAACAATTTCCAAAATCTAAATTATTACTAGGGACAGATAAATGTTAACTGATGACTTACATAGAGCAAAATTTCTAGCATATAAGAATATATAAGCAATAAAGTATGAATCTCTTGAATCATAGTATGAATCACTTGAATCTATGATTCGCAATTTAAATCTAATTCCAATTTCAAATTCAGACTTTATGACTTACAATTTACATTCTTTTTTGAAAACCAAGTCCGTTCACATGGTCTTTTCTATGCTGTAAGCAATACAACTAATATATTTTTAACAAATAAAATAAAATAAAACAAATGACAAGGAAATTCAAACTCAGTGCATATGATATTCTTAAGTAATAAGGCACATAGGAGCTATGGTTTGCTTATACATTACCTCTAAGATATCATCCATGGTTAACTCTGCGTACTCTACAATAAGAGATTGAAGATTGTCAGATACAAGTGCTCGCCTTCTTTCTGTGTAAACCCTATCTCTTTGACTGTTCAGTACCTCATCAAACTCAAAAAGCTGCTTGCGGATGTCAAAAAAGTAATTTTCCACTTTTCTTTGAGCTTCGTCTAATGCCTTTGTCAGCATTTTAGATTCAATTGGTAGATCTTCAACTCTAAAAGCCCTCATCAAACCCTGTAATTGAACTCATATGAACTGACGATTCAATGATTTCACACAAACATGGTTAAAGACTATAAACATATTAGTAAAAGTGAGTACCTCTACTCTATCCCCACCAAATATTCGGAAGATGTTATCTTCTAAACTAAGAAAAAATCTAGAACTTCCCGGATCTCCTTGTCGACCACTTCTACCACGAAGCTGGATATACAGAAATAATTCTAGAAAATGTTGCTATGCAAGAGCAAATATTTCCAATTTTTGATAAATGTTTTTCATTTTGTGACCTGATTATCAATTCTACGTGATTCATGACGTTCAGTTCCCACAACATGAAGTCCACCAGCAGCGACAACCTACAAGATTGTTGAATATCCACCTATTCAGTGATATAGGTATGTATTCATGTTAAAATTTTAATAATATTACTAATTAGTTAGAAGTTATAAAGAGGACCTTTTTCCTTTCTTCTTCTGTATAAACTTTATACTCAGCAACAATCTTTTTGAATGCATCCCTAAGCTTTGCTATGACATCATCTTTGATAGGTCCCTACGAAATTCAAATCAACTTTCACTTATAGGTTGATACATGTGAATCAAAGCTTTAGTTACACCTTACACACTGGTAAAAAATCTTTAAATAAAACCATAAAATTCCCCATGCAAAATACCTTTTCACATGAATAAGAAAGCCGCTCTTCTGCTTCAAGCTCAGTGAGTGATCTTTGACCCCATTTTTCTACAGCAAATTCTACTGCATCTTTGGCTAGTGATATAGCATCTTTAGAAAGATCGCATGGAAATAAATTTTCATTTACCTGCATAATTAAATCGAGCAGACAAATAAGTACATTAGTTGGATACTCTTTACATGAATTGAATAAAAAGACAGAATGTTCAATAGTTTTGCTTTCATCTTTTCAAATTATTAATCAACACTTATATTTCTCTTCTTTAGACTGATATACAATCAAGACCTTAATATTATTATTACTAGAGAAATTACGCTTATTGAGCATGCTTATACTAATAAAAAGATATGAACATTCAATGTATACAAATAATATAAAAAATCAAAAATGCACCTGCCAAGTTTTCTTCTGAGGAAGCTTCTTCACTGAAAATGCTCCTTCAATCGGCTTGACAACTCTGTAGAATTATATTATTCTGAAATACAGTAAGAAAAAAAATTCACATACAGGTAATTCTAAGATGATTTATACCTAGGCATAAGCATTTCACGGAGTTTCAATCTTCCTATAAATTCTGCATTGCCTCCAAGAATGATATCTGTTCCTCGACCTGCCATGTTAGTTGCTATAGTAACTGCCCCCAAACGACCGCTTTGTGCTACTATTTCTGCTTCCCTCTCAACGTTTTCAGGTTTAGCATTAAGAACCTACAGAAATAAATTGGGGATTTTGGAATTAAAATCCAGTAAAAAGTGGTGTCTGGTGTCTGTCAGGAAGAAAATAACTGACCATTATGTTCTACACTAAGATAAACAGATTGAAGATCTTGTTGCTTCAATCAATGTTATATTTAGAACAATAGGTACTGCTAACTTTTTACATTTTTCCTTTCAACTGTTTTAGTAAATTTTGTGGAAAATAAATTTAGTATGTACAGATAAAATAAACAGTATAGTTACAAGACAAAAGTTATATATGATGCTAGAGAAGATATACTGGTTATACTCTGTGCCTGGTAAAATTTAATCAGTGAAGAAACATATGGGTTTTCTACCATATCAAAGTAAGTATATCGTATCTGAATTAAGTTTGATTGCTAAGTTCACCACATGCTGAACATTAGCAATGTAAAATGGCTGCCCAACTATTGACATAAATTTGTTTCAAAATAGTTGCACAAACAAATGAAAATGCACAGGCTATTTTTTGGCGATGGTAGGGCTGTTACCATCTGAAAGTATAGATTACCATGCTAAATACAACTCATACAAAATTTATCATAGTTTCAATCGGATACAACTACGGGTAACGAAATTAACTAGGACACACGTAAACATAACTTTCTTGTTAGACATTAACATCTGAATATAAGAAAATTACATTAATAACACACATTGTCTATAAATGCATTCATTAAAATGCCCAAGATCTTACTTCATGAGGAATTCCAGCTTCTTTCAACTGTTGTGATAAAGAATCACTTTGTTCAACACTGGTAGTACCAACAAGAACTGGTCGACCAGTCTTGTGCATTCTTGAAATTTCGACAACAACAGCACGCCATTTACCCGTACTTGCCCTAAAAACAACATCAGAGTCATCCTGCAAAAATAAAATTGATGTGGTTAATCTTTTAATAAAGATCATGTAACATAAAATTTAGGATTTTTTTGTTACGGTACAGAAATACTACCTTTCTTATCATTGGCTTGTTTGTGGGAACAATAGTAACTTTCAACTTGTAAATGCTTTCAAATTCTGTGCTTTCAGTAGCTGCAGTGCCAGTCATACCACAGAGTTTGGGGAACTGTCAGTTAATGCAACCACTGTATTATGATCCTGAAGTGAACATGCATGTAGAACTGCCAAGGGAAAAGCTCACCTGAAGAAAGAAATTCTGATAACTAATAGAAGCTAGTGTGATCGTCTCATTCTGAATAGGAAGGCCTTCCTTCGCTTCTACTGCTTGATGAAGACCATCACTCCATCGTCTTCCCTATTAAACCCATAAATGCATGGTCATGCATATAAAGAAAACCAAATTTGAGTTGTTGCATTTAAGATGAATGGTTGCCATAAAATGGTGTTAAACTTACTTGCATGACTCGTCCAGTAAATTCATCGACAATCAGTACTTCCTTGGCACGGATGATGTAGTTAACATCCCTAAGAAAGAGCTCTTTTGCCTTTATGGCATTTATAATATATGAAGCCCATTGTTCTCGAGGATCATAAAGATCCTTAACATCTAATATTTCTTCAGCATCCTCGTAACCTTGCTCTGTGAGCAGGACAGTTTTCTGCTTCTCATCCACCTAATACAGATAGCAAGTTTAGTATTATTAGTTAATAACATTTTGATAATGCTTACACTATCAAGTATCATCTTTCAATACTCAATTAACTTATCGGCTTGATGAATGTACAGAATTAAATATAACTTTAATTGTCTTTCTTCTTAAAAAGCTCTTCAACTAATTTGTAAAGTACGTATTTTCGTTTGTTGAAGCTTCAAGTATGTTTGATGTTATTAGAGTTATTTACCTTCTATAATAATAATTTACAGTATACTGTTTAATATAACAACGATCCTTATTTAACATGCGGTAAACTAATACTACGTAGCAATGTCCTGTCCACTTTTTTTTTTAAAGAAAAAGAAACAGTTAAAATGTATTTGCTTCCTAGATATCATAAGGCTTCATTTTTACAGTGTAATGCAGATCTCGCTCAAAAGCTGCTGCAATCTTTGCTGCCTTGTAGTAGCGATCACTTGGTTTTTCTGCCATGCCTGATATGATCAAAGGTGTTCTAGCTTCATCGATTAGAATAGAGTCAACCTCATCAATCACCGTGAAGTTGAAGCCTCTCAGCACAAGCTCATCTACGCTCTGAACATATTGAAAGAAATGCAAATCGTCACAATCTGTCTGCAAACATGCCTATATTATATGTTTAAGGAATAGAAATATTGCTGACGTGACATGGTAAAAGAATAAACAAAACCCTAAGGCTAAACATAAGATGTTATACTTTCCGTGGCAAGATTGTCTCTTAAGTAGTCGAATCCAAGTTCACTGTTTGTGACATATGTTATATCACATAAGTAGTTTTCCCTTCTTTGCTCACTCGACATATTTTCTGCAACCATAAAACGTCATTTAGAACAAACCTTGGCAATGTTTATAAAAGATTGAAAATTTTGATGCAACAAACTTATATAAATGCAGATAATAGACTACAATGACTAGATTGGTCGGCCTTTGTTCACATCAAAAAACATAGCTTTAGATAGAAAATGTAGCAAACCACAAAACACACAGGAGGTAAAATGCAATACTATTATAAATTTCCTAGTCAGGGTTACATAACAGAATGGTTACTTTGTTCCAACGTGTGTACACAGAGCACTTTCAGGTAATAAAATGTGTATAACTACTTTTGAAGGGTACATACATAAATTTATGGCACGCGTACTTGAAAGATAGAATGTAACATACGTTGAATTAGGCCAACCTGCAGTCCAAGAAATCGAGGAACTTGACCAACCCATTCACAATCTCTTCTTGCAAGATAATCATTTACAGTAACAACATGCACTCCTTTTCCGCTTAATGCATTCAAAAACGCCGGCAATATAGCCACTAGTGTTTTTCCTTCTCCAGTCCTCATCTCTGCAATCTCCCCTTTATGAAGAACCATTCCCCCTATAAATTAAAATAAGGTACTTCTTTATGTCTATTTTTGGAATGTAACAAGACAATATTTTTTGTAACATACAAACCTATAAGTTGCACATCAAATGGACGGAGACCCAGAACTCTTTTCGAGGCTTCTCTTACCACTGCAAATGCTTCCTAAACATTTATGTCTATTAACCTTTGTTTTGAAAGTGGGCAAACAAAATCAGAACAAAAAAATAACATGTCTTTCATTTCTAAATTTTGGATCAACTGTATTGATTTATTATTTGCATATACCTCGGTTAAAAATTTAGTTAAAAAGCAGCCAAAAATTAAGTGTGTTGCTAAAGGCAGTTTACTCTTACTAATACCATGTCCAATTAATAACAAATTTGCCTATTATACATAGGGCTACCAACACATACATCATTGGTTAAAAAATTATAATTATTTCTCAAAAAAAGGAATAAATTGCACTCATCTTCCACCTTAATTTCGAAAATAATACCGAACGTGCTAAAAATAATTGATCCACTCAGTTGTCGACGGCCGAAATCATGAGCAGGTGCTTCAAAAAAATCTATGAATTAGCATATGTGGTTTTGTAATAGAAAAGAAGTGTATATTCTTCCTAATTCTCTGAAATTCAAAATTTTGAAAGATGCATTTGAATTTTTATTAGCTTTCAAAATTTTGTTTTCATATATGTTGTTATGCATGATTATTTAAAAATAATAATTTCTTGAAATAATTCGGAAAATTTTGACTGAAATTGCTAGGCAGCGGTAATGTTATATCAAATGTGAATTTGGTCAGTTGGGTTTTGCATTAATCCGAAAATTGCATGTGAATTTCAGTTTGCACGGTCATGAATATGTTTCATCGTCTATTAACGGATTATTAAGTGATGAAGCATAACTGTGGTATTAGAAAGAGCAAAAGATTAATGTATTTTAATTGGTGTTAGTATGAATAAAAAAATAGTACTTTTACCAGCACACAAAATTGAGGTTTCCATATGACATTAATTTGTACATTAAACTTACAGGTAATAAAGAATCCAAAGACTCCCCATTTCGAGCTCTCTCCTTCAAACTCAAAGTCAACTCTCTCAAACCCGAATCAGATAGAGCTGACATTTCTGGTTCTAGGCCGTTAACCAACGCAACTGAATCCGCATATTTTTTCCTAGTAGATTCGCCCGTGTCGTTCCCTTTGAATATTCCGCCTAATAAACCACCCAAAGCACCAGCCTTTGCTTCGAATATCCGATTTCTACTCCTTTTCATTGAAAATTCTCCACTAGCATGTATTTTCTTAGTGGCACTACCGATGCCCATATCGAATTTTGAGAAGAAATTCGAATGGGGAGTCAAAAATGTTTGTGGCGTGCAAGGTTTAGGGTTTTTAAATGAAGTTGGGAATGGAATCGACATTTCTTAGCTCGAATCCGGGTTGCAAGGTAAACTTGATTTGAATCAAAAGTTCGATTTCGGAGCTCAGGGTCTGAGGAAATTAAACAAATAAATTACTGATATTTTAATGTTATCTTTTGCGAAGAAAAACGATATATGGAGGGAAAAGACACGGTGATGAAGATTATCTTTAGGATAGACACTAAAGGTCAACTTCTATTGTAGCATAGACAATTGCTTAGTTGACCCGAGAATTTTAAAACAATGGAAACCTCGAGATTTGCTAAGTTTACCCATATAAAAAAAAATATCCTCTCGCGCGGTGGCACTACGTGGTGTCTTCATAGTGGCAGCACATGGTGCTTGAAAGCATCACGTAGTGTCATTGCATGGTGCCTTCAGAGCATCATGCAGTAGCACTGCATAGTGCTACTGCTCGATAGATAAAAAAATTGAAAAAAAAAAGTAAAACATAAATTAAGCAAAAGAAAGATTAAAGGGACATTTTTATCATGAATTTTTTTGTAAAAATAAGGGACAACTTGGCAAATCCTAGAGTTCAAATAGAATTTGTCATTCTAAAATTAAGAACGGTGATACTGTTGCCTTCTTGGTTGATAGTTCTTGTTGTTTATTTTTAGTAACAAGTTCAACAATAGATACATATTTTAACTACTTTTTATTTTTATTTTTTCAAATTATCTTCTTTAAACCACTTATTCGAATATGCATAGAACTAGGGCCGGACGTTTTTACCATATTACCACTTACCAATCGCTACCAACTAAAATGACATCGAAAAAATGATAACCAATTTGATTAGCACGGTTTGCCGAACCACATGAAAATATGCGGTTCGATGATGTTAATTAGCTGCTAAATATGGTATCCTACCACATACCTTATACATGTACACACACATACACACATATATACAAACATACACACACATACATACATACATACATATATATATATATATATATATATATATATATTTCATTATATATTTCTATTATATAGCATCACACTTAATCTAAAATGATTTAATAGAAAATCTAGCAAAATACTATTATGATATTAGATTGAATGCATTTCTTATCATGTATTTTCAAAAATAATACGCTTTTATACAATATTTTACCTTCTTGCACAACGTTTACTTCTATGTTTAACCACGCAAAATAAAAGTGATAAACAATCATATACTAAAAAATAAAAACTCTTAATATTTACTATTTTAACATGAAATACTGTAAACAAATAGATATCATACTTGTAAACGGTAAAAGTTTATTACCGATCTCTACAAACCACAAACTGAAGTATCGGTATGCCGATTACTTTGGTTGGTGATGGTATGGTTTTTCTATTACCATATAACTCAGTATAATAATGGTTTCGAATATGAATTTTCGGTACAGAACCAAATCCAACCCTACATAGAACTTTGTTTCTGCTTAATACCCCTATTAACATTTACAAATTATAATGAATTCAAAATTTTAACATTTCAAATCTATAATAAATTCAAAATTTAAAATAAACTTTCATTATTTTAAAATTCAGAAAATTCAAATAACGAAAGTTCAAACTTCAAAAATCCGAGCTTTTAAAATTTGAAAATTTGAAGATTCAAGTACTTTGCCCTTTAGTTTTGAGAATATAATAATTTGGAAATTAACTTTTTTCTTAAAACCAAAAGTTAAAAAATTTTGTAAACTATTATTCAAAATAAATATTCCAAAAAATTAATTTAAATTTTAGAAAATCATTACCTTTCAAAGTTACGATTCTAAACATAGAAATTCCATAACTTATCATTTCGAAAATCTAATTTTCCAAAACAAACACTCAATAGTTTATTTTAGTATTCAAATTTCTCTTATTTCAAATATCTGATAGTTTAAAATATTTATATTTAATTTCTCCTTTAATATTCATTATTTAAAAGAAACTAATAAAGATGAGTATTATATTGTCAAAAAAAATCATATTTCTTAATACTTATCAAAAGTTTTAAAATGCAAACAAATAAATTAACGATTATGCAGCATTCAGCAATCAGCATTCAGACTTACCATTCAGCAGTCAGTAATTAGAATTTAGCATTTTAAACAAGCGTTACCTTACTTTCAACCATGATTGTTTTGTATTAAAACAAAAAATTAAAGAGAGAGAGAGAGAGTAAGAAAAGTCTCAATTTATGATATAGTTGTAAGAAAAGTCTATGTAACAATGAATTTGTAAATCAATTTATCGTTTTTCCAAAAAAGGGAAGCGCAAAGTAGTTTGCACTTTTTTGGAAAGTACAAATTAAAAATGTAAAAGTTTTTCAAAATTAAAAGGTTGAATTTGTGTATTACTAAGTAGTTATAATTGTTATTTTTAAGTATACTATTATTAATTAGCTATATTTTGTCATCTTTACCGAATTTATGGAATATTTAAAAAAAAATTATTAAAAATGCAAGTCAACTTGTGCTCTTTATCAGAAAATTTCAAGTTACCTTGCATTTTTTCTGTTTTTCAAAACAGGGACTTAATTTACATATTCATTATTAAAATTAATTTTCTTATAACAGTGTTAAAATGAAGAATGTGGTTTTTTAACTACTTGTAGAATCCATTTGGTCATTTTATTTTATTGTTGTTTGTTTTAATAGAAGTTGATAAGTCTAGTGTTTTTACTTTTACCAAACACGAACAGTATATTATTTTACCAAACACTATATAGCATGGATAACATTATTTTACAACTCTCCACTACAAGAAAATCTACATTTAGTTGCATTTATTAGTAGCGTTTGTGGTGTGAATGCAACCAATATTATCTTTACTTTTGTTTTGGGGGGTTTGGATACGTTCTATTGTAATTTTTTTGAAACATTGCCGCTCGTTACATTTATTTTTCAACCTTTCCTCCACTGACTTAATTTTTCCGCCTTCAACAAAATTTCCCTCCCTCGCTTCGATTTCCTTCGCTCCTCAAAAAAAAATCCGCCTTGCTCAGAAGCAAAATTTCGGTTAACGCTCCGCATCTTTGCATCGTCAATACCCTAAGCTCTGACTAAATTTTCACCTTTGCTCCTTAACAAATCAGATCTACAGCTCCGCATCTCCGCATCGTTGATACCCTTTGCTCTGAGGATTTGCTTTTGTACAGCCGATTCAAGGTACGTAAATTGTTTTTTGTTTATCAATTTGAAATGGTGTGTTCATGACAAGGGTTACTGGAGCATGAAGCTGCAGTTTTCTTGTGCAATGTAATCAAGTTGAGGGTTCTTAATCTTGATGTTTTCATTCCTTTAATTTTGAATGTTCTATCACTTATGGCAAGGACCCTCCTCCTAGATGGGTTTGCCCTCTTAATTAATTATTAACCTACTTGTTTTAATTGCTAATTAGGTTGTTATGTGTTATGTTGTTTGAGTATTGCTTTTGGTGTTGTAGTATCGATTTGTTTATCGATTTTTAGGTTTTTTGGTGTTGGGTTGATTAGATGGCTATCCACTTTGGATTAGCTAACATAAGAATAGCTATGGACCTTCATGAAAGTATTATTGGGTGCTGGTCTGCCTGCAAATATCTTCATTTTTTGATTTTGTTTCTCAATAATGACCGCTAAGATATTATACTTAATTCTTCATTTGCTATTCCAATTTTCAGAGAATGACCTATCATACTTTATTTTAAACTGTATTTATCTAACATTATATTATAATATGACATCTGTTGTGTTGGCTTAAAGGCAATATATATTAAATCAACTTCAGTATGAACATTAGTTTATGTAAAATTGTTTGCACTGAATAAACACTAAACCTTTATTTATTTATTTATTTTTGTATTCCAATATATAACACAGTAACGGGAAAAATAAGCAACACGGAGCTAAGTAATTTTTGGTGTCTTCGTGTGTGTATTACGTATTTATATTGATCTTAAGTTAAGATATCGCAATATGGGTGAAAATTGAAATTGGTTGGGATATTCGATACTTAAAACCGGGATTAAGTATCAAGCCACTTTGGTTGAAACCTATAGTTTTGACTAATCACATTAAGGCAAGTAACAACTTGCATATGTAATGTTGTACTTTTGACACATTTTATACATCATTAATCTATTCAAATTAACAATTAAGTGCAGTCTTCAAGAACAATTTATAGGGATCATGAAAACATCATTAGTTCCTTGTATTATACCTATACAAGCCAAACTCTAATCTTGTAATAATTAAGATTCCATTAACCTAATCATTCCATCTTCATGCCTCTTAACTATAATCAAACATATACATTTAGGGTTGCAGTCTTGAGTTTGATTAGGCAATTGCAGGTTCTATATATGCACATGCATCCAACATATATTTGTCTTGATCTGATGCAAATTTAACATGTAGAGTAATTATGATACCACTATTATAGTATGCATAGCAGTCAATTATGATCCCTGCTTTGGACATTTATTTGTTCAACCTATATAGTGATCACCACAAATGATCAGTCTAGCAGTGTCTAGGCTCTGTCTATGTTTATATTTTGACCTTCACATCAAGTGTTGACATTGTTGTCATATAAAGGTTGTGCCTTACTTGTGGCATTGTTCGCTATTCACGCGTATTTAACTAGCACTTTTCTTCTTCAATGACAACCCACATCGTTTATGTCGTCTAAGTTTAATTTTGCATTATCCTTTTGTTAGGAAAATTAAACAGAGCATTACATGAACAGTTGTTAGTACTGTTTATGCATGGCAGTTTACAAAAAACTCTAAGCCGTCTGCTTTAAAAACAAGTCATTAAAAATATATCTCAGTTTGTATATTTATTTATCGCAATGTATTAATAGTTGCTCCACAAAATAAATAAATTAAAAAAAGGAGAAAAAGGCATGTAATATGTTGCGATGGTTGAATAGATTTAATATGATAGTTTCAGTTCATAAGCATGTTATAGACATGTAATTAAATCGAGGCAGCCCTAATAGGCAATAGTTGTGACGTAAATCCTTGAGTTTGCAAATATTTAAGTTACAAATTGTTAGTACAGCTATAAACATAGCCTACTTTGTCCAAACACTGTGTTCAGAGATGGGCCTGTTAATGTATGTGAGCAGAGATAGATAGTGCAAGCCTGTAGTTCAGATGAGGCAAGTTTCAAGTGTTCGATTTGGTCGTGGTGTTGTTACGAGTTCGCGATGGAGTTCTTGATTTATTATCTGGTGATGATTGTAGCAGTCAGGTGGAGGAGTTTGTATTGGCAGAGGGAAGTAGTTCGAATTCAAAGTGATGGTTTTGGTTGAAGTATGGGAGGTCTGTGGTGGTTTGGGTCAGGTGACAGTGAAGTGGGTCAGGTGAAATTTGATGGTAGGGGAGTTTTGATGAAGTTGTTTAAAGACGTGTTATGCAAGTATGGTGGAAGTGATGTGGTTTTCTGGCAAGACGGGCAGAAGTTGTTATAGAAAAGGGGTAGTGTTTTGTTCTAAAGTGGAGTTGATGGAGGTTGAAAGGGTAGTGGTTGGTTGAAGTCAGTTTGTGCAGGCTGTTAGTAAGAGTGTTCTCTGTAGCATGCAGGCAGAGTTAGTTGATGTATGCGGGGGAGATGCTCAGGTTGATGACTGGGTAATGTGCACTGTTGCAGTAAATGGAAGTGGTTGCTTATGACAGAGGATCGAAATTGTGCAGCAATCAGAGAAGATGGTGGTAAGTTATGTAGTTGTTTAGTTTGTAAGCTTGTAGTTTGTGATTTGGAGTATGGGTTGTTTGATGAGGCAAAATGACTTGATCTAGTATGATAGTGCAGTGGAAGGGTGTGCTTGACTGGAGATGGAGCGCAGGGGTAAATGGAGGGGGTGACTGATTAGAACAGTGGTGTGGTCTGGTAGAGTAAATTGCTGTGTAGTGGTGATCAAGTTTGAGTTGAAGGCTGACTGTTTGGTGATGTTGTTGAAATGAGGAGAATAATGGGTACAAGATCAGCATCTTTTAGACTTTTAGTAAAAGCAACGTATAATGTTCACATGTCCACTCTAATCACTCCTATTCACGATTGGCCAAACTATATTTGACAATTCTGTAATTTTATCATAAAGTTGGCAGGCTAGCATTTGACAAAACTATATTGGAGAATTTAGCCATTCCGTAATTTTATTGATAATTAAACTTTCCATTAACGGTTAAATAGGAGATTGCAAATAGTTTAGGCTTCTATTTTGTCCTTGTCTTTCCACACTGCTAGCGCTGTTGTACAATACACGCAGTATTTATACTAATACTTCCAAACATATATTATCTTGTTTCAAATCTCAGAGATATACTTTATGGAATACCATAAATATAAAGCTATATATGATGTACTGTATAAGAGATTCTTTGTGATACTTGACTTAAACAGGTACATGGTATAGCCGATGGAAAAGGATTGGGTGTATTTAAACAGGTGGCTATATAAACTTGACTTAAAGTGTATTTTTAGAATCAACACATATATGTCAATATTAAAACTCAATTTTTTTATGTGTTTAATTTTTGTCATAGGACTAGTACAGAGTACCGACAAGGAGCTTTGAATTTTGTGCATGTGGCAAGGAGAAATTTGAGAAATGTGGAGAAAATTTTGTGCCCATGCACAAGTTGTCGAAATCTTAGTCATCAGGATGACCACATCATCGTTGAGCATTTAATTATAAAAGGAATGGATCCCATATATAAGAGAAGTACATGGTATAGCCACGACGAGCAAATAAATGTGGATAAAAAAACAAAGTCTTTTGACACATATGACTTATTCAAGATGATTCATTATGAAGATGAAGATTTTATGAATCATGATTTTTTTGCTGATGATAAGGATAATGTTGATTCCCAAGGAAGAGAAGAAGAGTTACTTAAGAATTTCGAAGATGCGGAAACTCCACTGTATCCTGGTTGTATAACTCATACAAAATTATCTGCCATCACCGTCTTGTATAATCTTAAATGTGAGACTGGTTTGTCTGATACTGGGTTTGACAAGCTTCTAAATGTGCAACAATTGTTTTTGCCGAAAGATAACGTACTTCCTAAAACTTTATATGAAGTAAAGAAATTTCTTAAATTTTTTGACATGGGTTTTGAAAAGATACATGCTTGTGAGAATGACTGTTGCCTTTTCAGAAAAGAATACAAAGATTTAAATACTTGTCCAAAATGCGGTTCTTCAAGATGGAAGATAAATCAAGATACCAAGGAGATTATACAAGATGTTCCAGTTAAAGTGTTGAGATATTTTCCAATAATTCCAAGATTTAGAAGGATGTTTAGATCTCAGAAGATGGCTGAAGATTTAAGATGGCATTTCAATAATAGAAGCAATGATGGAAAGATGCGTCATCCTGTAGATTCTATGGTATGGAATATGGTGGACGAACGATGGAAATCTTTTTCAGCTGATCCACGCAATCTTAGACTTGGTCTTGTTATAGATGGATTCGATCCATTTTCTATGTTGAGTTCAAAATATAGTTGTTGGCCGGTGATGCTTGTGACATACAATCTCTCACCCATATTGTATGAAGAAGGAAAATATTTTGTTGACATTGCTTATTCCAGGTCCAAAACAGCCCGAGAATGATATTGATGTATATTTGGCGCCTTTGATTGAAGATTTGCATTATTTGTGGAGTAATGGAGTTGATGCTTATGATGCATTTAGTAAAACGTTGTTTAAAATGAAAGCAATCTTGCCATGGACAATAAATGATTTTCCAGCTTATGGAAATCTTGCTGGGTGTTGTGTGAAGGGAGAAAAAGCTTGTCCATTGTGTGGTGTTAATACTCATCATCGTTGGTTGAATTATAGTCGAAAGAATGTCTACATGGGTCATAGAAGGTATTTGTCTATGTCAGACTCATGGAGGAAACAAAAGGCCTGGTTTGATAACACCGTGGAGAACGGTAATGCTCCTAGAATTTTAACTGGAAGAAATATTTCTGCATTGTTAAAAGATTTTCCAAATGATTTTGGGAAACAGAAGGAAAAGAATAAAAAAAAGAAGAAAAATAATAAGAAAAAGACAATTAAGATAAAATCCATTAACATGAAAAAAAGGAAGAGGAAGAGCGCCCATGACATGGAAGACGAACACAATGAAGATAACGATCCTAAAAAATTGGAGCTATCAAGGTGGAAAAAGAGATCGATTTTTTTTGATTTGCCATATTGGGAGGTTAGTGGTTATTTTTTTAATTTTTTTAACAATTAAAAATAATATAATCATACGTTTCAATATTGATTTTTATAGGAACTTCCGTTACGTCATAATTTGGATGTAATGCATGTGGAGAAAAACATCGGTGAAAGCATATTGGGGACAATGTTGCATGATAATAAATCAAAAGATGGAACCAACTCAAGAAAGGACCTAGAGGATTGGGGAATTCGGCATGAACTTTATGCACAACCTCGTGGGAAGAAAACATATCTTCCGCCGGCTCCTTATACATTGTCAAATTCCGAAAAAGCAATATTTTGCAAAAGATTATAAGATTTCAAAGGACCCGATGGTTATTGTTCAAATTTGAAAAATCGTATATCATTGGAGGGTTGTAAAATTAGTGGTTTAAAATCACATGATTACCATGTTTTAATGGAACATTTATTGCCTGTAGCAATAAGAGGATTATTGTCAAAGAAGGCAAGAAAAGCAATAATTCGTTTATGTTCATTTTTCAACAAATTATGTCAACGTGTCCTTGATAGAGAGAAGTTGCAACAAATCAATGTTGAGATTATTGATATTTTGTGCGAGCTTGAAAAATATTTTCCGCCATCATTTTTTGACACAATGGTACATTTGTCAATTCATCTCGGTAGAGAAGCACTAATATGTGGACCGGTTCAATTTCGTTGGATGTATCCCTTTGAAAGATATATGAAGACACTTAAAGATTATGTAAGAAACTATTCACGACCCGAGGGATGTATTGCAGAATGTTATCTTGCAGACGAATGCATGAGATTTTTTAGTGAATTTTTAAAAAAATCAGGACACATTAAAGAGACAGAGGCTCGAAATGAAGATTATGAAAGCCTAGTAATACTCGAAGGACGTCCAATTTCAATGCCTAAGACAGTTACATTATCCTCTAATGAAAAAGAAAGTGCTCATTTAGCCGTGTTAATGAATATGACCATAGTGGAACCATTTTTAGAGTAAGTATATGTTACATTATATTTCAATTATTTTAATATATATATATATATATATATATATGTTTCTATTGGTAAATATATGCCTTGTTTTATACTAGTTTGCATTTGGAGGAATTACAAAATTCAAGCAAGCGCATGGAAAGAAATTCAACCTTACTTTGGGAAACACAAACAAAATATTTTGCTGATTGGATTAAAAAAAAGGTTAAATGATTTTTTTAATAATACTTTCATTTGCTTAAAAATATCATTTAAAAATATTTGTTGGAAATTAAACTTTTTACAGATATCTATGAACTCCAATGATCACAATGAAATGCTAAAGTGGATTGCATATGGTCCAAAGAATGATGCTTTGTCTTACAAAGGATATGTCATCAATGGACAACGATTTCACATAAAAGATGTTGGGAGAGAAACTCAAAATAGTGGAGTAATTTATGATGCGACCACTATGTGTAGAGCAAGTGCGAAAGATATTTCTCAAGTAGTTGATGTGGTCACTTATTATGGAATATTGACTGATATAATTTTATTAGATTATCATGTGTTTTATATTCCCGTTTTTAAGTGTCGTTGGGCACATATTGGAAATGGAGTAAAAGTTGATGAAGATGGTTTCACTCTTGTCAATTTACATCAAAATCAAGCATCATTTTTAAAAGATCCATACATCCTTGCATCTCAAGCTAAACAAGTATTTTATTCAAGAGAAAACGATTTTTCGAATTGGTACGTTGTAATGAAAGCATCACCAAGAGGTTTTCATGATTTAGAGACAGATGATTATGTAGAAGATGCTATCAATGTTGTGGAAGATTATGACGTAACCAATATGGATGTTGAAGATGTTAGCTATGTTAGGGAAGATTGTGAAGGCATTCTTGAGTAGTTTAAGTATTGTGGATTATGGATTTTTTTTTGAGTACATGGATATGTCAATTTTGTTTGTTTTTCCGTTGTTTGCTAATAAGATCAATGATTGTTTTGTAAGAGATGATGTTGCAATTAAGGTAAATGTAATTATTATTTGTGTCTAAATTAGTCAAATATAATTAATATGTTTGATAACCAATTAATATTTCATGTATACAGGTATTGAGTTATTGACTATCGTAGAGATCTACATACTTGAAGACGTACCGAATCTTCATAATGAAGGGCTGCACTTCTGTTAAAAATAGAGGGGTAAGCAGTTTATTCCATTTAATATATCACATGACAACAAAATATATGATCACTTTTTCTCGACCTTTGATGTAAATCATTCATAACATGTTGATGTAAATCTAAAAAAGTGATAATAGTACCAAGTTCATTGTATGAAAACTCCATACTTTACAAATTTTTCTCGAATTTCACATTAAATTGAATTTAGAATGAACTGTAATCCCTCACATTAAATTGAATTTAGAGGGGCAAGCAGTTTTATTTGTGTTCATGTTTTAACATGTATCTCTCAAGTAGATTCATAACCTCTCACATGCACAAAGTAGCAAAAATTGAACAAATTTATTGTTTCTTCGTTACCATTCCATAATCATAATTGAACCATAATGTGCATGTTTGTTGTGTTGTCACAGAAAAAGGTTATGTATACAAGCTGTGTACGTACTCGTCATCAATTGAAGAATGAGAAATCGCGGAAGTATAAGCCAAAGATCAAATATAGTGAGCCAACCGGTGAAGCTTGTAATGTAGACAAGGAACAAGAATTAGGGCACGAGACAATACAAATGCCTTGTGAAGTAAATGAAATGCACGAAGAAATTGAAATGTCACGTGAAGAAAATGAATTGCATGTAGAAGATGAAACAGCTTGTGAAAAAAATGTTGATGTCGAGACGGAAATCGAAAGACCACGTGAAGTTGAAACCGCAAATATAAATGTAAAAAAACGTGGTAGAGGTCCAACAAAAGTGAAAAGACTCCCGTTAAATATTGAGAATCGAATTGAAGTTGAATTCAATGAGGCCGCCATACCAATAGGAGAAGGCTCGGTACACTTATCTTCTTATCTTGGACCGCTTGTACGGGAGCATGTTCCGGTTATGCTTGACGATTGGAGGCTTCTAAGTTATGAATTAAAAAGTGTCTTGTGGGGATCAATTGAGGTATGGAAAAATTACTATTTTTGTGGTATAACAATCGATTTGTGTACAAAAATAAACTACTTAACAAATTGTCTTTTTAAACCATTTTAATATGAAATGATAATTTTTATTTATTTATAGGCTAGATTTAAAGTGAAGGAATGGCAAAAAAAATCCATATTTTAACAAATGGGAACTATTTGGAGAGCATCAAAAAGAAAATTGGTTCGAAAAATATTAAATGCAACAACCGAAGAGGAAAGACTTGGTTTGAAACCGTACAACGTAAAAGATGTGAACGAGTGGAAAAAGTTTGTAAAAGCGAAAACAAGTTTGGAGTTTAAGGTAACTTTCATTATTTGATAGTTTTCCTTCAAAATCATGTTCAAGTACATCCTCCATCCGCTTTGCAAACAGTATTTGTGACATTTAACATGTATTCTATTTTTGACTTGGCTTACCAAATTTTGAAATAATTAAATAAATTGAAATAGATTGGTACATTCTATATACATTCCACTAAAAAAATCGAATATCCCTGAAGCAAAATAAGAGCCAGTACCATGTGATGTAGTTAGCTCGTACAGTTGTAGATTGCGGGTCCAGATCATCATGCATTGAGTTGATGTCCTCCACAGGTTGAGGGTCCCAAACGTTATGCGTTATGTTAATGTCATCCATTTGTTGTGTATTGTTAACTGAAGTTGTTAAGTCTTGATGTACGGAATTAATGTGGTTTGAGTTTGGGCCTTGGTGCATTGTATTTACTTCAAATCAAACCGTGTGTACAGGACATTGGCTATCAATTGTAACCTTCTGAATCGAGTTGTTCTGCAGTTTTATTGATTCGGTATTGGGTTGTGAATTTGTATCCATGTTCGACATAGTCTCTATACATTCTAGTTCCATATCATTATCATTTTGCTTTGATGTGTCGTAGTTCATAGTTCCTGTAAGATACATTATTTTCCATTAAATCAACTTTTAGTAAAGCAATTAATCAGTGGATATAGAATTATGGTATCGTTCTAGGGAAGAAGACAATACCAACAATAAATGTTTGATGGAATTGATAAGGATGAGATTTTTCAAAAAGAGAAGACATAGAAAAATGGATAGCGTGAGGTGAGCAGTGATTTTGAAGAATAAATAACAGATTTACATCTTCATGTTTTACTAATATTTTAGGTATGCCATCTTTGAAGTTTGAGTTCTCTTTATGTCGATTGAATTGTAATATGATTACATAATTCCTTATTTTTCTTCTCTAAAACAATAGCTACCACCCGATGGATAAAAAACTAATGATTTTTCATTTTTCGTAGAAAGCCCATATGTTGTGTTACCTAGATATAGTGGTTGAAAACTAATGAATGGTTTTCTCAGCAATTGAATTACATTTTGTTATGTTTGTCCTAAAGTGACTGAAATGCCATTCTACCATCCTTACAATTTTCTCCCTATAGATATATATCATTCTATTATCTATTTTTTAAATATATTTTTTTCCTTAAGGTGAGGGCCACTATGCAATATTAATAATAGTCATAGTCATAATCAGGAGCTAAAATCATTACGTGCACAAAGTGGATTAACAATAGATTCACATGATATAGAATTCATTTTAGACAATCAAACCTTAAGACACTTGAGTATTGGATCGAAAAATGGTTTAGTCGCCTTAGTATTAATTCTCATAAATAAAATCTGATGATGTTTTATGACATATACTATCAGCTAATCCAAAATGGAAAACTAAGTCCAAAAAAGTGACTTATGATTATTGATTAAACTGAATAAATATTTACTACAAAAACGTGAATAATTATTTTGTACACAAACAGTATGTACTGGCTCTTATTTTGCTGATCGCTTGAAAGTTCAATTGTAAAACTCTACGATGCATCAAATGCTTTATAATACCATCCTGACCAATTTAATATGTGAAGTTCACTTCTTATTTAAAATGTAGGTGATGCATTTTTATATATTTTGCACTGCTATCAAAGAAAAAATTGGCACTGTTAACCTTAAGAATTAGCACAGCGAAATAAAAATGTTATAGATTTCAGTTATTATACAATAGTTTGGAAAATTTTAGTGCAAGCTCATTGTACACACATTAAAGTTGCGTTTTCAGAAACTTAAATTTATGTTAAATGTTATTTTGTACACGTTCAGTAATTTGTAAAGCGTACATTTGTATTTCTTATTTATCTATCACTCAGTAGTAATAGATGACCCTTGATGTTTTTCTGCTATTTCTACTATGCAGGTAGATTTATCCTAACATATTAATTTTTATCCTAACATATGCAGGTAGATTTATTAAAGCATGCTTGCGAGCATTACATTTTAACTTTTTGGTACACATGTCGATTGATGAGGAAACGGTTTGTTGTTTTATTTAAAATGAATACTTTACTCATGTAGTTATTTATTTTCTTTCAGGCACGAAGTGAGAAATTTAGAACCATTAGGCAAAAATAATTACCGCTTGCGACTGGACGTAGAGGAATGGCTAGATTGACCGACGATGTGGTTAGTTAATTAACTGTAACATTATTTACCTATCTAGTTAATTAACTATTGTTTATTTTTTTAATGTCTTTCTAAATGTAGAAAAAACAGAGTCAAGATTCATCATCCATATCTAGAGCTGATATTTGGATCAAATCTCGCACTAAAAAAAATGGTGAACCGGTGAACATGGAAGTTGCAACTATTATTGTAAGAATATTTGATTTTGTTAGTAATTAAACACTGAAATTTTTACCGTCATGCATAACCTACATTTATATTAATTTATGTATGAGGAGATTAAAAAGAAAAATGATAAACATTCCAGCTCGATAAGTAATGTCAAAGAAGATGCAATTGCACAAGTATTGGGACAAGATAAACCAGGATGATTAAAAGCACTAGGAAGGGGATACACCGAAACTAAGTTAACTTTGACACATTTTAGAGATAATCAAATAACTAATTGTCAAAAAAGAATTTCGGAATTGAAGAGTATGGTGCACATGCTAATGAATAAGCAGGCAAACTTCATGCTAATTACATTTATTTCACATGCTAACAAGTGAAGCTGATAGTCTTTCTATATGATTTAACTGTAATTGTAAAAGCAAAGATATATATTAAACCTCAATCAATTAGGATTGAAGCATTAGGATTACATAGATTGGTGAAATATTGTCTATTGAATTTTAACCGATACATTTCCATAGTTTTACTGTTTTCTGCAAAGTATACCTACAATTTTCTCCTTTGCATGGAATACTTTTGCTGTCTTTTCCTGAGTAACAAATTTGTATGCATATTTTGCAATTTACTCAATATATCTTCATAGTACGGATCAGTGGACGTACATCTATCTGCTGTTGAATCCAATATATTTAATGTTGTCCCGTGGATCTGAGTTTTATGACTGGCATTAAAATCATTATTACAGTTCACACTACAAGTTACTTCATTGCCATAATAAATATCCGCTTTTTATAGCTTGAAGTACCATATGCTTCTGCACATACTGCTGCTACATTTATATTGCAACTAGGCTGCTATTGAAAATCCAGGACATGTGTATAATTACAGTTAGACGTTAATTTTTCCCCGTAATCTTGCCCTATCGTATATGTGACTATTTGATAAATAATGCAACCACTTATGTGTCCAATATTACGTGTACTGGTTTGACCGCCGCTGCATGATACGTAAACACGTTAACCATGTCTGTTGTGTCAGTGCATAGATATGTATGAAACGTCTGTCCACCTGTATATCTGAACTATACTTGATTACTAGAACTAATTTTGAAGCCACAATCTAAGCATCTCCCGTCTTTGCTATCTGGATGTGACTACTGGGTTGTTACAGTTGATATACTATTAGCCTCACGTCTGTAATTTATTCAACTAGTAAAAAGAATGGCAAAACTGCACGTACTTCGGTCTATGAACGCACGTAGTAGATTACAAAAAATGTTCACTGTTCAGTTATATTATGAAAAAAGGTACTATAAAGGTATATTAAGTATTAAACGTCTAAGTTCCAACTTAGTTTGCTCGCTGTTTTGGGTTGTCGTACATTTAACCACTACTGCCATTTTTGCTTTGGTAGGGTAAAGAATGTTTGAAAGTGGGGAGCACATCTGAAATGGTGGAAACACTTGTATTATTTTCTATTTATATAACATCATTTGGAGTTTAGTTTTTAATCCCAAGATAATTTTTGGTTGAATAATTGTAGAACAAGGACAACATGTGTGAGTTGTTGAATTGGGATGGAATGGATGAAATTTTTGCCGAAGGGAGAGTTGTGTCCACCGATCCAAATGAGGTTGTGGACGGCATTCGTATTGGACCAAATGCTATGAAAATCGCTATAGATCATGTAAAGAAAGCAGATGCTTATTTATGGAGGCCTTCACCTAGTTTGTCACTATTAGAAGAAGCCGTGAATAAGACAGTAGCATGGCCTGCTAATTGTGTTGTTGCGCTACGAGGATACATGGAGGAAGACATTGTGGTAAAGTTTATAATTTACGGTAACTATTTGTAGTTCTCTACATATTTTTTAACATTAAATATATTGTTCTTTTTAGAGTAAAGCTAGTAGCACAAACAACAAGTGCAATTATGATTGGAACGAGGGTGAAGTTTTGGTCGCGGAAGGAAGATTATGCTCCAGTGATTCAAAAATGATCATGAATGGTATTCCACTTGGTCCGTTAGCTGTTGTGGTTTCAGTAGACTATGCCAAAAAAGGAGATGATTTTTTGTGGCGACCCACTGTTGATATGTCATGCATTGAAGATGCCATCGGTAGGAAAATAGCGTGGCCGAAATCAAAAGTTGTAGCTGAAAAAACAAGTATTTCGAATTATTCTTGCAAGGCTAGAGCAAACATTTCAACTTCTCCTTGCAAGGCTAAAGTAACTCCTCAGGTAACACTTGGTAGTAGTGGAGTGGTTTTTTGATTATATCTGAAATGTTCAATTTGATTATGAACTGGTTCTTTTATTCAGATTGTACTCCTGGATAATATCAAAATCAATATTTCATGATGCGAACGTTAAGACATCAAATATATGACAACGCACGGTTTTAACTAAGATATGTCCACTAATAGTAAACAAGAGTGAATCATCAAACAATATTTGATGATTATTTGATTACTAGTTAGCTGTGATTGCAATGATAACATGTTAATCCTTTTTTTCAAATGGTTAATCCTTTTGCTTATTTACTTGATGATTACGACATATTTGATGATTATTTATTTATTTGCTTATCCAACAGGGTGCAAATCTAGTATCAAATAGTAGATGTAAGCTGATTGATGTGGGTGAAACGGGACAAATAGTGGCTGAAGGAACTATCGCTTCAACTTATCCAACAATGATGGTTCATTGTGTTCCGCTGGGAAAAGGTGCGGTAAAAGTTTGGGTAAACTTTGTGAGAGTTAATGACGCATTGCTATGGCGACCTACATCTGAGTGTACGTACATGGAAGATGCCTTTGGTACTACGATAGCTTGGCCAGCAGCATATGTCATTGGAGAATCAAGTTCCGGTAAGTATTATTTTTCAGTACATCATATCTCAACATTAAGTTTTAGTTCTGTTTATTCGGGTATTAAAAAAAAATCTGTATCACAACATTTAAGTTTTTATTAAATGTTGGATCATATATTACATTATAAATTTACCATACAATGAACCATTATATCTCAACATTAAGTTTTAGTTTTGTTGATTGTTAAACTCGTTTGCAGGTAATTAGCTATTTCGAAGCGAAGACTGTCGGCAACAAAGAACTATTGGTAATCAAGCAACGAACATGAATTTAATTGTTATATATGTTGTCGTATTTTGTTAGTACCATTTGTGGAAACTTGTCTGTGAATGCTTGTAGTATGTGACTTATTTTGTTGAAAAACTACTATCGAATTGATTATGGATATTATATTTGATTGTGAGATTAGCATGTTTTTGCAATTATTTTAATATGATGATCATATGATTGATTGTTTGTATATGCTAATTATGTGATTTAATTGTTTGTTTGAATATATGAAAATTATGCAATTGAACGTTCGTTTTAATATGAATAGTATATAAGCGATTGTTGGAAATGGTATAAACCATCAACCGTAAATAGTAGCATTTAAAATATGCTACCAAACAACCAATAACTTTTAGTAGCGTTTCAGAAATGCTACAGAAACAAATGTAAACTAATAAAAAAATATAGTTGCATTTTAAAAACGCTACCGAAAATCAAAAAAAGCATATAAACAAAAAATGCAACCAAAAAATGAAGACTTATGGTAGCGTTTTTTTAACCCTACAGAAAAAACCTATAGCTGCATTTAAAAGTGACTTTTGGTAGCGTTTATTACAACGCAACAAAAAGTTTTAGACTTTTAGTTGCATGTCGTATAACAGCGTTCTCTGAAACGCTACCATAAGTTATGGTAGCGTTTTTTCAACGCTACCAAAAGTCTTTTCTGGTGTAGTGCTCTTTAGTTAGCATTTACAAAATCTTCATATGTCTTGAAACTTCTCTCATGGCAATGTTGTCTTCACACTTAAAAGCTTTTGGTAATTCTATATGTCCAACCCCCATTGGTTGATATTTCAATGCAAACATTTAGGATATAATATGCGATCAAACCTGAAGTGCTAATAGTTTTTTATCGTTCATTAATACTTACTAAAAGCTAATAAGTTAAATGGTTTTTCTTGCTTTTTTTAGCATCGATAATGTATATTTTTACCGTTCATGCTTACATGGGTAAAATAACACTATTAAGCATTTTCTAGCTTCATTTTACTTAGGTGTCCCTTACTTTGGTACTAAATTGTAACATCCCTTACTTTGAGATTCAAAATTGAACGTCGATGATGCTACAACTATCACCAAAATTATTTTCAAGTGGCAAAAGTGAGTTCGGCTTGTATGTGTGTGTATATATAATAGTCTATGTAAACATAGCAGCTAAAATATTTATATTACATTTAAATTGTATTAAGATTCATTACATACACATTTTTTTAGAATTAACCTCAAAGTTGTACCTATATAGGGGCCAAATTACAATAGAATATAAAATATAAGAGTGTCAAGTCGACATACGATGATGCCATTCCGAAGTCTTTAAACATTGAAAATAAATAGTCTTTATTAGCTAACAAACCTTTTGTTTCATCTTCGATCTTCGTCCTTCGGCTCCTAAGATAACCTACCTCATAAACTCAGCATACTCAAACGCGTACCCATGAGTTTATGTGAAAAACAATAATATAAGTACGAGTCATACATAAAGCTTGGTATGAATCATACCTTACCCTAAGCATAACATATAATGAGACCTCTCTGCCATATATGGAACGGGTCTTTCCCTCACTGGCGTGAACATAAAGCATAAATGAAACATTTGCAATACATATGTCAAATATAGGTTCTTTTGAAACCCTTATATGATTTCAGTCTTGGCCAACCCTTGACCAAACACCCCTTTTAAAACTGCGCATGAGAACCTAACTACCAAAGGTACTTTCCCAACCAGTCTAGTTGTTAAGTGCACCCTTCATATTCCTTACTTTCAAAATGTGTAGTTCGACATTCGAAACTCATTACCCCAACACACCCCAGATGTAGCTTGGTTTCACCTTAGTTTGAACTGCAAAGTAAAGCCCTAAGTAGTTCGTCTTTTGATTACCACTAAGGATTAGCCACATGCAGTTTCTTGTTTTTCTTTATACAGAATCAACCACTTTCGATTTCATATTTCTTTAATTTATACTATAAAGGATCAACAACATACAGTTTTGTCTTTCTTTTAATTTATACCACGAATAATTAGCCAGATGCGGTTTCAAGGGTGTATAATCCACTAAAACATCCCATATTCCTTCGGAAGTTGAATGTCTCTCTTTACCTTCCTAAGGTGTGCATTAAAGTGAGCATCCCCACTCGACGTCAATATCCCTTTTAAAGCTGCATTCTTATGTAAGTTGTTATTTTACTTAGTCATCTTATGCTCCCCAATTTATCTAATTGTTATGTATTAGGTTTCTGTTTCAAATTCATTTCGATGCGGTACAATCCTACCCTCATTCGTATTGTGGCTCAACGTGCATCACTCGTATTACGGCGCGGTACATCCTATCTTCTTTAGGCCTTGGCACATTAAATCTGCTGAATCTTCAGCTCAAATAATGTACGAATTTAGTGTAGTTCCCTACTATGCCTTTCAGCTTTCAGTTCTTTCCTACACCTTTCGATTTTAGACTTTTGCCAACGTTTTGTCTTTTAACACAGTACTTCACTATGCAATATTAACCCTCTCTGAAAGTCAATAAGCTCTTATAGTAATTCATTACCTTCGTCCCTGGGTTCTTAAATTATTTTCTTAATGTTTGGACGCTATCTCAGCTCCATATCAAACAAAGTTTGACACGTTTGTTACTAATCTTTACACGTGTCGTCATTTGGTACGTTCAGACTCCACTTTCTGCTGGTGATGATGTCCTTTATCTATCTTTTTAGCATATGCATAGGATTTTGTCCCTTAATAGTTTAACACTAATTTTACCAAGTTTATATAAAAGGTTTCGAAATCACCTTCGGCCATCGCAATTCTTCCTTTGGTAATGACTGATTTTAACATAGAAAATCCTTATAAAATTATAGAACAATTATGAATATTTTTTTTATCTCATTTTACACATATTTCTATTTCATGGTTATTTTCTCGTAGAAACTCTTCAAATAATAACTCATTTCTAGAATTATGATTAAAACATCATACTAAATTTTCATAGCATTTCGAAGTCATCAGAGTATGGAAATATATCTAAACATTTCATGTACAGCTAATTTCCCCAAAACATTCATTAGTACATCATTTATCTCATTTAAACATTAACGCATATGAACTCCATCATATTAAACCAAAAATCAAATTCAAACACAATGAAATCAGAATAAGCGTTGAATATTACTCACCTGGTTTTCGAATAATCCTGTTTTAATCTTCTTACCTCCTTCTAGCTTGCATTTTCTTCTTCTTATTTGCACTTCTTAGGCCGCTGCCATTAATGTGCTAATTAAGCTTTTATTTAATTTACGAGTATGATGAAATGAAGAAATGAGGTAAGGTTATGTTTATTGTCCCACAATAATTTGGGACTTGACCTATAACTTTCCCCCCATTGCTTCGTTGTCCTCTCTTTTATTTATTTTCTGTAACTATTCACATTTCAGTTATCTTATCAGTAATTAATTCTTTATTTAATTATTGATTTTGGGTAGTTATAAACTATGAAACACTGTCACACTGAGATTTCCTATTTGATCTAATTATTATCAATCAACATGAAACTCTCAGACGAGTTAGTCTATAGTTTTGCAATAAATATGAGTGTATGACCATTGGTCCCTCTAGTAGTCATGAGTAATATAGTGTCAGACATTTAGAAAGCATTACGCACTTTGGTCTCAATGAATGTATCGATATATTTTCTCGAAACATCTTGATCATGAATATTTAAAGCCAAATTTTATTTTTATTTTCTGATTAATTACTCATAATTGCAACCATCAACAACTACAACCACATAATATTTTATTTAAGGATTTTCTTTTTAGTATATTTTAAATTAAGTGAGAATTAGCCACAATGGCCTCTTTAGCAGGTGCAATTAGTTTGTAGGACAAACAACTGAAATAATTACTTTTAAGAAGAAAATACAAAATAATTAGTTTCTAAAGTCTAAAAACGTATGAAATTATGTCCTTGAAACTAATTGGACTGCTAGTTTTGTCCTTAAAAGTAATTATTCTGCTGACTTTGGCCTTGAAATTAATTTCTGTGGATGTGTACCCTAAAAACTAATTAGACGGTAAAGTTTGTTTAATTAGTTATATCACAATGTAATAGAGTATATAATAGAAACACTATTATTGCGAACAAGATCGATCACATAGTTAGATATGTATATCAACTACATATAAGTAAGTGTCCCTAGGACATAACACTTTGACATACCGCCGACTCTTTGAAATATAACATGAGGAAGGCTTTAAAAACTATAACGTGCGTTGGTATTCAAATTATAGCACGTCATAGCATTCATATTAACATGTAGTAAATTCTGCGGTAACTACCCTATACATTTAGTGGCTCTTCCATCACGCTTTGCAACGATCACTAAAATTTGGAATAAAAATCGCCACCAAAAAACTTACAATAAGCTTTTAGCTTAAGAAAGCTTTTTGTTTATGCTCGTAATTATAATAGGCATAAGCTTCAATTTTAGCGGCAACATCACTCTTTGCAACTTGCGATTGTTACGTACTTCAAAATTAGTGGTAAACTCACTATATAATTTGTAGTAGCTTTTGTCCAATGATTTTTATGGTTCTATAACATACCATACGCAGTGAATATATTTTTCATTTTTACGACCCATGCATCTTTCTTTATTCTTTCCACTTAAGATAGCCCTTTGTCTTTAAAACGACTTCACGCAAAATATTAAAACATTATTTGCATATAATAAAAAAGAGATGGTATGATGGTAAATAAAAAAAACTGAAACTTAACTTTATAGTGCTCATTTGTATAATATAGAAACTTTTTTATTTATCTTTTGAACACTTCACAAAAAGTGATATCAAGGTAACCATAAATTTTAAAAAATTAGGCTTCTGATGTGAACATATTGAACTCTGATAACATCCGTTATGATTACAATGACATTAATTCACAACAACCTTGGTTGATGACAGATTCATGAGGTTCTAATTATGGTTGTGGATCTTCTTTAATTGAATTGAAAATTCTACCATAAAGATTTTTTTTTGTAGATGGAAATGAGCGGGAGAAACTAATATTTTGAGCGCCACAGTAGACTTGATAAGAAAGATCTAGGTGGGTAGCTCTATTAACATCTCAGAATTTGCTTCACACCTCGTGTTTACCAAGGAAAAAATTGCACACCACACTATCTTCTTCTAACCCCCTAGTTTATTGCATAAATAACCTTATTTTTAAATGTTTTTACTCGGCAACATTTTTAATAGTACAAACCATGATCGAGTTGAACATGGTATTTATAAAACCTAGTTCAGACCGAGCAAGGTTTTGTGTGAAACCTTTCTCGGATCAAGTAATGTTATATTTGAAACCACATTCACACCAAGCGAGGTTTTGAAAGAAACCATGTACAAAGAAAATGCATATTACATATGCATCAAGTGAATGTGGTTTGTTAGAATTCTTCACTCGATTCAAGCTTGCTTGTTGGGTTTCCAAACTTGGTTTGTTGGGTTTCCTCACTCGCTATAAGCTTATGTTTCATTACTCACTCAGAGTATGGTTTATTATGTATCCACTTTTTTCCATAAACATAAATTTATTAATGTTACAATGTTGTGGATAGCTTTGTCCAAATAATTTTTTTAAATTTACCAAGGTGTATGAAGCAAAACTGAGGGTGTTAATAGACGGAGTAGATCTTGTTTTCCCTCAACATTTATGTTGACCTTTTTAATAAGTTGTGTTCTTGGTGTTTTTGGTATTGGCTTAGAAAAGTACCTTTGTTATTTATTTAAAGTAGTATCTTGAGATGCCTTGGATTATCATGTAGGGGTAGCTTCTTCTAGTTGTCATTTTACATCATTAAACTATTTCACTAGTTTTGGTTGGACTAGGCATGCTATGTAATAAGGGATAAAAAGGCAAATTTCAGAAGAAGCAAAATTTAAAATTGCATTATATCTTCATGTTTATCCTGAACAAACATTTGTTTTATATTAAATCATATTTAACATATTTTTGTTTTGTATTGAAAATTTACATTAATAATTAATTTTATATGTGTGTATGTGTATGTATATATATTATATTAATAATATAATAATGATATGTGTCTATATACTCAAAACATATAAAAGGTATGTATACATGTGACACAATATTGAAATCTTATGATATAAGTATCAGTATACATCCACATGTGTGTGTGTGTGTGTATGTTAGGCAAGGATCGGCTACACTTCAAATCTTCATTAATATCAGTCACAAGTTCCTAAATAAATAATAGAAGTAAATGAAAAAAGGGAGAAAGTATATTATTTAATTCCAAACTTGTGGCTGATATTAAGGAAGATTTGAGGTGCGGTAGATCTTTGCCAATGTGTGTGTGTGTGTGTGTTTATGTGAAAATAGGATCCATAACCTCCATTATTTAGCACCATCATGAACCTCCTGATATCAGCCACATATTTATGTTTAAATAATCCATTCATGTGGCAGACTTGAGAAATGTAGATATCATTTAAATATAAACAAGCGGTTGATATCGGAGGCTAGGTGAAGGTGCTAGATAAGAGGGGCTGCGGATCCTAGCTCATACACACACAGACAAAAACACAAACACACACATATATGGATTTATAACTATACACATACATATTTTAACATTGCAAGGCAAGTTGGTTTTTTCGATTTATAAAGTGAATCAAATTAAAATAGGTGTCATGCTGAAATGCCAAATAACTACACGTTTAAGATTTCCACAATGCTTACACTAGAACTAAGACATGGTATATACAGGTATAAGAACTATAATATTTAGGCAAAGGCTATTTCGAAGATGTAGCGAAGCTACACAAATGGCAACCAACAAAAGCTGAAGGCACGACAACTGACCTCAACTAACAAAACATGAAAAACGAGTTTAGATTCAAAAATTGAAACTCTTATTGGTAGCAAGAAATCACCTTGGAGCTTGCTGAAGAGAAACTACAAAAAAAACAAAGAAGTATGGCCATCATAGCAAGAACAAAAGCATTAACGCAAACAAAATCCATTCCCTAGCAACCAATACTTTAGCAACACTTTAACTAGAATAAAAAGATAACCAAGTCTAAGCTAATAACCAAGGATCTAGTATGCCACCTCATTGACAAAACACAACCATAACCACACACCCAAAACAAAGCAAAAATCTACATATTAAGCAACACAGCATTGAGGCAGCGAAAGATGCTCAACAATACCAAGCGGTATAGCCTTCTATAAGTGTTTTCATATTTATAAAGAAGATGTGAAGTTGTATTTCATATATTTTCAAAAGAATGAATCCTTTACACTGTAACATCTATTTATATAAGATGATTTCAACAATTACAAGAATATGTGAACATTGGGCTTTGGCTTCTATATAACCCGAACTGTAAAGAGAAGGAAACGATATTATATTAGTCTGTTTAACCGATTCATTCTATTACCCCCTCTTAACATTATCTAGGGTTTTTTCTCTTTCTCATCATCGTCATCAATTATCTTCAACTCCTCCTTTAATCTTGTAAAATTCTTTTCAGGGAGAGTCTTTTTTAACCCATCTGCTCTTTGATATGCTGCTGGAATGTGTCTAACTTCAAGCTTTTCTTTGTTGATTTGCTTGCGAACAAAATATAGATCAATTTCAATGTATTTTATACGCGAGCAAAGAATCGGATTTGTTGAGAATGCTACTGTGTTGAGATTATCACGCCTAATGATAAGCTTTCTGATAATATCTATCCCAATTTCATGAAGTAAAGATTTGATCCATATAATTACTGCAATTTTACTTGCAACACGTTGATACTCAACTTCAGTGCTAAATCTCGAGAAATTAGCTTGCTTCTTTGAGCACCAAGAGATTGGGTTGTTTATCCTCATAGATGTAGTAACCGGACGTTGATCTTCTGTCGTATGGTCGGTGGCCAAGCCGGCATCAACGTAAGCTTGTAAACTTAGTTATTTGCATGACTTTAGCAGTAATCCATGATTATAGTTCCTCTCAGGTAGCATGATATTCTTTTAACTGCTTTCTAATGTACACTTAGTGGAGTTTGCATAAACTGACAAACCTTGTTGACACCATAGCTTATCTCTGGTCAAGAAATTATGACTATTGTAAAGCTCCAACTATGCTTCGATATTGCTTTTCATTTGTAATATGTTCACCTTTATTTTTGGAAAGATGCAGATTGGTAGTCATGGCAGTAGGAAGTTGTTTAGCTGCATTTATTTTTGCTCTAACCAATATCTCTACAATGTACTTCTTCTGTCGTAGTATAATTTTTGAATCACCATTTCTTATAACCTCTATACCCAAAAAATTATTTAAGTCACTAGATCCTTGACAGAAAAAGCATGATTTAAATGCTGAATAGTGTTGCTGATTTCCTTTTCATTACTTCCTGTGATTAAGATGTCATAAGCATACACAAGTATATATGTTGTTTTTCCATTACTGGTTTTTATGTACAAGGAGTTGATAGATATGGTTGACTTGTAGCCTAGCTTGAGTAATGTTAGCTTATGTATTCCATACCAAATCTGTAACGACCCGCAGTTCTGTACCCTTGAGCCAACACTATTCTACATCAATCAACTCAAGTTGAACAGAAATACGAACCATTTAGGTTAAAGAAGAAGAGGTAGAAGAAGAGAAAACAGAAAACAACATCATATTCTAGCCATCGCAGCGGAATAAAATATAATAGATAATAGTTGATCTTTACACAAAAGAAAACTATATCTGTTTTATACATGCATCATCCGAATACATCATCAGAGTTCAACAACATCAATAACATACAACTGGATACACAGCGGAATAATAATCAAGTACAGAAGTACGTATTGCCATCCAGCTCGCTCCTGAGCTCCACGGCATCATATTCTATATCCTATAATACTCGGTCTAACCCGAGCATTATGGTTAAATAACACCCGAGTCAGTCTGGAATATCAGCGTGGGAAATCATACTCAAATTGGTTATTAAAGTTTCAAAAATTCTTTTGAAACAAAAGCATCTCATAAGACCACACCACAAATAAACATGTCGGGTTTCTACCTTACGATATCTAAAACATTTTTATTAAAATTCTCTGATATTATAATAGTGTCTATAGAAAGTAAAATAGAATCTGGCTGAAATGCTTGCATCTCACGTTTCAGCAATAGTTGGGCACAATCAAAACCGTACGGGCGCATAGGAAAAATGGATTTCCAACTAATGACTAGGCACTGGGGTACCACCTGTCACGGTACCTGGTCTAGATCAGTATACCGAGGATCACTCCCGATCCCCTGCAACACAAGACTGGGACTACCCCTTATTGGATAATCCCGAGTAAGATCACCCCACGGTTGGGATCAGCAACTGCACCACTAAGCCGAATAAAAAGGGACATCTAGACAGAGATGACCTCACCTTGAAATGGGTGCTACCCACCTAGCCCTACTGCATAACCCCTGATTTTCAGTCATTCCCGGTTGATGAGGCTTGAAGCTAAGCGTTACCTTTTAGAACGTTTCACTTAGAATGCCCATCGTCCACCTGACGATGTTCCGAAAGCATTCATCCATACAAGTCCGTCCCGGGTTCGAACGGAACCGAAGGCACTATTCCTACTACATCCATATTGGAAACCCTCAGGATTAGTAGCAACTAGCCATTGCACTTCACTACTCCATCTTTGACTCTGAACTCGTATTTCCACGAAAATGTACAAACCAGATCGAAGTGGTTTTCGAGAAATAAATCCCGATCCTGGTCTCTTCGAAACGATCAGCGATTGGCCAATATTGATAGTCGGTTATTTAACTATCAATTAACATTCATAACAACCATCAACATAAATAATTTCCCAAATTATTTATTAATCTCAAAATATCTTCACAAGATATATTTCTATTTTCAATCCTTTGAAAACAGTTTCAAACCATACTTTTCTCATAAAATAAATTTCCAAATATTTATTTCCACTGAAAACACCAAGTACAAAGCTTTAGATTTTAAAAATAATTTAAAAACACTTTATTATAAAATATCCTTTAAATCATTTAAATAAAAATTACTTTAATACTTATTCAATATATATACTTTAGTAATATTAAAAATGAAACTACTTCAATACTTTATTAAAAATATATATACTATAGGAATATTTGAAAATGATGTTACTTAATAAATATAAAACTAGATTTTCTCCTCTAAATCAAAATACCAACTCACCTTTAAATAATTATTACGATAATAGATTTGAAAAATACTTACTTTAGAATTTAAATATTTAGAAATAATAAATTTTCTAAAACATGCTTTTTAAAACAACATTAAAGCCTTAACATATGCATAAAAATTTGTTTTGAAATCGTACTTGGCTATTCCGAGAAATACCCTTCTCTTTCCCATCTTTTAAAATAAATCACTATTTATTTTTAAACAAATTTTCTCATTCCCTTAATAAATCTCCTCTGTGAATTTATTCTTTCAAATATCCATTGATATATTGCTTTGCTTTTATAAACCCCAATTTATAAATTTCATATCCACATTCTCCTTTATAATTCCAATTTCAAACATTTAAATTAATTTCCAATTTGATTTTCAATTTACTCCATTTTGAAATAAATTCCTTCTTTATCAATTTCAATAAATTTAAAACTTGGATTTTAAAATAAATTCTTTATTTCTTTAAATAATGTCACTTAAGGTTTAAAATTCATTATTTCTCTATTTATTCAAAATCCTCTTTCCATACTTGAAATTTATTTACTAGAATTTTAAAATCACTTTTGTTCTTTTCTAATTTATCCTTCATTTATTCAAATTCTCTATAATTATTTTACTTACAAATTCACTCTTTTATTTCATTTCCAAAAAATCCAATTCTATATATTTTGATAACTTAGTGTACCGAAATATATTCAAGGAAACCATAGCATTCGATATTCCAATTATCAATAACATCCATTACAAAATATCAAATATTCATAATAAAGAATATTAAACGATCTAAATAAATTTTTGAGGAATCCAGTAGGATCCCTCCAACCTGTTTTCCTACATCCATAGATGTTAGCACAATATAAAATACCAATTCCACTTCGAGGTGGAATATCGTGGTAGATGGGATTTAAATATAATAGCATCCGCTATTATGCGGCGCATAGGGTCTCATCCGCTATATAATGCAGGAAATCACTCATTCCAAGATGTATTATATACTATAATATAGCACATCAAATCAATTCAACCATTTAACCAATTATTTAAATTTAACCATTAAATTTAAATCAAACTAGATGAGTGAGATTAAATCACCTTTGTTTTTAATTTGCAGTCCAAACCAACCAGCTTATTTTCTTCATGATTCAGACCTTGTACAATCATTATATAATTTATTACTATTTGAATTAGTCAAAAAAATTATTTATTTATTTAATTTTACTATTAGTTAGTTTTAAACTAATTATTCTCTTTTTTTTAGTTGGCTGTTCGATTTTTGATTTTGAACCAAACCAGGGAAGAAGGGAAACAAGATTGGGAAAAAGAGGGAAGAAAATAACAACGACTTTTATTTCAGGGTTCTCGGCTGTTTATAAAAAAAAGAAGGAGAGAAAGGAAATTGAAGGAGAAATGTGCTTGAGAAGGAAAAGCACAGTGATTTGAAAAAGGACAGAATAACAGCTGATGTGAACGAAAATAAATACAGCTTGACTAGTCAACATATATATATATTATATTTTTAAATTCAAATCGTCTCGAATTTAGCAACTCAAAATCCCGACCTCCTATCGAGGCATGCCGCTAAGCATTCACAATATTATACCCCTGTTCCGAACGCAATGGAAAAGGTTTCAAGTCCTAATTCGATCGTAAGGGGAAGATAGCTTTTTGAACCGAATTAAAGTATTAAATTTTCGATATTAATTCTAGCGCGTTTATATATCATACGCTCACACAACAACTCCGATCAATACGAAATTTGGAATCCAATAATAATACAATATTACGGATCCAAGGGAACTGGTTTGATCGAATTCGGAGACTGTGCCTCGGAAGGCTATTTTTAAATTCAATTTAAACGATATATTTTCAAAACTTAACAAAACATTCCCAAATTTAATTTCAACATTTTTATTATCTTCGGTACTATCAATATAAATTTTACAAGCCTTCAAATTATTTTTAACAGGCTTAAAACTCTAGATTCAATATTTTACCCAACTTCAAATTATTTAATTTAATCATTAAATTACCCAATAAATGGTGACATTTGAATTCAAGTTAAAAATTAACTTTTAAATATTTAAAATCAATTAAATATTCCAATTTCAAATGCTCAAAAATTCCATGTCGTCACATTCCTCCCCCCTTAAAAGAATTTCATCCCCGAAATTACTAGTTAGGAAGAATAGTCCAATACCCGTTTACCTTTTTCCCAAAACCAAACAGTTTCTAACAACTTCCCAAAACAATCTTTTTATTAAGAACACCCTACCACTGTTCCTAACTTTCCAAACTTCTCCTATTAGGTTTCCACCAATATCATATACCTAACCATTCAAATTTCAATTTAAAACCAAATT
This sequence comes from Allium cepa, assembly GCA_030765085.1. Classification (NCBI taxonomy): domain Eukaryota; kingdom Viridiplantae; phylum Streptophyta; class Magnoliopsida; order Asparagales; family Amaryllidaceae; genus Allium; species Allium cepa. The sequence goes on along the minus strand of CM060928.1, from coordinate 111,512,550 downwards.
TTAAATTTTCAAAATTTCTCAAAAATTTTCTAACTCCCTAAATTTATGAAAATTTTTGCCAGCGTCTCTTTTGCGCGGCTGGCTTGGTACAACTACAGAATGCCTGTATGGGCTCCCAAATTCCAAAAGAAAACAAAAGGCCAAGTGGCTAGATCAAAAACCCAATCAAATTTCGTACAGAAATTTTAAACACATACCTTTTTAGTTGGGAAATTCACATTATCTTCTGAAATCAAAACCAATTTTTCCTTTCCCTTTATAATACCTGCAAATCCTACTTAGCAATAATATCCAATCACAGGATTCAAAATCATTTTATTTATTTCTTTACAACGGTTCAATATCTATTTCATTCAAGCCGTATGATGTACATATATGTTTATTAAATCTTCACTCAAATGCTTATTCCACATATTTTCCCGACACCCATATTACTTAAGAATTTCACCATTTCTTCTTAAGTTCAATATAAGTATTTTATACGCTTCTTATATTATTTTCACCTCACCACTTTAGTTTATATCTACTTCTATTCAAATTGATTCTCCCATTTTCCATATGAATTCAATTTACCTTCACTCTGAATATTGAAATTTTATCTTCCATTTATAACCGATTCATATCATTATTTTAAATTAGTTTCATTCCCTAGTTTATTTCAATTTTCAATCTGAAATCGTTTTGTCGCTAACTAAAATTTTCCCAAAATTTTTATAAAACTTTCTAACTCCCAAAATTTTTGGAAAATTTTGGCAGAGTCTCCTTTGTATGGATGAGCTTTTGCAACTTGACAAGAGATATAAATATATATACATCGACCCACACGGTCGGAAAAACAAAAACAGTTCATATTTCCTATTTTTATTGCGTAGGCGTACTTTTATTTAGCGTTTTTAAGCAAGCGGCTTATTATTTATCATTTTGTGCGACCCAATCCAGCCAATTGGCATCCCTAATCTGTACTTACTCAATTAAAACATGTAAGTATATAATATATGCAATCTATTAACATCTCACTTTTACTTATATAGCTAAAACATGAATGCTAAAAACAATGCATGCTATATACTCCCATAAGCACAAATGTAATGTTTCGTCACTTATTTCCATTGTTTTTCAATCAATTCTCAAACCCTTCTATTCAATTTAAGTGATTTACAACTCACTTGCTTGCATACAATTCATTTTCAAACGAAACGAACTCATGTTCATTTCAATTGATTCAAAAATCAAATTTATTTACTTCCATTAATTCATGGAATTTTATCTACTTTCGTTTTCGTCGAACGACCAATTTCTTATGCAATTCAACGATATTCATGTAAATAAATAATTACTTAAGCTTATAACCATTTTAAATTGATTCCAACTCAATTTATATAAATTCTATTCCATTCTACATTACTCACAACCCATACACTTGCATTTTCCTTTCATATCCATATTTGTTTATTCCAAACTATTTTATTTAGCTTGAAAACAATCCAGGCTATTTCATTCAATAACTATTTCTCAACTTATTTAAACCATACTTCTATTTGAGTTCATCTTCCATTCAACATTTACTTAAGTTAACAACTTAAGTTCATTTCCATTTTGAAATAAACCCTATCCACGCTTTTGTCAAATCCATTTCGGTTTACATCAATTCATTCAATTAGTCCCTTTTTAATTCTAAATTCAATATTATGTTCATTAAATAATATCCAAGGCCATTATCCATTCATACTCACTTGGATTTTATTTGCAATTCAAACCATCACTATTTTAATTCATGATTTTTATTCGACACATTTACAATTATATTTAATTTGTTAACACTTCAAGTCGAATTTTAATTAATAACACAAGTTCTGATTCTACCATTCACTTTTAATTTACCATCCAATTTTGTTAACTCACAATTCAATTTCTATTTAACTACATTAGGTTCCATTTACATATTTCATTAACTAATTTATTATATAATTAGTTCTCCCTCTATTTATAATTCAATACTTGATTTTTAATCTCAAAATCTCTTCACTTAATTTTCTTAAGTTCAATTTATTTTATAATTCAAGTTTGGATTTTTGTTTTATTTTCTAATTCATCAAACAATATTTATTTTGGGATTTCTATTCCACTTTTCAATTTTATAAGTCGCAACTTCTTATTTTACGCATTTCCATTCATTTTAGGCTTGGATATATTCATCTTTTATTTTTAACTCGATATATACGCTTATTTATAACCCAAACATATTTTTATTCCATGGATTCTTAATTCTTTCATAAGTTATTCTAATTCATTTATTCCAATCCAATTCTTATCCAACTTATTTCTATTTATTTAAGTAAGGATCTAATTCCATTCAATATCACCTATAACTCAACTGAATTTTATTCCAATTCAATTCTATTTTAACTCAGATTTATTTAATTCAATTCAATTCAGTTTTCCTCCTCAATCCAAGTTAATTTCATTTTTAACTTTTCATTTTAAATGTTAATTCCAACATCCAAAGCTCATATTTTCCTTCCTTATTTAAAATCATCTCAATTTTATAAGTTTATAACTTACCTCATTAGGATTTTCAATTCAAATAAGGATTCATGATTTCAAACACCCGGCTTTTGGTTTCAAATCATTTTGAAATCTCCAACATCTCAAAAATCACACTTCTCAAAAATTTAAACCAATCCTGGTTTTTATCCCCAACAAATTTCCACTGAAATTTCAAAAACAAATTGGTTCTTCTGAACAAATCAATTTGGCAACAATCCATCACTTAGAAACTCGAAAATGAACATCAATGATGCTGCAATCATCACCAAATTATTTTCCAGCGAATGAAGTGAGTTCAATGCTATATCCCTTCCCATAATTTTATTTAAAACAATTTCCTTTTAAAAATACCCCCAAAATAACAATGTTATTATTTATCTTCAAAACACTTCGAAAAACACTTCCAAAATCTCCAGGATTTTAAATTTTCAAACTCTGGCTTAATCAAATTTTAACTATGATTCATTTGTATAATTTATGCTCATACAAATTCCCATTTGATTATATTTCAATTTATAAATCACATTTATAATTCACATTTATAAATTTCATTTTATAATTGAATTTATTCCCTTAACCTTTGGTTATATTTTCAATTTCTTGTTAAATTTCCATACAACAATGATAATAATTTAATATTATCATTCCTAACATCCAAGCAACCATATATTAGCTAAAATAGTTTACAAAAACTTTTCTTTTATATCAAAATATATTTTTGGGTAAAATTATTTCATTCTCCCACATTTAAAACAATACCGTGTCGAATTGTTCCATTCAAGTGTTTAGAAACCCCTTCGATACAGTTGTCTAGACTGTGCCGATGAAGGTTCATATGCCACTCAATAAATCAATTAACACAATATAAAACCATTTTTATATCCACTAACAAATACGCGCTCATATCTATTAATACGCTCAAACTCATTCTAGAGTACTACGAACTCTATTTTAAATGAGTAATTCCCACCAGAGCCAAGGTTATCACCAACCTGGCTCTGATACCAACTGTAACGACCCACAGTTCCGTACCCCTTGAGTCAACACTATTCTACATCAACCAACTCAAGTTGAACAGAAATACGAACCATTTGGGTTAAAGAAGAAGAGGTAGAAAAAGAGAAAACAGAAAACAACATCAGAATCTAACCATCGCAGCGGAATAAAATATAATAGATAATAGTTGATCTTTACAGAAAAGAAAACTATATATGTTTTATACATGCATGATCAGAATACATCATCAGAGTTCAACAACATCAATGACATACAACTGGATACACAGCGGAATAATAATCAAGTACGGAAGTACATATCGCCATCCAGCTCGTCTCCTGAGATCCACATCGTCATATCCTATAATACTCGGTCTGACCCAAGCATTACAGTTAAATAACACCCGAGTCAGTCTGGAATACTAGCGTGAGAAATCACACTCAAATTGGTTATTAAAGTTTCAAAAATTCTTTTGAAACAAAAGCATCTTGTAAGACCACGCCACAAATAAACATGTCGGGTTTTTACCTTACGATAGCTAATTTTTTTTTATTAAAATTCTATGATATTATAATAGTGTCTCTAGAAAGTAAAATAGAATCTAGCTGAAATGCTTGCATCTCACGTTTCAGCAATAGTTGGGCACAATCAAAACCGTATGGGTGCGCAGGGAAAATGGATTTCCAACTAATGACAGGCACTGGGGTACCACCTGTCACGGTACCTGGTCTAGATCAGTATACCGAGGATCACTCCTGATCTCCTGCAACACAAGATCGGGACTACCCCATACTGGATAATCCCCAGTAAGATCACCCCACGGTTGGGATCAGCAACCGCACCATTAAGCCGAATAAAAAGGGACATCTAGATAGGGATGACCTCACCCTGAAATGGGTGCTACCCACCTTGCCTTGCTGCATAACCCCTGATTTTCAGTCATTCCCGGTTAATGAGGCTTGAGGCTAAGCATTACCTTTTAGAACGTTTCACTTAGAATGCCTATCGTCCACCTGACGATGTTCCGAAAGCATTCATCCATACAAGTCCGTCCCAGGTTCGAACGGAACCGAAGGCACTATTCCTACTACATCCATTTTGGAAACCCTCAGGACTAGTAGCGACTAGCCACTTCACTGCTTCATCTTTGACTCTGAACTCGTATTTCCATGAAAACGTACAAATCGGATCAAAGTGGTTTTCGAGAAATAAATCCCGATCCCGGTCTCTTCGAAACGATCAGCGCATTAGCCAATATTGATAGTCAGTTATTTAACTATCAATTAACATTCACAACAACCATCAACATAAATAATTTCCCAAATTATTTATTAATCTCAAAATATCTTCACAAGATATATTTCTATTTTCAATCCTTTGAAAACAGTTTCAAACTATACTTTTCTCATAAAATAAATTTCCAAATATTTATTTCCACTGAAAACACCAAGTACAAAGCTTTAGATTTTAAAAATAATTTAAAAACACTTTATTATAAAATATCTTTTAAATCGTTTAAATAAAAATTACTTTAATACTTATCCAAAATATATACTTTAATAATATTCAAAATGAAACTACTTCAATACTTTATTAAAAATATATATACTATAGGAATATTTGAAAATGATGTTACTTAATAAATATAAAACTAGATTTTCTCCTCTAAATCAAAATACCAACTCGCCTTTAAATAATTATTACGATAATAGATTTGAAAAATACTTACTGTAGAATTTAAATATTTAGAAATAATAAATTTTCTAAAACATGCTTTTTAAAACAACATTAAAGCCTTAACATATACATAAAAATTTGTTTTAATATCGTACTTGGCTATTCCAGGAAATACCCTTCTATTTCCCATCTTTTAAAATAAATCACTATTTGTTTTTAAACAAATTTTCTCCTTCCCTTAATAAATCCTAACTGTGAATTTATTCTTTCAAATATCCATTGATATATTGCTTTGCTTTTATAAACCCCAATTTATAAATTTCATGGTCACATTCTCCTTTATAATTCCAATTTCAAACATTTAAATTAATTTCCAATTTGATTTCCAATTTACTCCATTTTGAAATAAATTCCTTCTTTATCTATTTCAACAAATTTAAAACTTGGATTTTAAAATAAATTCTTTATTTCTTTAAATAATGTCACTTAAGGTTTAAAATTCATTATTTCTCTGTTTATTCAAATCCCCTTTCTATACTCAAAATTTATTTATTAGAATTTTATAATCACTTTTGTTCTTTTCCAATTTATCCTTCAATTTATTCAAATTCTCTGTAATTATTTTACTTACAAATTCACTCTTTTATTTTCTTTCCAAAAAATCCAATTCTTTATGTTTTGATAACTCAGTGTACCAAAATATATTCAAGTAAACCATAGCATTTGATATTCCAATTATCGATAATATCCATCACAAAATATCAAATATTCATAACAAAGCATATTAAACGATCTAAATAAATTTTTGAGGAATCCAGTTGGATCCCTCCAACCTGTTTTCCTGCATCCACAGATGTTAGCATAATATAAAATACCAATTCCACTTCGACATGGAATATCGCGGTATATGGGATTTAAATATAATATCATCCGCTATTATGCGGCGCATAGGGTCTCATCCGCTATATAATGCGGGAAATCAATCATTCCAAGATGTATTATATACTATAATATAGCACATCAAATCAATTCAACCATTCAACCAATTATTTAAATTTAAGCATTAAATTTAAATCCAACCAGATGAATGAGATTAACTCAACTTTGTTTTTAATTTGCAGCCCAAAGCAATCAGCTTTTTTCCTTCACGATTCAGACCTTGTACAATCATTATATAATTTATTAATGTTTGAATTAGTCAAACGATTTATTTATTTATTTAATTTAACTATTATTTAGTTTTAAACTAATTCTTCTCTTTTTTTAGTTGGTTGTTCGATTTTTGATTTCGAACCGAACCAGAGAAGTAGGGAAACAAGATTGGGAAAAAGAGGGAAGAAAATAACAGCGACTTTTATTTCAGGGTACTCGGCTGTTTACAAAAAAAGAAGGAGAGAAACAAAGTTGAAGGAGAAGCGTGCTTGAGAAGGAAAAGCACAGTGATTTGAAAAAGGATAGAATAACAGCTGATGTGAACGAAAAGAAATACAACTTGACTAGTCAATATATATATATATATATATTATTTTTAAATTCAAATCGTCTCGAATTTAGCAACACAAAATCCCGACGTCCTATCGAGGCGTGCCGCTAGGCGTTCACAATGTTATACCCCTATTCCGAACGCAATGGAAAAGGTTTCGAGTCCTAATTCGATCGTAAGGGGAGGACAGCTTTTTGAACTGAATTAAAGTATTAAATTTTCAATATTAATTCTAGCGCGTTTATATATCGTACGCTCACACAACAACTCCGATCAATACGAAATTTGGAATCCGATAATAATACAATATTACCGATCCAATGGAACTGGTTTCGTCGAATTCCGAGACTGTGCCTCGGAAGGCTATTTTTAAATTCAATTTAAACGATATATTTTCAAAAGTTAACAAGACATTCCCAAATTTAATTTCAACATTTTTATTATCTTCTGTACTATCAATATATATTTTACAAGCCTTCAAATTATTTTTAACAGGCTTAAAACTCTAGATTCAACATTTTACCCAACTTCAAATTATTTAATTTAATCATTAAATTACCCAATAAATGGTGATATTTGAATTCAAGTTAAAAATTGACTTTTAAATATTTAAAATCAATTAAATATTCCAATTTCAAATGCTCAAAAATTTCGGGTCGTCACAAAATCCTTGGTGCTTGCTTTAATCCATTAATGGCTTTATGTAGCTTAAACACAAGACTTGCATTCTCATTTTAAATATACCCTCTTGGTTGTCCCACGTGGACTTCCTCCTTTAAATCCCCATTCAGAAAAGATTACTAACATCTAGTTGCCCGACTTTCCCCTGATTATGTGGAGCACTTGTGAGAATAGTTCTTATAGTGGTTGGCTTGCTATGAAAAAGCTCTTTGAAGAAAAAACCATATTGTTGAGTATAACCTTTTGCCAAAAGCCTTGCTTTGTACTTAGATATGCTTCTGTCTGAATTTCTTTTAATTCTGTAAGTCCACTTGTTGTCAATAATATTTTTTATGGTTGGGAGAATGAACTTATTTTGGCTTTTTGACCCTATATTGTAGGGTGGATCTTTCGAAAGGTCCACTGAATTGGGATTTCCCTATTGGGCCGGGTCATTTCGGGGCAAAAATTCCTGCAAAGATTAGCACTGGCTGGCTAAACCGTGAAAACTGCCGGTTCTTCGACTGCCACTGGGCGCACTTTCGCTTCATCCATCTTCAGCCTCGAATGCCACTTTATTTGACAGGGGCGGAAAATTCGATCTCTTCGTTAGTTGGGGGAAGAATCAGCACGAATCGGATTTTTTGAGGAATGTATCGAGAGAGAATTGGATTTGGTTAGACAATATGTGGGACAGGAGCATCTTCTTTTGAAAGCATGCAAGACCCACCCGTCGAGCAGGGACGAAAGTCGGCCTTAGTGATCCGACAGTGCCGAGTGGAAGGGCCGTAAGCCTCCTTTGGCTCTACTAAACGAAACGAAACTAATAGTTGAGCGGTGCACCTAGTTTCAGTAGAAACTACGTACGCTTCCATAAATAGTTACTATTCGATCAACACCTTATCCTTTCAATCGCTTTTGCTTTCTTTTCCTCTGGCTACTAAGATGTTTCAGTTCGCCAGGTTGTCTCTTGCCTGCCCATGGATTCAACAGCAGTTCGAAAGGTTGACCTATTCGGGAGTCTCCGGATCTATGCTTATTTTCAACTCCCGGAAGCATTTTCGTCGCTTTCTACGCCCACGGACAGAAAAGGATTGCAGTCAGTTTGATAATAATCGAGTGACATTACTTCTTCGGAACCTTTCCATACTTTGTATCTGGAGTACTTCACTGTGGTGTAGTCCCCCAGCCCGGAGCTACTTTACCATATTCTGAATTCAATGGAACAAATTCAAACTCGAAAAGGATCTTTCTGACCCCTCTTTGAAACACTTTAGTATTGTTCCTATATCAGAATACAAATCATGAATCACAGAACACATGGAACCATCTTATTATCTTCCTGTAAAAAAGAAAAAATATGGTGGACTAACTGATCTTTGGATCGTTCAAGTCAGGTTTCTTTGTTATTGGGATAGGTGAATTCTTGAAAACATAAGCTTCGCCGACCCATTTGTTACAGTTGTAAATCAATAGTTCAAACTGCACTCAAAGGTCATCAAAAACAAAAATAGTAATTAATTACTGATGAATAGAATAACACAAGACCTAAAAATAAAACTTTTTATTTTTTGTGATAAAAAAATGTTGCGGAGACAGGATTTGAACCCTCGAATCCCCTACGGAAAAGTGCGTAGGCCCTTAGAGGCAAGTGAAGTTGGAACCGGCGGCTTCGCACCTACAGGACCGAAATCACCTCTTGACCGCTTACCCGGACTGGCTGTTCACTGACTAGTTCTTTCCTTTCTATTTTGTTGCGGTCGGTCGATCTTGCTTCTATTGTAACAAAAGATTCCCTTTTTCTATGGAAAAGACCCATATCCATAATGATGGAGATGGAACGGCGGAATAAAGAACATTTTAGGCGCAGGTTCAAATATAAATATATAATAAATTATATAATTATAAATAATTATCAAAAATTATATACATCTGATAAAAAAAGAATGCATATTTATTAGAATGCGTAAGAAAAAACCTCATCTACTGCTCATTGTAGATATTTATTTTTGTTAGGAATTCCGTACAAAGAAGACAAATGATCTTGAACTACAGCATCTGACCATATATGTATTACAATAAAGAAGGAGGATTTTCAATGTGGGATATAAAAACATATCTCTCCACAGCACCCGTGCTAACTACTCTATGGTTTGGGTCTTTAGCAGGTCTATTGATAGAAATTAATCGTTTATTCCCAGATGCTTTGTCATTCCCTTTTTTTAATTATAGTTTAAAATCCTATTTTATTTTGGAGAACAGAATTGGAAAAGAGGTTCCCGGAAATATTCTGCCATGGTTAGTGCAGTCAAACCTACTCTCATACGAGCTCCGCACGATAATTTTATTCGACCTAATAAAAAACGTGCCATATAATTTCTCAATTCTGACACAAGGTACTTATTAGATCGAATCAAATGATTTTGCCGTATCCATAAAAAGAATTAGAAAGGTAGAAAAAAACCTTTATTTTCATTTTTGATTTCGGGGACAACTCGCTCCCCTACCGATGCATTTTGACATCCCACAACTTCTTACCTATCCAACACTTCGATCCGGCTCTACCCAAACTTTGTTGATTCACCCCAACATTACCGCAATTAGTATGGCTCCTTCTGTTGAATCAAACCTGGTCTTCCATAGTAGCGGGCTCGATGTACAGCAGGTCACTCGTTGAAGAGTGAGGAACGAACAGATATTGAGTCATCAATTTCTTTTCAACCATTTTACAGGACGGTAGACTACTAGATGATATGTTCACTCCGCCTTCAATAGGGAGACGGTTGCTAAGCTAGTCGTAAGATTGAAGGAAAGAAAATTTCTTTTTCAAGTATCAAGTAAATGAGCTCTGCACGAACGACAACTCCAAAATTCACACATCCGTCGCCTACCGCTTTGACCATTAGGGGTAGGTAACCCGTTCCCTGTCTTTGCGTCGTGCTGCTAGGCGAAGCAGTGGAGTGCTGCACCCTAGATGGCGAGAGTCCAGTAGCCGAAAGCATCACTAGCTAATCAAATTCGAATTATAGAGCTATGACAAAATCAAACCCGAATGAACAAAATGTTGAATTGAATCGTACCAGTCTATACTGGGGTTTATTACTCATTTTTGTACTTGCTATTAAAACTAAAGCAAACATGTAATAGCGGATTCGCTCTTTCCTAGCAGCAAGCCTAATCACTGACTTCGCGAACAGATACAAAGAAAGGGTTGGGAGCGTAAGCCCGCCCGTCCAGACGCGGCGCCCTTTCTCATTATCATCTACCGCCCTTTCTTTCCTTGTTATTAGTTATTAATCAGCTATTTGGAGACAATAAGAATTCCAAGCATAACTTGGATCCATGCGCTTCATATTAGCCTGGAGTTCGCTCCCAGCAATAGAGCCATCCGAAATGGGGGGAATATCCATTCCAATGCCAAAAATATTTGGCGTTCACATATACCACTTCTTATGAAAAACCGGGTTCGGTAAGGCGGGCGACGAAGGAATCAGACAGGAAATCTTTCCTGGTTTCAACAGCAATAGAACAGCTGGGGGCTGTTCTTATTTTACCCGAGGGATTCAAATTAGCCCCCACCAATCGTATTTCTCCCGAGATGAAAGAAAAGATAAGAAATATGTCTTTTCACTCCTTCCAAGAACCATGTCAGAGTCGGGGGCATCCCAATCAGATTGAATAGGGCTTGCTTGTTTTGGTTACCAGTTGTGGGGTTTTTTAACCAGATAAAGGAGAGATCCGGTTGGGCTTGCTTGGTCACCTCGCTCTGCTGCGTCTGGCCCGTCCTCTAGGCACCTTTGGAAGGCAGGGTGTGTGACAACGTACACAACCACCAAAGATTTTTTATTTCTTATTCTGCCGATCTAATTCGATGATTATATTTTGGAAATTCAAATTGAAAGTTTGGACTGTTTTTTAGCACAAGTAGCTACGGGTTTTTCTATGACTTTTTACTATCGTCCAACTGTTACGGAGGCCTTTTTCGTTTTTACTATTCTAGTCACACTTCGGTGGAATTCGATCACAGAAGCCCTTGACAGCTGCATAAATGCCCCCTACTGCCACTAACTCACCACCCCCCAAGTTAAGCTGGTACTTGTTGACCCGGAAGCTGTTACGCCAGGTGCTAAAGCCGCGATTTTTTATGGGCACAGGCATCTCAGGTAATTCAGCCGAAGCTGTAGGATGTCAAAATGCATCGGTAAGGGAGCGTTCCGCCTTAGAGGGAAGCACCCGCGCAAGCAGGTGTGGACGAAGCGGAAGTGAGAATGTCGGCTTGAGTAACGCAAACATTGGTGAGAAATAATTTGGGTTTGAACTTACGTTCTCTGTATGGAGCTAAAGAAACCTATTACTGAAATAAGAGAAAAAGCATTATTATTTCGATACAAGACGACACAAGAAAAAGGAGTTATACTTCCAACATTGATTCCTTCAGACGTGTCAATTGGGCAAATACGCCTGCGCAATGAATGTAGTTATTAATAGACAGAAAAATCATGGTATGCATTTTCGTGTAAATTCTCCTTTAGGTGCTTCAACTGCGGTATAGGTAGAAGGAGCTTGTCTTTTTCCTTGTCGTATTCTTTATATGGAAATCAGAGGCCAGATTTAGCAACTGCGTCGAGGAATAAAAAAGAAGCCAAAATAACCATGAACAACAATGATATTATAAGTTTCTTCCTAGGTTGTTGGGACGAAGAAGAACAGGTTTTACGAATGAATGCCCTTTTAGGTCGGGATCGACATATCGATGTCACGAGAGCTTATGTTGTTATCGCGAAGGCATTTCAAACCCGGCTTTTCATGAATATCGGCCAAAAGCAACCAAAATATTCCTTGGTTCATTGGGCGAAAACTTGAACTACGCGCACAAAAAGTCAAAGTTGAGATCAAAAGATCGCCCATTATACTTCCTTTGCCCTTAATTCAATTCTTTGCAATAGTTTGGTTAAGCATAATCACTCCACCCGCCAAAAGAGAAGAAGACTTATTCCCGACCTAGAGTGAATGGAATATAGAAAATAATTTTGATTTTCGTTAAAAAAATATATCAAGAAAATGTGATCAGAAATCCATAATAGAGTCCGACCACAACGACAGGGAAAGAGTACCGGAATCCGTACCAGCGGTAAGTCGCCAATGATTTTTTTCCGTGTTTCAGAATACGGTTAACCAACATGTTAACGGGGAGTTGAAAATAAGCATAGATCCGGAGATTCCCGAATAGGTCAACCTTTCGAACTGCTGCTGAATCCATGGGCATGGCACCCAAATCTGCCGAATCACTCATGTATAATCTTCTACATCCTAGGTCTCCCCGTTGGAGAGCACAGTACGATGAAAGTTGTAAGCTGTCACTTTCCACCGACCCCACGAGTCCTAGCATCTTCAACTTCTTTGATTTAGGTCTTAATGTAACAATGTACAGTGAACAGCTAGCTGCCTAAAAGAAAAACCGCCTGGAAGTCTGAGGACCTTTAGTACTGTACCCTACTCCCGAACCAGCAGCCTTCGCGCCAAGCGACGACTTTTCTTGAAAAAGGTATTTTTTACTAATTTTTTGTTTTTGTAATGTAATATTAATAAGAAAAGCAAGATTCTGATTCCTTCATTACCAAAAATTTTTGGTATTTTTGGTCATATCCATTATTTGGTGTTGTAAAGCGGAGCACCCTCGTCACTACTCATTTGAAGCTTGAGATATTGGGCCTCCTTGTTGAATAGAAAGAGCCTAATAATATACTGGGGAAACTACTGAAAACGAGTCATCTAATGAAGGTCGAGGTAAGTAGGGACCTAAAAGATCGAATGGAATGAAACCAAATGATAAGAATGCCCCGGTATATTAATTGGGGATGAAATCATAAAATTACTAAGACCTCGAAAAGCCAACCATTCTTTTTTCTACTCGCTCCAGCTACGATTCACTAACTACTTCATTTTCATTTATGAATTTCATAGTAATAGAAAATACGCGCGAGTTCAATTCCCGTCGTTCGCCCATCACATTATTTCAAATTCAAAAAATTCTATTTTCACTCAAGTAGATATAGAACCTACTGGAGATAGAAATCAAGCTTCAACGTCCACTCCTCGTGCTCTCATAGATCCACTCCTTAGACTCTGGTTGTTCACCGTTCAAGAATTCTTGACTTATGTCACCATAAACAGAAACTAAAGCAAGTGTACAGCCCAGTGAACCGGGCGGGGCACTCGACGAAAGAGGGGCACACTGAGCAAGTACGAGAAATTGGTGCGAATAGGATGGATCGGTCTCCTCGCTTCGCACGACTTTTTTATAGTCGAAATAAAGTTCATTATTTTTTGATTGGCGACCCAGGATTCCATTTTATCATCAATCCAATCACCGTTCACATTTTTCCTTTTTCTTATCAATGAATAGATCGCTTTCCTTATCTCCCATTCAGCTATTTATTTTAGTTATTCACTATAGCAATTATGATATTGAAGTCGATCCGGGTTCTTAAGGGACTAGCTGCCTAGGTTCGGTAAGTCAAGCCCACTTTAAGAGAATGATTCGAAGTTCTTGCAGAGTGGACAGGCCCAGATAAGTCGATATTTATGCTTGGGAACAATATTCATCCTGCACCTTGGCTTCTGCCACAATGTACAACTCAGTAATAGATCTAAAGATCTCGCATTCAAGGCCTCAAAACTGGAATTGGCACAATATCTCCTCGAAGGTTCCAGAGCCTTGCATCAATGGCTTAGCCCAGCGTCCTATATCAGTAGGACTCTCCACTTTCCTCCACATTTCATCAAGTGGTCATACTATAGACAAAAACAGTCATGGATAATAAAGAATTCATTATTCCTAGAAAAACTTGAAGGCCCCTAAACGGATAACTGTAAGTGCAGCGCCAATAAATCCATGAGAGAGTATTTGTAAAATGGCTCCGTTGAGTACAAGCTGGAGGTGCATAGCGCTAGATCAGCTAGGTTGGTTTAGATCGATCTTAACCTGATTTATTGATGATTATGATAAAGCCAACAGAAAGATTCATAGAGCCGGTGTTGCTCTACGTGCTTGCCACCACCTATGGTTGATTATGAGGTTCTAGCCTAATATACAATGGGGATTGACGGTTTTCTAGTTTAGAGACTTGGAACTGGGAGCTTTTCTTTTTATCGAACTGAAGTAAAAAAAAACTCGCATTGCGTTGTCAGCTTTGCTACCAACGCTTCATCTTACTTTTCTAGTTAGAGACCAATGTCTTGGGGCCAACGTTGGATCTGCCCTCATTTCCAGTTAGCTGGTAGGAAAATCTCATTGAAAAGGCGAGGAATGTTTATACTGGGCGGTGATCAGTTGGACCTTTGATTGACTAGCATTTTTTCTTACTTCTCTAGCTTGGGTTGTCTTCCCGGATCCCTGCAATAGCATCATACAATTCTGATGATGATTCTATTTTGCATTCTCCATTCAAAAGCAAATAGATGAGGAGGTAGCCCAAGTTATTACCTACTACATATGAATGATGTGCTGAAACTGCCGACCAACGGGAGTGGAGTTTGACGAGCGGAATCGTAGGCCCGCATGAGTTTATCCTCCTCGGCAAGTTCCGGATGAAGGGAGAATAGGGGTATTAAGAAAAGGGATTTCCCAAGGATCTAAAACCCCAATCACTTGTGACCGGGGCCCTCGTTAATTTCTTCATGCTCGTTCCAAGTTTGATGCTCCATTTTCCCATTGAGGCCGAACCTAAACCTGTGCTCTCTTTCAAGGGTGGCTGCTTCTAGGCAAACCTCCTAGCTGTCGCAGAAGCGCACTTTCTTTCAACTCGAGTACGCAGCAGATCAACCTCATTCCTAGATAACGTAGTGTGAATATTCATCCCAAAAGTTTGATTTTAGTTCAAAATAATCAATATGTAGAATCTGAACAAGTTATTGCTGAGATTCGTACTAGTCACTTGGTCTACCTCAACAGGCACTGGACGAGATACACACCATGACACTTTCAAAATGAGCCGGGACCCTAAGGACAGATGACTCCTTTTCATTTCAATAGAAAGGAATAGCCAAACCAACCCAGCTGGCTGGTCCCCACCAGTACTCTTGCTCTTCCTGGCTCGAAGGAAGCCCCCTCTTTACTTGCAGGAATACATCTTGGATCTGTTATGAACTTATAATCATGGAATCGACTCGATGGAATTCATAATTGTTTGGATTGTGTAATCTCCAATTACTAACATCTCTATTTTTCCCCAGGGGATCTTTATAATTACCACTGCTGCCTCTAGAAAGATCAGAAGTAATAAGAGCTGTAATTGTACGTACATGTAAAGAACTGCTGCTAGTGGTTGCTTTCAAGAGTTTTCGCCCCCAGTATATTAATTCACAATATTTACTGCCCAATAACCAATTTGGTCCCGAGGTTTAGTAGTCTCAGCTGCAATAAGGGCTCGATGTTTTTTTCGCAATAACTTAACTCGGGATCTAATCCGGAAAATCTTTTCTCGGCGTAATGAAAAAACTATTTTTTTGCAACCTAGTCTAATTTATTTCTATCTAAATATAGAAGTGGGCTTCACCGCCCTCCCGGCGCCAAGATTAACAACAACAAAGGGTACTCCCGGGACCAACTACAATATATCAAATCAAATAAAAACGAACAAGCTTATCCCCGCCCCATTTCTTGTCCTTCGTGGAGGAGCAACTCAGGCGGCTAGGAAAGAGGAAGAGTATTTTATGGTTCCAGCAGGCATTCGTGCAAGCGGGGTTCCAGCGAAGTGGTGCGAACAACTAACTAACGAACTAGTTTCAATAAAACTTGTGATTAGTAGTAAAACATCTATTTTCCTGTTGGGACAAAGGTGATATAATTCACAGAAGCAAACCGCAGGTCTTGATTCACTACCTAACTTAGAGGCGAGGTGCCAAATAACTATCAGATTTTAAGAAAAAAGTTACAGTCTTTTCTAAAACCTGAATAATTGATGATCAAATGGTTTTTACTTAAACCAAAAAATCCTTTCTTCTTCTAATTTTTCTATCTTCCAAACAGAAACACACAAATACCGATTTTGATGGATATACAATCGAATACTTTTTTCTGTAAATACTACATATTTGATTCCATCCATAACTCCATTTTCTTCCCTATGAGTTCCAGTATCGATAAGAATTATAGTTCTTACATGGACTCGAACCGTAGACCTTCTCGGTAAAACAGATCAAACTTATTATTATCGAAATGATGCGAAACCTGTGTCCGCGTTCCTAAAGGCACCCATCTCTTTCAAGAGGATTCGCGGCACCAACTCCAGGTCCAATAGAAGCAAGCCATACGGCCAATCCAGCTGCAATAACGGAAGCGGCAGAAATCGATCTTCCAATATGCTAGTTGCAACAATTCACGCGTAGACGGGTGAGATTATGAAGTAGCAAGTGAACTGAACGAATAATTAGGCTTTCTATGGTAAGGCGGGGGACTGCAAATCCTTTATCCCCAGTTCAAATCCGGGCGTCGTCTGCTTCCCTTGGTTTGCTAGAATAGACTCTTAGATGGGCAGAATGCCCCTATCCAACACTTCGATCCGGCTCTATCCAGACTTTGTTGATTACAGTTAGACATCCAACCCGTAATCGCAACAACCCAATTGCTTCCTCACTTCGCTCGGACGAAAGTGGACCTGCGAACAACTAACTAACGACTACACTAACAGGAGTCAATAGAGGCTGCTAAGCAAGAGCGAGTAATACCAGTGATGAAGAAGACGAGGTGGCTTTGATATGCTAAATATAAAAATAACAGCAATCCCTTGGGGTAACGGAACCCCAGCTTTGTCGCAGAGGACGAAAATCGGCACTTCCCCAAATCCAGAAAACAGACGGACTTCGCTCGCCTCATGCTTCGGTCTCCTTCGGTCCCCTTCGCTAGACGGAGAGTACGCTACTTCTATTAGTATTAGCGCCACTCGGGCACCTGACCGCAGCTGCTTGTTTTGATCTAAGATTTCAATTCTTCCATGCTTCAGCAGTAGCATATTGTAGGATTTGAACCCGTGACCTCAAGGTTATGAGCCTTGCGAGCTACCAAACTGCTCTACTCCGCGCTAAAGAACAGAAATTGGAACAGAAATATCATTTGATTCGTCGGTCCTTAAAAAAAGAATTTTTTTATATAAAAAGTAATAAAAAAATGAAATCACCCCTACTTCGTATACTCGGGGCTCTATGAAAAAAACAACTTATGAGTCGAGTCTCGGACTTTACGATTATAAATGATGGAACTGCCCATTGAGATATTTAAAAAATGATAGGTTTGAAAATGCTATACGAAATGAAATGGCACAATATTTTTTCTTGACAACCCATCTTTTTGTCTCAGTGGAGTCTTTAAGAGGATCAAACCATTTCTTCTTAGTCTCTTTCAAATTCAATAAATGTTGGTTGATCGCGGCTCCTTCGGGCTCCTCTTGCAACCAAGTCCCACCCGGGAACAAGTGATTATTTGCTTTGCTTAAAACCCGATATTATAAGTTTCTTCCTCTTGACCACAAAGAAAAAGGGAAGTGATTTGGGCAAAAAGGGAAGTCCAATTCCAAAGTTCGTTCTATACATATGGCCTGCAACAAGAAAAATAAATGCAATAGCTAAATGGTGATGACAGATTTCATGGAAAAAGAGTTTTCCTAAGTAACTTACTTCAATATGACGCATAATTATTCTAATGTAACTGGCTCTTTTAGGTACTTGAATGCTTTCTAATCGTTCTGGTGCATTTACTGTTCGTGCAATGGGAACGGCTCGGAATTCTTATTTTCAACTCCCAGAAGCATTAGCTTTTCGGGAAATTTCCAAACGAACAATTTCAACGAAATCTTTCAATTTCTTAATTTGCTTCGCTTATGAGTCGTTCTATCTCAGACTCCAGTTCAGAAACTCTTTGTTCGGAAGTTGTATCATCTTAAACCTGACATGACATTGATTCTGTCGAAAAGATGAGATCCCAGGTGGCCCGGCAGATATGAAGTGCAATTTCTTTTCCATCAATATGCCCTGAAATTTGTAACTCAAATTCTTCTATAACAAAAAATGATTAACCGGACGAGACATCTCAGAGATAGATATAGAGGTAGGACAGCTTCTTATGGTGATTTACTTCATTATCATGAATGTAAGATATTAGCTACTAACTGCTGGAAGTCGAATCTCCCGTTGTTCCTCGGTAGCTCAGTGGTAGAGCGGTCGGCTGTTAACCGATTTGTCGTATGTTCGAATCCTACCTGGGGAGATTTGATCTCTGGCAAATACAGCCCTTTTGATCATTTCTTTCAGTAAGTGATGTTTATGACGATGATTTAGCAACAAGTACCAGCTTAACTTGGGGGACGGTGAGTTAGTGGCAGTAGGTGGCGGCCAAATGTCTGAGACTTTTGCATATGCGCTCCCGACCCTCAGTCTTCTTCTGACTCGCCTACGTCCACTTCCTCTTCCTTTCACTCTGTTTCATCTGGGGACTTTATTAATTCATTTTTTTACTTTCACTTTTACACTGGGTCTATAAATTCCAGTTTTGAAACGAACGAGTAGCTATTCTCTCTCGTGGTATGGATTATTCGTTTTTGATCAGGTATCAGAAGAACAGATTGTGGTACTATCCGAGGTATTTCTGTGAGTCCTCGAAATGTGCTGACTTCGCACTGGCCTAGTGCGAGCGTGTATTAACTCCTCCCTTGTCGCTACTACCGAGGCCGATTGTCCACGAAGTCTGAAGCTCGGTAGTCGAGTTCTCACTCGAGTAATGATGGGAAACACCAGTCTCCAATGAGAAAAATCCTGCTATTGAACTTGAAAAAAAATTCCCTTTTTTTACGTGAAAAAACTTTTTGGCAGAGTTGACCGGTCTCTTATCCTATGAGGGGGGTCGGAGGCCGATAGTAGTACACTGTGTGGGACGGAGTAAGGGCCCCTCTCACCTCCTACGAGTCGTCCGGCAGAAAATAGTTTCTGAGTGGAGTAAAAGAACTAAATAAATATGTAAAGAAGACTGAAATGAGGTGTTTCCAATGGCGGACGGGTGAGTAACGCGTTCCGCACCAGGGTTACCAAGGGAGGAGAAAATAAGGTTTTATATCCCCAAAGAATGGTCTGTTCCCATTTCCCCATTCAAAATTATACTGCTTCATCTCCTCAGGAAGGAGTGCCAAACCATTTGTAACTCTTCGAGCTGATGAAATTAGTAATATTATCCGTGAAAAACCGAACTGATCTTCGTCTAATAACCAGGAAACTTAGGAGGGCAGTGTCAGTGTCGGCCTAACAGAGTGCTTTCGATCTTGTAGGATTCCCAAGAAATTCTTCGGGAAAGATAGACATAGAATCTATGCCGAGGAATACCAAAGAAGAGTTCGACCTAATGTTTTATTTCTGTCCTAGTTGATCCTGATTCGACATTAGAAGTATACTAAAGAAAGACTAGAGAAGCGTAAGCAGAAGGAAGACCGACTGATGTTGAAGAATCAACGGATGATAAATAAGAGAATACTAAAGATTCTAGCCATAGAATTTCCAAAAAGGGGGGTGGTCTTTAAATGTAAATTTTTACATTATTTCAATCATCCACTTTGGTATCTTTTTGAAAAAAAAATGGTGCTTCTATTGAATCGAGAAAAAGGTTTGATATTCTCATTATGAACTGACAGGAGCGGGTGCTTTGGAAGAAGCTTGTACAGTTTGGGAAGAGGTTTTTAAAAGAAAGCTAACCCAGTGGGTGAACTGAATGAAACCAATCATACCGCGTAATCTTTTTAAAGGCGTTTATATTAATTGGGAGCAAGAGGGTCGATTGGATAAACAATCCGAGGTAAGTAGGGACCTAAAAGATTGAATGGAATGAAACGAACCTTAACAGCCTCTACTCGTGTCCGAGCTGCTACTTTGTTTACCTTAGTGAGTGGTGGGTTTCGGGGAAGGCCTATGTGGGGGTATCTTTGAATAAAACCTCAATTCCAGCTACGGTTTCATTAGCACAGGCTTTACGTCCAGCTTGTTATACTCTTCGACAATAGAGATGATAGATGCTAGAAGCAGGCAAGGCGCGGGATAAGAGTTCGAGACTTTTTTCATGTTTGAAGTCTTTTTTTGATATTCTTGGTCCTAATTCAATACTAAGCAAGTCCCAGGATTTCATTTTATCATCAATCCAATCACCGTTGTCAAGTGGAAGTGCAGTGATGTATGCAGCTGAGGCATCCTAACAGACCGAGAGATTTGAACCTTGACGACTAGGAGCGGGCAAATCAAGAATTTCACTTCGAATTCCGGACCTCAACATCCTGTTGCTATTTTTTTTAGAATAAGATAAGTATGAAAAAATTATAAAGGATTTAAGTTATTTCGCCCCTCTATCCTATTTCGAATATAGAGGACGTTCCCAACAATCCACGAGAATCTCATACCCCACTATGAACCGTTGGAAATAATGGAAAAATAAATTCTACTTACCTGGAAAAGGGGTAAATTTTTTATCGTTTTTGAATTTTCTGTTTGAACCTATGGATCTATTCCTAGTTTTTTGTAAAAATGTAGTCCTTAGATCTAGAAAAAAGAGAACATGGATTCTGGCAATGCAATGAAGTTGGACCAATTAAGAATTCCCAGATGATGTACTAGCGGTGCATCAAAGATGCAGTCATCGATTCTCCCGAAGGCAACTGACTATTGGGACTGAACTGCCAAAGAAGCCCTCTCTCGTGGTATGGATTATTCGTTTTTGATCAGGTACCAGAAGAACAGAAATATGAGGGAAAGCTAGAGCAGGGGCGCAAGTGATTTATATTGATGAGAGGAGCGTGAGATCAAGTTCAATAAGACACTATACAAGTGAAATTAATAAGAAAGAAACATGAGCACAATCGGTTAATAAGAGAACATAGAGAGGGGCCCTCTTTACCATTTTGTATAAATAGACTATTCTATTTGTATAGATATGGTAGAGGGCATATCCAATCTTTCTTGACTCGTTAGTTCAGGATGCCCCAGAATCTTTTCAATTGCTCAGAACCCGGTATATTAATTGGCTTTGGCTCGTTTTAGAAGTAATTTTCCTTTCCAATATTTTTCTATTGGAGCTTGAAAAAAAGAAATAGAAAAAAAATTTTATCCCTTTTTCTGTGGAAAAGACCCGTATCCATAATGATGATCGCTCGAGGTGACCGATCCAAACTATTGAAGACGGCAGCTAAGCTATAATGGTCCCAAACAAATTCTTCTACATCTATATCTAGACACTACAGGGTCTTGTTACTTCCCAAACAAATTCACCACAAATACGAACTAATGAATAAACCTGCGATCACATAGAACGACATCACGATCCCTTGTGCAAAAAAAATAATTTGTTGAGAAGGAAATCCAGGTATCAGATTCCTACAAGCCCTAGCTTTTAAGCCGAAGAAAGAAGAGAAGCTGTGGGATGTCAAAATGCATTGGTAGGGGAGCGTTCCGCCTTAGAGGGAAGCACCCGCGCAAGCAGGAGAAGTTTGGTTTCAAACTCCGATTCGAACATGTTTAGGGGTAGAAGACTTTCTAGCTGGTGCTAATTTTCTCTCACGGAGGTCCGAACCGACTGTGTGGAAGAATCAGCGGATGAGTTGTGGTTAGGGGTGAAATGCCACTCGAACCCAGAGCTACCCCCAAAGCCCAAGACTGCAGAGGAAATTGCACTTTATGAAGCTTCTCGTAATTTGATTAATTTATTTATTCCTTTTCTGCATGCGGAGGAAAGGAACATTCATTTCGAGGAAAATAAGGCAGGGCTAGTGACTGGAGTGAAGTCGTAATAAAAATCTTCCTCGTGTATCGTCTGTAGCAGAACTATGAACGGGAGTATCCAGTCCATCTAATGTCAATGGAAGATGGCTAAGTCATGAATTTTCAGTAGGCTTGGCTTTCTCAGAACGGAGAATCCATTCTCACTTTTTAGAAGATATCGGCCTTGACGAAAAGACGAACTAATGAATAAACCCGCGATCCCATAGCTTGGTTTTTCCCAGAATTATTACTACTTTTTAAAACTAAATACAACTCCATGAATGAGCAAAATGAAGGTTGCGTTAATGATAAAGATCTCTGGGGAAACCGCTAAAAAAAGATTGAACAAGCAGACAAATAACGCAAGCCTACTCAACTAATCTCATGTAAATGTTTTCAACTAAACTTCCTTGACCAATAGGATAGATCAAGAAAACAGCAGTAGCAGCTGCAACAGGAGCTGAACATCAGGAAATAGAATAATCGCGAATTTCGAGTAACAGGCCAAGCTGCGAAAATGTGCAAAAGCTCTATTTGCCTCTGCCATTCTATGAGTCTCTACTTCGGTGACGAAAGTCACTTAGCTTCTTTAGTATGGCTTGAAAAATCAATACTATAATTAAACAATTGTTTCTTTTTAATCTCTCTTTTAAACCTCCAATCAACAACGGGTAGATCTATGGGACGTACACGGGAAAGAAATTTGTACGAGGGCCTCCCATGCCTGGCAAACTCTTGTTTTAGCTTTAGACACCTTCTTTTGTTGATATTATTACCAGTATTCGATACTGGGTCAAATTTTTCGCTCTATCATTTCTGAAAAGGTTGATATACACTACCAATTTCTTTGAAGCTACTACGACAATACAATAACTGCTCTGGCTTGCAATTACTTGGAGTAAGCATATAGGTTCCCAGGGAATTCATTAGAGGAACGTTTCCAATAAAAACAGTTTGATTAGAATATTAGTTCCGCCCTATCATGTAATGGGTTCTTTCGTTAGTTCTATGCCGATTCGTAACCATGGGTCGAGTAGTCCGTACAATGGGAACGGCTCGGATTGGTTCCGATTCGGACGGAAATGCAGAATCTGTATTAGCCATGTCTCTATTAGGAGATCAATCGATCTTTCTTTTAGTTGCTAAATCTCATGCCGATATATTATTTTATCCGCAACGTTGAAATTCACAACCAAACGTGTAAGAACAAAGATCTATATTAGTCCATAGACTAATGCCACATCGAAGATGATGGTATCGTTGACATAAGAATTCTTTGATTTCTTTGGTTAATTATTCTAACCAAAATTTATTTATTGGTCACACTCACAACTTTTTTTAATATCATACTAACACGTTAGGTAGAAGTTGGACCAATTTTGAATTCAACCCCGTTCTTTTGGCAGCAAGTCAGATTCCTCCTCATGTCAACATATTTTATTGTCTAGGAGGAATCACGCTTCAGCTATTTCAAGAGCTTGTTGGGAGTTCTTCTATCTTCGACTTACCCGTGAACTATTAGATCTATCTTAGCTTTTTTATGAATGACTGACTTTTTCAATCTTTCGACCTTGGTTCCGTAGGAGCACAAGTCAGAAAGATTGAGAAATAGAACCATCTGATTTGGGAAATGCCCTACCTTTGAGTGCGGTTTGAACTTCAGCCATTTTTAGTCTTCATCTATCAGGTGTTTCATCAATTTTAGGTTCTATCAATTTTATAACCACTACAAATCTTTCCATTTTCCAATTCGATCCGATCCGGTTTTAATTAGTCCAGATCAAACCCGGATAATGCTTGCTAATAAAACAAATAGACAGTTGCGGAGGTAAGTTCACATTCTGGCAGCCGCGGTAAGACAGAGGATGCAAGCATTGTCCGTAATGATTGGGCCTCCAGCCAGGGGGCAGATCGAATCGGAGTTTCCTTAGTTAGCCACCGACCTACAGTTACAATTTTCACTCTGAACCCATAAATTTTTGTATTCAATTCAAATAGATCGCCGTGAATGGAACTTCTACCATAACATAATTGACACCTCAATGTATCAAATAACAATTCATAGGGAACCCTAGGAGAGCCGCCGACTCCAACAATCGTCCATGTGTTCACGCCGCCCGCCCTGAACAAATAGGAGGCGTGGGCCATATGTCACACATTAACGGAAGATAGGACGCCAAAGCAGACTCCAGAGTGGCCGGTCTATTATCGTTTCTAAACTGGGGGGAAGGAAGGTAGCGAAGCGACTTTGGTCCCAACAGAAAAATAGATGTTTTACTACTAATCACAAGTTTATGTTCGACGTAGTACTCATACTGGAAATTACGATCAAGGATTAGCGTCGGTGGCAAAGCTGACAACGCAACGCGTTAGCGAAAAGACTCAGTCAAGACAAGACTCTAACTTAAGAGGAATGGCGAGTGCTTTTCCTTGTGTAGATCCTATTTCAATAGGAACTTGATGAGTCGACCCGCCTACACGTCTTGCTTGAGTTGTTTCAATGCGCCGTCAGATTTTGAAGATGTTCAGTAACTATCAAAGAAAATGAATGAAATGGGAAGTGATTTGGACAAAAAGAGAAGTGACTTGGACAAAAAAAAATTCCGACATCACCAAAGTGGAATATTTTTGAAATTCAAATTGATAGTTTGGACTTGGTATACTAGGCTACGGAACAAAACATGGGTCAATATCCTCCACAGCCGAATTCACGTGGATAACTGCTGAAAGCATCCGTAGTGGTTCTTCCGGGCATTAGCACAGGTTCTCTTTATTCTTACGGACAGAATTCAGCCGTTATTTTCAACGGAATACAATAAAAAGTAACCTTTTCTCATACAGAATTCGCTGAAAAGATTAGGTAAATAAGTCTATTGCAATGTAATAATTTTTTTCATTAATTACCCCGGATTATCTTTTATAGAAATTGTCCCGGCCAACCGGCATGGGCATGTTTCGGTCCTCTTCCCCATTACTTAGAAAAAGTGAGCCACCGGTTCAGGCATCAAGTAGTCTTTTCCCAACCGCTTGTTGACTTATCCTATACTTGATGAGCTAGTTTCAGTTGTTGGTCTCTCGAGCCTTCTCCTGGCAAGTAAAGAGCTAGAGGATTAGGTCAGGCACAAAAGAGACTACTGAATACCTCATTCAAGAATTTTTTTTGATCCAACCCGTAGGAAACCATTCACCCATTCATTCCCATGAATCTTCGCTCGGACGAAAGTGGACCTCATGAAGAGGTCGCCTCCTCAATCCGCCCGCTGGCAAATTCAACCATTTCCCCAGTTTGACCCATTTCGAGGACTCACGAAAATACCTCGGATAGTACCACAATATGTTCTACGTACAATATTTCTTCTTAGAACATATTGATTTGACCCCATAAGTGGGACCGGGAAGGGGAACTAAATGCTCAAAATCGAATTTTGAATAAGTAATAATGAGATCACCATTTTAGGAAATGAAGGAATATCATGCTAGCGGATTTCACAAAGAATTCAAATCTTAAATTTTACTAGCGAGTTAACCAATTAGCTTAATACTTAGGGGCATAATTTTATTCATTCCAGCACTACAGTGGGGAGTGAAAACACCAATTGCAGTAGAGAACGACCGCATTACGGTATTTTGTAAATACGTAATTATCTTGAATAACTCTCATGTCGATCCGAATGAATCAGTCTTTCCGCAGAGGTCAATCTTTGCCTGCCCTCCCTACAACTCATGAATTAAGAATTCTTACAACAACAAGTCAGCCTTTCCTCGTTTGAACCTCGCCATTAATGTTAAGGCTATGCCATCCTGACTTGAAGAGGGAAGGAGCTAAGTATCTTATAGTTGTCGCCTCACAAACTCCCCAAGCTTGATAAGCAGCTTTAGGCCGTTGGTAGGCTGCCTGATTAAACCTGTTGTTCTTGTTGGCCTTCGGCTCCTTGTGACTCCGGACGCGTACTTTGTTAAAAAATAAAGATGCCTTGTCTGAGGTGCGTAGCCAGTCCTGCCAGTCGCTCTTGCTCCTGATTGATGGTATTCGTGAACCTGTTTCTGGGTCTTTTTTTTGGATCCGCGCGGACTTCCTGCTAATAGCCATAAATGACTTGTTTTTGGTAGTCTAGATGGCCCAGCTGCGCCGGGAAAAGAATAGAAGAAGAACTAAAGGAGCCTAGTATACCAAGTCTAGTAATTAATTGAATGAGAGATCAGTAAGGAATTACGATTCCATGGCTTAGAACGCAGACCAAGGAGAACGTTATCAGGCTAGTGGAGGGAAATAAACATGGTAAATATTTTTGGCATTGGAATGGATATTCCCCCCATTTCGTCGAGATAAACAAGACGTATTCTATCACAACTCATTCCTACCAAGAAAAAGAAACGGTCTTTCTTTATCCATGGGCGATGAGTTTTGATGTATTGGGTGCTCATATCTAGCCCAGAACGGTTATTAGTTGAACAGGTTGAACCATAAGCCTTGTAGAGAATATCTCTTTAGCACATTATTCATTTAGAAGAAAAACAGAAATTGCGTTTCCATTATGGTCTAATAGAGCGACAATTACTTAGATATGTGCATATCGCTGGAAAAGCCAAAGGGTCAACAGGCCAGGTTTTATCTTTAATAGCCAAAGAGACAGGATACTAAGAGGGGTCGGTAGAGAATAGTCATACCAAGAGTTAGTTATGTGCTGGTGATCCCTAGGTTGCAGCACGTCTGGTCTTCCTTCGGGCGCCTCGCGTCGCTACCGCCGTTTCTATTTCAGTTTATGCATGGCGAAAAGGAGCATTAGAATGGTCTTAACTGAATATTCAGACAACAAAAAAAAGAAAAAGGAAGGAAAAGGTTAATTATGTCAGCCCTCCTTGGCCTTCACTTACACTTGAAGAGCGCAGTACAACGGAGAGTTGTATGCTGCGTTCGGGAAGGATAATCGCTCCCGAAAAAGAATCTATTGATTCTCTCCCAATTGGTTGGATCATAGGTGCGATGATTTACTTCACGGGCAAGGTCTCTGGTTGAAGTCCAGGATGGCCCAGCTGCGCCAGGGAAAAGAATAGAAGAAGCATCAATCAATTTTCATTTTCCATTCAAGGAAATAAATTTTTATCTCCGATAAAAATTAAAATGGAGGAACCGTTCACTAATTTCAATTTAAAGACTAATTTAAATGAAAATGAAGTAGTTAGTGGTGGGGTTACCATTATTCTTTTTCTTGTATGTGTTCCTAAGAAAAGCAATTTGTCCCATTATTCACTCGGTTTCTGGTCAATAATAGGATTATATAGGAAAGATTCAGTTCCTTCGCTCCCAACTTAAAGAATAGAAAGAAAGGAATTCGCAGATCCTCTAAACGTAGAGCTCGCAGGGCTTTGAAACCAAATACATTACCCACAATGGAAGTAAAACGGCTTTGCAATGGAATTTCCTTTTCCCCCTTCTATTTTATCGAAGAAAAAAAAGGAATCCATCCGATCTAGATTGTTGAATGATCCATTTACCACCCTTCCTTTCATTCATATTGTAGAGTACGCGACTCGGAACCAGAGAAGAGCCCTGAGGTGATCCTTTTAGGAGTTAGGAGGCCACCAATGACCCGGCTTTTGCAACAAACCCCTCCGGTCGAAGACTAGTGATAGATGGTCCCACGGAGCTTGAGCCTCATGCGGATCAATGTCAGTACTCATCTCCGCATCATTTCCTAAAATGGTGTCTTGCCAGTTCAATAGGCAGTTCAATCCTGAGCGAAGATGCTCTTTACCTAAGTGTTTGTTATCAATAGACAGAAGGACGGAGCAAGTAAGCTACTTCCCAAGCAGGTAACTCACTCCCCCATTATTCCTGTCTCATCGGACTCATATGTTCTCTAATAGACCGAGGGATAAGTAATTCAAAACCTCTTGCGAGAAGGCTAGCTAGAGATTTCTTTCCTTGTATCTGAAAAGAATTTTCAGATTAATCGGAAGGAAGTTTGATCCGAAGGAATTAGAATTTCTATTCTATGACCGACCGGTATAAACGCAAACATTGGTGAGAATCCAATGCCCCAAAAACCTTATTGATGATATCGATATTAATGATAGTGACGATATCCACATTGATGATAGTGACGATATTGATGATGACCTTGATACGAAGCTGCTAACTATGACGAATGTTCTAACTACGAAACCAAGAAATAACCCCTCACGTGCGAAATTATAGAAGATCTCCCTTAAGATCAAACAACTCCATTCTCTATTGATTAAAACCAAATGCTGTACCTATGGGATTTATGTTCTTAATTTCCTGGCGGGGAGAAAAGAAAATGTTCCATACTAACGGATTCGGGTCCATAACCATGGGTTCTAATGCACGAGATCTTGTAGCACTTATCAATGAGGCCCTATTATGCTCGTTCCAAGTTTGAAGTACCATTTGTAACTAGGAAAAAATAGAAGAAAAGAAAGAATTTTTTTTAAAGGAATTTTCTTGTAGTTAATATGTTAAACAAGACATTTCGTTAGCTAAGAAAAGGAACTTTCATTTTACGTTTTTTTTTATTCAGGTTCACCAATCATTGATGGTTCTAGGACTGCTAAGCCGACATTACATGTTGAGCTACTAAAGAAGTAATAACCCCTAAAGAAGCTAGAGCAAGGCCTAATTGAAAATGAATCGAATTGTTGATTGTATCATAAAGACCCTTATGTCCACGTCAAAACTCCATAGACATGCAGAAGAGAAATGTCTTCACCGTTCATCTAGATTCTCGTCTTTCTTTCAAGCCGTAGTGATATCCTGTTCCATGAAGCCACTACCAAGCCGAGCAACCATAAATCTATCAGCCTTTACTATATTAATTGGATCCCTGCTTCCCCTCTATTCTCTTCTTAAAGCAAAGAGTCATTTTTTAGTTATTAATTTTTTAACTAAAATATTCATTTTTGAAGTAGAAAAATATTTTTTTATAAAAAAAGAGAAGGAGAATATGATATTAAAAAAAATTTGCCACTAGACTAGGGGTGAATCAACAAAGTTTGGGTAGAGCCGGATCAAAGTGTTGGATAGGTAAGCGTCCTACGACTCGGAACCAGAGAAGAGCCCTGAGGTGCGTAGCGAGATTTTGTTCTTTTAATGGTTTCAGTACCAACAGGATTATTAACAGTACCCTTTTTGGAGAATGATAATGAATTCCAAAATCCATTTCGTGAAAGGCATGAGAATGAGAGAAATATTGGCTAGTGATTGTGTCAAAAAAGGCGCCAGTATATTAATTTCCTACTACAGTCGAAGTCAGCGGCTGAGTTCGATTCCCTTTTCAAATCCTGCTGCAGCTGCATGGGCCCTTCCCGCATGCTTTCTTCTTATTATTTGCACCTGATTGGGGATATTGGGACCGTACCTTGTTGTTTCTTTCCTTCATCACCCCTCTGATATGAGGGTTACCTGTTCTTTGTACATAAAACTTTGTGAGGGTTTCGCGAAGTAATGTCCAATGGTTAACGGTAGCCTTGATGGAGGGCCCAGTATATTAATTGCGCCTCTGGAACTTTGAAATATCACCGAAAACATTGTTAAAATACTACTACGAGAGGGTTTTATTGAAAATGTTCGAAAACATCAGGAAAAATAATTGGGCGTAAAGCGTCTGTAGGGGGCTTTTCAAGTCCCAGGCGCCGCCATCCTTCTTATTCAGTAACCCGGGGGAGGTTGCTAGTAAGTCATTGATGGAATCGAATCTCAATAAGTTCTTCCCCTGTGCCGGGTAGAGAATCAAATAATCAATATTCAGCTTATTAAGATGGAATCAAGGGGCCACAGATTAAATTATTTCGTGGATTGGATTTCATTTGACTGTCTATGGCTCTAGCGAATTACCTGTTATGCTCTGCATCCATTAGTTTCGTTCCCGACGAATATATTTTGTTAACCCTCCCATAAGAACCATATTTTGAGAAAGCCTGTATACTTAACTCCGGCTAAGCAATCGGACCGGCCAGGTCACTCACCTAAAAATAGAACGTTCCCATTGGCGTGCATCCAGCAGGAATTGAACCTGCCAGTTTCTGTCTACTGAACTAGCAAACGAATGCCCTGAACTAACCCCCGGGGTATCATAGCATGTCCAAGGATTGGTTTTTTAGCAAGGTACAGAATGTATTGTCAAATATTCAATATGATTCCACAAGATCTGTTTTCGAATGGTACGATCCCTCCGTCACCCCAGACCTGACCCATTGAATCATGACTATATTGACTATTCTGATATTTAATAAGGAGTCCTATTGAAACCAAGAAATATAGGCCTGCCTGCCATCCACACCAGAATAGATGGAGTTTTTCGAAAAACCCTGCTAGTGGAGGAAGACCAAATACCGGATTTGAGATGACCACTGGTTGCTTAGGAGGGAAATAGAACCCGCCATTGATTTGCTAATTGATAAGGTAAATACCAGCTAAAATATGTCTATCGTTAACTAATTGCCTGGCTCCGGGAATGGTCGAAGCCATACCCAATCGAAAAAGGATATTATCTTTATGTCGAATCACAAAAAAATAACTTAACAAAGTGGAATTGCAACTTGCATTTTTCCTCCTGGAACAAAAAATATGCGTCCTGTCATTTTCTTGTTCCTGAATGGGCCCTTTGAATTCTTTTAGGTTCATGTTCTACTCCGAGGAAAGATCTATCTGAATTCTAGTTGTACATATAGGACAAATGATCTCAGTACCACTTCTTTTTGCTTCTGAAATCCTTCTAGAAAAAAGGAACAAAGGTGACCGTCAGGGAGGTACGAATAACAATTCCAGAATGGAATTAAGAACTAAGATCGAAAATCTCGATATCCAATCTTTTTGAAAATCGAAAAAATTAGGGAATAGCTCAGTTGTGTAGAGCAGAGGGGATGCCGAAGGCGGGGCTAGTGACTGGAGTGAAGTCGTAACAAGGTAGCCGTACTGGAAGGTGCGGCTGGATCACCTCCTTTTCAGGGAGAGCTAATGCTTATGCTTGAGTCAAAGGTAGCGAAGCTCTACCACGGATCTCCCCCTAATCTTGGATGGGTCGTTTGAGGGTTCGCCGCGGTTCATTTGGTAAAAGGCCAGGCGCCTGTAGGTTTTCGATCTATTGGCTGCTGCGGATCATTTGATCGGAATTAAATTTGGAATGGGTACATTTGACGATAGAAAGAGCACCAACTACCTTATGGTAAGGCACGCCCAATTAATATACTGGCCTAAGCTTAGATTCTCATCTATTCTCTTCTACTTGCACTTCAAGGACATAATAAGGGGCAAGCCAAGCAACTATAAATCTATCAGCCTTTACTGCTTGATGCTGAGTAACTACTGAAATCGTGCCAGTATATTAATTGGGTAGGTATATTAATTGGAAGGATCAATTGCAAGCTGCTCGGGAGGGAGTCCAGTATATTATTTAGGCATTGACGGAGAGAGCTAAAGACTAATAATGAAGTAATTCAATTCGAACTTGTGTTCATTATAGAATAGAGGTGCGTAGCGAGCGAAAATCTCCATATCTGATCCAGGTGCAGATCGACCCTTGTTGATTCTGAACTTCGTTCGCGAAGGAGCCAGACTTTTGACGGGCCAGCCCTTTTTGATGCGCCGGCCCAACAGAGTGTTTTCGCCGTTGGTGTTCTTCCCGATCTCTACAATTTTCGCACTGAACCCATAAATTTTATATTTTTTATTTATATCAAATCATTAGATCTTCCTCTTATACTGAAATCGTGGCTGTTACCATCAGTTTCTTGTTGGGCGTAACACTCCTGAATGAATATATATACTTGCGCATGCAAAAGGGAAAGAGAGGGATGAGGTTTCTCTCGCTTTTGGCATGGAATGATAAATGAGATTGGTGTTATTAGTTTCTTTATAGGTGAAGGGATTAAATATATGGGAGGTGGGCGAATTTCTCTCTTAGTCTGCACCGCTACTAGACTTGGATTACGAGAGGCTCGCCTGCTACAAAAAGAAAATCACCTAGCACAATCAAGATACTTTCGTCTTATTGGATGAGGAGGATAATTTCAATAACAACTCAAATTACAACGTATTAACTGCTAATGCACCCTTCGAAACTATAACCCAAGGGTATGTTTAAAGCACATTTTCGCCCAGAAGCTCATAGGTCAGGTCGAATACCGGGTTTGGCCAATCAATCTTTTCTTTTTTCTTTTAGAAATTAAAATTTTAGGAGGGCGTTCCACCACTTCGACTGATGCGGACGTGGCCCTTCTTTTTTCTTCCCATCGGAGTTATTTCACAAAGACTTGCCAGGGACAATGGACATGGTAGCAATTCGCTAACGGAGCAGACCCCATTAACCCCCCTTTCCATCCTTTCCCCCCGGTCAAACGGGAGCGAGCCCTTGAAGGCGAGCATCTCATTTTCATTGTGGAAATTTTACTTTGGGGCCTCGATGATTTCTGGGCTTTAAGCTCTACATTCTCCCTCAAGGGTTCCACTAATAAAAAAATATAAAATTAATATGCAAATTAATAATAATAATATATTTATTAAATAGAATAATATGACTAAATAAAATTCTATTCTAATAATGTAACAGATCTAATGACAAGAAATTCTCTATATGTTAAGATGTCTATGACAAGGGCTATAGCTCAGTTAGGTAGAGCACCTCATTTACACGTGCACCAATGCTTTTCAAAGGGGCCCATTATGCAATAAACATAATTGATCTTATTGAGAAATCGATGTCTTACTCCATAGATTCGAAGGAAGAAGAGAACAATAGCCTGAACCTTTTGCGGGAAGGCTAGCTAGAGATTTCTTTGTATATTCATATCATAACATATGAACAGTAAGAACCAGAATTCTTATCGATACTGGAACTCATAGGGAAAAAATGGAGTTGTGGATGGAATCAAATATGCAGTATTTATAGAAAAAAGTATTCGGTTATTGGGGAACAATCAATATACTTCTAATGTCGAATCAGGATCAACTAGGACAGAAATAAAGCATTGGGTCGAACTCTTCTTTGGTCTAAGCTCCAAGTTTTATTTTTCATGAGGATATTGAACTTTTCATTCATTGCCTTTTTCCAGTGGTTGCCTCTGATAGCTTCTTCATATGTGGTAGGCTTCTTATCGTTCATCTGTAAAAAAAATATTTGGGTTTAAATATTCCATTTTTGCTTTTGGTTATCATGTGATGTTTTGTTCTTATAAGTGGTGTTTCATGACTGCTTTCAGTTTCACTTAACCATTAAGAACCAATTGTCTTACTTTCATCATGTTCTGAACCTTCATCTAGGTTGGAATTATCTAAAGGTGGTTGACTGAAGTTTCCAAGTGAACCAGTTGAATTGTGACCTGATCTGCTTTCAAATAAAGTGTGTTACGATCTTGGATCATCTTGAACACCTTTATTATTTTGTCATTATTCCAATCAGAGAAGGTAGGAATTGGCGGTATGAGTACTTTAGCATTATATGTTTTTTGTATGGTCCTTATTCTTTTCTCTACATATGGAAAAATATTTTCATTAAATATAGCATGTCTGGAAACATAAATTCTCCCATCATTATTAAGACACTTGTACCCTTTTTGAATAGCATAACCTAAAAATGTATGGGGAGTAGATCTAAGATTTAACTTATGGGAATTGTATGGTCTAAGGTAATGAAAACATAGACAACCAAAGGTTTTTATTATAGTGTAATCAGGTATTACATCAAATAGTACTTCTGTTGGACTTTTCCCTTACAAAACCTAGGTAGGCAGTCTATTTATTAAGTAAACTAATGTATCAAATGCATCAGGCTGAAACCTCATGAGCAAAGTACCTTGAGCTAATAGAATTAATACAGTTTCTACTATATGTCTATGTTTTCTTTCTATTAGACCATTTTGTTCAGAAGTGTGAGGATATGTAACTCTATGAATAATCCCCTTATTTGAAAATACTCTTTTAATGGCTTAAATTATGCTCCCATCAGTTTGTACAACTCTTACCTCATTGTTACGTTGTCTTCCAACTTGAGTAACGAATTGTATTATAGCCTTACATGTTTCAGATTTTGATTTAAGAAACTATATCCATGTAAATCTTGAAAAAGCATCTATAAAAGAGATATAATACTTGTATCCATAATCTGAATTTACTTGAGATGGTCCCCAAAGATCTGTAGCTATGAGATCAAGTGGTTTGCTATAAATAGTTGATGAATCTATAAATAGCAGTTTATGACTTTTACCTAACTAACAGCATGTACAAATATAAGGAGTACATATGTCATTAAAAGAAATATTATGATTCCTTAATACTTATTATTTAATTTTTATACTTGGATGCCCCAGTTTACAGTGCCACAAATTAAGCACACTTTTATTATCACTACATTCATCATTATTGCACCATGTTCCATCATTAGTAAACTTTCTTGTGTTTGCACTACTAAAATTGTATGATCCCTTTTCTAATCTACCCTGTAATAGTATATCTTAACTTAGTAGGTCTCTAACTAAACGTAATTTTGGGTGAAACTCAATGTACACATTGTTGTCAGTGGCAAATTGTGTACACTTAAGAGATTCTTTTTAATTTGTGGTACTCTCAAAAGGTTATTGAGATATAACTGTCTTTTACCTCTAATGCTGCCTCTTCCAACATATGTTACACTTACAACTTCACCATTACCCATATGTATATTTTGCATACCTGTGTAGCCTCTATTACCAATATTTAAATTTTGAATGTTGTTTGTAAGATGGTTAGTTGTGCCTGAATCTGGATACCATTCCTCACCGAGTATATCCTCTGGTTTGGTATGATTATCTGAACTTGATTGCTGATTTCTTGAATTTTCACATTGGTTCTTTGCTTGCTGATTTAGTTGAGCAACACTGACATTTGGGTTGTAATCCTCTGTATGTTTGATTTTGCTTATTTCTACCGAATTCTTGGTTGAACCTAAAATAACAATTGGTTGCAATATGATAGTCTTTTCACAAATTTGACATTTGACCCTATTATTGTTGTTCCACCTCTTCCTCTTCCTCTTTGAGTTCAACCTCCCCTTTGGTTTTGTGATTCTTGTCTGATTTTTTGATCAGTTGTATAAAGACCTTTCTTGAATCTTTCCTTTGAAGTTGGATGCATAGTTCACTGTGTAGTCATTTGGTGTAGTTTTCTTTGTTCAAACCTTCCTTCATGAGCAAGAAGGATGGATTGAACATACTACATGTTGGGTAATGCTTTCTTTGAAGAGATTACTGCAATTATTGACTCATACTCCTCATCTAGCCCATACATTATCATAATAATTCGTTTAGTTTCAAAAATATCTTGGCCTGCGGTTTCTAACAAATCACGATGTGGTTTAATCTTTGTTCGATACTCTCTCATTGACATATTTTCTTTCCTGAGATTCTGCAGTTGTCTTTTATAATGCATTATCCTTACAGCTGACTGTGAGTTGAAAATTTATTCTACAGTATTCCATATTTCAAAATATGAATTGCATCCAAAAATTTGAGATAAGAGACTAACACTTATAGATGAAAGAAGCTAAGAAGATAGTAAACTATCTTGACTTTGATACATTATGTTATCTTGATTGCTTACTCATTTTCCTTCTTTATCTACAATCATTTTGGGTAGAATTATAGTAGTTCCTTTAATGAAATCCTCAAGATCATATCCTTTAACGGCGATTTCAACTTGGTATTTCCATAATTAGAAGTTTTCTTCATCAAGTTGTATAGAGACAATCTGACTTTTGGGTTTTATGAGAGTGAGGGTGGTGGTTTTAGTGGGTGATGTTGTGGATGAGGCCTCATCATCTTTAGACATAATTAAGTCTTTGAGTTAAAGGAAAAACTGAAGGGTGATGTTTGGCGAAGCAGGTTGAAATATAGCAGCAAACTGGTTTTCAATTTGCAGCCAAGTCAAAGATGATCATATGATGAAAAGCAGTTAATGAACTTTTTTCTGATGGTGCAGCAGTGGGCAACCAAGGTTCAGAATGATGAGTGATGCTGACTGAGTACTTTGGTGAGGCACGCTTCAAGAAAACTGATCAAGAACTAGATTCTTGATCACAACGACCAGTGAACAGAGGGTAAGACCTTCTTTGATGATGAAATGAATTTTTGAAGAAAACAAATTTTCAAAAACTCCAAGTGATGAAGTTTTTATGGTGGAGTTATTGCAGTGATGGTTGCTTTCAGGCCTATGATGCCGTTAGGCTATGGGTCTAATACCATAAAAGACTTTTCAGATTTATGAAGAAGATGAGAAGTTATATTTCATTATTTTTCAAAAGAACGAATCCTTTACATTGTATACATCTCTTTATGTAAGATGATTTCGACAGTTACAAGAATAAATGAATATTGGGCTTTTATATGTGTAATGACCCACCTTTTTGAATGGTTTAAATCGATAGTAAACCACACATTGTCAATTCAAACCATTCAAACGGGAGAATTGTTAATGAGGGTAAATAAGAAAATAAGAGAAAAGAAGGAAAAACAAAACACAGAATCTCACAGCGGAATGACAAAATATAATGATCAAATAAACATTCATGAAGTTGTTTCAAATAACATTTAATTACATTTTTACAATATATCAGAGTTATACATACAGTAGGAATAATAAGATAATGCAGCGGAACAACATGATATAGCAAGATAAAATAATAATATAATACCGTCTTCATCCTCCAGAATAATGTCTTCAACATCGAAAAGCTCAGGCTGACCCGAGCGTAACAAAAAGGCAAAACACCCGAGTCGGAACTAAAAGATCTTATGTAAGTTAAATCAAAATAAGTATATATGAGTGTAACGGCTTCAAACATGTTTACGGGATTTTACATCTCCTATCCAGTGTCTAACTTGCATGCAATAACTTAAGAGATGTTCGGGGTTCCATCTCCTAAGGATCCGTTAAACTATCTACATATATAATATAATACGCTATTATAATATGTCTATAGTAAAGTAAAGTATTAAAATAGCATTGAGGCATTATCCATATCCCTCTTAATACATTTTATATAATGCTGTAGACTATACAATACTGTAAACTCCACCAAACCAGTGGGCTATCACGGAGCACTTCATAGGTACAACACAAACCAAAATCATAGTAGGCTCGATAAGGCAGATGACAAGGCACAATGAAGCATTTCCAGGGTAGGTTCTACCATTTGCACATCCGGGCCGGTGGTAACGCATAGCCACAGCTACCGCCAACCTCAAAACAACACTCTTATAATCAAATCGAAGGTGGCCACCAAATCAATCATAAAGTAACAGATATGGTATCGAATAAGTGTGCCCGATCGAAGGAGCGACCCCACTTGGCCTGTCAATTGCTCCTATTTTAGCCATCTCAAGCTGACCCAGGGGGTCAGGGCTGCGTTTCTTACCTCATACGTTAAGCGACTATGCTATAGGTCGTGCAATATGGAATATATATATACACTAAACTTATTAGTGCGGAAATAACTATAAAATAAAATAGCAATAAAATAAAAATGACATCGGAGATTTTTATACTGGTTCGAACTTCCCGTTCTACGTCTAGTCCCAGACTCCTTTTGGAATTAAAACTAGCAACCCTCACTTAACCCAAATGAATAGATTTACACCATTTGAGCAATCGAACAGGACTTGACCGCCTGAGCAACCGAACAGGACTTGACTGTCTGAGCAACCGAACAGGACTTGACCACTTGAGCAACAGAACATGACTTGAATACAAAGTAGATTGATTGTCTTGACCTTTTGTGTTCTTTTAACAAAACGGATTTTTCAATTGCAGCACACCCTTCTTATAATCTTTTCCTCAAGTATAATGTGTGTAGTTGTGTGTATATGTAGATTAGGAAGTTTCAAATTGCATAAGAAATATAGATTTATGTTCGTAAGCAATGAATGTATGAATTCAAGACAGTGGTAATTTCAGAAAAGATGAATCAAGTAAAACAAGAAAGTTGAGTAATTTGATCTTGAAATTCATGCATATATATAGTAGATAGAAAGTTACAACTTCTAGTGAAAAGATGTTATCAAACAGCAATGGTCATAACCTTCTGCGAAGAAGAAAACTGTTCATGAAAGGAAGTGTCTATTCAGAAAATGATAGTTGGAATCAGGTCAGTCTACTGTCCTATGAACTTCAGTTGACTGAATTTGAAAATATAAACGTACATACATATGTGCATAAGTTCTGTAGACTGCATATAGATATTCAATCGAATGAATGACCTTGTTCATTCGACTGAATTCTATTGATAAACAAAAATTACCAAAACTCATTTGGTTAGAGCACTTGCCTTTAAAACAAGTGACCTGGGTTTGAGTCTTGCTCCATGAATTTTTTGAAAACTTGATTTCTTTTAATTTAAATTATGATTTTACCATTGACCCAAGTTCAAATCTTTCTTCATATATTACTATTATTATTTTATTTTGTTTTTTTAATAAAACTTTTATTACTTTTATAGAATGTTTCGAACGTGTGTTTGTGAATTACTTATGGATAAATTTTAACATATGCTAAAACTAGACTTTGACTCTAAACAATATATATATATATATATATATATATATATATATATATATATATATATATATATATATATGAACCATACTTATATTGTTGATTCCAGTCTTCGTAGTTCTTTGTCGTAGATTCATGAATCTTCGTGTCGGTTGAATTTCTTATCATTAATCAAAACATAAGATCTAACACATACCAGAAGCGTTCGCAAAACCATCCAATTTCATTCTGGATTCTCCACCACATGCACATTTGTTAAAGTGACTTCGGAATTGACAAAGAGTATGACAATATCTGACCCCTGTCTCTTTAACAACCAAACGTTATATTTCACACCAGATGGTTCTTTTACATTTCAAACAGTTTATACTTGATATCAAAATATCATATTCACTTCAAAATCATATCACTTTCGAAATCATTATTTACTTCAAAATTATATTCACTTCCAAATCATAATCATTTCAAAATCATATTCACTTTCAAAGTCATTATTCAATTTAAATCATATTAGTTTTCAAAATCATAACCACAAAAATAGGTTAAATCATCATATCAAAATATTCACATTTAGATCAAGTGAATCTAAATCATAGCAGTTCCGACTTTACACGGTTTGAATATTGAAATTAGTTTATATATTGGGATAGTTATACATTAAAAAATAGTTTATACATTAAAATAAATTTACCAAAAGTTGTTTATAAATTTAAAATAATATATATATATATATTAAAATAGTTTATATATAAAAATAGGTTATAGATTAAAATAGTTTTATATTAAAAATAGTTTATATATTTAAATAAGTTATATATTAAAAATAGTTTATATATAAAATAGGTTAAATATTAAAATAGCTAATGTATTAAAAATTATTAATGTATTAAAATGGTTTATATAAAAAATAGTTATATGTTAAAAGAGTTTGTATATTAAAAAAATTTATTTCAAAAATAGTTTCAAATTAGAATTGTTTCTTCACATTTCATAAATCAATTCAAGTCAAATTTAGTTCCAAAAATACAAAAATCAAGCTCAGTTCAACGATTTGAATTCGAAAGGCTAAAGGTTTCAATTTAAATTCTCATTAAAACCATTTCAATATATATAGATTTCAAGTCCATGTTTGAGCTATAAATTTAGACTATTTCAAATTCAATAGCTTTCAAAATTTAAATATTCAAATGTTTAAATTTAAACCAATTTCAATTTCAACATTTTAAAAGCTTGGATTTTGAAAATAATTCAGTTCATATAAATCTAATTTATTTCATTTAAAATAATATCATTCAACTGGATTCAAAAATTAAGGATTTAAAATCATTTAATTTAACCAATCTGGTGTCCATATACAATTTTCTACCCTATGGTCGAGTGATATGGATATATATAATTTCAACCCGCAATAAGTTTAAATTTCCAGATATATATCATTTCAACCAGTGTCCCAAATCACAATTTTACAAATCCATAAAATCGCTTAGGTTTATCATTTCAATCCATAGCGATTTCTTCCTAATCTATAAAATTGTTCGGGTATGTATCATTTCAACCCATGGCGATTTTCTTAACAACAACTAAGGGAACTTATAGCGTGATATCAACATATAAAATCAACATAACATCAAATCATCCAAAATGCCAACAATTAAGCATCCATCACAGTCATCATTCAAATCAACCAATAAATCACAATAATTAACTGGTAATCATTATTAGGTTTTTAACTAACAATTTAAATTCAATATTAATTTAAATAGTAATTTAATTCAATATAAATTCAAATTAAACATAAATGACTATTTAAAATACCAAACAATAATCAATAAATTTCTAATCATATTATAAATTCAATTTAACTAACATAAGATGATTTAGTATTAATGAGTGGGTTAAATCACTCACCTTTGATTTTTAGTCGATTTAAAATCCAAATAAAGCCTAAAAATCCAACAGTCTCAAAATGCAACCTAACTACTTCCGCGTTGACCGGAATTTCGATACCATCGCAATGGAAGAAACCACATTTAAATCCAAGCTCGTATGAACAAGTTATTGATGTTAGAACACATGAACATTTAAATTTTAAATTAAAAATTAAATAAAAGGACAAATAGTGTTTAGCACGTCACTTGCTCAACCCTTATTGCTATCATTCAACCCACATTCGAACCCATCGTATGCACCAACAGCCGCCAATTACAGCTCCTCCACATCACCGTTCCCCAATCTAGCCACGCCACTGTCGCCGCTACCGCCTCGAGTCGTGCCTCCCTACCCAGCTCCGCCGCCCTCCATTGCATGCCACCACCGCCGCCGTAAGCTAGGGTTTGAACCCTAAAACCCAAGATTCGATCGCCACAGGCCAACTTAGGTGATGCGACCGCCACCAATAGACTCCTGGAAGCCACCTCTACAAAACCTCTCAACCAATTTCACCAATCGATGCTCCGATCAAAATTCCCAATTTGACTTTGACCGTGATTTCTAATCGATTCGATCTTTGTCTCGCAAAATGAACGCCAGATGTAGGTTCTATTCATCGAGATCTTCCAAGATATATTATCTGATATAGTTTGAGGAGTCTTAATTTTTGAAATTTATTTTGAAATCGAATTAGGGTTTTGGTTTTCTTCCATTCGAAAGAGGAGATGGGAAAGAAGTGTACGTACAGATAATAGAAAATAAAAGGCTGCTAGGGTTTCTAACAACCTATTTATAGGAAGAGATAGATAAAATGAATGAACAAGAATGGATGGATAGATCAATTTGCGTCGAAACGATAACGACGACCCAAAAAGCCCATTTCGTTTTTGAAATGAAAATGGGTCATCCTATGTATTGAAATATAGATTTTCGATATTTTTAAACTCCAAGACAGTGGCATTCTCCAAGACAGCAGGAACTTGTTTGACTGATTCATTCTATTAGATCAGTTTGTTTGATTGATTCATTCTATTACCTTCCTCAGATTATTCCAGACCCAAACGAAGAGCAACTAAGCCGGCAACCAACATTTCGAAAGTTCCAGCTCTTCCTCGACAGCCAGCACATAGTAGAGGTGGAAAAAGGCAAAGATAACCTACAGTAGGCAATGACAAAACATGAATCAACACCTGAAACAAAAGTGGATATGGTTGGGGTAGTCAGATCTGATAAAGTAGCAATTGACGAGAGAAAAGCTTACAGATATCACTCGAAGAAGCCAAAATGTAGAAAGGAGAAAGGGACGAAAAAAGACGGGGATGGAAAGTCGAGAGGTTAAGAAGTCGGAATATACGAGGTGGGAGGGTGAGATTACATGCGAAACGAAGATGGTAGCTAGAAAACCATAGTCCCCGTGGCTCTAAATTTCTAAAGCTTTTTTGTAATAACATGCACTATATACATGCATGCACACACGCACACACGCATATATATTAAATATTTAGTTTAATACAAATAAAAGAAACTAGATATATATGGTAATAGTTTCTTTTATTTTTGATTAAACTAAATACATAAATATTTATGCATATTATATCTGTTATTGTTTTGGTAAAATTATATATATATATATATATATATATATATATATATATATATATATATAGACACACATACATACATACATATATACATATATATTGTACTTATGGCCGTATATAAATAAATATTCATATGTGTATATTATAGCGTGTACATAT
Source organism: Allium cepa (assembly GCA_030765085.1). Taxonomy (NCBI): domain Eukaryota; kingdom Viridiplantae; phylum Streptophyta; class Magnoliopsida; order Asparagales; family Amaryllidaceae; genus Allium; species Allium cepa. Next base: position 111,470,174 of record CM060928.1, on the reverse strand, counting down.
GTGAATAAAATATTCAAACCAGATCCTAAAATTTAGATTTAAGTTTCTACTTGGTCAATAAATTCAAATTGAATGAAGTGCACGAGTGTAAATTTATTTATAAAAAATTGTTTTTTCAGCCTTACATATTTTCAATATGCATTGATAATATAAATATATATATATAATTTGAAAATTGTAATATACAAACATACACGTACACTTACAATATATGACTAGGACCGCTAGTTCGATTGACAAGTGATATGATACTGTAAGTTGATGTCCTAGTGGTCATAGGTTCATTACTTTTCTTAAATAAAGTATTGCTCTTATTATCAAAAGGAAATTTCTTTATATATAAATACATTTATTGAAATTATAATTATAATTATATAGATATGAAATATAATATATATATATATATATATATATATATAGGTATAAATATTATGCATATTTAATGTATATAAATCGAAATATGTTTTGATATATGTAATTTGAAATAAATAAAGGCATAATATATATAAATATAATATAGATATAAAGTGCATACACACACATTAATATCATAAAAAATAAAAATCTCATATGCATGTGTGTGTATATGTTACAAAAAATTAAAATTTTCATGCCATATGTAATATTTGTTTATATGCATAAAATAAAAAATAACAAACATTAATTTAAGGTAATACCTAATGTTGCCTATGTTGAACACTTCAGATCTTCCGTACCACCTTCGAAAATGCTTCTTTCCAACTCGAAAGATAACCTGCAATATTTATTCGAAGAATTGGATTAAATGAAGTTATAGATAAAGGAGATGAGATAAATAAAGGTGACCCTTAAGTTCTTATTTATAGTGGTAATGCGAAGCTGATGACCTCAACAAATATCCACATATATCTCAACATTTGGAACTTGGTCAACACACTTATATATGTTCAAAATAAAGATATTTTCCTTAACAAATACCATACGGGGGCCGAGCTAATTGTTTAAAAATTAAATAGTATTTCTGAACTATTTTATTAATATTAATGAATTAATAGATTATTTAAAATAAATAAATTAACGTACACTGCAAGAAACTGGACTTTTGATAGTGTTTAAAAAAAAGCTATAATAGCCTAGCATAGCCTTTCAAAGAATACAATGTAATGACATGCTGTAATAAATCAAGAGCATCTGATAGCATAAACGAAAAGCTATTAAAGTAAGCCTTTTATAGAGTTTTCTAAATGTCATGAAATCTAGAATCCCATAGCGTTCAGTAAGCACTATGAAATCATGCCTTTTCATAAGGTGTATTAAATGCTACAAAAATTTTAAACGCTATAAAAGAAATGAAACGCTGTAAAATGGTCTTTATAGCATTTATTTGCATGCCCAATATACTTTGCTTATAATATATTTAACATTTTACTTTTCTGTAGCATGTATACTTCTAATTTTCCTATTTTACCATGATAACATTTACTACTACCATCTCCTATCAAAAATATATCCATATATCATTTAACATCATTTCATATACGTAAATGGAATAAATTTTGATATTCATACAATCAAATAAATAAACAACACATTTGAAAATATATAAACATCAAAAATTTAATATAACCATATTCATACATAATATCTCATTCGATAATGTTTTAAGAAAACATAATAGATTACATAATTACCATCAAATTATTCAAGACAATACTATATGTTCTAATCGACATCACGATCGCAAAATCTCTAGATCCATACGAAGTAATAACTTTGCCAGTATCTTTTACAAGACATTTTTTTAACCTGCATTTAAACAAAGATAAAAAATTCAAGTATAGTATGTACACATAATAATTGGACTATATAAATGGTTATAAACTGCTTATAAAGGTAAGCCACTATAGAAGTACACATAATATCTTACCTGCGATAGTTTGGCTAAAAAATACATGTACTTTTGAACTGTAGATTCATATGAAAAGGATCATACAAAAACTCACCACCTTGAAACAAAAGGCATGACACCCAAAGTCATGCCACAAGTAGCTTGATAACAGAAAAAAAGAGCGATATGACGAAAACCGATGAGCTAAGAGATTCCATTTTGCTAACCAACAAGCACATAACACCACCCAAATTTACGGTAACCCACAAAAGCCACAACCTTCTTCTCGCTCCACGCTTTTGAGAAACTATATCCGAGTATTTTGACAGCCAGCCTCCTCCTGGTCCTGTAAAGAAATTTTCAAAACCTAAAGTTTGGGGAAGGTGGAGAGGTTTATCTATTCATCGGGAGTCGGAGTAGTTTCCTATCCGGTGGGCACGGGTCTGATTTGAAGAGGCAGATTTAGCCTTTTATATATAGTTTGTTAATTATATACAATCTAAACAATAATCAAATAAGTATATGCATGTATATATATGTAACGACTAGTATTTTACATATTGGAGGATCGTAAACTATTAATTATAAATTCATATGAGGTTGCATGACTCTATAACTTTGCTAGATGTTAACCAGTGGCATTTTCTGACCTTAGAATTTTTGTCGGATGATTTTGGCCCTGAAAATATTGTATGGGCTATAAATTTTGATAGGAGCTGATTTAAGGTCTGAAACCACTTTCATTTGGATATGGATGATGGTTTCTCTTTCCGTAGAGTGGTCATAATAGGAATTTGGAATTACGCTTTAGAAGATATGACCAAAAGAAGTTTGAAAATATTCTGGCCATTTTAGTGGATAATTAATTAGGCTTGGATGAGGCCCACTAACCTATTTTGTGAATTGTGCCTAACTAGGGATGAGAGGACAATTTCTAGTCACTTTCCCACTTTCCAAAACCGAACCTCCGTTAATATGAATTTAGTCAAAAAGCTTCAATTTTCCTTGCTTTCATTAGCTTAAACATATCATTAAGAGGCAATTAGCAAAAGAACCAAGGGAACAATATCTGAACCATCTTGGGACCATTGTATTTACTGTTCAATCTCATATCTGTCTTGAAATTTAAGTAAATTTGGTATAAGGTGAGTGATATTGCTTCTTTAACTATCTATTCTTACTGGTATAGTGAAAATTATGGTTTTTGAAATGATTTCCAAAATTTAAATGTTTTAAAGTATAGATCTAGTATTAGTGACATCTTAAATTGAGTTTAAAAGATAGATTGGTTTTCAACTCATTTTACACCAATTACCTACCATATTGTCATTTTTATATAAAATTTGATCAAGGGAAATATATGATCTTAAATCATGTTTTGATTGATCATATGTGTTGCTTGATTGTTATGAGATGTTGTACTATGCTTGTATGGATTATTTTGATGTGTTTGTTAGTTGTTTTGCTTAGTTGGGAATACGTCTTCATTTGGTGCAAAGTCACATCATAATGTTTGAAATGTAATGGGGTTGGAATATGGTATTGTTTGAATTCCTAAGATACCCCAAAACAAGTCGTACGTTATTTGAAGTTTACTTCATAGCTCAAATTTTGATCATCGAAATATGGTCGATGATAGCCAAAATATGGTTGGTGGTGGGGGTGCTTCAAGTCGTTGAGTGCTTTACTTCTAGTTTTTGGCATGGAAATTTTGGAGCTAGGGGAATTATAGTCGATGGTAGAGGTTTTTACTTAGAAATTATATTGTGCAAAAATATGGCCAATATTTAGGGAAGCTTGGGTCAAATGGAATAAAAGTTGGGTTTTTAGTGCGCGTGCTTTGGGTCATGCCAAGGAATTATGCGGGGAAGAAAATTTTGGACTAAGCTAAAATTTGAGCATTGACAGAGCGTGGACATGATCGGTACCGACCATGTCTGCTCCATGTTTTTTGTAGTTGTGCTTCGAGTTTTGCTTGGTGTTGCTTCAGGTCGACATGGTATGACGACTTGATTTAGGAACTTCAGCTTTGGCTAAGTATAGGTGGATTCACATGGTCGGTGGTAACCATATATGGTCATTGCAGACCATGTCGGTGGTGGAGAATCGAGGCAAGAAACTTTAGAGGCATGGATGATGTCTAGTTGGTTTGACGTGGGCGTGCATTTGTTCATTCGATGCTAATTTGTGACGATTGTAGCATGATAAAGAAGGATGATAAATAGTGAAGCGAAGGTGTGACGCTCTAACGTGATGGTTTAGAATTTTGATACATGGATTCTACGACTGATGTTGACGGCTAGAAGTGTTCTTATGATAATGAATCGATCGAAGGAGTCGTGATGATGATCCATAAGGACGAGTTTAAGGAAGGGAACTTATGGGTAGAATGAGGCAGGGTTCTACTATAAAAAGTGGAACGAGGAAGGGTTCTATTATGAGGAAAGGAAACAAATGGAATAATAAAGGGCTCAGATAAGCATGCAAAGAGATAGTTGATAGTGTTTATAATGTATTCATAAAGATGGCGTATGTGAGGATGCTCACTAGGTACTTAGTCGGTTACCCCAGATCGAGGAAGTACCCTGGATCGAGAAAGGGATCAAGTGTCCAACAATTGTGTGGTAATTAGGAGTTTCCCATTAATCCATAGCAAAGAAATGGTTATATCCAAAGAAAATGAGTGACAATTTGATAGATGTTGTGCTTGCCATGTTTTTTATCGCTTTAGGGGTGTTACAGGATGTAGATACTATCTCGCCTCTTTTATTTATATCTATAATGATTATTATATATTTTTGATGCACTATGAGATATACAACAGGTTCTGTAAAAATAATTATTTACTTTACAACCCTTGATAATCGTCCTACATCGATCGAACACCACCATAGCGCATTATACATGTATATTGGGTGCTGGAGATATTGGGTGATCGTTACACTTGGTATTAGAGTTTAGGTCGCGTAGTTGACCTAAGTTGATACCGTGATTCATTAGAGATTAGGAGGAGTTATATGTCACCATAGAATGGATCGAGATTATAAGAGAGAGCATACTTGTTATATATTTTGGTTTTCAAAATGATATAGTAGTATATATATATAGTATATAAGTTGCATTGCACACACGAGTACCACAAATGCAGATTTCTTTATGAGAGACCAATCATTCTTATTACATTTCAAAAATGAGCCAGCATACAAGAAACACTACTAAGAACCCAATCTTTGGAGTTGAAGAGGAATGACTACGCTCGGGAGCTACTAATCCTGATTTGTAGACGATGTTCAATACCATGATGAGGAACATATTGCAAAATGCTCAAGTAGCAGCTCCCAATGTTGATGTTGGGGCCTACAGCTAATATCATGAAGTTGATTAAGGATTTTGCTACTCCTAGTGGCAAACCGTTCCAAGGAACAGAATAGGCTATGGAAATGTAGGATTAGTTAGACACCTATGAGATGATCTTTAATGGTCTAGCGTTGGATGGTGCTATGAGGAGGAGGTTGGCTTCTCGACAACTCCAAAGAAGAGCTATGAACTAGTGGAATGTTATAAATGTTACTACTCCCGAGAATCAGCTCAAGGTTAGATTTAAGGATAAATTTATAATGGTGGCTTAGAAGTCGGTGTTGTTCAGGAAGTTTGCAGATATGAAGCAAGAAGATATGTCTATCTCCAATTATGTGGCCGAGTTTAATTCTTTATAGAAGTACGAGATTTCTTTTATCGATACTCCATTAAAGAGAAAGGAGAAGTTTATTATAGGATTGGATTATTACTTGAAAGAGAAGTTAGTGGGGTACATTGGCGAGTCCTTTGAGAAACTAGTTGAGAAAGCTCTCCGGCACGAGAGCTTGTACCCTAAATCTAAGCCTGCTATTGTTTCTAAAGAAGAGTCAAAGCCGCAACTGAGAGAGGGAGACTAGAAGAAATGGAACAACAACTAGAAGCTGTTCCAAAACAAGGATGCTCTGGAAAAAAAAGGCCAAATGGAACCCTATTGCTATAACCATGGTGATAAGGATCGTTTGAGTAAGAATTGCAAGGCTGAAGGGAATATTTGTTATAACTGCAACATGCAAGGGCATATGTAGAGATAATGCCTTGAACCAATGAAGCAAAGGCTGATGGTGATGGTATGTGCTTTAGATGCTATTCTGACTTTGTCAAGTGCTCCCTCGATGATGGAGAAAGGAAAGGACATCACTATTCAAGGAATCCTTTATATTTATGATGTTCTTATATGTTTTTTATTCGGTACTCGAGATTTACATTCCTTCATATGTAATAATCTATTAGGTATGTTAAGATTGAGATCCGTAATTGTTGACCGACCTTTAGTAGTGACAAACCCTATTAGAGGCTCCAATAGTTTGTGTATGCTTTTTCATAGTCAGGTCTTATCGAGTCATGGATATTATTTTGTGGGGTTTGGTATCATTTGGGAATAGATTGTTGGAGGAAGTATACGGCAGTGGTGGATTGTGAAAAGTTGTTGGTGATAATTAGGACCGAGGATGGGCAGAAGGTAGAGTTAGGCTACCTACCAGAGGATGAGGTTACAGTTAGCTTTCTATATTCGCTAGAGGTCCCATAGAATGAGTTTTCATCTGCACCTATCATTAGAGAGTATCCAAACATATTCGAGGAGGTGACTAGAGTACTGCACATTGAGAGATTGGGTTCTGCCTATAATAAAGAATGCAAGACCAGTAGTTATGCCTTTGAGGCGTATGGCACTCATATAGCAAAAGGAAATAGAGATGTAAGTGAATGACCTTATGAAGAAAGGGTTCATTTTTAGGTGTATATCCGAGTAGGTTGCAGCTATAGTATTTGCCACTAAGATGTATGGCTCTTTGTGGTCGTGTGTTGATTTCCATGAGCTAAACAAGGTGACAAGAAAGAAAAAGTATCCACTCTCGCGTATTGATGACTTGTTAATTATCTCCTTGTTGCGAATGTGTTCTTCCAGTTGCAACTTGTGATGGGATTTCATTTGCTGAGAGGAGCACTACACCAAATCATTGATTTTGCAACATTTATAATTTTAAATTTCTGACACTCATAAATTTATAAACTAACGGTAGTAAAATAGTGTTAGAATAACTGAGAAAGCTTTAGTAAAAGTAAATAATTTTCTGTACAAATTTTAGAACGCATTGGCTATAATTTGTAACACAAACAAGTGTTACAGCACTTGGCAAATTTGTAAATAGTTCGTTAAAAGTTACTCTTATTTGTAATTTTGTATATGTTTATTTTTCTAACACTTGCCAATCCCAATCCCCACTTCGGTCGCATATCGACATTAGGGTTTCTCTCCACGTATCAACCAGGTCCAAGCCACCAATGATATTGGGTGCTTCTTTTAGGCAACGGCTTCTCTCGACGGCGATCTCGCTTCGTGCATCCTTAAAGAGACATCAAGTAACGGCTCAGCACACGACACATTATCTCTTCAGGCGACATCAGATATCGATGGATCAACACGTGATGCATCATCTCTCCAAGAGACGTCACCGGACATTGATGGCTCCCGCGACATCAGGATCACTGCATCTTCTCTCCAAACTTCATATTCTCGCAAGTGTGAGGTAAAATTCGTTTGATTATATAACTATTCTTTAATTAGAGTTGAGTCTTTTAACAGTTATTGTTCTTTAATTTACTCTTATATGAAGAAATCAGATCAATATGGTAACTAAGTGTAGCTCATTTATTACTATTTCAGAGTGTTAGCGGCCAGAAAATTTGATCTGGATACAAATGGAAGCATAGTAGATTAAATTGTTAAATAAAGCATGCTTACATAATTGTTTTGATTTTGTAATAAAGCTTTTACAACTTTAATATATGTTTCATCCATACTAATATTTTGTCCAACTTTTAATAATAATATGGTTTTTTGAGGTACACAGTGCAAAATTTTGTTCGGAGATGAGCAGAATATTTACGTAACTCAAGCATGCACCCAAAATTGAATTTAAGCTACAATTACAACTACAAGTAAAGACAGAAGCTTAGTTATAACATCAATTGGTTGTTTGATAAGAAGCAAATGCCAAATATATTAGCTATCATTGTACAAACATCGAATTAGTATAAGTTTGGTCTCTCTTTTGGAATAAATAATATTGGCGAAACTGGATGAGTGATATGGAATAACGCTTATAATTGTATTAAATTTCTAACACATATTGTGTATAATATCAATAGTGACATGGTCTGCGATCGATTGGTATGTATATTTTGTCATGGATTATAATGATGATGTAATCAAATGAGTAGTTTCATAATATTTTATTATTCCATGGATTACTTGAGGTGCTTACACAAGTTTCTATCATAGAAATGATGCTCTTGCATACAAGTTATCTATATACCCTTTACATAAAAATTAATAAATAGATTGGGTTGGTAGGTTGGGTTGAATTTGACAAGTCTAATATTATGTTTGCTAACTATATTGATACATCTATATTGTTTTTGCCATACTGTTTTAGATCTTTCTCTGCAAATCTATATAACACTAACGTAATATCACATATTATTTTTGTTATGTTAAAAAAACATCAATAGAGTGATTAAAAATCAACATAGAAATGAGATGAATATAAGCAAGGTGCACTACACCAAAATAGGCAAATTCTAACATTTATAAGTGTTACAAATAATTTCAGTAACACTTTTTAAGTGTTACTAATGGACTGTGAGGAATGAAGCGGCCAAATTCGTAACACTTATAAGTGTTACGAACGTACGTATTACTAACACTTATAAGTGTTGGTACCTAAATATACGGTAACGCTTATAAGTGTTGGTACAAAAATATGCGGTAACGCTTATAAGTATTAGTACAGAAATATACGGCAACGCTTATAAGTGTTGGTACAGAAATATACGGTAACACTTATAAGTGTTGGAAAATGATTATTTAGTAACACATATATGTGTTGTTACATATAAAATTCTTTGCTTATCATTTAGGTTTGTAACGTAGATAAGTGTTGTTATCCAAAATATTGGTAACACTTATATGCGTTACTAATTGAAATTATGTTTTTACGTTATTTTATACACAATTAATATTAAATTCTTAAAACAAATGAATATAGTATCTCATAAATGATGATGTCCATATCATATATAATTCATCATATCAATTCAATATGAAGTCTAAAATGCTTCCATATCTCAATGCAACAATATCATATTTAGATAATATTATAATATGAGCTACAAACCTTCCAATTTCAAAATACCACGATATCATATTCAAATTATAAAAAAGCAATTTCATATCTAAACATACAAACTTCACCATCATCGCAAAATTTACATACAAACTTCACCATTTACATACAAACGTCACCATCATCACAGCATATCTCAACATCCCCCCATACATCATTATTTCTGCCATCATTATTTCTGCCATCCATAACTATCCACAACTATCACAACAGTAAACTCTGCCATCACTTCTTCTCATACATACAACTGCCACCACATACACCCACTTCTAACAAACTGCCTACATTCATTCATTCATTCATCTCACCGAGTTCAACCAGCATACTTGCAACTACACTTCACACTTCACATAATACACTACACTGCCTCAACATTCCAGTGCATCCTGCCTCAAAATTCCCACTGACTTAACTGCCAGCTGCCATATACATAACTGCTACAACCCTCTTCACCACAAATACAAAACTTTCACCTCCCTGCACACATCACCCATACGAACCATCAAGTGCAACATCACTTCTGTGCACACTTCCTTGCATTGCCAACAAAAAACCCAAAAACATCACCCTACCATTGCCAATAAACCAACCTGCTCCATCAACTCATAACCTCAGATCAACTTCTTCCCTACCTGAAAACAGTCACATCTTTTATGTCGATCACAGATCTAAATTCACCAATCATAACAAAAATATAAACACTAACTTGTTTTATATAATAGTATGTACTAAATCAAGGGGAAACTTAACGAAACATCTTCTGCCGCTCAATACATCGAATTTTCATAAATAGTGCTATATGCTACACGTTTTCTAGGGACATACAAATTGTGGATGCATTTCTAAAGAACAAATAGATGACACAAGTTTTATTCAGTTAAGCCTAGCATCCCATATGTTCTTAATATAATGTATGTTCATAATGCTTTAAGAATACAGTATTTAAGGAATCAATAGGGTAGGCTAAGTTAACGAAGCAAAAGTGAAGAAATATTTGACACTTTACTCTTTTGAAATAAAGCTCATTTCACTTGCTTGTTATGTCATCATGATCACACCTCTTGAAATAACCCAGTCTAATTTTGAAATAATGAGAATATACAAATTGAAATACAATTGTTAATTTTGATTCAAGATGCATGATAAAGCAATGAGACTAATAATTTTATAACATAAGTTTAGCATATGCTTATTAGTAATGGATCTAAAAATAACCCAACAGGAAAGAATAACAATATTAGAAATAAATAATTATTGTCATTTATGATTCTAGATGCATAACAAAGTATTGAGTAGACTATTTTGCAACACAAGTCATGCATTTGTCTTTGTAGATGGATAATATGAAAACTGATTTCTTAAACAACATAGTTTTAAAACTAAAGTCCATAATTTCATAGTCAAATGATTAACTACAATATACTCACAGAGAGAGGTGCTTCACGTTCAATAAAGAGGAGTTTCAGAGTTTGGGTTATGTACCATCAAGCAAAAACTAGTATTTCTAAGTTAGAAATTAACATTAAAGTAGCTAGAAAAATTCCACAAATCTAGTTTAAAAATCACCAAAATTGATGGATATGGTTGTCTGAACGAAGATGAAGGAAGTGATCATACCAACTTGTTCACAATTGAGTAAACCCAAAAATCCATGTTCGATCTGGAAAATCTTAGTGAGAAAATCGGACTAGAATTTGCGACTTGATTTGGGATTTTAGGTATAAATCGTCGCCATTTTTGAGCTTATTACTGATTAGAATTTGATTTGGAGTGGATGGTAGGGTTCCCAACTTCATTTACAGAAGAAAAATACAAAATAGCGGCCGCTAAAATAAATTTAGATCCCGCCTTTGAAGTTTGGTTAAGAAGCCATCTTATAGCCAAAAAAAAGTCACATCTACTTATACAAACTTGCCTGCAACATTCATTGTCATCTCCTCCTCTTCTAAAAATTGCTAACATCAGAATCTCACAACTTCATCACACTTCAACAACCTAACCATCACCTTCCCTGCCTGACAAACACCTTGACACACCAGAGCCACACATACAAGCACTTCCATGCCGCCACTAACCTCATCGAACACCAGCAGCTGCCATGAGGAAGATATAATGATACCCTTAAGAAGAAAATATCTTATTAATAGATACCTTGAAGATCAAATTAAGCTTGTTAAGTAAGTTTCTTATTGTATGTTGAATTTCATTAATGTTGATATTGCAAAATTAGAGTATTTCTTCTTTAGCTGGTTTAGGATTTAGTACTTAAGTTTTAGTTTTGCAAAATGGGCATCTTCAATGTACTCGCTGTAATAAACAACATATGATACTAAAAATTAAAATCAAAACCTGATAATATTTGCAATAAACACATGATTGTTCAATTTCTAAAACAAAATCTAATAAAGTCAATATAAAAATATTTACGCCTATCATACTCGTTAATAGATAGCCAGCAACCTACTAAACCGAAAAACATTAAGAGAATGAATCTAACTGCAACCAATTCTAAACCAATATTTTTATACAATAAATATAAATAAAACCTGGGGATAGAAGAGAGTCGGCATGCTACTTGATCTCCAAATGTTTCACTAGTCGCATTAAACGCTACAGAATGAAATTTCCAGTGAATAATCAGTTAGGAAGAGAGCAGATATTATTAAAAGAATGCCTACAAAATAAAGTTTTCCAGTGAATAATCAATACGTGCAGAAGATGAAACAGTCAGTATATGTAATATATACATTGCAGGCAGCTACCGTGCCTAGTTATTAAAGTCGGTAAACAAAGAATGCACATGATAAAATTAAACCAAGCAATACTCACGTAAACTCAATATACAAACAATACTGCAGTCCTTTCACTTTTCTTCATTTAGTGTTGGTGGTCGAGTTCTTAATTAATATCGAAGTGCACTTAAGCCCGAAGTTGTTGAGGCAATTATATGTTCACAAGATTTGATATTTGGATATGGAGGTTAACTTTCTTACTCTATTTTGTATTTTCTACTGCATAAAATTTGATTTTCTAAAAATTTAATGACTTGTCAAGTGCTACTACTTTTCCACTTAATCTTGAAGAGTTAACAATATGGAAGTAAACTTAACATAGTAGTTTATGTCTAATCATTGACAATATGGAAGTTAACTTAACAATGATTTTGTAGTTCTCAGTTATTTATCGTTTAGTTTTAAATTAATGCAGGCTGATGTCTGTCAAAGAGTTCATCTATGGAAGAAAAATATGAGAGTATTTATCTATGATTATGTACTAGTAAGAATAAAATTTGAGCTTGGATATTAATTTTTCCCTTGTTTGTGAGATTGACGTGAGTGAGGTAGATGGAATATGTGTACGTGGTGTTTTCTTGATATGTTTCTATTGGACTCTCAATGGTTTCACGCTTGCTATGCCAAATCTTGAATTAGCACGTATCTATTGACCATCTGGGTCATGTATTTGAAGTATAGTTGTCGGTCGGGGTACATGTATAAAATCCTAATTTGGCAACAAGATTTGAGAAATTATGCAATGTCACTTGCAAGGAATCAAAAGAATATTTCGGAATGTGTTCCGTAGATGATAATTATTTTATAGCATATGTGATGCTTTCTGGGTGAAGTATAAAAATAAATATGATTCTCCCATTTGCATGAATTAAGCAGAATCATCTGCGTTAAAACCACGTTGAGGAGGAATTCAGGTTGAAATGAAAGAAAAGGCTTAGTTCATAATTATAATATATTGTTTGTTAGGTTTAGTCTTTGAGATCAACTAGTGAACATATCTTATGCTACATAATTATGTCAAATTTCATTAAACTTTAAACTAAAGTAATCATATGTGACATGTCAATTTGAACCTAAAGTTTAAGATACCTAATTATGCAACATGTTTGCCCATGTGAATTATTCCATGTTATAATCCTTCAGATCTTACCCATAATTAACTATTGCTTGCATTTTCAGTTTTCTTCAGCTTTTATTTCCCCTTTTCTTCTTTTCGCCTAATGTAATCTACCTCAAGCTTCTGAAGAACGCAACTTAAATTTGAATTTAAATTTCACTTTCTTTTACTTCTACGAATGCGAACAAATTTGTACATTATACAATAGGAAAAATAAAATATACAGAAATGGGATATATAACCTATGAACCAATTGAATGTAGAAGCAATTCAATACAACAAACATAGTATCAAAACAGCTAAAGTTTCCCCTTCAAATAAATCAACCCTCAACCTACCATTCTCCCCTCAATGTTCTTCTCATCTAAATTTCAATCCTAGGTGTATTTTTTTCTCCTACACTCCTTAATTCCTCCTTTTCTCCTTTTTATACATACAAAAACAAGGGGAACATGATGAAATGAACAAAAAACAACCAAATAATTAATTCTTCAAACACACTAAGTAAAAATTTTAAAACTTAAACCCTAATGTACTTGAGCAAATCAGAATTCTTGGAGGCGGGGTTATATTCCTTTGCTAACCAGGACATTAGCAATTTAGAAATCAACAGCACCCACTTTCAAAGCGTTGAGTGTTCTACTAACAATCGACATGTGGATATTTGATTATGGGAACATATGTATAAGAGGTACATATTACTTGATTTATTAAAATTCATATTTTATAATTATAGAATTTGTTTTATTTTTAGTTGTAGTAATATTAGCATAGATTAGATTATACAAAAATGAAAATCGATTCATAAAATCAGTTTAAAAATACTTAAAACAAACAAAACTATCATAGCTTGGTGAAAAAGAAACCCAAACAAAGGCGTACTATCAAAAAAAATCAGTGGAGGGAAATGTCAACGAAGACGGCCACCACTTAAACTTATACGACAACTTCATTGTCCATTTCCGGGAATGTGACTGCACAAGTCCCTTTTCTTTTCTTTTTAAAAAGGTACGTTTATATTCAAAGTGAGAAAGATGACAAGGGAAATGTACTGTGATCCAACCCAGATTAATTTGAAGAGATAAATTTTACCCAGATTAATTATTGCCATGTTTTGTTCATACTGCTTTCAGTAAACATACTATGCTTTTCTGCTTGTAATATGGAATTTGTTACTATCCCACGAATGGCAAAGAAATATGACACCTTATAAAAGTCATCACATAATAAAATGTTGATGGAACATTTAGCAAAGATATAAAGCTAGTTCATAGTGCTGTCTAACATATGAATAATTTAGTCAGTTCAAAAATATAGTCAGTTTGCAAGGGATAAGATATATAGTTGTAGAAAGAAATTTTTTACATATAAGAAACATAAATTACTGTGATGTCATCAATCTCACTAGCCACTTTAGTTTGTTTCTCTGGATGGTGCTCCAGAACATTCTCCACAATAAACTTTTGGTTTTCAAGCAACAAACGTTCACCATCGCTGCAAATTCAAACAACATACAAGAATTACTGTAAATTATAGCTATTACATACGATGATAGCAAATCCCTAATCTCGAAGCAAAAAAAAAATCGTGACCAGCCCCAAATCGAAAATCCAATAATCCACGAACCCACAACCTCTGGAATCGCCTCCTTTCCACTGACCGGCCACCTTCAATCCACGAATTTGCTCAAACCCGAATCCACCGCCTCATTTAAACGCGAACGAGGCATGGCCATGGTTGCTTAGACTTTATTTGGTAGTACGGCATGGCCATGGTTGAAATGAGGATAACTAGGGTGCAGGCTCAACTTCGATTCCAGCAACAATTGTCGCATTCGAGGTTGGTGTCGCGAACGCTGCGAGAAATGAGCTACCGGAAGCCTCGCCATCGTTGATTCGTGGAGAAGAGCATTAGGTTGCCTCAAGCAACGTTGATTTGTAAAGAGTCGTTGAGAAGGGGAAACCTAAATTGGAAATAAAAAAAGTGCGGCCAAAAATGAGAATGGGAATGGATAAGTGTGGGAAATGAAATGTATGCTAAATTACAAACAAGTGCACTTGGTAATGAATTATTTACAAATTTACCAATCATTGTAACACTTATTTGTGTTATATATCATAAGTAATGTGTTGTAAAGTTTATATAGAAAATTATTTATTTTTACCAACGCTTTTTCAGCTATTCTAACACTTATTAACTGTTAGTGGTTTGTAACATTTGTAAGTGTTAGAAATTTACAAATACAAAATGTTGCAAAATCATCAATTTGGTGTAGTGGTGTTTATAACTTTATTGACTTTGTAAGACAACACTCACCACATGGTATCCAATAATGTGTGTGTTCTTGTAAGAAAGTGGCGCAGTGGTAGAGACACTTGCAACCTGTTAATGAAGTCACGAGTTTGATAACCATCTGCCCTATTTCCTCAACATGAGAAGTTGTGTTTTCGATTAATCCAGGAAACACAGTTGGAAAACGAATGCTTCCTGCTGGGCATGCTAACTCCTATTCCTGGCTCTAGTCGGACAAGTTAGGGTGAGGCTCTACTCTTCGGAGTGGATTTTTTTTAAAAATTCAACATAGAAATGAGGATGAATATAAGCAAGGTGTTTATAATTTTATTGACTTTGTAAAACCACACTCACCACATGATAACCAATTATGCGTGTGTCCTGATAAGAAGTGTAAAAACTCTAAAAAAAATCTCAATAGAAATAGTTGAGAAACACTTGGTACTTTTTGGTATGCTTCTAACATATGATGTATGGTTCTTTTATGGAAAGAGAAACAAAGCTACTGTACATATGACTCTTACATCATTTTATGCCCAAGAGTTCCTTATTCAAGACCAACTGAAGGTAGAAGAGTCCGTTGAGGGCGCTCTCGAAATCTCATTAATGGTGCATTCAAAGTGCGTGATATGCCATAGGCTAGCGATGAAGTGAATTTTGAAGAGATGCATGTTGGGAAAATTTGCCATGAATACAGAAGCCAAGAAAATGAGAAACTATATCTTTCTTGTGAAGATGGACTTACAACGTTAAGTGTAATGATATAGCTTCATAAGTTAAAGAAAGAATCTAATTGGTCAGGAATAACATCACAAAATTATTGAAGCTATTTAAAGAATCTCTTCCAAGGAAGATACATTACTCGACAAGTATCCCACCATGAAAAAACTGTAAAAAAAGATTTGGCAATGAAGGTAAAAAACATTCATGCATGCAGAAATGGTTGCATGTTATTTTAGAAAGAGAACGCTAACATGGTAGAATGTCCTCATTGTCACATATTAAGATTTAAAGATAGGAAAATGCATCAGGCGTAAAAAAATGACAACCCAACCAAGCAAAGTTTTAAGACCCTTCCCTATAATTCCAAGGCTGACTAGATTGTACACTATACCATGGATAGCTCATAAAATGCAATGGCATAACCATGCTTATCCTTCTTGGAATTTAATGCGCCATCTTGTTATTCAGCCGAAGGAGATGAATTAAATGTAAGTAGCCAGAATTTGCTAATGAAGGACCTAATGTTTGTCTTGGTATCGCTAGCGATGGATTTAATCCGAATGGGTTTCTCTCCATACGGTTGTTCGCATGTATATATGATTCCTTATAACCTACCCCCTTCGTTATGCATGAAATCACAATTTCAAATGCTAAGTTTATTAATCCTTGGACCAAAAGCACCAAATCAAGACATTGATGTATACTTAGAACCTCTTGCAGATGAGTTGAAGAAATTTTGGATGGAAGGATTAACTTCTTTTGATGTGGATAAGGGAGAAATGTTTGCAATGAAGGCAATGTTATTATAGGAAATCCATGACTTACTAGCATTCGATAATTTATTTGGTCGTGTGACACATGCTACCATGACCAATTTGTGCTATGGAGACCGATTCAAAGTACATTGAATACCAAGGTTGTTTATCCAAAGTTTAGAGGATTTTTGAAGGATGATCACCCATATGCATAGGTAAAATAAGGATGGTATAAGGATACCAAGGATAAAGAACCCCCAATAAGGTTAAGGGGATCATCCCTTTTGAAAAACTTAATTGTATAAAATATTTTCTTGGAAAATTACCAAAGGATAAGAAGCGAACGATATTTGAAGGTACCGATAAAAGTTTCTTTATGGATGGAGATGGCGACATAGAAAAATCGACTTGGTATAAGAAGTCTCTATGGTTTAATTTATTGAAGTAGTAATAAAGTATGACATACTATTGATGTGATGAATACTAAGAAGAATGTTGTAAAGCATATTATCAACTTAATGTTTGACAAGGGAAAGCAGTTGTCTAAGTTTGCATGGGATAAGATTCATAAACTAAACTGTTGTCAAGTTCTAAAAGATGCAAAACTCCCATCGTGTCTTGCAACTAGATTTGGTAGCCTTGTTATTATTTGACCACTGACTTTGCACATTAAAAAAACATATGAGTATCATATTGTTATGCAATACTTACTTCCTATAATGGTTTAACATGCATATCTCTTCGTGAATTACGATGAACTATTTTACAATGAGTTTGTATGTTAACATAATACGCCTGAAAGTTTTAGTTCGAGAGCATGTTTAAGCCACCAAAGATATAATTTCCAAAGTATTACTTCTGCTAGCACATTATTTTCCTATAGATTTCTTTGATATAAGTATTCATCTTATGGTACATCTAGCTGACCAAGCTTTGCTATGTGAACCTACAAACTATATATATGGACGTGTCCATTCAAATGGTGATATAATATTTTTTACAAGGTTTGTGAATATTATTTCATGATGATAATTTTCTAAATATATATGCATGTGTACATGTGTTTAGGGCTATGAAAGAATGCAGATATATACCTAGCAATAAACGCTATATAGAAGGATCAATCGTTGAAGCATATCTTATTTCAGAATCAATTAGATATGCATTGGAATATATCCCGAACCCATGTGATGGAAATCATATTTCTACACAAGCATCCTTTTTAAATGATGGTGATGATGCATATATGAACGCCCCATCATTGAAGGCAAATATATTAAGCTAACTATGATGCAACGTGTTCAAATTTGTAGGTGGATACTTTTCCGAATTAATGTTCTCGAGAGAGATGAATATTATAGGTAAGAATTTTCTCTATATTCTGATAAATACCAATGACATAAAATATCTAATGTATTTATATGATAATATCTAATTTGTAGTGCACATCGCTCTTCCTTAAAAGGTGTTTCCCGTGGTAAAAGAAAAGTTACCATAATGGCAGAAGTAGTTATACAAACTAAATTTATTGATTGGTTATACAAAAAGATATATATGAAAATTGTAGGTTTTATTCATTTTATGTTTCCATTCAAGTTTGTTCATTCCTAATAGCTATTAGAAGAAAAATGCATAAATATAATGTTATTAGCAATATGTTAGGGGTCTAAAGTGGGAAGCCAAAATTTATCTCAAGTACAGAGTGAATGGATTATATTCTCTCTCAACATTATGATGACACTCTTTCAACCCAAGATAGTGGGTGTTTGCATGGATGTAGTCACCACATTTGTTACAAGTATGAAAGATATAAATCCTATGGATGATGACATTACTTAATATGGTATCAATAAAGATATCATAAAGGTTGATTATTATGATTCTCAACATGTATTCTATTATGATTGGGTAAATATCACGGGTAACACAAATGGTTATAACATTTATACTGATTCCCATTTGCTGATGATGAATTTGAAAAGGCTCAAAAATATTAATGGGGAGTATGATGAGCCATCCATTCTAGAAACTGAATCAGGTCAAGTTTTCAATGTGAAAGACACTCAAAATCCCGATTGGTCCATTGTTCAACGTTCTCCAAAGTGCATGGCAAACAACTTAGATGACTATACCATACCAACTGATTTTCAGCCAGTTATGGAAGAATAACCCAATTTAGTACCATTACTGAAATGTATTAAAATGAAATAGATATTATTTTGAAATGAATAGTTGTGTTGTTTTGCTTAATTCTGTAAAATGCATCAAATGTTTTTGGGTTTTTTTGATGTAATAGATTGTGTTTATTTTATCAATAAAAGCTATCTTTTTATTGATGATTTGTAAATTGGTTGGTCGCTATAGTTAATTTTTATATAAACACGGTTATTAATTATTCATCCAATATTATTCTTGTCTAACTTATGATAACTATTGAAATGAGGTTTTATGTTTCATTGTACGTTAAATCTTCTTTATGTAGGTCTAAATGTCAAACAATTGCAATGCTAGTGCATCTGTATGTACAAATGAAGAGCTTGAAGCAAATAATCATTCTCTACCAAATGATAAAAAATACTTAATAATTGTTGATTTTGAGATTGTTAAAGGTAAAGGTGAAGCTAAATGGAGCTCCAGATATATGCCTTAATTTGTTGGCATATACCAATTGGCTATGATAAGTAGAGAAATGCAGATGATTGGTGCAAGAATAATTTGTGGCAAGAACTATTAGTATTTCACAAATTCACCTTATTTACTCATTTATTTTTTATATAAGATCTATCCATATAGCATTGAATTTCTTTCATTAAAATGGAATGAATTTGACGTAGATATAGATCCTGATCTAGCTCAGCCAAATGTAGAAATAAAGTTTCCACAATACTTTTGTACGGTAGAATTTACTTTAAGAAAAATTGCTCAAAGTTAGAGGAACTATAATACCCAAGAATATGGCTATTGCTAAATGTCCCATGGACATTGGTAAAATATGGTGGGAAAAGTGTATAGACAATGAATATACCGATAAAAAAGTGCAATTTAGGAAAAACACTAAAGCCAAAGCTAAAAATCCAATCAACCATACAATAGGAAGAAAATCATACCATAAAGTTTATGATGAAATGGTAAGAAATTATATTAAAAATATTTCTTATAAATATTAATAGTTAATAATTAATTAGTTTAACAATATTTGTCCTTGCAAGACAAGGAAAATCTGAAAGAGAAAGTTACACGAATAATGTTCTGGAAGGTGTCACATAATAATAAGAAGTTTGGACAAGTTCTTCCATTTGCAGCAAAAGCCTATATAAGTATTTTTACTGTCAAGTAATTTATCCATTCACTTGCACTAATTTTGAGAATTTTTTTACGATTTAGGGTTCTTATAGATTTTTAATGTGTATTAGAAAAACCGATAAGCACCAACTTATGTTATGTATGTTAAGAATCCGAGCATATATATTGAGTAATCCAATCAATATTCACTAGTTTTTGGTATGGTTTATGCATCATTATTAGGAATACCAACCTACTCATTGCATATATTTTTATAATCATTGAGTTTTTAGACATGGGATCCTACTCATTGCGCTTGCTTTTCTTTTGTTTCTTAACGCATGTTAAATCACTCTTTTTCGATACAATTTTTCTCATATATTTCAGAATAATCTGCAAAAAGTGTTTATGACATTCAGGATTGAAATTAAAATTTTAGTATCTTATTGAATGTCTATGCATCTTTTATTGGCCACACACACAAAATTAGTTTATCTTTCTTTTGTTTCAAAAGCCACACATGTACAAAAAATAAATGTATTATTCAAAATTTAATCTACTTTTAATGATAGTATACTAGTAGATCTATTAGCACAAAATTAAAATATAATAGTATGTGCAGGATGATTCATATTTTATATTTATGATTTTGGTGCACCTTCATAACTGATTAGCTGTAGTGATTTTCTTGGAATGCACTAATTATTGCAATGTCACAAATACTATTCATAGATTGAACACATTGATTTTGGTTCATAAATATGTTATGAAATTTTTGCTTGTTCAAATTATGTGACCTCTTTTTTCCTTTTTTTTGTTGAAAAATTGGTTTTCAACTTTATATTTGATTATCATTCATGCTCTTTAGCATTTTATTTCAAAAAGATTTATGAAATGTAAGTTTAATGTATCAAGTTGAAAGTACGTTTCATAGTTTTATGAACCTCAAATAAGGTTAAAAAATCTATTGATATGGAACAAGAAGGTTCCTTGTAAAATATACAGCTCTTTAGGGTATTAATGTTCAAATTAATTAGATTTAATTGTCATTTTTATGGAGATTTGCACTGGATTGATGTTAAAGTTCAGTAAATCATATGCAAATTATTTGGATAATCAAGATATATTTGAGCGAATACAATTACAAACAGTGAGCGGCAAGGCAAATCAGTAATTTATCCCAAATCAAGATCTTATCTAGCACCATCCAATATGAACCATTTCTGAAATTCTATGCATCTTCTATAGCAATGTAATCAATGCCTCACTAACATGTCATTTTGCCTCCTTTTTGATTCTCCGGGTTTTCGATGCAGTGTTGTTACTACACATTGTCAAAAACTTAGTGCTGCACTGAGTTTTTGAATCAGTGTACTTACTACACTGAGTCGAAAACTCGGTGCTTCAGTGTACCTGCATTGAGCTAAAAACTCAGTGCAAGTTTAACTGCACTTAATCTTTGACTCAGTGCAAACTAGTACAGAGTTTGACTTGGTCCAAACTTGCATTTGCACTAATCTAACTCCATGCATAGTAGTGCACCAAGTTCAACTCAGTGCACATAGAACTGTCGTGTGCTCTGTGTTGAACTTAGTGCACGATTGTGCACTTAGTCGAACTTAGTTGCATTTCCAATCAATAATAACTTCGATGTTCTAATTTTTTATAATGAAAGCTAGTTCTAATTAATAGTAATTTTGATGTTTGAATTCTCATTTAACATATTGAATGTAGGCATTTGTGGAGGAGGAGGAAGAAAACATAAGTTAGAATGTAGTGGCACGAGGAAGCAGGCACGTATGATCTTGATAATGACCCTATCTCTAAAGCTTTTGTGTCTTATAAAAAGAGAAACTATTTTCATGTGACTCCACTTCCTCTGTAAAGCAAGTAAATATGATACATGATTCAATAGTAATTGTCGATAAGAATAAAAAGGAAGATTTTCGTCAATGGTCATCGAAATTACAAAACCAAGTGGCGAATCAAGTTGCAAATCAAGTGTTGATCCGTATCAATGATGCTCTTAAATCATTTGCTTCATCTTTCCTTAGCATGGTACCGCGGTTGCAACATAACCTTTATGGGGGTAATGTGATGCCTAGAATGGAAATTGATTCTAACTTGGATAAATCTCCACTGAATATTGGAACTGCTAGTTCACTTGTTTCATCAAATGATATTGGATCATCTACAAGAGAATTTTTTTTGTAATGCTACTATCATAAGATTTTAAGAAGGATGTAACAAAAGTTTATACTGGAACACAAACTATATGTCATTTTAGAGAGGTGGTACAAAATGTGGAGAAACATTTTAGGCAACGAAAGTTTTAGAATCGGAAGAACCGATTTACGATGGTCCTCAAAATGGGCATTACAGGCTTTGTGAATTTTCAGATGGAGTGTTTGTGATATGGCCCGTGTTTTTCCTTCGTAATGTCTAAAATTCTACATACGACTGGTAAAACTTTATCTTTTTTTTGTAATTTGGATATGACATTATTGTATTTTGAAATTGGAAAGTTTGCAGCTCATATTATAGTATTATTTAAATATGACATTGTGTATTTGAGATATGGATGCATTTTAAATTTTGTATTGAATTAATATAATGAATCATATATGCGATATGGAAATTATTATTTATGATAAGTTATATTCATTTGTTTTAAGAATTTTAATATTAGTTGTGCATGGAATTAGGTAAAAACATAATTACAATTTAGTAATGCATATAAATGTTAGTAATATTTTGGATTAACAGTGCTTATAAAAGTTAAACCAGATGATAAACAAAGCAATTTATGTGTGGAACGTTTATAAGTGTAACTAAGATGATGACGAAAACACTTATAAGTGTTACAACTATCTTATTTAGCAACGCTTATAAATCTTACTAAATAATCATCTTCCGACGCTTATAAATGTTACTAAATATTCTGATACCAACACTTATAAGCGTTACTAATAAGTATATTAGTAGTACGTATAAGTGCGAGAAATTTGGCCACTCCACTAGGCCATTGGTAACACTTAAAAGGTGTTATTGAAATTATTTATAGCACTTATAAGTTTTAGGATTTACCTGTTTTGGTATGGTAGCGAAGGAGAGTGTGTTGATTATAGTGTTTCGTACGCCATCCAGATCTTATGAGTTTGTTGGTTATACTGTTCGGGCTGACCAATGCACCAGCATATTTTGTTGATCTTATGAACTATGTCTCCAAGGATCAACTAAATAAGTTTGCGTTTGTGTTCGTAGATCATATTCTTTTGCACCCACGGATGGAAGAATAACACAAGACACATTTGAGGATTGTGCTTGAGGTGTTGAGGACGCACAGATTGACGGTGAAGGTTTCCAAGTGTCACTTCTGAAGGAGGAAAGTAAAATTCTTAGGTCACGTTATTTCGAAATAAGTTATTGCTGTAGATTTGGCTAAGGTGGACAAAATTCAAGATTAAACCAACCCAAGAGCATTACAGATATGAGAAGTTTTCTTGAATTGACTGATATTATAGATGTTTTATCAAGTACTTCTCGAAGGTAGCAACATCGTTGACCAAGAAAAACTAAACCTTCATACAGGACATGAGGTGTGAGCACGCATTTGTGAGTCGGAAAGAATGATTGACAGTGCATCGATGTTAACCATTTCGAGCACGAATGAGGAGATAATTGTATACATGAATGTTTTTGTTATCGGATTAGGTGCGGTACTGATGCAAAGAGGTAAGTTTGCCGCATATGATTACCAACTGCTGAAGCTGCATGAAAGGAAGTACACAAACAATAATTTGGAATTAGTGGCAATAGATTTTTGCTTTGAAGATATGGAGGCATTACTTTTTTAGAGAAATTCTTGAGCTATTTACACACCACAAATTATTGAAATACCTTTTCTCCAAAAAATAACTCCACCTTTTTCAATAGCGATGGTTGAATTTTTGGCCTCCTACGACTTTAGAATTTCTTATATGCATAGCAAGGGAAATGTAGTCGTTGATGCTTTGAGCAAAAGACATGCCAGTTCAAGGGCGATGCTCCTAGGGTGGATGCAGCTCGAGTTTATTGCTAGCTATGACTTCAGACGTCATTGTGAGTTAGAACCAAAGAGGTAGGAGTAGAGTCTGAAGAAATGAGGCAGTACAGACTCGACCGAGAGGGTTGGCTTCGTAAGAATGGGAGACTGTTTGGTCCCTACATCGACGGTTTGTGGGACGAGGTACTATGAGTTATCATTATTCAAGATTGACCATACATCTCAATGGTAATAAGATGTATCACGATATGAAGAGGGGATGAAAAAGGATGTTAGGGCACTCATCTCGAAGTGCATGAACTATCAATTGGTAAAGGCATAACAGAAGAAGCCAAGTGGATTAATGCAACCACATGAGATTCCCGAGTGATTGTGGGAATAAGTTTCATTGGATTTTGTCAATGGAATGTCAAGGACCATAGGAGGGTATGATTGATTTGATTATAGTCGATAGATTGATGAAAAATGCTGGATTTATACCCATTAAGTCTAATAGAATGATATCCAAATTTTCCAAGTTGTATGTGAAATGGATGGTCTATTTCTTGTTGTGCCATAAAGCATTATATTGACCAAGACCCTTTACTCATTAGTAGGTTTTGGAATAGCTTACAAGAGACATAAGGAACAAAGCCACATCTCAGTATAACTTGTCACTTACAAACTGATGCCAGACCAAGAAAGAGAATCATACCTTAAAAGATCTCTTACAAGCTTTCATACTCGACTTTTGGAGGCTTGTGGGATGATCACTTGCATTTGGTAGAGTTCAGATACAATAATATCTAGCATTGGTATGGCACCATTCAAGGCATTGTATGGCCGACCGTGTAACACTCCTTTTTGTTGGTGGGAAGTGGGTGAAAAACTTAT
The DNA here is from genome assembly GCA_030765085.1 of Allium cepa. Classification (NCBI taxonomy): domain Eukaryota; kingdom Viridiplantae; phylum Streptophyta; class Magnoliopsida; order Asparagales; family Amaryllidaceae; genus Allium; species Allium cepa. The sequence goes on along the minus strand of CM060928.1, from coordinate 111,445,163 downwards.
AATCTGGCTATATATTATTCGAGAGACCTCAAAGAAGATCGAGATCATTCAACAATGGATAAAGTCTACTCAAGATAGATAGAAGATCCATGTTGATAAAAGATGTAGAGATTTGGAGTTCTCTGTCGAAAATATGTTTATGAAGATCTCTCTGCTGAAGAATGTTGTCAATTCGCTAATAAAGGGAAGTTGGCAATAAGATTTGTGGGTCCATTTCCAATATTATAAAGGTTTATGAACTTAACTTACACAGTCGACTTACTTTAAGAGATAGTGGGCATGCATAATGTACTCCACATCTCTTATTTGTAGAGGTTTGTGCATGGCTCGGGCATGATGATTACACCCTATCAACTTGATGATATTGAAATTTAATTAGATGCTTTGAGACTTCGTAGGCCCATTTGTATTGTCACATGTTATATGAAGCAACTTGGCAAAAAAAAATGTAGAGTTGGTGAATGTTCAATGGAGTGAGAGCAAAAGCGATTTCACATGGGAACCGAGAAGAGCATAAGGACCACTTATCCGGAACTCTTTACTTGGTAAGGATTTTTGTTTATTGCATTTACTTTCCCTTTAGATATTATATAGGGTAGTTTAGTATCTCATGCTAGGATAGGGATATTTATATTGTTAGTTGCATTGTTGTATATATGATGCTCGAAAAGGTTGTTTCTGTTTGTTAAGCATGCAAAGTAACTATGCTTGACTTTTTTCTTGTTAGTTTTGGGATTACGGGGGTAAAATTTCAAAAGGGAGAGAGTGTAATGGCCCGTATTTTACATAGTAGAGGATTGTAAAATATTATTTATAAATTCATATGAGGTCGTATGATTCTATAATTTTAGAAATGTTAACGGTGACTTTATTCCCTTACAATTTTTACCGAATGATTTTGACCCTGAAAATCTTAAAAGGCCTATAAATTTTGATGGGAGCGGAATTTGGTTCTAAAAAAACTTTCATTGGAAAATGATGATTATTTCTTTGTCCGTAGAATATCATAATAGGAATTTGAACTTACGCTTTAAGAGATACGACCATTTGAAGTTTAGACAGTTTCTAGCTAGATTAGGGGTAATTAATTAGGTCCGGATTAGGTCTGCTAACCCATTTAAGAAATTGTGCCTAATTAGGAATAAAGGGACAGTTCCTAATCACTTTCCCACTTCCTAAAACTGAACCAAATCACCATCAATCCAAATTTAATCAAAAAGCTTTGCTTTTCCTTACTTTAGCTAGCTTAAATGCATCATTAAGAGGTGGTTAGTAAAGGGAACCAAAGGATTACTGTTTGAACATCTTGGAATCCATGCAGTTACCATTCTATCTTGGATTTGTCATGAAATTTGGTATAAGGTGAGTGATATTGCTTCTCTCGCTATTATATGGTTATTGATACGGTAAAAATTATGGTTTTTGAAATTATTTTCAAAGTTTAAATGCTATAAAACCTAGATCTAGTATTAATGACACCTTAAAATTGAGTTTAAAAAGATAAATTTGTTTTCAACTCGTTTTACACTAGTTACTAACCATATTGTCATTTTTATACAAAATTGGATCTAGGAGATATATGCTCTTAAATATTGTTTTATTGATCTTATGTGTTGCTTGATTGTTATGTGATATCGTATGATATCTATATGGATTATTTTAATGCGTTTTCCAGTTGTTTTGCTTAGTTAGAAATATGGTCCTCATTTAGTGCAAAGTGGCATCAAAATCTTCGAAACGTAATGTGGTTGGAGTATGGTATTGTTTGAAGTCCTAAAATACCTCAAAACAAGTCGTAAGTCATTTGGAGTTGATTTGATAGCTCAAATTATGATCATGAAATATTGTAGGTAATAGCCAAAATATGGTTGGAGATGGGAGTGCTTCGAGCCATGAGTGCTTTTGCTTTTAGTTTTTGGTATGGGAACTCGGGTTGAGATAGAGGAATTATTATCAATGGTGGAGGCTTGTACCTTGAAATTATGGTGCACAAAAATATGCTCGGTATTTGGGTAAGCTTCGGGTCAAGATGGGTAAAACTTCGAGTTTTTGGTACACGCGCTTCGTTTTAAGCCAGGGAATGACACGAGGTAGAAAATTTTGTACTTTGCTAAAATTAAAGCATGGACGTAGTTAACACCGACCATGTCTGCTCTTGGTTTTCTGTAGTTGTGCTTTGGGTTTTGCTAGGTGTTGGTTCAGGTCAACATGCTATGACAACTTGATTTTGGAGCTTCGACTTGGGCCAAGTTTGGGTAGACCCAAATGGTCGGTAATGACCAAATATCGTCTGTATCGGCCATATAGTGGTTGGGGAATCATGGAAAGAATTTTTAGAGGTGCGGACGATGTTTAGGTGGTCATGTGGTCTGTGTTCGTTCGCTCGACGTTCGTTTTTTTGATAATTATCGTGCAAGAAGAACAATGATAAATAACGAAGCGAAGGTGTGATGCTTTGACGTGATGACTTTGGAATTTTGATATGTGGATCCTACAACCGGTATAAACAACTAGAAGTGTTCCAATGATGACGACTCGATCGAAGGTGTCATGATGATGATCCATAAGGATGGGTTTGTCAAAGGGAACACTTGAGTAGAATGAGGAAGTGTTCTACTATGGACAGTGGGATGAGGATGGGTTCTGCTATGAGGAATAGAAATAAGTGGAGCAAGGAAGGGTTCAGATACACATACGAAGAGATCATTGATACACGAAGTGTTTCTAGTGTACTCACAACTAAGGGTATTTAGAGGATGCTCAGTGGGTACTTAATCAGTTACCCTGGATTAAGGAAGGAATATGTGTACCCTGGATCAAGGATGAGTTCTAATGTCCAGCATCTGTGTGGCTAGTGCTCGGGTACCTAGAAATTAGGGTTTTCCATCAATCCCTGGTAAATGAATGATTATAAAAGTTATCATATATCCAAAGTACTTGAGTGATAGCGAGGATTGTTTGATGGATGATATGGTTGCCATGTTTGTTTGTTGCTCCAGGGTCGTCATAGGATGTAAGTATTATGGAGGGGGATAAATTGACACCAGAATGATGTACTTAGGATGTTGTACACCTTATGATTATAGTATGTTAGCATATATTATCAAGTGCTTACTCTTTGGATGAAGGGATAAGTCATGTATGATTCTTCGTACCATTGTTCCTTACTATATCAGTTTTCATAACATTTTGAGACTTTCATATCGCTCAAACCGGGCTGCTGTCTGACTTGAGGTTTTATGCTTTGCTTATTATTATCTCGGGTTCTCTTAAATGAATAGACTATATAATAGGTGTAGGTGACATATGGAGCTATATAGGTGGACTAGCAGAAGGCGATGCTTTCTCGTACTTATATTTGGGCTTATTATTACTGAATTCCGCTGCACGAGCCTAGACAGTGTTCGTTTATTTTATTTAGAAACAGTCTACCTTTTGAGTTTATTTATCAGTTGTATAAACTTTGCTACTATTTTGTATAACTGTGTGAACCTGTGCTCTCTCCTTTTTATGGTTTATTTGGTTAGTACCATCTCACCTATTTTCTATTTATAACGATTATTATATTTTATTCGATGTGTTGTGAGATATACGATAGGTTCTATAATTGTTTTATTTACTTTATGGCCCATGAAAATCATCATATATTGGCCGGGAACTATTGTAGCATGCTATACAAATATATTGGGAATCGAAGGTGTAGGACGGTCATCACAATATATAACCATTATATGTATATCACTTATACCCTTAGTTTTCATGTACGTACAAAATCTTTTCTCTTCAAAAATAAGGACCGCGCCATCTCCTTTTTTTCATCCCGCTAACCAGTCCCATCCCTCTTCATCAAATCAGCCGTGTCCTTCCTCTCCCATACTTGTACCTCCTTCTTATTCTATCCCCTTGTCAGAACCCACCATACCTCCAACTTCTATTCCAAACAATCCATCTCTATCAGCTTCTCTCCCCTTGTCGGCCTCCCCCATACCCCCTTCAGTTGTTCCGTGTCGACCTTCACCAAATCCGCATCCTATACCACCGTCAAACCCCCCTCGATCGTGGAACTCTCTTTTTAAAGCCAAACCCAATAATGCTGGAAAATACGTGCCTCGAGAAATACAACTAGACTACAGTGGTGAAGCTATTGTACCTCCTGATGATGTTGTACAAGCTGGAAATGCTATGTGGAATGAGTATCTTGTCGGTTTTTTCCTAGATACCCCATTGCCATATGCTACTGTTCTATACTACCTCAAAAAGGTTTGGAAATTAAGTGGTTCGATATCGGTAAAATCTGATGGCTTCCTGTTTTTGTTCAAATTTTCCAACGATGAAGATAGGGCCAGAATTTCTGAAGCAGACCCAGTGGTGATGAGGAATAAATTATTTATTGTGAAGCCGTGGGATGTAAACATTGGCAACAGCTGTAGTAGCATAAAATCAGTACCGGTATGGATTAAACTAACCAACATCCCATTGTATGCATGGTCTCCATTGGGAATTAATTGGCTAGCTTCTAGAGTAGGAAAGCTTCTTTGTTTGGATACATCAACTGAAAAATTTGAGCGTATCTCATTTGCGAAATGTTTAGTTGAAGTAAATCCAAATCAAGAATTGCCAGATAAATTTACTGTTAAATTACAAAATGGTTCGGTTCAAGTTGTTAATGTTATTTACTTGTGGAAACCAGAGATATGTACATTGTGCAAGGAGTTTGGACATCAACCGAGTAACTGCAAAAAGGTGGAAAATGAAAAGAATGTAGAACAAAGTGCAAATACCGAGCAACAGAAAAAAGATGATGATGGCAGGATTATGATGAAAAAGGGGCAAAATACTGTTAAACAAAACAATATGAAACAGATATGGCAGAAAGTAAACAAGTACAAAGGTAAAAAAATCAATAATTGTGAAGTAATTGAAGAAGCAGACATGATGATACCAGGTGTAAAACAAAAATTAAATGAAGTAGGTACTAATGAAAGAGACAGGGTTATTGATAAGGCAAATATAACACAAGGAGATGTGCATGTTGGTGTTGTCAGCACATGTAACATGTACAACTTGCTTCAAACAGATGAGGAAGAACAAGGAATAATTGATTTGCAAGAAAAAGAGGAAGGTGAAATAACTGATGAGTTAAAATGCACAGAGCAACATACAGAGACAAGCAAGAATACAAGCTCTACTGAATATCAAACTTCCTCTGTAATACTAGTTCAGACAACTACACAAGTAGAGCAGGAAACAAACATGAAAGAAAATAACACAAGTGGAAGTAACAAGCAAATTGAATATGAAACTGCTGAAGAATTTGCACCAACTAGTACTATTGCTACAGAACTTGACAAAACATGGTGCAACTCATTTGAAACACAGATATTACAATTAGTAACCTCCATGCATGCTGAACAATCTCAACCTTCTTCCCAACCCCATTACAAATTTCCCATACAACTCCCTGGATGGCCATCCAATCATCCCAAACCATCTTCAACCAACTCCCACCCTAACTCTCAGCCAACCACCCCCCTAGCATGCCAAGAAGGAAGATTCAAACAAGATCAAGATCTCTGTCAGCCCAGAGAAGGAACACCACCACCACACCTCTATAATTAATTATGTATACAAAAATAGCAACATGGAATTTAAGAGGAGCTCATAGCAATCTGAAACTTGATCAAGTAAACAAATATATATCTGAGTATAATATCTGTCTTATTGGCCTACTTGAAACTAAGCTAAACCTTACCCTATCCCAAAAAGCAGTCAACTACATTAATCCAAATTGGTCCATACATCATAACCTTGATGCTGCTGCATATGGTAGAATTCTAGTCATTTTTAACCCCTCTGAACTAACCCTTTCTCCCATTCTGTCTTCTAGACAATCCATACATTTTCATGTGCTTCATTCCCAAACCCAGACCTCTTTCTATTTAACTATTGTGTATGCTGACAACTCAATAAACTCAAGAAATGCCTTTCTCAAAACATTGCCACCATTAAGACAAGCTTCACACCCTTGGCTGGTTTTGGGTGATTCAACACCTGTTATGGATATAATGACAAGTTTGGTGGCATCCCACTTACACCCAAAGAGCTTGATCCTATCAACCTATCTGTTTTTGAGTCTGAGTTATTATTAGTGAATAAATCAGGAGCCAAGTACTCATGGAATAATAGAAGTAGAAGTGGTGTTCGAACCTTTACCACAATTGACCGTGCCTTTTGCAATTTTCAAGCCCTTTCTCTTTGGCCAACTCTATCTGTTTACCTCCCACATCCCATTCTATCTGATCACTCCCCTCTAATATTGTCACTTGGAAACCATTTGAGAAGAGAAAAGAGAAGTTTCAAATTTTTTAATGCTTGGGTTAAGCACGATCACTTTCTAGTTTTAGTTTCCCATGAAAATGCAGTATTTTCTTGCTTTGGTAACCCGATGTTTAAGTTTTGCAGGAAACTCAAGTATATTAAGCAAGCTATTAAACAGTGGGCTACAACAACATTTTGTAATGGTGGTCTGCTGTCTACAACTCTTACGCAACAACTGAAGACTACGCAAGACTTTATGATGGAATACCCACTTGACATTCAAGCAGCTGATGAGGAGAGGAGATTATTTATGGAGGTTAATACAGCACTGCAAATGGAAGCCAACATGAAGAGACAACAACTGCATAAAAGATGGATTGTTGAAGGTGACAAAGACACAAAGTATTATCATGATTCAATTAAAGTAAAGCAAGCAAGAGAAAATATACATTGTATAACTGATGAACAAGGCACACTGCATTCAACCCCTGATACAGTTGACCAAGCTTTTATTCAATATTTCACTAAGCAATTTGGAAATCATGATGGCTTTCTACCTGATCTTGACTTAATATCTAATACTGCTCTCCCAAGCATCACATCCCAGGAAGCATCATCTCTTATGAGGCCTGTCACTGATGAGGAAATCAAGACAACCCTATTCTCCATGAACAAACATTCATCAGGAGGGTCAGATGGATTAAATGTTGTATTTTTTATATCCACATGGAGTATCCTTGGCAGTGATTTTTGCAAGGCTATTCACAATTTCTTTAACAAATGCAAAATTCTTGGAGAAATCAACTGCACCAATATTGCTATTATCCCCAAGGTCTCTCCAGCTACTAGTGTTACTTCTTATAGGCCCATTTCATGTTGTAATGTGGTGTACAAGTGCATATCTAGAATACTTGCAACCAGGTTAGTTTCTATGCTCCCTACCGTTGTCTCAAACAATCAATTAGCATTTTTACCAAATAGGGACATTATTGATAATGTTCTCTTGGCTCAAGAACTTCTCAAAAGTTATGGTAAAAGTTACGGCCCTCCTGTAGCTGCACTTAAAATTGATATATCAAAGGCTTACGATTCTATACATTGGGAATCCATAGTCAGGATTATGGCAGTGATGGGATACCCAAAAAAATTTGTGTCTTGGATATATGTCTGTATATCCACTCCATCATACTCTGTTGTAATAAATGGAAGACCTGTTGGCTGTTTTAGGGGTAGTAAAGGAATAAGGCAGGGGGACCCGTTATCATCATACTTGTTTTTGTTGGTCATGGAGGTGTTAACTGTTATCCTCAGAACTAGTTACACCAATAAGAACATAAAGTATCACCCAAAGTGTTCTCATCATCAGATTACATCTATCATGCTGATGATGTTATGATGTTCACAAAACCTGAGTTGCCTTCTTTGAATGGTATTAAGGATGCATTGCATACTTTTAACAAAATGACTGGCCTATCAATAAATCAAAACAAATCATCATTGCTTGTAACTGGTATCAGTCCTGGTCTGGCTGCTGACCTCCACCAACAGTCTGGATTCTCTACCATGGCAAATGACATGAAGTACCTTGGTCTTCCTATAATAACCAAAAGAATAACAAAGGATGACTGTTTTCCATTATACTACAAAATAACCTCTGTTATGTCAGCTTGGGAAAATAGGTACTTAACTCAAAGTGGAAGGCTTGTACTCATAAAATCTGTAGTCTTCTCTTCTATTGTTTACTGGGCTCGAACTATGATTCTACTAGTTAAATTATTGCAACTTGTCAGATCAGCAATGAACAGATTCTTTTGGACTGGAAGTATACACAACAGAAAATTAGTGCCTTGTGCATTTTCCAAATTTGAGGCACCCATGAAATTAGGTGGGCTGGGAGTATTTGATGTCAAGAAGTGGAACATTGCAGCTATAAGTAAACAGTTTGATGCTCTCATTAATAGAAGAAGTAGTTTATGGGTTGAATGGACGTGGCATTACAACATAAAGAACAGGCATTTCTGGATTATGGAAATCCCACAGCTGTGTAGTTGGACTTGGAGAAGCTTGCTGAAGTACAGAGAAGTCTATCTTCCTATGATACATTATCCAGTAAATGTCAGAGCTGCAGTTAATTTTTGGAATGACCCATGGGTTAGAAATGGCCTAATCTTATCTAAATTATGTTCATACTCTCAGATTATTCAAACTGGTATTCATTTTACAGCTTATGCTAATGCCTTCTTACATAATCGTAAAATACAGTGGCCTTACAGCAGTAACCATGTTATTCAGCTAATATGGTCTGATATACAACAGATTACTTTCAGTGACTTGCAAAGTAATATTGTGTTATGGCACAACAAAGCACACTCTGTCAAAGAAGTTTACAAATCCCTTACTGATAGTGTTCCCCTACCTGCTACTAAATGGTATGAAGTTATTTGGACTACTGACTCTGTTCCATAGGATAATTTAATGATGTGGAAAGTGTTAAACAGTGCCTTACTTACAAGAAGTCTAATGCATAAGTTTGGGATGGCATGTTCAACACAGTGCTTGTTTTGTGAAATTCAAGAAGAAACTACTGATCACTTATATTTTGATTGTCCTGCTTTGCAACATATCTTACAAAAGATCGGTGGTCTCACCGGTATTAATCTTTCTGGTCATACTACAAGAATTGTGGAGTATTATATACAAAGCTACTAGGTGGAGAACTGAGCATGGAAGAGTTTTGGCAGTTTGCTTGAAAGTATACATGGCTGTGATATGGAGTGAAAGAAATACCATAGTTTTTGAAAATGTAAGAAGAAATGAAAATGATCTATGGAATGAAGTCAAGTGCCGCACCTACAAGCTTTTGAAGAACAGTGCTGGTATCTACCCTCAGTCATTGATTCACGTTTGGGCTTGATAGTGATGTTTTTTATCCCTTGTATGTATTTTCTAATTTTTTTTCAGCCTTATGTTTTACCTCTGTTGTTCTTTTTTTATTGTTGTTTGCAATAAAACTGGTAGGGGCCCAGTTAACCCCGCTGGCTTTGCCAAAAAATAAACTATGACATTTATAAACAATTTTATTGCAGCAATGTTGGTCGAATATTATGAATTATAGTTGTGACTCCTATGCATGAATTCAACCCTCGGTAATGCTTATAAAAAATTAAAATACTAAAGCCTATACCGACTTTATTGAAGCACCATAGTGAATATGAGTTTGGCTTCTTATAAATCATAAAGGTGGAGTCATACTTTAATCATATTTTAAAGTTGTGCCTTTAAGATACGATATGTTGTGCATGTTATCTCCCTTCATCATCACTATGTCACTTGGACATCTAGTACGTGGTCTAAATTCAGAACTCTAGTAATATATTTAATTGTGAAATTCAACTTTCAATATCAATTAGTTCTATCTAATAACATTTATCGATTAATAAAACTAATTTGGTGAAAGACTTTGATTTTGAGTCAAATTTCAATCACGGTGGTAGTTACCTTTTTAACAAAGGCGATGAATCCACTTTTGAGTACAAGAACTCCTAGAAGTTTCAACTTATATCAAATCAATGCATGCTGAGAGCTATGAGAAGATGCAAAAGCTAGTCAATGCTCCTATTTGTGTCGTAGGAATTAATCAAGTTGAAACAAGTCCAACACTCCCAACACCGAGTCGCTCCCAAGAGAATGCAAGAGCCAGTCAACGCTTCCATTCATACAAGGACTTAGGTCAGAATCATCAAAGATCTAGTCTTCTTGGCAAGGACCTGAGGACTTATAACAACATGGAACAAACAAGTCCATCCCCAGTGGCAAGCGAGAGCGAGCGATACAACTATACTAGTCCTTTCCATGTCGACAAACTAACATATAAGAATCAAAGGAGACTAGACCTTGTGTTCGAGCATAGATGTTCATTCCAGTTAAATATTTCATAGAACGCATGGTCTATGCACTAGATCAAAGCGAGTTAGAGCCCACTACGGGGAGTGGTAACGAAGACCCACAAGACCCCCTCTTATGCAACAAAAACCAAAGTTAGCCCTGCCATAAAGCTTTAAACTATTGTCTTAGATAATGATAATTAAAGTTGGCCCTGCCATAAAGCTTTAAACCATTGTCTTAAACAGCGATGACCAAAGTTGGACCATCTAGAATGGTATGAAGCTAGGTCCGAGAGTGGAAACAGAGTTAATAAATTTTGTTAGATAGAGAATAGGCGTGTTCTCTTGGGGACACACTAACATAACCGACATGGAACCTTCTATCATATGCCATGCCTTTTACATCGATCCTAAACTCATCCAATTAATAAGAAAATAAGACCTCTCAACCTGGAAAGTTAAAAGGCTTTGAAAGAAGAGGGCGAGAAGCTCCTCCATAATGGGTTCATTAAAGGGTCTGAATATCTAGTATGGATGCTAACCTCGTATTGATTCGTAACCCCCAATAGTATTTGGAGAACACACATCGACTTCTCTAGCCTTAACAAAGCCTGTATGAATGACAACCTCCCTCTTTCCTGCATTAATCATCTCATGGACACAACTAGAAGACAGAAACTGCTGACCTTCATGAATGCTTACTTGGGATATAATCGGATCACTATGCACGACCTCAGCCAGGAGCACACTTCGTTCATCGCCAACACCATAATTTAATACTACAAAGATATGCCTTTTCCATTTTTGGAGGGAAACTAACCAAAAGCCTATAACAAAGATGTTTATCGAGCATATAAGGAAGTCAATAGAGGTCTACATCAACAATATGTTGGTAAAATCTGAAAAAGCCGAGGGGCATATACATAACTTGGCCAAGACCTTTGGCACCCTCTAAAAATATGATATGAAGCCGAACCTGAAGAAGTGCTCATTTGTCGTTCTTTATGGAAAATTCTTAGGGTATGTGTTAATTACGAAGGAGATTAAGGCCAAGTCGAAAAACAACATGGCAATTTAAGACATGCAAGCCCTCACACTCTCATGATCAGTAGTGAGCAACGAGACATTCTGATGACCATACTGTTGAAATATTTGTGAGCAGGGAACTCCCTAAAGATCACAAAGAAGCTAGAAAAATCCTTTATTAGGCACCTAGCTAATGGCCATGGAAGGAAAATTATAATGAAGAGGATACTCATCCCCACTCCAATGATGCATCAATCAAGCCAAAGTCGAATACATCATAAAAGAACTACTTAAAGTCTTCTATGCGGCCATGTTAGGGGGAAGCCTTATAAAGAAAGCTTCCTGGTAGGGGTAATACTGACCAACACTGATAAAGTATTTTATGGACTATCTAAGAAAGTGCGACCAGTGCCAATGGTTTGCCAAGAATCCCAAACCTTTGCTAACCTACTAACCCCAATGACCTACCCATGGTCGTTTGACATGTAGGAGATCGACTTGATTGGAAAGATCACAAATGCATAGAGAATATAATCATGCTATTGTCATTATCAACTATTTTACCAAATGGGTTGAGGTAGAGCCCCTCTAATTGTCACTACGCCTAGAATCCTTAACTTTGTCATAAAGAATATCATCTACATGTTTGGTCTCTCAAAGAAGATTATCACCAACAACGATGCCTAATTTGAACGTTCCTTGGCTTTTATTAAATAAACAGGACTGGAAAGTGCTTCACCTCTATTCTCAACCCCTAAGCCAACAGCCAGTGGAGGCAATCTGTAAAAAAATAAAATCAAAGCAACCTTAAAGAAGCACTTAACCAACACCAAAGGAAAATAGGTCAAAGACCTCCCGCTCATACTCCAAGCATATAGATACTTCATTTGGACATCAATAAGACACTTGCCTTTTTCCATAGCATATGGGTATGAATAAAAGCTGCATGTAGAGGTAGATGTCCCCTCACCGTGGCATCCAACCCCCAATCTAAAAAATAAAGAACTGTTGCGATTAGGCATCATACCCTGGACGAGCAGATAATGGAAGCAAAGGTTCAGACTGAAGCCCGCAAAAGAAAAGTTGCTAAAAACTTTAACTCCAAGGATAGGAAAATAAACTTCATAGTAGGCTACCTCATCTAGTAATGAGTCTTCGCCGACACAAAGAATTCAACTAGTAGAGTTTCAAGCCCAATTAGGAGGATCGCATGTAATCAGTCTTGCCTTGACTAATGAAGCATACCGCCTCACCTAACTGAAAGGAAACAATGTCCCTTGAACTTGGAACCTAGAACATCTTAGAGCATACTATATTTAACCAATTTTGTTCGCTAAATTACAGGATAATTAACTTTGGTAGTCAATGTGTGCAAGAAATGAATAAAACTTCTCTCCAAGCACTATAGCACACTATCGGTGAAACCATGTGAGCTCAGCACTCATGGTTGAGAATGCACTAAAAGGCAAGCACTACACATGAATGCCCCTTTCTAGTGGATCCGATGCATAGATGGCTCGACCACCCAAGCATGGCCTAGATTCATTCATTTAAAGTGTATCCAGATGTTCTCTTAGGTGCATAATAGGGCATCAGTAAAATAATGGTGTGACCACCCATTTTATGGCCCCAATTCCTTCATTCATAGTGTCACACATTACCTTAGGGTAGAATAGGGAACTAATGCAAATATATGTATGAGTATTCATGTAGAAATCCTAATTCTTTCATCCGTAGTGTTGCCCGCTCTACCGAAATAGAGTGGCCTCCACATGATGTGGATTAACCAAAAAACTTTCCTTCTCTAGTAAGTTAGAATGGCCCCTCCATCTTAGGGATCTTCCAAGACAAACCGTCATGCTCCACTAAGTCCAGAGTGGCCTTACTACGATTCGGCTCGACCAAGATGAACCTTCCTACTCCACCAAGATGGAGTGGCCACATCACATAGGACATGGCTAAGAAAAACCTTCACTCTCCACTAAGATGGAGTATCCCTACCATGATGAGGCTCAACTAAAGAAAAATCCATTCCCCTAAAAGAAAATCATGACCAAAAAGAAGGAAAAAAGGAAACCCCACGTATGTACGCAAGTCAAATTACAAAGTTAGGCCATAACTCATGTATGGGAGAGCTTAGGAGAAATGGTCCTATGGGGTCTTCTGACGATCCTGACTCGACCTTCGAAAATCGGCACCGAATACGACACTCGTATTCCAATGCCGCAGATCCAAACGTCGAATCTGGTTCATCTGAGCTTATAACACAATAAGTATAACAACACAACGGAAGAAAAAGAATGAATATCAATATAAACAACATTGATAAAATATCCAGATATACAACAATGATATCAAAATGATACAAGAATATCATAGACAATAAACAACAGCGGAAAACGAATAGCAAAAGCGATAACTCCAATATCAAACTGCAACTCCAATCCAATGCTCCAAAGCCACTAGCTCGAACCACCATCATGTTGCACAAAGATAAGCAAGTCTCGTCCATGAATCCAAAGACTCCAATACCCAAGATCTCCAAAGAATACCAGAGAGGAAGCTGAAAGCTACCGAATCGATATCTATATCTATTATCTGAAAAACCCAACTCTAGACTGCCCGTGTGGAAAATTGCGGGAACCCAGAGTTTAGGAAGGGAACAATAAACTCCGGGTCAGTCATGGGACTGGTATGAGCAAAAAAAAAATTTATCCTTTAAGAAACAATAAAAGAATTTAAACTGAAATCCGCAATGATTTTTTTTTGAAAATGAAACTAACATAAGGCCTCCCACCACACACACCATGCAAACGCAGAATTGGAGGAGATTTCTCCTTATGATAGTCAAAAATGCTTGATACGCGAAAACCATTTGATATTATTATTAGTGCATAGTAGAAAACATTTCGAAAGTATAATATTAATCTTATCCATCATAGGCATTCCGCACTTATGCCTACTATAGCTACCATGTTCAATAGCAGGTTACCACCACATTCCTGGCAGGTTATACAACTAAAACCGCACTGGGTGCGTATTGTTTCTTTGGATTCTCCAACACATGGTCAGGCCAAGGAACTTTCCATTGCCACATGGGTACGCCTCTGGAGGGACACCCGAGAACCTAACCGGATCTCTGCCAACACATGGCCGGGTTACCTCTGCAAAAATAGGTAACTACTACACGAGTATGCCATCCCCCGGTGGTAAACAACCTTTATCCGAGGATCCTCGATACCAACAATCACAAAGTAATATATATTTGCGATATCCACATAAGTTAAGTATCTGGGATCCATACCATGATGCCACTTCTATCCAGAAGGAAATGAACATACCTTAAGGGGCGCTACCCCCTATAACCTTGCCGCATTCTTCTTGTTTCGACCATTCCGGGGTGTGAGGCTCGACGAAGTCTCGTCCACAAAGCTACGTTTTTCACAAAAGCCATGCTTTGATCAATAAATGATCAGCAACACTTCGTATGCCACATAACCAAATTGGGAATGTATCACTAGTAACCATCAACTACATAACCTTTGAGCTCGTACGTCTCAGAGAAGGGTGTTAAGCTAAGAGAATAAATCTCCGCCACCAAACAGAAATATATTTGATAGAAACCGGTTTTACCTTTCAAAGTGTAACGTCAGACACACATCTATACAAGTCTGTTCCGGGTTCGAACAGAACCGAAGGCACTTCAAAAGAAGCCCTTGCAATCCGGATAATCCCTAATCACATCCAGACTCCCCATCACAAAGGGTGATCAAATTTCTATACCGCGGACCAGTCGGTGCATAGACATTCGACGGGTTATCCTTTCGTTTTCGGAAATATCTGGTCTTCACCACCGGTCTTCAAATGCTATCCATATAATCGTATCATTATTCGGAATGGGTTATATGACACAAAGGTCCTCTTCCGGCTAAACCGAATAATGAGCGCAATATTTACAATCATATGGATAATGGGATTTCAGTTAAGTCAAAACTTTAAAACCCAAAACTTTTCTTTCAAATGGTTTAAAAAAATTACCATTTACAAATCTTTTAAACAAAAAGATTTACCTCCAGAAACCTGTCAAAGGTTTAAACAATTTCCACACTTTAATCTTTTAAACAAAAGATTCACTTTTAAAACCCCTTTTTAATTTAAAAACAAGGTTCACTAATCTTTAACAGAGATTCATTTATAGCCTTTAAAAACAATTCCATTTCAAGTTGTATTAACTCATCCGGTCTTTAAATTAAAGACTCATTTCATAGCTTTTAAAATAATTTTCAAAGATTCATTCATAACTTTCAAAACAATTCTTGTTTCAAATCTTTTATATATAAAAGATACACCATTTAAAAATCCTCTTCAATTTCAAAATAGTGTTCAACTATCTTTCACAAAGATTCAATTATAGCTTTTCAAAACCATTCAATTTCAAATTTGAAATCTTTTCATCATAATTTTGGAAATTCTTTCTTTATATAAAAGATATTATTATTTCAAATCTCTTGTTTTCGTTTTTGAAAACCCAATTATATTTGCATGAGTTAAGGCTTTTCAAATATAAATTTGGGTTAAATTCAAATTCTCAAAACAATACTTTTAAAATGGTTTAAAAACCCATATAAATACCTTTTATAACTTGTATAATCTTTTTAAACCAAAATTTCCAAATCATTGAATTCAATTTCAAATATTGAATTCAAACTTAATCAAAATATTCCAGATTTCAAACTAAATCAAGTTATTTAAAATAACTTTTATCTTCAAAACTCCTTTTCAATTATTTTTCAAATTCAACCCAATTTCATTTCCAAAATAATTTGGATTCAAAATTCAAACTTCAAAAACCGTTTCAATATATTAAATTCAAATATCTGTGACTTAGCTAACTTCCTCCCGAAATCCATATTTGTGTGTGTATAGTGTGGTTCAGGGGTTTCACACACAATAGTGCAACAACATCAACCATTACGAATTCAAACATAGAAATATCAATAAGCGGTATAATTTATAATGCTTATCTTCATTTACATATCATAGATATATATCACAGATAATAAATTACATTACAGATGATTAATTTCATCACAGAATAAATTACATCACAGTTCACAAAACAAAATAATTCATATCACACATTATCACAAATCGAGGACATCAATCAATTCAAAGCACTTCATAGAATCCTAAAATCCATGAGTAAGATCAATTAATTATCTGATTTATTTAAATCAGATTAATTACTTATGAATAAATTTTTAATCCTGGTTAATTAATCATTAATTAATTACAAACCATTTTGATTAATTACTCTTTAATCATTAATTAACCTTTAAATAAATAAATAATCCTTTGATTTATTAATCTTAATTAATTTCAATAATTAATAAATTAATTCTTAATTAATTATCCTTAATTAAAATAAATGATTATTCCCAATCATTTTCATAAATTATTAATTATCTTTAATCAATAAATTGATTATCACTAATTATTATTGATTAAGTCTTAATCACCATCATAAATTAAATCATTTCTTAATTAATTATCTTCATAAATTAGAAATTAATCCACCTTTAATTATTAATTTATTAATTAGCCTTTAATCAAATTCTTTAATTAATTAACCTTTAATTAATTAATTATTCTCAAATTAATTACCTTAATTAACTAATCACATAAATTAATTATTCTTTAATTAATTTTTTTATTACTTGATTAATCAACCCTTAGTCATTTATTTAATTATCATCAATTACTTTCATCAAGTAATTATCTTTAAGTTAATTAGTAATCAAAACATTATTTAAATTAAACCATTTAGCTTAACTAATTACTTAATTTCATCATTTGAATATATTTAATTTAAAAACTTGAAATCATTTCTATACAAGAACATTGATTAACTAAAGTTTAATACCACGCCATTTCAAAACATTTGTTAGTTAATTAAATACCAAAACAATTCCTATTTAAAAACATTTAACTTTAAATATCTAAAAGTTGAACTCGTTTTGAAATCTTGTTTTACCTTTTCTTTACTATTAAAAAAAACTTCCCAAACCTGGTTCATATTTCTGTTAGAATTTTAAACCTGAAATCAAATTTACTTTTCAAAAATTAAAAACTAGTACTCAATCTAATACAATACAAACTCAAATGAAGTTAACTCAAGCAACTACATGGGCCAATGCCCATCATCCCCGGAACCATCTTCGAGGTTATCATCTCCTCTCTTGAACCCAAATCCCCTGACACAAACGTCCACATGTGCACGTGTACGCCCAAACTGGCAATCTCCGATCAGGAAGTTGATCATCAACAAGTCAACGACCATCTAAACGAACACCCCAAACCCTCAGTTCCCACGAATTCGTGAGGAAACGAAATCGAGCAAGTTGAAGCAAACCTGGAACAAACCCAAATTGACAAACCGCCTCGCCGCTGACGAACCATGCCACCAGAACCTCTGCAATTCCATATAGAGGAACGTCACACCCCTAAGCCTCTATCCCCCTAGGTCTGATCCCACTCGATGCCACGATGACGTCACGACGATCTTATCTTTGCCCTCGACCAAAATTAGGGTTAAAACCTCAAACCACTATCGCGACGCCACCACGATAATTTATAAATTCTCTGACCATTTTTCTTATGATCACTGATGCTCTGGCTAGCTTCACCAAGGATCACGACTCCCCAAACTTTGTCGTTCGCCGGAAATTGATTGAAATGTGTTTTCTTCTCAATTCGAATTATCTCAATGTTCCCAAGTTCAAAATTTATAATTTTAATACCTAAATTCATCATTTCCTATTACAAATCATAATTTGAAAACCAAACGTGAATTCATAAACATTGATTTTTCTTCCTGTCTTAATATATTGACTGTATTTTCCATTCCCCAGATAAATTACTTAATAATTTCCCTTGGTTTTATTTTTAAAATTTGTATCATATCAAAAAGAAACAATTTTCTTTTAAACATCATAGGTTAAAAGAGATCAGAGGAAGAGGATTAGAATTTTAACTAAATTTTCTAAACCTGTAAAATAAACAGAAGTGTAACTCTTCTGTTTCCTAAACATGCATACAAAAATCTCCTACATATATTTATTTCATATTTTTTCTTGGGATTACTTTTAAAAATAATTTTATGATGTTATATCATCTTCTTTTTAGGATTCCAGTTAGTTTATAAAATTTCTTTTTTATCCCCATATGTTTAGAACAGAGGCAGCAAACAAGCATACACACAAACCACATACATATACAACATGCAGGCATTTTTACACAAGTATACTAGCATATTCACATCATAACTTCTAGCAATGATTAAAACACCAAGATAATAATGGTTTCAGGGGTCTGGTCACCTGTCATGCTTGTAAACAGAGAAGCAAACTTGGCCCCGAGTGTTTGGGAAGAACAGAAAAACAAAGCCTGGACTTGCATGTTTGAGATTATTATTGATTTGAATCTGCTACTTGTTGTTTGCCTTGATAAATTTTGAAATGTATTCACGCTTCAGGTTGAAGTTTGATTTAAATGTTTTTTCTTTTCAGGTTGAATTCATTTCCAGGTTGAAAACTCTGAATCTAGGTTTAAGCCTTTGAACATTTGAAATTGGGTTTTGATTTTTTTGTGTTTCAAGGTTTTCATTTGATCTGAAGCATTTTGATTCAGTTTTTCACATGAAAGAAAATAAGCTTGTTTTTTTCTTTTTCTTTGATATTTACATTTTTAAAAGAAATAGCATGCCACTTGTTCCTTTGATGTTTATTTATTCTACACTTGTTAATCCTTTTATTGAATTGCTTACAAATGTCTTAAACTATCCATTTTATGTTTATATCCCTACTTCAATTAAATTTTAAATTATATTTAAAACCCTTGTTTCTAATATATTTACAAGTTATGCTTTAAACCTTAATTTATTTTATATTTACAAACTTATATTAGGAATCATATTTTAAAATGGTTTAATTCCAATTTATACTAATTATGGGTTTAAATGTTATGTACTTATAAATGAATAAATAATCAAATACCTTTCCATAAATATATTTTATATTCCATTTATCATCTATTTCTTTTAAAGTTCAAATCAAATTCTTATTTATAACAAACACATATCCTATTATCTTTGAAATATAAAGTTTGATATATCCAATATTTATTTATAAAAACTTATTCTGAAATTCCAAATCAAATTCTATTTATAATCCATTGGATTTCAAATCAATTAATTTTATTTACAATTAATTTATTCAAAATATTTATTTCAAAATTTCTAATTAGAATTCTATTTAAAGATCATATTCACATTCATTTATATTTTTAGTTTTAAATCCTTATGTTAAAATAAATTATGTAATATATTTCCTTATGCATATATATATATATATAGTTTTAATAGAAAGTATTAAATACTTTTATTCATTTTCAAACTTATATCTTTAAATAAGTATTTATCTATATAAATAAACAAACTTGTATACACATATGTACACTAGAACTTATTCTTTAAATGGCTTTTAGAAATTTAAATTATATTAAATTTAAATCATAACTTCCAAAATACATATTATATATATTAAAATTAGAAAACAATTTCTTATTATCTTTAAAATATAGTTTTAAGTCCTATTTATTTTCTAAGATATTTATCCTTGAATTTCAATCTCACAATTCAATTTAAAATTAATTCTATATACAGATATCTGATTAAATTTGGAAAAATTCACATTTATTCATAATTTGATTACAAAAATTAAATTAATTGTTAAATTAAACTTGTTCAAAATTCGGGAATGTTACAGATTCCCCCTTAGAAAATTTCATCCTCGAAATTTGTAAGGGAGACAACAAAAGAATATAGAGAGATAAAGAGATGAATTACCAAATTGAACTGAATATCTATCTTACATTTGGCTTCCCAAATCAGAATATCGATAATGGATACAAGAACGAATCAAGATACTCGGGTCACCAGATCTACGAATATACAAGGGTATTGGTTAGTTTGAAGATATCTAACCACTCGTAGAATATACCAGGACCCAATAGAATAAACAGATATATGGATGCAATCCAAATCTTTTAGTTTAAACAACCAAAATATACCTATCAACCATAGCAACCATAGCAAACAATTCGTCAAAACAAACAATTCTGACCCATCTGGAGTTTGTGTCCCATGCAAATATATCAAAGCTTCTTCCTGGAGCTGCCAGGAATCATCAAAGAATTGAAAATAGACGATGATCAAAGAAATTGATAGAAAATTGTTTCCGCTATTGCAGGGTACTGACCATTTGTTGTGGTACTCCCATGTCCCCTATCTCGTCCTCTTCTTGCACTCATACTTACTATCAATGAATAGTAAGAGAATTTACTGAGGCACCTTAACGGATATCTTAGGGATATACTCATTCAAGGATATACGTCACCCTATCTCTAATGAGTTAGTTAATGTGTTATACTCCTGAGCTAAAGTTTCAACCTTCAGCTCTGATACCAAATCCGACGACCCTGACTCGACCTTCGAAAATCAACACCGAATACAACACTCGTATTCCAATGTCGCAGATCCAAACGTCGAATCTGGTTTGCCGAGCTTATAACACAATAAGTATAACAACACAGCGGAAGAAAAAGAATGAATATCAATATAAACAACATTGATACAATATCCAGATATACAACAATGATATCAAAATGATACAAGAATATCAGAGATAATAAACAACAGTGGAACACGAATAGCAAAAGAGATAACTCCAATATCAAACTGCAACTCCAATCCAATGCTCCAAAGCCACTAGCTCGAACCACCATTATGTTGCACAAAGATAAGCAAGTCTCTTCCATGCATCCAAAGAATCCAATACCCAAGATCTCCAAAGAATACCAGAGAGGAAGCTGAAAGCTACCGAATCGATATCTATATCTATTATCTGAAAACCCAACTCTAGACTGCCCGTGTGGAAAAACATAGGCACCTAGAGTTTAGGAAGGGAACAATAAACTCCGAGTCAGTCATGGGACTGGTATGAGCAAACAAAAACATTTTATCCTTTAAGAAACAACAAAAGAATTTGAATTGAAATCAGCAGTGCTTATTTTTTTGAAAATGAAACTACCATAAGACCTCCCCCCACACACACCATGAAAACGCAGAATTGGAGGAGATTTCTCCTTATGATAGTCAAAAATGCTTGATATGCGAAAACCATTCGATATTATTGTTAGTGCATAGTGGAAAACATTTCGAAAGAATAATATTAATCTTAGCCAGCATAGGCATTTCGCACTTATGCCTAATATAGCTACCATGTTCAATAGCAGGTTACCACCATATTCCATGGTAGGTTATACTATAAAACCGTACTGGGCGCATATTTTTTCTTTGGATTTTCCAACAAATTGTCAGGTCAAGGAACTTCCCATTGCCACATGGGTACGCCTCAGGAGGGACGCCTCGAGAACCTAACCGGATCTCTGCCAACACAAGGCCAGGTTACCTCTGCAAAAATAGGTAACTACTACACGAGTATGCCATCCCCGGTTGTAAACAACCTTTATCCGAGGATCCTCGATACCAACAATCACAAAGTAATATATATTTGCGATATCTACATAAGTTAAGTATCTGAGCTCCATACTATGATACCACTTCTATCCAGAAGGAAATGAACATACCTTAAGGGGCGATACCCCCTATAACCTTGCTGCATTCTTCCTGTTTTGACCATTCCGGGGTGTAAGGCTCGACGAAGTCTCGTCCACAAAGCCACACTTTTCACAAAAGCCATGCTTTGATCAACAAATGATCAACAACACTTCGTATGCCACATTGCCAAATTGGAAATGTATCACTAGTAACCATCAACTACATAACCTCTGAGCTCGTACATCTCAGAGAAGGGTGTTAAGCTAAGAGAATAAATCTCCGCCACCAAACAGAAATGTATTTGATAGAAACCAGTTTTACATCTCAAAGAGTAACGTCAGACACACATCCATACAAGTCTGTTCCGGGTTCGAACAGAACCAAAGGCACATCAAAAGAAGCCCTTACAATCCATATAATCCCTAATCACGTCTAGACTCCCCATCACAAAGGGTGATCTAATCTCTATACCAGGGACCTGTCGGTGCAGAGACATTCGACGGGTTATCCTTTCATTTTCGAAAATATCCGGTCTTCACCACCGGTCTTCAAATGTTATCCATATCGTCGTATCATTATTTGGAATGGGTTATATGACACAAAGGTCCTCTCCCGGCTAAACCGAATAATGAGCGCAATATTTACAATTTATGGATAATGGGATTTCAGTTAAGTCACAACTTTAAAACCCAAAACTTTTCTTTCAAATGGTTTAAACAAATTACCATTTACAAATCTTTTAAACAAAAAGATTTACTTCCAGAAACCTTTCAATGGTTTAAACAATTTGCACACTTTAATATTTTAAACAAAAGATTCACTTTTAAAACCCCTTTTTAATTTAAAAACAAGGTTCACTAATCTTTAACAGAGATTCATTTATAGCCTTTCAAAACAATTCCATTTCAAGTTGGATTAACTCATTCGGTCTTTAAATTAAAGACTCATTTCATAGCTTTTAAAACAATTTTTAAAGATTCATTCATAACTTTCAAAACAATTCCCCTTTCAAATCTTTTATATATAAAAGATACACCATTTAAAAATCCTCTTCAATTTCAAAATAGGGTTCAAGTATCTTTCACAAAGATTCAATTATAGCTTTTCAAAATCATTCAATTTCAAATTTGAAATCTTTTCATCATAATTTTGGAAATTCTTTCCTTATATAAAAGCTATTATTATTTGAAATCACTTATTTCCGTTTCAGAAAACCCAATTATATTTGCATGAATTAAGGTTTTTCAAAATTCAAATTCTCAAAACCATACTTTTAAAATGGTTTAAAAACCCATATAAATACCTTTTATAACTTGTATAATCTTCTTAAACCAAAATTTCCAAATCATTGAATTCAATTTCAAATATTGAATTCAAACTCAATCAAGATATTTTAGATTTCAAACTAAATCAAATTATTTAAAATAACTTTTATCTTCAAAACTCCTTTTCAATTATTTTTCAAATTCAACCCAATTTCATTTCCAAAATCAGTTGGATTCAAAATTCAAACTTCAAAAACCATTTCAAAATATTAAATTCAAATATCTGTGACTTAGCTAATTTCTTCATGAAATCCATATTTGTGTGTGTATAGTGTGGTCCAGGGGTTTCACACACAATAGTGCAACAACATCAACCATTACAGATTCAAACACAGAAATATCAATAAGCGGTATAATCTATAACGCTTATCTTCATTTACAAATCACAGATATATATCACAGATAATAAATTACATTACAGATGATTAATTTCATCACAGAATAAATTACATCACAGTTCACAAAACAAAATAATTCATATCACACCTTATCACAAATCAAGGACATCAATCAATTCAAAGCACTCCATAGAATCCTAACATCCATGAGTAAGATCAATTAATTATCTGATTTATTTAAATCGGATTAATTACTTATGAATAAATTTCAAATCCTGGTTAATTAATCATTAATTAATTACAAACCATTTTGATTAATTACTCTTTAATCATTAATTAACCTTTAAATAAATAAATAATCCTTTGATTTATTAATCTTAATTAATTTCAATAATTAATAATTTAATTCTTAATTAATTGTCCTTAATTAAAATAAATGATTATTCCCAATCATTTTCATAAATTATCAATTACTTTAATCAATAAATTGATTATCACTAATTACTATTGATTAAGTCTTAATCACCATCATAAATTAAATCATTTCTTAATTAATTATCTTCATAAATTAGAAATTAATCCACCTTTAATTATTAATTAGCCTTTAATCAAATTCTTTAATTAATTTACCTTTAATTAATTAATTATTCTCAAATTAATTACCTTAATTAACTAATCACATAAACTAATTATTCTTGAATTAATTTTTTTTATTACTTTATTAATCAACCCTTAGTCATTTATGTAATTATCATCAATTACTTTCATCAAGTAATTATCTTTAAGTTAACCCATTTAGCTTAACTAATTACTTAATTTCATCATTTGAATATATTTAATTTAAAAACTTGAAATCATTTCTATACAAGAACATTCATTAACTAAAGTTTAATACCACATCATTTCTGAACATTTGTTAGTTAATTAAATACCAAAACAAATTATATTTAAAAACATTTGACTTTAAAGATCTAAAAGTTGAACTCGTTTTGAAATCTTGTTTTACCTTTTCTTTACTATTAAAAAAAAAATTCCCAAACCTGGTTCATATTTCTGTTAGAATTTTAAACCTGGAATCAAATTTACTTTTCAAAAATTAAAAACTAGTACTCAATCTAATACAACATAAACTCAAACGAAGTTAACTTGAGCAACAACATGAGCCAATGCCCATCTTCCCCGGAACCATCTTCGAGGCCATCATCTCCTCTCTTGAACCCAAATCCCTTGACAGAAATGTCCACATGTGCACGTGTACGCCTAAACTGGCGATCTCCGATCAAGACGTTGATCATCAACAAGTCAACGACCATCTAAACGAACACCCCAAACCCTCAGTTCCCACGAATTCGTGAGGAAACGAAGTCGAGCAAGTTGAAGCAAACCTGGAACAAACCCAAATTGACAAACCGCCTCGCCTTTGACGGACCACGCCACCAGAACCTCTGCAATTCCATACAGAGCAACGTTACACCCCTAAGCCTCTATCCCCTAGGTCTGTTCCCACTCGATGCCACGATGACGTCGCGGCGATCTTATCTTTGACCTCGACCAAAATTAGGGTTAAAACCTCAAACCACTGCCGCGACGCCACCACGATAATTTATAAATTCTCTGACCATTTTTCTTATGATCACTGATGCTCTGGCTAGCTTCACCAAGGATCACGACTCCCCAAACTTTGTCGTTCGCCGGAAATTGATTGAAATGTGTTTTCTGTTTAATTCGGATTATCTCAATGTTCCCAAGTTTAAAATTTATAATTTTAATACCTAAATTCATCATTTCCTATTACAAATCATAATTTGAAATCCAAACTTGAATTCATAAACATTGATTTTTCTTCCTGTCTTAATATTTTGACTGTATTTTCCAATCTCCAGATAAATTACATAATTTCCCTTGTTTTTATTTTTAAAATTTGTACCATATCAAAACAAATAATTTTCTTTTAAACATCATAGGTTAAAAGAGATCAGAGGAAGAGGATTAGATTTTAAACTAAATTTTCAAAAACTGTAAAAAAAACAGAAGTGTAACTCTTCTGTTTCCTAAACATGCATACAAAAATCTCCTACATATATTTATTTCATATTTTTTCTTGGGATTACTTTTAAAAATAATTTTATGATGTTATAACATCTTCTTTTCAGGATTCCAGTTAGTTTATAAAATTTCTTTTTTATCCCTATATGTTTAGAACAGAGGCAGCAGACAAGCATACACACAAACCACATACATATACAACATGCAGGCATTTTTACACAAGTATACTAGCATATTCACATCATTACTTCTAGCAATAATTCAAACACCAAGACAAAAATGGTTTCAGGGGTCTACTCACCTGTCATGCTTGTAAACAGAGAAGCAAACTTGGCCCTGAGTGTTTGGGAAGAACAGAAAAACAAAGCCTGGACTTGCATGCTTGAGATGATTATTGATTTGAATCTGCTACTTGTTGTTTGCCTTGATAAATTTTGAAATGTATTCAGGCTTCAGGTTGAAGTTTGATTCAATTTTTTTTCTTTTCAGGTTGAATTCATTTCCAGGTTGGAAACTCTGAATCCAGGTTTAAGCTTTTGAATATTTGAAACTGGGTTTTGGTTTTTTTGTGTTTCAAGGTTTTCATTTGATCTGAAGCATTTTGATTCAATTTTCACATGAAAGAAAATATGCCTATTTTTTTCTTTGATATTTACATTTTTAAAAGAAATAGCATGCCACTTGTTCCTTTGATGTTCAATTATTTTACACTTGTTAATCCTTTTATTGAATTGCTTACAAATATCTTAAACTATCCATCTTATGTTTATATCCCTACTTCAATTAAATTTTAAATTATATTTAAAACCCTTGTTTCTAATATATTTACAAGTTATGCTTTAAACCTTAATTTATTTTATATTTACAAACTTATATTAGGAATCATATTTTAAAATGGTTTAATTCCAATCTATACTAATTATGGGTTTAAATGTTATGTACTTATAAATGAATAACTAATCAAATACCTTTTAATAAATATATTTTTATATTCCATTTATCATCTATTTCTTCAAATCTTCAAATTAATTCACAATTAATATTATTCAAAATATTTATTTCAGAATTTCCAATTAGAAATTCTATTTAAAAATCATATTCACATTCATTTATATTTTTAGTTTTAAATCCTTATGTTAAAATAAATTATGTAATATATTTCCTTATGTATATATATATGATTTTAAAAGAAAGTATTAAATACTTTTAATCATTTTCAAACTATTATAATAAGTATTTATCTATATAAATAAACAAACATGTATACATATATGTACATTAGAACTTATTCTTTAAATGGCTTTTAGAAATTTAAATTATATTGAATTTAAATCATAACTTCCAAAATACATATATGTATATTAAAATTAGAAAACAATTTCTTATTATCTTTAAAATATAGTTTTAAATCCAGTTTATTTTGTAAGATATTTATCCTTGAATTTCAATCTCACAATTCAATTTAAAATTAATTCTATATACAAATATCTGATTAAATTTATAAAAATTCACATTTATTCACAATTTGATTCCAACAATTAAATTAATTGTTAAATTAAACTTGTTCAAAATTCGGGAATGTTACAGTTTATTCGCCCTTTCTCCCAATAATGGTTATTTGGGGTTGATTTTTGCAACATTATGCTTTTTGAGGACATTATAACATTTCCCATGTCCTTCGCATCTTGGTAGGTACATCGTCGATAGGGCAACCAAACGCAGAGGTAGTGTTGGCGCCATCTTCTTTCCTTTACCCTTAACCATGTACAAAACACAAACATTGGCCTGGTTACTGAAATATTGTGTAACAAATCAAACATTAGATTCAGGGGCAAGCACTTCCTATCTGAGGCTAGTCGACCATGACTCTGGTCCGCCTTATAAAGTTTCACTTGTATGTTTAAGTATCTTTTTACTAAGCAATTAAACAGGCTCTGACGAAATGCGCTAAGAATTATATTCTCCCTATATGGTGGGTAATTCAGTAATTTAATAGTGTTCTAAGCTTTCTTTACCCAGGACATGACCCAGGTAATCAAACTAATCAAAACTAGCGACTTTACACCTACAATGGACGATGGTCCATATTCTATGCACATTGGTAACAAAAAACTAGGAAAAAGTTAGCATTGAAACAAGAAAGAAAGGGGTAAATATCAGTGCATAGGTCGCATGTAAACAGTGCAAAAGGAGTAAAAAAAGCTAAAGAGAAGGAGGAATATTACTTTTGTTAAATCAGACTGAAGGTGAAAATTCATGAAGATTTCCTCTTTTTTGAAAGCTTTAAGGAATGTTAATGACCTAATAGCAAAAGAAAAAAAATAAAGGGAAAGAAGAATCATGCCCTATCCTTTTATAACTTTAGGGTTCAAATCTTAACCATTGAATGGATCGGAGAGAAGTAATTCAAACCATAGAATCTAATCAGTTGTGTTATATAATCAAACATATAATCATTATAACCATCTTGAAATACAAACAATCACAACCAATGTGCGCCATCGAAATTAAATAAAAATAAGTCAAATCTAGCCCTTTCCATTGAGGCAAACTTAGGATAAAATTGCTAAATTTTCTTGAAATGTATAATTGGACCCATCACATCTGAAGCCGTAGACAAATTAACAAGTAATGACCAAGATCTCACACAGCCTAATTGCATGTCCATATAACAACCCTAACTCTCAAAGCCTGTTCCCTCATCATCCCAATCCGGAGCTCTATTCTCTCTTCCCTAAAAATAATAGCCTCCTCGGAGCCTTGTTGAGAAACATCTCTCGACCATCTTTCGGATGCCTCCTCAAGTTTTTTGCTACCATACTAGCTAACCGAAAAAAGCCAAGCCCTAAATCCACATATACGTCCATATGTAATGTCCACACATGTTCCTGCCGTTCCAAACCGTCTTCTTTGCCAACCTTCATTCCCACCTTGCTTTTTCGTATATGAACAGGGATCTATTAGAAGATAACATCCACCCTTGCAAAAAGATGCGGTGAAGTCGTACTTTTCCTTTAACAAAAGGCACCACCGTGCAACAATCACTGCCCACATCGTACCAACCCTATGATGAAAGCATGTTATCATATGGCCTTCCATCTAACACATATTTAAACTATTCCAACAACATGACATGCAAGCCAGTCATAAATCCTAATTATTGGATATAAAGAAACTTGGCAGCTAGAGCATTAATACAAGCCTTTTAAAGCACTAATCTCCAAAGTTATAGATGGGTGAACCCATGCACTTTTACAAGGATCAAATTCCCTTTGCTCTCTACTTAACTCTTGTTTATTTAAGCTCTTGAAGTAATCATTAATCTTCACCCTTGAAACTAAAAAAATCTAGAAATTAATAATACAAAAAGTCATAGTGGACGTAGATCTCTTCTAGATCGAACCACTGTATATTATCTGTTGGTACTTATTAATAACACACCTTATCTATTTTTATTTCTCATTTTCCACTTTCATCAACAATTCTAGTGAGTAACCTTAGAGAGATTCTTTAGTCATTAATTTGAGGTTAACTAGAAATTTAATTGATAATGGTGTAGAATGTAGATGTCATATATAACAATATACTTTCATTTTTACATTATTATGCTCAATTACATGTTTTATACCTTGATATTGACAACCACTAAGGAGAAGCACCATCTCAAAAATAGTTTAGCATGAGCACATAAATGCCTTTGAGATAACCTTTGGTATGAAGTATCTTATACTTACTTCATCAACTTGATTACCCAAGCCTAGTGCAGTGTAATTATTGCTATAAAATACATGCACCATAGGGTCATATTCATCATTGATCAAGGGTAATAATCAGATGAACTCTACCAAATTTAAGCAACTTTCAGTGGTGTTCACTTGAAATCATGTCACCATGTCTATGTATAATTTCACTTGAGAAGCAATGCTTGTCTAGGTATGCATGTTGAATTATGTTTAGTTGGATGACTATTTAGATTATTCCTAACAAACATACTTAATGACATTAGAACGACCCATTTATGCATATAAATAGTTGAAAAATAATGATAAGATGTAGTAATATAAACTATTTATCCTTATTATATCTCATTTTAGTATTTTCTACTCTTATGAAATAAAGAGAGCAACTACTTACACAATTCTACAATGGATTTCAACCACGGGATCTCTGTCAAATATTAAAACAAATAAAAACATAACGAGATATAATTGATTTATCATGTCATAAATTGTGTTTTTATTATGTCTCAATATTCATTCCCTGACTTAAAGATCAATTGTTTTAACTTTCCGTTTATGTATCCTCTCGTACTTGTAATACTTAAGCCATTTATCCTATACTAAACATGCATATCACATACTTAATAATATATACAAATTATCACACAATATTATATCATATTTAGTTGATTGAAGCACATCATGTTTTATAGATGTTGTTGTAGATGATCTCGATTCAGATTCTCCACTAAATGAATACGAGTATATTAATAGAGTTGAGGGTCCACCCTATGGAAAATTATGCTATGTTTATATAACTTAACTCCTGTATACGAATCTTATTTGAAATAAATTATGCTTCTCATTTTGTTTTCTATTGTATGTATTGTTATATTACAATAAAAGTAATGCTCTGAAAACATTAAATATACACAAGTACAAAATCCCTAGAAAATTATTTAAATGATTATAGTTGCAAATGTGTTTGTAACCGCAAGTACTAAAATCATGTATCTAAAATATTTGTCTTCAAATGTCCTTATAAGATGTAATGAGAAAAAGATATTAGCACATCCATTATGGCTAGTGTACATAATGCACTCCATATGGCATAAGGGGAATTACTCATGATCGTTAGGGAAACCAAAAAGTAATATACTTATGGTTGTTTTGAACAATCAAAGAATGATTCAATAAGAGTATTCTTTAGGTTAAATAAAAGTAAGTCAAAATAGAAGATCTCATGTGTAGTAATCTTTATACTTGGGAGTACTATGGATCTTAAGTGTTTAGAATGCACTTTGATCATGGTTAATCATATGACATGATACTCATGTTATGTCCATGGTTGGATATTCGTTGAATCAGTTGAAGTAAAACATTATCAAGAGAGGTGTAACGATCCACCTTTTTAGATGGTTTAAATCAACAATAAACCACACATATTAACTTAAACCATTCAAAAGGGAGGATTGTTAATGGGGTAAATAAGAAAATAAGATCTTGACACTGATCCAACCTGGGAATTCCAACCTGGGAATTCCATCACAACCTTGACACTGCTTCTTACAGTCTAATCCTGATCTTGTTTGATCCTCAAGTAATTACCCTATCCCCTATCCTTTCAACTAGACAGTTCATCCATCTTCATGTTTTTGAAACTCTTTCTCAAACCTCTTTTTATGTCACCTTCGTTTATGCCGATAACTCTGTTCTTTCACGTAACACATTCTTCAACTCATTGCCTCCATTACGTCAGACTTCACATCCCTGGGTTGTGCTTGGCGATTTCAATTCATGTTTTAATTTCACTGACAAATGTGGGGGTAACCCTCTTACCCCGACAGACATTGCTAACTTCAACTTATCTATTGAACAATCTGATTTAGTCATGGTTAATAGGTCTGGCGCAAAATTTTCATGGAACAATAGAATTCGTAGTGGAGTTCGAACGTTCACGACTATTGATCATGCTTTCTGCAACATCCAAGCTCTCCACCTCTGGCCCACCTTATCTGTCTTCCTCCCACAACCTATATTATCTGACCACTCTCCACTAATTTTAACCCTGGGTCCCCATTTGCGAAAAGAAAAAAGAAGTTTCAAATTTTTTGATGCTTGGCTGAAGCATGAACACCTACTTGAATTAGTTTCTCAAGTTAGCAATGAATTTATTTGCTATGGTAACCCCATGTATAAGTTTTGCAGGAAGTTGAGAAGAATCAAGCAGCAAATCAAATTGTGGGCCTATGCAACCTTTGGAGCTGGCAGCCTTCTTTCCACAACTCTTAAGGAACAACTGAAGAAGCAACAAGAATACATGATGGAGCATCCCCTTGATGAGCAAGCAGCGGCTGAAGAAAGCAAACTATTTTCTGATGTTAACAATGCCTTATGCTTGGAAGCTAACATGAAGAAGCAGCAACTGCATGCCAAGTGGTCTGTTGAAGGAGACAAGAACACCAAGTTCTTCCATGATGCTATTAAGGTCAAACATACAAGAGATAACATATTTAGTATCCTTGATGATCAGGGTAACCACTGTGACACTGTTGAAACTGTTGATCAAGCTTTTGTTAAATACTTCTCCACATTTCTTGGTAATGACTCTGGGTTCTCCCCTGACCTTGAACGAATCTCAACACTTACCTTGCCTTCTATATCTCCCCTGGCAGCTCTTGATTTAATAAGGCCTATAACTAATGATGAAATAAAAGCTACGTTATTTTCAATGAACAAACATTCTACAGGAGGGCCTGATGGTTTTAATGTGTCTTTCTTCATTGCTTCTTGGGGTGTTCTTGGTCATGATTTTTGTCAAGCAATCCACAATTTCTTTTCAAAATGCAAACTGCTTGGGGAAGTGAACAGTACTAACATAGCCCTGATACCTAAAGTATACCCACCAACTAGTGTCTCTTCGTTCAGGCCGATATCCTGTTGTAATGTCTTATATAAATGTATCACGAAAATACTTGCCACTCGTATGATTAGTGTAATGCCATCAGTTGTCTCCTTGAACCAGGCAGCCTTCCTTCCTACTAGAAACATTCTTGATAATGTTCTGCTGACACAAGAACTGCTTAACGGTTATTCTAGAGTTAATGTGTCTCCTGCTGCCACTTTAAAAATTGACATATCTAAAGCTTATGATTCTTTACATTGGGCTTCAATTGTGAGGATCATGGCAGTCATGGGGTTTCCCAAAATTTTTGTGTCATGGATATATGTGTGCATCTCCACCCCTACTTTCTCTGTTGTTTTGAACGGTAGACCAGTTGGGTATTTCAAAAATAGTAAAGGAATTCGCCAGGGAGATCCCATATCTTCCTACCTTTTCTTGTTAGTTATGGAAGTTTTCACAGTTGTGCTTAAAGACAAGTACACTCAGAAGCTAATCAAGTACCACCCTAAGTGCTCTGCTCTCCAAATTCAATCATTGATGTTTGCTGATGATGTATTGTTATTTACTAAACCAAATATTCCCTCTATGACCGGAATTGTTGAGGCTCTCCACTCCTTTTATTGCATGACGGGTCTTTCTATTAACAAAGCAAAATCTTCCTTGTTACTTGCTGGAGTCAGTGATACCCATGCTGTTGCCCTTCATCTGCACACTGGTTTCACCAACATGAACAATGACATGAGGTATCTTGGACTTCCTTTACTTACCAAAAGAATTTCTAATGCTGACTGTGTTCCTTTATACAATAAGATCACATCTGTTATGGGTGTCTGGTCTAATAGGCAACTGTCACAAAGTGGAAGGCTTGTCCTTATTAAGTCAGTTGTTTTTTCATCTTTAGTCTACTGGGCTAGGTGCATTATCCTTCCTACCAAGCTGTTGCACATGGTGAGGTCAGCTATGCATAGGTATTTCTGGACTGGTAGCATACACAACAGGAAGTTGATCCCATGCTCATTCACTAAATTTGAAACTCCAATTAAACTTGGGGGGCTAGGTGTTATTAATGCTAGTAAGTGGAACTGTGCAGCCATTAGTTCCCATTTTGAAGACCTCATCAATAAAAGAAGCAGTGTTTGGGCAAAATGGGTTTGGCAATTTTACATTAAGAATAAATACTTTTGGTGCATGGAGATCCCCCAATGCTGCAGTTGGATTTGGAGGAGCATTTTGAAATTAAGAAATGTTTACCTCCCTTTGATACAATATCATGTTAATGCAAAATCTGATGTTAGCTTCTGGCATGATCCTTGGCCAGGCAGAGATTTCATCCTTTCAAAAGTTTGTGACTACCTTCATGTTCAACAGTCTGGAATTCATTATGATGCTAAAGCCAATGTTTATGTTCATGATGGGAATTTGCAATTGCCAAGCAATAGTAATCAAATGATCAGGCAATTATGCTCTGAGGTTCAAAACAACTACAACAATACTAATCAAATGCAGGCAGTTACTTGGGACTTGAGGCCTCACACAATCAGGGGTGTGTACACAAATATTTCTGTGTATGACACTCTGCCTTCTTCAAAATGGTGCTCTGTGATCTGGTCTGATGATTCTCCTCCAACTGATAACTTGATGCTGTGGAAAGTCATAAACCATGCTTTACTGACTAGAAGTAAATTGAAGTATTTTGGTATGGCATGCACCTCCTTATGTCTTTTCTGTGATATGCATGAAGAAACCACTGATCACATCTTTTTTGATTGCCCTGCTCTAAAAATTGTTATGGCCAGAGTCAGTTCCACTACTGGTTTTAATCTAAATGCTGGGGGTTCTGCAATGATATGGAGTATCATTTACAAAGCAACAAGGTGGAGAAAGTTTGAGACTAGAATTTTGGTTGTATGTTTGAAAAAATATCTCATTGCTGTTTGGAAAGAAAGAAACACTGCTGTTTTTGATAGTCTCAGAAGGAAGAATGAATTATTATGGCAGGATGTTAGGAGAACCACTCATTGGCAATTGATGAATTGCAACACTAAATTTCCTGACTCGTTGATCCATGTTTGGGGTTGAAGTTTAGTTGTTGTTTCTTCAATTGTTTTAATTTACCTTTTATTTTTTTTCCCTTTCTTATCTCATGTACTGTCCTCTTTTATTGTGTTGCAATAAAACTGGTAGGGGTCCAGTCAACCTCGCTGGCTTTGCCAAAAAATAAATAAGAAAATAAGAGAAAATAAGGAAAGATAAAACACAAAATCTCATAGCGGAATGGCAAAATATAATAATCAAATAAACAGTTCATGATGTTGTGTTATGAATAAATTTAATTACACTTTTGCAATACAAATCAGAGTTATACATATATCATGAATAAATAAATAATGCAGCGGAACAACATAATGTAGTGGAATATATATAAAATAAATAGCATACAAACCACCGTCTTCGTCCTCCAAAAATAAAGTCTTCGACACTGAAAAGTTCAGACTGACTCGAACGTAATGGAAAACAAAACAATCGAGTCAGAACTAAAAAAATCTTATGTAAGTTAAATCAATAATAAATAAATATGAGTGTAACGGCTTCAGAGATGTTTATATGATTTTACATCTCCTATCCAGTGTCTAATGTGCGTGCAATAAATTAAGAGATATTTGGGATCCATCTCCTAAGGATCCGTTAAACTATCAACATACATAGCGCAATACGCTATTATAATATGTCCACAGTAAGTAAAGTATTAAAATAGCGTTAAGGCCTTAACCATATCCCCTTAACACATTTTTATATAAATGTCGTAGTCTATGCAGTATCATAATTCCTCTGTAAACTGAAGGGCTATCAGAGTGCATTCCATAATGTACGACACAAACCAAACTTGTAGTGGGCATGATAAGACATATGACAAAGCACACGAGGCAATTCCCAGGGTAGGATACTACTGTTTTGCGGATCCGGACTGGTGGGAATGCATAGCAGCTACTACCGCCAACCTCGAGACACACTCCCATAATCAAAATCGAGGGTTGGCTACCAAATCAATCACAAAGTAATAAATATGATATCGAATAAATGTGCCCGATCGGAGGTGCAACCTCACTGGCCCTGTGTGGCTACTGTTTTAGTCATATCGAGCTGACTTGAGGGGGTCAGGGCTACGTACATACCTCATACAGTAACCTCCGCCAAACCATCCTACTTCATTCTGGATTCTCCACCACGTGCACAATTGTTAAAGTGGTTTTCGATATTGGCAGAGAGTATGGAAATATCCGATCTCGGTCTTTTTAACAACCAAACACTTATTTCATACTAGTTGGTTCTTTTACATTATCAAAACCGATTCATAATTGATATCAAAATATCATATTCACTTCAAAATCGTATTCACTTTATATCGTATCACTTTCAAAATCATATTCACTTTCGAAATCATTATTCACTTTATATCAGTATTAAAATTTCAAAATCATAACTAGGATAAACCATCATATCAAAATATTCACTTTTAAATCAATTAAATCAAAATCATAACAGTTCTAACTTTAAATGATTTGAGTATTGAAAGTAGTTAATATTATTGAGATAGTTATACACTGAAAATAGTTTATATTTTAAAAATAGATTATAGATTAAAATGGTTTATATATTTGAAATAGTTTATATATTAAAATAGGTTGTATATTAAAATAATTAATGTATTAAAATAGTTTATAATAGTTACAATACTTAAAAATAGTTTAAAAATAGTTTATAATTGTTACAGTAGTTAAAAATAGTTTAAAAATAGT
Organism: Allium cepa; assembly: GCA_030765085.1. NCBI lineage: Eukaryota > Viridiplantae > Streptophyta > Magnoliopsida > Asparagales > Amaryllidaceae > Allium > Allium cepa. Next base: position 111,409,127 of record CM060928.1, on the reverse strand, counting down.
TTTATTAGTTTAAAATAGTTTAAATAGTTTAAGGATTTTAAAACCGTTAAAAATAGTTTAGTACAAAAGGGATTGATTATTGGAATGGTTTATATAGTAAATAGTTGAAATCTAAATAATCTAAATTATTTTTAAATTAAAATAATGATTTTGAAAATGATATCAAATTAAACTATTTCTTCCATTTCAAAAAAACTGGGCCATATTAAGATTTCAAATCAAAAAAACTCAATTCTAATCTTTCATTTCAAATTCTCATTAAAAATATTTCATTCTATATCGATTTCAAATCCATGTTTGAACTACAAATTTAAACCACTTCAAATTCAATAGATTTCAAAGTTTAAATATTCAAACGTTTACAATAACTTAATTTTTGATAAATTTCATTTATATTTCAAAATTCAACTTTAAAATTCCAATTTAAATTATGCAAACAATTCATTTAAACCAATTTCAATTTTAACATTTGAAAACTTGGATTTCGAAAATAATTCAGTTCATATAGATCATTTGATTTCAAAATATCATTTAACTGGATTCAAAAAAAATAAGGATTCAAAATCATTTAATTTAACCAATCCGTTGTCTGTATATAATTTTCTACCTTATGGTCAAATGATATGGATATATATCATTTCAACCCGCAATAAATTTTAAATTTACGGGTATATATCATTTCAACCCGCAATCCCAAGTAAAATTCAAAATTCATAAAAGCGCTTGAGTCTATCATTTCAACCCATAGCGATTTTCCCTAATCTGTAAGTCCATTCGGGTATGTATCATTTCAACCCATAGTGATTTTTCTAACATCAAAGTAAGGGAACTTGTAGCGTGATAACAACATGTAACATAAATATATTATCCAATCATCCAAATATCAACAATTATACATCCATCGCAATCATCATATAAATCAACCAATAAAAATCACAACAAATAAACTGATCATAATTATCAGGGATTTAACTGGCAATTAAATTTCAATACTAATTTAAATGGCAATTAAATTCAATATAAATTCAAATTAAACTTGAATGACAATTTAAATATACCAAACAACTATCAATAAATTTTTGATCACATCATAAATTTAATTTAACTAACATAGGATGATTTAGTAGTTGTGAGTGGTTTAAAACACTCACCTTTCATTCGTCATCGATTAAAAATCCAAATAAAGGCCCAAATTCTTACAGTCTCAGAATGCAGCCAAACAAGTTCTATAATGTCTTAAATTTTGATATGATTGCAATGGAGAAAACCGCACATGAATCCGAGCTCGTATGAAAAAGTTATTGATGTTAGAACATTGAAAAATTAAAATTAATAAAGGGCATTTATGTAAATTTACTTTACCTACCATAACCCTAGCCTGAACGAAAAAGTCGAGCACGAATATCACCAGCCACCGTTCAACATCCATTAACACATGCGCTTGGGGACCTCCGCCACCATATCTGACTACGCCGCCCCCTCTACCACCTCTGGCCGCCCCCAAAACCCCATGCGTGAGCACCCCTGATGGCCCCACGGAGCTCTGCTACCATACATCATCATGGCCAAATTTTGGCAAACACGTGCTCCTAAAGACCAAATGAACCATGTCGATGCACACTCCTCGACGACCTCTACAATCCAAGACCCTCTGATCGTCATAAAATCGGCGATCCACCATTGAAATCAAAAACCTAATTTCGACGGTCGTGAATAAATCGACGATTCGAATCGAAAAACAAATAGCTGCAGTAGTTTGCGCTCGTCAGGAGCTTTCCAACGATATATAATTTGTTATGATTTGAGGAGTTTAATTTTGAAATTGATTTTGATTTGAAATTGAATTAGGATTTAGGATTTTTGCCATTGGAAGGAAGGAACAGATAAGAAGTTGATGTACGTACTAAATAAACTGAAAGGCTGCTAGGGTTTGAGAAACAAAATCTATTTATATGGACAAAGCTAGATAAGAATGAATGGACAAATCGAATTGGGCCGAAACGATTAGGCGAACCAAAAACCCCTTCTGCTTCCAAAATGAAAGTTTATCATCCCATATATCAAAATAGATTTTTTTCAATATTTTAATACCCAATGGAACTAGTTTCAAGCCCTAATTCTATTGTATGAAGAAGTTCGCATTAAAAATCAGCTTATTTGAATTGAATTCATTAAATTTATTTAATCGCTTTTTAAATTCCAATTAAATAGTTAACAATTTTCATCATTTTTGATTACCTAGAAATTTATAATCTTTTAAAACAAATTTCCCATGTCAAATTCAATATCAAACATTGCACGAAATCCCGCGTTCAATTTCAAATGTAATAAATTCGTTAATTATAATTTAAATTCCAATAAATTCATTTATTTTGATTTACATCTTATTATTCAATCATCCAATACCAATATGAATTCATTTGACACTAATTCACTTTTTTATTACATTCTTATTCTACAATTATCATCCTAACTCAAATTAACGCAATATTTAATCACATTTGATTTTTATTAATTTACAAATTAATTTCAATGGATTAAATAATAAGACGATAAATAAGCATTGTTTACTATACAAGTTTATTATTACAACAAGATTATAAATTTACATACAAATAATTTGATTCATATTACATGCTAAAACTAATTAAATAAAATAACATACAAATTTCATTATTAATACAATGGTGAATTTATTCCTTATTACAATTTCTAACCAAATTAACTTTACAAGTATTTCAATTGATGAAATTCATTAAAATTGTTATCAAAACATTCAAACAATCATTATTAAATCGTATTCAAATTATTTTCTAATTAATAAATCATAATTTTTTATTTCTTCCAATAATTAATTTCAATATCTTATTTAATTTAATATTTTTAATTATCAAAATTTATGGGTCGTTACACTCTCACCCACTCAAAACTTTTCATCCTCAAGAAGGAAAAAAAAGGAATTAAGAAATTAACTTATTTTTATTAATAAATCAATTTACAAACATTTTAAACTTACGTAATTAAGTATTTAAGTATATCAATTTATAATAATTAAATCTTTATATTCAAGTTAAATAAAAGTTTGAAAATATTTCCACTTTCACAAAAAATTTCTAAGTCTTAAATTCATGGAAAAATTCGGCAGAGTCTCCTTTGTGCGGATAGGTCCGAAAAAATAATAATATCAATAATTACCATATATATCATATTTCAGTAATAAAATATCCCAACCATGGAAAAACAATAAAATATCGTTACAAAATCGTAATCCGAAAACGTACCTATTTGCCGGGCAAACAACTTTATTTATGAAACCAAAAGCAGTCGCTATTGCTTCCATAAACCTGTACTCCACTTATATAATCCAAAGAAGTTAATAATTATGTAAAAAGAGTAATATTTAAGTTGTTTCAATTAATAGAATAATAAAACAACAATATGAAATAATTATATGCAAACATAACAATACAAACAATCCATCATACATCCATAGCAACAAATGGTTTGTCTAGTCCATAAACCTTTCATTGTACATGGGTGATAAATAAACTATCGAGTGTATCCTACGCTCAACATCCTTAGATAATTACTTAACAAATTATTTATACATCCTTAAACAATTCCAAGTATCATTCCTAAAACTTCCCATCGGCCAAACAATACATAATTTTAAATATTATTTAAGCTTATTCGATTGGTTTTTTTCTTCTCATTATTAACCTTTCATTTATTTTCCTTCATTCACACAATTTTATCCTTTATAAATTTACATTCATTACTTACATAACTTATTTCCCATTCAATTATTTAGACCGTCCATCAATCAATTCTTAAAATATTATATAAGCTTCTTTGTAAATTTAATTCGCAATTATTATTTATTTTGATTTCCATTTAATGCCAATATTCATTTTGAGTCAAATCATACTTAAATTGTTAACTCCTTTTCTTTTTCACAATTATTTATTTCATATATAGTATTATTGAATACTGAATCTATTTTCTGAGTCATTTCAACATTTTCTGAAGTTATAATTATTTACTTAGTATAGTGTTCACTTTAATTATAAATAACTACAAACATTAACTTAAGTTTATAATCCTTTACTTACAATATTCATTTTTTCTATTAAATTTAATTACTAAGATTTCCAATTATAACTTAAGTTTATAACAATTTTTTAATCATAAAAATTCTTATTTATAGAAATAATTCCATTTGAACACTAAAGTTACTTAAGTTTTACTTATATAACATTCTATTGCCAATTCCTATTTCACATTACAACTTCTTAAACATTTCTGGTAAGTTATATATATATATATATATATATATATATATATATATATATATATATATGTTTTAAGAATGTAATTAAATGTTACATAAGTTTATCTTATTCATTTTAGTTAACAAAATGTTCAAAAAATTATATCTTCTAAATTTTCATTATCTTTAGATTTACAAGTTACAAATTTCCAATTTCTTATATATTTCATTAATCACCTAGCATCCAATTTCTTATTTTCCATTTTAGAAGTTTCCAACTATTAATATAGTCAAGATTTCATTCATTATAATAATTAAAATTCCTAATTTATGGAAAACTTAAGAACTAAATTTCGATTTTTCTTTTCAAATCATTTTAGAAATAATATATATATATATATATATATATATATATATATATATATATATATATATGTTCATATCTTTTATATATCAAATAATATTTATAAATTTAAAATTAAGATTTGTTTATCAAAACAAATGTGTAGTAACGCTACTACAGTGGCCTTCCTACTTTGAAACTCAAAAATGAATGTCTACGATGCGGACTTCATCACTGAAATTATTTTTCAGCGATAAGAGAGGGGAGTACATAACTAATTTTCTTTTAAAATTTCTTTTAGAACATTTCTTTCAAATCACATTGAAAATATTTATATGTAAAAAACTTCCAAATATTACTAATATTATGTTACAAAATCCTTTGAAAACAATTTCAAAACCCTGGAACTTAAGTTCTTAAATTTCCAATTTATTTGTAAATTCTATTTTACAATCAATATTTATAAAATTCCACTTTCCAACAAAAAAACATATCACGTACACCCATATCCATTTATAAAATTATTCTTTTATATACAAAATATAATACTAGGTAAAATTATTTCATTTACCTATATTTCGAAACAATATTATGCCAGTCTGCCTATTAAGTGTTTAGAAATCCCTATCGATGTCATAACGTCCTATGTACCGACCAAGATTTATAACCACCAACAGAACAAATTAACACAATAAAAAATATTTTATAGCACTAACAAATATGCTCTCTCATATATATACACCCAAACAAACTCATTCTAGGATATTACTATCCTATATCTAATGAGTCAAACACCACAAAGCTAAGGTTATCGCTAAACCAAAGCTTTAATACCAAATATAACGACCCGCTTTTTTGGACAGTTTAAATCGAAAATAAACCACACATGTCAACTCAAACCATTCAAAAGGGAGGATTGTTTGTGAGGTAAATAAGAAAATAAGAGAAAAGAACGAAAGACGAAACACAAAATCTCACAACGGAATGATAAAATATAATAATCAAGTAAACAGTTCACGAAGCTGTTTTACAGATAACATTTGATTACACTTTTAGAGTACAAATCAGAGTTTCACATACAACAAGAATAAATAAATAATGCAGCAGAACAACATGATGCAGTGGAGTATATATAAAATAAATAGCGTACAAATCTCCATCTTCATCCTCCAGAAGTAAAGTCTTCGACACTGAAAAGCTCAGACTGATCCGAGCGTAATAAAAAAATAAAACACTCAAGTCAGAACTAAAAGATCTTATGTAAGTTAAATCAACAGTAAATAAATATGAGTGTAACGGCTTCAGAGATGTTTAAGGATTTTACATCTCCTATCTAGTTTCTAACATGCGTGCAATAACTTAAGAGATGTTCGGGTTCCATCCTCTAAGGATCCAAACTATATACATAGTAAAATACGCTATTATAATATGTCTATAGTAAGGTAAAGTATTTAAATAGCGTTGCGGTGTTACCCATATCCCTTTTAACATATTTTTATATAAATGTCATAGTCTATACAGTACAATATTTCCTCCGTAAACAAGAGGGCTATCAGAGGGAACTCCATAGTGTACGACAGTAACCAAACTCATAGTAGGCGATAAGGCATAAGGCGCGCGAGGCAATGGCCAAGGTAGGATACTACCGATTTGCAGATCCGCACTGGTGGTAACACATGACAGCTACTACCGCCCACCTCGATACACACTCCTACAATCAAAATCGAGGGGTGGCAACCAAAATCAATCACAAAGTAATAAATATGGTATCGTAGAAATGTGCCCGATTGGAGATGCGACCTCATTTGGCCCTGCGTGCTACCTCTTTTAGTCACATCACACTGACCTGTGGAGGTCAGGCTATGTTCATACCTTATATAGTAACGTTCACCAAACCATCCTACTTCATTCTGGATTCTCCATCATGTGCACAGTTGTTAATATGGTTTTCAATAACTGATCCCAGTTTTTTTAACAACCAAATGCTTATTTCACACCGATTATATATCGTTTAAACCCAAAATAAATTTTAAATTTACGAGTATTTATCATTTCAACCAGTAATCCCAAATAAAATTCAAAATCCATAAAATCGCTTGAGTTTATCATTTCAACCCATAGCGGTTTTTCCCTAATCTATAAGTTCATTTGGGTATGTATCAATTCACCCATAGTGATTTTCCTAATAGCAAACTAAGGAAACATGTAGTGTGATAACAACATATAACATAAATATAATATCCAATCATCCAAATATCAACAATTAAACATCAATCGCAATCATCATTCAAATCAACTAATAAATCACAACAAATAAACTGCTTATAATTATTAAGGATTTAATTGGCAATTATATTACAATATTAATTTAAATGGAAATTAGATTCAATATAAATTCAAATTAAACTTGAATGATAGTTTAAATATACCAAACAACATCAATAAATTTCTAATCACATCATAAATTTAACTAATATAGTATGATTTAGTAGTTGTGAGTGGGTTAAAACACTCAACTTTGATTCATTGTCGACTAAAAATCCAAATAAAGGCTCAAATTCTAACGGTCTCGAAATGCAGCTAAATCGGTATTGGCAGAGAGTATGATAATATACGATCCCGGTCTTTTTAACAACCAAATGCTTATTTCACGCCGGTTGGTTCTTTTACATTTTCAAAACTAATTCATAATTGATATCAAAATATCATATTCACTATAAAATCATATCAGTTTCGAAATCATATTCACTTTATATCATATCACTTTCGAAATCATATTCACTTTCAAAATCATTATTCATTATATATCATATTAAATTTTCAAAATCATAACTATAAATAGGTTAAACCATCATATCAAAATATTCGCTTTTAAATTAATTAAATCTAAATCATAACAGTTCCAACTATAAACAATTTGAATATTGAAAGTAGTTTGTATTATTGATATAGTTATACACTAATAATAGTTTATATTTTAAAAATAGATTATAGATTAAAATGGTTTATATATTAGAAATAGTCCATATATTAAAAAATGCTATAAGTTAAAATAGTTAACGTATTAAAATAGTTTATAATAGTTACAATAGTTAAAAAAAGTTTAGAAATAGTTTATAATAGTTACAATAGTTAAAAATAGTTTTATTAGTTTAAAATAGTTTAATAGTTTAAATATTTTAATGATTTTAAAATATTTAAAAATAGTTTAGCACAAAAGGGTTTGCTTATTAAAATGGTTTATATAGTAAATAGTTGAAATTTTAAATAATCTAAATTTTAAAATAATAGATTTTTAATTAGTTTATATTAAAATAATGAATTTGAAAATAATATCAGATTAAACTATTTCTTTTATTTCAAAAAAATGGGCCATATTCAGATTTCAAATCAACAAACTCAATTCTAATCTTTCATTTCAAATTCTCATTAAAACCATTTCAATCTATATCGATTTCAAATCGATGTTTGAACTACAAATTTGAACCCCTTCAATTCATTAGATTTCAAAGTTTAAATATTCAAACATTTACAATAACTCAATTTTTGATAAATTTTATTTATGTTTCATAATTCAACTTTAAACTTTTAATTTAAATTCTATACGTACACAATTCATTTAAACCAATTTTCGAATTTTAACATTTTAAAGCTTAGATTCTGAAAACGATTTAGTTCATATAAATCAAATTTTATTTCAAAATATCATTTAACCGGATTCAAAAAAATTAAGGATTTAAAATCATTTAATTTAACGAATCCGGTGTCCGTATATAAGTTTCTACTCTATGGTCAAATGATATGGATATATATCATTTTAACCCAAAATAAGTTTTAAATTTATGGGTATATATCATTTCAACCCATAATCTCGAATAAAAATCAAAATCCATAAAATCGCTCGAGTTTATCATTTCAACCCATAGCGATTTTTTCCTAATATATAATTCCATTCGGGTATGTATCATTTCAACCCATAGTGATTTTCTTAATAGCAAAACTTTTAGTGTGATAACAACATATAACATAAATATAATATCCAATCATCCAAAAATCAACAACTAAACATCCATCGCAATCACCATTCAAATCAACCAATAAATCACAACAAAAATCTGGTTATAATTATTTGGGATTTAACTGGGAATTAAATTTCAATATTAATTTGAATAGCAATTAAATTCAATATAAATTTAAATCAAACTCGAATGGCAGTTTAAATATACCAAACAAATCATCAATAAATTTCTAATCGCATTATAAATTTAATTTACTAACATAGGATGATTTAGTAGTCGTGAGTGGGTTAAAACACTAAACTTTAATTCATCGTCAATTAAAAATCCAAATAAAGGCCCAAATTCTAATAGTCTCATAATACAACCAAACAATGGTTTTAATTTCCGAAATTTTGATATGATCGCAATAGAGAAAACCGCACGTGAATCCGATCTCGTATGAAGAAGTTATTAATATTAGAACATTGGAAAATTTAAATTTAAATTTAATATTAAATTAATAAAGGTGATTTATGTAAATTTACTTTACCTTCCATAACCCTAGCCTTTAGAGAAAAAGTTGAGCACGAACATCACCAGCCGTCATTCAACATCCATTAACGCACGCGCTTGGGGACCTCCGCCATCAGATCTGACCATGCAGCCCCCTCAACCACCTCTGTCCGCTCCAAAACCCTATGCATGACCGCCCCTGATGGCCCAACAGAGCTCCGTCGTCGTACATTATCACGGCCAAATTCCGGCAAACACGCTCACCTAAAGACCAAATAAACCATACTGATGCACACTCCTCGACGACTTCTACAAGCCCAAACCCTTTGATCATCCTAAAATCAACGATCCACCCTTGAAATCGAAAACCTAATTTCGACGATCGAGAATAAATTAACGATTTATGGCCAAATAATGATTCGAATCAAAAAACGAATTGTCGCAGTAGACTGCACTCATCAAGGGCTTTCCAACAATATATAATTTGCTATGGTTTGAGGAGCTTAAATTTTTGAAATTGATTTTGATTTGAAATTGAGTTGGGATTTAGGGTTTCTGCCATTGGAAAGAAGGACCAGATAAGAGGTTGATGTACATATAGAATAAACTGACAGGCTGCTAGAGTTTGAGCAACCAAATCTATTTATATAGACAAAGCTAGATAAGAATGAATGGACAAATCGAATTGGGTCGAAACGATTATACGAACCCGAAAAGCCCGTTCCGCTTCCGAAACCAAAGTATGTCATCTCATATGTCAATGTAGATGTTTTCGACATTTTTAAACTCAATGGAAGTGGTTTCAATCCCCAATTCCATTGTATGAAGAAGTTAGCTTTAAAAATCAGCTTATTTTAATTGAATTCATTAAATTGATTTAATCACTTTTCAAATTCCAATTTAGTAGTTAACAATTTTCATCATTTTTATGTACCTAGAAATTTATAGTCTTTTAAAATAAATTTTACATATCAAATATTGCACTAACTCCCACGTTCAATTTCAAAAGCAATAAATTCATTAATTATAATTTAAATTCCAATAAATTCATTTATTTTGATTTACATCTTATTATTCAATCATCCAATACTAATATGAATTCATTTGACACTAGTTCACTTTTTATTACATTCTTATTCTATAGTTATCATCTTAACTTTATTAATGCAATGTTTAATCACATTTAATATTTATTAATTTCCAAATTTATTTCAACGGATTAAATAATAAGACGATAAATAAGCAATGGTTACTTTACAAGTTTATTGTTTACAACTAGATTAAAAATTTATGTACAAATAATTTGATTTCATATTATATACTAAAACCAATGAAATAAAATAACATACAAAATTTCATTATTAATAAAACATTGAATTCATTCCTTATTTACAATTTCTAACCAAATTAACATAACAATTATTTCAATTGATTGAAATTACATTAAAATAATTATCAAAACATTCAAACAATAATTATTAAATCATATTCAATTTTTTTCTCATTAATAAATCATAATTTTTTTATTTCTTTCAACAAGTAACTTCAAAATCTGATTTAGTTTAATATTTTTAATTATCAAAATTTATGGGTCGTTACAAGAGGATTCATTTTTTCCGCTGTAGAAGGTCGGTATCATAGTAATTTGTAGGGAACTTAAAATCAAAATCTCTAACCAAACTAAAATGGTTAATCAATAAATGTTATTATACTAAAACAAAGGCTTTAAAGTTTACTATGCAATTTACTAGGGATATTATTAGATTTTTTGACCATTGATCAAAATTTATATATCTTAGTGATATAGTGATGATGAAAAGAGAATATTCACAATATCTTATTGCTTAGGTTGTAGATTTAATAGTTAGAAATATGATTTCTTTAAAAGGTTTGTAAGCAATTGAACTTTTGTTCACTACTACCTTCGGTGAAGTTCATACAAAGTTTAATATTTAAATACTTTAATTATACTAAGGGCTGAATTCACATCCGGGGTCATATAGTAAAATTTGTCTGCATATTTCCATATTTAGCTTAATCGAATCAATTTATAAATATCATAAGTTAAAATGGAGAAAATCGATATATAAATATTATATATGGTTTTATTTATTTGTTGAAGTTGTAAAAATAACTAAATAATATATAAATGTTATATATTGGTTAAACTAAATAAACATGATAATATATATATATATATATATATATATATATATATATTTAAATAACTAGTAATAGTATTAATTAGGCCAAAAATCCAAGATAAAACGAGCTAAAGATATTACACAATATTTAGTAAAAGTGTTTTTTTACTTCCCTATTTTACCTCATTAATGTATCTAATCAAACAGTGCTATCAGAGCAAGTTGGTGATAGGGGTTCTCATAGTATGATCCGTGACAAAGCATTAGCTCTTACTTCTAGATGTCATTGGTTAAAAATTTGACTTGTTGTGTATAAGTTGAGGGGCTATACATAATACTTGCTCATAATGGATCTTGTTGGGTCACCTCAAAGTAGTTTTAACCAAACCAATAATGATCCAAGAGTTGATACAATAATGAAGTTATCCGGCTTTATAACCTAGCAGCTTTTATTCACGCCAAGATGTCAGAATAAAGATGAATGGTTCAAGGGCTTGGAAGCAAGCTTGGAATGACATTAGAAAGGACTTAAAAGAGTTGGAGTGCAAAAGGTAGGCTAAGTGAGTGATTGGTACCGACCCCTTTTCAGGTTAGTGGCGATATGATTTCGAGCATCTAGGAAGACTCTGGAGTAATGATCAAGGATGTTTGGTTAAAGTGATCATCCTAGGGCCAATTTCTAAAGGAGTGAGTGTGCAACTCCAAAAGCTGTACATAAAAGGACAAGTACTAGACATGTCAGGACCTTTCGGTAACAACCTGATTTCTAAATCGAAAATGATCGAGACTTGATGAATCAAAGCTAGAAGATGGAATAGAGGAAGATTGCATAGTTTGCAACTAGCAAATCATATCAGTACCGATTTTATTCATGTAGGTACTGATATGATTTTATGAAATAAAAGACCTCGTTTCTCCACCTACTTTCTCAGATTTGGACTTTGAACTGGTATTTCATGATCCGACAACTTCATTGGGTAATTCTTTTATAAATAACATGCCTATAGCAACTTAGAGAGGACATTTTAGGCCATTCTATTATTCGTCTTATTTCTTCATTCGAGTTTGTCACTTACGAGGCTACTTTTTGTTGTTCTAGACTGATTCAAACCGAGAACTCTGGGGCTTATGACAAAAATATTCCTTAATAAGATTAAAGTGGACATAAGCCTCGGATTAGAAAAACCACTATAAAATCCATGTGTTTTCATTTTATTTTTAGTTATATCTAATCTCTTTAAATCGAATTGGGACTGGCGTGCCACATTTTGGTCCAACATTTTTGGTGCTTTCATCGAGAATATAGCTTTCCATGTGTAGATCTAACTATCTATTATGGATTAGAACGTCTAGGAATTAGATCTAGAAGATTTTTATCTTAGATCTAATAGAATTTCATATTGAAACTAATTGCCACTAGCAGATATGGTAGATCTAGAGCAGTTGCTGGTGGAGAAGACGAAGCCTTTGACCATAATGAGGAAACCAACCAATCGACGACTACATTGTTAGGATCATCTGCACCTCAGGATATAGTGATACATGTGGAGTTTGTTAGGATGATGGCGGAGTTGAATTACAGGATGGTGGATAGTTAGAAGGCTCTCCTTGATAAGATGGATTCTAGCATTGCCTTATTGAGCCAGCAGTATCAAAGACCCTGGAGGAGCAGGAGGGAAGCTTGCCTTCTGGTTCTGGAGAAGAAAATTCATCTACTTCTGGTCAGAACAAAACGGAATGAAAGCAGAAGATGAAAGAGTAGCTTACTGGAGTAGCATGGAGCAATGTTAGAGGAAGTAGCCGAACCCTAGCTAAAGGAATTCATATTGGCATTGACTAAAATCAAGTCAGTACCAACATGAATTTGAAAGACTTAGGTGGGCTATGGCCTGATGCGGCCAATTTATCAGATTTCGAGGATGATTTACGGGACATCGGCAATGAAGTTGAACCAAATACTAAAGCTTAGAATGTTGGTGTCTAAACGACCACTACGGATCCAACAAGACATCAAAGAAGGTCCAAGGAGTGGTTCTCCTAGAGATAGGAGAACTAAATGTCAACGCATGAACTGAGACCATTTACGGAGTCAAACACTCAGTGTTACTCATGATAGTCATCTTTTGATCACTATGAAATCAAGGAGCATATTGCTAATATGATGAAACGATTGATGGACAAAAACTGTTGGAGAAAGAAAAAAGATTAGGGTTTTGTACCTATTAGAACTCCGTTCATGGAGAACATCCTACCGGAAGTATGTCCTAAGAAGTTCATGATGCCTTTGATGTCATCGCACAATAGGACAACTGATCCCAAGAAACATATGTTCAAGTACGAGTGGTACATGGATGGTGCCAAAGCAGCAGATGTTGTTCGATGTAGTGTTTCCTTATCTTTTTAGATGGGGTTGCATTGATGTGGTTCACTTGGCTTGTGCTAAAGCCCATCTCGACTTTTGACGAATTAGCTAAGAAGTTCTTGGCGTAGTTCAGGCTCCACATTGTTCGACCTAAGGAAATGATGTCCTTAATGGGCATTTTACAGAGACCTGAATAGTTGTTGAAGGGTTTTATGAGCAAGTTTAATATTGTGGTCATGGAGGTAAACAATCCAAATGAGGATATTGGTGGTGACAGATTTCGTTCGAAAGATACATCCAAACATGGATTTTGGAAAGTGGCTAAGGATTAAAAAAACCAACTACTATGGAGGAGTTCCATCGAAAGGCTAACCAGTTTATGAGCTTGGAAGAGGAAAACCAAGTTTTCAAAAAGGTTGGTGGTGGACAGTTAAAGTTATTCGAAGTAATACTGTTATTAAAAAACCCAGTGAGAGCACTGGTAATGTAGCCGTGAATGTCCAAAATTCTAATAACCAAACAAAAAGGAATTCGAGCACTGGGGCAAGCAAAATGATGCCAAAAATCATATAAGGAATATGAGATTGAAGGAGTACATACCTCTGAATGATACCCTTGAAAACATATACCTTGCAATACAAGGCACAGAAAGGTATAAGAAGCCACTTAGGAGAGACGCGACTGAGACGGAAAAGCACTCTTAAAAGTATTGTTGCTTCCATGAAACTCATGGGAGCAGTGCGAACAAGTGCATGGATCTTAGAGATATTATAGAATGTTAGACCCTAAGGGCTGAATGCCCAAGGGAACCAGCCTAGACCTAGTAGAGAGGGGCCCTGATGGCCTATGAAAGGATTGTTATTAATACAATAATTGGGGGACCTCATCTAGTGGAGAAAAGCTGGAATGAAATGGAGCAATATGAGAGTTCTTTGAAGCATGTGCGATAGGAGAGTTGCTTCGCCACTAAGGACGGAGCTCCAACTAAGCAGCAGAGGTTGATAACCAATAACATATTCTTTCGTAATATGGATTCTAAAGGGATCGAGGTACCAATCTTTGATCCCATGGTGGTAAAGACCATTGTAGGCCCAACTACTGTGCATCGAGTTTTAGTGCAATGTAGAAGCTTGCTAAATATTCTGTTCAAAAGGACTTCTAATCAGATAAAATCAGCGCAAAGTACATTAAGCCTTATAAATCCAAGATTCAAGGATTTACTAGCTAATTTCAAAGTAGCACTAGTTCTTTGGTGCTTGACAATGAAGTTTCCCATAGAGAATGGGGTTGGATCAATTCGAGGTGACCAAAGCGCTAGTCAGGAGTTAAAGCACTAGCTCCTTAGTACTTGATGATGAAGTTCCCTATGGAGTATAGGGTTGGATCGATTTGAGGTGACCAGAGCATTGGTCAGGAATGTTGTGTTGCCGAGCTCAGAGAGTAAAAGCAACAAGAGAAAGGGAAACACGTAGAGAAGGCTCCCTACATCAAGAACGCAAACACATAGCAACCAATGCCTAATCCCTAGCCCTAGAACTATAGTAAGTTCTTTAACTCGATGGATTCTAGGAAGTGGTTAGAGGAAGTGCGAGCAATACAAGTTGAGCTGACGATTAACGTTTTGATTGATATGAACGATCCAACTCGAGTCCTTAAGATCGTATCTTAGCTTAGTGCTAATTGAGGAAGGAATTGGTTAGTTTTCTCTAAGCACAGTTAGATGTATTTGCTTGGATACATTCAGATATGTGTGGTATATCATCAGAAATAACATGCCATGCATTGAACGTAACCTGAAATATCCCCTTATAGAATTGAAAATATGTAGTCTGGGTTTGGAGCAGTCCACTGCATTGAAGGAGGAAGTGGACAAGCTAAAGGAAGATAGCTTTATCTACGATGCTTTATACCCTGAATGAGTATTGAATCCCATGTTGGTTAGGAAATAAAATAGGAAGTGGCAGAAATTTGTTGGTTACTTGGGTATGAATGAAGCATGCCCGAAGGACAGCTTCCTGTTATCCAGAATCGACCAGTTGGTAGATGGGACAACCATACATGAATTACTTCTTTCATGGATGCTTACTCTGAGTATAACTAGATACCAGTGCATGTTCCGAATCAGGAGCACATAACTTTTACAATGAACTTGGGATTGTACTACGACTGATTTATTCCGTTCAGTTTGAAGAATGCCGAAGCTTCCCACTAGAGACTGATGAATTTTATGTTCAAAGACCAGATCAGATAGAAGATAGAAGTATATGTGGATGATGTGCTCATGAAGTCATAGCTATCGATTAACCACATGGATGATCTCTGGGAAATGTTTGGCGTGCTTTAGAGATACGAGATAAAGTTAAATCAATTGAAGTGTTCCTTCGGAGTCATATCAGAATTTTTTTGGGATTCATTTTGAATTCAAGGGCATTACATCTTGATGCCTTGAAGCATGTGACAGCCCCAAGTATGAGAAGGGAGATGCAGAGCCTAAATGGAAAGTTTTTCATGCTGAGTAGGTTCATCTCAAAGGTGATTGATAAGTGTATTCCGTTATTCGATGCCTTCGAAAAGGAGAAGGGAAAGTTTGACTAGATGAAGGAACATTGGGATGCTTTTGAGGAATTACCAAAACATACGGAAAGACTACCAATCCTATCTAAGTCTTTGGATTGAGAAGACCTGTTAATCTATTAAGTCGTGTCTACTCACACGCTAAATACATCATTGGTAAATAAGGAGGTAAAGATTCAGAGGCTAGTGTTTTACATACGCAAGTGGTTTACCAGAGCAGAAAAGATCTATTTAAAGCTAGAAAAGCTTGCTTATTTCTTATTGATTGCATCGAGGAAGTTGCGACCATACTTCCAGGACCACCTGATACATGTGCTTATGGATCAACCCTTAAACCAAGTATTGCATCGACCCAAGACTTCGAAAAGGTTATTGAAATGGAACATTCAATTTAGCCGTATATTATTAATTACCATCTAAGGAGTGTGATAAGAGGGTAGGCGTTGGTAGATTTCACCACTGAATTTACCTTCCTATATAGAGAGAAGGAAGTTGATATGGTCCACTTTCTCAGGGGCAATTATTTGTAGATGAGGTTTTTGATGAACATAGCCTGAGGCAGGAGTGGTACTCACAACTCCAAAAGAACGACCGATTTACTACACATTAAAGCTAGAGTTCACCATGACATACAATGAGGCTGATTATGAAGCATTGATAGTGTGACTCAAGATAGTGAAAAACCTGGGGATAAGGATGCTATGTATATTCAGGGACTCCCAATAGTCTGCTAGGTAAAAAAATAATTTCAGGCTAAAGGTGTGATGCTTGCCCCTTACCAGACGAAGACTCTGGAACTGCTGAATGATATAGAGAATTAAAGGATTATTCACATCTCCAGAGAGGAGAATACGAAGGGCAATTCATTGGCCAAGCTAGCTAGTTCGGAAGATGCACAATTGATGGGATTGGTTCCAATGGTGGTTTTATTGGCTCTAAGGATTGACCAGATGGATGTTGACTGGATATAGGAGGCTAAGGAGAAAAAGAAGTCATGGATGGCTCTGTCAAGAACTATTATTAAAGGGAACTCTCCCAAAAGAAAAGAACGAATGACGAAAACCCCTTTGTAAAGTGTTGTGATTTATAATACAAGAAGGAGTGCGATACATGAGAGGTTTCTCAAACTACCTTATTCGATGTGTAAACAAGGTGGGGCAAGGAAAATCTTCTTGGAAATCCATGAGGGTAGCTATAGTGATTACACCAGAGGGGCATACATTAGTGAAGAAGATACTTTACTATGAAGACTTCTGTCTAACAATAAACCGTGATATAGCTGATTACACTAGATAGTTCAACTGATGCCAGTGATTTACGAAAGTTTTGAAAGCCCCATCCACAGAACTTATACAAACGGTTAGCCTGTGGCGATTTATGGTTTGGGAAATCAATATAATCGGTGTGCTACCAATGTCTAAAGGAGGAGCTGAGTACGCTATTATTGTGGTGGATTACTTCAGTTGGCCGAGGTAGAATAGCTTGCCATGATCACAATGAGGAAATGATCGGCTTTATAACAAAGAATATTATTATAGATACGGAGTTCCCTAGAAAATTATAACTGGTAATGGAAATCGGTTCGAGACAAAGTTTAAGGATTTCTACAACTAGTACAAGATAGATAAAATCTTTTCGGTTGTAGCACGCCCGTAGGCGAATGTACAAGTGGGCTCGGTGAATAAAGTCATCAAGTCCATCTTAAAGATAGGGTTAACTAAAGCCAAGGGAAATTGGGTCGATAATCTTTCACTTGTATTATGGGCTTATAGGACGACCCATAAATCTACGATTGGACATATTCCATTCGCCCGGGCTTTCGTAATAGAGGCTATGATTCCGATAGAACTGGAAGTCCCTTCTCAACGAAAAAACACTATGACCCTAAGGTGAATGAGGAACCCTCACTTGAGTCCCTCAACTTTATTATTGAAAAGCAAAAAGAGGCTAAATTGAGGGTAGCTGCTCACTCAAAAAAGAGTAGCACAACATTTGAACACCAAGGTCTGGATTCGTACCTTGAAAGTAGGAGACCTCGTTCTAAAATGAGTTACCTGGGTACATGGGCACTTGGCCCAAATTAGGAAAGTCCCTATACGATTGAATAAAAGCTTGGAGATGAAACTTTCAAGCTGGCCGCTGTCATTAGAATCCCGATTTTACGGGCGTGGAATAGCGACCTATTGTAATGCTATTTGAGTTAGATTTATTTAGTTCATTTTCTACAAATAAGCCACCTTGGTGAACTTGGTGCAATTTAATAAGGCAGGACCTGCCACTTCTTTTGTTTGTAAATAAAGTTAACTTCTTGAACCAATAGAACCATGTTCTTGTAAGCAAAATCTTTTGCTATGTGATTAGCAGTACAATCTAGCACCCGAAGATTGTACCAACTCCTTTGATCTAGGATCAGGACAAAGGTGTATAATTACAAGGGTTAATCGAATAATTTTCCCTTATACCTTTAGTCTCGACTAATGTCCATATATTGCCAATGTCAATGAGCGATGCGTAGAATTAGGCAACTAAAGCGCCAGTTTCCAAATATAGAAACTAGTATGCAATTGAAATTTTAATGACCATGCTTGCAACATAGTAGTATGTGCATGGCCAAGGATACACGAAGATGGTCAAAGGATACTCTCAATCAACATCTGGAGATAGGTGAGACTAAGAATAGATGCTCCGAATTAGGCACACTATGCACTGGTCCCCGGAGTAGGAACTTGTGTACAACCAAAGCTTTTACAATTGTGCTTGTGGTCCTAAAAGACATGCTCAATCGAGGATAATAGATGATGGTTAATGAATGAAATCAATCAACACTTAGAGCTAGGCAAGATCGAAATATGATGTCCGTAGAAACACACTTAGAACGTCATTTCCTAGATATAGGAAATGACAGGAAGTCGAGCATTCCTTTGACTATGACTTTGTTTGTGGCTAAGTGGAACTCGAACGAGGATAAACAAGGTCAACCACGGAGATGGTTATGTGAATAAAATATCTATTTGGCCAAAATAAAAATGCTTTGGCAATGGTGAACAACACTATACAATGGTACATAACTAAAGCAACCGTAGAAACTTATGTATATGTACAGATTTACAGTAAGTAGTGGTATTGCACAGACACATATGTGTATAACATGGATGAATTGTAGTACAAGCAATTATATTATATATGCAGGAATTGTATATAGATAGGTATAATACAAAAATGCAGAAATGTAAATGGAACAGAGATTGAAATAGAAAAAAAATATATCATTACATTCATTTTTAAATACATTAGCTATAGGGGACTCTCCCGCACAAATGTGGCATATGTATAAAAGAGAAAACAAAAAGGTACAACCAAAAGAGTCCAATGGACTGCCTCAACATCATAAGCCGAATAGGAAGCCTACTTCTTCTTTCCACTCTTGCTGCTTGAACCATTATGTGGTCGTTTCTGCCTCGTATCATCCTTGGGTTTTCCCTCCTCAGGAGTGCCGCCTTTTGAGTGGGTGGCCTCTCCTTGGGTGACGGCAATAGGATCTTCGGGCTTGTCTATAATGGGATCATAAGTCTTTGTAGTGTTGCTAGTGCTTCCACCCATCGAAGGTTTCACTTTGATGGAAGGAATTTTTAGGGTAGGGCCTAGCTTCTTTGGATAAGAAGGCTTAGCTAGCCCAGAGTCGATCTTAATTTTTTTACCATAGACATGTCAATCTACCACTTCTCCACCATGGAAATAGGATCAATCAGGCCTGTAGCACTAATGATCGCGATATCTTCTTCGTCGAACTATGTAACATCCTCTAGACCTTGGAAAGCACCTATCTTCTGAGAGTCACGACCAGGACCAAAACTTAAAGGAAGGATATGAGCGACCGATCCTATGGATACAAAGGTTGATGTGGTTAAAAGAGTAGTTTGGTTCAATGCTTGAATTACTGGCGACAATGGAGGAAGCGACATATGATATATAAGTTCACAAACAAAAAAGTAAAGGTTAGTGACGATATTAGGAGAGAACTAAAGCTACTCGAACACTGAAGAAACAAGAGAAATACCTTCCCCAATTGGAGTTTATTGGATATGAGGCTTAGCAATTTCTTCCCCTTTTATTGTGGATTGCAGCGATTGAGAGACGAAGGGGGGAATGTAAGGTTCAACAGAGGTAGCTGCTATAATAGCTAGGATTACAGTTTAAGCAGCCTTAGAACTGGCCCCTGTAGAGATTAGAACATTCATTTAGGCTCTTGGATTTTTGGAGTTGATGGTTCTGCCTGGCCTAATGCAGTTGGACTATCAGGATCCTCGATGAGAGCTTTTGCAGCGGCAGCGTCCTATGTAGCCAGAATGACTGTTCCCTTTTCTAGCTTTTCAAGGTCATTGGCATCCAAGTATTTGACTTTCAATTGGTCTTCGACGAGGCCTTTATCGGACGCAGCCGCTCGATGTATTATCTCTTCCTAGGTGTCGGCCAGAGTGAGGGAATAAGTATTTCCCAACAACTTTAGGTTCTTAAATTGGATAATATTGACGAAGAACTATGGAAGATTGGATTTAGATCTTCTTACTCCTTTGCAACCCAATCTTTAAATGTAGTAAATTATTTTATAGCGTCAGCGAACTCGACCTAAGCATCGACCTTCACTGCTTTCTCGACCTATACTCTATCTTGAACATTTTTATCTTTAGCATGAAGTGATCAGAGTTCGGTTTTCTTGACCCGAAGTGCCTATTCTGCAGCTTTGATTATTATTTCTTTATCCTGGATCATCCGGTTTTCGGACCTTATCTAGGCCGCAAGTTCAGCATTTTCATTGTGGGCTCTCTTAAGCTAGTCATTTATGACTATGTAAGCTTGTTGGTGAGCCAAGGACATTTCGTTGATCAACCTTTTGAAATCATTAGCCGACATCTAGGCCCCATCTCTTTTTTTTGAAGGTCAGTTTGGATTTATAGCCTTTAATGGTCAGCTCGAAGTTTCTTCTCTCTGACTCAAATGATTGATCGGTCTGGTCGAATTTATTGATGTTAGAGAGAGCGATGGCGAGTTTCTTCCACTCATACCCATGGTCTATTAGCTTGTGGACTCCTCCGACCCTATGGTTGGTCAATCTTCTAGGAATATCTTTAAAGTCACAATTGAATTTGACCCCTGTCCAACAAAGGTTTAGGAAGGCAACTTGCATTTTTTTGGCATGGTAGAGGTGGAACTAAACAAATAATGAGCTCCTTGGGCCGATGCAGAACAAAAGCAGTGGTGGCTGGAGGTAGCAATGCTGGAAGGTTTTGCAAAGGAAGCTGTGGTTGAGATTGAGGTGGGAAAAAGCTGAAGGAAGGACCATGGCAGTCATATGAGTCTTTGAATCTTTTCCCATGGTCATATAGTCTTTCTCGTCCACATGTCTTTTCTTTCTATCTTTTTTATCTAGACATCTCTTTGTGCCTAGCTTTCTATTTCTTTTCTTTGCTCTCTCTCCTCATCCATTTCTCTTTCCTTTTCTCTTTTCTTGCATAAGCTAGAATGAGGTGGGTAAGGTTAAGGAGTTCCTCTCTTTTGCTCAGTAAACACGAGACTAGAGGTAGTTTAAGCGGTCTCTTCCCATCTCGCTTGAATGAAAGAAAGGACCGAATCAGTCTTAGAATAATGAAGTAAGGGCGAATGTAGGACATGAGTGTTCATGATCCTAGAAGTGTGTTAAGTGCTGATGTTGCCCTAATACTCTACAGACCATTTTCAAAAGGCTGTAAAGATGGTGTTTTGCCTCCTTCGACCAGGAGACCCTCAGATGGGATGCTAAAACCTAAAGGATACTCCTTTAGAAGATTGCTGATAGGGATTGCAAGATTACTCAGTGGGTCAAAGTTGTTTTCTAAATAACCTGCTAGAGGAGTTGCCTCGATTGTTGGCATCACAGTAGGTTCACTAGACCGCCAAGAGGTCTGGACTATTATTCACTTCGGACGTGATAAGGCATGAATTTCAATACCCTCTGGAGTCGTATCTCCTTACGACTTGTCTCCCTATTGATCAAAGTCCTCGTCATCATAGTTGCTTTCTTCTTTCTCTTCTTCTCCATCTTCTCTTCCGTCTCCTCCTTCGCGAATCATTTTAATTTCCAATCTCCCTTCTCTTTTTACTTACACTCCACTGGCAATATTTGTTTCCAACACTCTAGCAGTGGTTTCATCGACGTTCACCATGCCCGATGGACCTTCATTACCCTCTTGAATATCTTCACCGTAGTTGCAAACGGGGGTAGAAGACCTAGTGGATACTTTAAACCCTCTTTGTGAAAGTTCAACCAGAATGGCATATCATTCAGGATCTAGGAGGACGCATTGACAAAGATTCTTTTTTGTCAAGAGTTAAGAGGTGGTGCAGAATCGAAGCTGACTCATTTTAGGGTCTTTTGTGCACGGTTCTTTTATCTCAGGTAGTAATATATGTAAAGAGAATGGATAAGAAGTTAAACCCCTGGATGGAAAGAATCTAAGTATGAAAATAAATGGAAAGAAAGATGTCTCACTTTCAAAAAACCAAAGCTAGTTGAATCCGAAGGGGCATCATATGAAGAATTACTCATTTTTGAAGTACGAGCGCTTGTTGTGAAGTGCTTTGATAACTTTGCATCGACACCAGGCTTCCATGATCATTAAGGATGGTGGCTCAGTTCGTTGTTTAAAGCTTAGGACCTATGCTAATTCCTAAAAGCTTAGAGGCCGATGAAATTGCGTCATGAATATGATGTATAGGGAGTTCAATAATGCATATCTATTAGGGTGTACTTGAGTGGAAGCGACCCAAGTTCTTAGTGAAACATTCAAAGGAATGGATTGAAGGGTGCTACAGCCTCACCTAGGCACATATGACCCTTGCAAGCTGTATAACTGTAACGACCCGTAAATTTAACTAGTTTTAATAGCGTTATTAATTTAAATTTTATGAAATTTTAAACGATTAAATTTTGAAATAAAAATTTGATATTTGGAATGCGTCTAGTTAAACATAGCAACTGGTAAATTTTCGTTCGAAAATACGGAAGTTTATTTTGCGCGTAAATTCACTTCAATTTAATCAGTTAAAAAGCGATGAAAATAAAACTTTTTCAAAACCAAAATATTTTTACATAGAAAAATTCTAAACCATCTTTTGAACAATTTGTCAGTTTGTCATTTTTTCAAATTCGGACATCTTTGACTCCGTCGATCTTAATTTTCTGCGATTTTCATGCATTTTCCGCTATTATAAAATTTCGAATTTTTATAATTCAAATCGTACCAGTAATATATGCATGCCGTTTTGACCGTCTCGTCACACTGATCTCAACGGTATATTCATATCTGTGTTTTGGATGTCCAGCACACGGCGAAATCTGTGAACCGGATAGGCATATCGATGACCGTTTGGAACCGTCTTATGTTCTATGCCCCTTCACATTTCACCGTGCATATGAATGGATACTAACCTTTAATACTCTCCAGAATTCGATTGGTCATTTTTAGTTACTACTGATACTTACGGTGGTCACTTGTTTTGAGAAATAGAAAAATTTTATACAAATCAGAGAACGTGCATGCCATTCACCTCTCCACTTCACAAAAAAATTGGAGAAACTTTTGTGCGCATGCCATTCCCCTCCCCTATTCTCTTCCTCCCATCCCACTCCTTCCTTCCAAGCCACCACCCACGCCATGAGCATAGCATCGTCTCACCCAAGCCCGGAAACCTCCTCCCAAACTCTTCCGCCTCCACACGCATTTACACGCACCTTCGACCCTGGACCACACGTCCTCTCCGCGCCGACCACTTCCGTGCGTCAACATCCAAGGCCACGCAACCTTCTCACTGCATTGGTAGTTGCGCCGCACACCGTAGTCGCGGTAGCCACCAACACCGTGGCCGAGCAACACAGCACTGTCTCTCCACCTTGCCTCCTCACGGCCTTCTATTCTGCTGTGTAAGTACATAGATATATATTTTGTATATTAGTTTATTTTCTTTTTAAGTAAGAGTTATATTTATAAGTGTATGTAAGCATATATATATTTAGTTATTTGTTTATGAAAAGTGAGTTTGCATATTTGTTTAAGATGTATATTTATATATTTAGTGAGTTGCGTTTTTATGAACGAATATCATATATATATTATGTTAAAGTTGTCTGTTAGTCACTTTATATATAAGTATACGCAGTGTCTATCTGTTTGAACATACATAAGCTTTACATATGTTAGTTTATATGAGTTTAAAAGCATTTATGGTGTACAGATTCATACGTATATTGTACATGTGTTTGAACATTTATATGTGTGTTAGATTTCATATTTTATATAAGTCGCCTGTACAAATTTATTTTATATATGAAGTCTGTTGTTTATTAAGTTTGTTGGTTGTTTGATTATTAAAGTATAAGTTATATATTTATATAATTGCTTGCGTATATATTTTACAATTTACTTATACTATAAGCAAACATACTTTTGTCCCGATCTGTTTTACAGTTATATAGAGTAGCATCGGTGTATATGTTACTGACTTTTGTATTCTGATAACCAATATTGTCTTCGCCTGTAGCATATTTTGCCTTTTTATACAGGTTTCAAAGCTGGCACAGAGGCCATGCTGTGTATAAATATTTATAATAATATCTGTTATAACAATAATACAAAAGATTTACAAATCATATTTCTTATAAACTGTTGTCTGCATATCTACACTATCATATAGAGTAGGATAACAGTGTTTATAAAGTATTGTATAACACGTAGCTTCGGTTTACAAAATAATAATATGCATGCATTAGTACATATAAGTTGGGTTGTGAGAACTGAGTAGCCTATATAGATCAGTATTCATAAAGACAGATCTAAACTATGTTACAAATATTTATCTTAAATGATGTTGGTTATACTAGTTTATTTAGATATACAAATCTGATACAAGCATTATTGAGTAACTTTGTTTATATAGTTGGTTTGCATACATATGTGTATAAGAATTTCGGTCTGCATTTTCATTGAATATGATATATAAGTTATATAACAGTATTATATGATAAAATATGTTCATATATAAATTAAAGATTGATTTTAAAATATAGGATGTGTATTTGAATATGTTTGCATGTTTATTGTAACGATCCAGAATTTTTAATAATTAAAATATGAGTATTTAATTAATTTTAAATATTAAAAAGTGAATTTATAAGTCGAATAAATTTTAATTTGAATTATTGGATTTAATTGAATAATTAAATCGATAATTTAATATGTTAAATTATGGAAATAATTGAAAATTGAGTTAAATATGATTGAAAATGATTTGCAAAATTTTATTTTATCATATTGGAGTTAGAATGATATTTTAGAACTTTTAAAATCGAATTAAAAGTTAATTTGTGAAAATTGAATATTTTAATATTTAATTATCGACTGTAAAATAGCCAGTTTTTGAACAGTCTCAGAATTGAACGAAACCAGTTTCATTGGATCCGTAATAGTTAGTTATTACCGGATTTCAAATTTCGTGTCAATCGGAGCTATCGTTTGAGCGTGGCAGCTCGAAACGCATCGATTTGTTTTTAATTTAAATTTGGCGAGTTAAAATCGATTGGATTTACCGTTTGTCCGGTACAAATTAAAACGCCTAGAAATCGGTTTAAATCGGTTTAATTCAAATTGAGCGTTTTCAGCCATAACTCGCACAGATGTCCGAATTAGCTTCCGAAACCTGTTCCATTGTGTCCGGAACGCGGGGTAAACCTTAGAAACGCTGGTTACGGCGTGTAAATCGGAGTTCGGAATTTACGGATGAATAGTGTTCGATTTTCTTCTATAAATACACACCCACACCTTCATAAAAAGAAAAAAAAGAAATAACAAACCCTAGCCGCCACCCCCATAAACAAAGGCCAGATTTTTCCCACCTTCCTCCCTCAATCACTCATGATCCGTCAACAATTGGAGGAAGTTGTCAACATGAAAGTTGTAGAGGGGAGTGTGTTCTTCAAATCCATACGGATATGATGGGGTATGGCGCGACGAGGAGGGAACCAGGGGGTGCGTTTGTGGGCCGCACGGCCTCGTGTTGCGTGCAATCTAGGGGGACGAGCCCTATGGTGCTTCAGCCGAGTATAGGTCTTGGCATGGTCTTCGACATGGAGCTTCCTGATCGAATCCTAGTTGATCGTGTTAGGTGAATAATTTAACCCTAGTATATAGTATTGGGTTCGGCTATTTGCTGAAGCTTTTGCGTGAGAGGAAGGAGAAAGGGGAGAGGAAAGGCACGGCAAGGATCTGGTGGCATTGGATCCAACGGCCACGATTAGCTTAGGGTATTAAATTTTTTAATTTATGTTGTAATTGTTATATAAAAATCGTGTAAAGTTTAAAAATCAATATCTTTTTCATACGAGGTCGAAAACGCGCGAAACCAGTTGCGTTGGAATCGTATGGACGAGCACTACGCGATGAAGTTGGTTTACGTTTGGAGTTAGTGAGAATTTTGGGTAAAATTAAACGTACGTTTAATTTTATTCGAAATAAATCGCTAAAACGGAATTTAAATCAAGGTGAGAACTTCTCACTCAATCGAATTAGTTTCGATTTTTTTTATTTTAAATAGTTAGATTTAAATTATTTGAATGCATGTTTGAATGATGATTGTTATCTATTGATTGTTAAAATAGACATTATACGCCGTTAGTAAGCGGATGTTATTTAATAAAAACATATACCGCGAATATTTCATAAACAGTGAAATTGGTATTATATATAATATCAATATATATATATTGGCATATGTATATATTGCAGTTGTTGATTTCCCGTATTTTTTAGCGGATGAGACCCTGTTGCGCTGTTATTAAGCGGATAATATTTATTAAGAACATATACCGCGATAATTTCGTACTGGAGCGAAATTGGTATTGTGCTAATGTTTTTGGATGCAGGAAAACAGGTTGGAGGGATCCAACTGGATTCCTCAACAGTATTTATTTGATTTTCAGATATTTTGATATTTGATGGACTATCATATCGATATATGATGTCGTTGTTGTCGTGATTGACTATTTGGTGTGTAGCATCATTGGACCCAGATTTTGGGATTTTAAAAGGTTTTTAAAGTGATCTTTGAAAATATTAAATAATTTTGGAATTGATCCATATTAAATAAATAAACGTTATAATTTTTAAAGTTATAAAAATTTTGATTCTTGAGAAAAATAGTTAAAAACTGATTTTTGAGAATATGATGCTAACGATTTTATAAAATAGTTTAATCGAGATTTTAGAATTTATTGTGAAAAGTTTAAATATAGGATTTATGAAATTTAATTATTTTATGAATCAAAATGGTGAAATGATAAAGGAGATTAGAGACGTTTTAAAGAATAATATAAATTGATTTATATTAAGAGATTTATAAATGGATATTTATAAATAAAAAATATTGACATTATAAAACGAGTTTTTATAAGTGTTTGAATGAAGTGAAAATGGATTGCATATGTGAATGGGATTTATAAAATTATAAATGGTGAAGTTATAAATGAAATTTATAAATAGTAAGATTTATAAATTTTGTGAAATTATTAAAGAATATATTTGGATGAATAATTGAATCTTATAAGTTATAAGATTTATAATTATGAAGTTCAAAGGAACGATTTTGCAAACGAATAAATTATAAGTATTTCACTTATAATATGAACCTTTGTTTTATAATTGAGTTATAAATCGAATAGGTTAATAAAGAAAATTTATAAAAGGAAGTTGTTAAAAAAAAATTAGAAATGGAATTTATAAACGTTGTTTTATAAATTCGCAAACGACTTATTTTGATAAGTAAATTGCTGAAACCTATTAATGGAGTTATATTCACGTTTTTGAACTGTGAATAATCCTTTGAAATAAAATGAATAAAAGGATGAAATTTGTTAACAAAGAATATTCACGTTTTTGAATAGTGAATAATATGTTAAAGAAATTGTTTTGAATGTGATATTTCAAATAGAATTAAAACGATCTAACGATGTTTTAAAATGTGTTGAGATTCGAAACCATAGATTTCAACATTTATTGTTGAAATAGACGTTTTTGAGAAATAAAAGGAAATAGTGGACTATAACACTGTTGTTATAGTAAATGATTTCCGAAAGGAAATGTTTTGTATAATATTGGGATTTATATATCTACTTTAATTTCGAATCCCTATACTAGTGATTTTGGGTTGTCGTAACGATGTTTTACGCAACATTCGTTTTGGCCCAAATAAATATGTTTAAGAGAATGATTTCCTTAAAGAATGAAATATATACTTAATTTCGATTGAAGTATAGTGAATATTTTCTAAGTGTTGAAAATAAATAGGTTCGTGAATTACTTATTAAATAAGTATGGAAATGTTTTTCCAATATAAGTGAATATTAGAGAATTTATCTTTTTGAAGATAAATTGAAAGGATAAATTGAAATCGTATATGCATGGATATTTTGGAATATAAATTCACTAAGGAATTTATAAAAGAAAGTGGAATTTGTATGAAAATAAATATTGATTTATTTTTGAAGTGTGAAGCTATATATCATGTAAAGATATTTTGGAAAATAAATAATTTGGAAAATTATTTGGAATCTGGTGATGTTGTGCATATCCATTGATAGTTCAATAACCGACTATCAATATTTCCCTTTGAATGGGTAATTGATGTGATTTGTTTGAATTTGAATGCCACACTTATTTTTGAATAAGCGCTCACTATTCGGGTTAACCGGGAAAGGACCATGGGGTCGTATAACCCATTCCGAATATGTGATACGTCGTTGTGAATTGCATTGAAGATTGGTGTTGAAGACCGAGTATTTGTGAAAGCGATAGGATGACCTATCGATTGTCTCTGCACTGGGTAGCTCCTGGTATAGAGATCTCCTAAGTGATGGGAAATTCGATCGGGATTGTGAATACCCGGATTGCAAGGGCTTCGTAAGAAGTGCCTTCGGTTTTGTTCGAGCCCGGAACAGACTTGTATGGATAGTATGTCTGACGTTACAAGTTGAGATATAAAGCCGATTTCTTTCAAATATATTTCTGTTGGTGGCGAAGAATTTATTCTTTTATCTTAACACCCTTCTCTAAGACGTACGTGCTCAGAGGTTATGTAGTTGAATGTTATCAGCGATATATTCCCAATTTGGTAATGTGACATGCTGAGTGATGCTGAAATGATCATTGTGTTGATTATTTGTGATAGGATCGTTTATTTGATCGTCTATCCTTGTGATCATTTGTTGACCCAAAGCTTGGCTTTTGTATAAAGTATGTTTTTGTGGACGAAACTTCGTCGAGCCTCACATCCCGGAATGGTCAAAACAGGAAAGATGCGGCAAGATTATGAGGGGTAGCTCCCTTTAGGGTATGTGCATTTCCTTCTGGAAAGGGTGGTATCATGGTATGGAGCCCAGATACTTACTCATGTTGAAACACTATATTTTATTACTGTGTGGTGTTGTTGATGACGAGCGCTCAGTTAAAATGTCCAATGGGACCGGGAGATGTCATACTCGTGTAGTAGTTACCTAGTGATAAAGGTAACCCGGCCTTGTGTTGGCAGAGAGCTGGTTAAGTTCTCGGGACGTCCAGCCAGAGGCGTTTCCATGTGGCAATGGGAAGTTCCTTGGCCTGACCATTTGTTGGAAATCCAAAGAAACA
Source organism: Allium cepa (assembly GCA_030765085.1). Lineage (NCBI taxonomy): Eukaryota > Viridiplantae > Streptophyta > Magnoliopsida > Asparagales > Amaryllidaceae > Allium > Allium cepa. Next base: position 111,379,214 of record CM060928.1, on the reverse strand, counting down.
ATACGAAACTTGTACGGTTTTAGTTGTACAACCTGCTATGGAATGTGGCGGTAACCTGCTATTGAACATAGTAGCTATAGTAGGCATAAGTGCGGAATGTCTATGCTGGCTAAGATTTATATCTTTATTTTTGAAATGATTTTCCTATACTATGCACTAGTAATAATATCAAATGTTACTTTAAATGCGTATCAAGCATCTTTGGCTATCATAAGGAGAAATCTCCTCCGATTCTGCGTTTGCATGTGTGTGTGTGCGGGAGGCCTTATGGTAGTCTCATTTTTAAAAGCATTGCGAATTGAATTTAAAAATATCTTTCTATTTTGATTTTAAAGATAAATAAACTGTTTTGAGTTCTCACACCAGTCACATGACTGACTCGGAGTTTATTGTTTTCATTCCTAAACTCTGGGTGCCCACCAATTTCCACACGGGCAGTCAAGAGTTAAGGTTTATCAGGATATTCTAGATATTCAGGAGTTGCTGGAGGCAAGCTGGATCGCATGGCGTATTACTTATATAGTATTTCTTTTTCCGCTGCACTGTCTGTTGTTGTTGATATTGTACACTCTGATGATATGATGTAATGAAATGTAATGTGATAAAATGTAATAACTGATAGAGTTCTTTGTTTAAAGATTATTCATTTATTATTATATGTTGTTCCGCTGCGAATTGTGAGATTCTGATGTTGTTCTGTTGTTTTCTGTTCCGTTCTATTCTCCAATTTTCTATATTTTCTATGTTCTCTATTCTCTTTTTCTTCTATTTTAAAAATTTTCTATCTTCTTTTCCCTATCTATTTTTTCTTCTTTCCTTTTCTTTTCCTAAATTTTTCTTAAACCCCTAAGGGTTCGTATTTTCGTTCATCTTGAATTAATCAATGGAGATTAGTGTCTATTCAAGGAGTACGGACTTACGGGTCTTTACATTTATTTTTTCTGAACAGCAGTTAGACTTCATGATCACGATATCATATCTCACTCATGTTTTATCGGAATGGATTGATTCTATTTTTAAAAAAGAGTCAAAGTTACCTAGTTTATACATGTCAAATTCCAGCAAAATCCGACATCGTTTGATTAGTGGTCGAGGATCTGTAAGTTGGACCCAGGCAAATGTTCTTTTGTACTTAAACTTATTTTACGGTGATGCGAACACGACCTGAGTTCATGTTTGACGCATTGTATCTCCTCCGTCTCACGTCGGAATACAGTGATTCTCTTTTTTGTTTAAAAGATAAAGTTTTCTACTTTCTGTATATGAAATTTTAGCTTCATACGAGGTGTTTCACTCCTCTGTTTCTTACCTGAAAGTCAGACCCAGAGGGGTTTTCAGACCTGAACATTTGACAGTCGCAACATGGCCTGATTCTATGTTCGTGACATCGTGACTTTCTGGTCTCTTGTCCAAATTAAGTGATTTTTTTTGCAGTTTGAAATACAAGTTTTGATCTTTATTCATACCAAATTTCTGACCATTTCGACCTCGGTAGCACATAGAATTATATTGTTAAACTTTGACGTAGGACATGTTTTGTAATTGTTGCTATGTTGAATGTTTTGATTTGATTTCGGCAATTCCTATTTAACAGTTTTGCTCGTCGATTCGTGCCAATCTTACTTTGCTCTGAGAATCATGCTTGGATTCGTAACTCCATTTCAGTGTCCGTATCAGTGTGCATATCCGTGCCATCTCCTATTTTCTCTAGCCTCGAAAGGTGAGCAATCACTCACGATTAATGTTCTTTTATTTATTAAATTTGATTTCAATTGAAACGGCAATCGAAATATGCTGTTTTTAGTTATGTACACTATTATTCCCTGTATCTGTTCACCTATGACATCTGACACCATTATCTGTTAATCACTTATGCGACGATAATACTGTTTGGTTGATAATTGATTGAGTGATTGTTGTTTATATTGGATGTTAAGTTGAAATGTATAAAGTGATAAATATTATGCAATTGAATTTGACGTAGGATAATTAAAACTTGAATCGACATATATGTTGAATTTGATTAGTTAAATATGACTATTTTTAATTGTTAAGTTGATTGACACATAGAATTTGATAAATTACACTTTGAACCTTTGAACGTATATGGGATAAATTGTTGTAGTATAAAACTTTGAAATTTGAATTGAATGACAAGTGAAAAACCGTGATGTAATAATCTTTAATCTACATGAAATGATAGTGTAGATTCTAGAAATAATTATATTAATTCGCACAAATAAAAATGCGAATTAATACGATCATTTCGGGATTATTTGAATTGGATTGTTATTGATTGTTGTTATTGCTTATTTGTTTACTTTGACACCATCCCAGTTATCACACTGCAAGTTCCCTTTATTATGCTTAATTGCGAATTGAAATTGGAATCGGGTTGAAATGATATATACCCAAATGAATTTGACCTAGGATAGAGAATTAAATAAAATGCGATTGGTCCATAAATTGATTTAAAAATAAAATAATGAATTTTATTCGAATAATGAATAAGTTTGAAATAAGTTTGAATTTGAATTTTGTGAAAGGAAAATGCAAATATTTAAATCTAAAACAAATATTAACGTAGTAATTGGTGAAAGAACGTTGTTTGAAATTTAATTATTTAATAATTAAATTTGGAATTATTAATAAATAAATTGGAATTAGTAATAATTGAGTTTTGAAATTATTAAGTGTGAAATCATTTAATAATTAAATTCGAAATTATAATTAAGTTGGAATTATAATTAAGTTTGAAATTATTGAGTTGAATTTAAAATTAAGTTGAAATGATTCGATAATTAAGTTTGAATTCGTAATTAAGTGGAAATGAATTAATAATTAAGTTTGAATTTATAATCAAGTTTGTAATTATTAAGTTTTGAAATTATTAATAATTAAGATTGAAATTATATAATAATTGAATGAGATTTAATTATTCGATAATTGAATAAAAATTCAATTCTTTGATAGGAGAAAGTGAACTTTAAATAAGTGGATTTGAACTTCGTTAATAAATGAAATTGAGTTTCTTTATTTGTTAAAGTTTGAAAAAAATTATTTAAGTAAGTTAATAAGTGAAAGTAAACTTCTCGAATATATGAAATTTTGTTTCTTTATTAATTGAGTTTTCGAAAATTTGTAACTAAGTGAAGAAATAAGTGAAATTGAATTTCTTTAACAAGAAAAAAAAAATGCGTTTATTGAAATGAATGTAAGACTTGTAATTTTAATAATATGATTTGACGAATAGAATTTAAGTAAATTTGTAAGTTTTGTTATAATGAAATCGAACTTAAGTAATTGATTTAATTGAGTTGGAATTTAAATGAAAATTGTTTAAATGATAAATTAGCTTAACGAATATTGAGTGAAATCGATTAATGAATTGAAATTGATTTTGGATGTTAAATTAAATTAATGTAAATGATTTCGGAATGAAAATTATATAGGAACTTGAATGAATGTTTGAATTGTTTAAATAAAAGTTGAAAACAAATTTTAAGATTTTGAAACAGTAAGTTGGAAGTTTCGAAACGTAAATTTTGGAAATTGATATTGGAAGACAAATGAAATGTCGATTTACGAATTGAAATTGAAATTGAATTTGATTTGTTTTGATAAATATATTAAACGACCAATCGGTGTAATAATTACGAAAGTTATTAAAGAAACCGGAATCGGTTATGGATATACTCTCTATCTAAACCGAAAACCACTTTAATAACTATACGCAGAGTGATGATCCAGAATGAAGTGGTTGGAATGATGTACGTGTTGACTGAAGAAAGAGAACGATCATGGATAGCCTTGACACTTGTGTCAAATTGGAAATGACTAAAATCAGGAGCCGTGTCGGGCCAAATGGGGTTAGCCACCTCGAGCGAACACACTTCTTCGTAACTACTACTCATTACTTGTTATCGATTGGTGCACCCTCGTACTTTCAGGAGTGTTGTTTCGCGGTGTTGCGATCGCTGCGGCGATGCGTTTTCACCAGTCCGGATCAGGCAAACGGTAGTTTCACTACCTTGGGTATTGCCTTATGTGCCTTGTCATACGTGTATCCCTATATACGCGACCACTACGAATTTGTTTTGTGTTATACCTATGGAGTACTCCCTGATATCCCACTAGTTTACGGTAGAGTTTACAGTACTGTATAGACTATGATGCTTATAAAATGTGTTAAGGGGGATAATGGTAACGCCTTAACACTATTTTGATACTTTATATTACTGATAGACATTATCTATTTAGCGTACACTACTACATAGTAGATAGTTTAACGGATCCTTAGAGGATGGTGATTCCAACATCCTTTAAGTTACTTGTATTTCGATTGCTATTTCACTTGAGTTGGATTTATTGATATGAGAATATTAATCCTGACTCGAGTGTTTTGTGTTTGCTTTACGCTCGGGTCAGACTGAGTGGTTCAGCTTTCGAGACTCACCTTTGGAGTTGGAGTTTTGCTTGAAGATCCAGCCATCTATTCTACTTCCAGTATTCAGTGATTTCATTGATGTATTTTGATTTGTATCTGATGTATCGTGTTACTCTTCTGGTTGTAAACTCTGATGTATCCTATATATTTATATAGTAGCTTCATGAACTACTATCTCTTTTACTTCCGCTGCATATTATTACTCTGTGTCTGTGATTCTGTGATTATTTATTTACTGTATATCCGAGTTTTGCCAAATTTAAATTAACAATTCGGTATTTTGAATTATTCAAGTCCGACATGTGCGGATGCGAATAGTCAAAAATAGCGGGTCGCTACAATAACCTTAGGAAGGATTAGGCGCCTGTTGGTTAATTTTTGGTAGCAAGATGTCACTCTCTAGAGTTCTGTGTTAAAGGCATATAGTTCAAAATTACTTGGCTATTAACATTGACGACATTTATTCTGGGGGATCATCCAGGATCGTTAAACCGACTATTTTTTTTAGAGGAGGAGGTGGATTCTAGGTTGGAACTAATGGTACTATCATTCCCTATGACTCAGCTATGATTGATCGTCTAGTTCCAAAGGGCATAGATGTTGAGGCTTATGCTGTAGTAGACCCGGCTTCAGCAGGAGTGGGTGACCCATGCAACATTGAAGTGAGATGAATGCCGAGTCATTCTAAACTAAAAACTTAATGGTAAACACAGTTAGGTATGTTTTATTTGGAAATTTTATTTTAATATAGACTTGCATGATCGACTCCCGAAATCCAACGAACGTTGACATGTGTTGACCAATCGGATTATGAGCGTCGACCAGGGAAAATTGGAACTGTCAATCTATGCAGTATGTGTCCAGTGTCCTATACACGATGAACATAACATTATGTATAGATAGCCTGCTCGTGTTGGCAAACAAACTCCGTCGCATGATGGAACTATATGTCAGATCTTACCCATGATCGTTGGATAATCTATATTTGATCGCTATTTGAAGCAACGTGGGATATTCTTTGTAGGAACACAGGATTGTATAGTAACTGGAAGCATTATATAATGGAATCATTCAAATGTCGAAGTTTGCATTCAACCTGACTATTCTTGGAAGAGAACCGTCTTATCAGAGGTTGAAATGGTGGTTAATGATTGACAAACTTTGAGGGGCATTTCAAGCATTTTAAGGAGCAAAGTTGTTAGGTTGCGGAAATTTTTTGGGTCCCCTTTGTTCGACACAAAGCAGGATGAGTGTTGCCTCCAAGTTGACATAAGGAAATAAAGATTTGGTTATTGGAGGTACCCACTTTGGGTCAAGCATGAGTCTGACCTAGGGTTAGCCGCGACCAAGAAAATGGAAGAAGGACCAGTCATTAATTCCAAGCCTCGTTGTTCATCAGCTGTAGGCAACTGTCGAAATGGATAATTGGCGGTGATGATAGCTAGGATGTGGCCGCGGCAACTGTAGAAGATCAAAGATGGGCATTGTTGGCTAAGGAAATTGATTGCAATTTTTTAGTGTCGAACATAAAGAAAAGAGGTAAAAAGATAAAATAAACACAAGGTAGGAAAAAGTAGCTAAGTATTTGAATCATAAAGCAAAAATGATTTAGCATTTCTTCTTGGCACTGATTTTAATAGGTTGGTACCAAGACGAATTGTTGGCTATGGAACAAAAGATGGAAAAAGGAGAGATATAAAATAAAAGGAGTTCACACCTAGCCGGTGCATGGAACGATCTCCGGATTAATGTAGATCTTAACCATGGCATGGAAAATAAATGGATGCCCACAGAATAGAGACGACACTTCAAAGCGACTCTTGGATTATCAATGGACTTATGTGGATGATTGTATATGCCTTTCAAGCACACTTTGTTTCCAACAAAAGCATACATTGGGGCAAGTGTTATTCGACTTTATAACGAAGTAGCTTTCATTCAAACCTGGACAATGAAATGAAGATGAAATGATTCAAGGACTTGGAAACAAGTTTGGGATGGTATTTGAAAGGACTTAAAGAGTTGGAGCGCAAAAGGTAAGCTAAGTGAATGATCAGTACCGACCTCTTTTCAGATTGGTACCGATATAATTTCAGGCATCTAAGAAGATTCAAGAGCAACGATCAAGCGATGATTGGTTAACGTGATTTACTTAGGGACGATTTCTGAAGGAGTGAGTGAGCAACTCCAAAAATTTATATAGAAAAGGAAAAGTACTAGATGTTTTAGGACCTCTCGGTAACAACTTGATTTCTATGTTAAAAGTTCTCGGGACTTAATAAAACAAAGCAAAAGGATGGAATAGAGGAAGACTGCATGGTTTGCAACTAGTAAATCATTTTGATATCGATCTAATTCATGCTGATACCAATATTATTTTATGATACAAGGGACCTCATCTCGCCTTTTACTTTTTCGGATCTGGAGTTTGAGCTGACATTTCATGATCAGACGACTTCATTAGGCAATTCTTCTATAAAGAGTGGGCCTATAACAATTTAAGGTGGACTTTTTAGCCTTTCAATTCTTTATCTTCTTTCTTCACTCAAGTTTGTCACTTGGGAGGCTAATTTTTACTGTTCTAGGTTGATTTGAACTGTAGAACCCTGGTATTTATGACAAAAATATTCCATAATAAGATTAAAGTGGACTTAAAAGCCTTAGATTAGCCGAACTACTATAAAATCCATGAGTGCACTATTATTTTCATTTTGTTTTTTAGTTATATCTACTCTCTTTAAATCGAATTATGGTTTGTGCCTCTTTTTTGGCCTAACAAATGGTATAAAAGCTCGCATTTTGTTAACATTAATAAATGACTAATACATAAAGTAATCTATTGAAAAGTCTAATTAGATGGATGTCTTGGAGATGTTGTTTAACTAAGGATAATATTATTCAAATTAAGGAACACATTTGTTAATGGAAAACCTCCCTAATCCTAGTCTTTATCTGGCTTGACGAAACTGTGTGTTTTTAGGTTATGCTCTTAGCCGAAGGCCTAAACTTTTTTGTGCCTCAAGTTGATTCAAATATGTGTAATGAAATATTTCAATTTTAAATTTGAACCGAGTTTGAATTTAAATCAAATTTTATGAAGGCTATAAAATATAATTTTAAAATTTCTTTGAATTTTATATCAATATAATTGTTATGTTCGTATAAATCAGAAGGGTTTAACTAACAAAGATACATATATGAATCTGTATATATATTAATAAATTATAAACGTCATAAAAAACTTAGAATTATTTATATCACTTATGTATATAAAGTGGTTAAGCGAAACAATATCCAGCATAGACTTAAGGGAGTGTATTAATCACGTAGAGACATACAATGTCGTGAGATAGTATACTCGTCTTCCTTATAATATCGATAATACTCAAATTATTATTCTAAAATTATGAATTTAAAATAATATTACTCTTTATTATTTACAATGTAAACATATTATCATATATATATTTATGGTTGTTGAGCACCCTTAAGCCATAAATTATCTATAGTGATGTTTATATTATCCTTAGATTGGAAAAGACATTTTGTAACTTTGCTAAGCATGCTCACGGGTTCTAAAATTGTCCTTAGGCAATCACAAAATGATAGGTCATGTGTATCAAATGTACTTTATGATTATTTGAACATCCTCAAGGTCATAACGAGGATTATGAACAAATATATACGTGGTTAGGAATTATATATGAGATGTAATTAATAATGTGCTATTTACCCTTTGTAGGGACTATAATTTTTTGAGCACTCTAAAGGTTATAATAACATAATAAATGGACCATAACACCCACCAGTGGAATTTAAGAAGTTCTCGAATCTCTTCTAGGTTTCTAAGAAATGTAAAATCTTGTAGGAGCCTTATTTGATAAATTAAATAAACCAAATAAGTTGGAATATGAGAACATCTTGTTTACTCTTAGTAATTTACAATAATAAAATAGCAACGATATAGCCATTCTTATAAAATAACATACCAAATAGCAGGAACTATAAATACTGGTTAAGAAATATTAAAATTGCACTCACGTATGAAAAACTCTAGCATATAGTCGCTAATGAACCCATGGCTAACCTAATGTGATGGGTACTTTTGAGAGAATATCGTTTTATGAATCATAGCCATTATATTGTGAAGTTTCCCAATGCTACGTTTGGCCGCTATAAGAACTAAGCTTCAAAGACAAAATGAGAACATGGAAGTTCATTTCATATTTGATCACCTAGAAGTTATATGGTAAATAATTTCATTCGACAAGGTAAAAGATCTCATGGAAATTATTTCATCCAATAGTGAACAGGGGAACTCCACTCGAAGTTCACATACTCAATATGATTGGGCACATAGTGAGATCGCTAGCATATGACCACTCTTAGTCAAGAGTTACATAATGAATTGATACTTAATCAAAAAATTTGTAGTTTATCCATTCATATTAAACTTTGATATGAATTCATTAAAGTGTAATTTCATGGACATCCATAATATGTTAAGGATAGTTGAGAGTACGCTCATGAAGAAGTCAAGTGTTGTACTTACGGTCAAGAGTGCTTATTCTTTGAATAGTTCATAGAAAAGAAAACATTGATTGAAGGGTGGCAAAGGTATAGCCAAGGGCAAGGAAGAGAAAAATGAATATCATCACCACTCAAAAAGGGACATTGGAAAAGGAACTATCTAGGATATTTAAAGATGCTAAAAGGGAAGAAGGGATCTGATTTTGCTCCTAAAGGTATTCTCTTTATTAGACAGGTTTATTTAGATCAACAACTCATATATGTTATTCATTGTGCGGATGTAGGAGCAAAAGGCCCGTAGAAAAGGGGACCATGGAATTTCAAGTTGCCAAAGGAGCCATTATAGTAGCCGTAGTAATGTGAGATTACCTTATGAAGCTTGTTGGTGGAAATAATTTAATTTTATATAGTTGCTATTTTTTACGGAACTTTATTAGTGCAATAAGCTTTGTTTCCCGTTTGGTGGAATATGGCTATAGCTCTATTTGCAATGACGATATTATGAATGATTCATATAAAAATAATATTTTTTGTTTTGGTACTCTTAAAGATAGATTTATGTTCTTAACCATGATTATATATTTGCTATTGAAAATAATGATGCATATCAAATAAACGACTGCTACTTATTGCACTATAGACTATTCTATATAAGTAAGAAACAATTAAACATGTTGAGAAACAAAAAGTTCTTGCTGTTTTTGATTCAGAGTCATTTGATGTGAATCATATTTAAAGGGAAAATAACTAAGGACCTATTCAGTGGAAGCAACAAAAGAGCTCCTGAACTTTTAAGACTAATACATACAAATGTATGTGGTCCTATGACTATAGCAGCTAAAGGTGGATCCATATACTTCATCGCATTCACTGATAATTTTTAAAAATACGAACATGTGTATTTTATGAAACACAAATTAGAGTTTTATGATAAATTCATAGAATATAAAAATATAGTTGGAAATTAAACATGCAAGAAAATTTAAATACTTTAATCTGATCGAAGCAGTGAGTACTTTAAATACGAGCTTTAAGGGTACCTAAATGAGAATGAGATTTTCTATCAAGTCACTCCTGATTATACTCCTCAACACAATGGTGTTTTAGAAAGGGACAAATTGAATATTGTTAGACATGATTCGATCAATGATGAATGAACTGACGTACCTCTCTCCTTTTGGGATATGTTCTTTGAACAACAAGATATGTTGAATTATATACTATCCAATATAAGCCTAAGACAATATATGAGTTATGGACTGACAAGAAACCCCATCTTAATTATTTTAAGGTGTAGGGTTGTCTGGCTTATGTTAATAATGTCAATCCATTAACTTGAGGCAAGATAAGATTTATTCAACTTTAGTAACTTGAGGCAAGATAAGATTTATGCAACTTTAGTAACTTGAGGCAAGATAAGTTTTATGCAACTTTATAGAGTATCCTAAAATTCTCAAGGATACGTATTTTATCATATGAGGGAAAAAAATATTTATTTCAAGACATGCCACCTTTTTAGAAAAGGAATTTCTACCTAGAGAACTTAGTGGAAATAAGAAAGACTTGGATGAGATTTAAGAAACTGTATATTTAGATAATAATTCAACACCCATGCAAGACACACAACATATTAGAAGGTCTACTTGGGAAACTTATGCATCAAAGAGATACTATAGTTTCTCATCGACGGCATGAAAGAGGATTACGTTATTCATAATGATGATCCCCTTGCATATTAAAAAGCGTTCAAAAGTAAAGACTTTGTCTTGTTCTTTAGTGCAATGAAATCCGAGACAGATTCCATGTACAACAATAATGTACGGACCTTACAAAAAGTATTCGAAGAGAAAAACCCAATCAGTTGCAAATGGTCTTCAAAAAATCTGTGCATGTAGAATGGTCTTAACCTATAAAGCATGGTTGGTAACCAAAGGTTTTTGTCAAATTCAAGGGGTTAATTATGACGGGCTGTTTTCATAAAATGTCATGTTTAAATCGATTTAGATACTTCTCATAATCGCTGATTATTAACGAAATATGGAAAATGAACATTAAAACAACATTTTGAATAGTGATTGAGAAGATGGTGTTTATAAGTCATGGCTATGGGGTTTCGAGATCAATTAAAGTGGCAAAAAGGCGTGTGGACTTTTAAATTAAATTTATGGTCTTAGGAAAGGATCAAGAAGTTGGAAAAAAATGTTTTGACAAAGCAATAAAACAATCTGACTTTGGTCAAAACACAAAGGAAGCATGTGTATATAAGAAAGAATAAATGGTGACATAACATATCTTGTCTTATAAGTTATTGGTTTTACTTACTAGCAACGATGTATGGATGTTACAATCAATGAAATACAGGGTTCCTATAAGTTTTGATGAAGGGTTTGGTAGAAAATTTCTTTATAATAAGCATAAAAATATATAGAGATAGATCTAAAAGGACATTTGGTTGTCTCGATCGATGCATACAAATACCATACTAAAAAGATTTATTATGGAAAATACCAGGTGCAAAGACAATTTAGTGCAACATGAAATTATTATTTGTACGAAACATACTCCATCAGTGGTTGAAGAGAGACATCGTATAAGTAAGAATCATTGTGCTTCGACAATAAAATCCACTGTGTTCATTATGCTATGTACAAGGCAAAATGTCACTTTTATACTTGTGTAGTTAGTCAATAATAATCAAATCTAAGCAAAAAAAATTAAATAACAATTAAAGTTGTTTTAAAGTACTTAAGGAACAATAAATTGTTACTAATTCATGGTAATAATGAGCTCCTTCTGAAGGGTACTTGGATTCAAGCTTTTTGGTGATATCAATGATAGTAAATTAGTCTTATGTTTTATATTTACCCTGATTAAAGGATCCATAGATTGGAAAAGTTCCAAATAAGAAATAGAGGAAGATTCGACCATGGATGTTCAGTACATAACCTTAATTAATGATGCAAAAGAATCGGTCTGGATGTGCAAATTCGATAAAGAGATAGGATGATCCCTAGCATTGAAGGTCTAATGCTAATGTATTATGACAATAATGCAGCAATACATATTGCTAAGAAACCGCGAGCTCATAAAAAGTTAAGACACATTCTTCGTAAGTTCCACATGATGAAACAACTTATCGGTAATAGAGAAGTAGTGATTGAAAGAGTAGATACTAAACATAACATCGCAGATGAACATCCCTATACTTGTAGCACATTATTCTGGACATTTAATTAAGAGATAATTAAGTAAATAATGTGGGTAAGTTAGAAAATGTAGATTTTGCATACTAATTAAATTTGGTCATTAATTATTTAGTAAAGTGTATGCTTTAATAGAGAGAAAGAAACCCTAGTTAACTAAACTAAAGGAGGGGCAAAAAAGGAATGAAGATTATATCATTCTCTCCCCCTCATTCATTCAATTTCATTTTAAAACACAAAATAAAAATAATAGGAGGCTGAATTCTGCCATTAAAATGAAGAAGAAGAGAAAACAAAGGATAAAGGGGGTCATAAAGAAAATCTCTACATTTCAACTAGTAAAAGGTGAATAATGTCTCCATCTCTCTTTTATATGATGTTTGTAATTTAGATTTGTGATGAAATCTAAATTATTGATGTGTTTAATCATGCATTTGGCTTGTATAATCGTTTATATGGATTATGGTTATTATTTGTGAATTTTGTGGAATTTCCTTGGGTAGATTTTTGATTTAAAAACTTAGTTGTTGATCTCCAAATGATTTGAAATTTTGATATGGTGTTGAAAATAAAATTTTTGAGTTAGTATTTTATTTTCATAATGTAAAAATTAATTATGAATTTTCTAAGATAAGAAATTGTAAATTTTGGATTTGAAGTACTAAAAATATTGAAAATAATTATTTTGCTCCAAATTTTTTTGCCATAAAAGAATGAATTTTATATTTTTGGGAATTTTTGGAGATTTTTCCCATGCATTTTTGATGTACTACGATCTAGTAATAAAGGAAGGATTTAATTATTAAGGAAATAATTAATTAATTATGCCGTAAAAATTAAGGTTTTTGGAAAGAAGAGAAATTTCCTCTATAATTTAATTGTAAAGGATTTCCTAAAATATTTAATTAACTAATTAAAATATGAAAAAGATATTAGCATGGTAAAAAATATTACTTTTAAAGGAAAAAAATTAGTTTTTCAAATATTTACAAATAAGTCATTCTGACATGTGATAGCTATCCCAACACTTGATATCTATTGTAACATATGATAGCTCTGCTTTTTAACCTTCGACGGCTATAAAAGTTTTAAGGTGCGATAACACCATATTTTCAACCTACAATAGAAACATATTTTCAACCTTCAATAACTACATATTTTCAACCTTCGATGGCATAATTTGCTAACATTTAATAATTGTGTATTTTTTATATTCGATATCATTATTTTGTCAATGCTCGTTAGCTATATATTTTCAACACTTGTTAACATTATTTTATCAATACTCAGTAGCTATATATATATATTTAAACTTCGAGAACTATTTTTTGTTGACATTCGATAGCTAGTTTTGGTTGACACTCAATAGCTTTGTTAACTTATGATAGCTATATGTATTTTGGACATGTGATAGTTACATTTTATGACATGCGATAGCCTATAGTTTTGATAAGTGATAGCATTTACTTTTGACAAGCGATGGCATATTCTTTTAAGGTGCGACATCACATGCTTTGAACTTCGGTAGCATGCTTTTAACGTGTGATGGCACCAAGTTTTGAGAATTAAGATAGCTTATTTTGTTGACGCTCTATAGTTTCTCTATATTCGGCCTTGCTTTTCTTTATAACAAAATATGATTTTGTTAAGTTATTTTGAAAATTTTTAAACTGACTCAAAAGATAGTTTCGGTCCATTTTAAAGAGTTTAGTAGAAGAAATTTACTACTTGATTATAAGTAATTTTTATAAAATGGATATTGTATGAAAATATGTTTGTGATGGATGATGTATTATATGATCAATTTTGTATCTTGATCAATTGATATTGCATATGTAAATTATTGACATGCCCAGTTATATATTATCATCCAACGTTTATGACCTTGGGGATGGGGAACTGGTGACTAATTAGGCTTGTTCCAGTAGTGGGTATGGTGTAACTTTACTTTCGAGTGAGTAGAATTGCATTTGGAAGATCACGAAGATCAAATTGTGTTAGGATGCCCTAAACTAATCAAAAGACATGACTCGTTGAGATTTCTAAAACCACATTTTAAGGTGAAGGCTAATGTAGGGTCATGCCTTACACTCCAATGTTAAGCCTTATGTTAGTTAGGTCTATGATTCAAATGAGTAGGGCTTCACCAATATTGAGGCTAAAATTTCAGTTACGCATCTAAAGGAACTCGTAGCTATCCTCAACTATATTTTCTTCTACCAGAGATTAGAAGACTCTTGTTATTTTTTTCTAGATGGACAGATGAGTTTTTATTTATTTTATTCTATCACGGAAGTAGCTTGGCACACTTATGAGAATGGAAGACTATTGGATTATATGGGTAAATGTTTGGCCTAAGTTTGCATGATAGGTTTTTAGTTAGCCTGTGAAAACTAACAAATTCATAGTGTCCTACGAAAAAATATGCCAATGAAAGGACAATTTTATGAGATTGGGCAATTATAGAAATGTGTGACCATTAGACCCCTGAATAATAGACTATTTATTTTAACCCATTACGCAAGATGATGATATTGTGATTATGTTCTAGTCATTTTGATTGCAGTATGTGCCATGATTGACGTATTGATTGTAAAAGATAATAGTGTAGTGAAACTTATTTCCTGCTTCAATGACATGGTCTCACTAGTTATCTATTTTTGTTTGAGATGGACTAATAACATAAACGCAAGACTTTTTGTCCAATTCGAAGTTTTTGATTTCCCCTTAAACTCTCAAATACTCATTTGATTATGCTAAGAGTAGGGTTTTAAGGCTTATATGAATAAAGCTTTGGGAAACGTGCAAGAGGCATGCAAATATTTGAAGTATTTCTGTCGTGTAGTTTAACTGCTTCACTATTAATTGATAGTATATATATATGGGTTATATAACATCAAGTAGTTTAGACTTTGATCATCCAAGAGGGCATCAACATGTGGCGATCTTAGAACTATATTTGTATTTATTATATTTCATTGAAACGATGTAATCGTGAGGATATGTAATTTGGTATGTTTTGAATTTAGATTTGAACGAATGAAATGTTTTGTGAAAATTTATAAATTCTAGTGCTTTTGATGTTAATGATGTAATAAGTGATCTCATCTTTTTTATAGGAAAATAATATTAAGGATAACTGCAGAATCAATAGTATCTATTTTATAGCCTCAAAATGGAGGACGTTACGATTTAGTATCAGATCACCGTATTACATAAAACTTAATAATATTTTATATATCATAACCTAAATAAATTGGAAGGAATAAATTGGGGAACAGGATAACGTTATAGTAATGTACTTTTTATTTGATATGTATATATAAGTACATATATTTATCTATACTCTCCCTTTTATCAATAAACCATTCTCTGTATCTCATGAAAACTTGTATGCAAAATACGAGAAATGTACACTAGAAGTGGAAGACTTAACTTGGAGGTGGAAGCACCGCCTCCAGTAAAAATGGTCGATCTAATACTAGAAATACTAACTGAACTGCCAATGCTAATGCAAATGCTAATGTGGGAGGCTGAACCATACCTGTTGATATAGGGATGATGTATCATTTTTTTGTTAATATGATGCAAAAAGGAGCAGCGGCTGGGTTGGTTGGAGGAAACATTGGAAATACGGGAACCATTGTGCCTAAAGTGGTCGCTTGCAATAATTACACCGCATTAACTAGAGACTATGTTAGTTTGGCAGGAAAACCATTCTTTGTAACTGTAACAACGCACCTTTTTCGACCTAAAAATTCAATGCTCGAACAAATTCAAATCTCAAAAATCGAAACATTACATATCGGTAGGTTATGGTAACAAGAAACGCAAAATAAATATAAACTTTCGGAACTCACCACAAAGGGAAACAACATATAATATAAAAAGTCTCTATATTTAGCATAGATCCAAATACATAGTTAGATCATCACAAAAAATTTCAATCCATAACACACACAATATACCACTTATAGGTTTATATTTACAATATTTGTAATACAAGATCTTCATCACCATGTCCTCCACATCACCGAGTATATCAACCCAATGACATAGATAAACAAGAAAATAGGAGTGGATTGGACATACGTCTAAGTGGGTGAAACAAATCTATCTAATATATACTACAAAAAGACTAGGCCAACATCATTGATATCTCTTAACCCGTATACACATATATTAACCTGCCTACTTATACCGATGAGTAATATCAACACTGTACCAAGGTTGACTACTCGATTAAGCTCATATCATGTCTCATCACACTTATACACAAATATATACTCAATCAATATAGTCTACCAGATTCATAGTGCTAAGGAACACCAAGTTCCTAGGAAAGAAATATGTTTTTTACTAAGGGAACAACCATTTCCTCGGGACATCTATTCCCTAAATCACTAACGCTGATACTTAGGGAACAACCATTTTCCTAGAACAACTATTTTCTTTTTGAATACTAAGGGAATAACTATTTTCTTGGGACAAATTTTCCCTGCACCATGCGTGCCTCGTACATAATCACTTGATAAATCAGTAGTACATTGGACATGCCCAACATCCATTATCAGCTCATGCTAAGTCGATAAGACATCCAATCATGGATAATAAACAAACATCCAATTTCACACATATCATACACACTTATATTTAATGATATCTGTATGTTTCACCACATAATTATTGTACTTCTTTACCTCCTTCAAAATAGCCCAAAGCCTTTCACGTAGTCCCGATTCTGCAAATGCCTCCAAATGCATTTGGCCCGGTTAGGCTCTGTAGTTGTCATTGTAACGACCCAAAGTTTTCGATCTCGAAAATTCCAGATAATTAGGAAAAAGAAGAAAGAGATAGAAGAAAAAGACGAACAGAAACATCAACATCTCACATTCGCAGCGGATAAAATATAATAATAAATAATAACAGTTTACAAAAGAATACTATATCTGTCTGTTACATTTTAATACACCAGAGTTACACACATACTCAAATGCTGGACATATACAAATCAACATGTCTCAGATAATCAAAAATATATTACAGCGGAAATATCCATACGTTCCTGCCATCCATCTCGCCTCTTGAGCTCCAGAATGTCCTTATCTGAAAATCTGTAATACTCGGTCTGACCCGAGCATTACATCCAAGTAGTACCAGGTTCTGGCTGGAAACCAGCGTGAGTAAACCCATCTAACATGGAATACAAAGCATACAATTTATAAAGAACCCGTGGTAACTCGAATCAATTTACAAATCCACAATTTATTATAGACATCACTTATTCCACACATCCATTTTATAAGTACCAAAATTTAGATTAAATAACCCAATCCATTTAAATCACATCATTCCAGCCTATAGATTTCACTTATCAATCTATAAAAATTCGAAGTGGTTTCGGGTATTTCCTAATACCCGATCCCGGTCTCTTCGAGACTCATGTCATCCTAACCCAAGTTATCTAATGAAATACACAACATTTCATATCAGATTTATCAACTCATTAAAAGCATTCAATACCATTCAATCATCCATAAGCAAAGCTTAATCGCTACCAAAATTAATTTAATTAATTCTAATTGAATTTCTAACCTCAATCACTTAGATTTCTTCACTTATCATTAATCAAATTCAAATCAATTAATCAATCATCCCTTCATTATCCATCTTAATTAATCACCGTGGATTAATTATTCTTCAATTACATTCAAGTAATTATCTTTAGTTAACTTAACAATATTAATTATCTTACCAAAAACAATAAGTAATCTTAATTAGTTCATGAATTAATTAACTATTTTAATTACATTAATCCTTAATTACTTATATTAATTAACTTCTCATAAGTCACTTATGATGGATTAATCAATCAATCTTTGATTACATCGTTAATTATATAAACTTATGATTTCCAATTATATTTCAATTTATCCTAATCTAAATTAATTACATTAAAAAATTAATCATTAATTAAACTGCAATATTAATCATTCTTGATTTACCTCAACCTGTAATTATCTACCTTTTTATTTACTTCATTAAATAAAATAATTACTCTTTAATTAACTATCTTAATTAATCTCTTGATAAATTTCACAAAATAACTATATTTTATTAATTACATAAAGCAATTTCCTATCAAACCATCCATTGATTATTCTAAATTAATTAAAGTTAATAAATTAACTTAAACCTTAATTAATTAATTCAAAACCCTTAATTACTAAATTAATCAACCCAAATCATTAATTAATCGAATTAATTAATTATAAATTTTAATTACCCTTCTAATTTGATGAATCACAAATCATTAAGCCCTTATTAACTTTAAAATGAAAACATTTTCTTATTTATGATTTAAGTTTAGAACGATTTAACACCCAAATACTCCGAGTCAAACCACAATTAACTCGAGAACCAACCAAAACCAAAATCACCAGATCATCAGTGCACATCAAATCAATTCAATCATTCAATTAATTGTTTAAATTTAACCATGTAAATTTAAATAAACATCCAAAGGACTAAGATTAAATCACCTTTATCGTTTTGCAGCCCATTTCCTTTACAACTTGTTCTTCATTGACCTTGTAAAAACATTAGATGATTTATTAATATTCGAGTCAATTGAGCGATTTAAATTTCCATTTGATAATTTAATTAACCAGTGATTTCATTTTAAACCATTAAATTAAATTTTAAAATAATTCCCTTTCTAACAGATTTTCCCATTCCTTTAATAAATTATTTTCAGTACCAAGGCAAATTAAGTAAGTTTATTAAATACATATTTTTAACAATAGCTAGCAAGTTTAAAATGTGAAAAAAAACAAAACTGCCCTTTTGAATTTCTTTACTAAATCACTTTTCCTTTTTCAACCTAGCACGGTTACCGAAAAGATAGAAATAGTATATACTTCATTTTAGATTTTAATTGAAGACCAGAAAAATATTATTTAACAAAATTACTAATTTAAAATTAAAATATGTGTATATTATCTGATTAAATTTAAACAAGGATGTCTTATAGTCTTCTGTTAAATCCTGATAAATAAAATAACAGTCAACAGTTTATTTACAAGTTTAAACCTTAAGTAAATCAAATTAAAACGTTTGAATTTAAGTTATTCCAAATTTGTATACATACGTATAGATATTAAATTATTTTTAAAAAAAACAAAAGCTTATACCTGCAGATAACGAACCCCTTCTTTCCACCGCATTTTGATCGCGGCCACGAGCTCGACACCATGAACATCGAACCAAATCCCTTGCGATCTTGACAGTCGAAACCGTCCTTGGCACCAACCCGCGACGAACTCTTCGGCGCCGCCTCGCGCGTCCCACGCGAAACCCTAAATTCGAATTATGCCTGCAATCCTCCAACATCGCGCTTCCCTACGCCTCGCTCTTTCTCTTGCTCGCGCCTGCGGTAATCGTGATTCGTTCGAGTTCGCTCCTTTCCTTTTAAACAAAATCGATTTGGTGATTCGGGCCTTTCCCTTTTTTTTAAAAAGCTTTCGATTCTGCTTTTGAGAATAGAGGGGGACGGGGGTAAGATAATGATTTGGGGAAGCTTCTTGAGTACGCGTTTTGTTAATAAAAATATCTTTGACTATTTGATCTTAAATTTTATTATATTATAAAACTTTCAAAACGTCTCGTTAATTGCTATTAAAATTTTGATCTTCTCTTACGGAATACTGCTAGGCGATTATAAGGTTTTACCCGCATTTCGAACACAATGGAACTTGTTTCGGAAGCTAATTAGATCATGTGCGCGAGTTACGGAATTAAACGATCAATTTTAAATTAAATCGATTATAATAGTTTCTATGCGTTTTGAACTGCCAAGGTCAAACGACAACTCTGATTGCTACGAAAATTGAAATCCGATAATAATGCAATATTACGGACCTATTGGAACTGGTTTCGTCGAATCCGAGACTATGCCTCATAAGGCTATTTTTAAGTATCGATTTTGACAATATATTTTTGAAATTGAACACAACATTTCCAAATTAAAATTTAACACTTTTACTATCTTCAGTTCTATCAATATAAATTTTACAAGCCTTTAAATTATTTTAAATAGGCTTAGAATTTCAGATCCATCAATTTACCCAATTTCAGTTTATTAAGTCTAATAACTTAATTGCTATATCATAATAATATTTGAATTCAAGTTAAAAATTAACTTTTAAATATTTTAAAATCAATTAATTATTCCAATTTAAATTGTTAAAAATTTCGGGTCGTCACAGTCATTCTCTTCCTATTTTATTCGTTTCATTCTATGATCATTTCATTTCGCCTTTATTTCAAATTTAACTTCATATACTTTGTTTAATAAGACTCGATATCATCATTTCTATATATATATATATATATATATATATATATTTCAGTAGAATTTATGTAGTTTCAAACAACTCTATTTACTATAAAGTTATTCTACTATTAACTTCAATGGCTCCATTAATTATCAATTTTTTCATTAAACTCGTTATAAAATCATAATTATCACCTAACCAAACCCTAACAATATTAAATCATTCTAATTTCATTACATAATCATAGAAAAGGTTCATTCACTAGAAATCTCTAGAAATTCTCCAAACCCCTTCTGCCTTTTGCTGTTTTGTTCCTTTAATGCATAAGAACTATGTAATTTGCCTAATTCTTTCACTCGGTCATATTACTTGTCTGCAGATTGTTTTAAGGGACAGATCATCAAAATTCATTGAAAATTGAGAGAATTATGCCACTATAAACTTATGAAATGGTAGAGAAGGAATGGTGATAAAAAAAGAGGAGACTAATTAAGTTTTCTTGCCTAAAAAAGGATTATGTAGTGTTAAAACTATTCCATTTATGGTTTAATATCGATCCCTCTTTGATTTAAAATTTTAAAAACACTGAACCGGGCATTGTATGTTGACATACTCCTAGATGTATGTCGACGTATGTGCAATCATTGGATGTATATCGACATATCACTAGATATATATGTCAATATACATGCCAGATTTTTCACTTGGTTTCTTAATTCATCTATATATCTCCTTTATACGATTCTAAATTAAACAAACATATATACTATATTGATCAAAAAAATAAGTCGGTCGCAATGGTGCAAGTCCCATTGTTAAATTCAAAAGTTGAAAATTGACCGTTTTAGCCCTCCAATATTTATATTGATTAATTAGTCATTTAAAACTTAAATTTATTTATTATTAGAATATCAGGGTATTACATTCTCTCTCCTTAAAAAGGAATTTTTCCTTGGAATTCCAATGGATAGAGAATGCAATTCACATACATTCTTTCATTCTGTATTGCATACACATTATTTCTGACTTATTTTAGACTAATTAAACTATCATCCATCCAAATCAAGCACCATTCAAAAAAAAGAAACCCATTATAAAAAACATCCATACAAAGCATATAAATCACAATCAAATTTATTGATAAGTGCGTGTTCATTAACATATCAAAATATTCTCAGCAGTGCTTGTGTACTTTATGAAATGCAACCAATGACATAACATCATAATTTATATGTGAATGGCATATGATATTATATAAATGCAAATATCTATCAGTCGGGCTCTCCTATATGAATGAGATGATATGACCTATACGACATGTATGCAAGCATCCTATGGTGAGCATATGAATATTATATTTATGCAACAACCAATCACTTCAGCATAACATATGGTGAATACATACATCAATAAATCATAATAATCAAAGCATATAAAACATGCTAAGATTACAACACAATCCATAACATGAATAACACAATCAACTAAAGCGACTACCCAACCAAGCCTATATATTTTCTAAAATAACAATCAAGTAAACATAAACATTTTGGAAAGGAGTTAAAATGAAATGGTTAAATCTACTTCTTCACTTATCAAGTACCCCTGACCAAATCATTCGTCCCAACTCAATCTAACAAACTCTACTACTGGCATAAAGTTATTCTTAAACATCAACTTCAAATGTACGTGCAAATCTATTACTTCTACAATGGACACTACAAAATCAGATATAACGCCATGATGCACAACAACGGGTAGCCTTAGCATAGACATGCCTAAACTAAAATGCAATCTCTTATACCATTCCTAAATGCATATACGAAATATTAAATCATTCCAGTAGTACCTTCTTCGATTCATCTTTTGGATTTCTAAGGCAGGGCAACTTAAAAGTGGGCAGTGTCTTACCTAAACAAACCCAAACAACTTGAATCATTAGACTATTCTTTATTTCACCTAAGAACATCAAAATAATCGATGACTTAACCCGAGTGTAATATATCTTCTACCATAATTTCCAACCTAACTTAAGCTATATCATTACTCTTGTGATATCACTTCTTTGAACATCTAGCAAGTTTGATACTCCAAGTATCACTTCCTCAATTATACAAACATTTCATTCAAATTTCTAAGACATATAAATAAGAAAACATCCAAATAAGAAAAAAAAAACATATTCTATTTAACTAATTCAACCATAATGATCAAAATTCTAAATCATAGTGGAATTTTTACGAAAAATACCAACCTAAGATAGTTATAATATTTAAAAGACCGACTATATAATACATCATTCATATGCACCTTATATGCAACATAAACCATACATCTTTCAGTTGCTATTCCAAAAGGGTTTCTTTGAATAGTCAGTTCATTTCATTATGAGGGATTATTAAAAAGATTCTATCTACTCCTCATTCAAAGTCATATCTGAATGTTCAAAATTCTATTTTCCATAAAATCACCATCGCATCCTTTATGCGCGCAAACTGTAACACCTTCTTTTAGTTCCTTAAATCGAGTTTATTCCCATGGTTCAAAACTCTTTGTCAAGATCAAACAGAAATATTCCTTACATAATCTCGTTACCAATCCAATTTTGATTGTCTTCTACAAACAAAGGTCATATTCTAATTAATGTAGTACTCAATAATCATAGTCACACCATACCTAAAACATACCTAGGAAGATGGGAAAAATGGGTGATGTCCTAGCATAGTGAACATGTTATCAAACTCATATCACATCCAATCCAAACCATATACTTGTTGTTACAACTATCACTCCAATAACGATAACCAATGATTATTGCCCTAAAACACATATAGTAAGACAACGATCGCTTACTTGAAGAACAACATCCATCTAAGTTATATAACATATACTGCAAGACAATAACTACTTGTTAGGAAAACAACATCCATCTAATCCATATAAACATATACGGTGTAACGTTACCTGAAACCATAGGTAAACGTCACCTATCTTTAATCCAATTCAAATCGTCTACAAAACAAATAGGTTTGGTGTTATGTTACCCATGACATTCGATCTACGATATCCATCCAACTCAAATAGTCTCCCTTATAGCGATATCAAACAACAAAGGCATTCTAAATACCATTCGCTTCCATCTCCAATCATTATCGCAAGGATACAGAACAAAAGAATGTGAATGTCAATTATTTCAATTGCTACACACAGATCATTAGCGAGTCAGATCACATATAGCGTCATCGAGTTATTAGGACCCTATAACAAAATAAATTCTAGGCCCTTCACGTAAAAATCTTCATCCACATCTTAAAATATTTTAAATTGATTGGTTAATAGGATCCAATCAATTAAAATTCCTATATCACTACAAAATTTCCTAATTAAAACTCTACTTCAAATATATCTTCAGAAAGCACCATTTTGGTACAACTTCGTTATATAGATTTTAATCGAACATTTGTTATTAGACTAACATCTCCTCTTTATGACGTTTCAACCAAAATAATTTAAATTTATTTTACCTAACCATAACATAATCTCTCTCTTTTACTAATTCAGAAACTTTCCTACAAAATTTATAACCATCATTATGTAATCATATGCTAACGTGGCATGTCAACGTGCCTACAAAGATTAATTTACTTGGGGAAGGAGATTAAAACTCAAACGAAGGTATATGGAATTCCATTACTAAAAATACATATCAACTCGTCATCTTGTAGCTATTGAGATAACCATGTACAAAATTATGCCTAGACTTTTTCTCCTCATTCAAATCTACCACTTTTACCGCCCAATATTTTCTTATAACGAGTCATGCAAATCTATTCCAACATTCAACCCATACCTCAAAATTTTCAATACATACGTGTCACTAAAGGAATCCATCCTACATATATTCCATTTCATATTATAGTATAGAAAGACTTAATGTAACAGCCCGCAAACCCATACCCCTTGAGTCGACACTATTCTCCAACAATCAACTCAAGATGAACGGAAATACGAACCATTTGGGTTAAAGAAGAAGAGGTAGAAGAAGAGAAAACAAAACAACATCAGAATCTAACCATTGCAGCGAAATAAAATATAATAGGTAATAACTGATCTTTACACAAAGAAAACTATATTTGTTTTATACATA
This sequence comes from Allium cepa, assembly GCA_030765085.1. Classification (NCBI taxonomy): domain Eukaryota; kingdom Viridiplantae; phylum Streptophyta; class Magnoliopsida; order Asparagales; family Amaryllidaceae; genus Allium; species Allium cepa. The sequence continues at coordinate 111,354,551 of CM060928.1, read as the reverse complement.
CATCACCAGAATACATCATCAGAGTTCAACAATATCAATAACATACAACTGGACAGTCTTATAAACCTGTCCTCAACACTGAATACAAAGCGGAATAATAATCAAGTACAGTAGTATGCATCGCCATCCAGCTCGTCCCCTGAGCTCCACAGCAACATATCCTGTATTCTATAATACTCCGTCTGACCCGAGCATTATAGTTAAATAACAACCGAGTCAGTCTGGAATACTAGCGTGAGAAAACCACACTCAAATTGATTATTAAAGTTTCAAAATCCTTTTGGAAACAAAAGCATCTCGTAAGACCATGCCACAAATAAACATGTCGAATTTTTACCTTACGATAGGCCAAACGCTTTTTATCAAAATTCTCTGGTATTATAATAGTGTCTATAGAAAGTAAAATAGAATCTAGCTGAAATGCTTGCATCTCACGTTTCAGCAATAGTTGCGCACAATCAAAACCGTACAGGCGCGTAGGGAAAATGAATTTCCAACTAATGACTAGGCACTGTGGTACCACCTATCACAATACGTGGCCTAGGTCACTGTACCGAGGATTACTCCCAATCCCTGCAACACAAGACTAGGACTACCCCTTACTGGATAATCCCGAGTAAGATCACCCCACGGTTGGGATCAGCAACCGCACCACTGAGCCGAACAAAAGGGACATCTAGACAGGAATGACCTCACCCTAATGGACGCTACCCACCTAGCCTTGCTGCATAACCCCTTGATTTTCAGTCATTCCTGGTTGATAAGGCTTAAGGCTAAGCGTTACCTTTTTAGAACATATACCTTAGAATGCTCATCGCCCACCTGACGATGTTCTGAAAGCATTCATCCATACAAGTCCATCCTAGGTTCGAACGGAACCGAAGACACTACTCCTACTACATCCATTTTGGAATCACCTCAGGATTAGTAGCGACTAGCCCTTGCACATCACTGCTCCATCTTCGAATCCAAACTCGTCTTTCTCATGAAAACGTACAAACCGGAGTGGTTTTTAGGAAATAAATCCCGATCCCGGTCTCTTCGAAATGATCAGCGCATTGGCCAATATTGATAGTCGGTTATTTATCTATCAAATAATATTCACAAACAACCATAAAACATAAATAATTTTCCAAATTTATTTATTAACCTCAAAATATCTTCGCAAGATATATTTCCACTTCCAAACCTTTTTAAACAGTTTTCAAACCATCTTCCTCTCACAGGATACATTTCCTAAATATTTTCTATTTCCACTGAAATCACCAAGTACAAACACTTTAGATTTTTAAAATAATATAAAACACTTTATTATAAAATATCTCTTAAGACCTTTAAGTTAAAATTACTTTAATACTTATTCAAAAATATATACTTTAAGAATATCTAAAAATAAAACTACTTTAAAATATATTAAAGTAAATTCTCCTCTTTCTAAAACATAATATCAAGTTACCTTTAAATAATTACTACTAAAATAAATTTGAAAAATATTTACTTTAAAATTAAAACATTTAAAAATATTACATTTTCAAAAACATACCTTTAAAACAACTTAAAAACTTTTAACTTAAACTTAGAAATTTGCTTTGAAAACGTACTTGGCTATCCAGAGAAATACGCTTCCCTTTCACATCTTTTAAAATAAATCACCATTTATTTTTAAACAAATTTACCCATTCCTTTGAATAAATTCCCACCGTGAATTTATTCTTCAAATATCCACTGATATATTACTTTACTTTTATAAACCCAGCTTATAAATTTCATAGTCATCTTCTCCTTTAAATTTTCAAATTCAACACTTAAATCAATTTCCAAATTGATTTTCAATTTACTCCATTTTGAAATAAATCCCTTTACTTACTCATTTTTTTAAAATCCATTAACTTCAGATTTTATTTCTTAATTATGATTTAAAATCTTTTAACTGAAAATACCAATTTCATATTTCCTAAATTTCTTCTTTATTCTTTTGAATAAATTTAAACCTTAAATTTTAAAATAAATTCTTTATTAAATAATATCACTTAAGTTGTATAATTCATTATTTCTCTGTTTATTCAAAATCCCTTTTTCATACTCGGAACTTATTTATTAGAATTTCAAAGTCACTTTTATTCTTATCCGGTTCATTCTTAAATTTATTCAAATCCTCTATGATTATTTTACTTAAAAATTCACTCTTTTATTCCCTTTTCAAAAATCCAATTCTATATATTTTGATAACTCAGTGTACCGAAATATATTCAAGCAAACCCCGACATTCAATATTCCAATTATCAATAATATTCATCACAGATTATCAAATATTCATAACACAGAATATTAAACAATCTAAATTATTTTGAGGAATCCAATTGGATCCCTCCAACCTGTTTCCCTGCATCCACAGATGTTAGCACAACATAAAATACCAATTCCACTTTGAGGTGGAATATCGCGGTATGTGGGATCAATATAATATCATCTGCTATTATGCGGCGCATAGGGTCTCATCCGCTATATAATGCGGGAAATCAATCACTCCAATATATATTACATACATACTACTATATATATAATGTAGCACATCAAATCAATTCAATCATTCAACCAATTATTTAAATTTAATCATTTAATTTAAATTAAACCCAGATGAGTGAGATTAACTCACCTTTATCTTTGTTTTGCAATCCACTCCAGACCAGCTTGTTTCTCTTTCAAATTTCACACCTTGAATAAACATTATGTGATTTTATTAATATTCGAAATAATCGAATCATTTATCCCATTTTATAAATGATTTAATGTTAAACAAACAATTTAAATGGTAAATAAATTTTCCTTTTTAAAGATCTTTTAGAAACTAAGATAATTAATAAGCTAGTTAAACATTTTTTATATAATTCCTTCAACATTTAAAATTTATATTTTATGATTTTTTTCCTTCAGTTTTATCTATATAAATAAATTTCCTATTTATATATAGAAATCTACATTTATACTTTACTGTTTATATAAATACCTAGGTGAATAAAAATCTGGAAATTGAAAAAAATAGATATTACATATACCTTATTGTAAAGTATTTTCTTATTTGTATACATATATAAATTAAAAATAAATCTGCATATGTACATACAATTTCAGTCACTACACAAACATATATAAAACTTGACTTTACTGTGAGTTATTAAGATTTTATTTTTCTTCCTCTGATTCAAAATTTATATGTATATCCCTAATGAATATATGTATGTCCAAACATTAAGTTTAATTGAAAATGAAACAAAAGTCGAGAATACCTCACTGACTAGATCGACACCCAGGCTACCACCTCCTGCTTAAGTCACTGCCGCACGAACACCATCAACCTCCAGCTAACCATGAACTCCGGCTCCAAAGAAAACGCAACCTTCTCCTCTAGTTCGAGCACTAGCTTCCACCTTCATGCACGCATGCCTTGACCCGAAGTCATCGCGAGAACCTGAGAACCACGAATCCTGTACCTCTCGCATGCTCGATCGCCGCTGCTTCCCAATCCAAGCTCGCGATCTCCCCATTCGCGCATCGATCATTGATGATTTCGTTCGATCTCGAATTAGAAGGAGGATGCCGATTTCGAATTGAGGTAGGAGGAAAGCAAAATTCACAATAGAAATTTTCGATTAAAGGAAAAGAAGAGGGATGAGTGCGTTCGATTTCGCTTTCCCTCATTCGACCATTAAAATTTTCATTTGACTGGAACGAGAGAGTTTTTTTTCTTAAAGTTTCAATTTAACTGAAAGGAGGTGGGAGGAGGGATTTTGTTCGACCGTGATATTTTTCTCTTATCTGAATCTGATTTTTTTGAGAGGAGAGAAAAAGAAGAAGGTCGTGATTCTTTAAAGGAGGAGGAGCGACATAGTCAGGTATAGGTTGGCTTCTAACAGAGATAGGTTGGCTAAAGACAATATAGGTGGCTGTTGATTTAACATTTATATTTTTATATTTAAAAAAATATCTCGTTTAGATGCCTCAAAATCCTGAATCCTTAACGAGGCATGCCGCCTGGTGTTTCTAATGTTATTCCCCTATTTCGAACCCAATGGAACAGATTACGAGTCCTAATTCGATCGTATGGAGAAGATAGCTTTTTGAACCCAGTTATTATATTAAATTTTCGATATAAATTTTAGCGTGTTTATATATCGTATGCTCACACAACAACTCCAAACACTACGAAAATTGAAATCTGATAATAATACAATATTAAGGATCAAATGGAATTGGTTTCGTCGAAATTCGAGACTGTGCCTCGGAAGGCTATTTAAATATTAATTTAAACAACATATTTTTTTTTTAAAACTGAACAAATCACTTTCAAACTAAATTCTAAAGGTTCTATTATCTTCAGTATGATCAATATAAATTTTATAAGCCTTTAAAATATTTTTAACAAGCTTAAAAACCAAGATTCACTATTTTACCCAATTTCCTATTATTAACTTCAATAATTTAATTATCAATTAAATGGTGATATTTGAAATTCAAGTTAGAAATTAATCCTTAAATATTTAAATCAATTAAATATACCAATTTCAAATATCCAAAAATTCCGGGTCGTCGTACTTAAGCACCATGTGAGATTTAATGCATAACTATCAACAATAACATGTCACAATTCAAAAGTAATAACTCATGAAGTTCGATATCCTCCTTATGATTTAGGCTTAGAAGCAGTAGTATTTGCATTAAAGGTGTGAAGGAACTATCTTTAGGGTAACGATTTGAACTAATTACGGATCATGCCCCTAAAATATTTATTCTCTTAGAAAGTGTTGAATATTAAACAATAAAGAAGGCTGGAGGTGTTGGTAGCATTTGACTTTAGGATTGAGTATACACCAGGAAAAGAAAATAAAGTTGCTGATGTACTTAGTACAAAATGTCAGACCTTAGTTTTGGCAAGGTTGATAGAAAGGAAAGACTTAGAGGCATTGGATTCTTGTGGAGTTGGAATGAGGTCGACGGCTAGTTTTAATCAAAGTATGACAGTATTATCTTGTTTAGAAGTTCTACCAAAATTCATTGAAAAAATTGTTGCAAGGAAAAGCGACGATCCAATACTAACTGAACAAATTAAGAGACTAAAAGTGGGCAATGACATTGATGATTTGAAAGATTTTTCACTTAGCCAAAGAAGATGGGTGATGAAGAATGGACAATCATGTGTTTTGAATGTAGATGATCTGAGAAAGGAAATTCTTAGAGAATGTCACCAAACAAAGTTTACAATTCTTCTTGGAGATATGAAGATCTACAAAGATATAAAGAGAAGTTTCTTCTAGGAGGGAATGAAGATAGATGTAGGCTTATGGGTAAAGCAATGCATGAATTGCCAACAAGCAAAAATTGAGCACCAAAAGCCAAGTAGGTAAATTCAACCTTTAGAGTGCCACAATGGAATGGGATTCTATATCCCTAGATTTTATTGATGGGTTGCTGATGTCGAATTAGGGAAATGAAAATATTTGTGTCATGGTTGGTAGACTAACCAAGTCTACATATTATATCCCTGTTAAATCGATGAGGATGACACCTAGTTTGGAGAAATTATTCATTAAGAATGTTGTAAGACTTCATGGAAAACCATGTAGAATTGTAAATGATAATTATCCTTTGTTTACTGGCGAATTCTGGAAAAAATTTCAAGATGTATTAGGTACCAAGACGAAGATGAAAACCACTTAGCATCGGCCGACTAATGAGCAAACAGAAAGGGTTAATAAGGTGCTCAAAGATTTGTTGAGAGCTTACATATTAGAATTTAAAAGGTCATGGGAATGCCTTTTGCACTTACTCAACTTTCCATATAATATTAATTATTAAACTAGTATAAGAATGACACCTTTAGTAGCACTTTACAAAAGGTCATGCAAATCAGTAGCATTTTAGTTGGAGATAGGTGATTGACCAATGCTTGGCCTAGATTTGGTAAAGGAAGCTACCAAAAAGATTGAGTTGATCCATAGAAGGTTGAAGGAAGCTCAATCAAGGCAGAAAAATTATGCAGAAAAAAGGCGTAAGAACTTTGAATTCTTAGTTGGAGATTATTTCTTTGTGAAAGTATCACCAATGAAGGGTGTAACATGATTTAGTAAGTCTAGGAAATTGGCCTTGGGGTATGTTGGACTGTTTTCTATCATGGAGAGAATCGAAAAACTCCCATATTGTCACCAAATACTTTGGTAGAAGTCCATATCATTTTCATGTCTCTAATTTGAGAAAGCATGTACATAATTCAGATACTACTACCGAGCAATGATTTTTGAAGATTTAGTAGTGGATCCTAATATGATTGTGATTAGGCAACATATTTTTATAGTGGATAAATATACAAAGGATCTTATAAATAAGACAGTCAAGTTAGTGAAGATCCGGTGGAGTGATGATGAATGAGACTGTACTTGGGAGACTATGGAGAGGATCAAATGGGCTTATCCTAAGTTGCTTTGATGCATATTCTATATGGTTATATAGACTTTTTGACTAGTTGTATGCTAGTAATGTATCATTTTTATGCTTGTTTCATAGGTATGCGCAATTGATATGATTGAAGGTCTGATGCAAATATGCTATGATAGTAATGAGGCAATATATATGTCACGACCTGAAATCCGGTGCTCGAAAATCGACATTCATACTTCACTAGTATTCGAATGCCGTGGATTCAAATGTCGAACTGCAGTTGGGATAGAGCTTATAACACATTAAGTAAACAACACAGCGGAAGAAAAAAAAGGAATATCATTGATACACGATAGTATTTGATACAATACATTGATACAATTGATATCAACATCAGAGATACAAGATAACAACGGAAGAAATAACTCCAAAAGATAATATCTTCAGAAGTCCTTAAGATAGATACTTCAATTAACTGCAACACCATTACCAATGCTCCAAGACTAGAAAGACTCCAAACAAAAAAGCGAGTACCACCATCAACACTGAGTGAAGCAACTCGATCCAAATGCGATTGCCAATATCCAATGATTGAATGCTATCGAATCTACACCTACTATTCGACTATCTGGAAAATCCAACTCTAGACTGCCCGTGTGGAAAATTGTGGGCACCCAGAGTTTAGATAGGGAACAATAAACTCCGGGTCAGTCATGGAACTGGTATGAGCAATCAAAAATATTTTATCTTTGAAACAACAACAAAAGCATTTAATAATTGAAATCCGCAATGCTTTTTGGAAAATGAAACTTTATAAGGCCTCCCAGCACAAACAAAATGCAATCGCACACTTGGGGGAGATTTCTCCTTATGATAGTCAAACATGCTTACTACGCCAAAATTCTTTTGATATTATTATTAGTGCATAGTGCAGAAAACCTTTTGAAAGTATAATATTAATCTTAGCCAGCATATGTACCATTATAATATGCCTACTATAGCTACCATGTTAAATGGCAGGTTCTACAACTAAAACCGTACAAGGCGCGTATTGGTGATTGGATTTTCAACAAATGGTCAGGCAAAGGAACTCCCTGGGCCATATGGGTACACCTTTGGAGGGACGCCCCGAGAACCTAACCGGATTTCTGCCAACACAAGGTTGGGTTACCTTTGTAACTAGGTAACTACTACACGAGTATGCCACCCCGGTCGAAACCAACTTTTATCTGAGGCCTCAATTCCAACAACCACAAAGTAATAAATTTACAGTGACCATATAGGTTAAATATCTGGGCTCCATACCATGATACCACCTCTATCCAGAAGGAAATGGACATACCCTCAGGGGGTGCTACCCCCAAATAACCTTGCTGCATCTTTCCTGTTTCGCCATTACGGGTTGTGAGGTCTTGATGCAGTCTCGTCCACAATGCTACGTTTTTCACAAAAGCCATGCTTTGATCAACACATGATCAACAGCACTTTGTATGCCACATTACCAAATTGGAAATGTATCACTAGTAACCATCAACTACATAACCTCTGAGCTTGTACGTCTCAGAGAAGGGTGTTAAGCTAAGAGAATAAATTCTCCGCCACCAAACAGAAACGTATTTGATATAAACCAGCTTTACATCTCAAAGTGTAATGTCAGACACATATCCATACAAGTCTGTTCCGGATTCGAACAGAACCGAAGAACACTTCACAACGAAGACCTTGCAAATCCGGATAATCCCTAATCACGTCCGGACTCCCCATCACAAAGGATGATCAAATCTCTACACTGGGGCCATTCGGTGCAGAGACATTCGATGGGTTATCCTTTCGCGTTCGAAAATCCCATGTCTTCATCACCGGTCTTTAAATACTACCTATAACGCCGTATCATTATTCGAAATGGGTTATATGACACAAGGTCCCCTCCCGGCTAAACCGAATAATGAGCGCAATATTTAAAAACATATGGACATTAGGATCTCAGTTAAGTCATAACTTATTACCCAAAACCTTTCTTCAAATGGTTTAAATAAATTACCATTTTCAAATCTTTAAACAAAAAGATTCACTTAACAAAGTTCACCAATCTTTCACAAAGATTCCTTTATAGCCCTTCAAAACAATTCCATTTCAGTTCCAAATCTTTATACAAAAGATTCCTTTTAAGATCCTTTTCAATTTCAAAACAAAGTTCAACAATCTTCCACAAAGATTCAGTTATAGCTTTCAAAACAATTCACAATTCAAATCTTTATACAAAAGACACATCTTTAAGATCCTCTTTACTTTGTAAACAAAGTTCACTAATCTTTGACCAAGATTCGTTCATAGCTTTCAGAACAATTCCATTTCAAATTTGAAACCCCTTTCAACAAAGCTGGAAATCTTTTCTTTATTTGAAAGCCATTATCATTTGAAAATAAAGAGTTTTCGTTTCGAACAAATCTGATTACTTTTGCTCAAGTTAAAGCCTTTCAAATATAAACTTGGGTTAAATTTAGATTCCCAAAATAATACTTTTAAAATGGTTTAAAACCCATATAAACACATTTATAACTTGTATAACCTTTTTAAACCATAATTTCCAAACATAGAATTCAATTTCGAATCTTGAATTCAAATTCAAATCAAATTATTTAAATTTCAAAACTTCATCAAGTTATTCAAAATAACCTTTATCTACAAAACTCCTTTTCAAAAGCTTTCCATATTTATCCCAATTCCATTTCCAAACCATTTGAAAAAACTATTTCATTATTTTAGATAAAATAATACTAAATTCAAATATTTGTGACTTAACCAATTTCCTCGTGCAATCCATATTTGTGTGTGTGTGTATGGTGTAGTCCAGGGGTTTTACATAATAGGGCCACAACATCAATCATCACAGATTCAAGCACAGCAATATCGATAAGCGGTATAATCTATAAAGCTTACTTTCCATGCACAAATTCATAGATAAATAATATACATTCGTCACAGATAAAATAAATTACATTCATCATAGCTCGAATCAAAAATAATTCATATCACAAAGCATCATAAAGCAGGGATATCACACAGTTCAACATTCAATAGAATCCAAACATCTATAAGAAGATCAATTAATTATTTGATTAATGTAAATCAGATCAATCACTTATGAACAAATTACTAATTCTGGTTAATTAATATTAATTAATTACAAACTATTTTAATTAATTAATTACAAACTATTTTAATTCTGGTAAATCAGATTATCAACCTTTAATTAATAAATAAATCAACCTTAATTAACAAATAAATCAACTTTAATCATTAAATAATTAACCTTTAATTAGTTAATTATCCTTTAGTTAATTATCCATAAATTAATTAACCCCTAATTAATTACCATTAAATAAATTATCCTTAACTAATTTCATTAATTAATTAATCCTTAATTAGTTATCATTAACTAATTAATTACCCTTTATCAATTACAATAAGTGATTATCTCTAATCCCTTATATTAATAAATCACAAATTAATTACATTGAGAAATTTTCCTTTAACCACTTGATTTATCAATTTTAATCATCAATTAATTACTTTTAATTAAGTAATTATCTTTAAATAATTAATTACCTTTAATTACTTTTATAAATTAATCAATTTCTAATTAAGTAATCAACCTTAAATCATTATTTAATTAACCTTTAGTTAAACTTTAATTATTAGTTGATTAATCTTAAATTAGTAATTAACTAACCCTTTTTCAATTTAATTAATTAACCTTAATTAATCCTTAATTAAGTAATTATTCTTTAAGTAATTATTCTTTAAGTAATTATTCTCTATTTACTTAAATTAATTAGTAAATCTCTTAAAGTTTTAATTAATTAAAAGATAAATCTTTTATCTAAAATAATTACCTTAATTATCATTCAAAATCTTATTAATAACTTTTGGGATTAATTATTGTTAACCTGTTAACATTCAACCTTTATGTTAATTAATGATTAATCACTTCATCTTTTAATCATTTGCTTAATTACTATATTGAGTTTATTTAAAATAAGCTTTCATAACAAAGGTTGTGTGTGTGTGTGTGTATATATATATATATATATTATATATATATAAAGAACTTTTAAACTTAATTAGTTCAAAAATACTTATTTTAAACTTTTGTTTGATCGAACTTAAATCAATATCCATTTTCAAAAGAATAAGTTTAAGCTTAAAAACTTGTATTTTTTTTTTCCAAAACTTGTTATCATTTAAAATCCGAGCAAAATTCTAGTTTTCCCGAGCTTGACTTCGAATAACCCATATTGTAATGACCCAGGATTTTTAATAATTAAAATTTGAATATTTAATTAATTTTAAATATTAATAAGTGAATTTATAAGTCGAATAAATTTTATTTTGACTAATTGGATTTAATTGGATAATTAAATCGATAATTTAATATGTTAAATTATGGAAATAATTGAAAATTGGGTTAAATATGATTGAAAATGATTTGTAAAATTTTATTATATCATATTGAAGTTAGAATGATATTTTAGAACTTTTAAAATTGAATTAAAAGTTAATTTATGAAAATTGAATATTTAAATATTTAATCGACTAGTAAAAATAGTCAATTTTTGAACAGTCTCAGAATTGGACGAAACTAGTTCCATTGGATCCATAATAGTTAGTTATTACCGGATTTCAAATTTCGTAGCAAACGGATTTATCGTTTGATCGTGGAAGCTCGAAACACATCGAATTATTTTTTATATTAATTTAGCGAGTTAAAATAGCCATTTTTCAAAAAGTCTCGGATTTCGACGAAACCAGTTTCATCGGATCCGTAATGTGATATTATTGTAAGGTTTCAAATTTCGTGTCAATTGGATTTACCGTTTGTCCGGTACAAATTAAAACGCCTAGAAAATCGTTTAAATCGGTTTAATTTAAATTGAACGTTTATTGCCATAACTCGCACAGATGTCCGAATTAGCTTTCGAAACCTATTCCATTGTGTCCGGAACGCGGGATAAACCTTAGGAACGTCAGTTTCGGCGCGTAAATCGGAGTTTGGAATTCCCGGATGAATAGTGTTCAACGATTTCCTATAAATAGACCCTTACCCCTTCATAAATTAAAAAAAAATAACCTAAACCTAACCCTAGCCGCCAGTAGCATAGATGGATGGCCGAAATTCTCTTGCCTTCTTCTCCAATTATTTCAAAATCTATCAACAATTACAACAAACTTCCTAAACGAATATTGTAGAGCATGAAGAGATCTACAACTTCAACGGTTGTGATGTAAAACGAAGCAACGTGGAGGGAGAAATCATGGCATAAAGGAAGCACGGTCGGCCTCATTTCTCGTGCAAATGGCGCAGCCGAGTTTGGCCGTACTTAGGGCGAGTGTGGAGGTGGCCAGGGGCTTTCGAATGGGAGTTGCCGATCATGCTAGAACGCGACGTGGAGGGAGCATAATTTAAACCTAATTTGCAAGATTTGGGTTAGATGATACGTGATATTTCTGGGTTGGGAACGAAGAGGAGGGGTGTGTGCGCGTGCGGCCAGGATGCAAAGGACCGGGGAGATCCAAGGGTGATGTGAGAGTAGGTTTAAATATTAATAAATTGTTGTAAATTATGAATATAAAATTCGAGTAAACTTGAAAAATCATAAATTTTTCATACGAGGTCGAAAACGCGCGAAACCAGTTGCGTTGGAATCGTATGGACGAGCACTACGCGATGGAATTGGATTGGAGTCGTTTGGAGTTAGTGAGAATTTCGGGTAAAATTAAACGTCCCTTTAATTTTATTCGAAATAAATCGCTAAAACGAAATTAAAATCAAGGTGAGAACTTCTCACTCAATCGAATCAGTTTCGATTTTATTTTAAATAGTTATATTTAAAATATTTGAATGCATGTTTGAATGATGATTGATATCTATTGATTGTTAAAATAGACATTATGCGCCGTTAGTAAACGGATGTTATTTATTAAAAACATATACCGCGAATATTTCATAAACAGTGAAATTGGTATTATATATAATAACAATATATATTTATATATATATTGGCATATGTATATATTGCAGTGATTGATTTCCCGCATTTGTATAGCGGATGAGACCCTATTGCGCCGTCTATTAAGCGGATAATATTTTAAATCCCATATACCGCGATAATTCCGTACTGGAGCGGAATTGGTATTGTGCTAATGTTTGTGGATGCAGGAAAACAGGTTGGAGGGATCCAACTGGATTCCTCAACAGTATTTATTTGATTTTGAATATTTTGATATTCATTGATTATCATATACGATATATGATATCGTTGTTGTCGTAATTGACTATTTGGTATGTAGCATCATTGGACCAAACTTTGGAACTTTAAAATGATTTTTAAAGCGATTTTTGAAAATATACTATATGTTTGGAATTGATCCATTATAAATGAATAACGTTATAATTTTTAATGTTATAAAAATTATGGTTTTTGAGAAATATAGTTAAAGGTTGATTTTTTGAAAATATGGGATTAATGATTTTATAAAAGAGTTTAAATTGGGATTTATTGAATTTATTATAAAGAGTTGAAAATATCGGATTTATAAAATTTAATTATTTTATAAATCAAAAGGATGAAATTATAAAGGAGATTAAAGATGTTTTAAAATAATGGTATAAATTGATTTTATAAAGGATCTATAAATTGATATTTATAAATTAAAACATTTGAATTATAAAACGAGTTTTTATAAGTGTTAGAATGAATTGTGAATGAATTTCATAAATGAATGAAATTTATAGAATTATAATCAGTGAAGTTATAAATGGAATTTTATAAGCAGTGGGTTTATAAAATCCATAAAAATTGTTAAAAGAATAGATTTGGATAAATAATTGAATCTTATAAGTTATAAGATTTATAATTATGAAGTTTAAAGGAACGATTTTGCAAACAAATAAATTATAAGTATTTCACTTATGATATGAACCTTTAGTTTATAATTGAGTTATAAATCGAATAGGTTAATAAAGGAATTTATAAAAGGAAGTTGTTATAAAATAAATAGAAATGGAGTTTATAAACGTTGTTTTATAAATTCGTAAACAACTTATTTTGATAAGTAAATTGTTGAAACCTATTTATGGAGTTATATTCACGTTTTTGAACTGTGAATAATCCTTTAAAATGAAATGTATAGAAATGATGAAATTGTTAACGTAGTATATTCACATTTTTGAATAGTGAATAATATGTTAAAGAAATAGTTTTGAATGTGATGTTTTAAATAGAATTAAAACGATCTAACGATGTTTTCAAAACGTGTTGAGATTCGAAACCATAGATTTCAACATTTATTGTTGAAATAGACGTTTTCGAGAAATAGAAGGAAATGGTAGACTATAACACTGTTGTTATAGTAAATGATTTCCGAAAGGAAATGTTTTGTATAGTATTGGGATTTATATATCTATTTTAATTTCGAATCCCTATACTAGTGATTTTGGGACGTCGTAACGATGTTTTACGTAACATTCGTTTTGGCCCAAATAAATATGTTTAAAAGAATGATTTCCTTAAAGAATGAAATATATACTTAATTTCGATTTAAGTATATTGAATATTTTCTAAGTGTTGAAAATAAATAAAATCTGTGAATTACTTATGAATAAATAAGTATGGAAATGTTTTCCAATATAAAGTGAATATTTTGGGAATTTATCTTTTTGAAGATAAATTGAAATGAATAATTGAAATCGTATATGCATGGATATTTTGGAATGAAAATTCACTATGGAATTTATGAATAAAAAGGGGAACTTGTTTAAAAATAAATATTGATTTATTTTTGAAGTATTGAAAATAATATATCTTGTAAGGATATTTTGGAAAATAAATAATTTGGTAAATTATTTGGAAACTGGTGATGTTGTGCATATCCATTGATAGTTCAATAACCGACTATCAATATTTCCCTTTGAATGGGTAATTGATGTGATTTGTTTGAATTTGAATGCCACACTTATTTTTGAATAAGCGCTTACTATTCGGGTTAACCGGGAAAGGACCATGGGGTCGTATAACCCATTCCGAATATGTGATACGTCGTTATGAATTGCATTTGATGACCGGTGTTGAAGACCGGGTATTTGCGAAAGCGATAGGATGACCTATCGATTGTCTCTGCACTGGGTAGCTCCTGGTATAGAGATTTCCTAAGTGATGGGGAATTCGATCGGGATTGTGAATACCCGGATTGCAAGGGCTTCGTGAGAAGTGCCTTCGGTTCTGTTCGAGCCCGGAACAGACTTGTATGGATTGTATGTCTGACATTACAAATTGAGATCTAAAGCAAATTTCTTTCAAATATATTTCTGTTGGTGGCGGAGAATTTATTCTTTTAGCTTAACACCCTTCTCTGAGACGTATGAGCTCAGAGGTTATGTGGTTGAATGTTATCAGCGATATATTCCCAATTTGGTAATGTGACATGCTGAGTGTTGCTGTAAATGATCATTGTGTTGATTATTTGTGATAGGATCATTTATTTGATCGTCTATCCTGGTGATCATTTCTATGATCATTTGTTGACCCAAAGCATGGCTTTTGTATAAAGTATGTTTTTGTGGACGTGACTTCGTCGAGCCTCACACCTCGGGAATGGTCAAAACAGGAAAGATGCGGCAAGGTTATGAGGGGTAGCGCCCTTTAGGATATGTGCATTTCCTTCTAGAAAAGGGTGGTATCATGGTATGGAGCCCAGATACTTACTCATGTTGAAAACACTTTATGATTGTGTGAATTGATTGCGAGCGCTCGGTGAAAGGTCCCAAAGGACGGGGGGATGGCATATTCGGTCAGTTGTTACTCAGTTAGGGGTAACCCGGCCTTGTGTTGGTAGAGATCCGGTTTGGTTCTCGGGGATGTCCATCCAGAGGCATTCTCATGTGGCAATGGGAAGTTCCTTGGCCTGATCATTCGTTGGAAATCCAATTCCCAATACGAAACTTGTACGGTATTAGTTGTAGAACCTGCCATTCACTTATGGTGGTCACCACTGTTTGGATGGTAGCTATAGTAGGCATACGATAATGGTCGTATGTTGGCTAAGATTTATATTCTACTTTCGAAATGAATTTTTCCTACACTATGCACTAGTAATAATATAAAATGTTCTTTTAAATGCGTATCAAGCATCTTTGACTATCATAAGGAGAAATATCCTCCGATTCTGTGTTTGCATTGTGTGTGTGTGCGGGAGGCCTTATGGTGGTCTCATTTTTAAAAGCATTGCGAATTGACTTTAAAAATATTCCTCTATTTTGATTTTAAAGATAAATAAACTGTTTTGAGTTCTCACACCAGTCACATGACTGACTCGGAGTTTATTGTTTTCCTTCCTAAACTCTTGGTGCCCACCAATTTTCACACGGGCAGTCAAGAGTTAGGTTTATCAGGATATTCTGGATATTCAGGAGTTGCTGGAGGCAAGCTGGATGGCATGGCATATTACTAGTATATAGTATTTCTTTTTCGCTGTTTGTTGTTGTTGTTGTTGTACACTATGATGATATGATGTAATGAAATGTATAAAATGTAATAACTGATATAGTTCTTTGTTTAAAGATTATTCGTTTATTATTATATGTTGTTCCGCTGCGAATTGTGAGATTCTGATGTTGTTCTGTTGTTTTCTGTTCCGTTCTATTTCTATTTTCTTCTCTCTATTTTCTATCTTCTTATCTCTTCTTCTCTCTTTTCTTCTTCTTAAACCCTCAGTGTTCGGTTTTCCATCGTTCGATTGCTCGGCAGTCGATAAAGTGAGTATCGATGTTGAATTTTCGGAAGACGAAGAATCGGGTCCTGACAATGTGGTATCAGAGCTTATGGTTAAGCGACAACCATGGTTCTGTTGGGTATTACTCATTAAAGATAGAGTCAGTAGTACTCTAGAATGAGTTTGAGTGTAATAATAGATATGAGTGCGTATTTGTTAGTGTATATAAAATTGTTTTATATTGTGATGATTGGTTTATTGAGTGGCATATGAACTTTCGTCAGCGTGGTCCGCAAAACTATGCCGAAGGGGTTTTATAAACACTTGAATAGAACAATTCGACACAATATTGTTTTTAAATTGGGTAAATGAAATAATTTTACCTTGATTATATTTTTATATATAAAGAAATAATTTTTCAGAATTATTAAAGTGTATATAAGTTGATTGTTTAGTTGTTTGAATAATCTAAATAAAAGAATAATTGTATAAGCAAAAGAATTATAAGAATTGAATTATAATTAAAGTAATTTACAATTGAGAAATAAACTTATATATATAAGAAGTGAAACTATATGAATATATTTTATGAATACGAGTTGTAAATAAAAATGAATTTAAAGATAAATGGAAATTTACTTTAGAAATGGAGTATAACTTAAGAGATGTTGAATGATGTTGATATGGGTATCAAAGTAAATTAATAAAGTTAAGTGATAAATGTGAACTTGAGTTATATAAATGAAATTCAACTTTTGTAATTGAATTGAATGAATGGATTGAATATTAATCAATTAAATATGAATAATTGATATGAAATAATGGATATAAGTGTTAATTCGTTAAAATCTAATGTTATTAGGAAGTTGAATAGTTGAATAAAAATCAGTTTAATTAAACCAATTGTAAGCAAAGTAATTTGGTTGTAATTGATATACATTGGTTGTTATATGATTGTTAGTTGATTGTATATAATTCATTAAGTATTAATGAAATTGAAAGCTAAAGTAATTGAAATTCAATTGAAAGTTAAGTGAAACTTAAATAGAATTGAATTTGATTTGGTAGTGAACCAACTTGAATATGAATTAGTGAATATAAACTAATTGAATATGAATGCTAGTAAATCCAATGTAAATGAATCAAATGTGATTTAAATTGAAAACCAATTCATTGAATATTAATGAGAATATGAATGAATATTTATTGGTTATGGATGTTAGTTGGATGATAGTTGGTTGATGTTTGCATTTGTTGTTTTTACTGCATTTGCTATGTTAACATATATAGTTATTATGTTACTATATGTTGTATATTGATACTATTGTCTATATGCATGATTCTCATGTTGTTTGTTGAGTGTTTTGTAGGTGCGGATCGCGTTTGCTTCGCATTTGGAGCTCGCTTTCGCGCTATATTAGCAGTATAGGCTCGCTAATAAAATTATAAGGTACATATCTCGGATTAAATATCGTACTTTTACACTTTTTCCCTTCGGGATGGCTCATTACTTGATGAGATGTATATTTGTGATATGTATACTGTCATTTTTTTTTCGGATCGAGCCGCGCAAAGGAGACTATGGCGAATTTTTTCGAAAATTTAAGGCGTTAGAAAAATTTGAGAAAATTTTGAAAACTAAAACTTTGATTTAGAATTGAAAGTTAAACAATAATAATTGTTTTTGAAAAGATAGCTAAGTATGATGCGAAAACTTAGTAAAGTATTATAAGAAGTTTAAACTACGAATTTTGGAAAGTTAATGGATTCTGTTACTTTTCTTACTTAATAATTTCGAGGACGAAATTCTTTTAAGGGGGGAAGATTGTAACGAACCAGGATTTTTAATAATTAAAATTTGAATATTTAATTAATTTTAAATATTAATAAGTGAATTTATAAGTCGAATAAATTTTATTTTGACTAATTGGATTTAATTGGATAATTAAATCGATAATTTAATATGTTAAATTATGGAAATAATTGAAAATTGGGTTAAATATGATTGAAAATGATTTGTAAAATTTTATTATATCATATTGAAGTTAGAATGATATTTTAGAACTTTTAAAATTGAATTAAAAGTTAATTTGTGAAAATTGAATATTTTAATATTTAATCGACTAGTAAAAATAGTCAATTTTTGAACAGTCTCAGAATTGGACAAAACTAGTTCCATTGGATCCGTAATAGTTAGTTATTACCGGATTTCAAATTTCGTAGCAAACGGAGTTATCGTTTGATCGTGGCAGCTCGAAACGCATCGAATTATTTTTTATATTAATTTAGCGAGTTAAAATAGCCATTTTTCAAAAAGTCTCGGATTTCGATGAAACCAGTTTCATCGGATCCGTAATGTGATATTATTGTAAGGTTTCAAATTTCGTGTCAATTGGATTTACCGTTTGTCCGGTACAAATTAAAACGCCTAGAAAATCGTTTAAATCAGTTTAATTTAAATTGAACGTTTATTGCCATAACTCGCACAGATGTCCGAATTAGCTTTCGAAACCTGTTCCATTGTGTCCGGAACGCGGGATAAACCTTAGGAACGTCAGTTTCGGCGCGTAAATCGGAGTTTGGAATTCCCGGATGAATAGTGTTCAACGATTTCCTATAAATAGACCCTTACCCCTTCATAAATTTAAAAAAAAAATAACCTAAACCTAACCCTAGCCGCCAGTAGCATAGATGGATGGCCGAAATTCTCTTGCCTTCTTCTCCAATTATTTCAAAATCTATCAACAATTACAACAAACTTCCTAAACGAATATTGTAGAGCATGAAGAGATCTACAACTTCAACGGTTGTGATGTAAAACGAAGCAACGTGGAGGGAGAAATCATGGCATAAAGGAAGCACGGTCGGCCTCGTTTCTCGTGCAAATGGCGCAACCGAGTTTGGCCGTACTCAGGGCGAGTGTGGAGGTGGCCAGGGGCTTTCGAATGGGAGTTGCTGATCATGCTAGAACGCGACGTGGAGGGAGCATAATTTAAACCTAATTTGCAAGATTTGGGTTAGATGATACGTGATATTTCTGGGTTGGGAACGAAGAGGAGGGTGTGTGCGTGTGCGGCCAGGATGCAAAGGACCGGGGAGATCTAAGGGTGATGTGAGAGTAGGTTTAAATATTAATAAATTGTTGTAAATTATGAATATAAAATTCGAGTAAACTTGAAAAATCATAACTTTTTCATACGAGGTCGAAAACGCGCGAAACCAGTTGCGTTGGAATCGTATGGACGAGCACTACGCGATGGAATTGGATTGGAGTCATTTGGAGTTAGTGAGAATTTCGGGTAAAATTAAACGTATTCGAAATAAATCGCTAAAACGAAATTAAAATCAAGGTGAGAACTTCTCACTCAATCGAATCAGTTTCGATTTTATTTTAAATAGTTATATTTAAAATATTTGAATGCATGTTTGAATGATGATTGATATCTATTGATTGTTAAAATAGACATTATGCGCCGCTAGTAAGCGGTTGTTATTTATTAAAAACATATACCGCGAATATTTCATAAACAGTGAAATTGGTATTATATATAATAACAATATATATATTGGCATATGTATATATTGCAGTGATTGATTTCCCGCATTTGTATAGCGGATGAGACCCTATTGCGCCGTCTATTAAGCGGATAATATTTTAAATCCCATATACCGCGATAATTCCGTACTGGAGCGGAATTGGTATTGTGCTAATGTTTGTGGATGCAGGAAAACAGGTTGGAGGGATCCAACTGGATTCCTCGACAGTATTTATTTGATTTTGAATATTTTGATATTCATTGATTATCATATACGATATATGATATTGTTGTTGTCGTAATTGACTATTTGGTATGTAGCATCATTGGACCAAACTTTGGAACTTTAAAATGATTTTTAAAGCGATTTTTGAAAATATACTATATGTTTGGAATTGATCCATTATAAATGAATAACGTTATAATTTTTAATGTTATAAAAATTATGGTTTTTGAGAAATATAGTTAAAGGTTGATTTTTTGAAAATATGGGATTAATGATTTTATAAAAGAGTTTAAATTGGGATTTATTGAATTTATTATAAAGAGTTGAAAATATCGGATTTATAAAATTTAATTATTTTATAAATCAAAAGGATGAAATTATAAAGGAGATTAAAGATGTTTTAAAATAATCGTATAAATTGATTTTATAAAGGATCTATAAATTGATATTTATAAATTAAAACATTTGAATTATAAAACGAGTTTTTATTAGTGTTAGAATGAATTGTGAATGAATTTCATAAATGAATGAAATTTATAGAATTATAATCGGTGAAGTTATAAATGGAATTTTATAAGCAGTAGGTTTATAAAATCCATAAAAATTGTTAAAAGAATAGATTTGGATAAATAATTGAATCTTATAAGTTATAAGATTTATAATTATGAAGTTTAAAGGAACGATTTTGCAAACAAATAAATTATAAGTATTTCACTTATGATATGAACCTTTAGTTTATAATTGAGTTATAAATCGAATAAGTTAATAAAGGAATTTATAAAAGGAAGTTGTTATAAAATAAATAGAAATGGAGTTTATAAACGTTGTTTTATAAATTCGTAAACAACTTATTTTGATAAGTAAATTGTTGAAACCTATTTATGGAGTTATATCCACGTTTTTGAACTGTGAATAATCCTTTAAAATGAAATGTATAGAAATGATGAAATTGTTAACGTAGTATATTCACGTTTTTGAATAGTGAATAATATGTTAAAGAAATTGTTTTGAATGTGATGTTTTAAATAGAATTAAAACGATCTAACGATGTTTTCAAAACGTGTTGAGATTCGAAACCATAGATTTCAACATTTATTGTTGAAATAGACGTTTTCGAGAAATAGAAGGAAATGGTAGACTATAACACTGTTGTTATAGTAAATGATTTCCGAAAGGAAATGTTTTGTATAGTATTGAGATTTATATATCTATTTTAATTTCGAATCCCTATACTAGTGATTTTGGGACGTCGTAACGATGTTTTACGTAACATTCGTTTTGGCCCAAATAAATATGTTTAAAAGAATGATTTCCTTAAAGAATGAAATATATACTTAATTTCGATTTAAGTATATTGAATATTTTCTAAGTGTTGAAAATAAATAAAATCTGTGAATTACTTATGAATAAATAAGTATGGAAATGTTTTCCAATATAAAGTGAATATTTTGGGAATTTATCTTTTTGAAGATAAATTGAAATGAATAATTGAAATCGTATATGCATGGATATTTTGGAATGAAAATTCACTATGGAATTTATGAATAAAAAGGGGAACTTGTTTAAAAATAAATATTGATTTATTTTTGAAGTATTGAAAATAATATATCTTGTAAGGATATTTTGGAAAATAAATAATTTGGAAAATTATTTGGAAACTGGTGATGTTGTGCATATCCATTGATAGTTCAATAACCGACTATCAATATTTCCCTTTGAATGGGTAATTGATGTGATTTGTTTGAATTTGAATGCCATACTTATTTTTGAATAAGCGCTCACTATTCGGGTTAACCGGGAAAGGACCATGGGGTCGTATAACCCATTCCGAATATGTGATACGTCGTTATGAATTGCATTTGATGACCGGTGTTGAAGACCGGGTATTTGCGAAAGCGATAGGATGACCTATCGATTGTCTCTGCACTGGGTAGCTCCTGGTATAGAGATTTCCTAAGTGATGGGGAATTCGATCGGGATTGTGAATACCCGGATTGCAAGGGCTTCGTGAGAAGTGCCTTCGGTTCTGTTCGAGCCCGGAACAGACTTGTATGGATTGTATGTCTGACATTACAAATTGAGATATAAAGCAGATTTCTTTCAAATATATTTATGTTGGTGGCGGAGAATTTATTCTTTTAGCTTAACACCCTTCTCTGAGACGTACGAGCTCAGAGGTTATGTGGTTGAATGTTATCAGCGATATATTCCCAATTTGGTAATGTGACATGCTGAGTGTTGCTGTAAATGATCATTGTGTTGATTATTTGTGATAGGATCATTTATTTGATCGTCTATCCTGGTGATCATTTCTATGATCATTTGTTGACCCAAAGCATGGCTTTTGTATAAAGTATGTTTTTGTGGACGTGACTTCGTCGAGCCTCACACCTCGGGAATGGTCAAAACAGGAAAGATGCGGCAAGGTTATGAGGGGTAGCGCCCTTTAGGATATGTGCATTTCCTTCTGGAAAAGGGTGGTATCATGGTATGGAGCCCAGATACTTACTCATGTTGAAAACACTTTATGATTGTGTGAATTGATTGCGAGCGCTCGGTGAAAGGTCCCAAAGGACCGGCGGATGGCATATTCGGTCAGTTGTTACTCAGTTAGGGGTAACCCGGCCTTGTGTTGGTAGAGATCCGGTTTGGTTCTCGGGGATGTCCATCAAGAGGCATTCTCATGTGGCAATGGGAAGTTCCTTGGCCTGATCATTCGTTGGAAATCCAATTCCCAATACGAAACTTGTACGGTATTAGTTGTAGAACCTGCCATTCACTTATGGTGGTCACCACTGTTTGGATGGTAGCTATAGTAGGCATACGATAATGGTCGTATGTTGGCTAAGATTTATATTCTACTTTCGAAATGAATTTTTCCTACACTATGCACTAGTAATAATATAAAATGTTCTTTTAAATGCGTATCAAGCATCTTTGACTATCATAAGGAGTAATCTCCTCCGATTCTGCGTTTGCATTGTGTGTGTGTGCGGGAGGCCTTATGGTAGTCTCATTTTTAAAAGCATTGCGAATTGACTTTAAAAATATTCCTCTATTTTGATTTTAAAGATAAATAAACTGTTTTGAGTTCTCACACCAGTCACATGACTGACTCGGAGTTTATTGTTTTCCTTCCTAAACTCTGGGTGCCCACCAATTTTCACACGGGCAGTCAAGAGTTAGGTTTATCAGGATATTCTGGATATTCAGGAGTTGCTGGAGGCAAGCTGGATGGCATGGCATATTACTAGTATATAGTATTTCTTTTCCGCTGTTTGTTGTTGTTGTTGTTGTACACTCTGATGATATGATGTAATGAAATGTATAAAATGTAATAACTGATATAGTTCTTTGTTTAAAGATTATTCATTTATTATTATATGTTGTTCCGCTGCGAATTGTGAGATTCTGATGTTGTTCTGTTGTTTTCTGTTCCGTTCTATTTCTATTTTCTTCTCTCTATTTTCTATCTTCTTATCTCTTCTTCTCTCTTTTCTTCTTCTTAAACCCTCAGTGTTCGGTTTTCCGTCGTTCGATTGCTCGGCAGTCGATAAAGTGAGTATCGATGTTGAATTTTCGGAAGACGAAGAATCGGGTCCTGACACATATGCTTCTCTTCTCTGATTATTTTTCGCGAATTCCTCGTGTCGAACCCAAGTACTTCATCTTCTCCACTCCACAAATAAACCAGGCATGTACACGTATGCACCGTGCACCTGCACTTTTACTCCGACCAACTCTGACCAACCCCGCGACCATCAACACATCGCCGACCATCTCCCCTAACCATCCGACCATCCAAAACTTTGAATTGAACTCGAAATCAAAATCGAGCTCTACGGCCACTTCCTGGAACCCAACCTGGTCACCAAAACCTACCCCATGGAACCATCTCCGGCCACCAGAATTTTCGCCACCTCGACCATTGCCTTGCCGAAGTCCCATGCTCCCTTTCCTCACCTCGCGATCATCTCTGATCCTCCCTATTGTCAACCAAAAATGGGTATAAAACCCTAATATGTCCACGTCCATCCATCATAGCATTCGAGAATTTTAGTGATCACTTTTTTGGTGATCACAAATCTTCCAGCTACCACCAGATTCAATCACGAGACCTAACTCATCGTCGTTCACCATAAAATGCCCGAAAACCACTTAACCTTCATCTCTAGATTTCTCTTGATTTACTTCATTAAATATCATGATTTTATATTTAAAAATCCTAGATTTTGAAAATAAAATCGATTATATTTTTGAAACCGGAAATCATTTAAGTCAAACATTTGGTATAATTAAAATGCTACTGTATTTCTTGATTTTTCCAGATAACGTATGAACAAATCATACTTAAAAATATTTTTAAATCTTAGTTTAAGTTTAAACAAGGATAATTTTTTTGAATTCCTAAGTCTATAAGAGATTAAAAGAGGAGATTAGAATTTCTAATTAGATTTTAAACTCTGTGAACAGAGAACAGAGCAATACAAACATGTGCAACATCATTTTCATATATATACCGACATGCAAGCTCATTTATTAACTAAACAACCAGTTTTTAAATGTAAATCAAATCATAGAAGCAAATTTAAGTGGGGTTCGCTCACCTTGCACAGAAGACAGGTTTGATAAAATCTAGAACTTCGTATTTTATTTGTTGCTTGATCTTGATTCTGATCTTTGTTGCTTTGGTTGAATCAGGTCTGAGTTGTACTTTGATCGAGCTTGAGTTGAATCAGTTGTTTTGAAGATTTTGAACTTGAACAGTTTTTTTTTATTTTGATCTCTGGTTGAACTTGCTTCTCTGGTTCAAACTTCCCCGGTTTGGATTTTTTTAATTCCAGGCTTTGATTGAAATTTTTGTTTCCAGATTAAAGCTACTTTTGTTTTGATCTGTTTCTGATTTTCTTTTGTTTCCTTTTGATCTCTGTTTTTTTTTTTGTTTTGATGTTGAGATAATTTGGTTTGTAGCTTTTGTTTTTTTGGTTTCCAGTTTTTTTCTTTATCTTCAGGTTTTAGATTTTTGAAATGAATTCAAGCTTTATTTTTTGGTTTTCATTTTCTTTCTTATGCACGTTGATATGATTTCCAAATTAGGAGAAATTTTTATTTTGCCACTTGTCTACTTTAATTACATTGTATATCTAAAAATCTTTACACTTGTAAATATTTGTTAACACTTGTTCATTCATAATTTTATGAACATGAAAATGTCATACGTAATAATATTGTGTTTAAACCCTCTCTTAATTTTACTTGCAAATTATATTTTAGCCCTTGTTTAATTAAGTATTTATATTTTATACCTTTTTATTTTATAAATTAACTTTGTTCTTAAATTAAATTTATTTAAACAAATTTTTATTTATCTCTAGTTAAATTTCAAAAGAAAATGTATTAAATCTTTTTATCAAATCTAATAAATATTTATTTATATACATTTTCCTCTATATATATATAAGTCTTTAATAATATAAATTTTAACTTTAAACCACTTTTCAAAATTATTTATATCAAATTAAAATTTAACTTTCAAATATTTTTAAAAATTTACTATATTGAATTCCAATACAACTTTCAAAATATATATTGCATATGTATATTATAAATTAGAAAACAAATTGTTATTAATTTTGATATAGAGCTTTTCAAATATATTATTCAAAACATTTATTTTTAAATTTCAAATTCAAAATTTAATATACGAACAATTTGTATTTATAAATGAATAACAAACAATATTTTTTTATGAATATATATTTTATTCCTCACAATCTATAATTTTTTCCATATATTTATTTTCAACACATATGTATTTGAATTTCAGATTCAAATTCCAAATTATAATCTATTTATAAAATATTTAGATTTCCAAATCAAATTCTGTATTTTAAAAACATATATATATATATATATATATATATATATATATATATTCCTACATTTCCAAATTAATTCACAACTAAATTCATAATTTAATCCAAAATTTTATTTTAATTATCAATTTAAATTTAACTTAAAAATCGAGATTGTTACAGATTCCTCCCTTAAAAAAATTTCGTCCCCGAAATTTGTAGACAGAGGGACAATAAAGATAGATGGACACACAAAGAAATGTTTCATCAGATCAAACTGAATAATTATTCTGCGTTTAGCTTGCCAAATCAGAATATCATCAATAAATACGAGAACAAACTCATTCAACACTTCGCGAAACACTCGGTCGCCAGATCTACGAAATATACAAGGGCATTGGTTAGTTCAAAGGGATAACTTATCCTTTCGTAGAATATATCTGGATCTAATAAAACAAAAAATGGATACTCAATCCAGGTTGGAATATCCTAAAGTATTCACTGTCTTGTCCCTCTTCTAACTTTGATCTTCACAAGAAATCACAACAAAATTTTCCAAAACTTGGTTTTGACCCAAATCGTTTTATCGATACAATCAAATTTAGTTACATATTTTTATTAACCAATTTATTTCAAATAAATTTTCAAATTCATTGAAGTTTAAAAATGGATAACTGATAGGAAACGAATGAAAAAAATACGAAATAGGAACTTATCTACACGATTTGCAGGGTCATCACCACACCCGAAGCTTCTCCCTCGAGCTGCCATGAAGCGGTCAAAGAATTGAAATCAGACGATGAGCAAAAGAAATTGATAGAGAAAGATTATTTCTTTTGTTGCAGGTATTGACCATTGGAAGTGGTACTTCCCTGTTCTCTATCTCGTTCTTCTCTTGCACTCATACTCACTATCAGTGGATAGTAAGAGAATTACTGAGGCATACAGACGGATATCTTAGGGATATACTCATTCTAGGGTATACTTCACCCTATCTCTAATGAGTTACCTAATGTGTTATACTCCAAAACCTAAAGTTCAACCTTTAGCTCAGATACCACTTGTCACGACCTGAAATCCGGCGCTCGAAATTCGACGTTCATACTTCACTATTATTCGAATGCCATAGATTCAAACGTCGAACTCCAATTCGAATGGAGCTTATAACACATTAAGTAAACAACACAGCGGAAGAAAAAAATGGATATCATTTATACACGATAGTATTTGATACAATACATTGATACAATTGATATCAACATCAGAGATACAAGATAACAACGGAAGAAATAATTTCAAAAGATAATATCTTCAGAAGTCCTTAAGATAGATACTCCAATTAACTGCAACACATTGCCAATGCCCCAAGATTAGAAAGACTCCAAACCAAAACGCAGGAACCACCATCAACACTGAAGTGAAGCAACTCGATCCAAATGCGATTGGCAATATCCAGAGATTGAATGCTATCGAATCTACACCTACTATTGGACTATCTGAAAAATCCAAATCTAGACTGTCCATGTGGAAAATTGTGTGCACCCAGAGTTTAGATAGGGAACAATAAACTCCGAGTCAGTCATGGGACTGGTATGAGCAAACAAAAACATTTTATCTTTGAAACAACAGCAAATGCATTTAATAATTGAATTCCGCAATGCTTTTTGAAAAATGAAACTACCATAAGGCCTTCCGGTACACACACACAATGCAATCGCACACTTGGAGGAGATTTCTCCTTATGATAGTCAAACATGCTTACTGCGCCAAAATTCTTTGATATTATTATTAGTGCATAGTGCAGAAAACCTTTCGAAAGTCTATTATTAATCTTAGCCAGCATACGTACCATTATAATATGCCTATTATAGCTACCATGTTAAATGACAGGTTCTATAATTAAAACCGTATAAGGCGCGTATTGGTGATTGGATTTCCAACAAATGGTCAAGCAAAGGAACTTCCTGAGCCACATGGGTACGCCTTTGGAGGGACGCCCCGAGAACCTAACCGGATCTCTTCCAATACAAGGTCGGGTTACCTTTGTAACTAGGTAACTGCTACATGAGTATGCCACCCCGGGTCATAACCAACCTTTATCGGAGGCCTCGATACTAACAACCACAAAGTAATAAATTTGCAGTAACTACATACGTTAAATATCTAGGTTCCATACCATGATACCACCTTTATCCAAAAGAAAATGGACATACCCTCAGGGGGGGCGTTACCCCAAATAACCTTGCTGCATCTTTCGTGTTTCGACCATTCTGGTTGCGAGGTCCTGATGCAGTCTCGTCCACAAAGCAATGCTTTTTCACAAAAGCCATGCTTCGATCAACACATGATCAGCAGCACTTCGTATGCCACATACCAAATTGGGAATGTATCACTAGTAACCATCAACTACATAAACTCTGAGCCCGTACGTCTCAGAGAAGGGTGTTAATCTAAGAGAATAAATTCTCCGCCACTAAATAGAAATGTATTTGATAGAAACCAGCTTTACATATCAAAGTGTAATGTCAGACACACATCCATACAAGTCTGTTTCGGTTCGAACAGAGCCGAAGGCACTTTACAAAGAAGCCCATGCAAATCTAGATAATTCCTAATCACGTCCAGACTCCCTATCACAAATGATGATCAAAGCTCTATACCGGGGCCATTCGGTGCACAGACATTCGACGGGTTATCCTTTCGCTTTCGAAAATACCCGGTCTTCACCACTGGTCTTCAAATGCTATCCATAATGCCGTATCATTATTCGGAATGGATTGTATGACACAAGGTCCTCTTCCAGCTAAACCGAATAATGAGCGCAATATTTAAAAACATATGGATATTGGGATCTCAGTTAAGTCACAACTTATTACCCAAAACCTTTCTTCAAATGGTTTAAATAAATTACCATTATCAAATCTTTAAACAAAAATATTCACTTCATAAAGTTCACTAATCTTTCAAAAAGATTCATTTATAGCCCTTCAAAACAATTCCATTTCAATTCTAAATCTTTTACAAAAAAAATACCTTTTAAGATCCTTTTCAATTTCAAAACAAAGTTCAACAATCTTCCACAAAGATTCAGTTATAGCTTTCAAACAATTCACAATTCAAACCTTTTATACAAAAGATACATCTTTAAGATCCTCTTTACTTTGAAAACAAAGTTCACTAATATTTAACCAAGATTCATTCATAGCTTTCAAAACAATTCCATTTCAAATTTGAAACCCCTTTCAACAAAGCTGGATATCTTTTCTTTATTTGAAAGCCATTATCATTTGAAAACATAGAGTTTACTTTTCGAAAAAATCCTATTATATTTGCTCAAGTTAAAGCCTTTCAAATATAAACTTGGGTTAAATTTAGATTCCCAAAATAATATTTTTAAAATGGTTTAAAACCTATATAAACACATTTATAACTTGTATAACCTTTTTAAACCATAATTTCCAAACATAGAATTCAATTTCGAATCTTGAATTCAAATTAGTTAAATTTCAAAACTTTATCAAGTTATTCAAAATAACTTTTATCTTCAAAACTCCTTTTCAAAAGCTTTCCATATTTAACCCAATTCCATTTCCAAACCATTTGAAAAAAACATTTAATTATTTTGGATAAAATAATATTAAATTCAAATATCTGTAACTTAACCAATTTCCTTGTGCAATCCTTATTTGTGTGTGTATGGTGTAGTCCAGGGGTTTTACACAATAGTGCCACAACATCAATTATCACAGATTCAAGCACATCAATATCGATAAGCGGTATAATCTATAACGCTTATCTTCCATACACAGGTTCACAGATAAATAATATACATTCATCACAGATAAAATAAATTACATTCATCATAGCTCGAATAATAAATAATTCATATCAAAAAGCATCACACATCAGGGATATCACACAATTCAACATTCCATAGAATCCAAACACCCATAAGAAGATCAATTAATTATCTAATTAATGTAAATCAGATTAATCACTTATGAACAAATTACTAATTCTGGTTAATTAATATTAATTAATTACAAACTATTTTAATTAATTATCATTTAATCATTTATTAATTAACCTTAATTAATAAATTAATCAACCTTTAATTAATAAATAAATCAACCTTAATTAATAAATAAATCAACTTTATTCATTAAATAATTAACCTTTATTTATTTAATTATCCTTTAATTAATTATCCTTAAATTAATTAACCCCTAAATTACCATTAAATAAATTATCCTTAACTAATTACATTAATTAATTAATCCTTAATTAGTTATCATTAACTAATTACCCTTAATCAATTACAATAAGTGATTATCTCTAATCCCTTATATTAATAAATCACAAATTAATTACATTGAGAAATTTTCCCTTAACCACTTGATTTATCAATTTTAGTCATCAATTAATTACTTTTAATTAAGTAATTATCTTTAAGTAATTAATTACCTTTAATTACTTTTATAAATTAATCAATTTCTAATTAAAGTAATCAACCTTAAATCATTATTTAATTAACCTTTTGTTAAACTTTAATTATTAATTGATTAATCTTAAATTAGTAATTAACTAACCCTTTTTCAATTTAATTAATTAACCTTAATTAATTCTTAATTAAGTAAGTATTCTTTAAGTAATTATTCTCTAATTACTTACATTTATTAATAAATCTCATAAAGTTTTAATTAATTAAAAGATAAATCTATTATCTAAAATACTTACCTTTATCAAAATTTTATTAATAGAATTTGGGATTAATTATCATTAACCAATTAACTTTCAACCTTTAAGTTAACTAATGATTAAACACTTCATCTTTTAATCATTTGCTTAATTACTATATTGAGTTTATTTAAAATAAGAGTTCAAAACAATGGTTGTATATATATATATATATATATTATATATACAAATTTTTTACCTAATTAGTTCAAAAATACTTATCTTAAACATTTGTTTGGACAAACTTAAATCAATATCCATTTTCAAAAGAATAAGTTTAAGCTTGAAAACTTGTATTATTATTATTTTTTCCAAAACCTCCTATCATTAAAGCCCGAGTCAAATTCTTGTTTGCCCAAGCCTGACTTGGAGTAACCCATACGCTTCTCTCCTCTGAGTATTTTTCACGAATTCCTCATGTCGAACCTGAGTACTTCATCTTCTCCACTCCACAAACAAACCAGGCAAGTACACATATGCACCGTGCGCCTGCACTTTCACTCCAACTGACTCTGACCAACCCCACGACCATAGACACATCGCCGACCATCTCCCCTAACCATCTTCCGACCCAAAACATTGAATCGAACTCGAAATCAAAATCGAGCTCTACGACCACTTCCTGGAACCCAACCTGGTCACCAAAACCTGCACCGTGGAACCATCTTCGGACACTAGAATTGTCGCCACCTCGACCATAGCCTTGCCAAAGACCCACGCTCCTTTTCCTCACCTCCCGATCATCTCTGATCCACCCTAGTCGACGTATGAACATGGCAACTTTGTCGATCAAAAATGGGTATAAAACCCTAATTTGTCCACATTCAGCCATCATAGCATTCGAGAATTTTAGTGATCATTTTTCTGGTGATCACAAATCTTCCAGCTACCACCAGATTCAATCACGAGACCTAACTCATTGTTGTTCACCATAAAATGCTCGAAAACCAATTAACGTTCATCTCTAGATTTCTCTTAATTTACTTCATTAAAAATCATGATTTTATATTTAAAAATCCTAGATTTTGAAAATAAAATCGATTATATTTTTGAAACCGAAAATCATTTAAGTCGAACATTTGGTATAATTAAAATGCTACTGTATTTCTTGTTTTTTCCAGATAATGTATGAACAAATCATGCTTAAAAATATTTGTAAATCTTAGTTTAAGTTTAAACAAGGATAATTTGTTCGAATTTCTAATCCTATAAGAGATTAAAAGAGGAGACTAGAATTTCTAATTAGATTTTAAACTCTGTGAACAGAGAACAGAGCAACACAAACATGTACAACATCATTTTCATATATACACTGACATGCAGGCTCATTTAATAACTAAACAAACGGTTTTTAAATGTAAATCAAACCATAGAAGCAAATTTAAGTGGGGTTTGCTCATCTTGCACAGAAGACAGGTTTAACAAAATTTAGAACTTTGTATTTTATTTGTTGCTCGATCTTGATTCTGATCTTTGATGCTTTGGTTGAATCAGGTCTGAGTTGTACTTTGATCAAGCTTGATTGAATCAGTTATTTTCAAGATTTTGAACTTGAACAGTTTTTTTATTTTGATCTCTAGTTGAACTTGCTTCTCTGGTTCAAACTTCCCAGGTTTGAATTTTTTTAGTTCCAGGCTTTGATTGAAATTTTTGTTTCCAGATTTAAGCTACTTTTGTTTTGATTTTCTTTTGTTTCCTTTTGATCTTTGTTTTTTTGGTTTTGATGCTGAGATAATTTGGTTTGTAGCTTTTGTTTTTCCGGTTTCCAATTTTTTTCTTTATCTTCATGTTTCAGATTTTTGAAATGAATTCAAGCTTTATTTTCTGGTTTTCATTTTCTTTCTTTTGCATGTTGATATGATTTCCAAATTAGGAGAAATTTTTATTTTGCCAGTTACCTATTTTAATTACACTTGTTAATTATATTTCAAAATTTTTTTACACTTGTAAATATTTGTTAACACTTGTTCATGCATAATTTTATGAACATACAAATGTCATATGTAATAATATTGTGTTTAAACCCTCTGTTAATTTAATTTACAAATTATATTTTATCCCCTTTTTAATTAAGTATTTATATTTTATACCTTTTTATTTTATCAATTACCTTTGTTTTTAAATTTAAATTATTTTAACAAATTTGTATTTATCTCTAATTAAATTTTAAAAAGAAAATGTATTAAATTTTTTTATCAAATCTAATAAATATTTATTTATATACATTTTCCTTTATATATATATACAGGTCTTTAAAAATATAAATTTTAACTTTAAACAACTTTTTAAAATTATTTATATCAAACAAAAATTTAACTTTCAAATATCTTTTAAAAATTTACTATATTGAATTCCAATACAACTTTCAAAATATATATGACATATGTATATTATAAATTAGAAAACAAATTTCTATTAATTTTGAAATAGAGATTTTCAAATATATTATTTAAAACATTTATTTTTAGATTTCAAATTCAAAAATTAGTATACAATCAATTTGTATTTATAAATGAATAAATCATCAGGGTAAAATAGCAGAAGGTTGGCGTCGAAACCCCTTTCGAAACCATTGCCTTCGAACCCCTATCCCCTTTCGAAGGCTACAGGAAGTGGCTTATACTTATAAAACAAAGTACCTTGTGACAGCATCGATATCTTCAATACCATCGAAAAGCTAAAGAACGGCAGCAGGGTTTCGACTAGGTCGAACCCCTTCTTTCAAAACATTCTTTCGTAAGTAGAGGTACCTAGTCGAAAGCAAACCAAGGTAGCGACTCCTTCGAAAGCTATGCTTTCGACACCTTACCTTTCACCTTAATCTAATCCACTGTGTACCATCTTCGTGATAACTTGTGTATTGCTTTTGGCCAAATAGGTTTCAACTATGTTGAAGGTTGCCTTAACTTACCTACCACGTGGCAACACCAGATTGGTTGCCTTAACCTTTTCAATTTATTTACCAAAATAACTACTGCTAATTTCAGATCTAAACCATGGTTAAGTTAATCAAATAAGATCTTCCATTAAGCAAAAACCAATTTTTCAAAGAAGTCCCTCTTCTAAAATAATTTAATTTTCATAGCAAATTACTTTGGAAATATCCTCAAAAAATGTCAAAATTTTAGTTTAATAATACTATCTAACATATCAAAATTCCAGACCCAAAATCTTAATATATTTCCCAAAATAAATTTATAAACTCTAATAACCATATTTTCCTTTGAAAATTCATAACAATCTTTTCATAGCTTGGAAATTATAAAAATTAAAACCCAACTCCAAAATTATGTTTATACAACATAAAATTTTTCCATGGCATTTAAACATCACTAAAAGTCGATTAACCCTAAAACCGTATGTATCCCTATTTGAACAATCTAGTTTAAATTAAACAAATCTATATTCTAGCATATCATCATCCAATTTATCATAAAAACGAATTTACCCTTAAATTTGTAAACATATGATTCAAAACGAAATAGAGATGGAATTATTATTCACCTTAATTTAGGTAAGGAGACTGGATAGAGATTGATTTCCCATAAGCTTGATTTTTCTAGCTTTTAATTGAATTCTTCTTCTTCTCTTAATGGCCAGCCATCCTTAAGCTTTTGATTTTGCATTTCAAAATGACGTGAATGGGTAGTGAAATAATAGGAATGAAAATATATACGGGTAAGGGTTATGGTAGGCAAATACCTAATATACCCTTATGTAATTTGATTAACCCAAAACCATTCTTAAGCCTATTATTTATTATATTAGGCTCGACCTAAATTAAATTAATACAAGTCTCAATCTTTTATCAATTAACATTTACATTATTCTATTTAATTTATCTAGTTAAATCTTTTGAATTATCAAAAATTATGGGTGTTACAGTTTCCCCTCCTTAAAGAATTTCGTCCTCGAAATTCAGTAAAGACCAAATACTAAACATAGAAATCATCTATAATGACTCCTAATAGCCACACTAGTCTACCTGACTAGGAATTATCTATAAATCTAACATAGACATACCCTCAAAGCTGATCAGGATAAGTATCTCGAATCTTGTCCTCTGTCTTCCAAGTACAGTCCTTCTCGTTGTCGCTCCACTAAACTTTCACCAACTTGACTGTCTTGTTCCTCAATCTTTTCTGATCCCTCGAACAACCCAAACCGGTTGTTTAACAAAAGTCAAATTAGGTATAGAAGGAATAGTAGCCTCTAGATCTTTCACATACTTACGAAGATGAGACACATAAAATACATTATGGACACCTTCCATACTGCTCAGCAACTATACTCTATTTGTAATTTTTATAATCCTTTCTATAATCTGGAATGGACTAACATATCTCAGTGCCAGTTTCCCTGGCTTCTTGAACCATTCCACACCCTACATCGTGATACCTTAATGAAAACCCTGTCTCCCATTGTGAACTCTAGGTCTTTACACCTATTATCTCCATAACTCTTCTGTCTGGATTGAGCTTCCTTCATCCCTTCTCGGATCAACTCAATCTTCTCTGACATCTCTCTAACCAAATTTGGACCTAAGACCAACCTGTCTCCAGTCTCCAACCCAAATACATGGGATTTGCATGGCATACCAGACAAGCATCAAAAGGCGCCATTCCTATACTAGTCTGATAACTATTATTATAGGAAAACTCAACCAAATGCAGGTGATCCTCCTAAGATCCACCAAAGTATAACACACAAGCTCTCAACAGATCCTCGAGTACTTTGTTGACTCTCTCTGTCTGCCTATCCGTCTATGGGTAATATGCGGTACTCATCTTCAGCTTAGTGCCTAGCACATCCTATAGACTCTTCTAGAATTCTCTAATAAATAAAGCATCTCGACCGCTGCTATGCTACTAGGAACTCCATGAAGTCTAACTAGTTCCTCATGAATAAATTCGCCAAAATAGGTGTCGTCCTGGTCGACTTTACAGGAATAAAATAGGCACTCTTGGTTAACCTGTCCACAATAACCCATATAATCTCATTTCCTCTCCTTGACCTTGGAAATCCATCTCTAAAATCCATGGATTTAGAATCTCGTTTCCAAAATGGAATCTCTAGAGGCTGAAGTAACCCACTCGGCTTCTAATATTTGGCCTTCACTTGTTGACAGTTACATACTACCTGACCCACAAGCCAACATCCCTCTTCATACCTTCCCAATAGAAGATCCTCTTTATATCTTGATGCATCTTAGTCCCACTAGGATGAATCGTAAACTTGGATCGATGACATTCCCCAAGAACTTCTTTCCTCAAGTTCTCAATATCTGGAACACATAACCGCCCCTTCTTTCTCAACCATCCTCTTTGGTCAAGACAAAAATATTTCAAATCATCGACCTCAGTTCCAACCTCAAGCCTTATAATCCTCTCGGCTAATAATGGATCCTCCTTCTGCTTAGAAGCAATTCTTTCGATCAACACCGGTCGAACTTCTAAAGAGGACAACATGGCAGTACTCTGACTAGAACTAGCAGTCGATCTTAACTGCACACCACAACTGGCCAAAGCTTCTAGATCCTTCCATTCTGCCAACATAGCCAATACCACATTCTGATGTCTTTTGTTAAGAGCATCAGCCACTTTATTACCTTTCCCCGGTGTATACTTTATATCCAAATCATAAGCAGCCAAAAAATCCAGCCACCTTTGCTATCTCATATTCAACTCCTTCTGAGAGAATAAATATCTTAATGACTTATGATCGGTATACAACTCAAATCTATCCCCCAATAGATTGTGCCTTCAAATCTTCAAGGAAAAAATCACTACAGCTAACTCTAAGTCATGAGTAGGATATCTTACTTCATGCGGTCTAAGCTGCCTAGATGCGTAGGCAATAACTTTACCCCTCTGCATCAACACTGCTCCTAATCCAGTCCCAAATGCATCCGTATATACTACCAACCCTTGGTTTCCTCTAGAACTAGTAACATTGGAGAATTGTTCAACAAATTCTTTAACTTAAGGAAAGCTTCGTCACAATTGTCGGACCAAACAAACTTCACCTCTTTCCTGGCAAGCTTAGTCAACGGTGCTGCCATCCGCGAGAAATCCTTGATGAATCTTCGACAATAGAAAGCAAGTCCAAGAAAATGTCTGATCTCAGTCACCATCTCTGGTCTCTTCCAATTATTTACAGCTTGATCTAATCTGGATCAACAAACAATCCTTTCTTTGAAACCACATGACCAAGAAAATTAACATCTTTCTTCCAAAAATGACACATGGAAAAATTTTCCTTTAGCTGATTTTGACTTAGCATCTCAAGCACAACTCTAAGATGATCTTCATGTTGTCTTTCATCCTTAGAGTATACCAAAATATAATCTATAAACACCAACATAAATCTATCCAAATACTCTTGGAAGACTCGATTCATCAAATCCACAAAGAAAGTAGGTGTATTCGTTAACCCGAAAGGCATTACTAACCACTCATACAAACCATATCTAGTTCAAAATGCTGTCAAAGGAATGCTATCCTCTGTCACTCTCAACTGATGGAACCCTGTCGCCAAATCCAACTGGGAAAACACTCTGGCTCCACTCAAATGATCAAACAGATCATCAATTCTTGGCAATGAATATCGATTCTTTATTGTCCTTTCGTTTAACGTACGATAGTCCATACACATCCTCAATGACCCATTTGGTTTCTTCATTAATACTTCGGCCGATCCCTAACGCGAACTGCTTGGTCTAATAAAATTCATTCCTTCTAGATCCACTAGCTGCACCTTCAGTTCCTTTATCCCTGTCGGTGTCATCCTGCTAGGTGGTCTACTCACAGGTTCAGCTCCTGACACAAATCTCTACGAAACTCAACAGGTCATTTCGGTGGTAGTCACGTGACTTGCTCAAAGACATCCACAAACTGTCTTGCTACTCGAACCTAACTTAGCTCTTCTCCCACTTTCATTGCACGTAACAAATCATAACTACTCTAGTTAGAATTCTCTACTGAGAATATAACTCGGTTATGACTATCAGGGTGTCTCAAAGATATCTCCCCATCTTGGCAAAATATCCTGGCCTCATACCTTCTCAACCAATCCATACCCAAAATGATTCTGAAATCTACGAAATCGAAAACATACAAAGTACATGAAAACTTACGACCTGACAAATAAAGTTATTATTGGTCACATCTTATCCCCAAAGTTGCATACCTCATATTGGATTTGCTAACCTAAAGCAAGTAATAAGGTATGTGTCTTCTAAGCCTAACCTATCAACCAAACACTAGGATATAAATGAATGTGATGCACCGATATCAAAGAGTATCCTAAATGGTATACTCTGAATCAAAAATGTAACTTCCATCATAGTCTTTCCCTTATCAACTGCAGTGGGCTTAGCTGATGAGCCAACAGCAAAGTCCTTACCCTTGCCCGCCCTGACTGGCTCTGGACATTGGTTCTTATAATGCTCCATTTGATCATAGTTAAAGCACTTCATATTCTTTTTATCTGCAGCCTTCTTCCCCTTGCCTGTTTGGCACTAATGAGCATAATGACCCTTCTTGTCACACTTGAAGCACACCAAATAAGCCTTTGCCTTCTTGGCAGCACCCCCATTCTGGGTTCCTTTCTTCTTAAAGAACTTCCTCTTCTTTCCTTGAGGACCCTGGGATTCAACCGACTTCTCACTAGCACAACCAGCCAGCATCTCTTCATGGAGAATGGCCATTTCGACCACTACATTATAAGGATCACAGATATGGGTCATGGTCATTATAGTAAGCACCAGTCTCACTCCTCGAATGAACCTCTCATTCCTTCTGATGTCAGTGCCTATAGTGGCATATCCATATCGAGACAGTTCATCAAACTTAGCAGCATACTCGATTACTGACATATTACCCTGGACCAGATCCATAAACTTCCTCATCAATACCGACTTAGCAGCCTCAGATAAAAACTTTTTCTCAAAGTATATTCTGAAATCAGCCCATGTCATCTCTTTCTTTGGAACTCCGGTAGTCACACTATTCCACTAGTGAAGCATTTCCCCTTGCAACTGCCTAGAGATCCGCCTCCTCTTTTGCCCATCATCCAATCCTAGATCGGTATCCTTTCACAGTTCAATAGTCAATTCTCAACTTCAGTAGCATCCTCCATTCCAGAAAATGGTTTTCCACCCAGACTAGTGTAATCCCTGCTAAAACTAGCATAGTTATTCCCAACTAAAGCCGTAGATTAGCTCCTCCAACATTACCAGCAACTCCAGCTTGCAAAAGATTGGCTAACAGCTGATACACCATCCCCACATCTACTGGCTGATATCCAGCACCTACATTGGCTTCATCATTTGGGATAGCATTAGCCTGTCGATCTTGGTTCCTCCTGGTATTAGGTCAAGCATTTCCATTGGTTGTGGTGCTTCCTCCACCTAAATTTCCTCTTCCGTTTCCTGCTTCCATATCTTCTTTCTCGTAAATCTGCATACGAGCCTTAGTATGATACGGAAGAACGGTCTAAGAGAGAGGGGAACACATACTTATATATACGCATGCACGCGTGTGTATCAAATACAAGTACATTACTATAGCGTTGACCCAAACCCGATCATATTTTCAAATTCATTGGAATTATGTTTCAAAAACTTTTAGGTTTAACTTTCTTTCAAAGTTTCATAAATCTATGCTCTGATACCAACTTGTAACATCCCCCTTACTTGGAGGCCCAAAACTAATGGCTATAAATGTTATAGTCATCCATAGTTATTAATTCTCGAGGACCAAATAAGGCAGTGTTAGATTCATTGATACACAGAATCACATGAATATGGAAAAAAATTAAACATCAAATAAAATCACATTCTATTTTAAAATGTTTCCAATTTATAACATAATCCTCTATCCGAAAATCACGTTCAAAAAATATATATTTATTACAACATACGCCAAGAGCGACATGTGAAGATGCCCCCATTGGATGATAAGAGTATATATAGGCAATATAACAAACTTGCCATTACAAACAATACAGTGGAATCAAAAGAAAAGAGAACTCTAAATAGCCATCATGCCTCTTGCATGTCTTCGGAAGCTTATTCGTCTTAAAAGGTACCTGAAAACCTCAACTCTCAAACAACTCAAAATCAATTGAGTACTTGAGAGTTTAAGGGGAAAACATAAACTTCGAGTCAGACATAAGCATGGTATGAATAATAATCTACCATCTCAAATCATTTAGATATCTAGTGAGACCATGTCGCTTAGCGGAACGGGTCTTCCCCTCACCGGTATCTTAAAACCTTTATAAAACCATATACCGTGTTATTGCATCCACAATGGTTAAAACAATTCAAACAGTATAATATGATGATATGCAAATATTTTGAAACATATTGGATTTCCCATCCTCTATTTAAATTGACTAACTGTCTCATTTATAGTTTCTAGGGTCACTATTAACCTATTTGTTTCCATAGGCTTACTAATAACCTTTATATAATATATGAACTCCCTGTCCTATTTCATATTTTTCAGGGGTGTACTACGAACCTATTGGTCCCTTGCCAATTAACTTAATTAATTCATGGGTTCCTCTTGAACCTATTGGTGACACCAATAACTTCTCCCTTATCCTAGTTTTTATGGATTGACTAGGAACCTAGTGACAACTGTCAATAACTTAATACAGATATAGTATTCATGGGTGCACTACAAACCAATTGGCCCCTGCCAACCACTCTTTATAACATAGTTTTTCATGGGATTACTATGAACCTATTGGTAACCCTAATAACTTCCTAGTCTTAGTTTTCATGAGATCACTATAAACCTGTCTCCCTGACAACTTTCAAATTTAGGCATCCTATATTTTGGTATCCCGGACCTTTTGAATGCAATTCTACTCGTCCAGGAGTTTAATAAATATATATGCGCCACTGGTTCAACCTAGCTAGTTGTTTTGTCCTTTCCCCCAAAATTCAGTTATGGGACTATTTTAATGTAAATATTATAGTTGAAGAAGCATGCATAATAACTAACTATACCACTCCTGTGGATTTAATATAAAACATTGTTAATCCCTTTAACCTATTATTTTATCAAGAAAAGCTACTTCTTAAAACCAATTCAAAAATCCTTTAATTTAGACATGGGTTTTTCTTTCAAAAATAGAGTTTGGGTTATAAAACCTATCGACACCTTCGAAACCTTGCTTTCAACTTCATAGGATGACCTCTTTCGAAAGCATTAAAATCTATCTTCTAAACATTAGGCTCCTTCCTTTGTAATAATTTAAAACTTTCCTTTCGAAACCTTTCGATTATATTGAAGTAATAATATTTAACTTTAGAAGCTTAGCTTCGAAACCAGTTGAAAGTACCCCTTTCGACACTATTGGAAGTAACCCTTCCGAAATCATTGAAAGTCCCTCTTCCAAAAACCATTGGGTTTATACTTGAAATATTATTTGGGTCTAAGTTAATATCGGTGAAAGCATCTCTTTTGAGACCATCCTTTATCATTTAAAAATATTGGGGATACATGATGGCATTGGCACCATCCTTTCGAAAACATAAAACATCTGGGTAAAATAGCGAAAGTATGGCGTCGAAACCCCTTTCAAAACCATTGCCTTCGAACCCCTATCCCTTTTCGAAAGCTACAGGAAGTGGCTTATACGTATAAAAAAATACCTTTCGATAGCATCAGTATCTTCAATACCATCGAAAGGCTAAAGAAGGCAGCAAAGTTTTGACTAGGTCAGAACCCCTTCTTTCAAAACATTCTTTCGAAAGTAGAGAAACCCTGTCGAAAGCAAACTTAAGTTAATGGCAACCCTTTCGAAACCTTTTAAAAACTCTTTCGAAACCATATACTTCGACTCCTTCGAAGGCTAAAACAAAACAAAGGCATGCGCTTCTCTTTTAAAAACAAACCAAGATAGCGACTCCTTCGAAAGCTATGCTTTTGCCACCTTACCTTTCGCCTTCCTCCAATACACTGCATACCATCTTTGTGATACCTCATGTATTGGTTTCGGCTTAGTAGGTTTCGACTAGGTTGAAGGCGAAAGCTTCTGTGCCAAAAGGTACCTTCCAAAGTAGGCAAAACCCTCTTTGTAACGATTTGCGATTTTTCGTCCACGAACGCCGACATCAATACATCCACTTTATCAACTGTCGAGCAATCGAAGGCCGGAAAACCGTACCGTTATGGTTAAAGAAGAAGAAAGAGGTAGAAGAAGAGATAAGAAGATAGAACAGAAAAGAAAGAAAATAACAGAACAATATTAGAATCTCACAATCGCAGCGGAACAACATATAATAAATAAATGAATAATCTTTAAACAAAGAACTATATCAGTTATTACATTACATCACATTACATTACATCATCAGAGTGAACAACAACAAACAACAAAAAACAGCGGAAAAAGAAAATACTAAATACTAGTGATTACGCTATGCCATCCATCTTGCCTCCAGCAACTCCTGAATTCCAGAATATCTTGATAAACCTAACTCTTGACTACCCGTGTGGAAATTGGTGGGCACCTAGAGTTTAGGAAGGAAAACAATAAACTCCGAGTCAGTCATGTGACTGGTGTGAGAACTCAAAATAGTTTATTTTTAAAATCAAAATAGAGGAATATTTTTAAACTCAATTCGCAATGCTTTTAAAAATGAGACAACCATAAGGCCTCCCGCACACACACACAATGCAAACGCAGAATCGGAGGAGATTTCTCCTTATGATAGTCAAAGATGCTTGATACGCATTAAAAAGAACATTTGATATTATTGCTAGTGCATAGTGTAGGAAAAATCATTTCGAAAGTAAAGATATAAATCTGAGCCAACATACGATCATTATCGTATGCCTATCATAGCTACTATGTTCAATAGCAGGTTACCGCCACATTCCATAGCAGGTTATACAACTAAAACCATACAAGATCGTATTGTTTCTTTGGATTTCCAACAAATGGTCGGACCAAGGAACTTCCCATTGCCACATGAGAACGCCTCTGGAAGGACGTCCCCAAGAACCTAACCGGATCTCTGCCAACACAAGGCCGGGTTACCCCTAACTGGGTAACTACTGACACGAGTATGCCATCCCCCGGTCCTTTGGGACCTTTATCCGAGCGCTCGTAACCAACATCACACCGTAATAAATAAAGTGTTTCAACATGAGTAAGTATCTGGGCTCCATACCATGATACCACCCCTTTCCAGAAGGAAATGCACATACCTTAAGGGGCGCTACCCCCAATAACCTTGCTGTATCTTTCCTGTTTTGACCATTCCGGGGTGTGAGGTTCGACGAAGTCTCGTCCACAAAGCCACGCTTTGGTACAAAGCCATGCTTTGGGTCAAACAAATGATCAAAGAAATGATCACAAAGATAAGTGATCAAACAAATGATCATATCACAAATGATCAAACAATGATCATTTCACAGCAACACTCAGCATGTCACATTACCAAATTGGGAATATATCGCTGATAAACTTCAACTACATAACCTCTGAGCTCGTACATCTCAGAGAAGGGTGTTAAGCTAAAAGAATAAATTCTCCGCCACCAACAGAAATGTATTTGAAAGAAATCAGCTTTATATCTCAATTTGTAATGTCAGACATATAATCCATACAAGTCTGTTCCGGGATCGAACAAAACCGAAGGCACTTACAAAGAAGTCCTTGCAATCCGGATATTCACTAATCACGTTCGGACTTCCCATCACATATGGAGTCTCTATACCGGGGACGAGTCGATGCAAAGACATTCGACGAGTTGTCCTTTCGCTTTCAAAAATATCCGGTCTTCAACATCGGTCATCAATGCTATCCATTACGTCGTATCACTATTCGGAATGGGTAATCCGAATAACGAGCGCAATAATTTAAAAATAAGTGTGGCATTCAAATTCAGCAAATCACAACAAATACCCATTCAAAGGTAAATATTGATAGTCGGTTATTGAACTATCAATGGATATGCACACATCACCAGATTCCAAATAATTTTCCAAATTATTCATTTTCCAAAAATATCTTTACAAGATATATAATTTTCACACTTCAAAAATAAATCAATATTTATTTTTTAAACAAATTCCCCTTTCTTTTATAA
Source organism: Allium cepa (assembly GCA_030765085.1). NCBI lineage: Eukaryota > Viridiplantae > Streptophyta > Magnoliopsida > Asparagales > Amaryllidaceae > Allium > Allium cepa. The sequence goes on along the minus strand of CM060928.1, from coordinate 111,310,880 downwards.
ATTCCATAGTGAATTTATATTCCAAAATATTTATGAATAAACGATTTCAATTATTCATTTTCAATTTATCTTCAAAAAGATAAATTCTCAAAACGTTTCATTTCACATTGGAAAACATTTCCATACTTATTTATTAATAAGTAATTCACAAATCTATTTATTTTCAACACTTGGAAAATATTCAATATACTTAAATCGAAATTAAGTATATATTTCATTCTTTAAGGAAATCATTCTCTTAAACATATTTATTTGGGCCAAAATGAATGTCGCGTAAAACATCGTTACGACAACCCAAAATCAATAGTATAGGGATTCGAATTTAAGATAGATATATAAATCCCAATACTATACAAAACATTTCCTTTCGGAAATCATTTACTATAACAGCAGTGTTATAGTCCACCATTTCCTTCTATTTCTCGAAAACGTCTATTTCAATAATGAATGTTGAAATCTATGGTTTCGAATCTTAACACATTTTTAAAACATCGTTAGATCGTTTTAATTCTATTTAAAACATCTCATCCAAAACATTTCTTTAACATATTATTCACTATACAAAAAAACGTGAATATACTTCGTTAACCAATTTCATCATTTCTATACTTTTTATTTTAAAGGATTATTCACTATCTAAAACGTGAATATAACTCCATTAATAAGTTACAACAATTTACTTATCAAAATAAGTCGTTTGCAGATTTATAAAACAACGTTTATAAATTCCATTTCTATTTATTTTATATCAATTCCTTTTATAAACCTCCTTTATTAACCTATTCAATTTATAACTCAATTATAAACCAAAGGTTCATATTATAAGTTAAATGCTTATAAAACGATTATTTTACAAAATCGTTCTTTTTAAGGCTTATCAAATTATAAATTTTATAACTTATAAGATTCATTTATTTACCCAAAACTTGTTCTTTTAATAACTTTTACAAATTTTATAAACCTACTGCTTATAAAATTCCATTTATAACTTCACCGTTTATAATTTTATAAATTTCATTCATTTATGAAATTCATTTATAATTCATTCTAACACTTATAAAAACTCGTTTTATAATTCAAATATTTTAATTTATAAATATCAATTTATAAATTTCTTATATAAATCAATTTATACTATTATTTTAAAACATCTTTAATCTCCTTTATAATTTCAACATTTTGATTTATAAAATAATCAAATTTTATAAATCCTATATTTCAAACTTTTTACAATAAATTCAAAAATCCCAATTTAAACTATTTTATAAAATCATTAACCCCATATTTTCAAAAAGCAACTTTTAACTATATTTCTCAAAAAGCAAAATTTTATAACATTAAAATTATACGTTTATTTATTTAAAACGAATCAATTCCAAAATTATTTTATAAAACGTATACTTTCAAAAATCATTTTAAAAATCCTTTTAAAATTCCAAAATTTGGCACAATGATGCTACATACCAAATAGTCAATCACGACAACAACGACGTCATATATCGATATGATAATCAATCAAATATGAAAATATCTGAAATCAAATAAATACTGTTGAGGAATCCAGTTGGATCCCTCCAACCTGTTTTCCTGCATCCAAAGATGTTAGCACAATACCAATTCCGTTCCAGTACGGAATTATCGCGGTATATGGGATTTAAAATATTATCCGCTTAATAGACGGCGCAATAGGGTCTCATCCGCTATATACTGCGGAAAATCAATTCCGAGTACATAAATAATACCAATTTCACTGTTTATGAAATATTCGCGGTATATGTTTTTAATAAATAAACATCCGCTTACTAACGGCGTATAATGTCTATTTTAACAATCAATAGATAACAATCAACGTTCAAACATGCATTCAAGAATTTTAAATCTAACTATTTAAAATTAAAATCGAAACCGATTCTATTGAGTGAGAAGTTCTCACCTTGATTTCAATTTCGTTTTAGCGATTTATTTCGAATAAAATTAAACGTGCGTTTAATTTTACCCAAAATTTTCGCTAACTCTAAACGACTCCAATCCAATTCCATAGCTGTAACGACCCGAAATTTTCGAACCCGAAAATTTCAGATAGTTATGGAAAAGAAGAAAGAGATAGAAGAAGAAGAAGAACAGAACACCAAAATCCCACATTCGCAGCGGATAAAATATAATAATAAATAATAACAGTTTACAAAAGAATATTTTATCTGTTGATTACACTTTAATACATCAGATTTTCACATATATACAGTCACTGATCATATACAAATCATGTCTCGGCTATATAATAATATACTGTAGCGAAAATACTCTATACGTACTTGCCATCCAGCTCGTCTCCTGAGCTCCAGAACGTACCTACCTGAAAATCTGTAATACTCGGTCTGACCCGAGCATTACACCAAAGTAACACCCGGGTCAGGCTGGAAACCAGCGTGAGTAAACCCATCTAACATGTAATACCAAGGCATACAACTGAATTAAAACCCGGGTACTCATATCAATTCACAAAGCCACAATTTATTTTAGACATCAGTTATTCCGCACATCAATTTCTAAGTACCAAACTTAGATAAAATAATCCAATTCACTTAAATCACTTCATTCTAGCCTATTGATTTCACAAATCAATTTATAAAATTCGAAGTGGTTTCGGGTATTTCCCAATACCCGACCCCGGTCTCTTCGAAACTCATATCATCAACCCGAGTTATCCAAATGAAATACACAACATTTCATATCAGAGATATCAACTCATTCAAAGCATCCAACACCATTCAACCAATCATAAGCAAAGCTTAATCACACAAATCAATTCAATTGATTCTAATTGAATTTTCAAACCTCAATCACTTAGATTCCTTCATTTACATTTATTAACTCCAAATCAATTTAATTAGTCAACCCATCATTATTCATCTTAACTTGTCTACTTGGATTAAGTTCTCAGATTCATTAACTTATAATCACTTACATTGATTAATAATCCTTGAATTAATCATGTTCATAAATTTACTAACCCTCCATAAATTTTTTTGCACTAATTAAACAAGTAATTAATCCTCAATTAAGTAATTACCAATAATTAGCCCCTTTGATTTATGATATTAAGTAATTTTTCTTCGACTTCTTTTATTAGTAAATTCTATTAACTACATTAATTAATTACCTTAATCAATCATTGATTATTCCAAATTATTAATTACTCTAGAATTTAATTAACCTTTAATTGCTTATATTATATTAATTGTTCACAATCATTAACTACTCATCTGAATTAACTTCTTAGTTTCCATTAACAAACTCACTAAATTATCTATGGTCTTATACCACATCCTCGATTAATTCTTCTGTGTGAAAATACTTCTTTAAAGTAATTTACTTAGTATAATCAACCACCATGAAAAGAAACCCATCGAATTGTTTATCAAATCGATGATAAAAATCTAACAAGTAAGGCCTTTTCTTAGAAACAAACATGTTCATTTCGGGCAGAAATTTAACCCGAGCTTGCACCTTAAATTCATATATATAGATGGCCGAAATTTAAAAAGTGATACAAACGAAAGTTATCACATTCTTCCTGCAGTTTCCAAAACTTTAAAAATTATAGTATTTGGATAAGAAACGCAAAAGTTATACACAAAATACTAGCTCAGGTTTGCACAAGACACTAAGTACTCTACAACAACAGGACAGCGAGTTTGCAAGAGGTTTTTCAACATTTCAATCAACGAATTTCAGAAAATGATACAAATAAAAGTTATAGTCCTTTCCGTTAGCTTTCCAGAGTGACGAAGATCATTGAATTTGGATCAACGGTTCAAAGTTATGACCATTTTACTAAAAACATTAAGCTTAGCCTGAAATTATGCATTTGCAGGACAGCGACCAACAATTTCAATTTAACATAGAAAACTTCGAAATCAGGAAAAATGAATAAGGCAAAAGTTGTAGCTTAGTTTCTAAGATTTTTGGAACATTAAAAATTACCGAATTCCGATAAGAATTATGAAAGTTATGGATAAAACAATTCTAAGATTTGAATTTTATAACTTCTGTCATTTTGTCTCGGGACAGCGATAAACAATTATAATTTTGGCCAAGATAACATCGAAATTTTGGAAAACTCAAAACATAAAAGTTTTAGAACAAAGTCTAAGATTTCTGGTGCATCTAAATTTATCGAAATCGGTTGAGGAACGAAGAAGTTATGGCCAATTTAGTTTCAGCCTTAAGCACAGAGCTAATATTGGTTTTGCTCTCGGGATTACAGTAGAAAAGTTCAATTTTTACATAGCTAACTTCCAAAATACATAAAACACAAAACATCAAAGTTGTAGATAATGAAATATTCTTTCCAGAACATCCAAGAAATCGAAATTTCATTAAGAATTGAGAAAATTATGGTCAAATTACTAAGCTGTGTTTTTGATAGAACCGAGCCACTTTTACTTACAACTATCATCTCTTCAAGAATAACATGAATACTACAAATTTAAATAGTTTTCTCACCTTAAACTTGTGTATTTGCCTTGACTCTTTTTTCTTAGCTTTTTCCAAGCTTTTTCACTTTATCTACTTTTGTTTTTGCTTTGTGAAAGTAAAAAAAATAAGTGAACATTTCCACCCTTTATATAGTAATTTTCAAGGCTAGTTTGGTAATTTTAGTTTTGGACACTTGTCTACTTCTCTTTGCACAAGCTTTAGAATGTTGACACATGTCTACTTAGGTGTCTTAAGATGTTTCTACACATGGACACCTAATGTGGTTATGTGTCATAATTCTATTTCATCTTAAGATAAGTGTATGGTCCATATTATGCTACTTGTCTTCACCATGTCATGCCACTTATCCTATACTTATAAATGTATACATACTTATACTTTTTGTATTATTTAAAAGCATACATAAATATAAATAAAATAGAGATGATGTAGATAGTATATTTTAAACTATCGATTTAAACGATATATTATTAAAACTGAACAAATCACCTTTAAATTAGATTCCAACCATTCTATTATCTTCAGTCCTATCATTATCAATTTTATCAATTTTATACGCCTTCAAATTGTTATTAACAGGCTTAAAATTCTATATTCATATTTTGCCCAATTTAAATTATATAACTCAATAATTTAATTATCAAGTACATATAAATATTTGGGAGTCAGGTTTACAATTAACTTTTAAATATTTAAAATCAATTTATTATTCCAATTTAAATTGTTAAAAATATCGGGTCGTCACATTCCTCCCCCCTTAAAAGAATTTCGTCCCCGAAATTAATAGTTAGGATGAATGGTTCAAAACCCGTTTACTTTTCCCAAAACCCACAATTCAACATTCTACCAATTATCTTTTATTAAAGACACTTAACGTTAACCAACTTCCTAAAACCTTTTATAGTTTTCACGCAATACCCTTTTGCTCAATCCTTTAAATTTCAATTTAAAACCATTTTTGAGTTATCGAAATTTTCTCAATTTTTTTTTCTAACTCTGTAAATTTCCGAAAAAAGTTTACCAGCATCTCCTTTGCGCGGCTAGCTTGGTACTACTACAAAAGGCCTCTACGGGCTCCCAAATTCCAATAGAAAACAAATGCCAAGTGGCCACATCAAAACCCAATCCAATTCCATACAGAACTTTAAATACATCACATTTATCTTTTGGAATCAAATCCAATTTCTTTTCCCTTTAATACCTGCGTATCCCACTTAGCAACAATATCCAATCATAACCTTTCAAATCATTTTATATATTTCCTTACATAAGTTTCATATCCATTTCAAATTAGTTTCCACTTCCCATATGATTTCAATTTGCCTTCAATTCTGCATATTGAATTTCATCTTCCATTCATAACTGATTCACATTAGTTCCATTTACAAGTTTAATTTAATTCTCAATTTGTAATTGTTTTGCCGCTAACAAAAATTCTCTCAAAAAATTTCAAAAATTCTCTAACTCCCAAAATTTTCAAATTTTTTTGGCAGAGTCTACTTTGTATGGAGGAGATTTTGCAATATGATAATAGATATAAATATATATACATCGACCCACACGATCGGAAAAAGCAAAAACAGTTCATATTTCCTATTTTTATTGCGTAGGCGTACCTTTATTTAGCATTTAAGCAAGCAGCTTATTTATTTTAGCAATTAGCATAACCCAAATCTAGCCAAACGGCTTCCCTGTACCTGTACTTACTCAATTTAAATATGTAAGTGCCATAAATCGAAATTCTATTAGCATTCACTTACTTTTAATGGCTAAACACAAGCATTTTAAAGCAACAAACACCAAACGCTTACCATAAGCGAGTTATATAATTTAAAGCTAATCCAATTGCTTACATTCAATTCATTTCTAAGCAAAACAAACTCATATTCATATCAATTGATTCAAAAGTCAATTATATTTGCTTCCACTAATTCATAGAATTTAATTAAATCTCGTTTACGACAAGACTCTCATTTTTACTCAAATTGATGATATCCATGTGAATAAATAATTACTAAAGTTTTATAACCAATTTAAATTGATTCCGACTCAATTTTATTTAATTCCAATCCATTTTAATTTATTCACGCCCATTTTATTTAGCTCGACACATTCCATTCTCGTATACTACTAGCCATTTCCAAATTAATTCAATCCAAGCTTTTATTTAATGGACTTTCATCCTTATTCGAAGCCAAGCTTCTATAAAATTTAGACTTAAGTTAATTTACTTTAATTTATTCCAACATCTAACTTAAGTTTACTTCTATTTGATTCTCATTTAATCAAATTCCATTAAATTCAGTTAGCCCATCCACTTTAATTTTAATTTTAATTTACCTTCTTAATTTATCAAAATAATATCCAACACACACTTAACTTATTTATACCTCAAATTAATATGTCGCCGAACTTAAGTTCAATCTGATAATCCAATTCTAGTTACAACTTTGATTTAGTTGTTATTCAATCAAGCCTCATCCATTTATTATTTAATTCCATTAACCCATTTATTTTCCCCATTTTATATTTTTAATTTCACTTACTTAACTCATTTGCGAATTTATTTTATTTATACAAAACCATTCTCAATTTATTTCTACTCACTTGGGTTATGTTTGAAATTCAAACCATTTATATTATTATCACTTTCATTTCATTCAACAACACTTCCATTTTACCTAAGTTACCTGTACATTGCGTTAATTATTTCTTATAACACACTTAAATGTTCATTTGTAATTTAAACCATCACTATTTGATCCAACTCTATTTTATTTAACTCAAGTTCATATCCAAACTCCCTTATTAACTTACCATCCATTTATTTAACCGAGTTAAATTTTTATTAACATACTTTATCAAATAATCATTTATTAGCTTACTTCCAACTTTTATTACAAAGAAAATTACTTCATTAAATTTTCTCGAGTTCAAATTTTATTTTATAATTCCTGTTTCGATTTCCCTTTTAATTATTAAAATTTAGAAATGCCTTTAAATTCAGATAATACAATTAAAATAGCTTTTTATAAAACATATTTCTTATAACTCGATGTCTCAAAAACAGTCCATCCTTGTTCTTACAGAAATTCAGTCATACGTTGATCAGGCGTAGAACTGAAAATCTATAAGTATTTAGTAGATTCATTTTCAACATCCAGTGAAAATACTTGAAAATAATTTTATTAACAATATAGAAAACAGTTTTTTGAAAATAGAGGAAATATCTTTGGTGACAATGCTCTGAAAATCATCACCCCCATCCATGGTCACAGTTGCATTCCAGGGTTACGTTGCCGTCACAGTAAAAGTCCATGCTACTGCAGGCTCTCCGCGGCCTCTCGAGTACGCCATGGAATCCCACACAACAGATCACAGTTACATCCAGGGTTACGTTGCCGTCACAACAAAAGTCCATGCAACTGCAGGCTCTCCGCGGCCTCTGATTTTCGCTTTCGAAATGAAACTTCTCCACTCCAACATAGGTCGCAGCCTACCGATATAAAATCAAACGCAGACTGTTGGCTCTCAGCGGCACACATGACTTTTGCTATGTTATCACAGGTCGCAATCTGCTGATATAAAATCAAACGCAGACTGTTGGCTCTCAGCGACACACACGACCTTCACTATGTTACCATAGATCGCAGTCTACCGATCAAACGTAGACCTTGGCTCTCAGCGACACACACGACTTTCGCTATGGTAACCTCTACTCAAGATCCCCAGGAACTAGTTTTGTCCGGACTCCTCACAGGATCAACTTTAGAACCCCCCCTTGGGGCTCAAGGCAGCACCACCCGGTGGCACTCCTGAGAAGTTCATTTCAAGGGAGCACCTTTTTCCCCAGAGCCATCATCAAAACATTTTATACTATACACATATAATATCTTTCAAATCATATACCTAGTATGAATTTTATCAAAGCTCCTTTACACAAAATCGATTATCCCAAAATCGATAATTCTCAAAATAGGCTTTCCAAATTCCATATATTGATTTTACCCAAAAATCAAAAGCCTTTCCAAATCCAAAGGTTCCCAAAACCCTTTCCAAAATCCTCATAAGATCCTTTATATATATACAGACATATATAATTTTTAAAACTTTGGATCACTTTGAACTCGTATAAAATTCCTTTTATACTTCAGACACTTCCAAAATACTTTTTCTTCCAACAATAGATTTAACAAGGGGAGCATATATAACAAAGATATAACTTTGTTTACCCAAAAATCAAATATTCAAATTTGATTACTCTTTCCAATATCAATTTCCTTTCTATTCACATTCACTTAAATTTTCATTCACTTATTCACATTTGCCTTAATCCCCATTTGGATTATTACCTCAATTCTTATCCCAGTTGGGTATTTAGTCAATAACAGTTTGAACTCCGACCAGTTTATATTTAGGAAATAGCTCGAAAATTTAAAAATAGATAAGTAGTTGAAAAATAATGTTTAGTTTGCAAAATAGCTGTAAAATAGTTAAACAGTTTCAAAAATTTTAGATAATTGCAAAATAATTGTAAATTAGTAATTAATTTGTAACATAGTTAAAATATAATAATGAGCTTAGAAAACAGCTGAAAAATGGTTAAATAGCTCCAAAATAATTATAAAACAAGTATAAATAATTTGGCTTTAAGAAAGAAAGGTTGTATATATTTAATAGCTTAGAAAAATAAGTTTATATTAAGACAATTTATATTGAAAATAGTCTAGAGTCAAAACTGTTCACTTCCCCAACATTTTCAATTTAAATTTCCACTCCCATTTAAATTGACCCAATTCCAAATTGAATAATCTTCAATTTCCATTGAAACAGATTTAATCCCAATTCAAGTTGAATTGATTCTCAATTTCCTTCCAACTTCAAATCAAATTCCGTTTGATCTTTAAACTTGTACAACTTTAATTACAATTTCAATTTTACAATTTCTATTTATAATCAATTACATTCACATTTTGCTTTTAACTCGGAATTCTACATTTTATTTAGCCAATATATTTTTATTATTCCATAAACATTTCAATCAAGATTCCAGAGTTGTAAACAAATTTCCAAAATTTCAGTAGCACCTTAGAATTCAACTATACCCAAAATTCTTTGGCAAATTCAATTACCCCTTTGAATTTCAAAACCAAACCCAGTTCACAAACAATTCCAATGTAAAACAATTTGGTAGCAATTTCTCTTATAGAAACTCGAAAATAAACATTGATAATGCTGCAGTCATCACCGACGTTATTTTCCAGTTACCTAAAGAGTTCAATACTTTTATCTCTTTAAAAACATTTCCATATATTTTTAATTTCAAATCTCCCAGATTTCAAATTCAACACAAAAATATTTTTGAAATAATACTATTATTTTTCCAAAACCTTTGGAAACCACTTCCAAATCCAAAGGAATTTTAAATTTTCCCAAAAATTCCAAATTCCCAATCCATCCAATTCATATTAAACATTACTCTGGAATTCTATTTCAAATTATAATCTCATTTATTTATGAAGTTTATTTTAATTTATAAATTACATTCACAATCTATATTTCAAATTCAATTTTGTTATATAAGTTTATTCTTAAACTTTGGTTATAATTTTCAATTTGGTCGTATTTTATATTACTTCTTAACTTAATTCCAATAATTTAACAACAAATCACCTAAATATTCATTAGAAGGAAATGTTGCTATATATATCAAAATATATTTTTATATCAAATCATTAAAAACCTTTATAGACAAATAACAAGTACGCTCTTATATATATATATATGTACACTCAACTCATTCTAGAGTACTACGGACTCTATTCAATGAGTAATCCCCACCAGAGCCAAGGTTCTCGCTTAACCTGGCTCTGATACCAACTGTAACGACCCGAAATTTTCGAAACCGAAAATTTCAGATAGTTATGGAAAAGAAGAAAGAGATAGAAGAAGAAGAAGAACAGAACACCAAAATCCCACATTCGCATCGGATAAAATATAATAATAAATAATAACAGTTTACAAAAGAATATTTTATCTGTTGATTACACTTTAATACATCAGATTTTCACATATATACAGTCACTGATCATATACAAATCATGTCTCGGCTATATAATAATATACTGCAGCGGAAATACTCTATACGTACTTGCCATCCAGCTCGTCTCCTGAGCTCCAGAACGTACCTACCTGAAAATCTATAATACTCGGTCTGATCCGAGCATTACACCAAAGTAACACCCGGGTCAGGCTGGAAACCAGCGTGAGTAAACCCATCTAACATGTAATACCAAAGCATACAACTGAATTAAAACCCGGGTACTCATATCAATTCACAAAGCCACAATTTATTTTAGACATCAGTTATTCCACACATCAATTTCTAAGTACCAAACTTAGATAAAATAATCCAATTCACTTAAATCACTTCATTCTAGCCTATTGATTTCACAAATCAATTTATAAAATTCGAAGTGGTTTCGGGTATTTCCCAATACCCGACCCCGGTCTCTTCGAAACTCATATCATCAACCCAAGTTATCCAAATGAAATACACAACATTTCATATCAGAGATATCAACTCATTCAAAGCATCCAACACCATTCAACCAATCATAAGCAAAGCTTAATCACACAAATCAATTCAATTGATTCTAATTGAATTTTCAAACCTCAATCACTTAGATTCCTTCATTTACATTTATTAACTCCAAATCAATTTAATTAGTCAACCCATCATTATTCATCTTAACTTGTCTACTTGGATTAAGTTCTCAGATTCATTAACTTATAATCAATTACATTGATTAATAATCCTTGAATTAATCATGTTCATAAATTTACTAACCCTCCATAAATTTTGTTGCACTAATTAAACAAGTAATTAATCCTCAATTAAGTAATTACCAATAATTACCCCCTTTGATTTATGATATTAAGTAATTTTTCTTCGACTTCTTCTATTAGTAAATTCTATTAACTACATTGATTAATTACCTTAATCAATCATTGATTATTCCAAATTATTAATTACTCTAGAATTTAATTAACCTTTAATTGCTTATATTATATTAATTGTTCACAATCATTAACTACTCATCTGAATTAACTTCTTAGTTTCCATTAACAAACTCACTAAATTATCTATGGTCTTATACCGCATCCTCGATTAATTCTTCTGTGTGAAAATACTTCTTTAAAGTAATTTACTTAGTATACTCAACCACCATGAAAAGAAACCCATCGAATTGTTTATCAAATCGATGATAAAAATCTAACAAGTAAGGCCTTTTCTTAGAAACAAACATGTTCATTTCGGGCAGAAATTTAACCCGAGCTTGCACCTCAAATTCATATATATAGATGGCAGAATTTTAAAAAGTGATACAAACGAAAGTTATCACATTCTTCCCAAAGTTTACAAAACTTTAAAAATTATAGTATTTGGATCAGAAACGCAAAAGTTATACACAAAATACTAGCTCAGGTTTGCACAAGACACCGAGTACTCTACAACAACAGGACAACGAGTTTGCAAGAGGTTTTTCAACATTTCAGTCAACGAATTTCAGAAAATGATACAAATAAAAGTTATAGGCCTTTCCGTTAGCTTTCCAGAGTGACGAAGATCATTGAATTTGGATCAACGGTTCAAAGTTATGACCATTTTACTAAAAACATTCAACTTAGCCTGAAATTATGCATTTGCAGGACAGCGACCAACAATTTCAATTTTAACATAGAAAAATTCGAAATCAGGTAAAATTAATAAGGCAAAAGTTGTAGCTTAGTTTCTAAGCTTTCCGGAACATTAAAATTACCGAATTCCGATAAGAATTGTAAAAGTTATGGATAAAACAATTCTAAGATTTGAATTTAATAACTTCTGTCATTTTGGCTCGGGACAACGATAAACAATTATAATTTTGGCCAAGATAACATCGAAATTTTGGAAAACTCAAAACATAAAAGTTTTAGAACAAAGTCTAAGCTTTCTGGTGAATCTAAATTTATCGAAATCGGTTGAGGAACGAAGAAGTTATGGCCAATTTAGTTTCATCCTTAAGCACAGAGCTAATATTGGTTTTGCTCTCGGGATTACAGTAGAAAAGTTCAATTTTTACATAGCTAACTTCCAAAATACATAAAACACAAAACATCAAAGTTGTAGATAATGAAATATTCTTTCCATAACATCCAAGAAATCGAAATTTCATTAAGAATTGAGAAAATTATGGTCAAATTACTAAGCTGTGTTTTTGATAGAACCGAGCCACTTTTACTTACAACTATCATCTCTTCAAGAATAACATGAATACTAGAAATTTAAATAGTTTTCTCACCTTAAACTTGTGTATTTTCCTTGACTCTTTTTCCTTAGCTTTCTCCAAGGTTTTTCACTTTATCTACTTTTGTTTTTGCTTTGTAAAAGTAAAAAAAAATAAGTGAACATTTCCACCCTTTATATAGTAATTTTCAAGGCTAGTTTGGTAATTTTAGTTTTGGACACTTGTCTACTTCTCTTTGCATAAGCTTTAGAATGTTGACACATGTCTACTTAGGTGTCTTAAGATGTTTCTACACATGGACACCTAATGGGGTTATGTGTCATAATTCTATTTCATCTTAAGTTAAGTGTATGGTCCATATTATGCCACTTGTCTTCACCATGTCATGCCACTTATCATATACTTATAAATGTATACATTCTTATACCTTTTGTATTATTTAAAAGCATACATAAATATAAATAAAATAGAGATGATGTAGATAGTATATTTTAAACTATCGATTTAAACGATATATTATTAAAACTGAACAAATCACCTTTAAATTAGATTCCAACCATTCTATTATCTTCAGTCCTATCATTGTCAATTTTATACGCCTTCAAATTGTTATTAACAGGCTTAAAATTCTATATTCATATTTTACCCAATTTAAATTATATAACTCAATAATTTAATTATCAAGTACATATAAATATTTGGGAGTCAGGTTTACAATTAACTTTTAAATATTTAAAATCAATTTATTATTCCAATTTAAATTGATAAAAATATCCGGTCGTCACAATAGCCTAGTGCTCGTCCATACGAACCCAACGCAACTGGTTTCGCACGTTTTCGACCTCGTATGAAAAAGATATGAATTTTAGAAGTTACACGAATTTATATATGTAATTTACAACAAAATTTTTATTTTCTTAAACCTAAATCAATCTTGGCCGTTTGATCCCCAACTCCCCTTCATCCAGGCCGCACCTCACTTCATCTCTCCCACGTTCAATTTCCAGGCCGCGTTCTACAGGTATTCACGTAAGCAAACAAACCCACTCAAGGCCGACTAGGGCTCCAAATCGCGGCCACCACACTCCCCTCTAGCTCGATCAGAGACCTCCATCACGAAGCCCACCTCGAGAGCTTCCTTCGGCCACCAACATGTTGAACTCGGCTGCACCATGGCCTTGATTTTCATGCACGACTGCAGCCCATACACGGCTATTTTGACAACGATCCGAAGCTCCGTTTTCGATCACAACCGTTGAAAACAAAGATCTCATCGCCCTCTTCGATGTTGTAGTTGGAAGTTTCTCTTAATTGTTCACGGATCGAGAGATAATTGAGGAAGAAAAACAAAAAAATTTCGGCCATTAAATGAGAGAGTGGCGGCTAGCTATAGGATTAGGGTTAGGGTTTAGTTTTTCTTATTTTTTTGTGAATAAAGGCCCTATTTATAGAATTTTATCAAACACTATTCATTTTGGATTTTTCAAACTCCGATTTACGCACGGTGACCAGCGTTCCTAAGGTTTACCCCGTGTTCCGAACACAATGCAACATGTTTCGGGAGCTAATTCGATCATCTGTGCGAGTTATGGCAATAAATATTCGATTTAAAATTAAACCGATTAAACGATTTTCTAGGCGTTTTAGCTTGCCCCGGACAAACGGTAAATCCGATTGACATGAAATTTGAAACCATACAATAATATAATATTACGGATCCGATGAAACTAGTTTCGTCGAAATCCGAGACTGTTTGAAAATTGACTATTTTAACTCGCCAAATTAATATTAAAACAATTTCGATGCGTTTCGAGCTGTCACGATCAAACGATAACTCCGATTGACACGAAAATTGAAATACGATAATAACAAACTATTACGGATCCAATGGAAATAGTTTCGTCCAATTCTGAGACTGTTCGAAAAATGGCTAATTTCACTAGTCGATTTAATATTAAAATATTCAATTTTCACAAATTAACTTTTAATTTGATTTTAAAAGTTCTATAACATCATTCTAACTTCAATATGATAAAATAAAATTTTACAAATCAATTTCAATCATATTTAACTCAAATTTCAATTATTTCTGTAATTTCACATATTAAATTATCGATTTAATTATCCAATTAAATCCAATTATTCGAAATAAAATTTATTCGACTTATAAATTTCACTTATTAATATTTAAAATTAATTAAATATTCAAATTTTAATTAATAAAAATTCTGGGTCGTTACGCTCTTTTCTAAGTAAACCTGTTTTAATACTACTTAAAGCAAAAAAAAAGTTCTAACTTACCTACCACAAGTCAATGCCAGATTGGTTGCCTTAATTTTTTCAATTTCTTTACCTAAATGATTGCCGCTAATTTCAGATCTAAATCATGGTTAAGTTAATCAAATAAGCCCTTCCATTAAGCAAAACCAATTTTGCAAAAGAAGTTCCTCTTCTAAAATAATTTAGTTTGCATAGTAAATTACTTTGGAAAAATCCCCAAAATCTATAGAAATTTACTCTAATCATGTTATCTAACATATCAAAATTCCAGACCCAAAATTTTAATATATTTTCCAAAATAAATTTATAAACCCTAATAACCATATTTTCCTTTTAAAATTCATAGCAATCTTTCCATAGCTTGGAAAATTATCAAAATTAAAACCCAATTCCAAAATTATGTTTTATACAACATAAATTTTCCATGGCATTTAAACATCATTAAAATTCAGTTTAACCCTAAAACCGTGTGTAACCCTATTTAAATAATCTTGTTTAAATTAAGCAAATCTATATTCTAGCATATCATCATCCAATTTATCATAAAAACGAATTTAGCCTTAAATTCGAAAGCATATGATTCAAAAAAAAGCGATGGAATTATTATTCACCTTTCTTTAGATAAAGAGATTGGGTTGAGATTGATTTTCCCTAAGCTTGATTTTTCTAGATTTTAATTGAATTCTTCTTCTTCACTTAATGGTCGGCCATCCTTAAGCTTTTGATTTTGCACTTCAAAATTATGTGAATGGCTAGTGAAATGGTAGGAACAAAAATATATAAGGGTAAGGGTTATGGGCGAAAAATTCCTAATATACCCTTATGTAATTTGATTAACCCAAAATCATTCTTAAGCCCATTGTTTATTATATTAGGCTCGGCCTTAATTATATTAATTCAAGTCTCAATCCCTTTATTACTTAACATTTAAATTATTCTAGTTAATTTATCTAGTAAAATTTCCTGAATATTGTTATCAAAAATTAGGGGTGTTACATTTGATATGCATGTTTCTCTTCAAAATAATAGCACCAGCCATTGTTTTTATAATAACAAATTTTGATTTTATATAGCAATTCTAAATCTACTTTATTGCCATGGAAAATTCTTAAAACTTGACTACTAAATTCATCATCACTGGAAGCATTCATCTTAAGACTTGCTATACGAAGTCCATGTGAATAAGTTATTTTGAATTTGCTATTTACTTCCACGAAATGAATATTTATTATTTTCTAAGCTTAATATTCAGAGTGACTATTTGATGTTTTATATGAATTGAGATCAAAATGAAAACAAATTAGTGCAAAAGCAATGCCATAAAACTATTTTGTACGATGTAGAAAAGATTTTTTTGTTATTCTCATCGAGATTCCTAATATTTTTCTACCCTAAATATTTAAACTATAATTTTCAACCTATTGTGTATTCTTCATGTTATTAATTATTTGTAATCCATTACTTATTTATCCAAAAATATGTTAAAAGTAAAAAATCTTAATTAAACTCGTGATTTGATTCTCAAAAATTACATTCTCATGCTTTTTGCGCATCTATTTTATGGCAACGAATACTTGAATAAATCATTTGGAAGGTGCTGACTCAATACAAATTGCACCTGTTTCACATTCTAGAATCCCAATTGAGCATATATCAGTAATCTTCTTAGTTTCCATGAAATGCTAGCTCAAATCTTACTAAAGATGTATGTCATTTCACTATCTACTCTAGAATTCTTCACTGTTGTAGATTTTGTGATAATCTATATTAAATGCAGTCAAAACAACCACCACTGCATGGATTTTTTCCTCTTAATGAGTGAAGAAACCAACCATGGCATTTTTGAAACAAGAGATAAGTATACATAGAAAATAAACATGACATGTAACTGCTTTTGTGGACAGCTTCCTTGTTCCCACGCCTTATTATTCTTTTCTATTTAATTCAAATGTGGTAAAAGAAACAAAAATCTTCACCTTATTACCATGAATTCTCATTGGTTTTCATGGTTCTTCTTTTTCCTTCTTTAACAACTATAAGAATGAATATAAATGCTCATGTTTAGGATCGCTTTGCATGTTTTCAGATTAAAGAGTTGAATAGATTTGACATGCTCAACTTATGTATTTCACAAACAAAAATTGTAATTTTCTCATGTTTATATATTATCATTATTTATGCTAGTGTGGTTCTTTGATATTATTCATTTTGAAAGAGTATTGTTGTCAATATTTGTGTTATATATTCCTATACACACACACCTCGAAATACTATGTTTGATCTTAACTTAATAAAATTACAAGAAACAATAGAGTAGACGAGAAGTTTAAAATAAGGTATTGTTTTAAACTTTTAACTAAGGGAAGCATGCCCAACCACAATGTATCTGCTAAAATAATAATTGATGGATTGTCCCTTATTTAAAATATAGTGAGAAATTTAAAATTAGGTATTTTTAGTCTCTTATTCTCCATATTTTACATGGATATTCCCCTCTATTTCACTCTCTTTCAACCACGTTTCATTGAGTTCTTCAGTTGTGAAAATATAGACATATACGCAGACTACCCAAAGATTTAACTTGCCGATTAATTATCAACAACAAATTTAATGAATAATAATCGACAAATGAAAAAGTAGAAAAGAGGAACATAAAGATTTTATGTGGTTCGACTAAATTGTCTACGTCTATGGCTTCGAGAACCATTCTTTATTTATTTGAAGAAAGAGAGTTCAAGAGAGTGATCGTAAAAATTATAGGTAGAAAATTGGAGAAACTAAATCTATAATTACAAAAAGAATAATCAAATTTTCCAAAAACTTGTTTATACTCAAAACCCCTAATTTGTTTTATTACAATAATTAAGGTTTACTAAAGAAGAGAATAATTGGTGGATTCTATAGTGACCCGCCTTTTTGACCATCGAAAGTTGACACCAAACACTACCACTGTATTCTAATAACGCATATCCAATCGACAAGAAGGCAGATTATTAGGGTAAATAAAAAGGAAAAAACAGAGAACAAAGAAAAATAGAATCTCACAGCGGGATCGACAACATATAATATAACAATAACAGTAAAATTTGTCACTCCAAAAATACAGAGTATACCAGAGTTAAAAACAAACCTTATTAGTTGGGCAGTTATAAAATTCTAACTATACAACTGCTGATAGGTATACACTATAATAAAGTGGAAAATATAACACTACGGTAGGTGAACATCCAGTTTTTCTTCAATAACTCCATATCACCAAAGCCAACCTAGGAAAACTCGGTCTAACCTGAGCATTATAATAAAATAACACCCGGCTCGGTTTGGAAAACCAACGTGAGAAAAATCAAGCAAAATGATGAATATATAAAAATTCTGTGAGACCACACCACTAACGCGGAATGGGTTTTTACCTTACAAGAATAACATCAATAATTGAAGAAATGGGAATTAAATCAAAATAGCAATCCATTCAAGAAAGAATTGAAATAAACAACAAAAATCCAAATAAAGGGTGAGTACTAGTAAGAATAAATCCTATGATGAATGATTGATCATAATAACACCAAATTCCAGACTTGAACGATTGAATACAAATAATCAAACATAAAAAAGAATGCAAAGCATTTCTCAATGCAATTAAGGAAAAATTCAAAGGTAGGAATTAACAACAATGGAAAAGAGAAGTTTTTTCCAACAAATGACTAGAAGGGTGCGCCCCCTTATCGAAAGTATACCTCTAGAAATGTGCTTGAGAACTTCGGTGGCTCTCGAACACGTCCAAGCCAGACCCCTCCAACGGTTACCTAGAATCTGAGTGTTTCACATCTTAATGCGCAAAAATCAATTCCAAACCGGAGTGGATGTGAAAATACCCTAATGGAAACAACCCCATATATCTTTGTTCCACTCGTCTTTGGGTTTAGTCATTTTCGACCAAGGATAACAAAGCTCTAATAAGCAACACATCGTCATAGAGTGACGAAATAAAAAGAAAGAAGTCGAGTCAAATTTGATAGTCGATAAATCAACTATCGAAAATGATAAGATGGTTGTTTTCAGTTATGCTTGATTTCCACATCATAACACTTTTAAAGATACTTTAAAATGACTCTTTGAAATATTCTCTTAAATGGGAAAATTAAATTTTCTAAGTGTATTAAAACCAAGGTCAAAACACATGTCAAAACATTATTATTATAACCCAAAACAACTTACATTTAGCTCTAATTGAAACAATTCCTTTAAGAAGATCTTCTTATTTATAAACAATTATTTATAAATTTTAAAATACTATTTATTATCCCTAAAGATAGTAAATCAATTAAATTACTTGAAAAAAATTTAAAATCAAAGGTTAATCATCTCGAAGGATACTTCATAAACCTGGTTACAACCTTTAAACCACATTAATTTTACTGACAATATATTTCAAATTGAAAATTCCTTTTATAAATTTTAACCAACATCAATTATCCTAAAAGATAATTAATCACATTATAATCTTATAATTTTAAAAAATATTACTTATCTCAAAAGGTAAATAACCAAATTTATAATTTTTTAATAAATCAATTCATTATCTTTATTTAAACGGTTAATTATCTCAAAAGTTCCTTGATTTAATCAGTAATTTAACTTTTAAAACTTATTAAATTAGTTCATTAACTTTAATATACTAAATCAATTAATTAACTTTATAACACCTTTACTAAATCAACTATTTTAACATAGACTCTTTTATTAAGTCAATTAATTTTTTTTTAAATTCATTAACTGAAAATATTAACTAAATTCAAATATCATAAATTAAAATGATAAATTAGATTTAACTAAGTTTAAAACATCTTTATTTAAAATAGTTAATTAAACTCAAACATCATTATTCAAAACGATTGATTACTTTTAAACATCATTAATTAAAATGATTTATTAAACTCAGATGTCATTAATTACAATGATTAATTCATTTAAATATCATTAGTCGAAAGGATTAATAAAATTTAAACATCATTGATTAAAACAATTTATTAAACTCAAATAATCATTCATTAGAATGATTAATTAAATTCAAATATCATAAACTAGATGGATTAATTAAATTCAAACATCAATAGTTAAAATGATTTGTCAAATTTTAAACATCACCAAGTAAAACAATTAATTAATTTAAATATCATTATTAAAATTGATTAATGAATTTAAACATTTATTTTGTGAAAATCCAAGCTCAAGACAACACACATAAAGGGTTCATGAGATGATATTCAATAATTGGCGATATAACGAAAATTGCTGTAACGACATTTAAACAATTTAAATAGAATATCACGATTAATTACAACTAAACATCAATATAAGCGGCATAAAGTAATAAGTAATTATTATTATCAAGAAACCCTTAGGGTCTCTCTATAGATTTTCCCTACAAAACAATGATTATGGATTATATATATCAAAGGGGTACATAATGACCAAACGAATATGTCATCCATTTTCCAAAAGGAAATTCAACCAAACATGCAAACAACTGATTTAACTAGCATCCAAGCAATTAATAAACGTTTATAACATCATAAATATGATATAATAAAATTTAACGTGAGTTAAACTCATATTGATTTTTGTTTCTGCCGAAAGCTTCGTATTTGGACTAAAACCGAATGGACATTCGATTTTAGCCTAAATTCCAACAAGCTTAAATCTTGTTCAATCCAACTCCATAACATATACATCAATTCCACGAGTACAATGCAACTCACTATTCTCGAATTCGACCTCGTATGAACAAGTTACAAGTTAATGAACATTCAATCGATTAATTAACTTAATTAATTAACATTTAAACGTTAACTACATTTAAACCATAGGACCTTTTCCTTGATCAACTTCCAGGCTATAAAAAAATGTGACTTCAAACCCATGACGCCGCCACCTCGTCGCCTCTCCAGCCACCACACCACTACTGGCGAATGCCCAGCCTCAGCCACGACCATTGCCTCTGGAAAGGACCCTCCTCGATGCCTCTAGCTCGCCAAATACCCAAAAACGCCGCCGTCGTCAAACTGAAATCACCACCCCTTGCACCTCCATTTGACGATCTAACCATCCATCAAGACCAATTCCCCTAGCCAGCATTTCTGTAGTTGAGGTCGTTACCAAAAAATGCCCTTAGAGGCTCTATTCGACTTAGACCGTTGAATTTGGCCATATGAAAATGGTGGCCTACATTCTTCCTAGGATTTTGTGAAAAAGAATGAAGATAAAGGTCCTTATATAGACAACTAATAAATCACTATTCACATCTAAAAATTATGAACATCAATCAAAGCTTGCCGCCTGGCGTTCTATATGTTATACCCTTATTCTGAACGCAATTGAACTAGTCTTGAGGCCTAATTCGATCGTATATAGAAGATAGATTTTTGAAACCCAATTATTACATTAAATTTTCGATATTAATTTCAATGCGTTTTGAACTTGTATGACCAAACGATACGTCTGATCGCCATGAAATTCTACGGCATATTATAATTCACTATTAGGAATTCAATGAAACTGGTTTCGTCGAAATCCGAGATAATGCCTCGAAAAGCTAATTTCACAGGCTTAAATATCATTTCATATTTAATTATCGATATTTATCCGATCTATTTATATTTTCAAAAAAATTTACAAATTTAATTCAGAAATATCATTTATTAATTAAAAGGAGTAAAACCAAATCATTAAATATATTTAAATAAGATTTAATTCATAATTCAAATATTTAAACATTCTCTATATTTGAATTATAAGTTATTAAATTCCAAAATCTAATTATTTAAATATTTAAAAATTAATTAAACATTTACATCAAAAAACCAAAATTCTGGGATGTTAGAGATTCTCTCACATATCAACATGAAGGCGAACTACCTTTATTTAAATAGACATAACGGTAAAAGCATTACTTGGAGATTAAGTAAATTAATTGCCCAATTATCTTAAAATCTATCCAAATTTCTAGCATTTGATTTCAAAAAAATAAAAATGGATGATCTTGGTTTCCATAACTTTTTTACGTGATTGAATCACCGTATAAACTTTTTTTCTTCATATTGCAAATCCATTGGCTAACTGATTAATCGACTAATTAATTAGTTTCCTTTTAACAAAAAATTTCATTTATAACTTTCCTCTTTTTATTTCCATATATAACCTAATTGATTGATCAAATCAATTATCTAATTTCAATTCTTATTTGGCAAATTTTATTAAACAAATTTAATATTCCACCTTGATTCAAATATAACAACCACTCTTCAACTTCACGTCTCAACAATTTATTAGATCCACGCCATATGGCACCAAGAACAAGATGGACTAGTTTGAACATTGTTACCCAAATAGAACTTGTAACAACCCGATATTTTCAGCCATTCGCATCCACACATGCCGGACTTGAATTGCTCAAAATACCGCATTGTAAATAAATTTGGAGCAAATGAAATACAATCACAGAATCACAGACACAGAAATATCAGAATAACTCGCAGCGGAAATTAAAATACCATAGTAGTTCATGAAGCTACTATAACAAACTCTCAAAAAGTAATACATAATATCAGTTTGAAAAACATATACAATAGAAATCTCAAATACATAGCAGTTTATAAATACCAGAGTTGAAATAGAACAACTGAAACAGAAAGGGAACTGATAACTGGACAAGTAGAATCTCCAGCGATTCCTAGCTCCAGAAAAGAAATCCAAAGCTTAGTTGTAAATACTCAGGCTGACCCGAGCGTAAAGTAAAACACAAAACACTCGAGTCAGGACATATATACTTATATAATGTAAACCAACTCAAGTGAACTGTAGTAGTAATGTACAATAACTTAAAGGATGCTTAGGGTCGCCCATCCTTTAAGGATCAGTTAACTATAAATTAAATACATCCCATGGTTAAAATTTCAAAATAGTAATTTATACTTCGAAATCAAATATCATTTCAAAATTCAATACATGTCTTTCAAAAACTCATTCAGTTTTATTTAATTTAAATACCATTTCAAATCACAATTCAAAATGGTTTATATTTCAAATCAAAATACTCCATTTAAACCAATTAAATATTCCAACTAAATCAATTAAATATTCCATTTAAATCATTTAAATATTCCATTTAAATCATTTAAAAGTGAAGTTATTATATTTTATAATCAAATATCAAATTCTCATCAATTCAGCCTTTTCAAAGTTTATTTATTCTTTTAAACTTATCAAAACGGTATAAGTTCAACTATTGCAGCACTTAGAAGATGCTATGGAAAGTTATATTTTAAAACAATTCATTTAACAAAAGACAACATTTAAAATATTGTAATAGATTTAATTTAGTTGAAATAAAAACTTAGTTAATTTTAGCAACTACAGCACTTACAAAGTGCTATAATAGCCCTTAATTTAATTTATCAGCTACAACATTTACAAATGCTGTAATATCCTTT
This sequence comes from Allium cepa, assembly GCA_030765085.1. Lineage (NCBI taxonomy): Eukaryota > Viridiplantae > Streptophyta > Magnoliopsida > Asparagales > Amaryllidaceae > Allium > Allium cepa. The sequence continues at coordinate 111,287,320 of CM060928.1, read as the reverse complement.
ACATTAGAAATAATAACATTTCAAAAATGCTATTAATTAAATTCCAAGTATTCAATATAATTTCACAAACAATTAAATTTTTATTTAAATCATTTTAAACTTATAAAATCATATATTTTCACTTTTAAAACAATCATTTAAATACCCTTATATTTATGATTTTATGAAGTTAAATTTTCATTCAAAAATCAATATTTAATAATAATTCACATATCAAATTCACACATTCAATTTCAATTTTTATAATTAAATTTTTAACTTAACACTTAAGTTTAAATTTTAAAATATAACTTATTTTTCATTTTATTTACTTAACTTAAAATTCATTTTTAAACAAAATTCACAAATTCCCAATCTAAGTTATATTTCAAAATTCAACTTACATATTCATTTATTTAACCCTTTAACTTATTCAAAAATCATTAACACTTTATAAAATCATTTTAAATTCATTTTAAATCAAATTTTAAATCTATTTTCATAATTCCTACTTAATTCATATTCCATTTATAACCAAATCTTAATTTCCAAAATAACTTATATTTCAAATTTCTAACTTTACCATTAATTTATTTACTTAAATTTTTTTAGAAAATCAATAATACTTTACAAAAATCATTTTTTATTTAAGTTTTAATTCAAAATATCATAATATTTACATTTCTAAAATACTTTAAAAAATTTAGAAAAATATATATTAACCACGGGTCTGTATATTATTTTCTAGCATAGGTAAAGTGATATGGATAATATGTCATTTCAATCCGTAATTTACAAAGAAAAACCGGGTTTTATCATTTAAAACCCACAGTCCTAAGTAAATGAATTAATTAAAAATCATTCAGGCCTATCATTTCAGCCCATAACGATTTTTCCATATTCTAAAGTCCATTCGGGTATGTATCATTTCAACCCATGGTGATTCTAATCTAAAGGGAACTTGCAGTGTGATAAACTGATGTAAATAACAGAATAACATCATATAACAGTAACAGATGATATGGCAGGTGTATAAATAGGGTGATCATCATATGATCATAGCATAGGCAGTCACAAGATAATAATAATGTCTACAGATTAACAGGGTGTCAATTTACTACTTATATAAGTACGGAATGTCTGGTGAGAAATACTCACCTCTACAAGCTGGAGATAACAACCAAACACACAAACTAAGATCCACAAAGGCACAAAAGCATGACTACGATTCAAGAGTGGGAGAGCCAAAGCTAATTGCCTTGTCAAATTTCAAACAAAACAAAGTACAATATGGATTACAAACCAAAATATTACAAAACAATGCTAGGAATAAATACACAACTCAAAGCTAACGCTTTTGCCCTTGATTCAACATCATATGCTTCGGCTATGGGCTGGAAAGGAACTGTAATGGGATGTTTTTGGATCAGGTTAAGGTTCGGTTGAGGTCATATAGGGGTCGGCCCAAAGCAGTATAAAGGAGATGAAGGTATGTGTGCTTGAATTCACAAAACAAGGCAACTACAAGCAACAACATGGATTTCAAGGCCTAAATGGCTTCGGCCAAGGGATGATTGGGCACGGCCTGATCTGGAAAGATCAACTAAAGGTGTTACAAAGGTACAAGGCTCAGGTTGTGGCTGGTGGTGGTGGTCGATGGTCGGCCAAAGTGTTGGTTGGAGTGGTGGAGACAAGGTGGAGTTTGGCTATTGTAGTTAAAATGGAGTTTGCATCATTTTCTTGGTGGATCTTCACATAGATGATATTGGCCATGGAAGTTCAGTGGAGTGGAGGGGATGGTGGCTGGAGTAGGTGGTGATGGAAGCAGCCAAGGTGCTGGAGATGGAGGGCCGAACTACATGAAGGTGAATGCAAGTACAAAAATCAAACAAACAATGGAAAAAATGAAAAAGAGTGAAAGATTTTTACCAAAATTTTGCTTCAGGTGTAGGCCAATTGTTTTTTTAGGGTTGAGAATTTTTTTTAACGTTAGAAAAGATTAAGGAATCGGCTAAACAAAGTGAATAAGGCAGCAAATTGAAGTGGTGTCGATTGGTTTGAAATGGTGGTGAATATGAACAGACTAGGAATATAAAGAGTCACAAACTTTTCATATTTCCATAATTTCTTTTTAAAGTTTTAAATACATGTAAAATACTTATAAATATAGATAAAACACGAAAATATGATAAATGCACAAAAATAAGTAATTTTATTAATTAAATATAATTAAATTATGAAAATAGCTTAAAATAGAAACAAGGTTATAAAAATTGAAAATAAATACACTAAGCTATGGAAAAATTATAACATTACTTTAAAATATTTTAAATAAAAATATTTACCTAACATGTCATATAACACATATTAGAACATAATATGAAAAATAAAAATATTATTTATATAAATTAAAATAGACAATTTTATTGAATAAATCAATCTACATACAATATTGTAAAAAACATAACTTTCACAATATAAATCGTATTTCAACGAAACAAAAAACAGTATTATTGAAATTTAATATATTTTAATAATAAAAGATAAAATTCAAAAATTCAAAATTTTAAATTTTAAATTTAAAAGTCAAAGTTTGACCAGATTGACCAAAAATCCACTTTTCTGGAAATATCCTATTTATTCAGGTTTGAAATTATAATTCACACAAAATCAAAATATATTTTTAAAATAACAAAATTTATTCATTTTAATAAAATAATTTTTTTAAATCAGGAGTTTCAATTTAAATAATCAAATAAACAATTAAGATAACTTACAAAATTCCGAGTTGTTACACTCTCCCCCACTCAAACCTTTTCGTCCTCGAAAAGGAGTGAGTAAGAAAAATAAGGAAAACCAAGATAGACAAAACAAATAGTATCTGGAAAAACAATACCGGATTCGAAGCACGAATGCGCTCCTCCGTTTCCCAGGTACAATACCAATCATTAGTACTTCAAAGTACTTTGATCAGACTAACAGATTTCCTTCTTAGCTGCTTCGTACCTCTGCTGACAATATGAAGTGGCTTACTCTCGACAGTCACATTAGGCTAAATATCTAAACTATCAAAAGCAGAAGGCTGAACAATAAGAGATGAGTTATGAAGATACTAGAGAAGATGTAAGACATGGAATACATCATGCACTCCAGACAGTTTATCGGCAAATCCAGACAATAAGCCAAAGAACTAACTCTTTGCACAATGCGGAAAGGACCTACGAAGAAGAAGAAGGTAGAATAGTTAGAAGAGAAAGTAGGTTGAAAGTCAAGGATGAGCCATTATCTTATAACCATATAAATTTCAACTAAAATTTTATATTTATAACATTTCATAATATGAAGAATAAAAATTTGATTCAAATTTGTTAGTTCGAAGTAAACAATATTTAAAACATTTTTAAATTATTTAGACTAATAAAATAAGTGATCAAAAATATCCTTTATATAATACTTTATCAAAATACTTTTGTAACTCGATGTTTTAACAAGTTTACTTTCGTTCTTGTAGACTCTGGCCATGCGTTGATCAGGCGCAAAGCTAGAATTCTCCAGGTACTTAGTAGACTTGTTTCAACACCCAGTGAAAATACTTGAAAAACCTTTTAAAAACAAATATGGAAAGTACAATCCAAACAAATCAACCAAACCAAAACATTTGTCTAACCATGGATCGCAGATACACAATGGTTACGCCTGGATCCCCCAGGAAACAATCCATATCCGTAAGCTTTCTCAGCCCTGCGATTTACGCCATGATGACTAGTAGAATGCAGGATACACAATGGTTATGCCTGGATCCCCCAGGAAAAAATCCGTACCCTTAGGCCGTCTCAGCCAGGCAGTTTCGCTACTAATGCGACCTATATAGATTGTAGGATACACAATGGTTACGCCTGGATCCCCCAAGAAACAATCCTACCCCTAGGCCATCTCAGCCAGGCAGTTGCACTATGCAGTCGCGCTCTAAGACCATGGAGATCGCCATGGAATTCGATGGACACTCGAGTATCAAATCCAGAAAATCCAAATCAGAGAGAATAATATCGATAGAATGAATCCACAGTGTGGCCACAAAGTGGATATCAAGCAGAAGGCACTTTCCATATCTTTACTTTGAAAATATGTATCATATAGTACCTTTCAAAACCGCTTTCAAATATCATACTTATATAAAGTCCATTATGTATAAGATTTCATTTCAAATCGAATACTTTCCAAAATCAATAGTATATCAAATCACACTTATATAGACTTCGGTTATATAAGATTTCTCTTTCCAAATTGAGCACCCTTTCCAAATCAACAGTTTTCAAATCAATTTCATACTTATACAAATTCATTATAAGTTCGATAATCCCCAAATCAAGTATTTAGTAAAACAAGGTTCTCAATTTCAATTCCTTTCAATATCAATTCAGTTTCAAAATCATATATGATTTCACCAAATCATTTCTTTCAAATTACATATATTCAGTTTCATAGTTTCTCAAAACAATAGGTTTAGAAAATAATCCAAATTTTCAAATCAACAACATTTAGGTCAAACTAATTCATTTCCATTTCAAACATATATTCACTTTCAAAAATCATAATACTTTCAAAGTTATAAATCTTTCAAAACCAAAATACTTGAAATCATTACACTTTGAAAATAATAACATTTCGAAATCATACATTTGAAATCATAAAACATTCCTTTAATTCTTTACATTCCACAAATTTATTCAATTAAACCCAAATCTAAAATTTCCAATTTTTGATTCAATTCAAACCATCAGTTTCAATTCAATTTAGTTTATCAACAAAACCATTTCAAATTTTATCAAATTTCAAATAAAGATTTATTCCATAAAATAAACTATTAAATCTTTAATTTATTTCGAAGCTTAAATATACCATATTCCAAAACTAAATTTTATAATTTCATATATATCAAATTTTACTTCATTATTACTTAGTTTTAAAATTTCATTTCATAAATCCATCATTTTTAAATAAACTCAAATTACAAGTAAACCAAAAATCCTTTCATACAAATATAAACTTCAAATATTCATTTATCAAAATCAATTATCATTTCAAATTCACATTCTTTATCAAAATAATAATTAAATCACTACCAAACCATTACAGTCATCAAAATATCTAAAATGGTTACTAAGTTTAAAACTATCTCTTTTTAAAACTTTCAAACTATTTATTTCTATATGAAAAATCCAATTTACCATTGGAAAGATTGTCATTCTATATATATACTTTATTCAAAACATTTCAAATCTATATTTCATTGCCAGTATTCAAAATAGTCTTATTTATTTCACTCAAGAAACAGTTTCAAACTTATATAAATCATATTACTTTATACTTTAATCATACAAAACTAAATTTATATTATTTATCAAATACCTTATACCTTTCAAAATTTCTTAGCCTTGAAAAGTTAACCTTGATTTGGAAGTGCTCGAATCTTCAAAATAGTCGAAGAAATCATATTTTAAATCAAAGAGTTGGAAATCACCAACAATCAGTAAATCAATTCCAATAGATCAGGTTATACCAAAACAAATTTGAATCTCGAGGACTGAACACCGGCTTACTTTAAATCATTTCAAATATATATATATATATAGACATATATCTTTCGAATATCAACCCATTCTTCGAAATCTGAAATCAAAATTTGGTTTCACAAAATCACTCGCATAGAAAAGCTACTAGAGTGGCCTCCCCTACTCAGAAACTCGAAAATCGATGTCGATGATGCATGCATTCATCACCGAAATTATTTTCCAGCGACATAAGTGGGATCTGGACTTTTATTTTCTTGAAACTTCTTTGAAATCTCTTCAAAATCATTGGAATTCACTCGAATACATTTGAAACATTTCATATTCAGAAAATATCTTTAAATCATTTTATTATTATATATTTTCCAAAATCCTAAAACCGATTTCAAAACATCGGAGTTTGATTCCTCGAAATTCAAATTCAAAACCCTTCGGTTATAAATCATTTTTATATAAGTCAAATTCTTATAATTTTTCAAAATTTCAAATCCTTTCGAAACTTCAAGTTTCATTTTAGAAGGTATAAAATCCTTATCGAAAACATTTCACTTTTATATAAAAAGTGGTCATCCTTTTCAAAATAATAATTTTGATGTATGCACAATTTCAAAATACAACCAAACACAAATTTTCAAGGGATGATTCAAGGTTAGATTTCAAACACACAGAGATCCGAATTTAGAGGAACTCTAATCAAATAGCATTTTGGTTCGAAGATATGCTCGAACTAAGATGAGATAATTTAATTACCAAATAGAAGATGATAAGCCTATAAAAATCGCGGGCGACCTTAACCGGGACAACCATGACTTCAGGAATATAACCATTGCAGAAATCTAAGGCAAATCGACACTCGATCGCCAGAGATAGAATCCAGATATAGCAGGAGATAGATAGCATCGTAAACCGAGGATATAGAAACCTCCGGTGAATCAATGCCAGTTGTAAAGGAGTTTCACCCTTTACAAATCATTCAAAGACTTGCGAAATCACCAATCTTTAGAGAGGTCGTTCCAATGTGGAGTTATGGAATGCTCCAAAAATCAAAGGAATACAAATAGGGAAGACAAGACTGGATTTTAGAACCAGTGGGAGCGTTCCAAAGTTCAAGGAATCCTAATCGATAAGAATCCTAACCAAGAGATTTCTAACAAGGTGGATACCGAAGCGACGAAGTTTAGAAAATCTTGATTTCAAAATAAGGAAAATTATTTATACCAATATAATCTTTGAAAAAATCCTTTAAAAATCATTTTAAAATTATTTTATACTTCAAAAATACGTTCTCTCACAAAGAAATGATTCTGGAATTGATTTCACTCATTCTAGGGTATTTCTACCCTATCTCTAATGAGTTTTTGCTCCGCAGGCTATGTTTTGCCTAAAACCAAAGCTCTGATACCAAATGTAACAACCCGATATTTTCAGCCATTCGCATCCACACATGCCGGACTTGAATTGCTCAAAACACCGCATGCAAATAAATTTGGAGCAAATGAAATACAATCACAGACACAGAAATATTAGAATAACTCACGGCGGAAATGAAAATACCATAGTAGTTCATGAAGCTACTATAAACTCTCAAAACATTATACATAATATCGGTCTAAAAAACATATATAATAGAAATCTCAAATACATAGCAGTTTATAAATACCAGAGCTGAAATAGAACAACTGAAATAGAAAGGGAATAGATAACTAGACAAGCAGAATCTCCAATGGTTCCTAGCTCCAGAAAAGAAATCCAAAGCTAAGCTGTAAATACTCAGGCTGACCCGAGCGTAAAGTAAAACACAAAACACTTGAGTCGGGACATATATACTTATATAATGTTAACCAACTCAAGTGAACTGTAGTAGTAATGTACAATAACTTAAAGGATGCTTGGGATCGCCCATCCTTTAAGGATCAGTTAACTATAAATTAAATACATCCCGTGGTCAAAATTTCAAAATAGTAATTTATACTTCGAAATCAAATATCATTTAAAAATTCATTATCATATCTTTCAAAACCTCATTCGGTTTTATTTAATTTAAATACCATTTCAAATCACAATTCAAAATGGTTTATATTTCAAATCAAAATACTCCATATTAACTTATTAAATATTCCAATTAAAGGGGTTAAATATTCCATTTAAATCATTTAAATATCCATTTAAATCATTTAAATATCCATTTAAATCATTTAAATATTCCATTTAAATCATTTAAAAGTGAAGTTATTATATTTAATAATCAAATATCAAATTCTCAAAAATTTAGCCTTTTCAAAGTTCATTTATTCTTTTAAATTTATCAAAACGGTATAAATTCAACTATTGCAGCACTTAGAAGGTGCTACGGAAAGTTATATTTTAAAACAATTCATTTAACAAAAGACAGCATTTAAAATGCTATAATAGGTTAGTTCAAATAAAACCTTAGTTAATTTCAGCAACTAAAGCACTTACAAAGTGCTATAATAGCCCTTAATTTAGTTTAGTCATTTAGTTCATTTCTATCAAATACAATATTTACAAATGCTGTAATATCCTTTACATTAGAAATAATAACATTTCAAAAATGTTGTTAATTAAATTCCAAGTATTCAATATAATTTCACAAAAAATTATATTTTTATTTAAATCATTTTAAACTTATAAAATCATATATTTTCACTTTTAAAACAATCATTTAAATACCCTTATATTTACGATTTTATGAAGTTAAATTTTCATTCAAAAATCAATATTTAATAATAATTCACCTATTAAATTCACACATTCAATTTCAATTCTTTATAATTAAATTTTTAACTTAACACTTAAGTTTAAATTTCCAAATATAACTTATTTTTCATTTTATTTACTTAACTTAAAATTCATTTTTAAACCAAATTCAAAAATTCCCAATCTAATTTATATTTCAAAATTCAACTTAAGTGTTCATTTATTTAACCCTTTAACTTATTCAAAAATCATTAAAAATTTATAAAATCATTTTAAATTCATTTTAAATCAAATTTTAAATCTATTTTCATATTTCTTACTTAATTTAGATTCCATTTATAACCAAATCATAATTTCCAAAATACCTTATATTTCAAATTCTAACTTTACCATTAATTTATTTCACTTAATTTTTTTTAGAAAATCAATAATACTTTACAAAAAACTTTTTATTTAAGTTTTAAATCAAAATATCATAATATTTACATTTCTAAAATACTTTAAAATTTTCAGAAAAATATAAATTAACAACGGGTCTGAATATCATTTTCTAGCATAGGTAAAGTGATACGGATAATATGTCATTTCAATCCGTAATTTACAAAGAAAACCCGGGTTTTATCATTTAAAACCTGCAGTCCCAAGTAAATGAAATAATTAAAAATCGTTCAGGCCTATCATTTCAGGCCATAACAATTTTTCCCTATTCTAAAGTCCATTCGGGTATGTATCATTTCGACCCATAGTGATTCTAATCTAAAGGGAACTTGCAGTGTGATAAATTGATATAAATAACAGAATAACATCATATAACAGTAACAGATGATATGGCAGGTGTATAAATAGGGTGATCATCATATGATCATAGCATAAGCAGTCACAACATAATAATAATATCTACAGATTAACAGGGTGTCAATTTACTACTTATATAAGTACGGAATGTCTGGTGAGAAATACTCACCTCTACAAGCTGGAGATAACAACCAAACACACAAACTAAGATCCACAAAGGCACAAAAGCATGACTACGATTCAAGAGTGGGAGAGCCAAAGCTAATTGCCTTGTCAAATTTTAAACAAAACAAAGTACAATACGGATTACAAACCAAAATATTACAAAACAATGCTAGGAATAAATACACAACTCAAAGCTAACGCTTTTGCCCTTGATTCAACATCATATGCTTCAGTTATGGGCTGGAAAGGAACTGTAATGGGATGGTTTTGATCAGGTTAAGGTCCAGTTGAGGTCATATAGGGGTCGGCCCAAAGCAGTATAAAGGAGATGAAGGTATGTGTGCTTGAATTCACAAAACAAGGCGACTACAAGCAACAACATGGATTTCAAGTCCTAAATGGCTTCGGCCAAGTGATGATTGGGCATGCCTTGATCTGGAAAGATCAACTACATGTGTTACAGAGGTCCAAGGCTCAGGTTGTGGCTGGTGGTGGTGGTGGAGACAAGGGGGAGTTCGGTTATGGTAGTTAAAATGGAGTTTGCATCATTTTCTTGGTGGATCTTCACATAGATGATCTCGACCATGGAAGGTCAGTGAAGTGCAGGGGATGGTGGCTAGAGTAGGTGGTGGTGGAGGCTGCCAAGGTGCTGGAGATGGAGGGCCGAACTACATGAAGGTGAATGCGAGTACAAAAATCAAACAAACAATGGAAAAAATGAAAAGAGTGAAAGATTTTTACCAAAATTTTGCTTCAGGTGTAGGCCGATTGTTTTTTTAGGGTTGAGAAGTTTTTTCACGTTAGAAAAGATTAAGGATTCGGCTGAACAAGTGAATAAGGCGGCAAATTGAAGTGCTGTTGATTGGTTTGAAAAGGTGGTGAATATGAAAAGACTAGGAATAAAAAGAATCACAAACTTTTCATATTTCCATAATTTCTTTTTAAAATTTTAAATACATGTAAAATACTTATAAATACAGATAAAATACGAAAATATGATAAATGCACAAAAATAAATAAATAAATTTTAATTTAATATAATTAAATTAGGAAAATAGTTTAAAATAGAAAGTAGGTTATAAAAATCGAAAATAAATGCACTAAGTTTTGGAAAAATTATATCATTACTTTAGAATATTTTAAAATAAAAATATATACCTAACATGTCATATAACATATATTAGAACATAATATGACAAATAAAAATATTATTTATATAAATTAAAATAGACAATTTTATTAAATAAATCAATTTACATACAATATTTTAAAAAGCATAACTTTCACAATATTAATCGGATTTCAACGAAACGAAAAGCAGTATTCTTGAAATTTAATATATTTTAATAATAAAATAAAAAATTCAAAATTTTAAATATTTAAATTTCAAATTTAAAACTCAAAGTTTGACCAGATTTACCAAAAATCCACTTTTTTGGAAATAACCTATTTATTCAGGTTTGAAATTATAATTCACACAAAATCAAAATATAATTTTAAAATAACAAAATTTATTCATTTTAATAAAATAAAGTTTTTAAATAATGAGTTTCAATTTACATAATCAAAATAAAGAATTAAAATAAACTACAAAATTCTGGGTTGTTATAGAACTCCCAAATCTTTCCAAAGCATAAGAAAGGTAGTATGCACATCAACAAAAAAATGCATAGGAACAAATAGAAAATGTCTTCCATGTATCCGATATAGGAGACAAACTTGTAAAACTAAACTTTGAGGGACAAATGGAGATTTAACGGCTCACTTCACCTTCTCCATTCCATATTAGATAATGACATACTCAATATTGTCTACTTCGATCTCCTTCTCAAGAATTTTTCTAGACATTTCTAAGTCTACACCAGCAGACTCACCAATAAGCTCTGCATCATTCAAAGCATAAGATGAAGAATCATCACCATAAATATGCTCACACACTAAACCAAAAGGCCTTGCCTGTGACTGGGCTCCATCTAGAGTCTAAACCTCTAAAATAATCTCATGAACCATGGTATCATTGGAAATACCAATATCTCTTTGAGTATGAAAATAAACTAGTTGATGTGATTTTTCATCATGTACCAACACCCCAAAGTTTCAATGATAAACTCTACAAGTAGAAGTATAATCAAAGAGTTGACCAAAGGGAAGAAGCCTAGGTCAAAAGTGTTAAAGAAGAGCGTTGTAACGTAAAACCACAAAGATTTGTAGTAGTTTGGGAGCCTCATCCTTACGTCCACTGCTGAGAAGTTCTTTTCACTGAATCAATAAGCTGAAGTTAGCTTTACAAGTTCTGATTGGCTATGTCTGCCATTAATGAATTTTCTTCAAAATCTTAAGTCTTAAAGTTAAATTGATTACAAATTACTTCTTATTTAGTCAACTTGCTGCCACATCTGAATCAAAATCCCATATATGGGGGTATCTGCATTGTATTTATAGGCATCTTATGTTATTCCATTGGAGGAGAGCTTCTCGCTTGGATTTCTATCAAACCCTTGTAGTTAAGATTGCTAACCTAGCCTATGATAGAGTTAGGGTACGCCCTAGGGGCAATCATGTAATTTGTTACATAAATCTAACTCGATAACCAATCTTGTTAGAAATAAAAGGTGTTTCCATTCTATTATATACTTGTTATAAAATATTATAAATAACTAATTAGTTAATTTAAGTATATATGTCAGAAATTCCATAAATGAAGTGTTTGTGATAGTTGTTACAAATAGTTGTAACCTGAGTATTATCTCACAATATGGTAACCAAGTCATTTTGAATATTCCTAGTCAAGATGTATCGAGATTGGACATCAATGCAGGCATTGAGATTAGAGTATATAATGCACTCTAAACATTGGTGGTGTATTTCTCATGGCTGCTGGAGGTACCAAGAGGTTACGTATAAGTTATTGGACAACCATATAATGACTAACTCGATGATTTTCTGTTGGTTAATATAACTAAGGTCAAACAGAATATATCGAAGTAACTAATTTACAAAGTTTTCATGGTTTGATAATACCGTTGATCTATAATATAAAAGCTCCGCTTTGATTAGTTGGGTCGAGTGGAAGTATTGGAAGTGAAACACTATTCAAGAGAGGATTTGTCTTCTCGGTTATATGGGGTTAACATCACGGTCAACTAAAGTCAACTCAAAGTCATAATTCTTATCATCGTAGTTCGGTTAATAATAATTATTATTATTGAACCAAGGACTTTGTGTTTGAACTATAAAGTTAAGTACAGAAGATATTGGAATTTTGACCATTACCAAATTCCAAAAGTCTGAAGTCATACAGTTTTGATGGAGAGAATTGGTGTAAATAATCGTTATATCAGGTACAGCTTATAATAAATAAAATTAGATTTTACCAAAAAGATGCACAAGTAATAAATTCAGGCAAAATGTCGCACCACTAGCTAAGGTGATCTCTGAACGTTAATTTTCGAATTATTCGATATTAATTATCGCTTGAATTTGCCTCTTTGAGTTGCACAACTGTAATGATGAATACTCTTAATAAACTACATGATTTAATTAATTTATAAATTATTGTAAATTAATTAATATCTGTGAAATATTAATTATTAAACTTTATATGATTTGTTTGAATACCATTAGAATTTAATAAAGTGCATATATAAATGTTATAAATGCATGTATTGATATACGATATGGATAAAAATATTAAACCTGGGTTTAAATAGATTAACTGCTAAGCGGTTTTGTAATATCCCCCATTTTGAGGTCCAAAACTAAGTGTTACAGACGCTATAGTGATCCATAATTATTAATTTCCGGTGACAAAATGCGGCTATGTTAATCATTTAATATAGAAATGTATGAATATGGAAAATTAAACACAGTTTTAAACTAATTTTTCTCATTTCATTTCATAATAAGATTTCAATTACATTACATGATCTCAATTCTCAAACCATGTTCAGAGAAAATATAATTATTATAACGCATTCGAAGAGTGACATATGAAGATGCCTTCTTGGACGATCAGAGTCACCTATCTGGCATTTAATACAACTTGCATTACAACACAAAAGCAGAATCAAAACGTAGGAAAATAGATATATAGCTCCTATACAAGCTAGATTTCCTTTTGTACGTCTCTGGAAGCTTATTCATCGAGAGAACTTGAAAATCCTTTTCTCTCGATCTACTCAAATGAGTACCTGAGGGTTTTAAATAAGGGGGGCTTCGGATCAGACAAAATGTCTAGTGTAAAAATAATTTACCATCTCAAACCAATAGACACATAGTGAGACCATGCATCTATGTTGAATGGCTTTCCCCGCACTAGTACCCAATTACTCATCTTAGCCATATAATATGCTCTTGCATCCATAATGGTTATAACAAAATAACATAATCATATGTAAACATTTCATATATATCGGGTTACCCATACTACCTATCTAAGTTCTCATTGACTATCCCTCTTATATTCATGTTGACTACCCATCTCATATTTTATTTTACTTAAACTTATATAGACTATCCATCTCATATTTTATTTTACTTAAACTAATGTGGACTATCTATCTCACATTTTATCATTTAAACAGATGCGGACTATCCATCTCACATCTCATAGTTTTTCTAGGATGACTATGAACCCTTAAGTTAACCAGTTAGACACTGTCTATCTCTAGCATGATATAAACTATTCATCATACAGCCCATAGTTCTTCTACGATGACTATGAACCCATCATTTGGCCAATTAATTCAATTTACCCACATGTTTCACTTTACTCCATGCTATCCACATGTTTCACTTTACTCCATGCTACCCACATGTTCAACATTAATTGTAACAACCTAGAATTTTTGAACACTTTGTATTTACAGGTAAATAGGCACAAGGAAGAAGTTACAAAAAAATTTAGTCTCCGGGACGACAAGTTTGTTTTTTAGTCTGAAGGACACTATTTAGTGTAAACTGAAAATGATAGGTACAACTATCATTCTGTGAATTACACTAAAAAGTGTCCTTCGGCCTGAAAAACAAACTTCTTGTCCCTGAAACTAAATTTTTTTCTAACTTATTCCTTGAGCCTAAAAAACCCTTGTATTTAAATATATGAATTATTTAAATATTTGTGTCTAAGGTTAAATGTGATTACATATGATTTTATAATCTTGTTAAACACTTTTAAATTAATAACTAACGTTAGAAAACTTATTTTTGAAATGTGTTCTCAAAAATATCACTTTGAATAAATATTGAATGGAAAATGTTTTGTTAAAAATCAACTTTTTCTTAGGTAAAGGTTGTTTGGATTGTTGTACACTACTGATTTATCATATGCACATATAAACAAGAATTAAATCTTCTATCTTCCAAAGCAAATAGTCAATTAAACTAGGTGTTTATTAGTAAAAGTAAGTATAAACGAAAAGTACTAAAGGACCCCTAAATTAAGGCATTGATTAAGGAGGTGTATAAGACTATGGATGTGGAAGGGTACGGTGTGCATGTTCTTTAGCTTGGAAGGAGAGGGGTTTTAACATCTTTCCACTTATTTCCTAAGTTTATAAATACACACACACTCTCTCTCTCTCTCTCTCCCCCCTCACTTCATTTCCTACATTTTACACATGTCTTCTCTCTCTCTTCTCATCTTCTTTTTGGCCTTAGGCCATGTGCTTTTAGGGGGAGGAAAATGGCCTATGGCCATGGGAGAGAATGAGGCTAAGACCATGGGTATTATGGTAGTGGAGGAAGTGATGCGTGAGCAAGAGGGGATGTTGGCCAATGGCCGTGAGCAAGGAAGAGAAGGGGAGGGCTTGGGCTATGAGCTATAGGGAAAGCTTTAAGTTAAAATCATTTAAAAGCTAATTGAATGAAGAAGAAAAAGTTATAGTGAAATAGTTGCTATATGGGCACTTTGGAAAAATACCTTATTTTTGGAAATTTATATAAAATAATTAAAAGCTATTATTTGAGATTTTTCTTCATGGTTTTCAATTACCCAAAGTATACCAACTATTGTAAAAATAATGGATCGAAAATCATTTGTTTAGGTATTGAAAACTAGACACAAAGTTGTAGCAAAAATGTGTTAAAACGTGTAACAGAACTTTAGACAGCACTTTTAGAAATGCTATCTTTCCTATTTGAAACTATAAATTGTTTAAAAATGATATTTAAATTATGCAATTTTCTCTAATCCTTTTAGGGTTGTTTTCTAAATTATAAGAGAGTAATTAAAATTAATTTCGAATTTAAATAAATTTTTAACAATTAAGTATGAATATATAAACTAAGTAGCTTTTAAAAGTGGTCCATTGGTTAAGACATAGTGAAGTTGCTACATGTGGTTGTAGTGGCACCGGTTCGAATCCCAGCGGCCACAATAATGAGACATAGTGCACGGCCACTTATAAAACCGGCTTAACGAAAGGCCGGGGAAACATAGTTTCCTTGGCCCCAAAGTTTTGAAAAAAAGTTTTCAGTTTTTCGTCCCCATGTTTTCGTCCCCCACCATTCCTTCTGTACCTCACCATACTTCCTCTGTTTACATCCCATCCCATGTCACTGTTAACCAAAACCATGTCACTTCTCGCGGCTCGTCCCTCTCTGATGTACCGTGTACTTCCATACCTCCCACCACCAACGTCGACCAGACCTTACCTTACCCACCTTCTCTGTCCATCTCTCCTGTCAACCTTTCTTCCACCACTGTTCTTTTATCTCCGCCTTTTCCCGAACCACCAGACCCTTCCATTAACATACACAGTTCGACATCCATTCCTACATCCCTTCCAATACCTCCCACTGTATCTCATCCATTTTGTGCCACACTGCCTCCTCACCCTCCCGCTCCTTGGACCTCCCTTTTCAAATCCAAGCCTAGAAATGCGGGTCGATATATCCCAAAGTTTTTTGACTTATCATATACTGGCGAGGCACTGAAGATGCATGCGGATGTTCACGAGGCTGGTACCAAAACATGGGACAAGCTTTTGGTTGGTTTCTTCCTTGACGACTATCTGCCGTACAACGTGGTATTATACCATTTGAAGAGAATTTGGCGCCTCAATGGATCGTATCAGGTTAAAACTGACCACTCTAGTTTTTATTTAGAATTCTCTGATGAATCTGATAGACAGAGAATTCTTGAGAGTGATCCAATATTCATTTGTGGCAAAATGTTTATTATATCATTTTGGAAGCCAACTTTCAAAAATGCACAGGCTAGTATAAAATCTGTACCAATTTGGGTACACTTTCACAAAATTCCCACTATCGCTTGGACTCTACTGGGTATAAACTGGCTGGCATGTCATTTGGGAAATTTGGTTGTTACAACGAAGCAACGGAGAAATTGAAATTTTTTGAATATGCCAAGTGCCTTATTGAAATTACGCCAGAAAAAGAGCTTCCTGATGTTATAAAATGTGGAGAAGGTGATGATGTTGTATATGTTGAAGTATTTTATGACTGGCGACCAAAAATATGTGTGCACTGCATATGTTTTGGTCATGACAGTTCAACATGCATTGACCTGGTACAATACCTACCAACTGATGCAGTGGTTCACGATAATGCTGCCAATGTAAACAATGAAGCACTTTGTACTCAGCCTAATATCCATGCGGAAGGAAATGCAGTTACTTTCAGCAATCAACAAATAACTGGTGAGAAGGAAAGGTGGCAAAACAAAACAAACAAACAATGGACAAGAAAAAAGAAAGTGGATACAAATAACATGCAGATACTACAGAAAACACAAATACAAGAAAAAATTGATGTCTGTGACACACATGCACAGGAACATGAGAAAGTCATACACAAGAATGCCAGTACAACAATGGATCCAACCAATACCTCACTAACCAAACCTATACCATCCAACTTACACCTTAGTTCCACTGACACATCAATAAAACAGCCTCAACCTTTCAATAGTATTCAATTGTCAAATTGTTTTGACATACTGGGGGATACATGTGCCATAACCGACACTGTGACATCATCCATTCCTCTAGTTGCTCCTCATGGCCTCTTTCCAAACTCCTCCATACCTCCATACTCCTCGAATATACCTCCTGATATTGTTTATCATCATGAAGAACAAGATACAGAACAACAAACCGAAGACCCCCAAACTGAAGTTGCACCCCCTCTACCATATGAACACATCCACTTATCCCCTGTCATAACCAACAAGCTTGTTGAACAAAATATTATTCACCATGATACTTTTCAAGATCAAAATACCGGCCTCAAACTTCTTTTTCAACAGGACTCCCCTGTCACAGCAAATAATAATGTTCATCCCAATCACCAGCCATCCACATCCAAATCTACCACTACCATTTTCTCATCAAATCCAGCTCAAAGTAAAAAAAAGAAAAACAAGAAAAATTACAAAAACAAGGTAAACAAAGATAGCGAAGAAGTTGAGGATAACAATGAAGGGCATACATACCAAATTGAGGATATTCTGAGTAACAACACCAGTTCAGAAGAAAACGAAGTACAAACAAAACAGCTAAACCCAGTAGGATAAAGAAAATCGGGTAGGAAGAAGAAACACTATATCTCCAATGCTTGACAACATAGGTGCATGGAATATAAGGGGAGCACATCTTCCCTTAAAGCAACTGGAAGCAAAAAAACCTGATCAATAACAACAATCTGCATATGCTTGGCATATTGGAAACAAAACTAAACAAAGCACAAACCCTAAAAATGTGTAATTATATCAACCCCCTATGGAATTTCACAGACAATCTTGACCATGCTGTTTATGGCCGTGTGGTGGTGTTATGGAACCCTCTTACATACAACACTGACACCATCTCGGCCTCCGATCAGTATATCCACCTTTTTGTCACTCATATACCAACTTCAGCCTGTTTCAACTTAACATACATATATGCTTCATGTTGCAAAGAAACCAGAACACATCTTCACAACTTCATCCAATCTCAAAATAATATCAGTGACCCATGGATCCTTATTGGCGACTTCAACTGTATGTATACATCGACTCAGAAATATGGCGGTAATCCTTTATCCATTCATGACATAAGGCCTCTATCTCAAACAATGCACATAGCGGCTCTTCACAAAATTCCTTCCATTGGCCCTATGTACACTTGGAACAACCGACACAAAAACAAACGTACTTTTTGCACTCTCGACCATTCTCTTTTCAATATACATGCCCTTACTACCTGGCCTACCCTATTATCATCTATCCTACACCCTGGAATATCTGACCATAGTCCTATTATCCTCTCATAGGGATTGAAAACAATGAAATACCGTGCCTCATTTAAATTTTTAAATTTTTGGACTAAACACGTACAATTCTTTGATATTTTTTTGCAGGGATGGAACACTCACACATATGGCAATCCTATGTACGTTCTTCAGGCTAAGCATAAGAATACAAAACAATGTTTGAAAATATGGGCTCTTTCTACTTTTGGCAAAGGAACTTCTAAATCAGATCAGCTGAGACATGATCTCCACAAGGTTCAACTGGACATGCTTGCCTCCCCTGGCAATATCGATCTGTCTGAAAAAGAGGAATTCATAAATAATCAATTGCGAGATGCTCTTCAATACGAACTGGATAGGAATAAAGAAATGCTCGACAAAGAGAAGTTTTTCCATGGTGACAAGAACTCGACTTTTTTCCAAAATGCACTCTGCATCAACAGGTCAGCTAAAAAAATCACCTCTATTGTTGACATGGATGGTGGGCTCAAAACTGAAGATAATCTCATTGATGAAGCTTTCGTTAATTACTTCAAAGAATGTTTTTCCGTATCTGGACATATACAGAACCTTGCTGACATTACAAATCTAACCATACCAAAGATCGCCAACGAAGACGCTATTACTCTGATATCAACGATTACTTACGATGAGATCAAAAAGGCTTTATTCGATCTAAATCCTGACAGTGTGGGGGGACCCGATGGTTTCAACACAAAATTTTTCACTACTACTTGGTCTACCATCGACGTCATTTTCGTCAAGGCTATTAAATATTTCTTCTCCACAAATATTTTACTCCGGGGTATTAATGCCACTAACGTTGCTTTAATTCCTAAAAACGATTCGCCTACTTCTGTTACACATTACAGACCGATATCTTGCTGTAATGTGATATACAGGTGCATTGCCAAAATCCTTGCGAATAGATTAAAACCTGTGCTGAATAACATTATATCTCCTAATCAAACTGCATTTCTTCAGGGTAGAAATATCACTGACAATATCCTGCTCACTCATGAATTACTTAGAGAATATAACCATACAAATATATCACCGCGATGTATGATGAAACTCGATATTCAGAAGGCTTTCGACTCTATTGAGTGGTTTTCTATCGTTGCTCTTATGTCCAGTATGAGAATACCTGAATCTTACATTGCTTGGATATACACTTGCATTTCCAATGCCACATACACTATTAAGATTAATGGCCATTCAGCGGGGTATTTCAAATCGAGTAGGGGAATTCGACAAGGCGACCCGATCTCCCCTTACATATTTATCATGGTGATGGAGATGATTAATTCCACCAAACATGTCTTAAGTAAGACCTTCAAGCTCCACCCAAAGTGCAAGAATCCAGTCATTACCTCTCTCATGTTCGCTGATGACATTGTTGTCTTCGCCAAGCCTGACGTAGGTACCATTTCTGCCATCAACGATACTCTTATTCAATTGCACGAAATGACTGGGCTACATATTAATAAGAATAAGTCGCATATTCTGATTGCGGGCCTTAGTGAAAATGATAATAGCCATATCACTACACTATCGGGTCTTCATACCATGCCTACTGATGCTGTTTACTTGGGGATTCCTCTCACTAAAGCTAGGATCAATACTACACAATGCATCCCCATGTATGAAAAGATTATTGCTAAACTTAAAACTTGGCCTACTCACCTACTTTCTCAAGCAGGTAGAATTTCAATTGTTAAATCTATTATTTTTGGCATGACAACATACTGGGCTCGCGTTTTTATATTGCCAAAAAAATTAATATCCATGGTTAATGCGGCTATGAGCCATTTCTTATGGCATGGGGATTGCAATTCTCGCAAACCTATTCCCATTGCTTTCTCCAAGATTTGCAGACCGAGGAAACAAGGGGGTTTGGGTATAATAAATTTACAATATTGGAATTTCGCGGCTGCATCAAAACACATCAATGATATACTCTCACACAATATGAAATTATGGATACGCTGGTTAAGATCGAACTACCTTTACGACAAGAATTTCTGGAGTACCAGTCCCACTGCCACTTCTAGATACTTCTGGCGGAACATCCTTAGTATTCGTGATATCATTCTTCCACGCATTAAATACAATATTTTCCACGATCAGCCCATCTCTTTCTGGCATTCACCATGGTCAACTCCTGGTGTCATACTAAACAATGTGCTCAGTAATATGGAAAAGATATCCACTGGGATTCCTGATGGTGCAAACATTCGACATTTCATCAACCATGGGGTGATTCATTTACCATACGCTGCATCTACCGAGGTTAGAAATCTCTGGAGGAAAATTACACAGGTTAACCATATTAACACTGTGCACTTTATACAATGGACTGACAAATACACACCTCACTGCATCGCAACTATATACAAAGCCATTCTCACAGATAATAATAATAATTACAATGTATCGTATCGCCGAATATGGAGTAAACTCGGATCTGAAAAAGAAAATTTCATCCTCTGGAAAACTATACATAACTCTCTGCTTGCTAGAGACAAACTTTTGCAGAGGGGTTTCATTGCGTCTAATACATGCATTTTCTGCAATACACACCCCGAGAGCAAGGACCACATCTTCTTCCAATGTACGGTCACTTATAGACTATGGAAGGCTGTTCTTCTTGCAGTTGAGATATATTACCCTAACACGAGACGAGAGCAACAATGGTTTGAGATATTTCAATGATCCAGATGGCGAAATGAGAAGGGGGAGCGAATGCTTATTATCATCAGATGTTTTGTCTCTTCTATTTGGCATGAGAGGAATGCTCGTATATTTGAAAACAAAATTAAAAAAAGAAGGGAGTTGATCGCTGAGATGAACGGAGCTTTTAAGAAGCGTGCGAGATAGCTTCAATCAGTAGGACATATTGGATTTACGGTGCATTAATTAGTCTGGTATTTGGGCTATACGGGCCTAAATCCTATTTTAATTACTGTTTTTCTGTTTTCGCAGTTTTTGGTTGTTTTATTTACTTTGTTTTTTCGATCTTTTGATACCTCTGTTTGTAATTACTTCTTCTTTTTAATCTGATCTGGTAGAGCCCAGTATAAAATACTCGTTTGCCAAAAAAAAAACTTGTGTTTCCATTTAATTCAAAATTCCTTATTTTTACATAGTATTCAATATAAATAATTATCATATATTTTAATTAGTTTTAAAAGTGTTCTATCGTATTAATAAGTATTTTAAAGATATTTCTATATATATAAGTTTTAAACATAAGGAGATTTGGGTTTTAAACACTTAAGTTTAAATAAGTGGTTTTGTGGAATTACTTAAAAATATATTACTTTAATTAATAAGTGCATATATGCTTTGCTCGTTAAATAAATATTTTTGAAGTTAATAATAAGTATAAATATGGTTCTGGGTGGTCGTAAATAGTGTTTTAGTAACATTTTTTTTTAACCTTTATTACAAATTATACTTATAGATATTATAAGATATTATCATGAATATTCTAAAAATCGTTATAAAATGGCTGTTTTGGGTATGTTGTGACAAATGTTTGAGTAATAATTGTATTTAACCTTTAAATATAAATAAAATCTATAAAAGAGAGTTTTAAAGGGAAATGTTTTCAAGATATGAAATGATTTGTGTTTGTTGTGACAAATATTTGAGTAACAAATGACTTTAACCCTTAAAATGTAATTAAACCTTTAAAAGAGAGTTTAAAAGATATGATTAAATGTGAAATGTTTCGGGTTGTTGGCGTTTTTAGTAACATTTGTTTTTAACTTTTGAGTTTATTTTAAAGTGGATAATTTTACAAGTATAATTAGATCTTTGATAATGGAGTTTCAAAAATAATAACAAGTATTGAATTCTTTTATATAAAGATAGGAAAATTTATATATATAAGAGAAGGGATTTGTAGTAACAAATGTTTTAGTAACACTTGTTTTTAACCTCTTTATTATATTTTAAAGTATGTAAAACTTGTTAAGTGATTTGTGAATATACTTATACCGCTGAGATAAGTATATGAATACTTTTAGGTATTGAGAAGAGTATAATTCTGTAGTAAAAACAAGTATATATATCTTTTATAAAGAGAAATTATATATATATATGTGCATGTATATGTATATAATTTATAAAGGAAGTTTTAATTAATAATGGAGTAATAATTTATAAATGAAGTTTTGATTAATGAAAGAAGTTTCTTTTGGTAAAAAGGTTTTTTTTAATAAAAGATGTATTAATTAGAAAGAGATTAAACTTCATTTGTGTGACTTAATCGTGCTTTATATGAATTGACATTGCTTATATATTTACTTATGAGAAAGTTCATGGGACTCAGTTCTCTTTATGCAATCATTCTCATTATCGTTAAATAAGACCAAATTCATCGACTTAGTCTTGGAGAAACTGAGATCGGTAAGTGTTCTATTTGTCGAAAACCATTTCAAGACTGTGATGCGGGATCTGTGTTTGGAAGTGAATGATGGAGTCCTTGTGTGGTTCTAAAATCTGTTGAGATGATGGAATCCATGTGGGATTCATTATTTTTTGAGTACCGAAGACTTATGTGAGGATGTCGAACTTAGCCTCGACATCAGAAAATGACTAAACACAGAGTAGGTTGCACGATCCTGGGGTTTAGCTGACCCATAATGTAACAACCCTTATATTTTACGATTGTATATTTAAATATTTTATTTAAACAAAGCATCGTTAGTAGGATTCAAGTCCGAAAATCTAGTTTTTTCAAACAGTCGAATTAGAACTGAAAACCACTTCCATTGAGTTCAAAATGGCGTTTGCGACCTTTTTGAGTATAAACATCGATATGTTTGGAGTTGAGTAAAATTTTGATGTTTTCATTTAGGGTTTGGGTGGGTTTCAGCCCACTAACCCAACTAATCTTATATCCTAACTGCACCCCTCTCCTCTTCATTCATTCTATTATTTTCCTAACACTTCAAGCTTTAGTAAAAATGGGGGAAGAGATTGGAAATTAAAATTCTAAGCCCTAGTTTCCTTTGCAAATTCAAGTTCTAGCTCCAAAATCAAAGAGAAGCTTAGGTAAGCATCCTCTCCTTATTCTCCATCTCAATTTCTCTGCAATTTCAGAAATTTCCTATGACCTAACTTAGGAAATATTTGCTTATGATCTTATATTGGAGTTTTAGAGTTGAAGTTGAAGAGTAGTTGTTCTTCCCTTTGTTTTCAAGCTTCTCCTTCATTGTTTTGAGTTTTAAAGGTGAGTTTTTGAACTCACATCTATGTCTATAACCTTCTTTGTGGTTAGGTATGAATTCCTAACATCTATTCATGTTCATTTGCTTTTGGTTTGAATGGACTTATGAATTTTTCAATTTTTGATCCTTGTCGTCCAATTTATGAAAATCCTACTATGGATGTTTGGATATGTTTTTAGGGTTTGTCGAAGAGCCTATAAGGCGGGGTCATCGCATGGCATAAATCCCTAGTCGTCATTGTTCGTTCGATCGCCTCCGATTGGTTTTCGCTTTCATTGGGGCTAGGCTGAATATACTGGAAATTCTTGTTCAATCGACTGAAATAGGAAGTCAGTTGACTGAATAGAGCCCAAGAATTTTCCTGAGCCAGTATCAGTCGACCAACCCTTATGGCCCAGTCGACTGAACCTGGAAACCGAAAGTTTCCAGGCATAGTTCAGTCGACTGACCACTATGGTCCAGTCGACTGAATCTGCTGTCTCAGCCAATGTTGCTTTTGTGTGGGATTCCACTTTTTAATCGATTCTAGTGGATCCAATTTATTGTTATCCCCTTTGTTGACTTGGATAACTACTTTTTCGAGATTTCGGGAATATCCATTTTGATGGATTTTGTATCGATTTCTTTGGATTTAATTCACGTCTTTGAATGTGAATTTTTGGTGATTGATTGTTTCTACAATCATTTCTGTGACTTATCGCTTTGAAATACAAAGGTTTTTATACTAGTTGTAAGTATCAAAACTCTTTCATCAAAACGATTTCAACACTATTTTAATATAAAGCTCGTTTATTAAAACCATTTTTCCACCTATTAGTATATAAAAACCTTTACCTCGTTCGTATGAGAAAATCTAATTAAACGGCTTAGCAAAACAAGTGGTATGAAACGCTTGTGTTTACTTCGTCGGTTAATTTTTAGACTTGTTCGATTGAAACTCTTGTGACAATTTTCGAGTGGAGTTCTACAATTTGTTCGTAAATAATTAAGCTAAGAAAGTGGTTATGGGACATGAAGCTAAACTCATTTATTTACTAGCTTAGTATAATTCACACTTTTTATTGGTCAATGATGATCATTTTGTGATTTAGACTAGCGGTATATTATGTCTCTTTGTCCACGTGGGGGATCGTACCTCGTTTTATTGAGTTTCGTCTCATTTCTTTTATAGGCTAACGACCTATTGGTTCTTTGGAGTTTCGACTCATTTTTGTGGGATAGCGACCCATGTTCTTTTATGGAGTTCAGTTCATCGGGCGTACCGTTGTACTACGTCATCGTACCGGCTTGTCAGGTTCATCGGGTGTACCGTTGTACTACGTCATTATTCTGAATTATTTGAGTTTCAGGTTCCTTGGGCGTACCGTTATTTTACTAGTTGTTGCACTAGCTCTATGGTTAGCGACCATGGGCTAGTGACCCATTTGTGATACACGTGTTGGTGAGTTTTCATGCTCCCGTTTGTGATAGGCCTCCCCCTTTGTGATTTCTGGATTTCTAATTGACGATTTCTAGAATTTGTGTTTCACCAATTTTGTGATTGGCATTAATATAATTGTCAATATTTATGGTTTGGTGAATAAAATAAAGAATATGACATTCTTTTTTATTTTTGAGATTCT
Source organism: Allium cepa (assembly GCA_030765085.1). Classification (NCBI taxonomy): domain Eukaryota; kingdom Viridiplantae; phylum Streptophyta; class Magnoliopsida; order Asparagales; family Amaryllidaceae; genus Allium; species Allium cepa. The sequence continues at coordinate 111,261,976 of CM060928.1, read as the reverse complement.
TGAGATATTGTATGATTTTTGTTGTTGATAAATGTATACTTTTCATAGAATGACATTATTGTTATCATACGTTTTTGTTATATCTCTTATTCTATCTCATTTTATCTGATATTTATAGCTAGATCGATCCATTTATTATTTTCTTACTAAATAATACTCGGCTCAGACCGGGATGTTACAGGTGCTTCTGCTTGACTCCTTATCTGGGACCATCATCTGACTTTTGTCTAACTACTTAGTTTAGTAGTTTTTGTTATTATACATTCGAGATAGAGACTCCTTGATGTATACATATTCTTTTGTGTAGCACTTGTACCTATTCTTTTGTGATACTGTGGATCTTGTATGACCACTACTCTGATGTACACTTTTATGTGTTATATTCATATCTGTTTCCGCCTTTGTGATATGGATATCTGTGACTGATTTGTGTTATACTTATTTCTATATTTGTTTTCAAGGACCACATAGCCACTATGTAGTAGCTTTGGGTTTGTATTTGATATGTCGGGTTTCTTCTTGAAATGAAACGTGTGACATACTACCTGACATTTCGACACTCGCACAAAGCAGTTACATGGATGGTCGCTCCTCGATAGCCTTATTCTTCATGCTAGTCGACAGCATTATCCCGTAGTGTCCTTGGCTTGCGTGAGTATAGAGGTGGGGAGTCACAGCTTGGTATCAGAGCCAAACTTTGGAATGATGTAGAATAATCCAGCAAGGATCATCGTCCTAAGTCCTTCTTAGGAATCGTGCTTTAGGATATATCCGAGTCATAGGACCCGTTCTATCCTATTTTCTTTTATGATGCCATTTTTTTATCAATCATGATTGTTTGATATTCATTTTGTGAATAGCCTTTTTCTTCTTCTTTCTTTCTTTCTTAAAGAAGAGAGATGGTTAGATCAGGTCGTCCCAGCGCTGGTCAATCCAGTGCTACTCCTTAGGACGGAGTATGTATGTCTGCCCAACAACATCTTCTAGATCTTGTAAAGAACGCTCAAGCCGCCAGACCTATTCCAGAGTCTATTCACTCTAAATCTGGGTTTGCATGCTTGTGTAGTGATTATACCAATTTGGGTGGAAAGTCATTCAAGGGTTCCAAAAGTGCTATAGAAGTCTAAGCTTGGCTTAGAACATGCGATCGCATCTTTTCTCGAACGAATCTTATTGATTTGCATCGTATCCTGGTGGCTTCTGCATGCTCCAAGAAAGAGCATTAGATTGGTACGAGCTTTTGATTTTTGTAATTATTGAAGCGAATCTTACTTGGGAGAAATTCCGAGAAAGATTTGAAGTTTGTGCCGGAAGCCGAAAAAGTAACTTTAGCTCGGCATTTTATTGACCTTGTTCAAGGTGAATCTTCTATGGCAGACTATGTCGTATCTTTTGAATCTCTTTCAAAGTATGGGGTCGAGTACATTAATATCCCATTCAAGAGAAATCAGAGATTTGTCTATGGCCTGAATTAGAATTTCAAAAAGCCATTATTTCTGAAGTTAGAAGTTTCTTTCGATCAACTTGTTGATATCGCTCTTCGACTCGAAGAAGCCGATATTGGTAGACTTATCATGCCAAATATTGGTAATCTTCGTAAAGACATTTCAGAAGATTCTCATTGTTTCAAATTTACCATTCAAACCGATAGTAGTAAAATGTACGTGGATATGAAGCGACTTTATTATTGGGATGGAATGAAATCTGATATTGCTAACTTTGTTAAGCGTTGCATGACTTGCCAACTTGTTAAGGCCGAGCATCAAAGGCCTGGTGGGTTATTGCAACCTTTGGATATTCCAATTTGGAAGTAAGATCAAGTCTCCATGGACTTTATTGACAGACTTTCCCATTCTCATTCGAGCCATGACAGTTTATGGGCGATTGTGGATAGACTTACAAAATTCGCCCATTTTATTCCCGTTCGGTCTAATCGGACCATACCTCTTTTGGCCAAACTCTATATTAGAGAAACTGTTAAATTGCATGGAGTTCCTACTTCCATTGTTAGTGATCCATTATTTACTAGTGGATTTTGCAAGAGTCTTCAAAAAGCTTTGGGAATAAAGCTTAATTTTAGCACCGCTTATCATCCTCAGTTCGATGGATAAACCAAGCGTGTGAATCAAACTCTTGAAGATCTTCTTCGTGCTTGTGTTCTAGATTTTGGTGGAAGTTGGGAAGATCATATTTCTCTTGTTGAGTTTTCCTATAATAATAGCTTCCAATCTAGTATTGGTATCGCACCTTTTGAGGCACTCTATGGAAGACCATGCTGATCTCCTTCTTGTTGGCTTGAGGCCGGTGAGAAGCTGGTTTTAGGTCCAGATTGTATTTGTGATTTCACTGAAAAGATTGACCTTATTCACAAAAGGATGAAAGAAGCTCAAAGTAAACAAAAATCCTATGTCGATAACCGAAGAAAGAAATTAGAATTTTCTATGGGAGATTTTGTGTTTATTCGTGTTTTACCTATGACGGGTGTTGTGCGTTTCAGTCGATTGGGAAAATTAGTGCCTCGATATATTGGTCCATTTCCCATCACCGAAGGTATTTGTTCCGTGGCTCATCGCCTTTTATTACCGGTCCAATTTTCTGCTATTCAGGACGTGTTTCACGTTTCTCAACTACGGAAATACCTTAGGGATTCCAATTCTATTCTTGAGCCGGGTGTTATTGAAGAAATTGAAGTTTCACCTAATTTGACTTATGAGCAACATCATATTCGTATCATTACTACAGAGGTGAAACACCTTTAAAATAAAGATATTCCGATTGTGGAAGTTCAATGGTCCTCAAATCCTAAGGATTGCTCTTGGGAATCCAGAGAATTCATCGAGCGAACACATCCGGACTTACTCTCTTGAGCTCTTTGAAGTGAACTTCTTATTTCAAATTTTCTTTTGTGTTGATATGCTTTTATGGTTGTTACTTTTTATTTTCTCTTAATTATTGCGAGGACGCAATTTCTTTAAGGAGTGGAGTCTATAACAAACCGCATATTTTATGATTGTATATTTAAATATTTTATTTAAATATAGCATCGTTAGTCGGATTTAAGTCCGACAAGCTACCTTTTGCAAACAGTCGAATTAGAACTCAAGACCACTTCCATTGAGTTCAAAATGGCGTTCGCGACCTTTTTGAGTATAAACATCGATATGTTTGGAGTTGAGTAAAATTTTGATGTTTTCATTTAGGGTTTGGGTTTCAGCCCACTAACCCAACTCATCTTATATCCTAACTCCACCCCTCTCCTCTTCATTCATTCTATTATTTTCCTAACACTTCAAGCTTTAGTAAAAATGGAGGAAGAGATTGGAAATTAAAATCCTATGCCATAGTTTCCTTTGCAAATTCAAGTTCTAGCTCCAAAATTAAAGAGAAGCTTAGGTAAGCATCCTCTCCTTCTTCTCCATCTCAATCTCTCTCCAATTTCAGAAATTTTCTATGACCTAACTTAGGAAATATTTGCTTATGATCTTAGATTGGAGCTTTTAGAGTGGAAGTTGAAGAGTAGTTGATCTTCCCTTTGTTTTCAAGCTTCTCCTTCATTGTTTTGAGTTTTAAAGGTGAGTTTTTGAACTCACATCTATGTCTATAACCTTCTTTTTGGTTAGGTATGAATTCCTAACATCTATTCATGTTCATTTGCTTTTGATTTGAATAGATTTGGTGAATTTTTCAATTTTTGATTCTTGTCGTCCAATTTATGAAAATCCTACTATGGATGTTTGGACATGTTTTTGGGGTTTGACGAAGAGCCTATAAGGCTGGGTTGTCGCGTGGCATAAATCCCTAGTCGTCATTGCTCGTTCGATCGCGTCCGATTGGTTTTCGCCCTTCATTGGGGCTAGGCTGAATATACTGAAAATTCTAGTTCAGTCGACTGAAATAGGAAGTCAGTCGACTGAACAGAGCCCAGGAATTTTCCTGAGCTAGTATCAGTCGACCAACCCTTATGGTCCAGTCGACTAAACCTGGAAACAAAAAGTTTCCATGCATAGTTCAGTCGACTGACCACTATGGTCCAGTCGACTAAATCTACTGTCTCAGCCAATGTTCCTTTTTGTGTGGGTTTCTAATTTTTAATCGATTCTAGTGGATCTAATTTTTTGTTATCCCCTTTGTTGACTTTGATAACTTCTTTTTTCGAAATTTCGGTAATATCCATTTTGATGGGTTTTGTATCGATTTCTTTGGATTTAATTCATGTCTTCGAATGTGAATTTTTGGTGATTGATTGTTTCTACAATCATTTATGTGACTTGTCACTTTGAAATACAAAGGTTTATATACTAGTAGTAAATATCAAAACTCTTTCATCAAAATGATTTCAACACTATTTTAATATAAAGCTCGTTTATTAAAACCGTTTTTCCATCTATTAGTATATACAAACCTTTACCTCATTCGTATGAGAAAATCTAATTAAACGGCTTAGCAAAACAAGTAGTATGAAACGCTTGCGTTTACTTCGTCGGATAATTTTTGGACTTGTTCGATTGAAACTCTTGTGAAAATTTTCGAGTGGATATCTATAATTTGTTTGTAAATATTTAAGCTAAGCAAGTGGTTATGGGACATGAAGCCAAACTCATTTATTTACCAGCTTAGTGTAATTCACACTTTTTATTGGTCAATGATGAACATTTTGTGATTTAGACTAGCGATATGCTATGTCTCTTTGTCCACGTGGGGGACTATACCTCGTTTTATTGAGTTTCGTCTCATTTCCTTTATAGACTAACGACCTATTGGTTCTTTGGAGTTTCGACTCATTTTTGTGGGCTAACGACCCATGTTCTTTTATGGTGTTCGGTTCATCGGGCGTACCGTTGTACTATGTCGTCGTACCGGCTTATCTGGTTCATCGGGCGTACCGTTGTACTACGTCGTTGTTCCGAATTATTTGAGTTTCAGTTTCCTCGGGCATACTGTTATTGTACTATTCGTTGCACCGGCTCTATGGTTAGCAACATTGGTTAGCAACCCGTTTGTGATGCACTTGTTGGTGAGTTTTCATGCTCCCGTTTGTGATAGGCCTCCCCCTTTATGATTTCTGGATTTCTAATTGACGATTTCTAAAATTGTTGTTTCACCAATTTTGTGATTGGCATTGATATATTTGTCAATATTTGTGGTTTGGTGAGTAAAATAAAGAATATGACATTCTTTTTGACTTCTGAGATTCTTGAGATATTGTATGATTTTTGTTGTTGATAAATGTATACTTTTCATAGAATGGCATTTTTGTTATCATACATTTTTGTTATATATCTTATTCTATTTCATTTTATCTGATATTTATAGCTAGACCGATCCGTTTATTATTTTCTTATTAAATAATACTCGAGTCAGACCGGGATGTTACAGGTGCTTCTGCTTGACTCCTTATCTGGGACCATCATCTGGCTTTTTTCTAACTACTTAGTTTAGTAGTTTTTGTTATTATACATTCGAGATAGAGACTCCTTGATGTATACATATTCTTTTGTGTAGCACTTGTACCTATTCTTTTATGATATTGTGGATCTTGTATGACCACTACTATGATGTACACTTCTATGTGTTATCTTCATATCTGTTTCCTCCATTGTGATATGGATATCTGTGACTGATTTGTGTTATGCTTATTTCTATATTTGTTTCTGAGGACCACATAGCCACTGTGTAGTATCTTTGAATTTGTATTTGATATGTCGGGTTTCCTCTTGAAATGAAATGCGTAACATACTACCTGACATATCGGTACTCGCACAAAGCAGTTACATAGATGGTCGCTCCTCAACAGCCTTATTCTTCGTGCTAGTCGACGACATTACCCCGTAGTGTCCTTGGCTAGCGTTAGTATAGAGGTGTGGCGTCACAGCTTGGTATTAGAGCCAAACTCCGAAACGATGTAGAATAATCTAGCAAGGATCGTCGTCTTAAGTCCTTCTTAGGAATCGTGCTTTAGGATATATCCGAGTCATAGGACCCGTTCTAACCTATTTTCTTTTATGATGCATTGTTTTATCAATCATGATTGTTTGATATTCATTTTGTGAATAACCTTTTTCTTCTTCTTTCTTTCTTTCTTTCTTAAAGAATAGAGATGGTTAGACCAGGCCGTCCCAGCGCTAGTCAATCTAGTGCTACTCCTCAGGATGGAGTATTTATGTTTGCCCAACAGCTTCTAGATCTTGTAAAGAATGCTCAAGCTGTCGGGCATATTCCAAAGCCTATTCACCCTAAATCTGGGTTTGCAAGCTTGTGTAGTAATTGTACCAATTTGGGTGGAAAACCATTCAAGGGTTCCGAAAGCGTTATAGAAGTCCAAGCTTGGCTTAGAACATGTGATCACATCTTTTCTCGCATGAATCTTATTGATTTGCATCGTGTCCAAGTGGCTTCTAGCATGCTCCAAGAAAGAGCATTAGATTGGTATGAGCTTTTGATTTCAGAAATTATTGAAGCGAATCTTACTTGGAGCAATTTCGGGAAAGATTTGAATTGAAGTTTGTGCCGGAAGCCGAAAAAGTAACTTTAGCTCGGCGTTTTATTGACCTTGTTCAAGGTGAATCTTCTGTGGCAGACTATGTCGCAGTTTTTGAATCTCTTTCAAAGTATGGGGCCGAGTACATTAATACCCCATTGAAGAAAAATCATAGATTTTTCTATGGCCTGAATAAGAATTTCAAAAAGCCATTATTTCTGAAGTTAGAAGTTTCTTTCGATCGACTTATTGATATCGCTCTCCGACTCAAAGAGGCCGATAAAGAAGATGATGTTGAAGTTGCGGGTGCCAAACCGAACTTCAACAACAACAAAAAGAGGCCTATAATGTTCAAAGGTCCTTATCCCAACAAGAAAGGAAAGCAAGCAACTCCGGTAGCAAAGACTTCTACCTCTAGTCATGGGCAATGCTACAATTGTGGTTCTAAGGCCATTTTGCTAATAGATGTCTGAAACCTATCTTTTGTCGCTATTGCAAAAGTTCGGGTCATCTTTTATCTTCTTGTCCCAAACTTCAAAGCAAGAACGAGGGAAAGCTAAATGTTGTACAAGCCCCTAGTAACACTTCTCATGGTCAACGTATTTCTCATTCTCTCCTTGACGGCATTATTATGCTCCGTGATCATCCTATTCGAGTTCTTTTTGGTACGGGTGCATCCCATTCTTTTATGTCAAAAGGACTTGTTGATACCTTTTCTTTAAGTATTATGGCTTTGATGACTTCTTTGAGAATTGCGAATCCAGTTGGTGGATCCGCAACACTCAGTTTGCTTTGTAAAGATGTCAAGATTATTTTGTGTGATTTTTCCTTCCACGCCAATTTGCATGTTATGCGTTACTTAGGCTTCGGAATGATTTCAGGAATGGATTAGCTTAACTGTTATGAAGCCCACATCCAATGTCCTGAGAGGACTATTCATCTTAGACATCCTCAATCTGTTAAGTAGATTTGTATTGTTTTCAAAGATTCGGATTCTAATTTGGCAGAATCCTTATATTCTCTAAACCTTTATGATGACGATAATTATGATGAGGAAGATGTCATTCCCCTCATTCACGTTGTTCATGAATTTCCTGACATACCCTAAAGCGAGCAATCGAGTTCAGAATTAATATATTCCCTGGAGCTCTATCTATCACTCGTCCTCCTTATCGTATGTCTAATAAGGAAAATGAGGAGATGCGTAAACAATTATCTGAATTGGAGGAGAAGCAATTTATTCGTTCTAGATTCTATCCTTGATGAGCTTCGGCTGTTTTTGTGAAGAAATCCGATGGTACACTTAGGCTTTGCGTTGACTACCGCAAGCTTAATGATCTTACCCTTAAGAATAAATATCATTTACCTCGGATTGATGATTTATTTGACCAACTTTGCGATGCAAGAGTCTTTTCACGGTTAGACTTCACAACCGGTCTTCATCAGCTTCATATTATAGAGGATAGCATTCCTTTGACATCATTCTGTACTCGTTGTGGATCTTATGAATGGCTTGTTATGCCATTTGGTTTAACGAATGCTCCAACTTATTTCGTTGACCTTATAAATCGAGTTTTCAAAGACTTCCTCGATCGATTTGTTCTCATCTTTATAGATGATATTCTTGTTATTCTAAAACCGAGTAAGACATGAGAAGCATCTTCGGATTGTGTTGGAAACTCTTAGGAGCAATCAGTTGAAAGCAAAATTTACTAGGTGCCTCTTTTGGCAATCTCGTGTGAAATTTCTCGGTCATATTATTTCCGAAATCGGAATTTCCGTGGATCCTTCAAAGATCGAAGCGATTCAAAATTGAAAGAGACCAGAGAGTGTGACGAAAATCCATAGTTTTCTTGGATCGACGGGTTATTACCGTCGGTTCATAAAAGACTTTTCTAAAATTTCCATGACTCTTACTAGTTTGACAAAGAAGAGAATTAAGTACATTTGGTCAGACAAATGTGAAGCTTCTTTTCAAAGTTTAAAAGAACTCCTTTCCGATGCTCCTATTCTTGTGATTCCCGAAGGGAACCAATACTTTGTTGTTTATAACGATGCTAGTCGTGTTGGTTTGGGAGCCATTCTCATGCAAAGGGAACGTGTGTTATTGCTTATGCTTCTAGGCAATTAAAGCCTACCGAGACTAGATATGCCACTCATGATTCAGAGCTCACGGCTATTGTTTTCGCCCTTAGAATTTGGCGTCATTACCTTTTAGGAGAGAAATTTATTATCTATACCGATCATAAATCTTTAAAGTATTCATTTTCTCAAAAGGAACTTAATTTGCGTCAACAACGTTGGCTCGAGTTCCTTGCATCTTATGATCTTAATATTCTTTATACTCCCGAGAAGGGAAATCGTGTTGCCGATTCACTTAGTCGTAAGCAACAAGCGGTTGTTTCCATGATGATATCCGAATGGAATGATCTCGAGATCTTATCCACTTATGAGATTTGAGATCGTGAATACAAATTATGTTCATTTCTTGTTCTATGTAGCCTTGAGGCTCATCCATCTCTTTTAGACCGCATTCTTAAAGCTCAAAAGCTAGATCCCAAATTGGCCCTTTTTAGCCAAAATTGTAGGGATAAAGTTGATATTGAAGGGTTGAAAGACTTAGTATCGATGCTCATGGCGGCATTCGAAAATTTGGTAGACTTGTTGTGCCAAATATTGGTAATCTTCGTAAAGACATTTCAGAAGATTCTCATCGTTTTAAATTTAGCATTCATTCCGATAGTAGTAAAATGTACGTGGATATGAAGCGACTTTATTATTAGGATGTAATGAAATCTGATATTGCTAACTTTGTTAAGTGTTGCATGACTTGCCAACTTGTTAAGGCCGAGAATCAAAGGACCAAGGGGTTATTTCAACCTTTGGACATTCCAATTTGGAAGTGGGATCAAGTATCCATAGACTTTATTGACGGACTTCCCCATTCTCGTTTGAGCCATGACAGTTTATGGGTGATTGTGGATAGACTTACAAAATTCACCCATTTTATTCCCGTTCAGTCTAATCAGACCATACCTCTTTTGGCCAAACTCTATATTAGAGAAATTGTTAGATTGTATGGAGTTCCTACTTCCATTGTTAGTGAATGTGATCCATTGTTTACTAGTGAATTTTGGAAGAGTCTTCAAAAAGCTTTGGGAATGAAGCTTAATTTTAGCACCGCTTATCATCCTCGGTTCGATGGACAAAATAAGCGTATGAATCAAACTCTTGAAGATCTTCTTCATGCTTATGTTCTTGATTTTAGTGGAAGTTGGGAAGATCATATTTCTCTTGTTGAGTTTTCCTATAATAGCTTCCAATCTAGTACTGGTATGGTAGCTTTTGAGGCACACTATGAAAGGCCATGCTGATCTCCTTCTTGTTGGCTTGAGGCTGGTGAGAAGCTGGTTTTAGGTCCAGATTTTATTTGTGATTTAACAGAAAAGATTGACCTTATTCACCATAGGATGAAACAAGCTCAAAGTAGACAAAAATCCTATGCCGATAACCGAAGAAGGAAATTAGAATTTTCTGTGGGAGATTTTGTGTTTATTCGTGTTTCACCCATGAAGGGTGTTGTGCGTTTCAGTCGATCGGGAAAATTAGTGCTTCGATATATTGGTCCAGTTCCCATTACTGAAAGTATTGGTTCCATGGTTTATCGCCTTTTATTACCGCTCAATTTCTGCTATTCTTGATGTGTTTCACATTTATCAACTATGGAAATACCTTAGGGATTCCAATTCTATTCTTGAGCCCGGTGTTATTGAACAAATTGAAGTTTCACCTAATTTGACATTTGAGCAACATCCTATTCGTATCATTACTGCAGAGGTGAAATGCCTTCGAAATAAAGATATTCCGATTGTGAAAGTTCAGTGGTCCTCAAAACCTAAGGATTGCTCTTGAGAATCTAGAGAATTCATCGAGCGAACACATCCGGACTTACTCTCTTGAGCTCTTTGAGGTGAACTTCTTATTTCAAATTTTCTTTTGTGTTGATATGCTTTTATGGTTGTTACTTTTTATTTCCTCTTAATTATTGCGAGGACGCAATTTCTTTAAGGCGGGGAGTCTGTAACAACCCGCATATTTTATGATTATATATTTAAATATTTTATTTAAATATAGCATCGTTAGTCGGATTTATGTCTGAAAAGCTACCTTTTGCAAACAGTCGAATTAGAATTCAAGACCACTTCCATTGAGTTCAAAATGGCGTTTGCGACCATTTTGAGTATAAACATCGATATGTTTGGAGTTGAGTAAAATTTTGATATTTTCATTTAGGGTTTAGTTTTCAGCCCACTAGCCCAACTCATCTTATATCCTAACTCCACCCCCTCTCCCTTCATTCATTCTATTATTTTTCTAACACTTCAAGCTTTAGTAAAAATGGGGAAAGAGATTGGAAATTATAATCCTAAGCCCTAGTTTCCTTTGCAAATTCAAGTTCTAGCTCCAAAATCAAAGAGAAGCTTAGGTAAGCATCATCTCCTTCTCCTCCATCTCAATCTCTCTCCAATTTCAAAAATTTCCTATGAACTTACTTAGGAAATATTTGCTTATGATCTTAGATTGGAGCTTTTAGAGTTGAAGTTTAAGAGTAGTTGATATTCCCTTTATTTTCAAGCTTCTCCTTCATTGTTTTGAGTTTTAAAGGTGACTTTTTGAACTCACATCTATGTCTATAATCTTCTTTGTAGTTAGATATGAATTCCTAACATCTATTCATGTTCATTTTGTTTTGATTTGAATAGATTTGGTGAATTTTCAATTTTTGATTCTTGTCGTCCAATTTATGAAAATCCTACTATGGATGTTTGGACATATATTTGGGGTTGTCAAAGATCCTATAAGGCTGGGTTGTGGCTTAGCATAAATCCCTAGTCGTCATTGCTCATTCGATCGCCTTCGAATGGTTTTCGCCCTTCAGTGGGGCTAGGCTGAATATACTGAAAATTCCAGTTCAGTCGACTGAAATAGGAAGTCAGTCGACTGAACAGAGCCCAGGAATTTTCCTGAGCCAGTGTCAGCTGACCGACCCTTATGGTCCAGTCGACTAAACCTAGAAACCGAAAGTTTCCAGGCATAGTTCAGTCGACTGACCACTATGGTCCAGTCGATTGAATCTGCTGTCTCAGCCAATGTTGATTTTTGTGTGGGTTTCCAAATTTTTAATCGATTCTAGTGGATGCGATTTGTTGTTATCCCCTTTGTTGACTTTGATAACTTCTTTTTGGGAATTTCGGAAATATCCATTTTGATGGATTTTGTATGATTTCTTTGGATTTAATTTACATCGTCGAATGTGAATTTTTGGTGATTGATTATTTCTACAATCATTTCTCTGACTTGTCACTTTGAAATACAAAGGTTTCCATACTAGTAGTAAATATCAAAACTCTTTCATCAAAATGATTTCAACACTATTTTAGTACAAAGCTCATTTATTAAAACCGTTTTCCCACCTATTAGTATATACAAACATTTACCTCGTTCGTATGAGAAAATCTAATTAAACCGCTTAGCAAAACAAGTGGCATGAAATGCTTGCATTTACTTCGTCGGTTAATTTTTGGACTTATTCGATTGAAACTCTTGTGATAATTTTTGAGTGGAGATCTACAATTTGTTCGTAAATATTTAAGCTAAGCCAGTGGTTATGGGACATGAAGCTAAACTCGTTTATTTACTAGCTTAGTGTAATTCACACTTTTTTTTTGTCAAGACGATCATTTTGTGATTTAGACTAGCGATATGCTATGTCTCTTTGTCCATATGGGGGACTGTATCTTGTTTTATTGAGTTTCGTCTCATTTCTTTTATAGGCTAACGACCTATTGGTTCTTTGGAGTTTCGACTCATTTTTGTGGGCTAGTGACCCATGTCCTTTTATGGAGTTCGGTTCATCGGGCGTACCGTTGTACTACGTCGTCGTACCAGCTTATCAGGTTCATCGGGCATACCACTGTACTACGTCATTATTCCGAATTATTTTTGTTTCAGGTTTCTCGGACGTACCGTGATTGTACAACGTCATTGCACCAGCTCTATAGTTAGCGACCATGGTTAGCGACCCGTTTGTGATGCATGTATTAGTGAGTTTTCATGCTCTCGTTTGTGATAGGCCTCCCCCTTTGTGATTTTTGAATTTCTAATTGATGATTTCTAGAATTTATGTTTCACCAATTTTGTGGTTGGCATTGATATATTTGTCAATATTTGTGGTTTGGTGAATAAAATAAAGAATAAGACATTCATTTTGACTTCTGAGATTCTTGAGATATTGTATTATTTTTATTGTTGATGAATGTATACTTTTTATAGTATGACATTATTGTTATCACCCATTTTTGTTATGTCTCTTATTCTATTTCATTTTATCTGATATTTATAGCTAGATTGATCCATTTATTATTTTCTTATTAAATAATACTCGGATCAGACCGGGATGTTACAGGTGCTTCTGCTTGACTCCTTATCTGGGACCATTATCCGACTTTTGTCTAACTACTTATTTTAGTAATTTTTGTTATTATGCATTCGAGATAGAGATTCTTTGATGTATACATATTCTTTTTTGTAGCACTTGTACCTATTCTTTTGTGATATTGTGGATCTTGTATGACCATTATTCTGATGTATGTGTTATATTCATATATGTTTCCGCCTTTGTGATATGTATATCTGTGACTGATTTGTGTTACGCTTATTTCTATATTTGTTTCCGAGAACCATATAGCCACTGTGTAGTAGCTTTGAGTTTGTATTTGATATGTCGGGATTCCTCTTGAAATGAAACGCGTGACATACTACCTGACATATCGGTAATTGCACAAAGCAATTACATGGATGGTCACTCCTCAACAGCTTTATTCTTCATGCTAGTCGATGGCATTACCCCGTAGTGTTCTTGGCTAGCATCAATATAGAGGTGGGGTATCACACATAAGGGGTACATCAACTCCATATCTAGAGTATACTTATCGATATGTTGCGCACGTGAAGTTTATGATACTTGGTACACATTGTTCATAAGAGTGTTCGGATGATAGCCCAGTTGTGTTTACCTTATGGTATATTTTATCTAGAGATATATAATGCTCAGAATGCAGTTTCTGATCCTTGCCATAGGTGGTCGGTCTCAGTTTACTGAGGAGGTCTTTGTGGAAAATCCATTTATACGAACATGCCTAAGCGGTTTTGTTTGTATACCTAAATTTGCTATTAAATGTAACAAATGTAACCATTTCAGCTATGTTTATATTTATATCAAACACCCTATATATTATTATAATATCACTGTATTTTCTAATAGAAGTGGTTTGGTTACCTTAAGGTAAAAACCCATTTGTGTTTATTTGTGGTGTGGTTTTATGAAATACTTTATTTTGAAAGGTTTTGTAACATTAAATAATTCATATGACTTGAGTTTCTCACGCTGGTTTACCAGACTGATCCAGATATTATTTTTCTTATAATGCTCATGTCAGCTCTGTGTATATAATCAGATTTCGTCAATGTTCATTGGAGCCCTTGGAGAGGAGCTGGATGAGTGCCTACCATAGTTTTTCTCCTTTCGATGGATTACTTTGATTAAATATATCAGCAATTGTAAGGACGAGCAGTTATAACTGTCCAGGCTGATGATAAGTTAGTTTGCTTTGATTATTGTATACATACAGTATTCTTTATAAAAGATCATTTTGATATTATAAGTCATCATTTCGCTGTGATATTCATGGTCGATGTGGAAATAGAGCAGGCTCGATGACCATCATGGTCGACTTGGCAAAAATGCTGAGGAGTACATGCAGCAGCATGCTTTCAAGTATAGAACGCGACATGCATGTGCCTCGACACGCCCATATCGATGACCATCTCTTTATCTTTGTTACTATAACCTCGACGAGGTTCAAAACCAATCCATTTCATGCCAAACTCATTAACATTATATGCATTGGTTTGTTCAACATCGATGACAATAAAGTGTGGTGAGATGTCGCTCGACATGGCTGATGTCGACAGGGCAAAACAGTAATTAACTTAAAAACTGCCAATTTACTATAAAAAGTAGTATCTTTCAACAAACCTCTATAATCTGTCAAAATCTCATAGGCTAATAAAAACTTCATCAATTTCTTTCTTGAAAATCAGCCACACCCTATTTCCAAGATCCAAAGCATTATTTTAAATAACTAATTAAAATTTTATATGCAAACTCTAGCATAAATAATTCTCCTTAATTCCTAAAAATTCACATTAATTCCAAAGTTATAATTCTTTTGACATACAAAATATTCAAGTCCAAAATCCACATTCAATTATTATTAATAAATTAAACCTGGATATATATCATTTTAACCTTAGGAAATTCATAATAAATTCCTATCACTTGACAAAATTCTAAAACTAAAAAGTCGTCTCCAAAATAGAGTTTTCCTTAACATATCAAAGTTTCAAATCATTTGGGGGATAAAAACTTCAGATTTAATCCTAAAACTGAATTGAACAATTTCTAATAAATTCCAAAAATTCCCATTAACCATTTTTCTATCCAAACAATGATTATCAGATCATAACATGACCAAGAAAACACAAAAGATTCGGGTATTACATATAACCGAATCA
Source organism: Allium cepa (assembly GCA_030765085.1). NCBI lineage: Eukaryota > Viridiplantae > Streptophyta > Magnoliopsida > Asparagales > Amaryllidaceae > Allium > Allium cepa. Next base: position 111,246,861 of record CM060928.1, on the reverse strand, counting down.
AAAGAAAAATTTAAGAGATGATAAGTGTTATTATTCACCGTGGTTTGATATTGGATTCAGATTTGAATCTTGCTTTTAAATCTTCTTGGCTAACTCTTGAAACCCTACTTGATTTCGTGTTCTCTTCTCCTTAGGGTTAATGGCTGGCCATGCTCATTGGATTTTTGATTTATGAAAACATTAATAGAATGAAATAAGGGTTTAGGGGTTATAAGATCTATCTATTCCTAGTTCACCCTTTCCATATTCAAATATGTGTTTCGTTAAAAAACAAGCTTATCGATTTATTTGGTTAAGGTACGACCTTACTTATTTTCAAATCTCTATTCCTTTATCACTCTAATCATCACTATGTTATATTTAATTCATCTAATTAAATCTTCTGAATAATGTTAATTAATATTAGAGTGATATAGGCTCCCCTTTAAAAAAATTCATCCTCAAAGTTCAGCAAGGACTATAAAATAAGAATAACAAACATGCAACCAAAGCTAGTATATCCTACCAGCAATAGAAATTATATACAACAAAATAGAACATACCTACACAATAGCTCTGGATAAGTATCCCTAAAGATGTCATCTGTCTTCCAAGTATAGTCTTGCTCGTTGTCGCTCTATTGAACTTTCACTAACATGACTGTCTTGCTCCTTAACCTCTTCTCATCTCCCGCTACCACCCGAACTGGTTGCCTAACAAAAGTCAGATCAAGTTCTACTACTAAATCGTCCAACGCAGTAGGAGTGATAGTAGTCTCTGGATCCTACATGTACTTCCGAAGATGAGAAACATGAAAAACATTATAGACACCTGCCAAACTACTCGGTAACTCTACATGATATGCAAGCTTTTCAATCTTCTCTATAACTAGGAACGGTTCAATATATCTCAGTGCCAGTTTCCCTGACTTGCCGAAATGTACACATCTTTCATCGGTGATACTTTAATAAAAACCTTATCTCCAGCTGACAACTCTAGATCCTTACATCTTCTGTCTGCGTAACTTTTCTGTCTAGGCTAAGCTTCTCTCATCTTACCTTGGATTAACTCAATTTTCTTTGTTGCATTAACTCAATTTTCTCTATTGCTTCTCTCACTAGATCTGGACCTAAGACTAACCTGTCTTCGATTTCCAACCATCATGATGGTGACTTGTAGTGCCTTCCGTACAATGCTTCTAAATGTGTAATTCAAGTACTAGTCCGATAAATATTATTATAAGAAAACTAAACCAAGTGTAAGTGGTCTTCCCATGATCCACCAAAATCTAGTACAGAAGCTCTCAACAAATCCTGAAGTACCTTATTGACTCTTTTTGTCTGCTCGTCTGCAAGGGTGATAAGAGGTACTCGTCTTAAGCTTCGTACCTAACACTTCTTGTAGACTCTTCCTTAACTTACTAGTAAATAATGTATCTCTTTCATTGACTATACTACTAGGAATCCCATGCAGTCTAACTATGTTCTTTATAAATAACTTAGCCAAAACATGTGTCATCCTGGTTGACTTAACGGGAATAAAATGGGCTCTTGGTCGATTTATCCACTATGAGCATATACTTTCATTTTTCCAATTCAACATCGGCAAACCATCAATAAAGTCCATGGATATTGAATCCTATTTCCAAACTAGTGTATCTAAAGGCTGAAGCAACCCACTCGGCTTCTGAGTTTCGGCTTTTACTTACTGGGAATTCGAACATTGCTTTACCCATAAGCCAACATACCTCATCATACTTTCTCGCAAGAAACTTCTTATATCCTGGTACATCTTGGTTCCTCCACGATGAATCGTAAACTTCAATCGATGAAATTCCCTAAGAACTTTCCTTAGGTCTCCAACATTCGAAACACACAATTGTTCCTTCTTTCTTAACCATCCCTTCTGGACAAGACTAAAATCTTTTAGATCATCAATCTTAGTTCCAATCTCTAGCTCTCTAATCTTCTCGTCCAACAATGGATCATCTATTTGTTTAGAACTAATCCTTTCGATCAAAACTGGTCGAACTTCCAAATAGGATAACATGGCGGTAGTCTGACTAAAATTAGGAGTCGGCTTCAACTGCACACTGTAAGTAGTCAATGTCTCTAGATCCTTCCATTCCGCTAACATATCTAACACGACATTCTAATGTTTTCCACTAAGAGCATCTGCTACTTTATTACCTTTACCTGGTGTATACTCTATACCAAAATAATAAGCTGCTAAAACCTCCAACCACCTCTGCTATCTCATATTCAACTTCTTCTGAGAGAGTAAATACCTTAAAGATTATGATCCGTACACAACTCAAATCTTTCTCCCAAAAGATAATATCTCCACACTATCAATGCGAAGATCACCGCTGCCAACTCTAAATGGTCGGATATCTTACTTCATGCAGTCATTAGCCAGAATGGCATTACTAACTACTCGTACGAACCATATTCTGTTCGAAAAGTGATCAAAGGAATACCCTCCTCCACCACTCTTAGTTGATGGAACCCTATAACCAAATCCAATTGGAAAAACACTCTAGCTCCACTCAACTAATTGAGTAAGTCATCGATTCTTGTTAAATGATACATATCATTAATTGTCTTCTCATTCAACTTACAATAGTCCATGCACATCCTTAACGACCCATTAAGTTTCTTCACGAACACCATGGTCGCTCCCCAAGGCAAATTGTTTGGTTTAATAAAACTCTTTCCCTCTTAGTCCACTAGCTGCATTGTTAACTCCTCTATTTCGGTAGGTGTCATCTTGTTAGGCGATCTACTCACAGGTTCTGCTCCTGGCACAATATTTACTTGAAGCTCGATAGCTTGTTTTGGTGATAATCCTGTGACCAGCTCAAAACATCTAGAAATTCTCTTGCTATCAAAACCCGATTAAACTCTTCTTCTGCTTCCATAGCATTCAACAAAACACAGATTCCTAGACTAGAATTCTCGATTAAGTATACTATTTAGTCAATACTACTAGGATATCTCAATGATATTTCCACAATCCTGTTAAAATATCCTACCATCATATCTATCTAACCAATCCATACCCAATATAAACCCAAAGACTACGAAATCAAAGACATACAAACTGCATGCAAACTTACAACCTAACAAATCAAGTTCTAACTGGTCACATCTCATGCCCGGAGTTGCATACCCTCCTACTGGATTCACAACCCTTAAGGAAGTAACTAGGTATGAAGGTTCTAAACATAACTTATCTACCAAACATTGAGATATAAATAAATGTGATACATTAATATCAAGATCAAAAACGTACCTTCCATCGTAGAATTTCCCTTCTCAGCTGTTGTTGGTCTAGAGGATGATGGTTCCAAAGCATAGACTTTACTCCTCTTAGCCTTGGCTACTTTTGGTCGTTGTTTTTGTAATGCTCCACATAGTCGCAGTTAAAGCACTTCACATTCTGCTTTTCCACATTCACATTTCCATCACCCAAGCAATACTTATTAGCATAGTGCCCATTCTTATCGCACTTACAATAGAAAATATCTACCTTCACCTGCTAGTTGTTGCTCCTTTCTGAGCACCCTTCTTCTTAAAGAATTTTCTTTTCTTTTTCGGGAACGCTAAGTCTCCGTCGACTTCTCTATCTAAAGGTAGAAAGCATTTCTTCATTTCGAATAGTCATCTCCACTTCTACATTTGATGGATTTGGAGATGTGGCATGGCTACGCTAGTGATTTCTGGCCTTAACCCTCAGATAAACTTTTCATTCCGCTTAATGATAGTGTCCACGATGGCATATCTATACCTGACAGCTCATCAAACTTTGCAGAATACTCCAACACAAGAATCTCCCCATGCTCCAAATCCATAAATTTCCCAAGTAAAGCGGACTTATCTACCTCATACAAAAATCTCTCCTTGAATCTCCTTCAGAAATCTTCCCAAGTTAACTCTTCCTCTGGCACACCCACGGTAACTACATTCTACAAAATATTGTTACACCTTACAATTGTCTCGAAGCCAATCTTCTCTTCTGCTTATCGTCCAATCAAGATCAGCAAAGGTTCTTTCACAATGAAAAAACCAATTCTCCACTTCTATACCATCCTCTGCTCCAAGAAAAGGCTTTCCATCCAAATTGGTATAATCTCGACTCAGCTTGGCATAGTTATTGCCAACTGGAGCTATGTGATTTGCTCCACCTGCATTCATAGCATTTCCTCCAGTTACTCGTGCAGCTCCAGCTTGCATCAAGTTAAAAAAGAACTGATACATCGTCCCCATATCTATTAGTGGGGTTTCAGCACCTACATTGGCATTTGCATTTGGATTAGAATTTGCCCGTTGACTCTGGCTTCTCCTGGTATTGGGTCGAGTATTTCCATTAGTTTGGTGCTTCCTCTACCTAGATTGACTTTTTCGTTTCCTGCTTCCATACCTTTCTTTCTCATAAATCTGCATACAAGCCTTAGTAAGATAAAAAAAGAATGGTCTAAGAGACAGGGGAATACATAGTCATATATAGCAAAATATAAGTATGTTATTATAGCATTATCCCAACCACAATCTTATTCTCTGATTCATTGGATTATATTTTCAAAATCTTTTAGGCTTAAATTCCTTTAAGTTTACATAAACCTATACTCTGATACCAAATTATAACATCCCACATTTTAAGGTCTGAAACTAAGTGCTACATGGATATGGAAAATTCAACATAGTTTTAAATAAATTTTATCATTTCTTTTCATAATAAGATTTTAATTACATTACATAATCCCAATTCACAAAACACATTTAGATAAAATATAATTATTACAACATATTCCAAGAGCATCATATGAAGATGCCTCCTTGGACAATCAGAGTCACATATTTGGCATTTAATACGAATAGCCATTACAATGCAAAAGCAGAATCAAAATACAGTGGAAAATAGATATATAGCTCATACTTACAAGATTTCCTCCTGTAAGAAGCTTATTCATCTAAAGAGAACTTAAAAAGCCCTTACTCTTGATCTACTCAAATGTGTACCCAAGAGTTTAAAGGGAAAACAAAAACTTCGAGTCGGATAAAAAGTCTAGTGTGAATAATAATCTACCACCTCAAACCAATAGATATCTAAAGAAACCACGCTGTTGTGTAGAACGCGTTCCCTTCACTAGTACCCAATTACTTATCTTAAACAAATATTATGCTCTCGCATCCACAATGGTTATAAAAAATATATATTATCGTATGTAAACATTCTATGTATATTGGGTTACACATACCTCATTTATTAGACCACCCATCTAAGTTCTTATTGACTATCTGTCTTATATTCATATGGACTACCCATCCCATATTTTATTTTACTTAAACTAATATGCACTACCCATATCATATTTTATTTTACCTAAACTAATGTGGACTATCCATGTCACATTTTATCATTTAAACTGATGCAGACTATCCATCCCACATCTCATAGATTTCCTTGGATAACTACGAACCCATATATCAACCAATTAGAAACTATCCATCTCTAACATGATGTAGACTATCCATCATACATCCCATAGTTTCCTAGGATGACCATGAACCCATTACTTGGCCATTTAATTCATTTTATCCATGTGTTTTCATTTATCTTATGTTACCCACGTGTTTAACTTTACTCCATATTACCTACATGTTTAACATTAATCCATGTTATCCACATGTATAACTTTACTCTATGCTACCCATATGTTCACATTAATCCATGTTATCCACATGTATAACTTATTTCTATTGGTGCCCCCAATTAATTTAATTTTTCTTAATTATTTAAATTTCATGGTATGTTATCCACATGCATAACTTATTTCTATTGGTGTCCTCAATTATTTTAATTTTCCTTAGTTATTTAAATTTCATGGTGACATACATTGGTAACCCCAAAGAATTCCATGTCAAACTCATTAAGGTATACTTTTTATCCCTAAGGTTCGAAGTTAAAACCCCAAAATAAGCTCGATGTGTATTAGCGTTGACATCCATAATTAAAGTCCTTGCAATCATTTTCTTAATGATGTATGGTTAATACCCTTAACTCATAATTTATATAAGGAAACCATCTCTTTATATTTTCAAAGTTTAATGCCATTTGTAAATCCCTTTTTCTATTGCCATTTACATGCATGAAAATGATATAAGGTTTATCGCTTTCAAAGCATCATAGTTTGATCAACATCGACATCATATCATGTCAATGTAAAAGCATAAGGCTTTCTGCCTAAAACTCGAAGACTAAACATATATCATCATGCCTCGATGACAATGAAGTCATCGATCCTTATGATACATAGGTTATCCACCTATTTAAAAAAAAACTCAAAGATAAGTTAAAAGCATTGACAAACCTCGATATCAATTTTAAAAGCGGTATAGAGTAACTCGATGATAAGTTTAAAAGTGGCATTGACAAGGCTCAATGACAATAAAAAAAGGCTCAAAGACTATTTAAATCATTAGGCTCGACAACATGTTAAAAGCGGCAAAAGGATAGGCTCGATAACCATCTGGGTCGGCGAGGCAAAAATGTTGAGTAGTATATATGGCAGCATGCTTTCTAGTATAAAACACGGCATGCATGCGCCTTGATATGCCTATATCGATGACTATCTATCTATCTCTATTACTATAACCTCGACGAGGTTCAAAACTAATCCATTTCATGTCAAACTCGTTGACATCATATGCATTGCTTTGTTCTACGTTGATGACAATGAAGTTTGTTGAGACGTGGCTCGACATGGAAGAATAGTAATTAACTTAAAAACTTTCCAATTTGCTATAAAAGCAGTATTTTTTCCACCAAATCTCTATAATTTGTTAGAAATTCATTGGCCAATAAAAACTTTATTAATTTCTTTACTCAAAATATGCTGCACTCTATTTCCAAGATCCAAAATATTTTTTCAAATAATTAATTGCTAACCATAACTAATTGAACTTTTATATGCATACTCTAGCATAAATAATTCTACTTAATTCAAAATTACATGGGAAAACTCCAAAAAATTCACATTAATTCCAAAGTTATATTTCTTTTGACATATAAAGTACTCGGGTCCAAAACCCACATTTAATTATCCAAGGTGTAAATCTTAGGCTTCACCTTTAGATAATTATTACTTTATTTATTTTACATTCACCATGTTAATGAAGTTTAAATCTTATAAATGCTACATCTAATCTCATTATATTTTCATTATGTTACTTAAAATTTAGATCTAATACATGTTATATGAATGTATGTTCATCATGATACTATAATTAGATCCTACATTTGCTACAACTGTGATGACCCGGATTTCAGCGCTCAAAAATTGACATCCATACTTCACCCGTATTCGAATGCCGCAGATTCAAACGTTGAAATTCGATTCGCCGAAGCTTATAACAATATTAGGTGATAACAACACAGCGGAAATAGAAAAGAATAATTTTATTGATACACCACAATTGATACAATATGAAGTGATCAACATTATCAAAAATATATACAACAGCAGAAAACAAAGCAGCAACAGCAGCAGAAAGATAACATCTTCTATGCCAAGCTCCAAAGATTCCAAACCAGAATCGAGAACCACCATCATGTTGAAGTTAAGCAAGCTCGGTGCACAATGCGATTGCCAAGCCAAAGACTCCAAAGACTACCAATACACCTACTAGCTGACTATCCGATAACCTGACTCTATGCTGCCCGGTGGTAAATTATGGGCACCTAGAGTTTAGAAAGGAAACAATAAACTCCAGTTCAGTCATGGGACTAGTATGAGCAAACAAAACAAGTTTATCTTTAACAAAAACAAGCAAAAGAAATAAAAAGAAATTCGCTATGCTTTTTGGAAAATGAAACTACCATAAGGCCTCCCGCCACACACACAATGCAATCGCACACTTGGAAGAGATTTCTCCTTATGATAGTCAAACATGCTTGATATGCTAAAATCCTTTTGATATTATTATTAGTGTGTAATGTAGAAAACATTTCGAAAATATAATATTAATCTTAGCCAGCATACTACCATTATAGTATACCTACTATAGCTACCATGTTTAATGGCAGGTTACCACCATGCTGCAAGGCAGGTTATACAACTAAAACCGTACATGGCTCGTATTGTTTTGTTTGGATTTCCAAAAAATGATCAGGCTAAGGAACTTCCTTTATCCGAATGGGTACGCCTTTGGAGGGACGCCCCGAGAACTTAACCAGCTCTCTACCAACACAAGACCGGGTTACCTCTATAACTAGGCAACTAACTGTCACGAGTATGCCATCCCCCAGTCGTCACCGACCTTTATCCGAGGATCCTCAACACCAACAAATTCCAACAACCATATAAGTTAAATATCTGGGCTCCATACCGTGATACCACTTTTTATCCGGAAGGAAATGCACATACTCTAAGGGGCGTGACCCATGTAACCTTGCCGCATCCTTCCTATTTCGACCATTTCCGGGGTGTGAGGTTCGATGAAGTCTCGTCCCAAAAAGCTACGGTTTTCACAAAAGCCATGCTTCGATCAACCAATGATCAGCACTTAGCATGCCACATTATTAAATTGGGAATATATCACTAGTAAATATCAACTACATAACCTCTGAGCTCGTACGTCTCAGAGAAGGGTGCTAAGCTAAGAGAATAAATTCTTCGCCACCAAATAAAAATGTATTTGATAGAAACCAGCTTTATATCTCAAGGTGTAACGTCAGACATACATCCATACAAGTCCATCCTGGGTCTGAACGGAACCGAAGGCATTTTGAAAGAAGCCCTTGCAAATTCGGTATCCACAATCCCGACCGGACTCCCCATCACACATGGAGATCTCTATACCGGAGCAACTCCATGTAGAGACATTCGACAGGTAATCCTTTTGTTCTCGAAAATACCTGGTCTTCACCACCGTCTTCAATTGCTATCCATTTCGTCGTATCATTTATTTGGAATGGGTTTTATGACATAAAGTCCTCCCTCGGCTAAACCGAATAATGAGCTCTTATTTTTAAAAAGCATATGGATATATTGGGATCTTAGTTAAGTCACAACCTTTTAGCCCAAAACCTTTCTTTTGAATGGTTTAGACAAATTTCAAATTTTAATCTTTTAAACAAAAGATTCACCTTTAAGATCCTCTTCGATTTGAAAACAAGGTTCACCAATCTTTAACAAAGATTCATTCATAACTTTCAAAACTATATCCATTTCAAATTTAATTTACCCACAAATCAAAATCCTTTCAACAAAATTTGGTAATTCTTTCCTATATGAAAGCTGTTACCATTTGAAAACAAAGGCTTTTCGTTTCGGGAAAATCCGATTAAATTTGCACAAGTTATAGCCTTTTAAAAGTATAGATTGGAAAAACAGCGAACTGTCGTACACCCGGCAAGTTCTACTTGAGTTAAATTCAAATTTCCAAAAATAATTTTTATTTCAAAACTACCATTTCAAAAGTTTTCCATAATCAACCCAATTACACTTCCAAACCATTTTGGATTCAAATTCAACTTTTAAATTCTTTCCACCATTTTGAATAAAATAATATTAAATTCAAAATTCCCGTTATTTAACCAATTTCCTGTGAGATCCATATTTGTGTGAGTTTTTTGTGTAGTCCAGGGGTTTCACGGGCAACAATAAAATATCACAACCATCACAAAATCCAAGCACAATAATATCAATAAGCGGTATAATCCTATAATGCTTATCTTTCATTCACATATAAACAAGCAAATTCATCACAAATAATTAAATCACAGTTCACAGCTCAATTCAAAACAATCATATCATAGAACATCACACATCAGGGATATCAAACAATTTAAGGCATTCAATATAATTCAATCATCCATAAGCAAGATCAATTAATCACCTGATTATAATTAATTTAAACCAAATTAATTACTTAGAATAAATAACTAATCTTGGTTAATTAACATTTATTAATTACAAACAATTTGATTAATTAATGAAATTAATAAATCAACCTTAATTATCCATCTTTATTAGTTATCCTTAATTATCCTTAATTAACCTTAAGTTAATTACATAAATTAATTAACCTTTAATTATTAATTAACTAACCTTTAATAAATCTCATTAATTAATTAACCCTTTATTTACTTTTATTAAGTAATTATCTTTTAATCGCTTAATTAATTAACCTTTAATCATTAATCAATTATCCTGTATTCATAAATTAATTAACTTTTAATTAATTAATTAATTAACCTTTAATTATTAAAAAATTAACCTTTAATTATTTAATTATCCTCTAATTAATTTCATTAAGTAATTTACCTTTAAGTAATTAATTACCCTTAATTACTTAGATTAGTTAATCACTAATTAATTACATTAAGTAATTATCCTTTAAGTAATTATCCTTTAATTACTCACATTAATTAATTAACTCTTGATTAATTATCCCTTGATTAAGTACATTAATTAATCAACCCTTTAATTTCAAATTAATTAAGCCTTAATTAACCTTTAATTAAGTAATTATCATTAAATTTCAAATTAATGATCCTTTAATCTTAAGATAACCCATTTATCTTAATTAATTACATAATCATCATTTAAATCTTATTTTAAACAAATTAACATAATCATATCATATAATTTAACTTATACCCTTTAAGTTAATTGATAATCAAAATCATTATTTAAGATAAACCGTTTATCTTTAAAATCTTATTTAAATAACCTTGAAAATTAAATTTATTTTTAACATATGAATTAACTTGAAATTATTAAGTTAATTAAAACCATCACCTTTTAACTTCTTAATTATACTATTAAAATTTATTTTAAATAAACTTAAGAATTCATTTAAATAAAACAACTAAAACACTTGAATTTAATTAATTTAAAATAATTTATTTAAAACTTTAACTAATTCCAAAATTAGTATAAAACATTTATTATTAATTAAGAAAGTGTTTAAAACTTGATTAGATTTAAAATTTGAAAAACATATTTTATTTTAAAAATCAAAAACTGTTTCAACACGAATCCGAGACGACTTCAGGTATCAACCCGAGCCAATGCATGTTTTCCCTAAGACCTTCTTCGAGTTAAATCTCAAAACCCTCGAGTCACTTTCTTTTGCTTTTTAAACTTCAAACCGTTGTAATCACTTGTGAACAACACGAAAACAAACTCGAGCCAACAAACCAAATCCCCGAGACCAAACCCAAGGCGTATGCTTCTTCTTCAATTCCACTAATCCAGGCATTACCGTGCACACGTGCATGTGCACGAGCAACCTGACCACCTTCGATCTACACTCCGACCACCTACATGTCGGCAACGACCTCGTTGACGAACTCGACCACCCAGAACCCATGTAAATCACCTGAATCGAAATCGAGACATCGAGCACATCAGGTACCCAAAATTCGATCGCCAAAAACCATCACGTACCGCCACCACAGACCATCAGAGGCCTCGCGATCATGGCCAAAGCTCCACCATGGAACCACGATCCTATTTCTCTTGGTCATATCCAACCCAATGAATCGTCAATGATGATCCAGCATCAAAACTCACATCGACCAAATGAAGCAATTAACCCTACTTTAACGTCGTTTCGCCGCCACGGTGACCTAGAAACCCATCAATTATTTTTCCTACGATCACCAATACTCTTGCCTCCTCTAGCATCAATCACATCGATCATCACTTCACCGTTCATCGGAAATTGACAAATAAACAAAATTCGATCATCTCAGGAATTCTCTACACTCACAATACTGAAAATCATAATTTCTCTATCTAAATTCATCATTTTACAATACGATTCTGTTTAGATAATCAAAGCCTGGAATTGTGAACATTGGTTTTCGACATATATTTGTTTTTACTATAATTTCTTATTTTTCAGAATATTTACTAATTATAAATACCTGAAACCATTTTTTTTTACAATTGAGATCTTATTAATTTGAACACATTTTGTTTAAACATCCAAGCCTAAAAAGGATTATGGGATGAGATCTTGAATTTTGAACGGGTTTGAAAACCTGTAACTAACAGCAGGGCCATATACTCATATGTACAAATATGCACACTCATCATTTACATATATACAGACATGAAATGATAATTTACATCCAAACAAATCTTTTCCACAACATATTTCAAGTATGAAATCAAGATATAAACTGATTCTTGGATTTTTTTTAAAGGGTAGTTTACTCATGGTGTTTTAAAGCAAAGAATAGGTTCTAGAACTTTGAATTTGGAATGATCTTGATCTATACTGGATTTTTGAAACTGAAGCTGTTAATTGTTTGATATTTGAATCTCTTTCAGGTTTGAGATGCTTTAATACTTTTTTGGTTTTGTTTCAGGTTTGAATTCTAAAAAACCGAGAACTTGATTTTGTTGAACTTCTTTTATTGTAGCTTTTAATATTTGCTCGATTCCAGTTTCAAAAACTTAGATCTTTACTTTGGTTTATGAAATCTGGAAGTGGATCTTTGCTTTTGATTTGAGTTTGTAATTGTTTGTTTTTATTTCTTTTATCTGGTTTTGTTTCTAGATTTTAGTTTGCTTTGTATTTTACTTAGTTTTGAACAAAATGAGAAAAAAGAAGTTAGTGATATTTATAACTTTGATTTCCTTTTATTATTTTTAAAAAAATGAAAGAAAATTTAAAACATGACATTTGTAATTCGCATGCAAAGATGATTACACTTGTTAATCTCATTATCTTACACTTTTTAGTTTTCACATTATATGGTTTACACATGTAATCTACATGGATTTATGATTCTCAATATGTTTATAAGTTTTTATATTATATTTTCTATTTTAATAAATGCATTTCTTTTTATATTTACATTTCATATATATACAAACTATATTTTATCTATGTACAATTTTAAAAGAAAGTATACTAAACATTTTTATCAAATCTTATTTTAATTAAAACTATTATACCTTTAAATAAATATTTATCTATATACATTTCCTTTTATAAATGTTTATATAACCTTAAAGAAAATGATTTCAAAATCTAATTATACCTTAATAAATAAATAATATATATGTGTGTGTATTTAGAATTTAGTTCTTAAATAGCTTTTTGAAAAATTATTATGTTAAATTTCAAATACAACTTCCAAATTGTAATGTATATACATATATATATTAGAAAACAAATTTTTATTAATTTTAAAATATAGAGTTTTCAAATCCAATATATTTTTCAAAGTATTTATTTTTGAATTCCAAATCATATTCTATTTACAATCCGTTTATATATATATAAATAAACACTTATCTCATTTATTATGGAAAAATTCAAATTAATTCACAATTTAGTCTAAAAATTTATATTAATTACCGATTTAAATTTGGCTTAAAACTGGGATCATTACAACAACTTTTTCATCATATGTTTATATTATATGTATAGTTTAGATCTAATTCATTTCACAACGTATTTATTTATGCCTATTGTCTAATTTAATATTGGTATTATTTTAGAAATAATTATTTTAAACAAAGGTAAACGAACGAACGAACAATTTTTCATTGGAAACTAATTTTAATTAGTTAATGTATCTTGCATCTCATTATATACACAAATATAAACTATATATGTAAATTATTTATAGTCACTTTGGAGATTGAATGCATGTTTAACATATTTCTTGTTTTGAAAATAATTTTTGGTTGTTATTAACATCTATTTAAAAGTTGTTTCAATTAAAAAACTTAAGTGGACTTTTGTGCAAAATATCATAAACCCTCTGAATCCATTTTAAGTTAAAGTAGATTTTAATTTATCATCTTAATTTTAAAACGTATAATATATTATAAAGTTTTTATATATATATATAATTTTTATTTAAAACATAGATTGTAGTTATTCATATATGCATACATACATGTATTTGAGTGTTCAAATTGTTTCGGAATAGCATTGAAGATAAATAAATGAAAGAAGATAACTCCATCGCCTTTTCCTCTCCTTATTTTTTTCCCACTTTAGCATAATTTATTGTCATTTCGAATATACATAAACTTTTGATTGGTTAAAATAATTTTATAACATATTATATATAAGTAAATATAAGTAAACTGTATATACATATATCGTTATTTCATATAATTTCAAAATAAACTACGGACGACATAAACATATATAAAGGGTGAATGTGTCCATTGCGGTGTAACTCCTAAAACCCATTTACGTACACATTAACAATGTACACTACTTATATATTGCACTTGTACTATACACACATGAATGTATTTGATACATTCATTATTATATATTTAAATTCAACTTAAATTAAAAGGTCCTTTTAAACAGTTTATCTAAAATAAAATTTTATTTAAAACCTCATTAGATTAGATCTAAAAATCTTTTAGACTTCATAGGCCCAGTAGATCCAAAATTGGATTATTATTTTTTTGAAATTTACTCTTTAACTCTACTATGGGTTGGCCCAGTTCCAACAGCCCATCTGTGTCGTTTAAAAATAGCTTACTATGAAAATAGACCGGCATTTTGGAAAAAGAATTATTTCATTAAACTTTTTGACAATATGCTTCTGTTATCTAGTCTTACAGGTATGTCCTATGAAAAATTATTAGTGGCAGCCTTTTGCCTAATATTGCATGACACTACTCGACCATGGCTAACAATGGCATGACACAACTTGACCGTGTCTTACAAGTTAGATGTATCTAGGTCTTTATCATAGCATGGCACTACTTTACTATGGCTAACATTTTTAACATATCTAGGTTTTCATTATTACATGTACTACTCAACCATGGCTAACATATTTGTCATTTCTAAGTTTTATCATTGCATAGTACTTGTCTAACAACTTTATCACATTCATGTTTTATCATTGCATAGACCTGCTCGGCCATGGTTGACATCTCTATCACATCATAGTCCTTATCCTTGCATGGCACTATGAGGCCATGGATTTTCATTCTAAAATACTAAACTTTCATTATTGCATGGTACTTCTCTACTATGGCTAACCAATATTAAAACTCATACCTGCAGTAGCCTTGTGTTGCTATATGGATTTAACTGCTCTATATTCCAAATCCAGGAATTAAATTGCCATCTGGTCCCATTAGTCTATATGCATATAGAGGAGTTTTTATTTGAGAAAAATGTGTCATTCTTTAAAATAGAGGAGAGCACACATGAATATATATATATATATATATATATACATATATATATATATATATATTCCAAGACAAGATGTTGCCAACATGCCTGGCAGGTAACTAATCTAAGTACAAAAATCAAAGGAAAAACTCAGGTACCCCTAAAATGAGTTTCGGCATGGCCACTTCCCATTACACCCCAATACAGAGCTTTGGCATGGATACAAATATAAAGGAATTATATCATAAATTATAAGGGGTCCTTACCAGTTCGGACTGAAAGGTCCATCTGTTGGATCCTTTATATTAAACATTATATTAAACATTATCTTAAACAAGATCTCCTCTTTCAAACTTTTGAGGATCGAACACGTTGATTATGCTATCAATTCAGATTTAGAATGTATCGTGTTGCTCTCATAGTAGCTCGGTCCTTGAGTTTGGACAAGAAATTTAATGACTTGTTTCATAGCTCTTTATTTTGCTAACCATTGTAATATAATCTTAGGTGAAAGGCTATCTCAAGCTCTACTGGAATCATGGTTTCATAGACATATACTAAAGAGAATAGGGTTTGCCCCCATCGAAGTCTTTAAGCTTGTTTTGTAAGCTCATAATACAGAAGGCAATTCTTTTGCCCAGTTTCCTTTGGATTTCGTTAACCGCTTTTTTAGGAAGGTTTTTTAGTTTTGTTGGCAGCCTCTACGAAATCATTGGCTTGCGGATATGCTACTGAAAGAGCCCTCAATTATTCCATAGTCTTTTTAGTATTATGTAAACTCTCAGCTTTCGAATTGTGTGCCATTGTCAGTTATGATCTTGTATGAAAGACCAAATCTAGTAACAATATGCTTTATGATAAATTTGACCACTTGATGCATCACTATAGTTATAAGGGGCACGACTTCGATGCATTTTGTAAATAATCTATGTCCACGATTGTAAAGTATGTCCTCCTTTCGCAGTTGGAAGAAATCAATGTCTAGACATCGAAGGGCCATGGACATACCACTAGGGTTAGCTCGCTTGGTAGAGCTATCAGAACCTTTGCATATAATTGGCATTTATCACATTTGTTTGCATGCACATATTCATTTTGATTCATTATAGGTCAAAAGATGCCTTTTTTGAGTACCTTCTTGGTTAACTTATGTCCTTCACAATGGTCCTACATACGTGATCATAAGATTCTTCTAATAGTTTCTTGCCATCGGCAATGATCACATGCTGATAGTAGGTGGATGCATAGCTCCATTTGTAAAGTACTCTATCTCAATAGTAAAATTAAGAGCATAATACTTAATACGTCTAGCTTTGGAAAAATTCGAAGGTAAAACATTTTCAATTAAATATTGAATATATGGTGTCATCCAGCTTTCTTCAGCCACTGTTGGCTATGAGGTTTAGGTTCGAGCAGCTTGAGCTCGAGTTATAACTTGAACTTTCTCTAGCACATGTTGTAGGTTTCTCAAGAATCTCTACCGGAATAAATTTGTATTCTTAAACATCATAGGATCTTGCATATTTAGCTAGTGCATTTGCAATCACATTTCAGTCTTAGGGGATTCTTTCTATATTGTAGCTTTTAAAAGTGCCTAGTAAATGCTTTACTAGTTTTGCAGATAAATAAAGTCTTAGATCTCGTGCTAAACAATTTTTGAGAACTTGATTGATAGTTGAGAGTCACTATATACTCTGAACTCAGAAATGTTGGTGGAAATAGCCATCTTCAAGCCGATCTCATCTCGTCACCAAAAGATAATTACAAGGTGACTATAGCACATTAGAGTTATATATTTGAGTTTTAAAATGGGGTTGTTACTCATAGCCAATTCTTGCCCATTGCTCATTGGAGGCTCCATTAACATAAAGTTTCCATAAAAGTCGCTTGGCTTTTTCACCTTTAAGATCTCGGTATCGAAACCTTTACATTCAAAAATAAAGTCAGCCAGTATTTTCCTTTAGTAGAAGTACTAGGAACATAAAAGATGTCATATTGTCTAAGTTTTATAACCCATTTGATCAATCTTTCTAAGGTCTTAGATTTGCTGAATACTAGCTGGAAGGACTAGTTATTGAGAACTTTAGTTGGATGGGATTGAAAATAAGGTTGTTCTTTTCTTGTTGTATATATTAGACAATAAGCTAGCTTCTCAATGACTAGATAATGCTTCTCAATCAGGTTGGGCCTTTTATTAACAAAGTAAATGGGATGTTGAACCCCGTTGTTGTCTCAAACCAGTGTTGAGCTTATTGCTTGCTCTGAAGTAACTAGATAAAGAAAGAGATCTTCGTTTATCGGCCTAGATAAGACCAGAGGCTTACTAAAATGATTTTGTAAATCTTCAAATGCTTTTAAGCATTTTGGGGTTAACAAGAAGTTGGTGTGCTTCTTGAGAAAAATAAAGAAAGGAATATATTTGTCGGTTGATTGGCTTGTGAACTGTTAAGGGTTGTGAGCTTTCCATTCAAACTCATTAGTTCTTTGCCATTGATCGGCACTTTCATATCGGTAATAGCTTCTGTATGTTTAGGGTTGACTTCTATCCCTCATGTGCTTACTGTGGAGCCTAGTAATTATGTAAATTGACTTCCAAAAGAACGTTTCTGAGGATTAAATTTCATGTTATATTATTATATTTCAAAAGAATCTCAAACATCTCGGATGGGTCCAAAACTTGCTTTCAGATAGTTTGGATTTTTCAGGCATATCGTCAACGTATATTTCCATGTTTCAGCCTATCTATTTTGCAAACATTCAATTGACCAATCTTTATACATGGCTCTGACATTCTTAAGACGGAAAGGCATTACTTGTAGCAGAATTGTCCCATATTAGTGATGAAGCTTGTATGTTCTTAATATGGTTTAAACATTAGGATTTTATAGCTAGAGTATGAATTTATAAATAAATAAGTTAATGTCCACTGGTGACATCAACCAACTAATATATTCTCCGTAAAGGAAAACAATCCTTACAAGCATTGTTTAAGTCAGTAAAATATATGCAATTTCTCACTTGTCATTTAGTTTCTTTACTAATACTGAATTTGTGATCCATTTAGGGTATTGGATTTCTCTTATAAGAAATTTTCTCAATAACTTCTCAACCTCTTCTTGAAGTGTAACATATCGAATCTTGTCTAAAGGTCTACATTTTTGCCTCATGGTTGGATGCTTGGGGTCAATATTCAAGCAGCGACATATAACTGAAGGGTCTATTCTGAACATATCATCATAGAACCATGCAAATCCATTAAAGTATTTTGGAAAAATGATATAAATTCCTCTTGAACTAATGAATGAAGATAGTTCCTAATTTTAACAATTTTAGTTTGGTACGTTGAGTCGATGTATATTTCTTCAAGAGTCTCAATTGCTTTAGCTTTTTCAGTCTCAATTCTTGGATATAATTCAAGTTAAATGTCTTTCATTAGGTTCTTCTTCTATTATGTAAGTGCACTTCCTCTTTGAATTCAAAATTTTACTACTTTGTCCAAGTTGAATATCAATAAACCATTTTCAACAACAAATTATTTTGACATGTTTTCCGATGGTGGTGTCTCCGCATCTTAGTGTAATCCTTTTTTTTTATTTAGTAGCTTCAGGGTTACTATAACTACTAGATCTTTTAGCTTCATGTTCAATGAGAGTCTCTTTTCCACGTGAGTCTGTAAACTGAATCAATTGCACCACTTAGCTTTTCCTCTTAACACTGAAGGGACTTAAAATTTCTGTAGGTTCAATACCACTTATATACACTAAATTTTTATCTTTATTAACCTTTTTTAAATTTTCCTAATACAATTATCTCAAGACCTAGTGGTCTCCATTAACACATCCATCGCCATTCTCGGTGGGCAACTTCAATAACAAGTGATTTATTAAAATGTAGTCGTCGGTGGCATCAAGAGCTGGTCATCCGAAAAAGGCATTAAAGATGGAAGGTGCATTCATAAAAAAAGACTGTCCCAAAAAACTTAAAGAAAAAACCGGAGCCAACCTTGACTATAAGACTGCATTCCCCGAGTGAAATGGCTCCACCATCATTAAACCCATAAATGGGTCTGGGCTTGGTTTGTGGATGCTCTCGAGTAGGTCCATTTTATTTGATGCATACTTAAAGTTATATTTATGAAAACTCTATTATCTACCATATTTTTGTAACTAAAAGTCCTATTTGAGTAGTAATAATCATAGGACCATTGTTAGGATGATAGATACTCTGCTTATCAATGTCCCCGAAATGGACCCTCGGCTCGGTCCTTCTTACTTTCTCTGACCTACCCACTTCAAACATAGTTACTTTTTCCCCTCGAGATAGTTACATTTTCCCCTCGAGCCTCATTGATGTACTTTTTTCAGCTACTATTATTAGGTTCGGCCATGTGCGCACCTCCTAAAATTGTATTGGTGAAGTATATCAACACAGGTAAAGATATCAACGACTGTACAAATTGTTGCAAATTTTCAGGCTCTACGATGTTGTTCTCCTTGCACACTCTTGTTTCTAAAAAATTCATTAAGTTTCCTTCCCTTACAATCCTGTTGATGACTATCTTCAACAATCTATAGTCCTTGGTCTAGTGTTCATTATGTCGGTGATATGAACAATATGCACCTCCTCGATTGGGTTCATATTGACTAGATTTTATTTTTCCATTGGATATTTAATTCGTTCTTGACTAAAAACATAAATTTGATAGTATGAGTGGGTTAGGGGAAGGCTCTCCATAACCTAAAATTTTGTTCTCAGTTTCTTGGCCAGATTAAAGCTTCCGTCGTCATCATTCCACTGTCTGTCTTTTCATAAAACATGCACAAACACATCGATTCTAATATCCTCCAATCTCTGTAAATGTACTTATTCGATGATGTACATTCTTTCCCCACTAAATCTCTTAAAATGGAGGTTGTTCCACCACCGCGAGGTAATAGCAATAAGTTTTGACTCCTTATATATTCCCTTCACCATAGTGGTCATATGATTAAAACTTCTACAATACTTTAAGAGAATCTCCTTTCCTTTGTTGGATATTAGCAAACAAACTGACGCAACATAGGAAGAGAATTCGACGATGTAAATCGAATCCGTCCAGGATCACACACGATTAGCGGAAATAATCGGTGAATCGTTGATAAATCGATGAATTTAAGAATACCGTAAGGCCCAAATCCGCTGATCATGAAGATACCGGACTTTAGCAATCTTCGACACGTTGATCGCGCACGATACCGTGAGAGAAGATCTTCAATTCTTCGAACGTTGATCAAGCGCACTTGATTCCGTGAATTGGCTTCAACAATCGTTGATTCGAGCGCACTCAAATATCCGAAAGTGGAGATAGGAGATTACACTCAACTACCAATTTAATGGAGGCACGAAGCTTCACAAACAAATTTTTTTTCCAAGTTCAACAACCACTACAAATGACCCAACACGTCTATTTATAGACTACACATCACAACACAGTACTCACGACCTGCAGGCAGTCGACCTAACAACCGCGACCTTACATAGGTCGTTAACAACCTAACAAAGACAACACAATACCAACTTCACGCGTTACAGCACAAGACATAACATATTTACAACACAATGACCTAAAGTACAACTCACGCGACCTAAAACCAACGACCTAAACAAAACAATCAGCGACTTAAGGAATCTTGTTCGCGACTTAGGAATTGGCAGTGACTTTACTTCGTTCACGACCTAAAAGGAGTACGGTACCGAGTTAGAGAGGAGCGGCATAGGTCGTTCACCTACTGGAGTATCTCGCATGCGACCTAAGGAGGCAGACGAGCTAAATTGGAACGACCTACTGGAGCTCGTAGCTCGTTCACGACCTTGGGGGGGGGGGAATTTGTGGTAGGGTTTTGTTTGCTCGATTGAAAGTGGAAGAGTTGCGAAGGTCGTTCGCGAGCTAGGCTGGAGGAGCGATCTGGAGAAGGTCGTTCGCGACCTAGGCTGCGGCGATTTCGATTTGATCGAATTGAGGTATGCGCTTCATCATCCTCCCCTTATTGGAAAGAATTCATCCTCGAATTCACACTCTCATCGTCTTCGATAGGTTCCTCCTCATAATACGGAATTAAGTGTTTGACATTGAAAACATCAAAAGTATGAACATCTTCCGGCAACCTTAACTGATATGCATTATCATTGATCTTCTTTATGATTTCTAAAGGACCAATCTTTCTAACAGCTAATTTGTTGTAAGTACCAACAGGAAATCGATCCTTGGTCAATACTGCATATATAAAATCTCCTTCTTTGAAGACAACACTTCTTCGTTTCTTATCCTCCATTTGTTTATACTTGTCATTCGTCTTCTCCAATCGTTCCTGAACAATTCTATGACATTCTGTCAATCCATCAACAAAATCAACAGCCCGCTTAATTGTCCCCTTCGGTTGTGGCACTATTGTCAAATCCAACGGCCCCTTTGGTAAGCTTGAATATACAATTTGAAATGGACTGAAACCCGTACTACGGTTGATAGCATTATTATGAGCAAACTCCGCTTGACTTAACTTCACATCCCAACTTTTCATATTATCCTTCACAAGACACCGTAATAAATTCCCCAGCGATCTATTAACCACCTCCGTTTGCCCATCAGTTTGCGGATGGTAAGCGCTACTAAAATTCAGCTTCATTCCGACCATCTTCCACAAACTCAACCAAAAATGGCTTAGAAATCTAGTATCCCGATCAGAAACAATAGATTCAGGTAGCCCATGTAGTCGATACACCTCTTTAAAGAATAATTGAGCAACTCGGACGGCACCAGCTATTTTCTTACAGTCTATGAAGTGTGCCATTTTTGAAAACCGGTCCACCACAACATATATAGAGTCATTTCCCCGTTGAGTTCTTGGCAAACCCAAAATGAAATCCATGCTGATATCAACCCATGGTCTGGAAGGCACAGGTAATGGCATATACAATCCCGCATTTGTAGCTGTCCCTTTCAAAACTTGACAAACATGACATTTCTGAACAAACTTTTCAACTTCTTTTCTCATTGACGGCCAAAAATAAGATTGAGAAATCAACTGCAATGTACGATCTCTACCTACATGGCCTTCTTCATGTAATTCCTTCACAATTTTCATCCGTAAACTGCAATCTGGTACGCACAATCGATTCCCCTTAAATAAGAATCCATCTACCAACACAAATTCATAAGTACTCCCATCCTTGACTTTCTCAACAATCTTCGTAAAGTAAGGATCTTCTTCAAACAACTCTGGCAATAGTTCAAATCCTGTCACTTCAGCTTTCATCGTCATCAACAAATGATTCCTCCTGCTCAATGCATCTGCTACATGGTTCGTCACCCCTGATTTGTGCTTTACAACAAAAGTAAACAGTTGCAAATACGCGACCCATGAAGCGTGCCTAGCTAAAATTTTGTCCTGTCCTTGCAAATGCTTCAAAGCTTCATGATCCTTATAGAGAACAAACTCTTTCTGAAACAGATAATGTCTCCAGTGCTTCACAGCTTGAACAATCGCGTAAAACTCCACATCATAAGTGCTATATTTCAACTTGGCT
Source organism: Allium cepa (assembly GCA_030765085.1). Lineage (NCBI taxonomy): Eukaryota > Viridiplantae > Streptophyta > Magnoliopsida > Asparagales > Amaryllidaceae > Allium > Allium cepa. Next base: position 111,224,134 of record CM060928.1, on the reverse strand, counting down.
CCAGACAACTTCTCACTGAAATAAGCAACTGGTCTTCCACTCTGACTCAATACTCCACCAATCCCATCCTTCGACGCATCAGAATGTAATTCAAACAACAACTGAAAATCCGGCAAAACTAGAATTGGTGCTGACGTTAAAAGTGTCTTAACCTTCTCAAAAGCTAACTCTGCTTCCTCTGTCCACATGAACTTCTTTCTCTTCATGCAATCGGTTACAGGTGCCATCACACTGCTAAAATGTGGAATGAATCTTTGATAAAAAATACCAATCCATGGAAGCTCCTCACTTCAGTAATTGTCTTGGGTTGTGGCCAACCCCTGACAGCTTCCACTTTACTTTCATCCACATGAATACCCTCCTTCGACAAAACATATCCCAGAAATAAAACATTGTGCGTCATAAACACACACTTCTTCATTGCTGCATAGAATTGCTCATGCCGTAGAATTAATAGTACTTCTCGCAAATGTTGGACATGCTCTTCCATACTCTTCCATACTCCCACTATATGTCAAAATATCATCAAAGTAAACAACTACGAACTTCCCAATAAATGGTCTGAAAACCTGGTTCATCATTCTCATAAAAGTACTAGGAGCATTTGACAAGCCAAACGGCATCACCAGCCATTCGTATAGACCCTCCCTAGGTTTAAAAGCAGTCTTCCACTCATCACCCGGTCTAATACGAATCTGGTGGTATCCACTCTTCAAGTCAATCTTCGAGAACACAACAGCCCCACTCAACTGATCAATCAAATCATCGAACCTCGGCATAGGAAACCTGTATCTCACAGTAATCTTGTTTAGAGACCGACTGTCCGTACACATCCGCCAAGTCCCATCCTTCTTCGGTACCAATAAGGCTGGCACTGCACAAGGACTCAAGCTCTCCTGAACACGCCCTTGTTCTAACAACTCATCCCCCTGCCTTCTCAGTTCCTCGTGCTCCTTTGGACTCATCCTGTAGTGTGGTCAATGCGGCAATACGGCTCCTGGAACAAGATCTATTTGATGTTGTATGTCCCGCAATGGTGGTAACTCCTTTGGCATCTCTTCTGGAAATACATCTTCAAACTCTTCCAACGCCGGCTTTACTTATTCAGGAATTTCAAAAGATTCGGTAGCTTCATGTCCAATCAACAAGAACACCTCTGGACTCTCCTCTACTTCTACAACAAACTCCTTCAAAGTCTTCAGTTCCTCAATCTCTTCTGACTTGCTTTCTCCTTGCTATCTCTTTTTCAGAACTAAAATGATCTTAACACCTTCAAACATAAAGCTGTAGCTATTGGTTCGACCATCATGTTGCACTGCTCGGTCATACTGCCATGGTCTTCCCAAAAGCAAGGTACAAACATCCATCTCCACCACATCACACCAGATCTCATCTTTATACTTCTTCCCAATAGAAAATGGAACATGAACTCGCCTATCCACCTTCACCTCTCCCCCTTTTCTCAACCACGCTAACTTGTAAGGATTTGGATGCTTCTTCGTCTTCAACTTCAACTTTCTCACAGCTTCGGTAGAAATGATATTATCACAACTTCTCGCGTCAATCACAAATTTACACACCTTTCCTAGTATAGTGCATGTCGATTGAAAGATATTACTCCTCAACCAACTAGCCTCTTCTTCCTGTTTCGGTGTCAAACATGATCTCCTCAACATTAGATTACATCCTTCGTCACCCAACGCGATATCCTGTTCATCCACTTCAACTGGACTAGAATGACCTTCATCAACATCCTCGCCTTCCCATTTTGCAATCATAGTTCGCCTCTTTGGTTTCGAACATTCATTGTTCTTGTGGCCAAATTCTTGACAGTTAAAGCACTTGATACTATTGTTGACCTTGGTCTTTGCTACCTCATTGACAACCGGTTTAGTAACAGCCTTTGAAACAGTAGTATTGGTACTAGCTCCCTTCACTTGATTGTTGGAATTTGTAAACACACCACCTCCTCGTCTTCCCTGCTTCTCCTAAGCCAACGCTTTCTAGTGCGCTTCAGCCACAGATCTAGGGTCAAACATATTTACCATGTCCTGGATCTGGATCCTCAACCCTCCAACAAATCTAGCGGTCAGCTGTTCTTCCGTCTCCATGATATCATTCCTAGCAATCAGTTGATAAAACTCATCAGCATAATCATTAACAGACTTTGTCCCCTGCCTTAGATTTTGTAAACGTTGATACATAAGAGATTGATAATTGTAAGGTAAGAAAGTAGCTTTCATTAACTTCTTCATCTTCTCCCATGAAACAACCTTTGACTTTCCCATCCGTTCTCGTGTAAGTTTAGTCTTCTACCACCACGCCATAGCACTCCCTCTCAATCTCGTAGCAACCAACTTCACTCTACGATTCTCGGGAACTTCTTTGAAGTCAAAAATTTCCTCAAAATTTGAAACCCAATCCAAAAATTCCTCAGCCTGCATACCACCCTTAAACTCTGGAATTTCAATTTTCATTCCGGACTCCCATTTATGATCATACTCTGAATGATTTCTTCCTTGGCTTCGATTTCGACTATGAACACTACCACCATCAAACTCCTCATCAAAATCTGATGCATATCGTTGTCGATCATGGCCACCAACATCTCTACCACCACCATTTCTTCGATCTACATTCCTCTGATCACGATAATCCACATCTCTTCGATTTTGTTCATCAACATTCTTTTCACGATCGTCAACATTCCTACGATCATGATCTCCTCTTCTCCCCCGATCCGATTGTGGTGAAACTCTGTTTCCCCCATGACTCGATTCAGGTGAAACCCTTCTTCTACTTTGATTCATTTCGAGCATCATTCTCTCTAATCAACCAATCCCTTCATTCAACTTCTCAGTGAAACTCTTGTCGATTCGTTGCTCCATTTCATCGGCCTCTTCTCTTCCATACAAAGCATTAATATTGCGATGACGTTGAGCTCGTCTCGGTGGCATAATTGAACTTCAACAAATTCAAAAAAAATTCAAACATTTCCGATCTTTGATCCAAAATTATATGGACCGAAACTCCCAACTTGTTGTAACTTCACGATGTACACGATGAACATCAAACTTCTCAACAATTGCAAATCTGATCTCCAAACTAGAAATTCTCGAAACCCAATTCTCCAAATGACACAAACTTCTTGCGATCTAGTCTGATACCAAACTGACGCGGCGTAGGAAGCGAATTCGACGATGTAAATCAAATCCGTCCAGGATCACACACGATTAGCGGAAATAATCGGTGAATCGTTGATAAATCGATGAATTTAAGAATACCGTAAGTCCCAAATCTGTTGATCACGAAGATACCGGACTTTAGCAATCTTCGACACATTGATCGCGCACGATACCATGAGAGAAGATTTTCAATTCTTCGAACGTTGATCAAGCGCACTTGATTCCATGAATTGGCTTCAACAATCGTTGATTCGAGCTCACTCGAATATCCGAAAGTGGAGATAGGAGATTACACTCAACTACTAATTTAATGGAGGCACGAAGCATTACAAACAAAAATTTATTCCAAATTCAACAACCATTACAAATGACCCAACATGTCTATTTATAGACTACACATCACAGCACAGTACTCACAACCTGTAGGCGGTCGACCTAACAACCGTGACCTACGACCTTACATAAGTTGTTAACAACCTAACAAAGACAACACAACACCAACTTCACGCGTTACAGCACAGGACATAACATATTTACAACACAATGACCTAAAGTATAACTCATGCGACCTAAAATCAACGACCTAAACAAAACAATCAGCGACTTAAGGAATCTTGTTCACGACTTAGGAATTGGCAACGACTTTACTTCGTTCACGACCTAAAAGGAGTACGATACCGAGTTAGAGAGGAGCGGCATAGGTCGTTCACCTACTGGAGTATCTTGCGCGTGACCTAAGGAGGCAGACGAGCTAAATTGGAACGACCTACTGGAGCTCGTAGCTCGTTCACGACCTTGGGGGGGAATTCGCGGTAGGGTTTTGTTTGCTCGATTGAAAGTGGAAGAGTTGCGAAGGTCGTTCGTGAGCTAGGCTGGAGGAGCGATCTGGAGAAGGTCGTTCGTGACCTAGGCTGCGGCGATTTCGATTTGATCGAATTGAGGTATGCGCTTCATCACAAACCTATCCTAGTTCGAGTATCTTCGGAAGCAAAGAATTGAGTCAGAAATACTATGGTTAGTTATTCCCATAAGCTTATTGAATTTGTAGGGTAATGTTGGAACCACGTTAAAGCTGGCCTAGTAAACGTTGTAGGTGAAAATCTACACGTCACTTCATCCAGGCCTGAATGGCCTACATATGAATGTCTTATAAAGAAATATTGTCTTTAGGATCGGAAGTCCATTATAAGAAAGTTTTAGAATTTGAAATCCCACTAGAAGAGGAGCTCACATGATATCTTCAGTGAAAGGTTGAATTTTTCTTACTCTCGATTCTAGATGTGAACCAGACCTTTCCACTTGTAGTTTCCGTACTTGCCCGGCTCTCGGTGATTCAACCACCATTGAGAGTAAGATTGTTAGCAAGTTCAACATAAAAAACTATATCTTCTGGTCAAACGATATTAAGCCCACGGAGGCTCAACCTTTTAGGGATTAGAGTTGGAGCCTTTTTGGGTTGACCCTCTTTAGCTATTCAAGTGGCCTCTTTTGAAATCTTATTAACAATATTTATAACAAGTTCAACATCATTTTTGTCCCAGTTCATTTGTCATTTCCTAGGATTTCATTCAGTCCTTAATGGCAACTTTCTTCCTTAATGAGAACAATAACGGTTTTCCCCACAATTTCAATTGTCTTTTTCATCTCAGCTTAGTCCAAGCACCTTGTAGTATTCTCCATAAAAGCTTGCATAATCTATCAAACTGATTCATTTGTAGCGACCGAAGGACTGCTCTTTTCAACTGCAGTAAGATTTACTGTTTTAGTCGGGGTACTAGTAGTTTCATCCTAAACTTCTGGTGATTGTAGATTCTTTCATCGAACGTATTTGATTTCATTTTCAGGTCGAAGATAGATGGAAAGCAAACGGTTTAAATCAATAGAAAAGAATAGAAGTTGAGGGCCCTCCTTTAGTGTAAAAAAATGTTTCTGTAATTTTTTGTCTGTACTAACACCGTAGATTCCAAAGATAAACTCTGAAAGCAGTAGTAGAAATAGAAAGCCGACGTGATAGGATTAGGAGTATGCCCTAGGGATAATTCTATAATTTATTGTAAATTTTAACACTGCAATAAAATTTCATTCAAAACAATATATGTTTTTCCTAATAATATATTTGTTATACTATGACACATTAATTAAATAATTAATTTAAATACAAATAGGAAATCCTTAAGTAATATATTATGTGATAATAATCACAAGGATTTGTAATCATGACAAAATTATCACAAAATTAAATAACATATTATTTTAAATATTTCTGATCAACATGTTTCGAGAAAGGATATATATACATCCGTTGAGACCAGAGTATGTAACGCTCCTTGAATGCTGGGTAATGTATCACTCATAGTTGTTGGAGGCACCAAAATGACACATGCTAATAGTTATTGGATAACTATAAATGACCCGTTCGAGAGTTTCTTGTTGGTTAATAATGACCAGGTCAAACGGGAAATCTCGAAGAAACGATATTGCATAGTTCTCTCGACTCGAGAATACTGGTGAACTTCATTACGGAAACTCGACTTTAATTATTGTTAAACCGTGGCATGTCTCCCATCGAACGAACATAATTAAAGTATAATTTAAGTCTCAACTGAGTCTATTTAGTCTCTAAAACACCGTTTGATATAATGGTTTATAAAATTTATAAATTAATATTTATGAAATATGGGTGTGTTTAGTAAAATGGAGTTGCCTCTAGTAATATTCGAGATGTTGTTAGTAATTTATTAGGTGCGTATATAAAAATTGTACATTTCTGTATCGATATATGATATCGATAATGATTTAAATGAATATATTATTATAGGTTGAGTGAGAATTTTAGTCCATTAAAGACCTTGATCCTTACGGCTTGAAGAGGAATAAAATAGGTGTCTTTATGTTTGAATTGGTAAGAGAGTGTTATGTTAGATATTTCTCTCTAGACCATAATATGTATTCAACCTTTAGCCTCTATTTTTTAGTTAAACTTTTTGCCTCTCTTTCTTCTCTTTTGGCCGCAAACTCCTCTCTCCTCTCTCCATTTTTCTTATCCCTAACACATCAATTTAATTAATTATAGTTATATCTAGTGTTTTTACACATGTCCCTTGCAAAGAAGAGTGCAGATATAAGAGAACTAAGGAGTCTGTTTGGAACAACATGTGTCTCTACGACCTTATATCCTAAGGTATAATTCATTCAGTTCATTCAATTACATAGTGAGCATTGTATATTGTACATGTTATATATATTTGTATATTGTGTGTGTATATACATATTAATTTGTAGTATAAAAAATTATACACATGCAAAAAGGCTTTCGGCCAGCATTATATTTGTGTGTTGTGCATGCGTTCGTGTGCGTATTATTGTTTACTAAATTTTAAAACATTATTTAATAGTTTAAAATGAATATTTGTAAATTTACCTATAGAATATATTAAGTAAATGTTTAATAAAAAAAATTCTATTTTCTAATTTTAAAATAAAATAAAACGAGTCCCTCGGTCGAAATAATCTAATAGATATGTATATGTGTGTGTTATATAAAATACATCTGTGTTAATTATATATTTACAATTATAAAATTTACTTATGGTTTAAATTTTTTTTATGGCTGAAACATATAAACACACACACACACGTATATTTAATATGCAAATTATATATATTATATATAATTAAATGCATACTTATATATATTATTAGACAAACAATAGAATCCAAATGCATATTTTATCCATTATATTATTGAAAGCTTAATATTCCTACGAAGCCCTTTCGGTTCAATTTTTTCCAAAAGCATAATACACTGACATGTGTAAATGATCCAAATCTAACGAGTCAAATTTCCATGTCATTTTATTTTCGATTTTTCCAAAATTCTTCTATGCAGCCACATGGACATCTAATTTAATTCTTTTAAGTAAGTCTTTTCATCTTAACCTGCTATTGCCAAATGTACACACATGAAATTTCCTTCAATTCTTATTTTATGTAAATAAATCATTTCGACATTCTTCACTTCAATCTCGATATTTGGATTCTCTCATGTACGTTTCTTAATTCATCCTATTCTTGAAGTCGACTTCAATTTCCTAATTTAAACCTATTCCATAAACCAATATCTATAATTAATCTTTTATCTCATTATCCTTTCTTTAATCCTTAGCTTTTCAAAATTTGAATCGAACTTTTCAGATTATACAAATCCATGCGTTCTCCCCAGTGTAACGACCTGCCTTTGTGGATGCTTTAAGCCGACAAACACGTCAGATTCAAAACATTCAAAAGGGCATATTATTATGGCGTAAATAAGAAAAAGAGAAAGAAATAAAACAAATATAGAATCTCACAGTGGAATGACAAAATATAATAACCAAATAACAGTTCATGAAGCTGTTTTATAAATACATTTGATTATTCTTTCACAACATAAAGATCAGAGTTACATAATATAGACATAAATAAATAAATGCAATGGAACAATATGATGCAGTGGAATAAATGTAATAATAATAGTACAAAATCTTGATCTTCATTCTCTGGAAAGCAGTCTTTGATAAACTGAAAAGCTCAGACTGACCCGAGTGAATTGAAAGACAAAAAACTCGAGTCAGAACTAAAAGATCTTGTGTAAGTTAAATCAACGAAAAATAAATATGAGTGGAACGACGTCAGAGATGTTTATGGGGTTTGACATCTCCTATCCAGTTTCTAACGTGAGTGCAATAACTTAGGAGATGTTCGGGATTACCATCTCCAAAGGATCCGTTAAACTATATACTATGTAGTACAATACGTTGTTATAATAGTGCCTACAGTAAAGTAAAATATTAAAATAGCGTTAAGGCGTTACCCATACCTCTCTTAATACATTTTTATATATTCTCATAGTCTATGCAGTACCGTAATTCCGCCGTAAACTGGAGGGCTATCAGAGGGCACTCCATAAGTATGGTACAAACCAAACTCGTAAAATGCGTTCTAAAGCATGTGAACACGACACTCGAGGCAATGCCAAGGTAGATTTATAAATTGCAAAACCGAGATTGTGGTAACGCATAGCAGCTACTACTGCCCACCTCAGAACACACTCCTATAATAAAAAATCAAGGGATGGCCACCAAATCATCACAAAGTCATAATATGGTATCGAATAAGCATGTCCGATTGGAGGAATGACCTCACTTGGCCCAGGTATAGCTCATGTTTTAGTCACATCTAAGCTGACTCACGGGAGTCGGGGTCACGTCAATACCTCATGCAGAAATCGTTCGTCAAACCATCCTACTTCATTTTTGGAATCTCCACCACGTGCATAGTTGTTAAAGTGGTTTTCAGTATTAGCAGAGAGTATGACAATATCTGATCCCCGTCTCTTTAACAACCAAACGCTTATTACACACCGGATGGTCCTTTTACATTTCAAAAGTCAACTCACAATTGATATCAAAATATCATATTCAATTTCAAATCATATCATGTTTGAAATCATATTCACTTTCAAACTATATTCACTTTCAAATTCACATTCTCTTTCAAATCATATTCATTTTTGAAATCATATTTATTCAAATATGTCATTTAGCAAAAAGGTATCAATTCCAAATTCCAACTTAGTTTGTATCATCATTAAGGATTTAAATATAAATCTTCAACTTTACATAATCTGAAATTTTAGAAAATAGTTAGGTAGTCGCAAATAGTTTTAATAGTTTTAGAAATAGCATAAAATAGACGAAAATAGTTTAAATAGTGAAAATAGTTTAAATAGATTTAAATTATATTAAATAGATTTAAAATGATTTATACAGATTTAAAATAGATTAGATGGATTTAAATTATCTTAAATAGATTTTAAGTAGATTAAAAAATTTAAAATAGATTGAATATATTTAAATTATATCAAATAGATTTAAAATATATTAAATAAATTTAATTAGTTTAAAATTGGTAAAATAGATTAAATAGGTTATAATGGATTAAAATAAATAAGAATATTTTTAATTGGTTAAAATAGTTTAAATTAATTTAAAATAGATTTCAAAGTTATATCCAAACATTCAATAACTCAATTCCAATAAATTCATTTATATATGAAAATTCAACTTTGAAATTCCAATTTAAAATTCCTTCGAACAATTGATTAAATAAATTCCAATTTCAGCATTAACACTTGGATTATCGAAAATAATTCACTTCATATAAATCAATTTCTATTTCAAAACATCAATTAACTGAATTCAAAATTTTAAAGATTAAAAATCATTTAATTTAACTAATCCGATGTCCGTATATAATTTTCTACCCTAGGGTCAAGTGATATGGATATTTGTCATTTCAATCTCCAATTTAAAATTTTACGGTTATATATCGTTTCAAACCGCAATCTCGAATTAAATAAAATCCATAAAATCGCTCGAGTGAATCATTTCAACCCATAACGATTTTTCTCTAATCTATAGATCGTTCGGTATGTATCATTTCAACCCATATGGAACTTGTAATATTATAACAATATAATATACAACATCCAGTCATCAAATATCAACGATCAAACATACATCACAATCATCGTCCAAATAAATCAATAAATATCAATAAATAGCTGATAATCAATACAGGTATTAAATTGACAATTTAAAATTCAATATTGAATTAAACGATGATTAAATGTAGTAAAGGTCAAATTTAACTAGAATGACAATTAAATATACCAAACATCGATCAATAAATTTCTAATCACATCATAAATTAAATTTGACAAACATAAGATAATCTAGTGTGAGTGGGTCAAAACACTCACCTTCGACTTTAAATCGATTAAAAGTCCAATTTAAACCCAAAATTCAAACAGTCTCAGAATTTGTCCAAACCAGCGTCATAATGTCCGGAATTTTGATACGATCCTAGCGGATCAAACTGCGCGTGAATTCGAGTCCGTATGCAAAAGTTATACATATTAGAGTATTCAATAATTAAAATTAAACTAAAATAAAATAAGCAAAGCATTACCGTTCTCCCCCATGGGGCCACGTCACCCAGAACATATACCAAGTCGTTCCAAACCCTACTTGAGCAAGACCGATATCCCCCAACTGCCACGCGTCGTCAGCCACCACGGCACACTTGGTCATCGCAGCCACGCTTCCACTCCAGGCAGCGCCTACCTCGCCACAGCCATCTCCATGAACACCAAGACCCATCGAACGCCGATCGACAAGAACAAAAGCACAGCCGCCACCAACTTTTCCAAGCCCTAATCGAATCTTGCCGACCAATCAAACCATTGAATTTCCAAACGAACACCACCAATGCACTACTCGTCCCTCTCCACGCGATGGTATCATCGATTTGACGATCCGTCGCTGATGATCGACGTGCGATGAACGGCCAAGGACAAATCAACATTTTCCGACCAAACCATGATTTGAATGCAAAAATGAATTGTAGATCTGAGTTACGCTCGTTGAGAGCTTCGAAATGGTATATAATTTGATAGGGTTTGGAGGAGTTTTATTTTTGGATTTGAATTTGAAATTGAATTTGCAATTTGGGGATTTGTTTCTACATTAGAAGAAGGAGATAGCTAGAGAGAATTATACGTACAGATAAATGGAATAAGAAATAGCTAGGGTTTATAATGGGCTATTTATAGGCAGGTCAGAAATAGAAATGAATGGATAAGATTGATTTACAAGTTGAACGATAAATGACCCGAAAAGCCTATTCTGTCTCGGGAGCGAAAATGGGTTATCCCATATATCAAAATACATGTTTTTGACAATTTTAAACTCAATGGAATAGGTCTCAAGTCCTAATTCCATCGTATGAAGAAATTAGCTTCAAATCAGTTTATTTCAAATTGATTTCAATTAAATTGATTTCTAGGCGTTTCGAGCTCGTACGATCAAACGACAAGTCGGATTGGTACGAAACATGAAATCTTACAATAATTCACCGTTATGGATCCAATGAAACTGGTTTCGTCGAAATCCAAGATAGTGGCTAAAATGGCTATTTTCACGTTAATTAAATAAATTATTATTAAATTAATTAAATCACTTTTTAATTCAAATTAATTAACTAACCGTTTTTATCATTTTTGATTTCATAGACATTTACAATAACTTAAATCAAGTTTACCTAAAATTTTAGTGTTAATTATTTTCCAAAATACAGTGTTCAGTTTCAACTGTAATTAATCCAATTAATTAAAATTTAATTCCAATAAATTAATTAAATTTGATTTCAATTCTTTTTATTCCATCAATTATTACTCTAATAACATAGTTAATATTTTTGGTCTCTTATTTCGCTAATATGCTACAATTTCCATCTTTTATCTATATTAACTACTATATTTTAACTATATTGAATTTTTATCAATTTTACACATTAATTAAAATTTAAAAATCCCAATTAATTTATTTATATTGATTTCACTCTTTTATTAAATTAGTTATTTAATTATGAATATAATTAACATTTCTATATATTCTATTACATTCACAATTTGCTGTTATTGTCTTCTCTCACAATAATGTAACATTTAATTTAATTTCATTTAATTATAATTGATTTCCAATTTAATTTAACAGACTAAATAAATGGGTAACATATAATAGTTTGCCACCATTAACTTTTAGTCACATTAGTAAGTTATTATTTACAACCAAATGTTATAATTACTTACATAGCACTGATTTTATTCAATTACCGTTAACTATATATTTTTCATTTATTAGTTCAATATTTACATTTGTTTTCCTATATTCACTTTATAACCAAGTATAACCTTCAAATCATTTCAATTGATTGGAATTTTATTCAAGCTGTTAATAATTAACTTAAATTAACACTATTACATTTCATTTTAGTTATTATTTCATTAGTATACCATAAATTTTTATTTCTTCCAAAATTAAATTAGAAAAATCTTATTAAGTTAGCTATTTTTAATTGTCGAGTATGGATCTTTACACACAAAAGCTTTCACTTATACCAACAAGAAGTAATCTGAGGAGGTATCTAAGCATTGAAGTGTGGAGAAAATGTAAAATTGATGGAGATAATGAGCAGTGTACCCGAGTATTTTCAAAATAATAAATTTTTTTGATCGCTTTCATCATCACCATTTATTCCATCTTATGGACCTTTGTTGCCTTTTTTTGACTTATTATTTAGATTTTAATTTTGGTGGTGAGATATTAAACTATAAGAAATCTTATACATGAATTAAGATATATGGATAGTTTTAGTGAATAAGTTTATGTAATAAACTAGCTTATCGTTAGAAATTAGGGATTGATTGTGTTTCACAAAGTATGTTTGAATACAAACTTTTGGGCATGATGATTTAATTTCAAATATCTATTTATAGGTTCATATGATTGAATTGTGTGATTGACGTTCTAAACTTCAAAGGAAAATTTATGCAAACATACTTATCAGTTTTGAGTTAAGTTTCGAATGAAAGATTTATTAAAGTTTGTAAGGATAAATTTTAGTGTTATCATAATATATTTTGTGCTAAATGCATCACTTTTAAGTGTAAAATATGACAACATGGACGACTCAATGAATTCACTGGGCTTTCTCTAGCTTACAGGTGAGATATGAATATCAATATATAGAACTAACTATAGTAGGTGTAGCTTTGTTTCAATCATGAAATTATATATTATCCTTTGACAAAAAAGCCCTTTAGGAGTGGGTTTCAGTTTCTGCTTGCATAACCATCATTAATTCAGCATTTGAAGCCTTCTAATAATCTTACGCATGGAACTCATGAGTTATCTTGCTACCATGGTAAAATTTCTACCAACTGATCTGAATTAACGTCCTCTTTTTTATCTCATATTATTATTGATGAAGTTATAATCAATATAATGCATTCTTTTACTATGTAACCGCATAAAAACAATCCATAATGTAAGGAAGTACTTATTGTCCTCATCAATTTCGCATCTCTTACTTTTGCAGGAAAATATTTTTGTTCTCAATTGAACTATTTTTTTTAACATTAAGTTTATTGAGTGGTATTTTCTTGAAACCTTGAATTATTTTTTCAACATTAAATTTATCGAGAAGTTTTCTTAAATCTTAGTACTAATTACATGTTAATTGATAATATATTTGTCTCTATAAGTTCATAACTAATTCAATATCTTTATTGACACATTTTTTGCTCATTTTACCTCTTAATTTGAAATTTGTTCAGTATTTTTTTACTTTGTAGTGCATATAGACAGTGGACTTTCTATTGCACTTAGAACTTTCTTATTTCTTTTTTTATCATTTTATCGGAAAGTTGTTTTCTTCTGTATGTTTTGTGGTTCAAATTGAATTAATGTTCTGCAAAAACATGAAATTGCAAATATACAATCAAGTTGCATTGTTGATAACTTGCTGATATTTACAGTATGTAATCATGCGATGCATAAGTCATCATTTTCAATTATGATTTCTTAGCCAAGGATGTATTCCTCTTTCAATTGTAGGGTTTCACCTATTCCATTTGAGCATGTTAACTTTGCTTTATACTGGGGCTTAATTAAAAATAATATTGTTGATTCAACAATTTTGATTGATATTTTTATCCTCCTCATAAAAATTATTGAATGGCAAAAAAGTTATTCCTTAAGATTAGTTATTAGATGCATCTATTAAAAAATATTACTCACCTTTCGTAGCCCCTCCAAATGATTTTATGGTTATAAAACCCATAGTTTTACATTTCATTAGTTCCTGGTATCGAAGCAATAGAAAACATACTGTAATTTATGCTTTTGAAGATAACATCGATTCTGTATACAAGGAATGTTTGATAAATTACTAAGAAATATATATTATACCATTAAAGCTCAGTTTTCTCTCTTTTTCCCTTTTTACCTACTTTATTCACTAATATGGTCTAGCCAGGTGGTTGCTTTTTGAAATAGAATTGTTCCGATCGTTTTTAGCCCATGTATTACTCTATTTTATTTTAAGTTTTTTGAAAATTTCAAATTCGTAAAAAAAATTCAAAATAAAAAGCGCAAACTAGCTTGCGCTTTTCTGATAAAAGTTGCAAGTTAGCTTGCATTTTCTGTTAGAAAGGTGAAAAGCGCCTTGCGTTTTCTATTTTTTCAAAAAATAGGGACTAAATTTACATACTTATATATACAGGGACTTTTCTTATAACAACATCAAAAATAGGGACCTGTAACTCGTTTCTTGTTATTTTAATCCTTCCCTGGTTTAGCTCATAAAAACTCCTGATATTCTGCAAAATAGTTTAGCCTTGATTTCTCCAGTCCTCTCCTCTTTAAGATTCCAAATAAGTTAATATAACTATCATATCCATATTATTATATGAAAAACTAAATATTCGCCTTTTTGTTATCTTCTCTCATATTCATGCTCATGTATACTCAATTCTTCTTTGCTTAATCAACTATCTTCTATTTTCACCCTTTTATGTTTTGTTTTTTATTCAAACATTAAGCATGTATTAATGGCGTCCCTCAACTCACCTCTTCTTTATCTTTTTCCTTAATTATACTTAATTTTTCATTCATAAGCTCCCCATTTCCATCGCTAGAGAATATATAAACTGACATTTGTTTATCATAGCACCACAATAAGTAATTTTTCCCTTTCAGTTCTCGATGAATCTTTTTCTTTGTCATCTTCAACTTCATTGATATTCGTTCAATTCCTTCTTCCATATTTTTATTCCTCTGGGCACCAAAAACAGCAAATCCCGTGCTTGCAAAACTCATTTTGTGATCTAATTAATTAATTTTTCCAAGACTACCATAAATACACGGGTTGATTTACATAGGAATTTCTTTCATTTTTAGTCACGTGAAATTATATATTGTAATGGATTATGATGGTATTTTCTCAATCACTCTTACATTTCAAAACTCCATTTATTTATTTCTCAGTACTATTTGGTGGAATTTTGTAGGATCGTCTCTTACCACCGTTTCTAACTTTCTAAACAAATATTTTTTAAATTTCCTAATATCTGGAATGTGCGATCTTTGTATGCCTAAATATTCATCTCAACTTACATTTATAATTGACTTCAATTCATAACATAAATTAATTTATATATGACTTCAATTTTTGGAAGCTTGATGTTTGGACTATTTCATAGTAATTGCCGATAGTTGAGAAAAAATAAGTTTGCATACTAGGATGCAATGAATTCAAAATTTTAATGTATAAACCTTGTATTTTCAAACCATTATGTTATATTTAAAAAGCAACTTTCATATACCTAATACCAATCTTTGCTTGGTTTTTTTGTTGTGTTTGATTTTTAGCTTCAAATTTTATATCACAGATTTCCACTTTTCTCAGTTGCAAAAAGAGATGAACATCCTGAGGAACCATTGGCTATAATTTTTATTTTTCCATTGTGGGCACCATGAAGTTATCGAATAGGGAAAAATAATTTTGCACGAGAAGGTACTCTTATAATTTTTTTCAAACTTTATTTAAAAATGCTTTATATTTCCCGTTATTAATGGTATTATTAGCTTCAAAATATTTTACACCAACGGGTATTTAATTTGAGTGTGTTTTTCCTTTTTATTTTGATAGTAATTTGAATAGTATAATAATGTGTAGATTATTATTATTATTATTATCAGAATTGTAGAAGCTAAGCACTATATGAAATCGATTAACAATCACCATCTTAAGATGGCAATATAGGTTTCTTAAAGCTTTTGTTTGTTTGTCTTACCATTTCTTCATGGAAGTACTTTGATTGTTTAATTTTTTTAGTATGTCAACCATATTAACTCTTTCACTTTTAAGCCCACTAAACTAAAATTGTCATTTCTTCCTATCAATTTGTTTCCTATGAACATTTTAATTTATCAGTAGTGGTATACATATGTAAAATATAGTGTTGCAATCTCAAATCCTTTGACAAGCACCATTGTCCCAGTGGTTAAGTGATTTGGCTTTGGTGCGGGAGGTCACAAGTTCGAAACTTGCTTAGCGTGATTCGAATGTTTATTGATATGTGATATGTTGTCACAATGATTTGTTGTATATAAAGTACAATTTCAAAAAAAAAATCTCAAATCCTTTAGTGTTATGCATATTTTTTCAATCTTTATTATACCGCCTTCATATATTCTAGTAAGGCATAAAGTCAAAAATTATTATAGCAGTGTTCAATTATTACCATGCATTATTGAAAGATTGTAAAGAATGTGCTTTGGCGATGCAAAAGGTAACACTATTTGTGAAAAAATAATTTTCTTATATTTGGACCCATCTTAAAGACAAGTTATGCATCTATTTTATTAAAAAAATTACATTTTTATCTTCATACATCCATATATTTCCACATATATATATATATATATATGTATGTATGTATGTATGTATGTATGTATGTATGTATATGGATGTATCTGTGTGTGTATACATGTACATATTTTTGTATATAACTACATACGTAGTATTGTGAACATGATACTATACGAAAGAAACTTATGTCAGAATTGCAAGTCACTTCAGATCCTTTTCCACATGGGTGGGGTTGGACATTTACTATGAAAAAGGATGAGAATTAAATTTTACCTGGTGTTTTTTTACTTATGTGTAGTAATTAGTTTACATTTTTGTTAGTTACAAACAAAGCATACTCTCTCCACTTGCTTCCGTGCACTCTTTATATGTATATGAAGGGGCTTGCTATGTTTAATGTAAAAAGTATTGTTATGCCCTTTTTTCATACAAATTGGCTCATTGTACATCATATTGTGTTATGTAGCACATACTCAAATGTTGTAATATACAACTAATTTTTTAAATAATTTGTACTCTCTAACTAACCAAGGCAACTTAACGCTAATGGCATCGGGTATAAAAATGTTACATCAGCATTTTTTGAGTAGCCGTTGAAATTTAATTTAATGGGTAAAATTTAAATATCAAATCATCTTTTCTAACACTTGAACATGGAAAGAAAAAACATCCACATCATCATCATTTTTACAATAAACACCTTCAGTCAAAAATTAATAATGTACAAGAATAACATATTCTTAAGGACATAAGCATAGCAATTAGGCAACTGTTGTGAATTATTATTATTATTATTTTGAAACCAGAAGAACCCAGCAAGCCGGTAAACTCCTGAGGAGGGTATAGTAAAAGCTTCCGTTGATCCATGCCCAACTGTTGTGAATTACGTTTGTTCTATTCTTTGAACTTAAAAATAACCTAGCTCATATATAGGACATCATCTAAAAATATTTGCATTTGTCTCCACATCAAATTAATACCGGAAAAATTAGTTTTAATTCAGTGCATTTTATAGAACTTCTTGATCCAAGATAAAGAAGGTCTATCTGTTACATTTTCATACCCAAGATGGATAAGACGTGTTGCATCAATCCATGCTTATATTATTTGTTCTAAAGCATCTAAATGCATAGAAAAGGCAGAGGGAGGTAAATTATAAATATACTTTTTGGTACTAACCTTCATAAACTCTGCAACGTACCTTATTTCTTTCCTTTTTATATCAAATTGCATAACTAATGCTCACTTTTGCATAAAAATGGAAGAGACCAGACTGCTTATTTCGGTTGTCATGTAAATTGATATTGCATTAGCTATGGGTAGATAGAACTCTTCGACATGTTAGTAATTCAGCAGTTAATGTGAAATTTATTAGTTGGTTTATGGCTAACTATATGGTATGACATAATATGCAACATATAAGCTTCATAACAAATGTTTTGCTACCTCTTTTGAATGAATATGTTAATATAGTTCCTTTGTTAGCGCGTAATCAATTGTTTACCCAAAGTCCAAGTAATTCAATTTTGGATTTATGTTAAAATTGCTCTGATCATGTACCAAATAACATATTATATAACATATTTGCATTGCATTACCTATAGGACTACATATTTAAGCCTTACCATGAATGTTGTAGCCTTAAAAGTAAATTATGAAATTAAGTTATAACTTTAATTTCACACTCAATGTACTGCATCTTGAGCTTTATTTGCTGAAAATTATTCTCCATGTTTAACATATTGCTAATCATACCTAGATATTATTTTTTCACCTATAATATTGAATCTTATGGTGGAATGTTAATTTTGTCAATCTATTCAAAAATTTTGAACCAGAAATATCAAAATGCCGACGAGTCATATGTTTAACCATTACTTTCTTCACTTTGGTAGTTTGCCTTCTCAAATTATAGCAATTTTCATATTAACTATTGCATTTGTGCAACTTCTATAATTGAAAATTTATTTATATGATTTACCTTTCTATGTGGTACATACATAATATACAATTATACATTAAATAAATCATTTACATCTTTTGACTTTTAATTAAATGAATTAGAGTAAATTATAAAGTTAAAAAATAACATTCTCTACTGCAAAAATATTTCAGAAATACTAATCGCATTTAAAAGTACTAAATAATATGTAATGCATACTACTAAAGGAATATACTCTATATGCATACACTTGGCTGAATGCTACATTTATGTCATGAATGCAAGAGTTCAATGAATGCATGCCATTAAAATTGAAAGACTTGTTATGCGACATAGAAGACATATATAAAAGATGAAAGAACTCCCATTAATTTTTTAGCATAATCTACCTCTCTTCACTTCAACCATTCATAATTGCCTGTATAACATGGCCTAGCATGAATACAATTTAATGTGCTGGTACATTATTCAATAATAACAGAGTAAGTATTAACATATAATTTAGAAATCCAAATTTCAATGCCTTAATCTGTGTGGTTACATCTACCACCTGCTAATACTTTGATGAATTTTGTTCCAGGATCCAGCCCTAGAATGGCTAATAACTGTTTCATGCATGCTTGTTAAAATGGTCCACTATGCCCACCAATTGCAACATATTCAATTTTAGATCTACAAGAGCATCACCATGTCTGACACATTTATATGTAATTTGTTGCTTTGATAAATTTATTGCCGTGGATATGCATATTTACAAAGTTTGTTTCTCTTTACCATTATGCTTATCATCATCTTTTATGTCGCTACACCAGATTGTAAAAAATAAAATCGTGAAGTTAAAAAATCTGTACATACAAAAGATTATGAATTTTAGTACTATGGAACAATGGAATATAAATGCACAAAAATATTAGAACTTACCATTTATAAGCTCACATTTCTTTCCACCAATGTTATGTTTATAATGTTAAAGAACTCAAATAAATGGCTAACATCTCTTATGTTTATTGAATAAATAAAATTACCTACCATAAGCAGTTATTATTATCCATTCTAAATTCACTGAATCGTAATTTGACCTTTATTTTAAATCCATTGAAGCATAACTTGACGTTTATTACAACATAAAATTCGACATTGATATATTTTTACCATCTAAATCATTCATTTATGTTCATAAATTACAAGATAAAACATATTAGTCTTTGTGAGATATCTGCAATAATTCATTACTAAATTTCAATGTTTAACCTTTTTAAAGACATCCATGTGTGTAGCACTAGTTCACACTAGCTACACACACAGATATATATATATATATTCAAATTTAAATTGTTTAATATAAACTATATTATTTAATATATTGCATAGTCAAATTAAGATATTTAAAATTTGAATTTCAAATATTAGTTCTAACTTTTATTTTGAATCTTGTTTACTAAGTCTAATTTACATATTTTAAATTTGAATTTTGAAATTATACTTGGTCAAATATTATTTTTGAACCATCTATTAAAAAAATCCATTATACACACACACATATATAGTAATATATATATATATATATATATATATATATATATATGTATGTATATGTAAAGGCCAAGCATATACATACTAATATAAATCCCAATACTTATCTATGTATGTATATATTTAACCATGTGCACCCCATGCTATGTTAAATATGCAAGTTGTACACATGTGAGTATATATTGATACTCTTTTGCATGTTATAAAATATCTTTACTTATATCAATTAATTAAATTGGAAAAATTAAATAAAATATGATTTTATTTAAATTAATTGGTTTGGATCTAATTCAACTTTTAGACTTCATGTAATGACTCGTAAATTTTAAAGATTTTATAACGTATTTAATTGAATTTTTAAGAAATTTTAAATAATAATGTTTGGAAATAAAAATTTAATATTTGGTATACGTCTATTTTGACACAGCAACGGTAAATTTTCGTCAGATAATATGAAAGTTTATTTTCTAGTGTAATTTTTTTTAATTCAAGTCAGTTAAAATTTGTTAATAAAAAAATATTTTTCAAACCTGAATATTTTTATATAATAAATTTGTAAATCATCTTCTGAGTGAGGCGTCATATTTCGTTTCTCCATATTTGGAATTCTCTAGCTCCGTTTATCTTATTTTCGACGAATTAGCAGCATTTTCGATACCGATATCGATTTTTGTTTGGATGGTCGTACCACTAATATTTGTGTACTGTTTTGATCTTCTCGTTGTGCTAATCTCTACGGTATGGTCATTTCTATATTTTGACGTCTAGTACATGGCGAAATCTGCGAACAGATAGCTGCATCGGTACTGAAATTTCAACCTTTTGTTTTCTTTTGCGTTTCAAACTTTGAGCCGTGACTGCCAAGCAACAAATTTATTGCTCTAATTATTTTTTTGAATCAACGTATAGCCGTTGCTTTTATATTTTTCAAGAATTTAAGGGTAACAATTACTATTCCCAACATTCAATTTATTAAAGTTGGTTCGTTTGCTCTGCCTTTTGTTTTCTCTTGTCTTTTCAATTGCACATCTGTCTAACCCATTACCTTTATTAAATTATGTAACGACAGTTGATCCTTCACATTTCATCATTTATCGTTATGCCATTCCACTTGGCCTTTCAGTTCAATTGAAGGCAATATATATGCATATTATATTTATTGCCTTTCTATTTTCCCTGACAGATCTTCTTCCCCTTGAACCATAGCAAACCCCACCGAAACTCCTCCTCATCATTTTCAGCAACCAATCTAGCAGAGCTTCCACTAATCAACATAGCTGCCACACCGTCTTCGCCACTCCTTCCTCTGCAACTTCGACCAAACTTTCCCCGACCAAGCACCACATAGCCTACACCTTCCAATGGCCGAACACGTGTAGCCAGAGCACGACCCACCCTGCCTTCACTACAAGAAAATGTGTTTTCAACTGCAATAGTAGACAGCGTTTTTACAATAACTGCTGACAAAGGAATTTTGCAATATAAAAATTAGAACCTGAACGCTGTTTAAAGTAACCCATTTCATTTTGCGAATTTTTTTCATTACGCGGTCACTTGGCCGCCTTCCTTTTCAACTTCGCTCCATGTAAAAGTAAAATTCTAAATCCTCCTTTTCAACTGATACTATAATTAGTTTTCAATATATGTAAATACTTGATGACCATATGATCTGAAGTGATGTAGGCTTTTCTGCAATTCTTACAATGAACTCATGTTCCTCAATGAAGACCGATACTTACAATGAAGTTTTCCCCATTTTCTACTGCCATAGGAAGTTGCAGCGACGGTCGATTGCTCGCCCCCAAAAATTTGGCGATGCGTGGATGGGTGTAATTATGGGTACTTACAGTGGCAACTAAAATCAAAATCTGACGATTGTTGATTCGAGTAGGAGGTGGGAAGACTTCAGATGGGAGGACCTAATTAAAGCCTGGAAGGATATTTCAGAGATGTGTCTTCTTGTTGGATGGGTGGAGATGCTAAGTCTGGATCTGGATCATCATCTTCAGGTAGAAGCAATAATATTCGGTTGTTCTTGCATTTGTGACCTGGATAATATCTCTCTTCGCAATTGAAGTAGAGGCTTTGTGCTTTTCTAGTTTGAATTTCTGCCTGGGTGAGTTGTGTAATTGGGAGGTTGGATGAGGAGGAATGGTTTGGGGTTGGTAATGGGGGTAATAACAGAAGTGGAGGGGGTTAAGTTTGGTTGGTTGGATGAAAGTTTAGGGAAGATTTTAGCGAGTAGAAGGGAGAGTTGTTGTATGGCGTGTTGTTGTGAAGCAAGTGTAGCCTTGATCTTGACTATATCGGCTAGTTAGTGGCAATATATTCATTGTTGATGCAGGGCTGACACTCCCTGGCATTCCCATTTTCTCTTCTCTTTAAATAAATTGCAGATGGGGGCGAGGAATGGAATCTTTTCAGATGCCCGAACGTTAATTACAAGATGCTATGTGGGTTCGTATATGATTATGTGTGTAATGAGAGACGAAGCGGACTAGAAGTAGCTGCCTAGCTAGATTTTAATGGGTAGCAGTAAGCATTTCTGAGAGAAAGTAGATCTCTCCCAATAAGTCCATCTTTATGTTGGTGATTGAATGGACATAATTATGTAGTGAAAATCTCTCATGATTCCATGGCAAAGAACCGAATAAATGACTTTATTCCCTTTCTGATAAGGCTAATAATTGTTTGATCCCAGACAATAGGTTAAATACTCCATCTTAATCTTTTCCTAGACATTTCATATTAAAGCAGTTGTTTCATTGTTTGTTTAATGCATCTGTTCACTCTCAGTAGGCATTATTAATTAGACTGATATAGTCGGTATCCTTCAGACATCCCTATTTGTTGTACATGTAGCTAGACAGTAAGACACTGAAGACATGATAAAATAGAACAATTATAGGCAAAGGGGAACACCGAAGAAGATTAGATGTGCAATATAACCTGGATGAACTTTCATCCGATCATCTGATTGTTAAACATCTAGGGAAGTTTAGAGCTCGAGCATGTTAATGGTATAGTATTTTTTTTGTATGTACTTATTTTTTTTTATCGTCTTGCTTTAGTTTTGTTACAGATTGTATTTAAGTTTGCACTACACTTTCTCAAGATCATTAGTGCATTCAGTATGTTAACCGTTTGTGATCTTTCTTGTTCCTTTACCCTAGCACAATCAATTTATTAATATTTGAGAGGTTCTTAGGAATGCTTTGCTTCGAAGTGACAAATAGATGTATTAGAGATACAAACAATTGTCAAATCAAGTACCATTGTAAAATTAGGTTGTAGAAGATGAGTTAGTTATTCAGGCGAGGTTGAAGTTTTGTTCTGTTGTTCAGGCAATGCTGTTGAAGTCCTATTGGAGATTTTTAGGAAGTGTTGGTGCAGTCCCGTTTGTCCAGGCAGTTGGTGTATGCTTGTCCCTCTAAGCAAAAATAGGATTGTCAGTGAAATTTTGTATAAGGAGATACGTGACACGATATAGGACGATTGGCTTGAACCTATATAAAAATCAACTGTGTATTTCTACTGCATTTACTTGTTGATTTACTTAATTTACATTCATTGGCTATATACTCAATCCATTTTCACACTCACGGGACAAAGTAAGAACCGGTAGGATAGGAAAGTTGACATTTTGTCAACTTATCCGATAGTCAAGAGAATCGACGATCTAGCATAGAAATGATAGTGACATGAAGGTTTGATGTTGTCAATGTTATTTATAAAATTCTTTCACTGAAGTTTATTAGTGCAAAAATAATATTATTATGATGTAATCAACTTGTAACAATATAATGAATATAAAAAAGGGTGCATCAATCAAGTATAAGGTATCATTATCTTATTCATATTCCAAAATGGCCATGGAATTTCCTTTTATATTTTAGCATTGTGAAATATAAATTGGTAAAGAATACATTCCATAAATTTAGGCTCATATTCAAGTCACATTATTACTATTTTGTAGGCTATTAATTTTGTGATTAGGCGGAACTAAATGTATACCATTTTTATTTCATTTTGTACATTTCTTCCAAATGTATCATCTTAGTGAGAATTTTTTTTACAAAAAATTAACAAAGTTTGTATATGCGAATTTACTCATGGATGCTTGGGGGTCACCTAGTAACTAGCATACCCTCATGCAGGACATATTATAACTATACAGTTTTCTTTTTGGCTAACATCAATCTAGAGGAGTGACTGAAGCCCGTTTTTCATTGTCAATATTTAAATATGAAAAGCTGACTTGAACCTTTAATCCCTAATAAATTAAAACCAATATTTTTGTGCCATCGCTATTGGATGTGCATGATGAACCATCAGAGGTGGATATACCAATGCTTACCTGCACAATGTAGTTTAGTTGCTTCTGAGCTTATTTCTGAACTACTCAAACATGGAACTAGGTAATTATTGCATAATTTGGATATATTATAGCTATATACAATGGAGATGGTTAACCTCCAGTGACTTGTTTTAAAGTTCAGTTTGTTCATATTATTTTCATCTTTATGTGTATTGTTACCTGCCTTGGAATTGAATTCCTATCTATGTTGCAGCCTGTTAGAAGTCCAGTTACAATTTGTGATGACATTCATGAATAGTTCCATGATCTTGCTGAACATTTTCGAATTGGAGGGAAGGTACCTTTGTACCCTTGACCATTGATAGTACTCGATTTTTTATTAACTTAGTTGACAGTACAGAGAGGAAGATAGTGGTTGGTGGTAGCTAACACAATATAGTTGAACTAAATGCATTTGGTAGCGGAACAACAATTGAAACTTGAAAGTGGATGAACTGCAGCTACAATGATGGTCAGAACGGCAAAAGAGGATGGAGTGAAGCAAAAAGTGAAATGGTGCAGCTGTTGAATTAGAGCTGAGTGCAGCTGTTGATTTCATTCAGATCTATGCAAAAGCAGAGCTCTTGAATCACAAATGTAGGGTTCAAGGTAACTTTGCCTATGTGCTTGTATTTTGGGTCTAGTAAGTATCTGAACTTCATATATCTTTATAGCGGTTTCAGTCTCTTTAACGAGAAAACTTGTACGAAATATAATGCATAGTTCTGGCAGCATAAGGTCAATAAGAAAGTGGAATAGACAACAAGAAAGCTGGAAAAATAGAAAATTGACTGAACTAATACTAAAAACCGAAAGTTTAGACGATGTGCAGCAAAAGTGAGGCTTGTTGCAGCTAGAGACAAGCGTGATGCTGAAATAATCACGATGCATAGCCAAGATGCAGCTAGAGACAAGCATGATGCTGAAATAATCACGATGCATAGCCAAGATGCAGCTAGAGATAGGAACTCACAGGTTTGTCGAAGCATTTTATAATTTATACTTACAGTTCCAGACTGTATAATTAACAGACTCCTCTCTCAATGTAGAATTTATTGCTGAGAAATGTGATGTAAATGAAGAAAGAGTACTCTATCTTCGCGTTGAGTTGTTCAGATCCTATGACAGCTCACTTACAGGGCTCCTGGTACGCACTTAAAATCATTTAACAATTATATACTTATCAGTATCGCTTTTATATTTGATTACTAACATGACATTTTCAAATTTTCAGGCACTTGGTTAAAATGTTCATCTTGATGAGCACCATAGGTGAAGATAATTAACTTTTTAATTTGATTCTGACATACAAAATGAGTACATAATAATGTTGTTGTTTTGTCAACAGTTATGTGCATGGAAGGTTACCATATGAGAATATTCAGCCAAACCCATAGCTAAGGGATCTATTACTTCAAATCTCTCAACCCAAAATTGTAAGATATAGGCTAGTGTCAGAGGTTGTATCAGATGCAGGCTAGTGGCACTTAATCCTTATGTTTGCAGACTCTAGAATCGGACGAGCTTCAGGTATAATGCACACGTTGTTTTATAACGAACACTGATTTTATAGGGGTGTGTGTGTGTATTGCACTGTTTGAATCGGTTTATTCAAAAAAGAAATTAGTATCCATGTGTTAAGCTCTTTTGCCTTTGTTTGTTATATCCAAGAGACAACTTAAATTAAATGCCTTTAGTTCTAAGCTAGATATTCCTATGTCAACATGTGAGTATGCATGAACAAACATTGTTTTAGCATGACAAATGAGATGCTTTGACAGTAATTGTTCTGGAATTCTTTTCCAAACAAGGTTTATTATTTTTAAACTTTACACTAGCCAAGGGTAGTCGTGTTTATGCTGTCATTGGGCATGGTTTTGCGAACAGCGAAACTAGAAAATGAATACATATTGCACAAAAGGAATGTAATCAGCTTCACCTCGATCCACATATCAATTACTGCTCCACTAGATTTGTTAACCTTCGGAAGATACAATTTAGCTGTATTGGTTAAAAAATTGTACTCTAACATTACATATTTAAAATTCAAAACTTCAATTCTCATAATCCCCCGGCCAAATTTCTATGTTAAACTAGAGTGATTCAAAATATATATATTATGGCTATTCTTGTTTTTAAATAGGTATTGATGATCTGCATATTTCGTATATATAAGAGTGAAAGAAAACACATTACACGAAATGGGTTTATAATTTACGTGTAGGAAACGGACCCTGAATACATCATCTTCCATTTTGTTGCTTAAGACCTTTAGGTGAGTTACTATATATATATAGGCATCATCATTGTTTATTATATGAATATATATATATATATATATATATATAATTTAATGGCCTTGATCTTTGGGATATTCTACTAAATCTCCTAACTTTTTAAAACTTCTTTTAATGATTATGAAAAATTAATTTGATTGAGATTGAAGTATAAGTGTGACCCTACACACAATTGCACATATCTATTTGGTTATATTTGTCCTAAATATTTGATCAAAAGGTAAGAAAAAAAATGCCCATTACCTTGCAATATCCAGTGCATAGGTAACTGCAGTTAAGATAAACCATTGAGGCATTCATGTACCGCAGAAAAGACTGACTAATTGATGTGAATTCAGCATTGAAAGAATGAAACAATGTGGTGTAGTTCAGTTGACAAACCATACATCGCAACTCTAGTTTCAATATTTAACAAACCGAAATTCAAATTTTCTGATCTTGAGTGACAGAGAGAGTTAGATAGAGATGGACATCATAGAAGCTAATTCTTTTTTTTCAACAATAACAGAAGGACGGTTGGCAAAACAAACAATAAATTTAGAAACATGCATTCAACCAGAGGAGAAACATATCAAAAAGAATTTTGGAATGTAATTTATGAGAGGTTAACAAACAAGCATGCACCTATAAATAATATACAATAATCACATTATCAAATGAATTTAAAATGGAATGAGATTCCCAACAAGTAAATCAAGCTTATTGAGTAAAGATTTGTCCCTTCGATCTTCCAAACTATACTTGTATGATTGTTTTGATATTGTTGATTCATATGAGTTCAATACGGATAATCTTCTTTTACACTTCAAATCGAGATTTAGATGAGAAAATAACTGATGCAGGTGATGCAATGAAGTTAAACAATGATTCATTTTCCACCTAGTTTCTTTCCTTCTTCTCGTTTTTTTTATTACTCATGTTTCTTACCTTTTGTTTTCTTCATTGCTATTTTTTCATTACTGCCTGTTTCTTACGTTTTGTTTTCTTCTTTGCTATTTTTTCATCACTGCCTGGTACATTTATATTTTGCTATCAACGACACTCCATGCATCATGACCATGCCCATTTTGACCCTAGTAACGGAACTTTTTGCTCGATACTTTAAAAGCTAGGGGTTTTATTAGTAAATGGATTTCATGGGTTGATTTAACTTTAGAGTAGGCAATAAATTTTAATCTAGGATCGGAGATGACATCACCAGTGATGGCATTTTGATCCTCCAATTCATGGACGATGCTCTCATGTTTTGTTCTCACCATCTCCATCACATTGCATCGTTAAAGTTCATTTTCTATAATTTTGAAATAGCTACTCGGCTTAAAATTTCATTTTAATAAAAGCTTTGTTTTACTTCTTAATGGCAAATGGGGGATTAGACAATGACTTAGCAAATACCCTGAATTGTAATATCATGAATTTCCCAATAAGCTACTTAAGCAGATTTCTTTGACCGATCACACTTAAACATGATGACCGGCACTTTGTTATTAATAAAGTTAATAATAGACTTGCCCATTGAAATGAATATTATCTTTTGAAAGGAGGTGAATTGTTTTAGTTAATTCTGTTTTGTCATGCATCTCAATTTACTAGCTTCCTACTGCCATTTCTTAACTGTGTGATTTATGCAATATGTTCCCCGATACCTCGAATCGTTGTGTGATTTCATGCATCTCAATTTACCAGCTTCCTACTACCATCTCAATTTACTCTTTACCTAATGCCTTGGCTCTTGCCTGGTCTTACTGCTCTGTTCCAACAGCTCTTGCAGCTCTCCATTCTTGATCCCGAATCTCTGGTTCTGCCCACGCTATTCAGGTTTTCTCCCTTGGTCCTCCAGTATGGTTCAGTGCTGTGTTCGTGTTGTGTTTGCTGTCCAGGTTACACTGCAGTTCAGTGTTATACACATGATGTTAATGTTCGTTTTTCCTTTACACATCAGATTGCAACCGGATTTTGCAAGTTCTTATACCAATTTTCATGCTACTGGATGTGCTAATCATCCACTGACGTATTATCTGCTGATGCCATCTTCTAGCATGCATCTCTTTGCGTGTTTGTATGCATATGTATGTGTGTCTGTATAAGTTTGTTTTAGTTTGACTATCAAATATAAAAATGTGTCCATGTGTTAACCCCTAATTGTTCCAACGATGACCAAAGTTCAGATCTTGTTGCAGGCATATTTTTCATCCACTTTTTTTGCTCTCAGCCACAGATGTTAAGAGCATATGGTCAATGCATAGACAGACACTCAAAAGTATATTATGATCGCACTGAAGTGCAGAGAGCATTTTATGATAATGTTACTGGAATTGAATACCCATGAGATACATACAGGTTGCATTGTTAATATTAATTTATCCATCTTTATTATTTGACACCTCAGTATAATGAGGTATATTCTTTTGCATCTGTTTGCAGTGATACAGTAGCAAACTACTGGGTAGACTCTCCTTTAGCAATGCTTTCTATTTATGATGAGCTTATTGTTGTTGGAATAAGGATGTGGATTTTCAGGTACCATTTTCTTACTGTACTATATCAGCCATCGATTGATGTATATAGTTGTTAATATGCTGCTGCTAATGCTTTACAATATCCTGATTACTAGAAATCTTTGTAAGAACTATGGACATCTGATTCTAATTTATCATTTAACAATATATTGTTAAATTACAGTGGAGATACAGACATTGAAGTACCTATAATAGCCATAACATACTCGATCAGTGCATTTAAGCTTCCAACAATCGCTAACTGATGGCTGATGTTGTATGTGGGGGAGGGAAGATGTTGTAGTTGATGTCGTTGGCTATGTAGTTTTCAGTTGAATGGAAGATGATGTTTGAGAGGGTGAATAGGATTGTTTGAGTCTTGGTTCAAATTGATGGCTGAGGAATGAAAAGGCAGTGAGGATGGCTAGAGGTTGGAGTATGTCAGTGGGTGATCTATGGCTAGGGAAGGATGTAGTAGTGGTGGCTAATGTATTGGTCGATGATTGTAATGCACGGGGAGGAGATGAGCAAGGTAGCAGGTAATCGAAGTTTGGATGAAGTTAGGTGATGGGTGTTCGTTTGCTTAATGTAGCAGATTTGAGTGGTGCAGTTTTTGGAATTGGTGATGTAGCATTTTGGTAGTGCTGAAGTAGTTTGGAAGTGTGCATTGGGTATTGGGCAGTGGCTGGTTGTTTTGCAGTTTGGAGTTGGTCGGTGAGTGAAGTAGTAGGATGGTGGTTGGAAGGGAGAAGGATGTTGGTGAAGTATTATGTTGAAGAAATGAATTTATGTAAACTTTGTTTATGGATATTGTATTCAACTTAATTTATTGAAATAGTTGATTGTTATGTTTTTATTTGATATTTTTTAGTTTGATTTGTATATGTTATGTATATTATCCGGTTGAAATATAATAAAATGCTATTTAGATTAATGATATCTGTGTGTAAATATTGCAATGGTGGAACGCTGTAAAAATAGTACAAACAAACAACAGCGTTCAAACCGTGTTGTTAATTCTATGAAAAGATAATGTACATTGCTCCAACAGCATAATAAAAATGCTGTGAAAAATTAACAACAGCGTTTATTAACTGCTGTAAAAACTACTATTAACGTTTTTGAAAGCATAATAAAACTGCTGTTGAAACATAATACAGCACGTCTGAAACGCTGTAAAAACATTATTGACAGCTCGTAATAAACGCTGTCACAGAGATGTTTCAACAGCGTTTATAGAAACGCTGTTGTAAGTTATGTATATACGACAGCATGTCGTTATACAACGTTTCTAATAACGCTGTTGTATCATATTACAGCGTTTATCAAACGCTGTTAAAAGCCTTTTGTGGTGTAGTGCTTCTTGCTCCAACGTTGTCTCCTTCGCAGTGTCGAACCCTTCCTCCTCATCCCAGCCGTGCCTCTCCTCCTTCTACTTTCAACAACCTCTATTTTGGTGTGCATCATTTTAGTATGTCAGGGTATGTTAGTTTATATATTTTGTTTTACTTGTATATATAAACTAGTGTATATTTATATATGCAGTATTATGTATGAGCTTTTCATGTATTTATGTCAACCTATATATATATCATTTAGTAAATCTTGTAGTATATTATACATATATTTTAAAACTTTTCTTTTCTGTTAAGCTTCACACGTATTATAATAAAATTGTACTGATATATATAGTTGCTTTGTTCCGTGATGCAAGCTATGTTTTTTTATATAATATAATAAGTATTTTCGGTTGTATTTATGTATTAGTTTTACTGTATAAGTTTATGCATTTGAGTTGAGTTCGGCTTATATAAAGTATATGAGTTTCATATGTTAATATATTAGTTTATAAAACTTTTGTTTTGGTTATTCAAACAATCAAGGCATTCAATATCACTCAGCCATCCATAAGCAATGATTTAATAATCACATATATATAATTAATTTAAAATGAATTAAATTAATTACTTCATCTCTAATTAATTTAAAATAAATTAAATTAATTACTTTCATCAAATAAATCTTACTTACTTAATCAGCAATTAAACCAATTAATTAATCATCATTTTAATTAATCACCTTTGATTAATTATCCTTTAATTGCATTAAGTAATTAACCCTTAATTAATTACACAAATTAATTATCTACAAACCATTAAAGTATTTGACCTTAATTACTTCATTAACTATAAATATTTACATTAATTCTAAATTAATTATAACTAATTAATTACCTTATAATCACTTATTTTTGATTAATTAATCTTAATTAATCAATTCTTAATTACTCTCCTTAATTACATTAATTAATGATCCTTAATTAATTACTTCCATTAATTAACTTTAATTAATCAAAAACAGTAATTACCATCCTGTAATTACTTATCTTAATTAGTTAGCTTCTTAATTAATTATATATATCGTTTAATTAATTACACCAAGTAATTAATCCTTAATTACTTCTACTAAGTAATTATCCTTTAATTACTTTCCTTTAAGTAATTTCCTTTAATTAATTACATCCAGTAATTATACATTAATTACTTCACTAAGTAATTACACTATTTAATCTCATTAAGTATTCATAGTTAATCAATCATCGAGATTATCTTAATTAATCGACCAATTAATTAATCACATTCATTTGATTAATTACAATTGGTAATTCATTCCTTAATTACCCCTTTAAATAAATAAATTAATCTTTAATTACAGATTAATAATTCTTTAATTACTAATTTATAAACCTTAATTATCAATAAATAAAACTTAATAACCAATTAATTAATCTTAATTAATCAGTTAAATAATCCCTAATAAAAATTAATTAACCCTAAATATTAGTTAATTAATCCTTAATTAACTTTAATTTTAGATTAATAATTTCTTAATTATTAATTAATAAAGCCTAATTATTAATTAACAAAAAGTAATCATAAATTAAGTACTTTTTAATTACCAATTAATTATCCTTAATTACTTAATTAATTAATATTTAATCATTAATTAATAATCTCTAATTATCTAATAAATGATTCTTAATTATAAATTTATATATTAACCTCTAATTAATTAACTTATAACCCTTAATTATTAAGTTTAAATAAAGTAATTAAATCAATTAATTACTCTTAATTAATTCCTTAATTAATCTTTAATAATTGTTAGGTAAATTAATTACTTATACATAGTTCCTTTAATTAACTTAAATAATTTCAAGATAATAAAACCTTAATTATCTTAAAATAAAATATTGTCTTAATTAATGACTTATTTATCATTAAAAACATTTTATCTTAATAATTATCCTTACTTAATTAAATCATTAATTAAGTTATTAAAATACTCATTTAACTTGGTAAATCAAGGTTAACAAAACATAACATCTTTTAAATGCTTTAAATATTAACAAGTAATAGTTTTAAACTATTTTAATTTAAATTCAAAAACTTGTCTTTAAAATTCATTTCTGCTTAAGTTTTAAAATAACATTAACAAAATTCAAATTAAAAAAAACAATTAAAGAAAACCTTTATTTTTTATAAAGAATAGAATTTCAAAAACAAGATTCATTTTAAAATTTACAACTTTCTTTATTTAAATTTAAACCTTGTTTCAAAAAAACTTTTTAAAAAAATAAATCCTTTAATTATCTGCTTCAGATTTAATCCAAGTATCACTCGAGTCATTCTAAGTTCCATTCTTTTTCTTTAATCTTCAAAATTTAATTTAAATCTAAATTTAAAAACCTGTAACCATTAAAAATGTTAACATGTTTCACACTTCAGAGGTACTCGAATTGCCACTCGAGCCACAAACTCCACAACACGATACTTCACTCGAGTTATCAACTCAAAAACACGGTCTCTTCTTCGAGTCACAACCCAAAACCACCAGACACTCAAATCTTCGCCGTGCACGTGCGCAGTGCCACAGCGGCGCTCTGGCGTATCTTCCAGCCTACGGTAAACCACCAATCAATTCAACAATCGATTCCAATCATCGATTCCATAGCACAGAGCTCAAATCAAATTTGAGCTTTCCCAGTCGAAACTGGAAAACAGTCATCATCAGAAAATCTGTCTCGTAACCACGTTACCGACCATCGAAGTTGCTGCAACTCTAGCCGCACCATGCTAACAGCCCACGTTGCCATTCCCCAAAGCCATGAGTCACTCTATCACTCCGAGACAACGCAGAGACCCCAAATTCAGCCTCAACACAAACTAGGGTTTATAACAAGATCACCACGCCGCCGATGTCACAGTTAACTATCACCGTCTTTGCCATTTTTGTTGTACTCCCCGTACCTTCACCTATCTCCACCCAAGATCCCGATCATCATAAACCTTGAGACCATCAGACATCGACCAGAAACCAAATTCCAGTCATTCACCAAATTCTCATTCAATACTTCATTAAAAATTGTGATATTTGTTTTAAAAATCATAACTTTTAAAGATGATTCAACTAAATATCTTGAATCAGTAAATTTGAGTGATAGATTTTAACATGTTAAAAGGATTCCTACTGTATCATTTTGATTCCAGAGGTTTTCCCCATCTATTTTTCTTGAATAAAATTTAAACTAAAATTTATGTTTATCAAACATATCATGTTTAAAACTTAAGACCTAACAATGAACTGATAAGATGATTTGCATTTTTTCTTTTATTTCTACTCTCTTTAGTTTAAAAACAGAGAAGAACATATCAAATATACATGCACAGTTCATTAACATTCATGTACACAGATAATACACTTATATATATACATGCAAGCATTAATCATTCCAGAAATCTATCAAGCAACAGAACAGATATTACTTAGGATTTTAAGTAGATGTTTACTCACCTTTTTCTTCAAAAATGCAGAGAGTTTGATTTTGTGGAAAACTTTGAATGCTTAAAACTTGAAAAGCTTTGGATTTGCAGATATGATCTTTAAAACTTATATTACTGATTGCTTGCTTGAACATGGATTTGCTTCAGGTTGCATTTCAAAATTGAACTTTTGAAAGAAAAGTTGCAGGCTTTTTGAAAACTGCTTTGAGATATAAATGGTTACACGTTTGATGATCTTCTGGTTTGCATTTGAACTTGAGGAATGAATTACAGGTTGTATTTTGGTTTGAAAATGAGTAACAGGGTTTTGATTACAGGCTTTGATAACATTTTCTCTGATTTGCATTTATTTTAGAGGAGATGTGTTCAGGCCCGAGTAGATGATTACAGGGTTTTTCATTTGAGATGAGTAGTATTTCAGGTTTGGTTTGAGGAATATCTTACAGGGTTTTGATAATCTAGTTTTGAAGATTGATTTGCAGATTTGATCTGAGTTTTCTTTGCAGGTTGAGTTTCTCTTTGTTTTTAGAAAAATGAAGATAGAAAAAAGGAAATGTAAAAGAAGATATATGCTTATATAAGTTCACAATAGGATTTTATAAAAATAAAAGAAAATTGAAATAAATGTGACACTTGTCTCTACCATTGTTTATATGCTAGCACATGTTATTATAAGGGGTTTATATCTTAACATTTGTCATTACTTATTTTTATATTATTTAAAAATGATTTAAAATTTTTCTTATTAAATTCCCTAATAAATAAGTGCTTTATAAATTTATAAATGCTTTACTTAATTATTGATAAATAAAACTTTTTAAAAGAAAATAAAATGAAACCAATTAGATTCTAAATAAAATCATACAAAATTATTTAATCCATTTTTAAATGCTAATTTAAAAGATTTTGTATTTATTTACTATTAAATAAATACTTTTCCAATTTTTATAAATAAATTTCTTTTAAAGAAAATAATATAAAAAAATCTTATTTTAAATATAAATCTTATCCATATTTTATATCCAAAATACTTTTAAGAAATATCTTTTAAATTCAAAATTTAAATCCAAATTCAAATTCAATTTAAAATCCAATTCAAATCAATTCAAATAAATATAGATATCAATTTTAAACAAACACATTAGTAGTTGAAATTAATTATTCTATTTAAAATCAATTTAAATACACACACACACACACACACACATATATATATATATATTTAAACGCACTTATTAAATTTTAAAATAATAAGTCTATCTATTTATAAAATAACACAATTTAAATTTGTAAATTATTACCCCATTTAAAAATCTATTTATAACTATATTTAAAAACAACTCATTATATTTATTATTGTTGGAAATAACAATTTTTACCAATTTTAATTAATTAATTAAGAGATTATCACATTTTAAATTTCCTGAAATTCCAGGATATTACATTCCTCCCCCCTTAAAAGAATTTCGTCCTCGAAATTTAAAACAAAAGATAATCCAAAGTTTTTATTTTATTACAACCAATTCAAGCATACATATCAATCATACAAAATCAACCAATCAAACAATTTCATCCAAACAATCAATTCAACAAACAACATTAGCTATTTGGATACAGATCCGGATAAGCTTTCTAAAATTATCTCAAGTTTCCCAGGTACAGATACTGGAATACTCGCTCTACAAAATCTAAACTAGCTACACTTGCTGAGCTCTTACCCATCTAGATCTACAATCTACACAAGCTATCAGACCATACTCAAGTCTGACTCAACATCCAAATCCTCCCAAACAGCTGGTTCCAAAACCAGCGATGGATCATACACATACTCCCTCAGAGATACGTGAAATACCTTGAATCCCAATCTTCCAAACTGGCAATTCAACCCTTATAAACCAAACACTTATTCCTTACAAAAACTCAGAAGAATCCAATATACCTCGGAGCTAACTTCCCAGTCTTATCCAATCTTATTGCTCCTTTGACCGGAGAAAATCTCATCCAACAACAAAGTCTCCAACTTCGGATTCCAAATTCCTTTGTCTCTTAACCACAAAACTCTTCTGACGATCCTGAGCTGCTAACATCCTTCCTGATCAACTCAACCTTTGCCGATGCTTCTCGAAACAAACTGGATCAAAAACAACCCAACAAAATGATCCTCTCAAGATCTACCTAAATCGAAAACACAAACTCTATTCCACAATTATCAGAAGGCTTCAACTTACTTCTCCTATCCAGAAAAGATAAAACAGGAGCACTCACAATCCTGTAGAATCTCTCTATCCAACACTACAACTTCCAATTGTTTCCACTCTAGAACAGCTGCCACCTTGCTTCCGCTGCATAACTCTGAGCAGATGAGAATGCCGTCGACGAACAGGATCACAAACTAGACAGCACATCCCGAAAAAATGGTTCAACATATCCATAAAGAGAAAACTCAGAAGTTCCAAGAAATACCGAGCAGCTTCACCAAATCCTTTCTCTAGGAGACATCCTTCTACCTAGCTGAATCACTGGTAGGTCCATGAACCAAGTCGATATGGAACTCCATCTCTAATGCAGACAAACTCTAACTTCCCTGAAGAGATTTGGAAAAAAATCTCTAACAACTTCTATAACTCAAGAGAACACTCTAACTATCGCAAGTCACTTTTGCGATCCTATCCAGACCTGTATCCAAAGATATTGTTCTCTCTTCACAAATCAGAACAGCTTATCCTCGACCAATCCAATCCATCGAAGAAACGGGTCCACTCTGGTGCTTATGATCTCCACCTCTAGGAAACTTCTAAGCCAAAAGATTCCTGCTGGCACACATAACACTCCGAGACGCAACGCTTCCACAGATGCCAAAGACTTCTTATCCCAAACTTATTAGATCCTCAAAATCAGATCAACCAATCCCACACAGAACCTTGAGATGGGCAGACATTTCCTCAAGAAACTCGAGCCCTAAACCAAACACAAACTCAGTCTCATCACCGAAGCAGACACACTTCCTTAAACTTGTTCCAAAAAAACATATTCGGAAACATCCATAGTCACTGCGTCTCATCACGCAGCTACTATTTCCTGAGGTTGCAAAGATACCATCACACGCTTCTGCTCAACCGACAGATCCAAACTTTAGAAATCCGCTCACATGAGCGCGATCAACTTACACTTCAATGATGGACTCCGAACCTTAACAGGTTTCCTTCGAAGATTGGTGAAATCCTTACACCATACTGCAAAGCTTACTCGCGACGGTATTAGATCTACAGTCTCGACAAATACTCTTCCAACCTCATCATTCGGACTTCTTCCATTGGTAGTCATGCTACACACACCACTACCCCATCTACCTTTAGAACTCATATTGGAAAAACCCGAATAGGTAATCCAACAAATAGGTAGATACATACATACATACATATATATATATATTACAAGTATGCTCTCTCAAGATAGACACCACTCTAGGGCCTAGGTTTCACTCAACCTATGCTCTGACACCAAATGAGATGACCCGCCTTTCTCTCTATAGTAAGATGCATCATTTTTAAGAAAGAAAGGGATAGAAAAGAG
Source organism: Allium cepa (assembly GCA_030765085.1). Lineage (NCBI taxonomy): Eukaryota > Viridiplantae > Streptophyta > Magnoliopsida > Asparagales > Amaryllidaceae > Allium > Allium cepa. Next base: position 111,186,588 of record CM060928.1, on the reverse strand, counting down.
AAAAGATAGAGAAGAAAGAAAGAAACAACATTAGAATCTCAACAGCGGAACGAGTAAATTATATTAATCACATAATATTACATAATATCATATACATCAGAGTTACGCAGCTTATACAACACATACTAAACAGTTATAAACACCTGTCTAGTTATACAATTCAATATACAATACAGATAATAACTCAGACTAACGACTTAGAGACCAACAGAGCGGAACCATCTATATATATCTACAAACGCTGAAGCCTCCTGCTCCATTGCTTCTGTAGAATTCGTCAAACCTAACCTGAATCCCTTGGCTACCCGTAAAAATTTGAATACCCAAGAATTTAAGAAAAACAGAATAAACTCCGAGTCAGACATGGATCTGGGCTGAGTAAACAGTTAAAGTTGCTTAACTTTGAAAAAACTTTTGAAAGAAGAGGTATCACGTAAGACTCCCTATACATAAACATGGGTAAGTTTTTACCTTATGCTAACTAAAACATTTGATAGGAAATCCAGTGATATTATAATAGGGTCTAGGTTTTTCAAGTAAAATATAGAAATAGCTGGAATGCTTACATCTCATGTTCTAATATAGTTGTGCACAATCAATACGCACGACACTTATTGGAGATTGGATTCCATACAATGGCAGGGCTATTGGGTACCGCCCATCACAGTATGCGGCCTAGATCACCGTACCAAGGCCCAATCCCCTGCAACACAAAGCTAGAACCATTCCTTACTGAAGAGTTTCGAACAAGACAACCCCACGGTTGTAGCTAGCAACCGCCCACACAGTCGAATAAAAGGGACTCTAGACAGGGGTAAATCTCATCCTGCTTGGGCATGACCTACTTAGCCTTGCTGCACCTCCCCTGTTTTAGCCATTCCCTAGTTGATGAGGCTTGAGGCTACGATTACCTTTATAGAACACATCTACCTTAGAATGCTCATCATCCACATGACGATGTTCTGAAAGCATTCAATCCATACAAGTTCGTTCTGGGTTCGAACGAAACCGAAGGCATTATCTCGTTACACTCATTTTGGAATCACCCTCAGAGTTAATGACAATAACCCTTGCACTCTGAATCTTCATCTTCACTTGAGATTCACGACCTATCATTAATTTGGATCGATGTGGTTTTCGGATATTCAAATCTGGAAACCGATCCCGGTCTCATCGAAATCCAAAACACCATCTTTTAGGTCCAAGTTGTTTTAAAGATACAACAATTCAATTCCAATCATTATCTATATTCACACAGATAGATAATTCACATATACACAGATAGATAATCCAACACAATTCAACCAAATCATCTCATATCACATATCACACATATCTCATCAGAGATATCAAATAATCAAGGCATTCAATATCAATCAGCCATCTATAAGCAATGATTTATTAATCACACATCTATAATTAATTTAAAATGAATTAAATTAATTACTTCATCTCTAATTAGTTTAAAATAAATTAAATTAATTACTTTCATAAAATAATCTTGCTTACTTAATCATTAATTAAACCAATTAATTAATCATCATTTTAATTAATCACCTTGATTAATTATCCTTTATTACATTAAGCCTTAATTAATTACACAAATTAATTATCTACAAACCATTAAAGTATTGGCCTTAATTACTTCATTAACTATAATTAATTACATTAACCCTTAATTAATTATAATTAATTAGTTACCTTATAATCACTTATTATTGATTAATTAATATTAATTAATCAATTCATAATTACTCTCATTAATTACATTAACTAATGATCCTTAATTAATATCTTCCATTAATCAACTTTAATTAATCATAAACAGTAATTACCATCCTGTAATTACTTATATTAATTAATAACTCCTTAATTAATTATATAAATCCTTTAATTAATTACACAAAGTAATTAATCCTTAATTACTTCTACTAAGTAATTATCCTTTAATTACTTTCCATTAAGTAATTTCCTTTAATTAATTACAACCAGTAATTATACATTAATTACTTCACTAAGTAATTGCACTATTTAATATCATTAAGTATTCATATTTAATCAATCATCAAGATTATCTTAATTAATCCACCAATTAATTAATCACATTCATTTGATTAATTACAATTGAGTAATTCATTCCTTAATTACCCCTTTAAATAAATTAATTAATCTTTAATTATAGATTAATTATTCTTTAATTATTAATTTATAAACCTTAATTATTAATTAATTAAACTTAATAACCAATTAATTAATCCTAATTAATCAGTTAATTAATCCCTAATAACAATTAATTAACCCTAAATATTAGTTAATTAATCCTTAATTAACTTTAGTTTAAAATTAATAATTTCTTAATTATTAATTAATAAAGCCTAATTATTAATTAACAAAATGTAATCACAAATTAAGTACTTTTTTAATTACCAATTAATTAACCTTAAGTACTTAATTAATTAATATTTAATCATTAATTAACAATCTCTAATTATCTAATTAATATTTCTTAATTATAAATTTATTAACCTCTAATTAATTAACTTATAACCCTTAATTATTAATTTTAAATAAATTAATTAAATCAATTGATTACTCTTAATTAATTCCTTAATTAATCTTTGATAATTATTAAGTAAATTAATTACTTATACTTAATTCCTTTAATTAACTTAAATAATTTCAAGATAATAAAACTTTAATTATCTTAAAATAAAACATTGTCTTAATTAATGACTTAATTATCATTAAAAACATTTTATCTTAATAATTATCCTTACTTAATTAAATCATTAATTAAGTTTTTAAAATACTCATTTAACTTGGTAAATTAAGGTTAACAAAACATAACATCTTTTAAATGCTTTAAACATTAACAAGCAACAGTTTTAAAACTATTTCAATTTAAATTCAAAAACTTGTCTTTAAAATTCATTTCTACTTAGGTTTTAAAATAACTTTAACAAAATTCAAATTAAACAAATTTTCAAACTTCTTAATAAAATGTTAAAGAAAACCTTTATTTTTTAATAAAGAATAGAATTTTAAAAACAAGATTCATTTCAAAAATTTACAACTGTCTTTATTTAAATTTAAAACTTGTTTCATAAAAACCTTTTAAAAAAAAATTTAAAAAAATTCCTTTAATTATCTGCTTCATATTTAACCCAAGTATCACTCGAGTCATTCTAAGTTCCATTCTTTTTCTTTAATCTTCAAAATTTAATTTAAATCTAAATTTAAAAACCTGTAACCATCAAAACTGTTAACAGGTTTCACACTTCAGAGGTACTCGAGTTGCCACTCGAGCTACAAACTCCACAACACGATACTTCACTCGAGTTATCAACTCAAAAACATGGTCTCTTCTTCGAGTGACAACCCAAAACCACCAAACACTCAAATCTTCGTCGTGCACGTGCACAGTGCCACAGCGGCGCTCCGGCGTACCTTCCCGGCTCCGGCAAACCACCAATCAATTCGACAATCGATTCCAATCATCGATTCCAATAGCACAGAGCTCAAATCAAATTCGAGCTTTTCCCAGTCGAAACTGGAAAACAGAAAAAAATCTGTCTCGCAACCACGTTACCGACCATTGAAGTTGCTGCAACTCCGGCCGCACCATGCCAACAATCCACGCTGCCATTCCCCAAAGCCACGAGTCACTCGATCACTCCGAGACAATGCAGAGACCCCAAATTTAACCTCAACCCAAACTAGGGTTTAAAACAAGATCAACACGCCGCCGACGCCACAGTGAACTATCACCCTCTTTGCCATTTTTGTCGTACTCCCCGTACCTTCACCTATCTCCACCTAAGATCCTGATCATCATAAACCTTGAGATCATCAGAAATTGACCAGAAACCAAATTCCAGTCATTCACCAAATTCTCATTCAATACTTCATTAAAAATTATGATATTTGTGTTAAAATCATAACTTTTAAAGACGATTCAAGTTAATATCTTGAATCAGTAAATTTGAGTGATAGATTTTAACATGTTAAAAGGATTCCTGCCGTATTATTTTAATTCCAGAGGTTTTCCCCATCTATTTTGCTTGAATAAAATTTAAACTAAAATTTATGTTTAACAAACATATCATGTTTAAAACTTAAGACCTAACAATGAATTGATAAGAAGATTTGCATTTTTCTCTTTTATTTCTACTCTCTGTAGTTTATAAACAGAGAAGAACAAATCAAATATACATGCACAGTTCATTCACATTCGTATACACAGATAATACACTTATATATATATATACATGAAAGCATTAATCATTCTAGAAATCTATCAAGCAACAGAACATTTATTACTTAGGATTTTAAGTAGATGTTTACTCATCTTTTTCTTTTAAAATGCAGAGAGTTTGATTTTCTGGAAAACTTTGAATGCTTGAAGCTTGGAAAGCTTTGGATTTGCAGATATGATCTTTAAAACTTTTATTACTGATTGCTTGCTTGAACATAAATTTGCTGCAGGTTGCATTTCAAAATTGAACTTTTGAAAGAAAAGTTGCAGGCTTTTTGAAAACTGCTTTGAGATATAAATGGTTACATGTTTGATGATCTTCTGCTTTGCATTTGAACTTAAGGAATGAATTACAGGTTGTATTTTGGTTTGAAAATGAGTAACAGGGTTTTGATTATAGGCTTTGATAGCATTTTCTCCGATTTGCATTTATTTTAGAGGAGATGTGTTCAGGCTTGAGTAGATGACTACAGGGTTTTGCATTTGAGATGAGGAGTATTTCAGGTTTGGTTTGAGGAATATCTTACAGGGTTTTGATAATCTAGTTTTGAAGATTGATTTACAGATTTGATCTGATTTTTCTTGCAGGTTGAGTTTCTCTTTGTTTTTAGAAAAATGAAGATAGAAAAAAGGAAATGTAAAAGAAGATATATGCTTATATAAGTTAAAATTAAGATTTTATAAAAATAAAAGAAAATTGAAATAAATGTGACACTTGTCTCTACCATTGTTTATATGCTAACACATGTTATTATAAGGGGTTTATATCTTATCATTTGTCATTACTTATTTTTATATTATTTAAAAATAATTTAAAGTTTTTCTTATTAAATTCCCTAATAAATAAGTACTTTATAAATTAATAAATGCTTTACTTAATTATATATAAATAAAACATTTTAAAAGAAAATAAAATAAAACCAATTAGATTCTAAATAAAATCATATAAAATTATTTAATCCATTTTTAAATGCTATTTTAAAAGCTTTTGTATTTATTTACTATTAATAAATACTTTTCCGATTTCTATAAATAAATTCTTTTAAAGAAAATAATTTAAAACAAATCTCATTTTAAATAAAAACCTTATCCATTTTTTATATCCAAAATATTTTTAAGAAATATCTTTTAAATTCAAATTTTAAATCCAAATTTAAATTCAATTTAAAATCCAATTAAAATCAATTCAAATAAATATAGATATCAATTTTAAACAAATAAATTGTTAATTGAAAATAATTATTCTATTTAAAATCAATTGGTTAAATTCGTAAGGCAATGATTGCTTAAAAGGTACGGATGTTTCTTGAGGGATCTAGACGTAACCGTTGTGTATCTGCGATCCATGATTTGATTCGGTTAATTTTTTTGGATTGTACTTTCCATATCGGTTTTGAAGGTTTTTTGAGTATTTTCACTGAGTGCTGAAATAGGTCTACTAAGTACTTGGAGAAATTCTAGCTTTGCGCATGATTAATGCATGGCCAGAGTCTGCAAGAACGAGGATAAACCTGTTAAGACATCGAGTTATAAAAGTATTTTGATAGTATTATATAAAGGATATTTTGATCATTTCTCTTTCTTTCTAAATAATTTAAAAATGTTTAACATACTGTTTATTTGTATACTACATGGTTTAATAGTAAATTATTAGTGTTTTATGTAAGTGATTGATCCTTATATAAATAAGTGAATGGAAATCAATTTAAACTAAATGAAATTTTTATGATCAGAGTTGATAGTTTGAACAAACAAATTTGAATCGAATGACCGTTTTTGGATTTAGTAAAATGGGTTTAACTAAATTATTAACATTAATTAATTTAAATTGAAATCTATATGGTTTTAAATTAATTGTTTTATTTTTGTTTTTCGATCTATTTTCTTTTGGTTGTTTCTATTCTTTTACCTCCTTCCTTTTTGGGGACGAAAAGTTTTGAGTAGGGGAGAGTGTAACGACCCATAAATTTTAAAGGTTTTATAACGTATTTAATTGAATTTTTGAGAAATTTTAAATAGTAATGTTTGGAAACAAAAATTTAATATTTGGTATACGTCTATTTTAACATAGCAACTGGTAAATTTTCATCAGATAATATGAAAGTTTATTTTCTTGTGTAATTTTATTTTAATTCAAATCAGTTAAAACTGATAATAAAAATATATTTTCCAAACCTGAATATTTTTGTATAATAAAATTGTAAATCATCTTCTGAGTGAGACGTCATATTTCGTTTCTCTAAATTTGGAATTCTCTAGCGCCGTTTATCTAATTTTCGACGGACTAGAAGCATTTACGATACCGATATCGATTTTTGTTTGGATGGTCGTACCACTAATATTTGTGTACCTTTTTTATCGTCTCGTCGTGCTAATCTATGCGGCATGTTCATTTCTGTATTTTGACTCTAGTACACGGCGAAATCTGCGAACAGATAGCCGCATCGGTACTGAATTTCAACCTTTTGTTTTCTTTTGAGTTTCAAACCTTGAACCGTGACTGCCAAACAACAAATTTGTTTCTCTAATTATTTTTTTGAATCAACTTATAGCCGTCGCTTTTATATTTTTTCAAAATTTAAGGGTGACAATTACTATTCCCAATGTTCAGTTTATTAAAGTTGGTTCGTTTATTCTGCCTTTTTTTCTCTCTTGTATTTTCAATTGCACAGCTGTCTACCCTGTTACCTTTATTAAATTATGTAACGACAGTTGATCCTTCACATTTCACAATTTATTGTTGTGCATTCCATTTTGCCTTTCAGTTCAATTGAAGGCAATAAATATGCATAGTATTTTTACTGACTTTTCATTTTCCTTGACACATCTTCTTTCCCTCGAACCCACGCAAGCCCCACCGAAATTCCTCCTCATTATTTTCAGCCACCAATCTAGCTGAGCTTCCACTCCTCAACATGCTGCCACACCGTCTTTGCCACTCCTCCCTCCGTAACATCGGCCAAACTTTCCCCGACCAAGCACCACACAGCCTACACTTTCCAATGGACGAACACGTGTAGCCAAAGCATGACCCACCCTACCTCCTTGCTCCACCGTTGTCTCCTCCGCAGTGCCGAACCCTTCCTCCTCATCCCAGTCGTGCCTCTCCTCCTTCTACTTGCAACAGCCTCTGATTTGGTGTGTATCATTTTAGTATGTCAGGGTATGTTAGTTTATATATTCTGTTTTACTTATATATATATATATATATATATATATATATATATATATAGACTAGTGTAAATTTAAATATGCAGTATTATGTATGAGCTTTTCGTGTATTTATGTCAACTTATATATATATATATATATATATATATATATATATATATTGTTTAGTAAATCTAGTAGTATATTATACATAGATTTTAAATCTTTTCTTTACTGTTAAGCTTCATACGTGTTATAATAAAACTGTACTAATATACATACATACATACATACATATATATAGTTGCTTTGTTTCATGATGCAAGCTTATGTTTTTTTATATAATATAATAGGTATTTTCGATTGTAGTTATGTATTAGTTTTACTATATAATTTATGCATCTGAGTTCAATTCAGTTTATATAAAGTATATGAGTTTCGTATGTTTATATATATTAGTTTATAAAACTTTTATTTTGGTTATTGAATAAGTTATGATTACAAGTTTAGGTGTTATATTATATCAATTGTATATATATTGATTTTATTTTATGGGTATGAAAGTCAAAATACTCATTTGAATATAAGTTTAATGGTTTTATGTGGACCATTAGTTTTAAATGTATGTATATAGGTTTATAGAATTGTAAAATATGTTTTCTGATTGATTTTTGGTTTAAGAAAATAATAATAATATATTTTATATTTCGTTTTAGTATATATCTAATAGATTCTTATTTATTTCATCGATTCCTATCTATTAGCTTTGTCGTCAATTTCGTGTCAATCTTGCTTTGCTTTGGAATTCGTACTTGGATTCATAACTTATCTCATTCTCGTTCGTCTCTAACTCACGATTAACATTCTTACATTTATTAAATTCGATTTCAATTGAAACGACAACTGAAATATGCTGCTATTAGTTATTTAAATTGTGATATATATGCTAATTGCTCACCTGTAGGATATGACACCATATCATGTTGTTTATATTTTATTTAATCAATGATGATATATGCCTGTTGTTATATGTTATATTTTATTATATATGTTCTTACTCTGCAAGTTCCCTATTAGTTTAGAATTCCCTATGAGTTGAAATGATACATACCGAACGATCTATACAATAGGAAAAAATCATTATGGGTTGAAATAATAGAACCAAGCGATTTTCATTGAATTTGGGATTGCGGGTTGAAATGATATATACCCGTATATATTTAAACTACGGATTGAAATGATAAATATCTATATCACTTGACCATAGGATAGAAAATTTTATATAGATACCGTCGGTCTATATATAAATATTTTGAAAATAATCTCTATGGTTTTGATATGGAATATATATGTTTTTATTTAGTATTGAAATATTTTATATATAAATGAGTTTTAATATAAAGTAGATATAATAATAAGCTTTAATTTAATAAAGTTAGATTTAATTAATATATATTATGTATAAATATTTATTTAAAATTTTATTTTAAAAATGTATTTTTATAATGATTTTATAAGTTGAGGTTGGAAAGATAAATTTGAAAATTTATTTGAAACTATATTTAATTAAGAATTTTATTTAACTAAACCGATTTGAAACTTAATGAATTCGAGATTTTAAGATATGATTTTATAACTTGATTGGATTTAAAATGATAAATTGAATATTTCAAGTTGAATAAATTGAAGAAATATCTAGTTTATTTAAAATGTAATTTAAGGTTATTTAAATAATATATAATTTATTAAGTGAATATTTCAAGACTAAATAATAATAAAGTTAAATCAAGATCTATACGAAACTGTTAAATCTAGTTTTGAAAATGATGAATATTTAAGGCTTTGAAATATATTGAAATTTAAATGGTTTATTTTGTAGTTCAAATCTGTATTTGAAATCGATATAATTTGAATTTGTTCATCTAGAAACTGAATTGAATTGAAATTAATAATTGAGATTGAATTAAATTTGAATTAGGAGTTCGAGTTGATTTGAATCGTTTTGTGAAATTTGAGGAAATTATAAATATTGTACTTTATAAATTATTTATATATATATATATATGTTATCCCATTTTTGGTCAAAACTGGAATATCAATGTTGTGTGCATTTCCACCACGACCGGAGCAAGAAGAAGCAAGCAAGCGTGCATAAGTCAGGGATTTCACTCAAGTATGAAACAAGATCTCATTCGGCATTCGAAACTCCAAGAGCTCATTCGAATTCCCAGCTCCAACCCACCATTCAGCACCGGATCATTCGGTGCCGGACCAACATCTCAACCTCCATCATCCTACCGAACCCAAGCTCCACCGGTCCATAGCATTGCCGAGCCAACTCCCTTCTCCACATAGCCGAATCAACCTCTCTCCCTACCACCGAATCAAGCCTCCGCCGAACGAACACACTTCGCCTACCACCGAACCAAACCAAGACCGGACCACCCAACTCCGAACCAGATGACCACCGAACCAAGGCTTCTCCATCCTTCTCTCCAAGCACGACCGAACCAAGCTCCGCCGAACCAGATGTGCCAGTCCAGATTGCATCAGCCCAGGCCCACCAGCAACTATAAACATCCAAGACCCCTGCCCCCAGCCTCACTCTATAAATAGAGGGGCAGGGGTACAACAATGGCAGACAAGTTTGAGAGCTCAAGCCTGGAAGGAACTTTCAAACAACTTAAGATACTTGTAATCAAAGCTTTGTACTTGTAATCTGAAGAGAAAAGGAGAATAACATATAAAGTGGACGTAGGCACGTTCTGGCCGAACCACTATAAATCTGTGTGTCTTTTACAGTTTAGTCCCTGCTTTTTATATATTTGCATAAATCACCTAAATCACTAAAAACAACATAAAATCGACTAGTTCACACGACTTTGGGTGTTTGTGGCCATTTTTTGCGCAAACATTTTGGTGCTTTCATTGAGAGTTGAACTCAGGGACCTACCGCTTGGAAGTTGAATTTGAGAGTTTAGAGATTCAGATTGGAAGAGTCATGGCAAGACAATCAAGCAGAAGGCCAAGGCCAGAGCAGAGTCAACAGGAAGGGAGTCAAGAGGCTTCCTCAGGAGCAAACCAAGCTTCAGCCTTCATCACCAGGGATGAGATGGAGGCTATGATGAGGAGACAAGAAGAGATGATCCAGAACTTGCTTCAGCAAATTGGACAACTTGGAGCACAAAACCAAGGAGCAACTGGAGTTCAGAACGGAGCAGGACCATCTGGCGTAGCACCAGAGCTAGGGGGCACTCATGCAGAGCATGGTAATCCGATCCCGGGAAGAGAGACGGGGGCATCCGAACAACCTGGTGGCAATAGAGGAGTGAACGCTCAGTCAAGGGGGCAGATCCCAGAGTTCCCTCGTGAACTCGGGGGGCAGGTTGAAAGTGATGAACGAAGATTGCATCTCGGAGACGATGACAGATTGGCAGAGATGGTTAGAAGAGCTATGAGAGGCGGTTTGGTAAACAAAGACTTGGAAGATGTAAACAGGAGTCCTTTTTCTTCTGCAATTAGGATGGCTAGGAACCCACCAGAATTCAAGCTACCATCAGTAGAGATGTACGATGGGAGGACAGACCCTGCGGTCCATCTTACTAAGTATATGAGGCACATGGAAGTGTTGGGGGCATAACAGGAGGTCATGGCCCGGTGCTTTCCACTGTATTTTACGGACATTGCAGCGTTATGGTTTAGGCAACTGGAGAGCGGCTCCATAGGAACGTGGGCAGATTTAACTGAGAGATTCATGAGGCAATTCAGGGTTCATATTGCAAGACCCAAGAATGTGATGGCTTTGGCAACCTTGAAGCAGAAAACTGGAGAGACTTTGAGGAGCTTTCTAACGCGATTTAATGTGGCGGCAGCATCAGTTGATTGACCAGATCCATCTATGGTCATGATGGCGGATGTATCTGGAATAGCTGATAGCACAGAGTTCAAGAATTCATTAACCAAGGACCCGCCTATGAATCTGGGAGAGTTCTATCATGAGGCTGAAAAGTTTCTGCGTTTGGAAGATGCTAGTGCAGAAAGAGGGGAAGAAGATGACGTTTACGCAATCAAGAGCGGAAACCCACCTGGAAAGGGTGCGGAGACTAGCAAAGGAAAGAGAAAAGCTGAGGATAATGATGACAGGTCAAAGCGGCAAAGGAGGGAGCCGCGATTCATCACTCACACTGAGCTGAATGAGAGTCTGGAACGAATTTATCAGGATACCAAGGGGCAGGTTCTGTATCGTAGACCAATGCGTAGGGATCCAACCTCTGACGAAAGAAAATCAGATAAGTTTTGTGTATTCCATGAATTAAACGGTCATAACACTAATGATTGTAGGCATTTGAAGGACGAGGTGGAAGGGCATATCAGGAACGGTATGCTCCTTCAGTATGTGAGGAGGCGAACTCCAGCAGTGGAGCCAGAGCGACCACCGTCTACATCGGCAAGAGGTGACCCTGGATCGGGGCACCGTTTGATTATCCATTGATTGCTTGATTAAAATAACGATGAACAAGTTGTAAACCTCTCGCTAATACGGTTAAAACATTTACACATGTGAGCGATCGCGCACGATCCATAGGCATGCTCTGAATGACTACCAGCCGCGTTATAGTAAGAGTTTACGCTTTGACATCATCATTCTGCTTTTTGCTTTGATTTTGATTTGAACATTTAAATTCTTCCTGTTCGGACATTTCTGCTGTAAGATTCATATGATTATTGCTTTAACATTTACAATTCTATGGAAAAAATACTTGTATGCCCGTGGATTGCGAATGGTCCACGAGCACCTCTTGCATGACAGCGAACTGCCGAAGTCTTTGATTCGGAAACTCCCCCAAACAATAACTCCGGCACTGATAATATTAAGTCCCCTCGGGCACACATAATTCGCCTCGAACGGCACCCGATCGCGAACGGTCACAACTCGCCTCGAACGGCACCCGACTTCGAACAGTCACAATTCGCCTCGAACGGCACCCGACTTCCAACAGTCACAATTCGCCTCGAACGGCACCCGACTACGAACAGTCACAATTCGCCTCGAACGGCACTCGACTTCGAACAGTCACAAACTCGCCTCGAACGGCACAACTCACCTTACCTCAAATGGCTCGATCGCGAACGGTCGTCATTTGAGGCCCACCACTTGACCGCGCACTGTCGCACTTTACCTCGAATGACTCGATCCCGAACGGTCGTCATTTGAAGTTGAGCGCTTGACCTTGAACAGCCACATTTCACCACAGATGACTCGATCCCGAACGATCGATACATGGATTTACGCACTTGATCGTGCACTGTCGCACTTTACCTCGAATGACTCGATCCTGAACGGTCGTCATTTGAAGTTGAGCGCTTGACCTTGAACGGTCACATTTCACCGAAGATGACTCGATCCCGAAGGATCGACGCATGGATTTACGTGCTTGACCGCACACGGTCGCACTTCACCTCAAATGACTCGACCGCGAACGGTCGTCATTTGAAGTTAGGCGCTTGACCATGAACGGCCGCGCTTCATCCCAAATAGCTCGATCCCGAACGGTCGTCATTTGGGGCCATATAAAATATCAAGCTCTTTACAGGTTGTCAACAGGATATGAACATCCAACTCATGTCATTACAAAACACGCCTTCCTACAGCAAGGACATCAACAGGATATGAACATCCAGCTCATGGCATTACAAAACACACCTTCCTATCGCAAGGCATGTTTTGGGGGGCAAAGTGTTATCCCATTTTTGGTCAAAACTGGAATATCAATGTTGTGTGCATTTCCACCACGACCGGAGCAAGAAGAAGCAAGCAAGCGTACATAAGTCAGGGATTTCACTCAAGTATGAAACAAGATCTCATTCGGCATTCGAAACTCCAAGAGCTCATTCGAATTCCCACCTCCAACCCACCATTCGGCACCGGATCATTCGGTGCCGGACCAACATCTACCTCCATCATCCTACCGAACCCAAGCTCCACCGGTCCATAGCATTGCCGAGCCAACTCCCTTCTCCACATAGCCGAATCAACCTCTTTCCCTTCTACCGAATCAAGCCTCCGCCGAACGAACACACTTCACCTACCACCGAACCAAACCAAGACCGGACCACCCAACTCCGAACCAGATGACCACCGAACCAAGGCTTCTCCATCCTTCTCTCCAAGCACGACCGAACCAAGCTCCGCCGAACCAGATGTGCCAGTCCAGATTGCATCAGCCCAGGCCCACCAGCAGCTATAAACATCCAAGACCCCTGCCCCCAGCCTCACTCTATAAATAGAGGGGCAGGGGTACAACAATGGCAGACAAGTTTGAGAGCTCAAGCCTGGAAGGAACTTTCAAACAACTTAAGATACTTGTAATCAAAGCTTTGTACTTGTAATCTGAAGAGAAAAGGAGAATAACATATAAAGTGGACGTAGGCACGTTCTGGCCGAACCACTATAAATCTGTGTGTCTTTTACAGTTTAGTCCCTGCTTTTTATATATTTGCATAAATCACTAAAAACAACATAAAATCGACTAGTTCACACGACTTTGGGTGTTTGTGGCATTTTTTGCGCAAACAATATAAACACACTATTTTAATATAAACTATTTTTTATTTTAATATACAAATTATTTTAATATAAACTATTTTATGTTATAAACTATTTTATTTTATATACTATTATTAAACTATTCAAGTGATGGAAGTTATGATTTCAAACTTATGGTTTTCCAAAGAATTATGATTTCAAAGTGTTTTGGGTTTCGAAAGTGTTGTAACTTTGGAAATAGATATATTATAAATTGAAATGATTTTTTTGTTTTGAAGTATAAATTATTTTGAAATGACTACGGTGTTATAATGACGTTTGGTTGTTAATAGCTATTTCTACATAGTAGATAGTCCCTCGGATCCTTAAAGGGTGGTTATCCCAAACATCCTTTGAGCTACTTGTATTTCAGTTGATATTTCATTTGAGTTGGATTTATTGATATAAGAATGTTAATACTGACTCGAGTTGTGTTTTGCTTTACGCTTGGGTCAGACTGAGTGATGAAGGGTTTGAGACTCACCTTTGGTGTTTGGAGCTTCGCTTGGAGATCCAACTAATGATTCAGCCTTCAGCCTTTCCAGTTGATTTGTTCAGAGATGTCATTTGTTTGCATTCGAGACTTCAGTCTGTATTTGAGATATTTTGTTTCCAACTCTGATGTTTATATAGTAGCTTCATGAACTACTATTTATCTATTCCGCTGCATTATTATTATATTACTCTGTGCATGTGATTCTGTGATTGATTTATTTACTGTATATGCTGAGTTTGTGCCAAATTAAAATTAACAATCTGGTGTCTTGAGCAATTCAAGTCCGACATGTGCGGATGCGAATGGCTGAAAATACCAGATTGTTACACTTCATAATCCCCAATAGATCTATAATTAGAAGAAAAAAATTACCTGTTTCACCCACTTTCGATTCCAACAACGGTATTAGAGCCTGATGATCTATGCTATCTAAAATATAAAATTTAGGACCAACCAATTAAACCTACCTATCATTTGGGTTTCTAAAATAATATTATCTAGTCTTAGGATTGGATAATAAAGTATTCCCCTTCTTTGGCAATTGGCTTGGCTCAATGATAGGGTAACTCCAAAAGGTTGGCCTATTGTAAAGGCCCAAACTGATTTGGGCCTTAGGCTAATTTTAAAAATTCGATTTGAAATTTAAAACTTATATTTTGAATTTAAAAGTTAAATTAAAAAGAAAAATAATTTTATAAAGGATATAAAATATATTTGTCAAAATTATTTAACAATAAATTAATATTTTCAAAATTATTTAATAATTTAATTAATTATATTAATTAAATAAAAAACTAATTAAAAGTTATCAATTACTCAAGGACTTCTAGCTCAAATAGTTAGAGGCATGGCACTTTAGATAGAGATTCTAGAGATCATGGGTTTGAGCCTCCAAAACAACATAATGAATATTATGCTTGAATAAAATATCACTCTTGTTATAAGTAAATGTTAATTTAATTCATTATCCAAAAAGTAAATGTTACTTATTTAAAAAAAATATGTATATTGATATATATACACACACATACTATAAATGCAGTTGAAAATACATATATATCTTAAATTTTTTAAGGTAAATAATAAATAAATATTTTTGAATTTTTGAATTATTTAATTAAAATTGTTTTAGTTAAACTAAAATAATTGTTAGATAAATTAATTAAATGTTAATTAATGAAATAAAATATAAATATGCAATGATATATGTATATCAAGCTATAACTGTTATAGTATTTTTTTCATCTTAAATTTTTTTGGATGAATAAAATAAAATTTTGAATTATAAAATAATTTAATTAATTATTTAATTAAATAATAAATTAAAATTAATTAAATATGATTTAATTAATTGTATATATAAGAATATTATATAAGTTAATTAAATTATGCACAGTTATAAATAACTTGAACTTTATAATATAAATGTATAAAACTTAAGTGGAATAGTAATAAACCCAAGATAGGTTTAAGGAACGAGTACATATGTTATATGTATGTCATGATTCAGTTGTGTTCGACACTTAGATCACATGGGTATTCCATAAGAAATACATTATTCCCTAAATCGATATAACCCAATGTTTATACATACATATATCTGTGTGTGTATTAAAGTTTATGAATCCTTAATATACATATAAGTTGTCCTTTACCATTTATATATTAACAAATTACTTGCATACTCTTTAGTGATTAATCTTCCTTAAGCTGGTGATATTATGCTTAGTATTATTAATATATTGACTAGATGAGGTAAAAACACGCATGTATTTGTTGAGCTTTCCTCAAAATATGTGCATTATACTTAGGGCATCGTGAAATAGTGGATACAAGTGAATAATATCTCTTAATTTGTAGAGCTTCCTTAAGGTCGAGATGAGATTAGGATAAATACTAAGAATTGGGTGTTGTATATGATATAATCGATAAGGTGTTATTCAATGTATGCGGGCTTATGATTTATTGAGCTTCCTCATGCTTAAAATCCTAAGGTAAGCAAGTCCTAACATCCATTAGAGAAATCAAAACGTTGTAATGTTTCCTCTTGTGGTTTTAAGAAACATATAAGTCTAATGGGAGTTTATTAGATACATGAAATGTAACGTTTAACCTATCTAATAATATAAGAACATCAGTTATGTATAAATCAAACTAATCTACTTCAACAAATTTGTGCATTTAATATGCTTGATAGTATGTTTATTAGTTAAAATATACAAATGTTAAATGAATTATGATTGAAAAAGAATTATAGATATACGGTTACCAATAAATTCTTTGGCATGGTGTCGCTTCAAGACCCGTGCAAGCGCTTAATAATACAGCTACTAAAATATTTATACCTTGGTCGCTTAAGTGTTTATTTATCCAAGACCGTGTACCATCTTTTATGAGTTTTTAACTCCTAAGAAATGTAAGAATATAGGTTTTTGATCCATGTTTAATCACATACGAATGTTATATGGTGAACGATTGAAATTCAAAATATATGAAAACTCAATGATATTAGTTCATTCAAAATGAGCAAGTGAACCATTATGCAAATCATGTATTCAATACGATTGATTACAATAAGAACCTTGTTGTATTAGCGTAGCACTAGACCAAGAGCTATAAGATGGACCTAGGAATTCGACCACTTAAATTATAGTTTGATCTGTTTACATAAAGTGCAACTTATTTAATATGCTTAATGTTAAGGATGACTAAACGAATCTTTGTAAAGAATTCCTTACGGTCATGTAGTAAGGGTTTCCTTTTGAATGATTTGACTATTTGAAAAGGAAAGAGAATGTATGAGAGTGCATGTAACTTAAGGCACATTTAGGATAAAGAGAGTGAGCGGTCACTTCTCCTTTATGGAGAGACTCGGAACAAGAATTATATAAAATAATAGTTTTCTATTCTACAAGTATGAAAAATGTTGATGTGATTTGTCATCATGTAATAACACCCTAATTTTCAATGATAATTTGAAAGTATAAGTAAAAGAGAAAATCGACCTGATAGAGTCAGGGTATACCCTAGGAGCAATTCTGTACTTTATTGTAAAATGTTAACTCTATAATAAAATCTCGTTTGAAAGGATAGGTGTTGGTTTTATGTTAATGTATCTATTATATTATGATATATTAATTAAATAATTAATTTAAGTATATTTCATAGGAAATCTCTGAATAATATGTTATGTGTTAATAGTCATAAGGAGTTGTAATCATGATAAAACTATCAAAAAATTAAATGACATTTTATTCTAAATATTGACGGTCAAGATGTTTCAGGAAAGAATATTGATACATCCATTGAGACAAAATCACACAACCCTCTTTTAATGTTGGACAGTGTATTACTTATGCCGGTTGAGGGTACCAAGAGGTTAAGTATAGATAGTTATTAGATAAATATCAAATGACTTGTTGGAGAGTCTCCTATTGGTTACTACCAACTACGTCAAATAGAAAATCTCAAAGTGGCGTATTACATAGTTCTCTCAACTTTAGAATATTATTGAACATTAATATGGAAATTCCATTTTGATTATAGTTAAATTATGGCATAAAGCCCATCGAATGACTATAGTTAGCTGAAAGTGAAACACTATTCACTAGGGAATTTGCTCCTCGGTGTTATGAGGTTAGTATCATGATCAACTATAGTAAACTTAAAGTCAAAACCTTTGATCAGAGTAGTATGGTTAATGATAATTGTTATTATTGAACCAAGGACTTTGTTATAGACTAACTGAGTTGATTGTGGATGATATTGGAATTTTAACCAAAACCAAATTCTGTAAGTCCTAATGTGATATGGTGTTGATGAAGAGAATTGAGGTAAACAATCGTTACTATGAGCATTACTTGAATTTGTAAAATTAGAATTTACCAATGAGATATATAAGCTATAAATTAAGTCAAAATGTCACACTGCTCGTTAAGTGACGTGTGAACATTGGTATTTAAATTGTTTAAATATTAATCGTTGGCTAAGTTCACACCTATGAGTCACATAAAAAAATTAATTCAATCTCTGAAACATCGCTTGATTTAACTAGTTTATAAAAGTTATAAATTATTTAATATTTGCACAATATTATATACTATTGTATTTAATTGTATGGGTATGTTTAGTAAAATGGATTTGCCTTTAGAAATGTTAAGACTACTATTAGTAATTTATTGAGTACGTATATTAAAGTTGTATATGTGTGTATAGATATAAAATATCAATAACGATTTGAATTGGATTTAATTTTAATAAATTGTTATTGGGCTGAGTCTATATTTTGGTCCACTAAAAAGCTTGATCCGACAAGCACCATTGTCCCAATGGTTAAGTGATTTGACTTTGGTGCGAGAGGTCACAAGTTCAAAACTTGCGTAGCATGATTCGAACGTTTATTGACATGTGATATGTTGTCACAATGATTTGTTGTATATAAAGTATCATTTCAAAAAAAAAGCTTAATCCATGTGGCATGAAAAGGTGTAAAATATGTGATTTTGTGTTTGAATTAGTGAGAGAAAGTTATGTTAGATATTTCTCCCTAGACCATACTATATATTTAACCTTTAGCCATCATTTTTCAATTATACCTTTTGCCTCATTCAATCAAACATAATTAAATCTGGTGTTAAATGTTGTCTCTTGCAAAGAAGGGTGTAGAAGTTTGAGATCTAAGGAGTCTGTTTGAATCAATATGTGTTTCTACGGCCCTATCTTCTATGGTATAATTCATTTAAATCATTCAATTATCTAATGAATACTTGTATCATGTATTATGTATATCATCTTTTTTCATGTATTTTGCAGCCTATTGATATTTTGCCAGTATACATTTAATAATTAATTTGAAAGCAATGTATATTCATTATAATCTATATATATGTGGGTGTAAATATGCACTATTGTTTACTAAATTTTAAAGCGTTGTTTAATAGTTTAAAATATACATTTGTACATTTACCTATATAAAATATTAAGTAAATGTTTTATGGCAAAAAGTTATATTCTAGGATTTTAAAGAAAAATTAAGAAAGGCCTTCTACTGAAATATATATATTATAATATATTTATGTTAATTATATACTTGTAAATTATAAAATTTATTTTTGATTTAAGAGTAGATACATAATTTTATGGTTGAAATATGTAAAAACACAAAGAGTTATATATATGTGTGTATATATAATGTGACAATTTTGTATTTATATATAATTGAATTTTTTTTGAAGAAATATAATTGAATATAGATATAAATATTATTAAATAAACTCAAATATTTAAACATATTTTATAATATTTATTTTATAATTTAAATTATCTAATGTGCCTGTGTGTGTATAAGTTATATAATATATTTCATAATCGAATTAAGATATTTGGAATTTTAATTTCAAATAATAGATCTAGCTTTTATTTTGAATCTTGGTTACTAAGTTTAATTTTGATATTTTAGATTTGAATTTTGAAACTAAGACTTAGTCAAATTTTAATTTTAAACTTCTATTAAAAAATTATTTTTATTTTCGAAACACACATGCATATATACATACACACACAAAGATATATTTGTGTATGTATGTATGTACGTATGTATGTATCTATGTATCTATGTATGTACGTATTTGAAAATGCACACTTTATTGCAAAAACCAATCATATACTTTCTTTATATGCATAATCAAAACCTTACAACCCCTCAACCTAAGTGGGTGCCTTGTAAGGGAAAATAGTACATATAAATTCCATTTATTAACTTAAATAAACTAGTTCCTTAAATAAAAATAAAAAAAGAAACAAATAAGGAAACATTATACATATACATATGTGAGAATTTAAAGCCCAAAATAGGCCTAAAGTAACCTTCAACTCTCTGTTATATTCTCTTCAACCCGCTTCAGCTCCAAATTTATTAATAATGAAAAGGGAAAATAAATGGTCTCCATTTGCCACAATAGTTCAAATCTATTCCCTATTGACACAATAGTTTAATATTTTCTCCATTCTGCTTCCATTGTTCCTCACCAGGTAAATTATCTCCTTTTCTGTAACGGCCTGGAATTTTACAACATTAATTAATTTTAAATACTCAAATAATAGATTTTATAATTAAAATAAAAACACTTTCAAATAATAAATATTTAAGATAAAATATTTTTCAGATTTAGTTTACGAAAATATTTAGTTTGAAGAAAAACAGAAAATGTGATCGGAAACTATTTTCCGAACTTCGACGTTTCATCGCATAAAAAGTTATTTGAAATGTTGTGCACACTTTCTTATATATATGCACACATAGACTAATTATATAATATGGGTTAAGATAGTATAATTAGGTTTAATTAAGTTAATTAACTTAAGCTAATGATGATGTAACACTTTGGCAACTAAATAAAAAAATAAATAGAAAATAGTCACATCAGGGGAGACAAGATTTGACACTTTGGCAACTCAAAGTACAAACATGTTTAAACTTGTTTCTTAGCATGTGTAAAATAAGGGAGGCTTGGTGATGTGGTGGAAGCATATGAATGGAGGGCATAGGACAGGGGTATAATGGTAATTTCCTTTATGCATTTTGTATAAAATCTTTTCTCCATTTTCTTTTCCCTTATTCTTTTCACTTTTTCCATTTTTTTTTCAAAAGTCTTCGTCTTCCTAAAAGCTTCATGAAACAATTTAATGGCTTCCATTAATAATTTTAAGTTTTAGAAAAATCCAAATTTAAACTTTTAAATAATTTCAAACTTGTTAAATCTCCTCCTTTTCATTTTAAAAACATCTCCATTTTACTGTAACGACCCAGAATTTTTGATAATTAAAATTTGAATATTTAATTAATTTTAAATATTAATAAGTGAAATTTATAAGTCGAAAATTTTTTATTTCGAATAATTGGATTTAATTGAATAATTAAATCAATAATTTAATATGTGAAATTATGGAAATAATTGAAAATTGGGTTAAATATGATTGAAAATGATTTGTAAAATTTTATTTTATCATGTTGGAGTTAGAATGATATTTTAGAACTTTTAAAATCGAATTAAAAGTTTATTTGTGAAAATTGAATATTTTAATATTAAATCGACTAGTGAAATTAGCCAATTTTTGAACAGTCAAAGAATTGGACGAAACTAGTTCCATTGGATCCGTAATAGTTTGTTATTACCGGATTTCAATTTTCGTAGCAATAGGAGTTATCGTTTGATCGTGGCAGCTCGAAACGCATCGAATTGTTTTTAATATTAATTTGGCGAGTTAAAATAGCCATTTTTCAAAAAGTCTCGGATTTTGACGAAACCAGTTTCATCGGATCCGTAATGTGATATTATTGTAAGGTTTTAAATTTCGTATCAATCGGATTTACCGTTTGTCCGGTATAAATTAAAACGCCTAGAAAATCATTTAAATCGGTTTAATTTAAATTGAACGTTTGTTGCCATAACTCGCACAGATGTCCGAATTATCTTCCGAAACCTGTTCCATTGTGTCCGGAACGTGGGATAAACCCTAGGAACGTCGGTCACTGCGCGTAAATCGGAGTTTTGAAAACCCGGATGAATAGTGTTCATTTATTCTCTATAAATAGCCCATAAATTCACAAAAATAAAAATAAAATAAATAAATAAACCCTAGGTCAAACGCAGCCGCCACCTCCCTAAACGAATGGCCGAAATACACTTATCTTCTCCCCTCAAATTCTTCCAATCCAAGCATCGATTTATAAAACTTTCAACTAACAAATTGAAGAGGGCATCAAGATCTACAAGTTCAACGGGTATGATCGCGAATGGAGCTAAAAATCATGAGATATATGGCCGCGTTTCCCTGATGTTGCGCACGAATTTCGTGATGATGTGGGTGGCCGAGCTTCATGCCGTGGATGGTGAAGGTGGCTCTTGGCAAGGCGAGTCGAATGGAGGTGGTTTGATGAAGTTTCGACGAGCGATGGAGTCGCGTTAATTCGAGCAAGGGTGGCGTGCGTGGGTTCGTTCGTGCGTATTTTTACTGGAAAGAAGGAAGAAAGGAGTGGTCGGCCATGATGAAGCAAGGGGAGAATGCACGGCCGAGATCAGTTAGGGTTTAGAAAATTATATAAATTGTTGTAAATTATTATATAAAAAATTCGTATAACTTCATAAATTCATATCTATTTCATACGAGGTCGAAAACGCGCGAAACCAGTTGTGTTGGAATCGTATGGACGAGCACTACGCGATGGAATTGAATTGGAGTTGTTTGGAGTTAGTGAGAATTTCGGGTAAAATTAAACGTCCGTTTAATTTTATTCGAAATAAATCGCTAAAACGAAATTGAAATCAAGGTGAGAACTTCTCACTCAATCGAATTAGTTTCGATTTATATTTTAAATAGTTAGATTTAAAATATTTGAATGCATGTTTGAATGATGATTGTTATCTATTGATTGTTAAA
The DNA here is from genome assembly GCA_030765085.1 of Allium cepa. NCBI lineage: Eukaryota > Viridiplantae > Streptophyta > Magnoliopsida > Asparagales > Amaryllidaceae > Allium > Allium cepa. The sequence continues at coordinate 111,163,662 of CM060928.1, read as the reverse complement.
ATAGACATTATGCGCCGTTAGTAAGCGGATGTTATTTATTAAAAACATATACCGCGAATATTTCATAAACAGTGAAATTGGTATTATATATAATAGCAATATATATATATTGGCATATGTATATATTGCAGTTATTGATTTCCCGCATTTGTATAGCGGATGAGACCCTATTGCGCCGTCTATTAAGCGGATAATATTTTAAATCCCATATACCGCGATAATTTCGTACTGGAATGAAATTGGTATTGTGCTAATGTTTGTGGATGCAGGAAAACAGGTTGGAGGGATCCAACTGGATTCCTCAACAGTTTTTATTTGATTTCAGATATTTTAATATTTGATTGATTATCATATCGATATATGATATCGTTGTAGTCGTGATTGACTATTTGGTGTATAGCATCATTGAACCAAATTTTGGGATTTTAAAATGATTTTAAAGTGATTTTTGAAAGTATACGTTTATAAAATATTTTTGGAACTGATCCATTTTAAATAAATAAACGTTATAATTTTTAAAGTTATAAAAATTATGATTTTGAGAAATACGGTTAAAGATTGATTTTTGAGAAATACGGGTTAATGTTTTATAAAATAATTAAATTGGATTTTTGAATTCATTATAAAAAGTTTAAAAAATAGGATTTATAAAATTTGATTATTTTATAAATCAAGAGAATGGTGAAATTATAAAGGAGATTAAAGATGTTTTAAAATAATAGTATAAATTGATTTTATAAAGGATTTATAAATTGATATTTATAAATTAAAACATTTGAATTATAAAACGAGTTTTTATAAATGTTTGAATGAAGTGAAAATGGATTGCATAAGTGAATGGAATTTATAAAATTATAAATGGTGAAGTTATGAATGAAATTTATAAATAGTAAGATTTATAAATTTTGTGAAGTTATTAAAGAATATATTTGGATAAATAATTGAATCTTATAAGTTATAAGATTTATAATTATGAAGTTTAAAAGAACGATTTTGTAAAATAATCGTTTTATAAGCATTTAACTTATAATGTGAACTTTTGGTTTATAATTGAGTTATAAATCGAATAGGTTAATAAAGGAGATGTATAAAAAGGAAGTAGTTATAAAACAAATAGAAATAGAATTTATAAACGTTGTTTTATAAAATTCGCAAACGACTTATTTTGATAAGTAAATTGTTATAACCTATTAATGGAGTTATATTCACGTTTTGACTGTGAATAATCCTTTGAAATAAAATGAATAAAAGGATGAAATTGGTTAACGTAGTATATTCACGTTTTGAATAGTGAATAATATGTTAGAGAAAATGTTTAGGGTGTGATATTTTAAACAGAATTAAAACGATATAACGATGTTTTAAAATGTGTTAAGATTCGAAACCATAGATTTCAACATTTATTGTTGAAATAGACGTTTTCGAGAAATAAAAGGAAATGGTGGACTATAACACTGTTGTTATAGTAAATAATTTCCGAAAGGAAATGTTTTGTATAGTATTGGGATTTATATATCTATTTTAATTTAGAATCCCTATACTAGTGATTTTGGGTTGTCGTAACGATGTTTTACGCAACATTCGTTTTGGCCCAAATAAATATGTTTAAGAGAACGATTTCCTTAAAGAATGAAATATATACTTAATTTCGATTTAAGTATATTGAATATTTTTCAAGTGCTGAAAATAAATGGATTGAGAATTACTGAATAAATAAGTATGGAAATGTTTTTCCAATATAAAGTGAATATTTTGAGAATTTATCTTTTTGAAGATAAATTGAAATGAATAATTGAAATCGTATATGCATGGATATTTTGAAATATAAATTCACTATGGAATTTATGAATGAAAAGGGAAGTTGTTTAAAAATAAATATTTATTTATTTTTGAAGTGTGAAAACTATATATCTAGTAAAAATATCTTTGGGAATTAAATTATTTGGAAAATTATTTGGAATCTGGTGATGTTGTGCATATCCATTGATAGTTCAATAACCGACTATCAATATTTCCCTTTGAATGGGTATTTGATGTGATTTGTTTGAATTTGAATGCCATACTTATTTTTGAATAAGCGCTCACTATTCGGGTTAACCGGGAAAGGACCATGGGGTCGTATAACCCATTCCGAATATGTGATACGTCGTTATGAATTGCATTTGAAGATCGGTGTTGAAGACCGGATCTTTTTGAAAGCGAAAGGACAACTCGTCGATTGTCTTTGCACCGAGTAGCTACGGTATAGAAACTCCCTATGTGATGGGAAGTCCGGACGTGATTAGTGAATATCCGGATTGCAAGGACTTCTTTGTAAGTGCCTTCGGTTCTGTTTGAGCCCGGAACAGACTTGTATGGATTATGTCTGACGTTACAAATTGAGATATAAAGCAGATTTCTTTCAAATATATTTCTGTTGGTGGCGGAGAATTTATTCTCTTAGCTTAACACCCTTAGAGGTTATGTAGTTGAAGGTTATCAGCGATATATTCCCAATTTGGTAATGTGACATGTTGAGTATTGCTGTGAAATGATCATTGTGTTGATTATTTGTGATAGGATCATTTATTTGATCGTCTATCTTGGTGATCATTTCTATGATCATTTGTTGACCCAAAGCATGGCTTTTGTATAAAGTATGTTTTTGTGGACGTGACTTCGTCGAGCCTCACACCCCGGGAATGGTCAAAACAGGAAAGATGCAGCAAGGTTATGAGGGGTAGCGCCCTTTAGGGTATGTGCATTTCCTTCTGGAAAAGTGTGGTATCATGGTATGGAGCCCAGATACTTACTCATGTTGAAAACACTTTGTTATGATTGTGTGATGATGGTGACGAGCACCCGGTTAATGGTCCCAAAGGACCGGGGGATGCCATACTCGGTCAGTTGTTACTCAGTTAGGGGTAACCCGGCCTTGTGTTGGTAGAGATCCGGTTTGGTTCTCGGGGATGTCCATCCAGAGGCATTCTTATGTGGCAATGGGAAGTTCCTTGGCCTGATCATTCGTTGGAAATCCAAAGAAGCAATACGAGACTTGTACGGTTTTAGTTGTATAACCTGCTATGGAATGTGGCGGTAACCTGCTATTGAACATAGTTAGCTATAGTAGGCATAGTTCGAAATGTCTATGCTGGCTAAGATTTATATTCTACTTTCGAAATAAATTTTTCCTACACTATGCACTAGTAATAATATAAAATGTTCTTTTAAATGCGTATCAAGCATCTTTGACTATCATAAGGAGAAATCTCCTCCGATTCTGCATTTGCATTGTGTGTGTGTGTGTGCGGGAGGCCTTATGGTAGTCTCATTTTTAAAAGCATTGCGAATTGACTTTAAAAATATTCCTCTATTTTGATTTTAAAGATAAATAAACTGTTTTGAGTTCTCACACCAGTCACATGACTGACTCAGAGTTTATTGTTTTCCTTCCTAAACTCTGGGTGCCCACCAATTTCCACACGGGCAGTCAAGAGTTAGGTTTATCAGGATATTCTGGAGTTGCTGGAAGCAAGCTGGATGGCATGGCGTATTACTAGTATATAGTATTTCTTTTTCCGTTGCACTGTTTGTTGTTGTTTGATGTTGTACACTCTGATGATGTAATGAAATGAAATGTATGAAATGTAATAACTGATATAGTTCTTTGTTTAAAGATTATTCATTTATTACTATATGTTGTTCCGCTGCGAATTGTGAGATTCTGTTATTGTTCTGTTTTTCTTCTGTTCCGTTCTATTTTCCATGTTCTTTTCTCTCTATTTTTCTATCTTTTCTCTCTTCTTCTCTCTTTTTCTTCTTCTTAAACATTGAGAATTCGTATTTCTGTTCATCTTGAATTAATCTTTGGAGATTAGTGTATATTCAAGGAGTACGGATTTACGGGTTGTCACAGGTGGTATCAGAGCATATGGTTAAGCGACAACCATGGTTCTGTTGGGTATTGCTCATTAGAGATAGAGTCAGTAGTGCTCTAGAATGAGTTTGAGTGTAATAATAGCTATGAGAGCGTATTTGTTAATATAAAATTGTTTTATATTGTGATGATTGGTTTGTTGAGTGGCATATGAACCTTCGTCGGCGTGATCTCGACAACTATGCCGAAGGGGTTTCTAAACATTTGAATAGAACAATTCGACACAGTATTGTTTTAAAATTGGGTAAATGAAATAATTTTACCTTGATTATATTTTTATATATAAAGAAATAATTTTTCAGAATTATTAAAGTGTATATAAGTGATTGTTTAGTTGTTTGAATAATCTAAATAAAAGAATAATTGTATAAGCAAAAAGAATTATAAGAATTGAATTATAATTAAAGTGATTTACAATTGTGAAATAAACTTATATATATAAGAAGTGAAACTATATGAATATATTTATGAATATGAGTTGTAAATGAAAATGAATTTAAAGTTAAATGGAGTATAACTTAAGAGATGTTGAATGATGTTGATATTGGCGTCAAAGTAAATTAATAAAGTTAAGTGATAAATGTGAACTAAAGTTATATAAATGAAATTCAACTTTAGAAATTGAATTGAATGAATGGATTGAATGTTAATCAATTGAATGTAAATTAAGTTGACATGGAATAATGAATGTAAGTGTAATTCATTAAAATCTAATGTTATTAGAAGTTGAATAATTGAATGAAGATCAATTTAATTTAACCAATTGAAAGTGATGGTGTTAAACCAAAATGAATATAAGCAAAGGGATTTGGTTGCAATTAATATACATTGGTTGTTATATGATTGTTAGTTGATTGTATATAATTCATTAAGTGTTAATGAAATTGAATTAATGAAATTGAAAGCTAAAGTAATTGGAAATTCAATTGGAAGTTAAGTGAATCTTAAATAGAATTGAATTTGATTTGGAAGTGAACCAACTTGAATATAAATTAGTGACTATAAGCAAATTGAAAAAGAATGTTAGTAAAATCATCCACTGTTAATGAATCAAATGTGATTTAAATTGAAAACCAATTCATTGAATATTAATGAGAATATGAATGAATATTTATTGGCTATGAATGTTAATTGGATGATAGTTGGTTGATGTTTGCATTTGTTGCTTTTACTGCATTTGCTATGTTGGCATATATAGTTATTATGTTGCTATATGTTGTATATTGATACTATTGTCTATATACATGATTCTCATGTTGTTGTTGAGTGTTTAGTAGGTGCGGATCGCGTTTGCTTCGCATTTGGAGCTCGCTTTCGCGCTATCTTAGCCGTATATGCTTGCTAATAAAATATAAGGTACATATCGCGGATTACATACCGTACTTTTATACTTTTTTCCCTTCGGGATGCCTCATTACTTGATGAGATGTATATTTGTGATATATATACTGTCATTTTTTTTCGGATCGAGCCGCGCAAAGGAGACTATGGCGAATTTTTCCGAAAATTTAAGGCGTTAGAAAAAATTTGAGAAAATTGAAAAATTTTGAAAACTATAACTTTGATTTGAAGAATTGAAAGTTAAACAATAGTAATTGTTTTTGAAAAGATAACTAAGTGTGATTTGAAAACTTAGTAAAGTATTGTAAGAAATTTAACTATGAATTTATGGAAAATTAATAAATTCTATAACTTTTCTTACTTGTTAATTTCGAGGACGAAATTCTTTTAAGGGGGGAAGATTGTAACGACACAGAATTTTTGATAATTAAAATTTGAATATTTAATTAATTTTAAATATTAATAAGTGAAATTTATAAGTCGAAAAAAATTTATTTCGAATAATTGGATTTAATTGAATAATTAAATCAATAATTTAATATGTGAAATTATGGAAATAATTGAAAATTGGGTTAAATATGATTGAAAATGATTTGTAAAATTTTATTTTATCATGTTGGAGTTAGAATGATATTTTAGAACATTTAAAATCGAATTAAAAGTTTATTTGTGAAAATTGAATATTTTAATATTAAATCGACTAGTGAAATTAGCCAATTTTTGAACAGTCTCAGAATTGGACGAAACTAGTTCCATTGGATCCGTAATAGTTTGTTATTACCGGATTTCAATTTTTGTAGCAATCGGAGTTATCGTTTGATCGTGGTAGCTCGAAACGCATCGAATTGTTTTTAATATTAATTTGGCGAGTTAAAATAGCCATTTTTCAAAAAGTCTCGGATTTCGACGAAACCAGTTTTATCGGATCTGTAATGTGATATTATTGTAAGGTTTTAAATTTCGTGTCAATCGGATTTACCGTTTGTCCGGTATAAATTAAAACGCATAGAAAATCGTTTAAATCAGTTTAATTTAAATTGAATGTTTGTTGCCATAACTCGCACAGATGTCCGAATTAGCTTCCGAAACCTATTCCATTGTGTGCGGAACGCGGGATAAACCCTAGGAACGTCGGTCACTGCGCGTAAATCGGAGTTTTGAAAACCCGGATGAATAGTGTTCATTTATTCTCTATAAATAGCCCATAAATTCACAAAAATAAAAATAAAAAAAATAAATAAACCCTAGGTCAAACGCAGCCGCCACCTCCCTGAACGAATGGCCGAAATACACTTATCTTCTCCCCTCGAATTCTTCCAATCCAAGCAACGATTTATAAAACTTTCAACTAACAAATTGAAGAGGGCATCAAGATCTACAAGTTCAACGGGTATGATCGCGAATGGAGCTAAAAATCGTGAGATATATGGCCGCGTTTCCCTGATGATGCGCACGAATTTCGTGATGATGTGGGTGGCCGAGCTTCATGCCGTGGATGGTGAAGGTGGCTCTTGGCAAGGCGAGTCGAATGGAGGTGGTTTGATGAAGTTTCGACGAGCGATGGAGTCGCGTTAATTCGAGCAAGGGTGGCGTGCGTGGGTTCGTTCGTGCATATTTTTACTGGAAAGGAGGAAGAAAGGAGTGGTCGGCCACGATGAAGCAAGGGGAGAATGCACGGCCGAGATCAGTTAGGGTTTAGAAAATTATATAAATTGTTGTAAATTATTATATAAAAAATTCGTATAACTTCATAAATTCATATCTTTTTCATACGAGGTCGAAAATGCGCGAAACCAGTTGCGTTGGAATCGTATGGACGAGCACTACGCGATGGAATTGGATTGGAGTTGTTTGGAGTTAGTGAGAATTTCGGGTAAAATTAAACGTCCGTTTAATTTTATTCGAAATAAATCGCTAAAACGAAATTGAAATCAAGGTGAGAACTTCTCACTCAATCGAATCAGTTTCGATTTATATTTTAAATTGTTAGATTTAAAATATTTGAATGCATGTTTGAATGATGATTGTTATCTATTGATTGTTAAAATAGACATTATGCGCCGTTAGTAAGCGGATGTTATTTATTAAAAACATATACCGCGAATATTTCATAAACAGTGAAATTGGTATTCTATATAATAGCAATATATATATATATATATATATATTGGCATATGTATATATTGCAGTTATTGATTTCCCGCATTTGTATAGCGGATGAGACCCTATTGCGCCGTCTATTAAGCGGATAATATTTTAAATCCCATATACCGCGATAATTTCGTACTGGAACGAAATTGGTATTGTGCTAATGTTTGTGGATGTAGGAAAACAGGTTGGAGGGATCCAACTGGATTCCTCAACAGTTTTTATTTGATTTCAGATATTTTAATATTTGATTGATTATCATATCGATATATGATATCGTTGTAGTCGTGATTGACTATTTGGTGTGTAGCATCATTGAACCAAATTTTGGGATTTTAAAATGATTTTAAAGTGATTTTTGAAAGTATAGGTTTATAAAATATTTTTGGAACTGATCCATTTTAAATAAATAAACGTTATAATTTTTAAAGTTATAAAAATTATGATTTTGAGAAATACGGTTAAAGATTGATTTTTGAGAAATACGGGTTAATGTTTTATAAAATAATTAAATTGGATTTTTGAATTCATTATAAAAAGTTTAAAAAATAGGATTTATAAAATTTGATTATTTTATAAATCAAGAGAATGGTGAAATTATAAAGGAGATTAAAGATGTTTTAAAATAATAGTATAAATTGATTTTATAAAGGATTTATAAATTGATATTTATAAATTAAAACATTTGAATTATAAAACGAGTTTTTATAAATGTTTGAATGAAGTGAAAATGGATTGCATAAGTGAATGGAATTTATAAAATTATAAATGGTGAAGTTATGAATGAAATTTATAAATAGTAAGATTTATAAATTTTGTGAAGTTATTAAAGAATATATTTGGATAAATAATTGAATCTTATAAGTTATAAGATTTATAATTATGAAGTTTAAAAGAACGATTTTGTAAAATAATCGTTTTATAAGCATTTAACTTATAATGTGAACTTTTGGTTTATAATTGAGTTATAAATCGAATAGGTTAATAAAGGAGATGTATAAAAAGGAAGTAGTTATAAAACAAATAGAAATAGAATTTATAAATGTTGTTTTATAAAATTCGCAAACGACTTATTTTGATAAGTAAATTGTTATAACCTATTAATGGAGTTATATTCACGTTTTGACTGTGAATAATCCTTTGAAATAAAATGAATAAAAGGATGAAATTGGTTAACGTAGTATATTCACGTTTTGAATAGTGAATAATATGTTAAAGAAAATGTTTAGGGTGTGATATTTTAAACAGAATTAAAACGATCTAACGATGTTTTAAAATGTGTTAAGATTCGAAACCATAGATTTCAACATTTATTGTTGAAATAGACGTTTTCGAGAAATAAAAGGAAATGGTGGACTATAACACTGTTGTTATAGTAAATAATTTTCGAAAGGAAATGTTTTGTATAGTATTGGGATTTATATATCTATTTTAATTTAGAATCCCTATACTAGTGATTTTGGGTTGTCGTAACGATGTTTTACGCAACATTCGTTTTGGCCCAAATAAATATGTTTAAGAGAACGATTTCCTTAAAGAATGAAATATATACTTAATTTCGATTTAAGTATATTGAATATTTTTCAAGTGCTGAAAATAAATGGATTGAGAATTACTGAATAAATAAGTATGGAAATGTTTTTCCAATATAAAGTGAATATTTTGAGAATTTATCTTTTTGAAGATAAATTGAAATGAATAATTGAAATCGTATATGCATGGATATTTTGAAATATAAATTCACTATGGAATTTATGAATGAAAAGGGAAGTTGTTTAAAAATAAATATTGATTTATTTTTGAAGTGTGAAAACTATATATCTAGTAAAGATATCTTTGGGAATTAAATTATTTGGAAAATTATTTGGAATCTGGTGATGTTGTGCATATCCATTGATAGTTCAATAACCGACTATCAATATTTCCCTTTGAATGGGTATTTGATGTGATTTGTTTGAATTTGAATGCCACACTTATTTTTGAATAAGCGCTCACTATTCGGGTTAACCGGGAAAGGACCATGGGGTCGTATAACCCATTCCGAATATGTGATACGTCGTTATGAATTGCATTTGAAGATCGGTGTTGAGGACCGGATCTTTTTGAAAGCGAAAGGACAACTCGTCGATTGTCTTTGCACCGAGTAGCTACGGTATAGAAACTCCCTATGTGATGGGAAGTCCGGACGTGATTAGTGAATATCCGGATTGCAAGGACTTCTTTGTAAGTGCCTTCGGTTCTGTTCGAGCCCGGAACAGACTTGTATGGATTATGTCTGACGTTACAAATTGAGATATAAAGCAGATTTCTTTCAAATATATTTCTGTTGCTGGCAGAGAATTTATTCTCTTAGCTTAACACCCTTAGAGGTTATGTAGTTGAAGGTTATCAGCGATATATTCCCAATTTGGTAATGTGACATGCTGAGTATTGCTGTGAAATGATCATTGTGTTGATTATTTGTGATAGGATCATTTATTTGATCGTCTATCTTGGTGATCATTTCTATGATCATTTGTTGACCCAAAACATGGCTTTTGTATAAAGTGTGTTTTTGTGGACGTGACTTCGTCGAGCCTCACACCCCGGGAATGGTCAAAGCAGGAAAGATGCAGCAAGGTTATGAGGGGTAGCGCCCTTTAGGGTATGTGCATTTCCTTCTGGAAAAGGGTGGTATCATGGTATGGAGCCCAGATACTTACTCATGTTGAAAACACTTTGTTATGATTGTGTGATGATGGTGACGAGCGCTCGGTTAAAGGTCCCAAAGGACCGGGGGATGCCATACTCGGTCAGTTGTTACTCAGTTAGGGGTAACCCGGCCTTGTGTTGGTAGAGATCCGGTTTGGTTCTCGGGGATGTCCATCCAGAGGCATTCTCATGTGGTAATGGGAAGTTCCTTGGCCTAATCATTCGTTGGAAATCCAAAGAAACAATACGAGACTTGTACGGTTTTAGTTGTATAACCTGCTATGGAATGTGGCGGTAACCTGCTATTGAACATAGTTAGCTATAGTAGGCATAGTTCGAAATGTCTATGCTGGCTAAGATTTATATTCTACTTTCGAAATAAATTTTTCCTACACTATGCACTAGTAATAATATAAAATGTTCTTTTAAATGCGTATCAAGCATCTTTGACTATCATAAGGAGAAATCTCCTCCGATTCTGCGTTTGCATTGTGTGTGTGTGTGCGGGAGGCCTTATGGTAGTCTCATTTTTAAAAGCATTGCGAATTGACTTTAAAAATATTCCTCTATTTTGATTTTAAAGATAAATAAACTGTTTTGAGTTCTCACACCAGTCACATGACTGACTCGGAGTTTATTGTTTTCCTTGCTAAACTCTGGGTGCCCACCAATTTCCACACGGGCAGTCAAGAGTTAGGTTTATCAGGATATTCTGGAGTTGCTGGAAGCAAGCTGGATGGCATGGCGTATTACTAGTATATAGTATTTCTTTTTCCGCTGCACTATTTATTGTTGTTTGATGTTGTACACTCTGACGATGTAATGAAATGAAATGTATGAAATGTAATAACTGATATAGTTCTTTGTTTAAAGATTATTCATTTATTATTATATGTTGTTCCGCTGCGAATTGTGAGATTCTGTTATTGTTCTGTTTTTCTTCTGTTCCGTTCTATTTTCCATGTTCTTTTCTCTCTATTTTTCTATCTTTTCTCTCTTTTTCTTCTTCTTAAACATTGAGAATTCGTATTTCTGTTCATCTTGAATTAATCTATGGAGATTAGTGTATATTCAAGGAGTACGGATTTACGGGTCTTCACAGACTCACTTCATTCAGCCGTAACTTTATCCAAGCTATGCCAAATCAAGTTTTTATTTAATTTAAATCATGTATATTTCCAGTGGCTACAACTTTGTAGTTTACCACTTTTTCTGATTTCGAGCTTAGATGCTCCAAAAATTCATTTTTTTGCAAGAATATTTTTGAACCTAGATTTTTATGTCCAAAAATACCCCTCACTGTTTTGGCCATAACTTCCTCAAAGTTTAAACTTTTTGCGTAATTCTTTTTTTACATAATAGAGGAAAGAATTTTCTAAAATGATTTATTTTGATCTTGTATTTGACTATTGTACTGACATCTACGTATTCGGGACTTCTATTGTATTTGTTAAATCTGTTATATATATAGTATCTTCATGAGCTACTAGTCTTTTGTTTCCGTGGCATTATTGTTATATTACTTTGTGTTTGTGATTCTGTGATCATTTATTTACTATATATGCCGAGTTTTGCCAAATATAAATTAACAATCTGGTATTTTGAGCAATTCAAATCTGGCATGTGTGGATGTGAATGGTTGAAAATATCGGGTCGTTACATTGGTATCGGAGCTTTGGTTTTAGGCAAAACTCAACGTATTTTAATTACGGAATCACTTTCGTTCGAGCTTGAATTCCTTCTTCTTTGACTTGATTTCCTTTAAATTTTGGAATGTTCCCCTCGGTTTCAAAATCCATCCTTATCTCTCCCTATTCGTATTCTGGAGTATCCCATAACTCCACTTCAGACAATCTCTATAATAAATCGGCGGTCTCACCAATCTTCGAATGTTTTGTAAAGGGGAGAAACTCCTTTACAATAGGCATTGATTTACCAGAGATTTCTGTATCCTCGACTGACGATACTATATATCTCCTGCTATGCCTGAATTGTATCTTTTGCGATCGAATGTCGATTTGTCATAGAATTCTGCATCGATCTTATTCTTGAAGTCATGGTTGACCCGATTAAGGTTGCCCACGATTTATATAAACTTATACATCTTCCTATTTTGTTATTTAATCACCTTATCTTTGTTTTGAACCTATCTTCAAATCAAAATTCTCTTTGATTTGAGTCAATCAAATTTCAATCTCCATCCTTGCTTTGAAATCCATTCTTGTATCGTCGAGCAAGGGAGTGCATCTGTAAATTAATATTAAAAATGTTTTTATATATATAGTTTTGTTTGAGTTGTTCATGTTGATTTGGGTTTTCGATCGATTCATCTGATCAATGCTATAGATAGGATTTCCAAAACACTTGAATAGAGCAAACTGACACAAAATTGTTTTCAAATTTGGTAAATAAAATAATTTTGTATGATTATATTATATATAAGTATAAATTTTTCTAAAATTAAATTGTTAATGAATTTTTTGTCAAAAATGATAATATTTGATTTTCATTTATTGTTTTGTAAACCGTTGACTATTTGTAATATAAATAAATGAATTTATAAAACTTGGTTATAGTTTGATTTGGAATTTGAATTGAACTTAAATTTGAACTTGAGAATTTAATTTTCGATAATTTTGAACTATGGTTTTGAAGTTTTAAAATGCCTATTATTTGAAGTATTTTCGAATAGAAATTTGTTTCCAAAGAATTTTAAATCAGTACTCTCCTCTTTTGTCACTAAAAAATAATTTCGGTGATGGCGGCCACATCATCGACATTCATTTTCAAGTCTCAAAGCGGAGAGGCCTTAGTAGCTTTTCTACACTTTTGTTTTGGAAAAATAAATTGATTTAAATTCTTGAGTATGACTTGATTTATTAAAGGTAAATGATTATAGATTTGATTTGATATATGGTATATATTTATCTCTAAATGGTTTGAAGTTAATCGGGAATTTAATTCTTAAATTTATGTTAAAGGTGATTTTAATTTTAAAATGAAGCCAAAAATTTTAATAAAAATTTAAATTTGAAATAATTTAGTTGGGAGAAAGTTTACTTGTATAATACCCAATTTCATTCTAATATAACTTACCTTAATTATTCAGAAGTTGAATATGTAATTGGATAATATACAATATAAATGATTTTATAAATAAAAGTTGAGTGATCATAATAAATGTTATACACTTAAATTTTAATTATAAATGTTATTAGAGATAAGTAGAATAATAAGTTGATTGAATAGTAAATGAAACAAATTAAATAAATTTTTGTTTTGAAGGAATTAACAAATTTAATTTAAATAAACTTAATGGTTACCTTAAAAAAAAATCAATTATTGAATATTAATTTGTTTAAATTGAAATTTATATAGTTTTAAATTAATTGTTTTATTTTTTTTCAATCTATTTTCCTTTCTGGTTGTTTCTATTCTCCTACCTCCTTCCTTTTTGAGGATGAAAAGTTTTGAGTGGGGGAGAGTGTAACTACCCGTAAATTTTATTGGTTTATTAATCTAATAAATTTAATTTTTGTGAAATTTTAAATAATAAAATTTTGAAATATAAATTTGATATTTGGAATACGTCTACTTTAACATAGAAAATGGTAAGTTTTCACCAGATAATTTGAATTTATTATATCGTGTAATTTTATTTCAATTTAAATGAGTTGAAATTGATGGTAATAAAATGTTTTCCAAACCTGAATATTTTTCTACAATAAATTTGTAAATCATCTTCTGAGTTAGACGTCATCTTTCGTTTTTCCAAATTTGAACCGCTACTGCTCTGTTTATCTTATGTTCGGCGTTTTAGCAGCATTTTGGTACCAATATCGACTTTTGATCAGATGATCGTACCACTGGTATCTGTATACCATTTTGATTGTCTCGTCGTGCTGATCTCTATAGTATATTCGATTGTCAATTTCGATGTCTGATGCACGATGGAATCTGTGAAACAGATAACCGTACCGGTACCCAAACTTCACGCTTTTGGGTTTCTTGTCCTTATGTCTATCTAACCATTGAACAGACAACCATTAGTTATTATTATTCCTAAATTCTCATATTGGACTCTTACTCTTCCATCACTTTAGTCTACATTGCTATTTGTTCCATTTTCTTCCTCTCCATTCACTATTTTTCCTATTTCCCCAGAACCAAAAAGAGAAATTTCAGTAGCATAGCTCCTCAGCCCACTCTCTTTCTTCCACTTCCATCTATCTTCTCATGTTTCCCAGGGCTCAAAATCGAATGCACGCAAGTGCAACCCAATCCATTTCCTCATGCCTACGCTTGACCGAGCACCGAGACACTCAACGTCTCCACCTGACCGCACCCAGGCCTCGTCACTACCCAGTTCCATTTTTTCGAGCTTTGAGCTTTGCCAGGCCAAGTAGTCTCTTCCCTATGCTGTGGTCGAGCATTTTCTTGTGAGGTGTATATATATATATTTATATATGTCGGTTCTTATATATATGTGGTTTTACAGTTTGTCATAATTTTAATATTTCAAAGTTTTGTTTACAGCATTATACGTTTTTACAATGGTATTTATTTATTTACAGAATATTATTTGCGTATAGAGTATTATATATGTGATTTCATATAAAGTTGTATACGTATTAGCCTATATAAGCGTATATATTAAATCTGTAAGTTATATAAGTATATAATATGTTAGTATATATATGTTTTATAATCTGTTATAAAATATGATAGTTATATATTTGTGTGGTTAACTTATATTTATGTATTGTAAGGTAAGTTTATAATGGGTCAGTGTAAAATATATGGTTGCTGTTTCAACTAATTAATCTGCAAGTATATACATTTATTACTAATATTTTACATAAATATATTTAGTATATATATAAGTAAGTATATATATCAGCTTATATTTGTTATACGTATATATTGTTGATTTCAGAGTATCGGTGTGAGTGTGCGTATATATATATTGATTTACTTGTTATATGTTTATATATAGTGCTGTAAATATATTTTATTCCATAACAGTATTGTATTATATGATTGTATATCTATATAGTTTTTCTTTTCGATAGTTTGCAGTTGATAATGCTTGTAAACATATTAGTTTATATATAGACCTGTTGGGTTTTAATACATAAGTATATATTAGCCGTAAATATATATATATATATATATGCTTGATTTTTAAATAACTGCAGTTTATAAAAGTATATATTTGCTGGTTTATGTTTTGTGTTTATGTCAGTTCTCATCGATATGTTTAAAATTGATTTTAAATACAATTAGTACATCAGTTATATATATTAGTGTATTAGTGTATATATATATATATATATATACTTAAGTTAGAAAATCTGTTACGGCTTCTATAGCTTCATATTTATTTTTCTCTTATTTCACAATTGTACATATATACAGTTGTGTTTAGTATTTACTAGCCTACTCATGTATAAGTTGCATATTTGTTGTATAGCAGAATATGTTTATATATATAGTTATATATAGTTATATATATATATATATGAGTTCACTTATATCAATTATCTTCATCAATCCAGTTCTGATTTGAATTCATCTTTTCCAAGTTATCAACTTTGTTTGTCGAATCTTATCCATCTAGGGATGCTTTGGAATTCGTCGCTCATTTCTTTGTCAAATCTATCTAGCCTCGAAATGTGAGCAATCACTCACGATTAACGTTCTTATATTTACTAAATTTTATGTAAATTGAAACGACAATTGAAATATGTTGCTGTTAGTTATTTACATTGCTATATATATGCTATTATCTGTATCTGTTCACCTGTGACATCTGACACCATTATCTGTTATTTACATTTATGATATATACCTATTGTTATATTATTATCATATCTGTTATCACATTGTAAGTTCCCTGTTAGTATAGAATTCACTATGGGTTGAAATGATACATACCCGAACGATCTGTATAATAGGAGAAAATCGTTATGGGTTGAAATGATAAACCCAAGCGATTTTCATTGAATTGAATTCGCAATTGCGGGTTGAAATGATATATACCCGTATATATTTAAATTGCGGATTGAAATGATAAATATCCATATCACTTGACCATAGGATAAAAAATTATATACAGACACCATTGGTGTATATATGAATATTTTTGAAATGATTTCTATGGATTTTCGAAAGAAATATATAGTTTTATAAAATATTGATTTTAGATATTATATAAATGCTATTTTATATATAGTTAAATTCTTGATTTTAAGCTATATATAAATTTGTTTTATTATAGAATAAGTTTAATAATAAAGTTTGATTTTTATTAAAATATAATATGGTTAAGTATTATTTAAATTATATTTTAGTGTAGAGTTTATAATAATTTTTAATAAATTAAGGTTGGGAAGATAGGTTTGAATTTGATTTGAAATGATATTTAATTAATAATTTATTTAATTAAATAGATTTAAAACTTATGGAATTTGGAATTTTTAAAGGATATGATTTTATAACTTGATTTTGGAAAGTGATTTAAATGAATATATCAAGTTTGAATAAATTGAGGGAAATATTCATTTTTTTGAAATTTGGAGTTTATTTAAATGATGTTGGATTTATTAAGTAAATATTTCAAAATTAAATAATAGTAAATTGAATTGATATATATATATATATATATGAAATTATCAAATTTAGTTTTGAAATATGGAATATTTAAGCTTTGAAATATAAGGAAATTGAAATGGTTTATTTGAGGCTCAAATCTGTATTTGAAATCGATATAATTTGAAATGGTTTATTGAGAACTGAATTGAGTTGAAACTTATGAATTGAGATTTGATTTAAATTTGTATTTTGGAATTTGAGTTGATTTGGAATCGATTTGTGAAATTTGAGGAAACAATATTATTATACGAAGTATTTTTAAATTATATTTAAAAGTATTTTATATTTTAATATAAATCATTTTTAGTATAAACTATTTTAACTTGTAACTCTTTTATATAAACTATTTTAATTTATAAACTATTTTATTATATATACTATTAAATATCTAAACTTTTTAAATGGTAGAAGTTATGTTTTCAAAATTATGTATTTCAAAGTATTGCATTTTGAAAGTGTTATAGTTTCAAGTGTTTGGTTTCGAAAATGTTATAATTTTGAAAGTGCTATGATTTTTGGAAATAATATCATATTTGGTTTTGAAATGGAAATGATATCATATTGATATGGTTTTGAAATGGTAATGATAATTTGGTTTTGAAGTACAAACTATTTTTAAATGATCGTGGTGTTATAATAACATTTGGTTGTTAAAGAGACCGGGATCGAAAGTTGTCATACTCTCTGCCAATTCTGAAAACCACTTTAACAACTGTGTATGCGATGGAGATTCTAGAATGAAGTATGATGGTGGCGACGCCTATTGAGGTATATACGTGGACCCGACTCCCGTGAGTTGGCATAAGGTGGCTAAAACATGAGCAATTGACGGGCTAATGAGGTAGCTCCTCTGATCGGACGCACTCCATCGATACCATTCTATTACTTTGTGATTGATTGGGTGCACCTTTGATTTTTTTTTTGGGAATGTGGCTCGTGGTGGGTGGTAGCTGCGGTTATGTGTTACCATCGGTCTGGAAGTGTAACTGGTATATCTATCCTGACATTGCCTAGTTGTGCCATGTCACCTACCCTAACGCGCTTTACTACGAGTTTGATTTGTGTCGTATCTATGGAGTATCCTCTGGTGGCCTCCTGATCAGGAGGGACTATGGTACTATATAGACTATTGGCATTATATATGTGTTAAGGTGGAAAATGTAAAGCCTTAATGCTATTTTTAATTAAATTTATTTTACTTTAGACATTATTATAATAGCGTATATTACTACATACTAGATAGTTTAACGGATCCTTAGAGGATGGTTATCCCAAACATCCTTTGAGTTACTTGTATTTCAGTTGTTATTTCACTTGAGTTGGATTTATTGATATAAAAATGTCAATCCTGACTCGATTGTTTTGTGTTTTGCTTTACGCTCGGGTCAGACTGAGTGTACCAGTATTCGAGACTCGCCTTAGAGTTGGAGCTTCGCTTGGAGATCCAGCTATCTATCCAGTTTTCTGTTGTTCGGTTGATTTCAGTGATGTATTCTGATCTTGTATTTGACTATTGTACTGACATCTATGTATTCGAGACTTCTGTTGTATCTTGTTAACTCTGTTATATATATAGTAGCTTCATGAACTACTATTCTTTTGTTTCCACTGCATTATTGTTATATTACTTTGTATCTGTGATTCTGTGATTATTTATTTACTGTATATGCTGAGTTTTGCCAAATATAAATTAACAATCTGGTATTTTGAGCAATTCAAATCTGGTATGTGCGGATGCGAATGGTTGAAAATATCGGGTCGTTACACAACGGGAAGAGTCAACCACTCTTCACAGTGTTCAATTATTGGTTTTGTCCATTCTATCGAGTTTGGATATCTGCCTTGTTTAATCCATTCTATCGATTTTGGAATGTTTTCTTGTTTTATCCATTATATCCAGTTTGGAATTTTATTCGACTATTTTCATTCTTTCAAGTCTGAATGTTATACTAATTGTAACATCATCTATGTTTTGATTTATTTCCTATTGTTCATTTCCATTTTTGTTATGTTCGGTTGTAGTTTATGTGGGAAAACTCGTTCCACATTAGCGATGTGGTCCTACATATTATTGAATACACCCCATTTGTTTCATAGTTTTACTCATACCAGACATTTTGTCTAACCTGAGTTCCCTAAACTCTCGGGTACTCAATTATATTTGGGTAGACCAAGAATAGCAGGTTTTCTTTGGAGCTCTTTGAAGACGGTAATCGAGCAGGCGGCTCCTTTGTATCTAGTTATTTATTTTCGCTGTATGATTACATAGGTGTATCTTGTATCTTAAAAATGTAAAGTCAGAATGTATAGCTAAAAATCTGTGAGATGTAGTTTTTTTATAACTCTGATAACTCCTTATAAGGAGTTACCTTTTGTACTATATCATTTCATATTATATGCAACCATTCTGCTATGATGTTTATCTATTTTTCCTTGTTATGTTCTTTATTTTACCCCTAGACAACTTATCTCTTGGGTGCTTCGCCAACGCACACGAATACCGAGGATGTATTAAGTGTCGTTCCTAGGGTTCAAAAAGGTGGGTCGTCATAGATGGTATCATAGCTTAGGTTTAGCGAACCCCTAAGCCTTGGTGGGGTAAATTCTCTAATGATAGGATTAGTGATATTCTAGGATAAGTCCGAAAGTATAAATTTATATTGAGTGCATGTTTGTTAATGTTATAGAAATATTTTATGTTGTGTTGTTTGATCCATTGAGTGGTATATGAATTTTGGTCGATGTGTCTGATCGGCGTTATCGATAGGCATTCCTAAACACTTGAACAGATCTACCAATACAATATTTTTTTTAAAATGGTAAATAAAATAATTTTACCTAGGAATATATTTTATATATATAAGAATGATTTTCAAAATTAATATAGTTGTATAGTTGAGTTGATTATTTAGAAATGATTTTAGGATTTGTTTAGTTATGCTCATTCAGTTTGAGCATAAACTATTATTGAATAGGTACATAAAAAAATTCCTTAGTAAGGTATATGTTAGGTAAATAACAACTAAGGAATCTTGGGAACGAACCCAGTGAATTAAGTTTCACAGTTTGACTATGAGGTGTTCGGCAAAAGGGTTAAGTTAAAAGTAATCTTTTAATAGTGTTAACCTAAAAGTAAACTTGTAATAAAAAGTTGTTTAGTATAATCTAAATGGTAGCATAAAAAAATAACAATATTAAATAAAATAAACAAATAAGCAAAAATTTAGAAGTTAAATTTTTGATAAAATTTAATTATAATAAATAAATAAAAATTTAGATGATAAATAATAACAATATTTGATAAAATTTAGATGATAAATAATGTATTTTCACAAAAGTTGATGTTAAAATTCCTTAATCATTTTGATTAATGATATTTTAAATTAATTAATCATTTTAACTAATGATGTTTAAAATTAATTAATCTTTTAGATTAATGAGATTTGGATTTAATTAATCATTTTACGTAATGATATTTGAATTTAATTAATTATTTTAATTAATGGTATTTAAAAACTAATAATCCTTTTAATTAATGATATTTAAAAGTAGTTATTCATTTTAGTTAATGATTATTTGAATTTAATAGATAGTTTGATTAATAATATTTTAAGTTGGTTAATTGATTTAATAAGTGAGTTTACAATAAAATAATTGATTTGATGAATGTGTTTTGAAAGTAATTAACTATTTTATTAAAGATAATTGATTTTTTTATTACAGAAAATTATAAATTTGGTTAATATCTTTTGGGATAGTTAATATTGTTTTAGATTTATAAAAGAGATTATAGATGTGATTTATTATATTTCAGGATAATTAATGTTATTTTAAATTTAATAAAAGAACTTAAATGATTTATTTTCTTTGGAAGATTTATGTTGTTTTAAGGTTTTAAAGAGAATATTATAAATCATCCTCAGGACAATTAGCATTGGTTGGAATTTATAAAAGGTATTAAAATTATTTTGTTATCCTTTGAGATAATAAATATTATTTTAAATTAATAAATGATGGTTTTTAAATGAGAACTTTTAAATAGAATTGTTTATAAATTAAGCTATGTGTAAATTGTTTTGGGATTTTAGCAAACGATGTTTAAAATGACATTTTTTTGACTCTTGTTTTAATACAATTAGTATTATAAATTTGTCTTCCAAATAACATTTAAATAGTTTTTGGAAAATTTAAATCCCGAAATTGTTTAAAATAATTTCAGAAGATTTTGAGAATAAGTAATAGTGATATTATTCGGAACTATTTCTAAGTATAAAATTTCAAAAAAAATTCTTTGGGGTAATTTGGGGAAAAACATTTCGGTTAATTATGTGGTAGTCTGAATAATCTTCTAAGTGACTATTAAATCCTGCTTAGGTGAATGATGTGGAGTACTTAGTCAATTATTCTCTTTATCATTGTGTGATCCAAACGAATTCATATCTGAAGGAACCCAAAGTGAGTTTTAATAAAAATGTTGTTTAAATTTATTTTATAAAGAAGATGTAAGAATTATTCTTTCAAAGACGAGTTTCGAAACTAAAAACTGGGTATTCAATTTTAAAGTTCCCTAAAATGGAATTGATTTCCAAAATAAACGTATTGTTAAAAGAGATCGTTATAACAAATGAATTTTACCTTTAAACGGTATACAGGTAATTTAACACTGATTTAAATGGGCTAGATTAGATATGAAAGTTTTGATAACGTCACTTTATCAAAATTATAAATATTATTTAAGTATCTAAGCAATATAAACTAATTGGTGTTATTGGGTCAATCCATAAACATTTTTCATTATAAACCTTAAGATAAAAAGAAGGGCAGTTTTAATAGACATTGTTTTATTAAAACCATAGATTTTATTTAAAACATGAAAGTAGTGTAAACTATTTGTTATTTTGAGTCAACCCATAAACATTTTCCATCTTAACACTCTAAGTTAAAGAGGTCGAGAGGTTGACTCAATTTTTAAAAGACCCAAATTTTGATTTGATCTTCATCTAATTTGTGAAAAGCAAAGTAATTTTGTGTTTTTATATACTCTTAGGATTTAGAAGGGTATTATACAAGTAAATAAAGTGGAATAAGTATTTATTTGGTGTTTTATAAAGAAACGACTTTATAAAATATTTTTAAACTTAGATAAAAATTATGAAATAATTCGTAAACAAATTTCATGTTGAACAAAATATTAAATACAAATTTATGTGATTTAAAAAATTGGTGTAGTCAAGAATCCAATAATTTTAGAGTATAACTTTAAATTTTGTCCGATTTAGTTCGGATAATCTTTTAAGCAATGACGAAAGGCTAATGAGCAAAGAATGGTATGCTTAAATGGTAATCTATATCTTTGGCAATCAAGAAAGTTTTGAACCTAAGTTAGGAGTTTGTTGTTAACCTTTTGGCATTTTAAATAACGTTGAATGTTAAATTTTCTTATGGAATTTGAATGATTGATAGTGTTAGTGTATTCCATAACAGTTGATTGATTTTATTTAATTGAATTTAATTGATTGATTATGTGGTCTAATATACCATAGTTCATAAAGTTAAAAAAATTATAAACCAAGGTTTTTGAATTACTGTTTATTAGGACTTAAATCCTAGTGCTTTTGAAAATGTGACTTTGAAAAAAAATTATTTGGGAAAGAGATAATAATTGTTCACTCTAGTTGTTGTATTTGGAGGAACCGAAATACCACTGGATGCTCCATGTTGTTTTGATTCTAGAGTTTTACATGTTTTGCTAGGAGGAACCCTCCTATTTATTTTTTGTTTTGGTTCTAATATATTTGTTTTTAAAGAAATTTGAAAATAAATATTTGAATATAAGAGCCCAGGCATTTAGTTCTAAATTTATCTTTTGATATGACTGTATATGTAGAATTTTATCTCAGAGTATTCTTTGAATTTGGTTGCATATAAATTTATATCATACTAGTTTTTGCTAGATAAGTTATATATGATTAATGTGTTAGGTATTTCTAGGATAATCTGCTTTCTTGGATAGGATTGAGGTAATTTCGGGGACGAAATTCTTTTATAGGGTGGAGTTTAACGACCCGGAATTTCACCACATTAATTTTTGAATATTTAATTAATTTTAATTATTCAATTAATAGGTTTCATAATTAAAATAAAAACACTTTTAAATAATAAATATTGAAGATAAATAGTTTTCAGATTTATTTTAAAAAATATTTAATTCAATGAGAAATAGAAAATGTGACCAAAAACTGTTTTTCGAATTTTCGATGTTTCATCGTATAAAAGTTATTTAAAAGGTTATGCGCGCGCGCACACACACACACACACATATATATATGCACACACAGACTAATTATATAATATGGGCTAAGATAGTATAATTAGGTTTAATTAAGTTAGTTAAGTTAAGCTAATGATGATGTGACACTTTGGCAACTAAATAAAAAAATAAATAAAAAATACTCATATCAGGAAAGACAAGATTTGACACTGTCTACTCAAAGTACAAACATGTTTAAACATATTTCATAGCATGTGTAAAAGGAGGGAGGCTTAGTGTCGAGGTGGAAGCATATGAATGGAGGGCATATGACAAGGGTATAATGGTAATTTCTTTTATGCATTTTGTATAAAAGCTTTTCTCCATTTTCTTTTCCCTTATTCTTTTCAGTTTTTCCATTTTTTTCAGAAGTCTTCATCTTACTAAAAGCTTCATGAAATATTTTAATTGCTTCCATTAATAATTTTAATTTTAAAAAAAATCCAAGTTTAAACTTTTAAAATAATTTCAAACTTGTTAAATCTCCTCCTTTTCATTTTAGAAACATCTCCATTTTACTCCAACTTCATTCGGCCGTAACTTCCTCCAAACTATGCCAAATCAAGCTTTCTTTTTTTCAAACCGTGTATATTTCCAGTGGCTACAACTTTATAGTTTACCATTTTTTCTAATTTCGATCCAAAATTTCATTTTTTGCAAGAGTTTTTTTGAACCTATTTATGTCTGAAAATACCCCTCACCGTTTTGGCCATAACTTTCTCAAACTTTAACCTTTTTGAGTAATTATATTCTTTAAATGATAGAGGAAAGAATTTTCTAAAACTTTTCTTTTAACCAGTTTACCAAATTCCTAGTGTAACATGTCTAAAAACCGAGGAGAATATGACCCTTTTCGAGTTGATTTTTGGGGGTTTCCAAGCTCTACAAGTTTAAAGTTTATTACAATTTTCTCAAAAGATTTGATGAGTAAAACTCATAACACTTTTTGGGAAATATTTTGCTTTAATTACATTGTGATATATATTACTTTCTTTGTTTGGATATGATGTGAAGTTGTTCATATTTGGTTTGAAATGTATATGCGTGATGGATGCAAACATGTTAAGTAAATGTTAGTTAGCAAACTAGTTAGTATGTAAAATTTTACCCTCAAAAACCAAAATTTTAAAACTATATTCATATTCATATTATTTGCCTAGGAATGCTTGTTGTAAGTATGATTAAACCATTGTTATGTGATGTTTGATTGTGTTGATAATATTATAAACTTGTTTGCCGAACTGGCCGTTCTCGACTAGACTTCACTAATCAGTCACATTCGCTTGATGAGCTACCCAATCATATACTAGACTTTCTGAATGAATATATAGGGCTCCTATTAGAGACAAGTCCATACTAGACTAGTCTGATTTAGTATGAGTTTTGGAACAATCCTGGTATTAATAGCATCGATCTCCTAATAGAGACAATATGGAAGACATCTCGTACGAGACTAGTATCTCTGTTTGTGTTCGTAACTCATTCATGATGAAAGAGAGGGTCTGAAAAACCTGTTAATCCATACATACTGTATAGCGATAGTCGTTGTATCGGCACTTTCAGAAAATAACTTTTTATCAAACAATTTGGTTTCGTCTTCGTGCTTGAAATTGTTTTACAAGTTAAGCAGGATTTTGATTAATTATGTTTTCAAAAATAATTAATTATTTTAATAATGATTATTTAATTAGTTATTTAATTAATAAGAATAAAGGTTAACTAATTAACTTATTAATGATGTGTTTTAAATTTAACTAATTTCTTAGTTAATGATTTTTAAATTTAATTAATCATTTTATTTAATTTAAGGCTAATTAATCTTTTAAAAATGATGGATTAAAGTTAATCAATCAATTAACTAATGATGTTTTAAAATTAATTAATCTTTTTAATTAATGACTTTTAAAAGGAAATCAACTTGTTTTAATTTTAATTAATCTTTTCTTAATGATGGTTTAAATTGATTAATCATTTTAAAATAATGACATTTAATTATTAATTAACTAATATAACTTTCTTTTGGCATAGCCGACGGGGTTAGATGGACCCTTACCATTTTATTATAACAAAATGATAAAAACATACAGTACAAGTGAATGACAGATTGTCACTCAATATCAATTTTGGAAAAAAATCCAGAAAAAAACAAAGAGAAAGCATGTCACGAGAACTCAGCAAGCAATGAAAAATCCAAAATAATTTGACAATGCAGTTACACTTTAAACATGGTAGGCCAAAATATATCACATATCAGAGAATACCAAGGCCAAACAGGAGAGTGGATCATCCACTAATTCCAAAGGACCAAATGTCCAAAAAGTAACGCACTTACTTCCGAATATGTCGAACATGTACCTACTTTGTACTGCACGATACAAGCTATGTGGGGAGGCCCATTGATTTCATGAAACCCACCTTCATGCGTCAAGTCATAGGCCCAGTGGTAGGCATAGGAGAAGCAATAGGCGAGGAGTTAACGTTTGACTCGACAAGGGAAGGCGAAGCTCTATATGCCACAGGCGGAAGGATATGTTCATAGAAGTTCGAGATAATTTTATTTGGTGGTTTGGACGATTTTGCACTATTAGTAGTAGGGGTGAGCTTTAAAGGCTCAAAGGAGGCTACATTAATCGTCACACTATGGCCTGTGGAGGCTTTTTTGGCACCGCAAGCAAAAGGAGGAGCAAGTTGCTTAGAAGCATGAATGGAGGAAGAAATTTCACATGGGCCATCTAGTTGAGACAAAGAGGAAGGATCTACACGAAAAGAAATGACAGTTGATTGGGCAGACATACGCACGGGGTATGCATGAACATGCACGGTTTCAAAGTTAGGAGTGCCACCACAGTCTGCACTCTGAAGGAAATTAGCCTCATCAATTTCACCCTCCTATCTGATTTCATAGCATGCATTAGGTGATTTACTTCGTTCAGGAGTTGTAGCATCTAATTCCTTCACATTACCCAAAGTGCTCTGTATGTTTTCATTCTCTGTTTCTCTATTATCTAATTTATCCAATTTTGTAGCATCTTCCACAACACTTGCATTAACTTTCTTATTCTCTAACTCCACTTCCATGATAGTACTACGATCTAGATCAAGTTCACCGATATAATTAATTTAATTAATTATATTTAAATATTATTAATTAATTAAATTAATGATGTTTTAAAGGTGATTTACCCTTTTTAATAAAGGATATTGGAGTTAATTAATCAACTTAATTTATGAAGTTTCAAAGTGAATTTATCAAAGTAACAAGAATGTTTGACTTTGTTATTCATTTAAATAATGATAATTAATTATTCATTAATTTAATTAATTATAATTTACTAATAAATTGGATTAATAAGGTTTAAAGAGGTTTACCCTTTTTATTATTTAAAGTCATTTGAAGTTCGAAAATCAAATTGTGTGATGAAGTTTAAAGTTAATCAATCAATGTAATAAAGATGTTTTAAGTTATTAAATCCTTTTTAGATTGATGTTTTAAAGTTAATGAACTCTTTTAACAATGTGTTTAAAGCTAATACTTGTAATATGAGGCCAAACACAAATTCGGGTTTTAAAAGAAAAAGTTTGATTCGTTTATGGAAATGAATTAATTTCTGTAAAGCGGTTCACTTATATGAAAACGATTTATTTGCATACTTAGCACTAAACGTCGAAGAAGTAGACTTGTCGCTATTTCAAAAGTTAAAAATAATGGTCAGACGTGACTTTGAGGTAATACTATCTTGACTTGTCTGATATTATTGTTAACCAAGAAATAGTACGAGTTGGAACTCGATGAGTGGTGATAGGTCACAAGACTTAATTTCCATATACGATCATTTTATATCATCGATAGTTGGTTTTTCAGCTATTGGTTATTTTAGCTTCTTTATTATCGTCACTCTAAGATGATGTGTTACTCTGTTGAGCTTTGATATCCTTTGTTGGAGATGACTAAAACCAAAGAGAAAGTAGGGGCCAAGCTATATGGGGTTGCTCCCATTATGGTATTTTCACATCTACTCTAGATTGGATTCAGTATTGCGCATTAAGATGTGAAATACTTGGACACGCGGTAACAGTTGACGAGGTCCGGCTTGGAGGTTTTCGAGATCCATCGGAGTTCTCAAATATATTTCAAGAGGTATACTTTCGGTAAGAGAGGCGCACCCTCCTAGTTATTGCTGGAAAATTTCGTTTTCTTATTTGATTCGAACCTTTGAATCTGTTTTCTTTAATTACAATGGGAAGAGTCAACCACTCTTCACGGTGTTCAATTATTGGTTTTTACCATTCTATCGAATTTGGATAGTTATTCTGTTTAGTCCATTCTATCGAGTTTGAACTGTTATCTTGTTTTATCCATTATATCCTGTTTGGATTTTTATTCAGACTATTTCCATTTTTTCAAGTATGAATGTTATACTAATTGTACTCATCATCTATGTTTGGATTTGTTCCCTATTGTTTATTTCCATTTTTGTTATGTTTGGTTGTTGTTTATGTGGAAGAAAACCCGTTTCGCGTTAGCAGCATGGTCTCACATTTTATAATTTAAATACACCCTTTTTTTTTATAGTTTTACTCATACCAGACAAGGCCCGAGTTGTTTATTTTCCCTAAACTCTTGGGTACTCAATTATATTTGGGTAGTTCGAGAATAGCATGTTAGCTTTGGAGCTCTTTGAAGACAGTGATCGAGCAGGCGGCTCCTTAGTTATATAATTATTTATTTCCACTATATAATTATGTAGGTGCATTTTGTATCTTAAAAATGTAAAGTCAGAATATATAGCTATCAATATGTGAGATGTAGTTTTTTTATGACTCTGATAACTTCTTATAGAGAGTAACATTTTGTACTATATCATTTTCTACTATATGCAACCATTTCACTGTGAGGTTTATCTATTATGTCTTGTTCTATTCCTTATTTTACCCCAAAACAACTTATTTTTCGGGTGCTTGGGTAACGACACACGAACACCAAGAATGTATTAAGTGTCATTCCCAGGGATAAGAAAGGTGAGTCGTCACATTTTTAATTTATCTACATTACTGCAATTTATCGATCCCCTTTTGTTTAAATATATGATTATTTCTCTCTAGCCAGGTGTAGTAAACAGATGTGGTGAATGCTGATCCCTTAGCTGATCCTTCTTTTTAAAGGGAGATATCAACAGATTTACCTATCTTCTAATGTCAGTAGAAAGTCAAGTATAGTCTTCAACTTGAATTTCAGAAAACTCCAAATATGTTTAGTGTTGGGAAATTGAAAAAAATATGCTGTATACTTTCAGCTTCACTTTCACGAAGAACATAAAAGTCATCAGTAGCGGTACCAAACTATAGTAGTTTATCCTTTGTGCTAAAACGATTATGAATTGCTAAATAAGTAATAAAAGACATTCTCTTGTTGTGTCAAATTAGCTTTGTCTGTTTCGATTTATTCCTCCATATCTGATCCTATTCCATGCCTTGAGAAAAGTGAAATCTCTTCTCTCACACAATTCACTAGAATCGCTATTGTATTCGGTTTTAATCTTTACTTCCTGATTGCCGTCAACAATTTCTCCAGTTGCACTATTTTAATACGGATTCATCATGCCATTTTCCATAATTGCAGAAATTGTTGGTCGTGAAGCTCCTATTAAATGAAACCTCTCTAAACCCAAAATATCAACAAAGAATTTGCAACTTATCCATGCTTCTTGTCTTAGTAATGTAGTTTCAACGTTTGAAGTTACTTTATTAGAGGAATTTGTTTTCAATAGCATAGACCAAAAGAACTTATCTTTGCAATATTATTTTTTCATCCACGAACTCCATAAACTATTCTTCATCAAAAAAATTCACATAAGTTTCAAGCATGCTGCACTTTTTAAATCTGAAAACAATTTAAGGTCAACTCTCAACTCCTCCTTCAGTTTTAGGTTACGTAGAGTATTATATGCAACTTTTTGCTTTCTACCTACCCAAAAGAAACGCATAATGTATTTATTTTTTCTAAAGTTTGCTCTGGCATTTGATAAATGAAAATCCAATATAGCACAGTAGGAGTTATCACTGAATTCAGCAATTCTACCCTTCATACAATGCTAAGAAAATGTAAACCCCAGTCTTATAGTTTGTTATATACTTTTTGTAACAGGTGTTGACATTGGGAGTAATGGAGATAGATGATGAAAGTGGAACACCTAGGTAAGTAGTAGGTAATTTCCCTTCTTCAAATTGCAATTTCCTCATAATTTCATCTATTTGGTGCTCTAGTGCTGAATTGCTACGGTGCTGAAGAATACTTTAGTCTTTATAATATTAACATTTAGTCTAGAATTGAAACTAAGTTTATAAAAAACAGATTTAAGTCTGCCTGTTGCTATCTTGTATCTGTCTTTCCAAAAATCATTAAATCGTCAACGTAAAGCAAATGAGTAATTTATGGTTGGAAGCTATGAACTGGTATAAGAAGTTTTAAGGTCGTTGACTCATTCATTAAAAAGAAAAATACTCCATGGAAATAGTGAAGTAAAATACTTCATGGCAATAGTGAACAAATATGAAGACAAATGATCTCCTTGACGTAGCACTCTATTACTGATAATAAACCCTTTAGGGACTCCTTGCATTATTATTGAAAAAAGTAGGAGTATAGATGCATTGAAAAATACTATTAATGAAGTGAGTTGGAAAATCCATTTTCATCATTATGAGGCATGTAAAACTCCTATTTATCTTGTCGTGGGCTTTTTGTAGATCCACTTTAATGCAAATTTATCCACACCCTTCTTATTGAAATCTCGTAGTAGTTCATATGTTAGTAATATATTCTCACCAATATATCTTCTGTTACCAAAAGCACTTTGATTTTCTAATATTAAATAAGATAGGAAGTGGGTTTCAAAAAAAAATAAGATAGGAAGTGCTTCAATCTATTACTTAGCACTTTACCAAATACTTTATAATACATATTACAATAAGAGAATGGTCTATAGTGCATATTATTGCTTGGTCTTTCAATTTTTGGTATTAAAGAGATGAATGTATGATTTATACCTTTAGGAAGTTTTCCACCTCAGAACATATCTTGTACCGCATTAAGTAGATCTTCTATAATGTTATCCCAATGTAATTTCATGAATTTTGCATTTATCCCATAAGGCCCTTGGATTTTATCATCATGAACTGAGAATACTGCCTTCTTAATTTCCATCAAAGTTATTTTCCTCAATAAAAACTCTAGCATGTTGAATTTATTTTTGCAATACTTTGAAAATATGGAAAGTTTATGTCACATTTTTCATTAATTAAATTAATATAATATGTGATTGCCTCGTGTTCAATTTTTTTATGCTTGTACATTAGATTCTTATCATAGTCTATGAATGCTTGTATATTATTTATATGTCTTCTGAAAAAACATTTTAGAGTATAAGAATTTAGAATTTATATCTTCTCGTTGCAGCCATTACATTTGACTTTTAACCTTAAGCTCTAAAATCTGATTTGTTGTTGAAATTGAAATTTACGTCGTGCTTGTAACATTTCCTCATGCAACTGCAGGTTCCCAACATCATTATCCACTACTACTTCCAAAGTCTCAAGTTCTTTTTCTACCTCTATAAGATAAGTATCTTCCTCCTTTCTTGATTTATTCCATAATTTAGCTCTGTCTGACATGCCTGTAATTTGTGCTAAAAAATATAACTTGGAAAATCCCATGTATAAGAACTTAAACCCCTTGATATACACATCTCATAGCCTTCTTTCAGATGCCATTCATTATCACATCTAAAATAATATCCTTCATCTTTAAACATGCGAATTAAATGTAAAAGTACTAGATTATGGTCACTGGATAACTAAGGTAAATTTAGTGCCTTCATGTAGGAGAATTTTTGCAAACATATATTATTGACAAAAAAAATTTCTATATTATTTGTTATTCCTCTTCTCCTTTAAGTATAATTGTACCCCAATGCCTTGATTTCTGAAAGTCTTGACTGTAGTAAGCAATTGTTAAAAGCTCTTAGTTGAGTGAATGGTATAGGTAGGCCCCTTTTTATCAATAGTTGGTGAAGCATTATTGAAATCCCCCATTTAAACCCGTGCATCAGTTATATTTGATGATTCTTGGATGATATGCTGCTATAAAACTTGTTTGTGTGCAAAGATATTACTGCTATACACAACTGTATGAATTAATTTGAAACTCCTAGAATTAATTGATGTCATGGTGATATGTTGAGTAGATGCTGATAATACTGATATGCACCAAATTGTAGTATCCTATATCACCAATATTCTTCCTGTAACCTGAGATGTATTGTTAGTAGCAATATCTCAATTTCTTGGTATTCTACATGGAAGTAATGTAAGATTATCAGTATTAAGTTTATTTTCTACTAAACCAACAATTGTTGGCTTAAATTTTGTTAGGAGTTTGAACCATGGTTTAATATTCCGGAGGAATTCCGGTTATTCCAGTGATTCCGTTCCGGTTCCATTCATAACCGGAACGGAATCCGGTCAAAATTCAAGTTCTGGTCGAAATTCCAGATTTGCTTTTCAAATATTGAATTTTTTTATAAAAAATTAAAAAAATACAACAAATATATATATTAATTAAAAAAAGGAAAATAATTAATCGGGACAATAAATAAATGGAGAAGAAATCATAGAGTTTCATATAAAAAGTTGTTATACTTTTGTTAATTTACATTGAATCATAATTAAAAATTAAAAAATTTCAAAATTGATCCAAGTTTTAAAATCTCAAAAGAACAATATAGAATCTTACGCACTGGATTTTTAGTTAAGCGTGTATTTTATATGTAATGTAAAAAATATACAATAAATTTATGACAATATTGGATATTTATTAGCGTATATAACAAATTAAAGCAAAAAAGTATCGGAATTAGAAAACCGGAATTAAAGCGGAACTTTTGGAATGTCCGAAACGGAACCGGGAATTTTAAAATTACCATTGACCGGAACGGAAACGGAAAACGGAATTTTGAACCTTGGTTTGAACGCATCATTAAATCTTTGTGGTTTGTTTATACACCTAACATTCTGAATGATAAGACTCATTTAATATTGAAATTGCTCCTTAATGGTCTTTTAAGGGAAGCTTGTTTTTGAAAAGCAGTTTTACCTTTATCTATTGCCAGATAGTGTGGATTTTTTGTAATAACTCTGAGAAATCAATTGTATCTTCAACACGAATATCTTCTTCTACTGTATCTTCACATTTTGTAATTCATCGGTGTCAATGGAATGTGGTAGTCCTTGATCTAGGAATTCTAAATGATCAGTTATAGTAGTATCCTGGTTTTACAACTGCCTTTGAAATATCATGAAGTCTTGTTTCTATAGTAGTAGCATCCTCCTGTAACTCATTGTCTGAAAAAGTAGTATCATTTACTTTGAAATAATCACTGTCATAATTATGTTCTTAACCCTTCCCATTCTCTGTTTTATTTTTATTTTTAGCACATGGTTTTCCTGTGTCACCTGTCTTCTTCAGGATCCACTGTAGTTCTCTAGAGGTGAAGTGTAATAATGATTTTTGGCAAAAGACATTACACCTATCACACTTTGGAGGAATGAATTCATATTCAACCAGCATCTCCTTTTTAATTCCACAATGTAATAGAATATGTGATTTTGTAACTAAATTTAACTGCACATTAACCAGAATTTGGATTCTGACATATTTAGTGTATTTCCTTTAGATTGTATTGTAATAAACCCTATCTTGAGGCCCGAAGCTAAGAGCTAAAGATGTTATAGTCATCTATAGTATTAACTTCCAGTGATAAAATACAGTAACTGTAATGACCCGGAATTTTCGATCCTGAATATTCCCGATAGTTAGGAAAAGAAGAAAAGAGATAGAAGAAGAAACAGAAATGAAACACAGAATCTCACATTCGCCGTGGATAAAAATATAATATCAAATAAGATAATAAGTATACAAGGAAAAACGGTATCATTTAATTTACATTAATACATCACAGTAACATCATTTCACAATCACTGGACAGTTTAAAATAACTTGTACCAAATAAATATCAATATATCACAGTGGAAAACACTTCATACGTTACTACCATCCAACTTGCCTCCTAAGCTCCAGAACGTCCTTATCTGAAAATCTGTAATACTCGGTCTGACCCAAGCATTACATCAAAGTAACACTCGGGTCAGGCTGGAAACCAGCGTGAGTAAACCTATATAATATGAACCACCAAGCTATATAACTCAAGTGAAATACCAGGGTAACTCGTACTTCCTTCGAGTTCTAATCTTATTTAAGTCAACCATTTATCACACAACAGTTTCAGGTTAACTATCCATGCTACTCAATTCATTCCATTCCAGCCTGTTTAATTTCCCATATCCAATTTATAAAGAATTTACTAATCGAAGTGGGGTTCGGATATTATTGATACCCGACCCTGGTCTCTACGAATCCAATATCATTTCTAATCCAAGTTGATAAATTTTAAACAATATAATTCATATCCAGGATATCATATCGCATAACATTTCAACTTAGATATATAACCTATATTATCACAGTTCAACCTATTCATATCATAGCACATCTCAATTGCCCATTAGAGAAAACATCAATCCATGTCATCCAATATCATTTAACCATCCATAAACAAGATTTATTAGATATATAATTCCTAATTAATATAATTAATCTCCAATTAAATTAATCACCAACTTAAATCACTAGGATTACCTTAATCTTGCTTGCTTAATTATTAATTAATTACAACCCAATTAATAAATCATTCTTTAATCATCCATCTTAATTATTCATCCTTGATTAATTATCTTTAATTACATTAAGTAATTAACCTTTACTTACCTCATAGATTAATTACCCTCAACCATTCATATTAATTAACCACTAATTAATCACCTTAATTAATTAATTACATAAATTAGTGATCCTCTTAATCACTTCTCTTACTTAATTATCCCCTTTAATTAATTACATTTAACAAGTAATCTTTAAGTTAATCACGTTTATTGATTAACCTTAAATAATCTCACCCAGTAATTAAGTATGCTTAATCACCTACATTAATCCTTTAACTTATTACTTTAAGTAATTAATACTTAATTACTTACATTAAATAATTATCATTTAAGTAATTAATCTCTAATTACTTATATTACTTAATTCCTAATTTCCAATTAATTAATCTCTAATTAATTTATAACCTTTAATTATTAATCTTTAATTAATAATTAATTAACTAATTAATACATCCTAATCATTCAAACCCTAATAAATTTTTAAGATAATCCATCTATCTTAACCACTTTCTAAATCTTTATCTGAAATTAATAAACTTGGTATTGATTATCATTAATTTGTAAATTAACACGAGTTCTTAAGTTTAATGATGAAACACTACATCCTTCTTAATTATTACTTAATTACATTATTAATCGAGTTATAAATAAACTTAAGATTTAACTAAATCTAAGTTAAAATGAATTACAAAACTTTTCTTAACCCATCACTCAAATAGACTATTATTGTTTAAAAGAAATAAGATTAGTCTAAACTTGAATTTTCGTTTTAAATTTAAAACTAGATAATTACCTCATAACAAAACCGAGACAAACATATGTTTATCCAGCCTCAAGTCCGAGCTCAACCTTCCCTCTTCTCTTTTTTTTTAAAAAAAATAAAATAAAATTTGCTTAAATAAAAAACTGCACTTAAACTAGAAAACTACTCGCGCACAACACAATTTGAACCCAAGACTAAACTTCACTCGTACGAGATCAATCCCGAGGCCATTTCCATCGTTCCCGAGTTCCACAAACCCAAATAAAAACTGATATGAGAAACACTCGTACACGTGCACAGTTGGTCGGAGCATCTCTGACCATCGCCACCACCCTAGATAAGTCGCCGACATCATTCCCCCACGAATCCAATCTTCAAAACAATGAGATGAGCGTCAAAACGAAAACAAGCAGTTCGCATGGAATCAGGGACCACAATGATCACCGCAACCCCTCAGCACCGCCACCACAAACCACCACCGGACCTGCGTTCATGACCAAAACTTCATCACATGCCCATGCCATTAAACCCCTACTCGCGATCGCCTCCGACGCTTCCCAAGCGACACACAAACCCAAAATTTCCTCTCGACCAATCCCTGCACTAAAACCCTAAATTGAAGCTTCGCCGACGCCTCGGTGAGTGATAATTCCATCGAGCAATGTTGCTAGGTTCGCCAACCCTTTTCCCTTCCTCTGACATTGATCTCGACCACGCGGATCAAACCGTTCACCAGAAAACGACCAAAATACCTACCACGTTCAACTCGCAATATTCGCGATCTATAAACCTAAAATTCATGATTTTATTTTTAAAAATCATCATTTCAGATAATACATCAGATTATATGCTTGAATACATAATTTATTCAAATCGAGATTTTGATATAATCATGCATTTACTGAATCCTTTATTTTGTTAAAAATTAACTTTAAATCCCCTTGGAAATATTTTTAAATCAAATCCCTTATTATTACAAACAAGTTTGATTTAAACATCTAAGCCTAACAAGAATTGGAGAGACATATTGATTTTTTTTTCTTCAAGTTTGAACCATGTAAAAATCTGAAACTAGAGCTCTACATACACATATCTATTATATACATACATACATACACACCAAACCAAACATATTCATACACATGCATGTATTCAGATTTCATTTATTAGGACATTATCACAAATGATATTCATAAGCATCAAAATAAAACTGATCTGGGTTTTAATAAAGAAGTTTACTCACCTTTTATGTTGTACAGAGAGCAAGGCCTGAAAGAATAATCCTAGCTTTTGAACAGAAATTTGATCCTTGAATTTTTAACCTGACTTTCTTGATTCTTAAGGTGATTAAATCTTCTTTTGCAACTTGAATTTTTTTGAACTGGATTTATTTTTAAAACTGAGTCTGAAACTTGAATCCACAGGTTTGAATTTGAACAAAAGTTGTTTGCTTTGGTGACTTCAAATTGAAGAGTTGTTGCTAGATTAATTTCTGGTTTGTAAAAATGTTTTACAGGATTGATTTTCTTGTGTTTTATATAATGGTTACAGGTTTGTTTAGAATGAAGGTAGGAAAAGTAATGAAGAGTAAAGAAAGAGATGGACTTAAATTATGATTATAAAAATATAAAAGAAGTTAAAGATAAAAAGTGACACTTGTTTAGAAATCTACCACTTGTCTTCTACAATTTAGAATTCATTTACACTTGTAATTTAATACATTCCATAACTTACATTGTAATTATGCATAATTTAATTAATTTTTAATGGTTTAAAAAGCTTTTATATTAAATTTTCTAATTAATAAATACATTTCTTAGTTTATAAAAAAAATGCTTTAAAAGAAAATAATATAAAACCAATTATATTCTAAATGAAATCATATATATAATATATTTTAAATCCAATATTATTTTAAGAGATCTGTATTTTGAATTTCCATTTAAATTCAAATTCGATTTTAAAAATCCAATTTAAAATTAACTCATATATATATTTATTTATATCTATTTATATGAACACATATTAAATTTGAAAATAATAATTCCATTTAAAATCTACTTATATATTATAACTCATTATTTTTATGGTTTTAAAATAACAGTTTTGCTGATTTCAAATAATTCATAAAAGAGATTATCACATTTTAATTTTCTTGAAATTCTGGAATATTGGTATCCATAATATCAGAAGCACATGAATATGAAACAAAATCACAAATACAAAAAACAACTTTACTGATTACATTGCAAAACCATATTTCATATTCCATTACATAATCCTAAACGATTCCCATGTTTTGATCAAATATAATTATTACAAATTAATCCAAGAGCGACATATGAAGATGCCGCCTTGGATGACCAGAGTACTAAGTAGACATATCAGTCTTGATACATCACAATAGAAATAAAACTAAATAGCTCTTATATAGCTAACTTTGCCTCCTGCGTGCCTTTAGAAGCTTTATTCGTCTTAATTACTAAATCCGAAAATCCTTAACTCTCAATCTACTCAAATTGAATTTTGAGCACCGGAGAGTTTAACGGGAAAAACATAAACTTTGAGTCAGACATAAAGCCTGGTGTGAATAATACTATCACATCTCGGATTCCTAATATTAAGTGAGACCATGCCGCTTAAAGAAACGATTTCTCCTCACTAATATCCCTTTAAAACATATCTTTCGCAAATTAGAATCCTGCATCAAATTTATTAAAACAATAATAGAAATATCATATATGCTCATAAATCAGGTAATAAGTGGACTATCTGTCCGAACAATATAGTTTTTTTGGCTAACTACTAACCATTGGCTGACTCGGGCATATCAGACAAAATAAATACTCTAACATCTGTTAGACACACTTCTGGATGGTCTGTCCTTAACTTAATTCTCCTTGGGTCAACCGATCCTAATGGTTTTGCGGGCTCACTAACCTATCCACTCACTATGTATATTCCTTTCTGTGTGTAACATCATTTAAGCCTTACCTATGACAAAACCCGACACACTGGAATTTTGGACTAAGTTACCAGTCCCATTTAGTAATCAAATATCCGAGTCATTTATTTAGGGTTAACTACCCATCAAATTTTCCTTGAAAACATCTTTCAGATTGATTTAATCTTTTAGATCATACTTAAAGAAGGAAAATATACTTTTTTTTTACTCAAATCTTTTTGCCATGATATATGATTTGCACAAAACATTGTTGATGAAAACCTTTGAAACCTTTGTTTAAAAGCTTTAAACAATCTCTTTCGAAACCTTTGAAAGTACCTCTTTTGAAATCAATTAACCACTTTACTTTGAACATTAGGCCAAAAGGCCAGAACATACCATTCGAAATCATTCATAGCAAACCTTTCGAAACTATAGGAAGTCTCCTTTTGAAATCTTTATAAAACCTTAGATATCCCCTTTTCAAACATTTTAAACTTGTCTTTCAAAAGCATTGAAAACCTTCCATTTAATTACTAAAAGTAAACCTTTCGAAAACATTGGGGAACCACTACTTTGAAACCTTCATTAAATACTATTCAAAAGCATTAAAGTCCTAAACCTTTCAAAAACATTGGGTTCAAGTAAATGTTTGTGGAACGTAGTCTTGAAACCATTTAAATTCTTCCTTTCGAAACCTTTTGGGTTTTTCTTTCAATAGAATAAAGGATCTTAAAAGAACTGAAATGAAAGCATCCCTTTCGAAAGCCTTTTTCTTAAATAAAAGAAAGTGGATGGTGTCGAAACCGGCCCCTTCGAAAGCATGGAGAAGCGGCTACACGGTTTAAAACAAAAGAACCCTTTGGAAGACATTGCTTCTAAAGATTGAATGCGGCAGCAAGGGTTTCAACCCCTTCGAAAGCTTCTATTTAAAACAAAGGTGGCAACCTCCTTCGAAAGCCCTTTTTTAAAAAACATTTGACTAAGTTGAAAGCGAGTTCCTTTGAAAGCTTTAATGGTTACCAAAATAATTCTAAATTTACTAAAGCTGCTTCAACCCCTTCGAATCCCTGTTTTGACTCCATAACTTTCACCTAATCCCACGTACCAAAGTTGATACCATGTGTATATGTCTCGACTTAGATGGAGGCGGCAATCTGAGGTCAAAAGGTGGCTGCTATAAGTGGCGTAGCAGTAAAACTTATAAAACCGATTTTTACCTTTTAAAGCAATTTCTTTCTAATTAACTTTCCTTGTTGTTAACATATTATTGGTTGCCAATTCTTTTTCAAAATATTTTATAAATGTGTTGCCGAATTTCAGAAATTAACATTTAAAATATTTACAAATTGCCCATTCTCTTTTTACAAACATATAAAACGTTTTAGTCCCATACCCTAAATAATTTTATATATTTAATAAAACATTCAGGAAAATTCTCCAAAAATTCCCATAAATCACTTTTAATATGTTTTCTAATATATTTAAATTTCTAACCCAAAGCTAACATAGAATAGCCTAAATTAATTTAAAACCCAACATAACAATTTTCTTTACTAGAAAATTTATAATAAATCCACATTAATTCAAAAAATTATGAAACTTGAAACCCATCTCTAAAAAATATATCCGACTTCATGTCAAAAACGCAAGGCATTTGGATATCATTTAATATGTTTTTCCAAGTTAATCCTTATCATAAAATCTATATGAAATAGCATAAATCATTAACAAGCATATATGTCCATTTAAACAATCAAAACATGGCTAATCATTTAAAAAATAAATTCGGATCTCAACTAGAAATCGAAAATCATATAAATGAGATGTAACATGCTATTTACCTTAGCTTGATGTTAAGGAATTTGAGATTTGCTCTTGAGTTGATGTAATTAAGCTCCCTTCCTTAATTCTTTCTTATCTTCCCCTTTATCTTCTTCTAATGGTGGTCGGCTTTACTTGGTTTAATTTTGTTCGTGAACGTGGAAAATGAAAGTAGCATGAGTGTTTAGGGTATAAGAATATAACATATTCCTATTTTGCCCTTATCTTATTACCCTTATCTTTTTATTTTTAATTCTATTTTATTCGTTGTTAAATTAATCATGGCTACCCACTAATTAAACAAATCTCAATTCTCTTAACCATTTACATTATTTAATTTAATTTATCTAATTAAATGTTCTAAATAATGCTAAGAAAATTTAGGGTCCTTACAGACTCTCCTCCTTAAAGAATTTCGTCCTTAAAATTACGATAAGGTACTCATTAAAATCAAACATAAAGGTAAAATATACCATGAAACTAGTCAGGATAAGTATCTCGAATCCTGCTCTCAGTTTCCCAAGTATATTCTCTCTCATCGTCACTCCGTTGGACTTTGATAATCTGACTATCTTGTTCCTTAGCCTCTT
The DNA here is from genome assembly GCA_030765085.1 of Allium cepa. Taxonomy (NCBI): domain Eukaryota; kingdom Viridiplantae; phylum Streptophyta; class Magnoliopsida; order Asparagales; family Amaryllidaceae; genus Allium; species Allium cepa. The sequence goes on along the minus strand of CM060928.1, from coordinate 111,123,645 downwards.
CTCATCTCTCGCGACTATACGAACTAGTTTTCTAACTATAGTCAAATTCGGTTTCACTACTAAATCATCCAACATAGTCGGTGCTATTTTAGTCTCTAGATCTCTAATGCACTTCCTTAAATGAGAAATATGAAAAACATAATTGACTCTGACAAAACTACTTGGCTACTCCACTTTATATGCGAGTTTTCCAATCCTTTCTATAATAGAAAATGGTCCAACGAATCTTGGTGCCAATTTTTTTGATTTCCAAATCGAATTACACCTTTCATCGATGATGCCTTGACGAAAACGTGATCTCCCACTGAGAACTCTAAGTCTTTCCGTCTTTTATCTGCATAGCTTTTCTGCCTAGATCGAGCATCCTTCATTCAGGCTTGAATGAACTCAATCTTTTCCGCAGCTTCTCTAACCAAATCTGGACCAAGAACTAACATATCCCCGGTTTCTAACCAACAAATGAGAGATTTTCCTGGCCTTCCATACAAAGCTTCAAACGGTACCATTCCTATACTGGCCTGATAGCTTTTGTTATATAAAAACTTGACTAAGTGTGGATGGTCTTCCCATGATCCTTCAAAATCGAGCGCATAAGCTTGTAACAAATCTTCTAAGACTTTGTTAATCCTTTCCGTTTTCCCATTTGTCTACGGATGGTAAGCGGTGCTCATCTTGAGCTTGGTATCAAAAGTCTCCTGTAGACTCTTCCAAAACTCACTAGTGAATAAAGAATCTCTATCACTTACTATACTACTAGGAATTTCATGCAGCCTAACTACATTCTTCATAAATGACTTAGCAAAAACAGGTGCCATCTTGGTTGATTTAACTGGAATGAAATGGGCATTCTTGGTCAACCTGTCCACTACTACCCAAATACTTTCATTTCCTTTATTTGACCTTGGAAATCCATCTATAAAATCCATTGAGATAGAATCTCATTTCCATACTGGAATGTCTAAAGGCTGAAGTAATCCACTTTATTTCTAATGTTTGGCTTTTACTTGTTGACAGTTCAAACACTGTTTCACCCATAAGCCTACATATCTTTTCGTACCTTCCCCGAAGAAACTCCTTTTCATACCATGATACATTTTAGTTCCTCCCGAATGAATAGTGAACTTCAAACGATGGCATTCTTCTAGAACTTCCTTCCTAATGTTCCCCACATTCGGAACACACAGCCTACCTTTCTTTCTCAACCATCTATTAAGGTCAAGACTGAAATCTTTCGAGTCCTCGCTCTCCGTTTCACTCCTTAACCTTCTGATCTGTTCAGCTATTATTGGATCCTCCCCTTGTTTAGAAGCAATCCTTTTGACAATCACAATTCTAACTTCTAAACATGACAACATATTAGTTTCCTTGCTTGATCTAGTCTCAGATCTCCATTGTACTCCGCATGTAATCAATGCTTCTAAGTCTTTGCACTCAGCTATCATTGCTAATACTTTATTTTGATGGTTTGTGCTAAGTGCAACCGCTACATTATTGTCTTTTCCTGGTGTGTACTCAATACTAAAGTCATAAGCAGCTAAAAACTCTAACCACCTCTACTGTCTCATATTCAACTCCTTTTGAGAAAACAAATACTTCAGTGACTTGTGATCCGTATACAACTCGAATCTTTCTTCCAATAGGTAATGTCTCCACACCTTCAATGAAAAGATTACCACATCTAATTCCAAATCATGAGTTGGATATCTAACCGCATGCAGTCTAAGCTATCAAGATGCATATGCAATCACTTTACCTTTCTGCATTAATACAACTTCTAATCATGTTCCACATGCATCTGTGTACACCACCAAATCTCGATTCCCTTCTGGAACAACTAATATAGGTGCATTCGTCAATAAGTGTTTCATCTTTTGGAGTGCTTCCTCACACTTGTCAGTCCAGATGAACTTTACATCTTTCCAAGTTAGCTTAGTCATTGGTGTCTCTATCTGTGAAAAATCCTTAATGAATCTCCCAAAGTAACCAGCTAATCCAAGAAAACTCTTTATCTCAATCACTGTTTCGGCTCTCTTCCAATTATTCACCGCCTCAATCTTTGTCGGATCTACAGACAACCCTTTTTCTGAGACTACATGACCAAAAAACTTTACTACCTTCTTGTAGAAATGACACTTCGAAAATTTTGCTTTCAGTTGGTGTTGCCTCAACGTCTCAAGCACCACTCTAAGATGATCCTCATGCTCTCTTTCATCTTTAGAGTATATCAAAATGTCGTCTATGAATACTAATACAAACCTATCCAAGTGCTCTCGAAAAATTCGGTTCATCAAATCTACACAGAATGCTGACGCATTAGTTACTCCAAACGCATCACTAACCATTCGTACGATCCATATATCATCCTAATACCATCAAAGAAATAATATCATCTGACGCTCTAAGCTGATGGAACCCTGTTGCTAAGTCCAACTGCGAAAATACTTTAGCTCCACTCAACTGGTCAAACAAATCATCAATTCTAGATAACTAATATCAATTCTTTGTCGTCTTCTCAATCAACTTATGATAATCGATACATAACCTCAACGATCCATCTGGCTTCTTTACAAACACTACGGCTGCTCCCCAAGGCGAACTGCTTGGTCAGATAAATTTCTTGCCTTCCAAATCCACCAACTGTACCTTTAGCTACCTTATCTCGGTAGGTGTCATTTTACTTGGTGGTCTACTCACGGTTCAGCTCCTGGTACTAAAACTATCTGAAACTCAATAGCTTGTTTCGGCGATAGTCCTACTACAGGTTCAAAGACATTTGCGAATTCCCTAACAATGAATGCTCGATTCAACTCGTCATCTACCTCCACAACAGCCAATAAAGCATTAACCTCAAAACTAGGGTTTTCTACGAAATATATAATCCGATCATTACAGTCAAAGTGTCTAAGCGAAGTTGTCATATCCTGGTAAAATATCCTAGCATCATATTTACTTGACCAATCCATACCCAAAATAATTCCGAACCCTACGAAATCAAACACATGCAAACTACAAACAAATGAATAACCTAATAATTCAAACTCTAACTGGCCACATTTCATCCCAAGTTTCGCATACCCTCCTATTGGATTTGCAACCCTTAAGGAAGTAACTAGGTATGAGGATTCCAGGTTAAGCTTATCTGCCAAATAATGAGATATAAAAGAATGCAATGCACCAATATTAAATAAAACTCTAACTGATACACTATGAATCAAAAGCATACGCCCAACACAGCTTTTCTCTTCTCCTCTACTGTTGGTCTCGAGGTAGCTGGCTCCAAAGCAAACATCTTGCCTTTTTCATCCTTGGCTGGCTCCTTGCATTGGTTCTTATAATGTTCAATCTGATCACAATTGAAACATCTCACTACTTTCTTCTCAGCAGCTTTCCTTCTTTTGCATGTCCGGCATTCATGAGCATAGTGTCTTTTCTTATCACACTTATAACAGACAACTTCTGCCTTCCCTTTCTTAGCAGCTCCACTTTTCTGAGCTCCTTTCTTATGGAAAAACTTCCTTTTTTGGTTCTGTCCTCTTGAGCCTCCTTTGCCTTGTTTCCTTCAAGATAAGCAAGCATCTCTTCCTACCGTAAAGCCATCTCCACAACTACATCATACAGACCTCTAATATGCGATAATGTAGCCTTAGCAAGCTCAGACTTCAACCCACGAATGAACTTCTCATTCCTTTTGATGATAGTATCAACTGTAGCATATCTGTGTGTTGATAACTCCTCAAATATGGTTACATACTCAAGCACTGTTATATCTCCCTGCTCCAATTCAGAAAATTTCCTGAGTAGAGTAGGCTTAGAAATCTCCGACATACATCTTTCTTCAAACCTCCTCCTGAACTAAGCCCAAGTCATGGTCTCCTCGTTAACTCCAATAGTAACACTATTCCACAAATATAATGCTGCCCCCTGTAGCTATTTAGAAGCAAGTCTCCTTTTCTGCACATCATTGAGCCCCAAATCAGCAAAAATCCTCTCGTAATGAAGTAACTAATTCCCCACTTCAATTTTGTCTTTGGTACCAAAAATGCCTTTTCCGCCAACCGAGCATAATCTCTACCCAAAACAGCATAGTTATTAACCAGTAGATCTCCTTGATTTCCTCCTTCAACATTTCCTCCAGCTAACCCTGCAGTAACTTCTGCTTGCATCATGTTAACGAAGAACTGATACATTACACCCATGTCAACTTTCGGTATTCCAGCACCCACATTGGCAGCGTGTGCCTGACCTGGATTTGTTCTAGCGTTTGGTCTGATATTTCCATTGGTTGTGGTGCTTCCACCACAAATGTTAAATCTTCACCCTCTAACATCCATATCTTACGTCCATAAAATCTTCATTCGATTCTTTGTAAGATACAGCAGAATAGCTTAAGAAAGATGGAAGAATAATGATAAGGCATATACTTATATATAGCAAATACAAGTACGTTACGGTAACGTTAATCCATACCTCGATCTATTCTCTAATTCCTTAGGATTATGCTTTCAGAATCATTTTAAATTTGAAATTTCTTTTAAGTTTTTTTCATAAACCTATGCTTTGATACCAAGTTATAACATCCCTTATCTTGAGGCCCGAAGCTAAGCGCTACAAATGCTGCAGTCATCTATAGTATTAACTTCTGGTGACAAAATACGGTAATGTTAATGGTATCCATCATATCAGAAGCACATGAATATGAAACAAATTACAGATTCGAAAAAACAACTTTACCGATTACATTGCAAAACCATGTTTCGTATTCCATTACATAATCCCAAGCGATTCCTAGGTTTTGATCAAATATAATTATTATAAATTACGTCAAGAGCGACATATGAAGATGCTCCCTTGGATGACCGGAGAACTAAATAGACATATCAATCTTAATACATCATAGCGAAAATAAAATTGAATAGCTCCTATATAGCTAGCTTTGCCTCCTGCACGTCTTCGTAAGCTTTATTCGTCCAACCTACTAAACCTGAATAACCTTAACTCTTAATCCACTCAAATTAAAATTTGAGCGGCCGAGAGTTTAAGGAAAAAACATAAACTTTGAGTCAGACATAAAGCCTGACGTAAATAATACTATTACATCTTCGATTTCTGATATTAAGTGAGACAATGCTACTTAGAGAAACGAGTTTCCCCTCACTAATATCTTTTTAAAACATATCTTTTTGCAAATCAGAATCTTGCAATCAAACTGATTAAAACAATAATAACAATATCATATATGCTCATAAATTAGGTAAAAAATGAACAATCTGTCCGGATAATTTAGTTTTGTTTGGCTAACTATTAATCATTGGCTGACTTGGGTCTACCAGACAAAATAAATACTCTAACATTTGATAGACACACTTCTGGATGGTATGTTCTTAACTTACTTCTCCTAGAGTCAACTGATCTTAATAGTTTTGCAAGCTCACCAATAACCTATCCTCATTCTTTGTATATTCCTTTCTGTGTGTAACATCATTTTAAGTCTTACCTATGACTAAGCCCTGCACATTGGAATTTTAGACTAAATTAGCTATGGGTTATAGCTAATGTATAAAGCGCGACCCTATACCAGGTCCCATGTGGTAATCAAATATCTGAGTCATTTACTTAGGGTTAACTACCCATCAATTTTTTCTTGAAAACTTCTTTCAAATTGATTTAACCCTTTAAATCATACTTAAATAAGGAAAATATACTTTTTGCTTTACTCAAATCTCTTTGCCATGATATATGCTTTACACAAAAGATAGTTGATGAAAACCTTCGAAACCTTAGTTTAAAAGATTTAAACAAACTCTTTCAAAACCTTTGAAAGTACCCCTTTCGAAATCAATTAACTACTTTATTTGAACACTACATCAAAAGGCCATAACATACCTTTTGAATGATTTATAATAAACCTTTCGAAATCACTGAAAGTGTCCTTTCAAAAGCTTTATAAAACCTTAGATATCCTCTTTTCAAACATTTCAAACTTGTATTTTGAAAGCATTGGAAGCCTTCCATACAATTACTAAAAGTAAACCTTTCGAAAACATTGGAGAACCTCCCCTTTGAAAACCTCCAATAAATACCTTTCGAAAGCATTAAAGTTTTAAACCTTTCAAAAACATTGGGTTCAAGTAAATGTTTGTGGAATGTAGTCTTGAAACCATTTAAATCCTTCCTTTCGAAACATTTTAGGGTTTTTCTTTCAATAGAATAAGGGTCTTAAAAGAACTGAAATGAAAGCATCTCTTTCGAAAGCATTTTTCCTAAATAAAAGAAAGTGGATGGTGTCAAAATCAAGCCCTTCGAAAGCATGGAGAAGAGGCTTCATAGTTTAAAACAAAAGAAACTTTTCGAAGTCATTGTTTCGAAAGGTTGAATATGGCAACAGGTGTTTCGACCCCATCGAACGCTTCTTTTTAAAACAAAGGCGGCAACCTCCTTTGAAAGCCCTTTTTCCAACACATTTGACCAAGTCGAAAGCTAGTTCCTTCGAAAGCTTCATTGGTAACCAAAATAATTCTAAGTTTACTAAAGCTACTTCAACCTCTTTGAGAACCTGTTTCGACTCCATACCTTTCGCCTAACCCCCAATACACTATGTACCAGAGATGATACCGTTGTATTGGTTTCGACTTAAATGGAGGCGACAGTCTGAGGTCGAAAGGTGGCTATTATAAATGGCGAAGCAGTACTTTATAAAACTAATTTTTAGCTTTTTAAGCAATTTCTTTCTAACTAACTTGCCTTGTTTGTCAACATATGATTGGTTGCCAATTCTTTTTCAAAATATTATATAAATGTGCTGTCGAATTTCAGAAATTAACATTTAAAACATTTACAAATTGCCCTTCTCCTCTTATAAACATATAAAATGTTTTAGTCCCATAACTTAAATAATTTTATATATTTAATAAAACACTTAGGAAAATTCTCCAGAAATTCTCATAAATCACTTTTAATATGTTTTCAAACATATTTAAATTTCTAACCCAAAGCTAATATATAATAGCTGAAATTCAGTTTAAACCCAATTTAACAATTTTCTTTCTAGAAAATTCATAATAAATCCACATTAAATCAGAAAATAATGAAACTCGAAGCCCGTCTCTAAAATAATATTCTGATTTCGAATCAAAAACGCAAGGCATTTGGATGTCATTTAATAGAGTTTCCAAGTAAATCCTTATCATAGAATCTATATAAAATAGCATAAATCGTAAACAAGCATATATGTCCATTCAAACAATCAAAACATGGCTAATCATTTGCAAAATAAACTCGGATCTCAACTAGAAACCAAAAATCATAAAAAGAGATGTAATCTATTATTCACCTTAGCTTGATGTTAAGAAGTTTGAGATTTTCTCTTGAGTTGATTTGATTAAGCTCCATTCCTTAATTCTTGCTTATCTGCCCCTTTATCTTCTTCTAATGGTGGCCGGCTTTACTTGGTTTAATTTTGTTTGTGAATGTGGAAAATGAAAGTGGCATGAGGGTTTTTGGTACAAGAATACAACCTATTCCTATTTTGCCCTTATCTTGTTACCCTTATCTATTTCATTTTAATTCTCATTTGTTCAAACCTTCTAATTAAACAAATCTCAATTCCCTTAACATTTAAGTTATTTCATTTAATTTATCTAATTAGATGTCTTAGATAATGTTAATCAAATTAGGGTCGTTACATGTATTTTCATCAAGTTGTAAAGGTGTGCTAATAAAGCTAACTATGATGGACAGTGCATCATGATCCTACATCTCCATGTCAAGATTGTGCAACTTGACCCATTTTTATACCTCTTTAATGTCATGCTTCTTGAATTCATATCCAGGGTGCCAATAATCAAGTAACATTAACTTACCAATATATATTAGGTCCTTGTACTCAAAATTCTATCAAAATCATCTGCATTTTCAAATTGTACTACATAGTAGAAATTTGGTGTATTATGAATCATGAAGTTACCCTTAGGCTTCCAAACCTTCTGAAAATATATTCTTCCAATATTGCATACGAAATCCTGAGATCGACAGAGTGTGGTATAACTGTGTTCATCCAAATTTCTGTAGACTTCTTTAATGTTATTTATGGAATGAACACATATCCCTCTAGTGGCTTGAAGAATTTCAGTTTGTTCTCAGTACTCTGCTGCGGCTAATGGAATCTCCTTGCATTCCTTTGAGTGCATCAGCATATGATTTAGTTTTTCCTTTGTGTTTTTTAATCAAAATTTGATTGCGGATCTAGCAGTTTTTTTTCTTCTTCAAAGCGATGGCAGTCATTTCCTGATTCTCCATGCTTCGCCTATTTTTATATATATTAACATATATATGTATGTGTGGTGTATGTATACATATTTATATTTATGTGTATGTATATATATATGCGTGTGTGTGTGAGTGTGCATATATGTGTGTGTGTGTATGTTAATTTTAGGTAAATAGCATATATATAAAAGCCAAGTATGTACATACCAATGTAAATCCCAACATCCGTCTATGTACATATTTAGCCATGTACACCATGCACGATGTATACATGTTAGTATATGTTGATATACTCATATATATATATATTATAAAAAAAATCTTCAGTTATATTTATTGATTAATTAAATTAGAGAAAATAAATAAAATTTAATTTTTTTAAACTAATTGGATTGGATCTATTTCAACTTTCAGACTTCATAGGCCCAATAAATTCAAAATATGATTTTTTATTTTTAAAGAAATCTACTTACTTTTGATTGGCTAGTTCCGACAGGCTGAAGGCAAGAGGTCTAGGCCGATAACAGAAAAGAAGAAAAGTGATGAAATGTAAAAACAAAAAAATTTATGGTGGATTAGGAGCCTTATCCTTATGTCCACTGCTGAGAAGTTCATTTCACTTAATCAATAAGATGAAATTGGCTTTACAAGTTTTGAATGGCTATGTCCACTATTAATGAGTTTTTCTCAAAAAGTTTAAGTCTCAAAGTTAAAATGTTTACAACTAATTTCTTAAAAAATCAATTTGCTGCCAGATCTCAATCAAAATCCTATACATAAGTCTATGCCTTGTATTTATAAGTGTCTTGCTGCTCTTTCATTGGAGGAGAGCTCCTCTCTTGGATTGTCGACGTCACTCGCCCATAAGGCTAAAATTTGAACATGTGCCACCATCTGGCTACCTGCAAATTGACATGGATTAATGACATGACATCTTTATTCATAGCTTTGGAAGCCTTGACCCTTATGCTTCGTATATGCTTTAGACTATCTGAGCCATTGATGTTTTTTGAGTATTCTCAGCGGTTAATCTTTATTACACATTGATGCGCTTTTGGCCTTAAGTAAAGTCGACTTTGGTTTAGTATGCTAAACTAGGCACTCTTGGCCTTTATTCTCGATTATGGTCACTTGAGCCATTGTTTTAAGCAGAGATATTCCAAGGTCTCAATATATCAGCAGGAGGTAATATACAACCTCAGTATAGTAGCATTCCCTGATGCTTTCTTACTAGAACGTCTTGATGCTTTCTTTTTTTTATTAGAAGTATGCCTTGTGGCTTATGCTTTAGGTTGAAGGCCCTCCTTGATGTAACGACCCAACTTCCAAACTCCAGGAAGTCGCATCGTTAAGAAGAAAGAAAGGGATAGAAAAGAGAAAAGAAAGGAAAGAAAGAAACTGACAATATCAGAATCTCATAGCGGAACGAATTATATTATATCACATAATACTTTACATAGTATCATATACATCAGAGTTTTACAGCCAAAACAACACAAACTAGACAGTTATAAACATCTGTCTAGCGATTACAATTCAAGTATATCAGAGAAAAACAGATACAACTCAAAGACAGCGGAACCACTATATATATCTACACGCTGAAGCCTCCTGCTCCATTATCTCCTCCAGAACTCGTCAAAGCAATCCTGAAACACTTGACTACTCATACGTAATATGAGTACCCAAGAGTTTAATAAAACAGAAAATAAACACTCGGTTCAGACAGGGGTCTGGTGTGAGTAAACGTTTTAAAAGTTGCTTAACTTTTAGAAAATCCTTTGTAAAGAAAGGTATCACGTAAGACTTCCCACACATAAACATGGAAAAGTTTTTACCTTACGCTAACCAAAGCATTTGATAGGAAATCCAGTGATATTATAATAGTGTCTAGGGTTTTCAAAATAAAATACATAAATAGCTGGAATGCTTACATCTCACGTTCCAACATAGTTGGGCACAATCAAAACCGTACGGGCACTTATTGGATTTTGGATTCCATCAATGGCAGGGCTACTGGGGTACCGCCCGTCACAGTACGTGGCCTGGATCACCGTACCGAGGAGCCACCCTAAGTCCCTTACAACACAAGGCCGGACTCATTCCTTACTGAATAGTTCCGAACAAGACAACCCCGACAGTTGGAGCTCTCAACCGTCCACACAGCCGAAATAAAAGGGACCTCTAGACAGGGGTAAATCTCACTCTCAAGTGGAGGCTACCCACGAAGCCTTGCTGCACCTCCCCTGTTTTAGCCATTCTTGATGAGGCTTGAGGCTACGATTACCTTTATAGGACACATTTATCTTAGAATGCTCATCATCCACCTGACGATGTTTTGAAAGCATTCAATCCATACAAGTTCGTTTCGGGTTCGAATGAAACCGAAGGCATTATCTCGTTACACTCATTTTGGAATCACCCTCAGAGTTAACGACGATAACCCTTGCACTCTAAACCACCATCTCGAATCTATAAGTACTATTCCGTCAAACTCATTACGGAGTCACCCACAGAGTTATACTGACGTATAGCCCTTACACCTTGAGTCTTCACTTGCTCCACTTGGATTAACGACCTAACGTTTAATTGGAATAGATGTGGTTTTCGGATATCCAAATATGGAAACCCGATCCCGGTCTCACCGAAACCAAACGCCATTTTAATGTCCAAGTTATACTTAAGGGTTTTAACTAATTAACTCATTTTATTTTTATCTACTTCACACAGATAGATAAACTACATATATCATAACAGATAACCCATAACATTATCACAACAGATAATCATCACAACAGTCAATCATCACAACCAAAATAATCCATCATACTATAACTAAGCATCCATATCCTATAGATATTACTCATCTCATTTCTGAGATCACAACCATCCAAAGGTATATCAATATCATCCATAAACAATGATATATTATCCATCATTTATAATTAATTTAAAATGAATTAAATTAATTACTTCTATCTCTAATTAATTTAAAATAAATTAAATTAATTATTCATCTATAAATCCTGCTTATAAATCTATTGATTAATCAACCTAGTTAATTAATCATTCATTAAGTATTCAACTTGATTAAACATCTATAATTAATCATTTACTAATTACAATAAGAAATTAGTCTTAAATTAATTTATAAAATTAATTAACCTTAATCATAAGTAATTAACATTTAATTACTTAATTTATTAATTAACTATAATTAATTACATTTATCCTTAATTAATTATAATTAATTAATCACTTAATTAATTAATTATTACTTAATTAAACAATTCTTAATTACATCATTAATTATAATAATTAATGATCTCTAATTAATATTTAAATTAATTACTCAATTAAATTAATTGCATTTAGTAATTAATCTAAAATTAAAATACAATTATTAATCACCTTGATTAATATTTAAATCCAGTAATTAACTATTCTTAATTACTTATTAATAAATTAATTATCCAATAATTAATTATCTATATTAATTAATCCTTGATTAATTACAAAAGTAATTATCCAAATTACTTTATTATAATAAAACATCTTTCCATAATTACAATCCAGTAATTATCAATTATCACTTCTCTAAGAAATCCTGCTTCATAAATTACATTAAGTAATTATTATCATTAAATTATTTCTTAAATTAATTAAACTAAATTAATTAATTTAACAAAGCACATTATCAGAATTATTTACAATAAGTAATTAACCCTTTAATTACTTTTATAAAGTAATTATACTTAAATTACAATTGATTATCTTAAATTAATTAATCTAATTAATTAATCAAAATTAATCACATTAATTAATTATTTAATTATCCTTAGATAATTATCTTATTTAATTAACAATATTTTCATTAATTTCTTACTTAAGAAAATTACCTTAGATTAATTATTTATTAATCATTTCTAATTATAAATTAATCCAAAACATTAATTAAAAATCAATTTAATAAGTAAATTCCTAAATTATCTTAATTATTTCCAAATTAATCTATTTACTTATTAGTGACTTATTAACTATTCAAAGGTATTTAAACAATACAGTCCTAAATTAAATTCAACTTCCATTTTAAAATTTAGATTTAAAAAAATGTTTAACCATATAAACATTATTCCATTTAAATAAATTAATAAACCAAAAGGTAAAGAACTACCATTATTATATAAGAAAAGTTTAAAAATCTATATTACTTAATTTTACTAAAAATAAATCAAGTCTTTTAAAATAAATAGATTATTTTAACTTTCAATTTAAAGTTAAACATTTCATAATTTATTTAAATATTTAAAGGAAAGAATTCTTTTAAATTTAAACCTTTATTTGAAATCATATTCATGTTCAAATTCTACTTAAAAACATTTCCTGTCCAATATTTAAAAATAATTTTCAAAACTGTTTTGAATTCAAACTGATTTCAAAGTAAAATTGAAATCATACTTAAAACTTGATTTTAAAACTAAATTTTAAATCTGGCTTAAAATTTAAAAGTTTCATTTTTAAACTCTGAATTCAAAAGTATTCTTGAATCTAATTCAAACTTACACTTAAATTTGAATCTTGATTTAAACATTGAATTCCTTTTTTAAAAAAAAATTAAAAAGAAACAAAACTGTTTTAAATAAAAAAAATCTGGATTTAAAAAAAAACCTGAAACTATAATTACACTGTTTCCAGATTTAAATTTAAATCTTACTTAAATTTAAATTCATCATTTTAAACTTTTGAATTCATAAACTTACCTGAATTTAATTCAAACCTACACTTTAATTTAAATCGTAGCTTTTTAAAAAATTTAGTTTCCCACATTTAAAAAAACACAACTGCACAGATTTATCTTCTGCACTCCACAACCCGAGACACCATCTAAATACTTCGAGTAAAAACCCCACTCACTTCGAGTCACAACACATATTACACGGGAGTGACTTCGAGTCACCAAAACCTGCACACCAGAATTTCACCAGAGACCAATCTCCACTGTGCAAATGCACCACTACTCCGGCGACTTCCAGCAACCTTCACCATCCTCTCCAAGAAGCCATCCACCCCTTGACTTGATAACAACCATCAACAAAAATTCTCTGTAACTTGAAAACAGATTCAAGCAAAAAAATAAAACATCAACCTGGAAAAAAAACTTCAACCCAAACATGTCAACTCTCACTACAACCTACTCCTGCCATTTTATGACCTCCAATCTCCGGCCAATGCTCCACCTATACCCCCTCTGCCTAACCCCAAAACCACAGACCACTCGAATCACCATAGTGTTCAGGCAGTTACAAGTCTTCATCACTCTACAGCTTGGGTTCAAACCTGAAAAACCACTCTTGCCATCACCACAACTCTCTGACCACCTTCCCTTTATTTTTCCCACTCTCTCCAGTCAACATTCCACCATCAGGCAGCAATCCAAGTTCCAAAATCTACCATATGATTAGATACCCCAAAGTCCCAAATTCTGCACAGTCTTAGTTGCTAACCACAGTAGATTTTAAAACTTGATGCATGTTTTAATATCCATGTTTTTTAAATATGCATTAAAGTTTTAAACATGATTGAATAATTTCAAGATGTTTGGTAATTTTTACTTTAGAATCTATTATCTGTTGTCATTTATTTCCAGAAGTAACAGATTTTACTTTTCTAAAATAAAATTTTTACAAACCTAATCTATGCTAAAAAACACAATTTGTTCACACAATACTTCCTAACTAAGATTCAGACATAAATAAGTGGATTTGTATTTAAAATCCTAATAAGAACAGTAGCAAGTCTGTAGAAATTCACATCATACTTATCTACATACTCAAGAATGTATGCAGGCATAATCACATAACAATCAAGCATATACTCAAACTTATGCACAGATAAATTTTTAAACAACCTATAAAAATTGAGGTTACTCACTAAAGAGAAGAGAACAAAGCAGTTATTAATTGCCACTGTTTTAAATTTTCTTATTCAAATGGCATTTTGAATTAAACTTTAAAGTTCTGCAATCTTATTAGCTTGGTTTTAAAAGAAGAAACTGTTTTTAAACTTAGATTTACTCACCTAAAATTGAAAAGCAGAAAAAGTCCAGATGCAATTCATTTCCCTGCAGCCTGAATTTCCTTGCATTGATTGAATCTGCTTGCCCATCTTGCATTACTTAGTTGATGTTGAATTTGAGCTAACTTGCTAGTTGAAATTGGTTTTAGCTTGATGTTTTGCAGGTTTTGAGACTGCATTTGATGATTTTAGTCTGCATGCTTCCCCTTTTCATCTTTGCTTGAATTGATTTTTTTACAGGTTGAAGAAATTGAATTTGTTTTGCAGATTAAACAAAATTTGCAATTGTAAATTTCTTTTGCAGGTTTAAAACTTTGATTGCAGAACTTATACAGTTGAAATTTGCAGAATATTGATTGAGTTTGGGTTGTGGAATTTTAGAGTAAAAATGATTTCAGTTTTCATAGATCTGAATTTTGATTCATTATAGGAGATAAAGGGTTTGAAACAAAAGATTTGTTAAGTTTTTATCTAAAATAATAAATTCAATATTGATTTAGCAATGCCACTTGTTGTTTAGATGTGAAAATTAATTACATGTGTCCACTTTAAAAACATAAATGTTTAACACATGTATGATAAAGATATAAAGATGAATTTCTTTGTTTTTAAAAATGTTTTAATTTAAGATAAAACCAATCTAATTTAATTTAAGATGTTTTGTATGTTTATTTATATTTAGTCTTTAAATAATTACAAATGAATTATCTTTACATATTTAAATGTTTGCTTGAATATTTTTAAAAATTATTTAAAACTAATTTTCAAAAGAAAACTTTTAAAAAGAAAAGAATAATGTTGAATTATATTTTATTCAAAAGTTTCAAATCACCATATTATAGTTTAATATAAATAAACTAAATTTATTTCAAAACAATTTAAAGATAAAACAAAATAAACTTTATTATAAAATAAAATTTTTAACTATTATATATTTATAACAAAATATTTACTATAATTTCTTTTTGAAAATATAACATAGATTTATAAATTGACTTATGAAAAGTTTCAATACCAATTTCAATTTGATTTAATCAATTCATAAATTATACACCTATATATATTATAATTTGAAATTATCCTTTATTAAATTTAAATTTAAAATTAAAATTAAAACTCCTATTTACAATGTATACACATATATACATTATAAATAAAATATTTTTAAATCAGCTTAGAAAGGAAATTTCATCATTTAAATATTTTTAACATTTTAAAACAATAAGATTCTCAAATTCAATTATTATTATAAATTTTCAAAAGAATATCATTTATCAAACAAAATAATTGTAAATTTTCAAAAGAAAATTATGTTTGAATTGGATTATTAAATCAATATTTCACATTTTAAAATAATTATAAATGAAATTATTAAATAAATATTGCCCAAATTTCCGGGACATCACACTTGAGGCGTACACACTCGGTTTAAGGTTAGTCAGGTGACCGTTGCTTTTGGTCTATGCAGTTAGAACCTCACTGATTCCACTCTAATGCCCCGCTAAAGCGCTTAGTGCAACAAGACTACTACGCTTCTTAATTTAGCACTATTAAATAGTAGATCTGCTTAAACCCACACTATTTGCTGCAATACCCGCTAAATCATGGGTTTTAATCACCTACTTTAGCAACTTTAATATAAAAAGGTTAACTTCACCGGTTCACTTATAAACAAAATAAAAAAATTCAAAGTATTGGTCTAAGTTCAAGTCCTATTCACTCAACATAAATTAGAAACCTAGTATATTCCCTAAGTATGAACTCCATGGATCAAGATATTCTTTTGTTTTGTTATATAGGAGTAAACAATGCTTTATTTTTCTATACAAATGATATGGAAATGAGAAAAATCAACTTTATAGATTTGGTTTAATCTCCAATAAATATTTTTACACCTCTGCTATTTTTTGATGCATCCCCATTTTATCCCCACTATAGCTTTTTGCACCTCTACCGCTATGAAAACAATAGGCACTTTAATTGCACAAGTTTCGGTTGAACCCGTATTATGCACATGCTTTTAGGTGGCTTGATCTGAGTCACAATACCATTCTCATTGGCATCTAACCCTCGGCCATTGTGTATTCCTTGGCATGTGTGCTTTAATAGAGTTAGGGGTATGCCCTAGAGGCAATTATGTAATTTGTTGCATATATCTAACTCGTTGACCAATCTTGTTCGAAATAAAAGTGTTTTTCTATTATTTACCTGATATAATGTGTTATATT
The DNA here is from genome assembly GCA_030765085.1 of Allium cepa. Lineage (NCBI taxonomy): Eukaryota > Viridiplantae > Streptophyta > Magnoliopsida > Asparagales > Amaryllidaceae > Allium > Allium cepa. Next base: position 111,107,077 of record CM060928.1, on the reverse strand, counting down.
AATTAATTTAATTAAAAGTGTATTTGATAGAAAACCCATAAGTGGTATGTTTTATGATAACGGTCACAAAATGTTGTAAGTGTGAGTAATTTATCACAATGAAAACCAATACATCACTTAAATGTTCCTGATCAAGATGCATGAAGAATGGATATTGATGTATCCATTGAGACTAGAGTACATATCGCTCTTCAAATGTTGGACATTGTATTACTCATGACTGCTGGTGGCCCCTAGGGGTTACGTACTAATAGTTATTGGATAACTATGGAACGACTCACTCGATGGTTTTCTATTGGTTAATATAACTAAGGTCAAACATAAAACATCAATGCGACTTATTTACACAGTTCTCTCGACTTGTGAATTCCAAGGATCTTCAATATAAAAGCTCTTCTTTAATTATAGTCAAATCATTGCACAATGCCCATTGAGTGACTATAATTGGGTCGAGTGGAAGTATTGAAAGTGAAGAACTGTTTATGAGAAGATTTGTCTCCTTGGTTATATGGGGTTAGTATCACGGTCAACTCAAGGCAACTCAAAGTCAAAGTCTCTAGCCAGAGTAGTTTGGTTAATAATAATTTTTATTATCAAACCAAGAACTTTGTGTTTGAACTATAGAGTTGAACGTGGACGATATTGGAATTTTAACAGTTACCAAATTAATATAAATTGGATTTTACCGAAACTAAATAAGCGATAAACTTGGCCAAAATGTCACACCGCCAGTTAAGTGATGTGTGAACATTAGCATTTGAATAGTTTGATGTTAATCGCTGATCGAATTTACATCTGATGAGTCATACAACCGAATTCTCTTTAGACCAAATGATTTAATTAGTTTAAAATTGTTATAAATTTATTAAATTAATTAATAGTTATGAAATATTAATTATAAAATTTCGAATATGATTTGAATAATAAATATTGTTGTATAAATTTATTATAGTTAAAAAATATATCAATCGATATGCGATATCGGCAAGTAATTAAATTAGATTTAATTGATAGTATTTATTTCGACTTAAATGGGATATTAGCCCATGGTGTTAAGATTTTATTTCGGTAGTAATAGGGCTTGTAGGAGGTGGCTAAAAAGCCTATAGGGGTTTGGAGATGGACGATGGATATTTGATGAGAAATGGTATGAGATGTCTGGCTGACCTTATCAACAAGGACATTTTTGGCTGCCATTTCCCTATCATGTCTGGCTGGCCTTATCAATAAGGAGCTCCAACAAATTCATCTCAAATCAACTCAAAAGGCGATAGTAATTGGATAGCTAAAGGTTCATGGTTCAAGGATTAGTAATTTGCCGAATCGAAAAGATTTCAAAGGAGGGAGAATTCATCAATACAAGGTGTGCTCTAAGGTATTAGTATTAGGTATGTATTTAATAAACTATATGATTTATAATTTCTAGTTAACATTATGTTATTTTTATATATGTGTGTACGCGTATCATTATTATATTTCTAGTTAGGTGAGATTCTTATATATATCACCAATGTTGTCACGTATTAGATTGGTTATATGTATGTTTTAATTTATTTAAAAAACAACTTTTATATATATATAGATCTGAAGTGTATAGCCAAATAATTTTAATTATTATAATTTTATTAATTGATATATATAGCATAAGTATAAGTATACTGCCTAATTTTAGTTACCTGACTTGTATTTAATTATATCATTATATCATGTTAAGAGTTAAAACTGTATCTTATAAACACATCTACATAGATTATATTTTTAGGTGGCGCAAAATAAATTTTAATACTTATTTACTATTATTTAATATTATTAAATTAATACAATAATTAACTAAATCATATAGAACAAAATATGTTCTGAAATTAAATTTTAATTTTTTTAAAAAAATTTAGTCATCATGTAAACTCTTAGCTAGATAACAAGAATTTAAAAATCATTTTTTATATTTAGAAGAAAATCAATTTAATAAACTGCCAAAATCAATAAATTAATTAATAATATTAATTTGACTCATAAAATTCTGAAAACATTTTTTAACCTTAAAATAACATGTTTGATTTTCAAAAAATTTAAAATTCAAATAATATAACACGAAAATATTTTTTTTTATTTTTTTATATTTCGAATAATTAATATATACATATATATACATCAATGCACTAAATTATAAATAAATTTTTTTGTGTTGTGAATTTAATCTAGAAAGGTTTAAATATATATATATATTTTTAGGATAAATAATTAATATACATACACACACATACATATACATATTTAGACATTATAAATATACTTATATATATTATTTTAATTTAATAATAATAATTTTTTTACTATAATTCATACATACATATGTATATGTATAAAATGATTTTAAAATATACTTATATATTACGTATATGCATACATACATATATGTGTATATGTATATATGTATATATGTATATACGTGTGTGTGTGTGTGTGTATTTATTTAATATTTAATGCAATAATGTATGTATGTATATATATATATATAAATCATTAATATATTTACATTTATATACACACACATACATGCATATACATACATACATATAATTTTACATATTTTTTACTGTTTATATAAATAACAAGTTTACATACATACATATATTTGGATAACATTCAATACATATAGGATGAATTAACATGTCTGTTGTGATGTAAATCCCAACATTTATACACGGGTATGTTATACCTTGCATGGATTATTATGTTACACAAGCGCACACATTCATACATGTATATGATACATATGTGTACTATTATATTTAATTGAATATAAATTATATAAAATTCTATTCATAATTTATAAATTTAAATAAAATAAGAGATTTTTCAAATTAAATTAGACATGTTCTAAATAAATTAGACTTCATAGGCTCAATATAGATCCAATAAGAGAATATTTTTGAAATTCACCTAGATCTTCTACTGCGGGTTGGCCTTGTTCCAACAATGGTATTAGAGCTCAATAGCCTATGCAATATAAATTAGTCATGTTAGGATTAACTATTAAGCTCACAACTCAAAATTTATCCCTGATAGAGAAGGCCCAAATTCGAATTGAGCCTTGGACTAATTTTCAAAATAGTTTAAAAATTAAAATATAAGATTTTAAATTTAAAAGCTAAATTTAAAGTAAGACATACAAATATTATAAAAGTTATAACATAACAAAAATTCAAAATGTTTGAAAATAAATATTAATTCCGAAATATTTTTTTTAATAAGATCAATAAAATAAATAAATTAAATAAGTTAATTAATTAATAAATGTATGCACGTATTATATATTATGATATACATTATGTTGTTTTAAAATGTCTAAAACAACATAAGTATACATGTATGTATATTAATTGCATTTTGAAATTAATATAATTTAATTAGAATTGTTTAATTAAATATATAAATTAAAGGTTAACTAATTAAATTAATTAATTAAAGTTTAAATAATTAAATAAATATACACAAACATGTGTAATACTACAAATGTTATAGTTTGTAAATTTTTAGTATAAATGTTATATTAAAATAATATATAATGGATTAAAATGTTAATTAATTAAATAATATTTAATTAATATAATATTGTACATAAGACTGTTATATAAGTAGTACGAAATATAAATCATATAATAATACAACTTATATAATATAAATGTATAAACTAAAAGTGGAACATTAAAGAAACCCTAAATAGACTTAGGAATAAATGCATACATAAATTGATGTATACCATGAATTCTAATGTGTCTGAAACTTGAATCACAAGGGTAATTCATAAGAAATACATTATTCCATATAAGTTGGTATCACTCAGTATAATATATTGAAGATTATGGATCTTTAATATAAAGTTGTCCTCTAACACACACACACACACACACACACACACACACACACACATATATATATATATATATATATATATTAATAAATTACTTGCATACTCCTAAGTTAAGCAAACTCAACTTGGGGATGTTATGTGTAGTATTATTAATATATCGAATAGATGAGGTAAGATAACTATATGTATTTGTCGAGTAGACTCAAGGTACATATATTATACTTAGGTCGTCCCGATATGGTAGGTACGGGTGAATAATTTAGTTTTGATCTGTTGAGTAGACACAAGGTCGAAGCGAAATTAGGATAAGGTACCAAAGGGTTAGGAGTTGTATATGATACAATTGATAATGGATTATCCATCGTCCATGGAGCTATGACTTGTTGAGCAGACTCAAGGTCAGAATTCCAAGATGGACGAGTCCTAATACCAACTAGTAAAGTCGAAAGACTTCTATGTTTTGCTTAGGGACTAGTGAAACATAAAAAACTAGTGGAAGACTTATCAGAAAAATATAATGATAACGTTTAACCTTTCTAATATTGTAAGAACATATAACGTATAATGTTATAATAATCTACATTGATAAAATTATGCATTTAATATGATTAATAAAAAGTTTATCAATTAAGATATACAGATAAACTGAATTGAAGATTGATAAATAGAAATATAATATATACTTATTAATAAATTCTTCTTGCACATGCTACTGTTTCAATACCCACGCAAGCACTGAGTTTACAAATTATGGGTTTATTTGGCTGCTTATACGTTTATTTGGTCGAAATCGTGTACATCATTCTATGGGTTTCAAACCCAAAAGCTATCAAAACTATGGATATTTGATCCATATACTATCGCATATAAGTGTTATATAGGGAATAGTCACAGTTCGTAATACTTCGGTGAAGTTAGTTCATTCGAAATAAGCCAATAAACGGTATTATGAGATCGAGTATTCAATTTGATTAATTATAAAAGGATCATATTGTGTTAGATGTAATACAAGACAAAACTGTAGTATAAATCTAAGAAATTGGTCACTGAAATGTTAGTTTGATCATTTTATGTGAATTGCAACATATTTAATGTTCTTAAGTATTAAGGATAATCAAGTGCGCTTGCGTAAAGGATTCGTTATGATGTTGTAGTAAAAGTGGTCTTCTGAATGGTTCGACCAATTAGAAAGAGTAACGAATGTTCAAGAGCAAATGTGATTTAATGTGCAGTTGGGATGAAGAGAGTGAATACTCACTTCCACTTCATAAAGAAACATCGAAAATGAGAGTTGTAATAATAATAATTGATATTTAACATTAGAATAAGAAATTAGATTTTGTATTTTCATATAGAATTTTTTTTCTATGAGCTTTATTTCTTTGAGTTCAGGATATTTGATCAAAGAACTCTCTGATGTAAACTAGTTGCAGTATGTGAAATAAATAATCTACAATAAGTGAACGATGGACCTTCGAATTTTGTACGTTATTATAGTAGTGGCGGAAATAGTGGAAGCATGCCATATAACACTTATTGACTGCATCAAATTAAGAAAAAATAATTGTAACACATACCGAACATTATTTATGAAATAAAGACTAATTTTCGGAGTCTATCAAGAAATGGACATAGTCATATTTCAGTGTGTTATGAATATTTGTCATGAAATAAAATTACAATGTGGTGTTTGTTTTCACAACAAAAGTGATGCATTGAAAAATACTGAAGTATCTAAAATTATTTACAATTATTTGGGAATTATAGACTAAGCTGTGGTTTTGAAAATTAATTTTAATAATCTGATTATGAATCACATTAACTAGTTAATTATATCTCAAATAATTAAAGGCTATGCACCCATTTAGTGAGAGAATCATAAAAGTTGATGAACTCTTTGGATTGATGCATATAGATGTATGCAATTGTAAGTCTATAAATACCAAAACAGTTCCATATACTTCGTTATATTCACTGATGAGTCATCATAGAAATGGACATATGCATTTGGTACACATGTATAAGTCTATGGTAAGCTCATAAAATATAAAATGGAAGTAAATAAAATAACATGTGAAAGAAATGAATCGATTTAATCGAATAGGTGAGTATATTGTAAAGAGTTCCGAACGTACCTAGAAATGAATAATGATTAAACCTCAAAAGTCACCCCTCCTTAAAATACATAATGATGTGTTGATAAATAGTAATGGAACTTTGTAGGATAAATTACGATTAATTATGAGTGTAGTTGAGTTAGCTCTTTCTATAAGGTCATGTACTTAAGAGTAGTACATAAGGTTAATATTATTTCATCCAAATAATAGTTTACAAATCATATAAGATAATGGTTTATAGCTAACCCCAATATATCCTAGGCCAAGGATTTGGTAGGTTGTGTAAGTCGAAAATCTACACATAATAATTGTTTATAAGGGATTTTGTATTAATCTCCCCTAAAGGAGTTTAGGAAGGACTATCATTAGATGACATATTTATGTTTTGGACATGAGATTTGTAAATTAAAACCAAATCAGTTTTATATATAAAGAAATTCATAAAATGTTTATGAATACTTATTCCATTCCACTGAGAAGCAACTGTTGTTTCAAGAAATACAAACTTCGTAGTGAAGGAATTTCTTTGAGAAATTGTTGGTAGTACAATGGATTTGGAAATGATCCAATGATAAAACTGATTACAGTGGATGAAATGAAACCGATCATACCTAAATGAACACAATTACATTAGAACATTTTATGAGTATTCCTGTACATCAAAAAGAAACTGTGAGTTTCTTGTCAATGGAAAGAATAAATAATCCTCAACTATGTAACTAAACAATTAAGTGTATCGATTCTATAAAATGGTACGATGCACAAATCCAAAATTGATTCCAAATACATTATCAAAATATGATTTTGATAAATGTATCTGAAGGGATATGATCCATTGGCTGCAATTGTGTGAGAAAGACAAATGCAGTTGGAATATAGTGAGCCACATTGATAAGAATATTACCGTGAATTTCAATCGTTGTAATTCACTTAAAACAGATTCACCATTCGATGTACTCTAGTGGGTCATATTTTACTCATAAAATTATCGCATAGTATGACTTAATGTTTTGGTACGTATGTGTTGAAAAAGAAAATTCTAAATAATGATTTAGAATAAATTGTTTACAAATTATAACCATAGTGTCTCGAAGTCAATGAGAGCGATATTGAGTTTGTGAGTTTTTCGAATATGACCCAAGCACGAATACGAAAGTATCGTTCTAGAAAAAACATCAAAATTGAACAAGTACTTTCATAGAAATATCAAATAGTTTGATTTCAATCAAAATGCATAGGAAGCATTTGCTCATAATAAAGAAAGATTAAAAGGTACATAAATATTTCTAAATCGCAAGTAAACAACACACTACTGATTGTTAACGATGTACTTGTATTAACATTAGTTTTAGTTGTTTTGCTACTCTATGTTGGATTTGTAAATAATGTCTTTTACAGTAAGTATAAAAGATATTGAGAATGTCCCAAAATGATATGTAAGGACGCCTTATTAAAATGTTTAACACGGAACATGTAAAATTGATTCCTTATGCTTTGGCAATTGGAATTATTATACATGTTATGCTTTCTATGATATCATGATTTGTTTATGTATTTGATACATGAAGCAAATATCAAGTCCAAACTGATATCATTGAACTCTATTTTGGAGTGCTCTCGTGTATTTACAAAATACTAAAGAATTGTTTACAGAAACAACGAACTCCTTATGAAGGAGTGTTCCGACTCAAACTTCATAGATAATATTGAATATAATATGTCAATAACAAAATTCAAGTTAAGAATATTTAAGCTGGAAATGTTCCAAATCGAAGAGACTGTAGCCAATTCAACGAAAATGCTAAGTACATTGACTTGAATAGCATCACAGCAATGCATAATTTAATAAATGACAAATTTTTAACTAAGCTAAGGATGGTTCCAAATGTTGAGAATCCCATAACGTTATTATATGATAATAATGTCATGATATAGTTCATAACAGAACTTAGGGCTCACTAAAAGCCAAGAGACATACTTTGAATTGTTCCACATGATAAAGGTAGTTTATCAATGTCGAAGAGAATTAATTGACAGAGTAGATAACTGAAAAATAATAGCATATTCGTTCGCTGAGAGACTAACACAATTGGTTTTAAGAAAACTAATAGGAGAAGTTGGAATATGATTCCATAATTGACTCCAAGTGCAAGTGGGAGATTGATAGAGGTAGGGGTATGACGGGGGAAATTATGTAATTCTTTACATATACCTAACTCGTCGACCAATCTTGTTCGGAATAAAGGTGTTTTCTTTCTATTATATACTCGATATAATGTGTTGTATTAATTAACTAAATTAAATTAAAGTATATTCGATAGAACATCCATTAGTAGTATGTTTTGTGATGGTAGGTATAAAGCACTGTAACCATGAGTAATTTATCACAATGAAAACAAATATATCATTTCAAATGTTCCGAGTCAAGATGCATTGAGATTGGATATTGATGTATCTGTTGAGACTAGAGTATGTAACGCTCTCCAAATGTTAGGCAGTGTATTACTCATGACTGCTGGGGGCACCTAGGGTTACGTACTGATAGTTATTAGATAACTACGTAATGACTTACTCAATAATTTTCTGTTGGTTAATATAACTAAGTTCAAATAGGAAATATCGATGTGAATGATTTACATTGTTCTCTCGACTTGAGAATATTACGGATCTTCAATATGAAAGCTCCTCTTTGATTATAATCAAATCACGGCACAACACCATTGAGTGACTATAGTTGGGTTGAGTGAAAGTATTGGAAGTGAAGCACTGTTCAAGAGAAGATTCGTCTCCTCGGTTATATGAGGTTAGTATCATGGTCAACTTAAGTCAACAAAAGTAAAGTATCTGACCAAAACAATTCGATTAATAGTAATTGTTATTATTGAACCAAGACTGTGTTTGGACTATAGAGTTGAATGTGGACGATATTAGAATTTTGACCATTACCAAATTTCATAAGTTCAAAGTGATATGGTTTTGATGAACAGAATTGGTGTAAATAAATATCACAACCGCGTAACACTTAATATTATAAAATTGAACTTTATCAAAACTGAGTACGCAATAAAATTTGGTCGAAAAGTGACATAACCTGCTAAGTGATGAACAATAACATTCGAATAGTTCGATGTTAATCGCTGACCGAATTTACACCTGACGAGTCACACAACTAGAGTGATGAATTCTCTTTAGGCCAAATGATTTAATTAGTTTATAATTATTATAAATTAATTCTTATAAAGCATTAATTATAAAATTTTGAATTTGATTTGAGGAATAAATATTATTGTATATACTTATTATAGTTATAAATATATCGATCGATGTGCGATATCGACAAGCAATTAAATTAGATTTAATTAATAATATTTATTTGGGCTTAAATGGGCTATTAGCCCATGATGTTAAGATGTTATCTCGATAGCAATAGGGCTTTTAGGATGCAGTTAAAAAGGCTTAAGAGGTTTTGAGATGGATGGTTGAGATCTGATGAGAAATGGTATGAGATGTGATCCATATTTCTATCTATTTATTCCACTATAAAAGGACCCCTAACCCTAATGAAAAAGGGACCTTTTGGCTGCCATTTCTCCATCATTGTTGCCCGACCTTATCAGCAAGGAGCTCCAATAAATTCATCTTAAATCAATTCAAAATGCGATAGATATTGGATAGCAAAAGGTCTATGGCTCAAGGATTAGCAATCTGCCAAATCGAGAAGATTTCAAAGAAGGGAGAATTCATCATTACAAGATGTGCTCTAAGGTATTAGTATTAGGTATGTATTTACTATATTGTGTGATTTATAATTTCTGGATAACATTATATTATTCATATATATGTGTGTGTATGTGTATTTCATTATTATATTGCTAGTTATGTGAGATTCTTATGTGTATCATCAATGTTGTCACATATGAGATTGGTTATATGTATGTTTTAATTTCTTTAATAAATAAATTTTTTTATATATATAAATCTGAAGTGCACAAACAAATAAATTTTATTTTAATTATTATCATTTTATTAATACATATATATGTATATATATTAATATACTACATAATTTTAATTATATGACTTTTATTTAATCGCATCATCATATCAGTAATAGTTAACCTATATTATATAAATACATATCTACATAGATTATATTTTTTGGTGGCTGCACATTAAATTTAACATTTATTTATTATTATATAATATTATATAAATCAATATACTAATTAAATAAATAATATAAAAAATATTTCAAAAATTAAATTTTAATTTTTTTATCATCATATAAAATTCGGCCAAAAAATAAGAATTAAAAATCATTTTTAAAATTGTATTAATGCAATAATATATACATATATACATATACGTGTGTATATATACACACACATATATACATATACGTGTATATATATGTATATATATATTAATGCAATAAAATAAAGATAATTTTTTTGTATTGTTCATTTGATCTGGAAAGGTTTAAATATATATATATATATATATATATATATATATATATATATATATATATTACATAATTAATATACATACACACACATACACATATTTAGATATTGTAAATATACTTATGTATATATATATATATATATATATTTAAATATAATAATTATACTTTTGTTACTATAATTCATACATTTATACATATGTATGTATAATGATTTTTTTTTAAAATCTTTATATATTATGTATATATACATACATATATATATATATATACACACACATCTGTGTGTATGTATCTTATATGTAAAAATATAAAATATGTGTGTGTGTGTGTGTAACTTTACATAGTTTTTAATATCTATATAAATAACAAGTTTATATGCATACATATATTTGGACAACATTCGATACATATAGGATGAGCTAATATGTCTGTTGCGATGTAAATCCCAACATTCGATTTAAATCCTAATATTTATACACGAACATGTTATACTTTGCACGAATTATTACGTTACACATGCATACACATACATATATGTATACTATTATTTAACTGAATATAAATTAATTAAAATTCTATTTACAATTTATAAACTTAAATGAAATAAGAGATTCTATTCAGATTAAATTTAAAAAATGCTCTAAGTAAATTAAACTTCATAGTCCCAATATAGATCCAATAAGGGATTTTTGTTAATTCGCACGTATCTTCTGCTGCGGACTGACCAAGTTCCAACATGCTTATCCTTCATGCTAATATATCGGAGCTATGTAAGGCTATATAAAAAGTATAACTGATATTTAATACTTACGTAAGGTAAAGTATAGATTATAGTTGATGGACTTAACCTGGAGAGTTAAATCTTTCGGTATTCATATGAAATGAATGCCTAATAATCTTACTTTGGATTTTGGCTTATGTAGCTATAAGTTGAATATAGCCAAGTAAAATTATGGTATTTCGATGACTCCGTCCTCCTAATGTCATCACTTGATAGAGGTTCCACCTTCAATAAAAGCCTCTCATCAAATATCACATGCCTGTTAATCACAATTATTATACCATAACCTATACATTTTCATTCCTCTATAGCCTAAAAAAATTTACTTACTTCCCCTAGGCTTCAGCTTATCATGTCTTTCATCATCTAAATAAGCTGAACAACGCCTTTAAGGAATGAAATACACACATATCTATCTTCCCGTATATTCTTAGGTACCTTCATATTCATGGCAATGGAATGTGTGTGGTTGATGACAGATATTTCCATAGATATTGCTTTTTCCTAAATCCATCTTCCAAACCAGCAATCAATCTCAAGCTCACAGCTCCCTCCCACAATGTCTGACACATATATTTTGCCACTTCTTAATAATATGACTCAACAAAGGCAGAAAAATATCTAACTACATGCTCGGATCCACAATTGCTAGTGAATTCTTGTAACGCAAATTAACTACTATTTCCAACTTCAAGAACCTTCAAATGCTTCCCCGACCACTCTCTACCATGGTCTTCCACTTATAAAACTGGGCAAATATTTTACCTTCGGTCTTTAATAAAAATACCTAGATCTTTCGTGAGAAATCATCCATGAATAAGAAGCAGCAACTGGCTCTAATGCAATCGGGGTAGGTCCACGCATAAGAATGAACATGCTCTAAAAACTCTATAGCTCTAGGTCTTCTAACATCAAATGTGACATACTTCTTCTTCCCAAAAAAACAATCTCCACAAGAACTAGGGTTTAATTGACAAACATCATCAATTAACCCATGCTTTTGTAATACATCAAGACTCACATCACTAACATGACCTAAAAAAGATGTCATGCCCGAGCAGACTCTTGAACGCTTGATCTAATAAAACTACTACTCTCATAGGATTATCTCTCCCCGAAGCACATATCAGCTCGCACCCGCTTCATAACTACTAAGGAACCCTTTTCCACTTTCAATCTCGCTCCATCTACATCATACCAAGTCTACTCAAATCTCATACTGACAACAAACTTTTACACAACATCAGAACTTGTTTAACATCCGAGATAGTCCTTACAACACCATCAAACATCCTAAGCTTCACACGTCCAATCCCCAACCTATACTCCTAAAAGATGAATATTGGCTAAAAAGATTTATGTATCGCTATCACAACTATTTGCATCTGATCTAACTGATGTCGAAACTGAACCTTTTCCTCTCTCTCTCTCTTCTTTCGAAGAGTCAGACGTTTCCATATGAAATTCCCCTTCTTCATATAATAATAAAAAGCACTCCTTCTAAGACCCATGGAGTGGAACCAATGCATATCTCTCCTTCCTCTAAGGTGCTTCTAGCTCTTATCCCTTCCTCTAATAAAATCAAGCTGTTTTCGAAGAAAACTGTCATTAGACTTCACCTTCCATGTCCAAAAACTCCTTTTCTAATAAATCTGGTAAAGCCATAATTGCTCATACCACTCCTAGAAGAATTAGCCATTGATAACTAATCTAGAACATGAAAGCTAGCTTAGTTACCAAACTATATTACAAATTAATTGCTTTGATACCAAATTGTCATGAAAATTTAGGCTTAAGCGCGAAATATTCAAAGATCTAGCTTGCCGTTTACTTATTAACAACAAATTCAATGAACAATAATAACCAAACAAAAAATAGATTAGTAAAAACATAAAGATTTAAAGTGGTTTGATCAAATTGTCTACATCCACGGACCCAACAACTATTATTTATTTTATTGAAGAAAGGGAGTACAAGAGCGAGTTCGCAAAAATTATAGATAGAAAAGTGGAGAGACGAACTTATAATCACAAATTGAATAATCAATTTCTCCAAAGACTTGATTACACTCAAAACCCTTAATTTGATTTGATTGCTGAAATTAGAGTTTACTAAAGAAGAGAATAATGGTGGATGTTCTCACACATTTATATGAAAGTAAAACAGCCTTCAGTTAAATAGACTTAAGGGTAAAAGCATTACATGGAGACTAAGTAAACTAATTGCTCGGTTATCTCAAAATATTTTCAAATTTCCACTGCTTGATTTCAATGCAAATAGACAACGATAATCTTGATTTCCATTACTTTGCCTACTTAGTTGAACTCTATGTATAAACTTTTTTTTCTTCATATTTCAAATTCATTAACTAGTTAATTGATCGACTAATTAATTACCTTCCTTTTAATAAAAAAATTCTCTTGTAACTGTCCACTTTAACTTTCCACATATAGCCTAATTAATTGATCAAACCAATTATATAATTTGTTTTCTTTTTTTTTCATATATGAATCGAACAAACATCTTCAAGAAATATCACCAATTGTCAAATCAAGATCATTTTTCATCTATGCTCACACAAAGGTACACCAAGCTTATTTTTCAAGATAAGGAAAATTGTCAAATCAGTAAGAGGCCTCCTTAGAGGGTACATCATTTATAATATATTAAGTATTATAGTGCTTATTATGTTGTTGACCAATTAAAGTCGAATATTGCAGCATATGCATTGACAACAAGGATAATCTTTGTTGTATAAGATTTGTAATTCAATTATTAAAGCACAAAGAACCTTTCGGTGTGACAGTTGAAAGCAGTGATACCACAATCGTGCTATATGCAAGAAACCTATCAAGACATGTCGTAAATAAAGATGGATCCATTAGTAACTTAAATCCACGCCTCTCAATTTTAAGTTCCTAAACGGTAAAAGGTCGGAGCAAGCTCTATAGGTAAATACATCTTGAGACTTGCTTGGAATTTTATGCTATGAATTTATCAGATCTAATGAGGGGAAACTTCTGCATTCAGCGTATAAACTTTAAGCCTGGGAATTTTTTATATATCACTGACACTTTATCTATGCTTCAATTTTAAAGTTTTTTCTATTGACCACACAACTTATTTATTCTACAATGTGATGAGTATTATTAAATTAGATAAATAATTATTCATGCAGAACCATTCTATTTCTTCTGACTATAAAATCAATTTCCTATACTAATAAATTTATGCATTTTTATCAATATTAAATTCGCTTCAAATCTAATACTGGCCAAACTTATGATGCACGAGCAACCGATTATATATATGTGTGTGTATTATTTGTAAGTTGTGACAGAGTAATAGTCTAAACCTTAATTGATAGCTTTTAATTAAAGTTAAATATATGTTTTATATACATATATATATTATATATACGTATAAAGATTTCCAAAAAATGATTTTTCGAGGTCGATCACATCTATAGGTACATACATATTTTCTATAACGACGGTATATTTTATTTGTATTCAAGAATTTACACGCACACACGCACAAACCATTTTGGACAAGAACCATATTATAATATATATTTATTTTAGAATACTAATTATGGGTCAAGTCCAATAAATATATATTTTAAATTGATACAACAAATTTTTGTGTATGTGTATGTATAAGTTTATATGCATATAAATTTATATGTTTCAATGTATATATGTATATAAATTTAAATTAAAGACTACATTATGGCCAAATATGTTTAGTATAGACTTAAATATATTTTACATAATATACCATGAATATATATATATATATATATTCAAGTTGGTAAATATTTGTACACCCAATGTTAATCTTATTATATACATCATATGTGAATATGATATTCAACTATATTTCTTTGAGTAAAACGTCCAACATTAATTATAATATAAAATAACCAAATACAATTTAATTAAAATAAAAATAAAAATATAAAAATTTCTTCTTCTCAGATCAACATTAAATGTGATTTAATTTAACCAAATTATTCATGATAACACAAGTTAATGACTTAATGAAAATTTAGAGTTTTATATCAAAAGTTAAATGATCTAATTGAAATTTAGAGTTTTATATCTCATTTATCATGCCCGGGATCTCACTCGAGATCCACATTTTGCAATTGGACGAAACGAGATTTCAAACATGATTTTTAATTTTTCACACCCATCTATTTCAAGATCTTAATATCTCAACCCGAGATGTCGCCCAATGATTCGAAAGCTTAAGTACATTAATTAATAAACAATTATTTTTTAAATTTTCCCTTTTGCCTAATGCGTTTCATCAGTAGATCGTACACTATGATTCAATGTTCTTTGCAATGATTAATAAGCATTCTCTCTATTCTTTGTACTTTTTGTTTTAATTTAGTTGGTTAGCATTTGCATTCACCTATTTGTTCTATGAGTTAAGAGTCGCACCGAAATTTTGAGTTTTAGTTGTAATTAAGTTGCGCACTTCACTCAATATTATGCATTGTAAAAAATATATCTATATTTTTGTGAAATCATAGTGACGGTACATAATGTCATATATCTAATAACCATCATGAAAAGTGAACATATGCAATTTTTTACCTAGAGTGCACAATTCTTCGTTATATTTCATTTTTTATAATAATTAACATTTGCAAAGTATTTTTTATATTTCTAAAAAATTCATGAAGGTTGTACTTTTCACAGATGTAATTAAAAAATACGTTTTAAAAAGTTGCATATGTCTGTAGTTTCATAAATTAATTTCTTACGTTTTTAACTTTAAATATAAGATGTTAAAATTTTAAATAGGATTTTCATAAATTCATTATTTGTAGTTTTATTTCACATTTTATTTGCACTTCAATAAATAAAAATATATGCATTTTCTATTTACAAACTATATAATTTAGACATTCCATGAAACGTATATCGTTGTTGACCATATGTTGTACATTGAGTGCAAGTATTCTACATCCATAATGAAAAGATTTACAATTAAGATATAATGTATTCTTATTAATGAAAAGTTCAAACAGCTGTAATAAATGAACATAGTTTACATTATTATTATTATTATTGTTAGAAAGTGCAAATATGTATGGTAATAAAATCATTGCAGACAATTTTAAAGTAAAAGGGCATGTAAAAATGCAAATATTTACATTGGTTTTTGAAAAACGCTAATATTTATAATCTATTTCAACGTATGAATAATTGCAAATATATGCATTAGCTACTATCATCCAATGTATTCATAAAAAAATCGAAGATGAACTGGATATAGAGGTGTCTACTTTAAGATGCATTAAGTGCAAACATTTCCAGCTACTTGATATTTCAAATAATTTAGTGTAAAAAACACAAATCTTGTGATCCAATGATGTAATAAAATTTCAACTAAGAGGCCATTTTTTCTATTTTTGAATTAATACAAATGCAAGTTTAAATAAAAAATGAACAAACAAAAAGGAGATCGAACCGAGTGCTAAACAGTTTTTATATTAACTTTGGTTTTAATGATGTGTCCAAAATACCATATAACTAACCATCATGACATTATAGGTATTATTTTTATCTTTACTACTAATAAAGATAATTCATTGAATAAATTTGCTCAGTGTCTTTTTAAAATTCCAAATATATCCTTTTACATCTCATAAAGAAATAATATTCAAATATGTGGATGTAGCATGTTATTTTCAAGGTACAACTGTTATTCACCATGGAGAACTAGTGTGCGTTCACAAGATGAAGTATCCAAGAGTACCATATCGTTCGTAATTTAGGTGGGAGTTCATCGGCTGAAGTATCGCTAATTCCGAGTTAGTATGAAGAAGTTATTGTAGTATGAACTAAAAAAGTAGCAGCTTCTGCACGCGAAGTTCAAATATAGGGATGTGGTAGCCTGTTGTTTTTTAAGTACAATTGTCAGTCCCCATGGAGAACTACAGTGTGCATTCATAAGATGAAGTATCCGAGTATTCCATATTGTCCAATTTAGGTAGGAGTTAATTGGTCGAAGTTTCGCCAGATTCCAATTAGTATGAAGAAGTTATTACAGTCTGAACAAAAAAAATAGCAGCTTCTGCACTAGGCCGAGTTCAAATATGGGGATGTGGTAGCATGTTATTTTCTAAGTGAAGTTGTAAATCCATATGAAGAACTACAGTGTGTGTTCACAAGATGAAGTATCCGAATATTTCATATTGTCCGTAATTTAGGTGAGAGTTGATCGATGGAAGTCCCGCCAGATTCCAAATTAGTATGAAGAAGTTATTGTAGTTTGAACAAAAAAACTAGCGGCTTCTGCACTAGGCGGAGTTCAAAAATGGGGATGTGGTAGCATATTATTTTTTAAGTAAATTATCGGTCCCCATGGAGAATTACAGTGTGCGTTCGCAAGATGAAGTATCTGAGTGTGCCATATTGTCCGTAATTTAGGTAGGAGTTCATCGGTCGAAGTTTTGCCTAATTCGGAGTTAGTATGAAAAAGTTATTGCGGTCTAAAGAAAAAATAGCGGCTTCTTCCTAAGCAGAGTTCAAATATGAGGATGCAGTCTGTTATTTTCAAAGTACAACTATTATTCACCGTAGAGAACTACAGTGAGCGTTGAAGTGGGGATATAGCCTGTTATTTTCTAAGTACAACTGCTAGTCACCATGGAGAGTTACAGTGTGCGTTAACAAACGTGTACCATATTGTCCGTAATTTAGGTGGGAGTTCATCGGTCAAAGTTTCGTCCGATTCCGAGTTAGTATGAAGAAGTAATTGCAGTATGAACAAAAAAGTAGCGGCTTCTGCCTAGGCGGAGTTCAAATATGGGGATGTAGCCTGTTATTTTCTAAGTACAACTGTTAGTCACCATGGAAAACTATAGTGTGCGTTCACAAGCTGAAGTATTCGAGTTTACTATATTGTCCGTAAGTTAGGTGGAAGTTCATCGGTCGATGTTTTGCCTAATTCCGAATTAGTATGAAGAAGTTATTGCAGTTTGAAGAAAAAAATAGCGGTTTCTGCCTAGGCGGAGTTCAAATATGAGTATGTAGCCTGTTATATTCTAAGTACAACTATTAGTCACTATAGAGAACTATAGTTAGCGTTAAAGTGGGATGTAGCCTGTTATTTTCTAAGTACAACTGTAAATCACTATGGAGAACTACGGTATACGTTCATAAGCTGTAACATCCCCTATCCAGAGGCCTAAAACTAAGCGCTATAGATGGTGCAGTCATCTATAGTATTAGCTTCCGGCGATTAAATACGGCTATGTTAATGGTAGCAATAATATCAGAAGCACTTAAATATGAAACAAAACACATCAAAATCACAAATCACTTCATTATATTTCCAAATAAAACTTGTTACACAATCACGTCGTATAACCTAAATCGTTTTCCCATGCATAGATTAAATATAGTTATTGAAAATTATGCCGAGAGCGGTATATGAAGAAACCCACTTGATTGATCAGAGTCATATGGTCATATTAGACCTAATACATCATAACATAGCGGAAAATCCATCAAAACATAAATAAAGGCAGCAAATCATAAGTAGCTATCTGTTGCCTCCTGCATCCTTGGTAGCTTATTCGTCAACTTTCTAAAACTTGAAAAGATCCTTAACCTCTCAACGTACTCAAATCAATTTTGAGCACCCAAGATTTTAAGGGGAAAACATAAACTTTGAATCAGACATAAACCTTGGTATGAATAATACTACACATCCTGGTTTAATTATGTTAAGTGAGACCACGCCGCTTAGCGGAACGAGTTTCCTCTCACTAACATCCTTTTTAAAACATATCTTTGCAATTCCTTTCATAAACCATATACTATGCTCTTACATCCATATTGGTTACACGCTGCAAAAACAAACATTATGTAAACAAACATAAATATCAGGTAATAATGAACTATATGTTCAAACACGAAAGTTTTGTTTGGATAACTTTTAACATTTGGCTGACTCGGGCCTAACAGACAATACAATCAAAATTAACCTAGCACATGTTAGATCTTCATATTTAGGATTGTCTATCCTTATCTATATGTTTAACATTTCCCATCAGGATGGTCTGTCCTAAATTATCTGTTAAATATCTCACTTCTGGACGGTCTATCACTAACTTAATCAACTCCCAGGTCTTATCGATCCTAATGGTTTTTCGGGCTCACCAATAACCTATCTGTATTACATATATTCCTTTCGGCATGTACTCATAATTTAATCTACATGTTATCAAGCCCTAAACCCTGAAATTTTGGACAATAATTAGCTGGAGCTACTAGCTAATATATAGGGCGCGCAACCCCATACTAGTCACATCTGGTTTTCTAATATCTGAGTCATTTATACTTAAGAATCCTCTCCCATAATTTTCCTTGAAAATTCTTTCAAATGATTTAAACCTTTAAACCAAACTTAATACAAGGAAAAGAATAAAATCTTTATACTTTACTCATATCATATTACCATGTTAGATATATATCCTTTACTCAAATTTTAGTTGATGTAAACATTTTACCATTTGAAAGAACCTCTTTTCATACTTAGAAATTACCTCCTCCACAATCAACGTTTAAACCTTTCGAAATCATTTCTCAAACCTTTCGAATTCATCTGAAGAAAACCTTCCGGAAGCCATAAACTTTAGACATCCTTCTTTAAAATTACTGTAAGTCATTGCCTTAGAAAAGCCTTTGGAAAACCTTCCCTCAAACCTTTTGAAAACATCTAATAAACCTTTGGAAATAGCTCAAGGAATAAACCCTTCGAAGGCTTAAAATCTTTTAAAACATAAACCTTTCGAAGATATATTGGGTTCAACTTAAAATAATTTGGAAAACTTCATTTTAAACCCTTTCGGCTTTATTAAACAACCTTTGAAAGTCTTGGATTATACTTTACAAAACAAGGGTAACCATCTAAGTCGAAAGCTTCCTTACGAAAGCATTGGAGAAATGGCTAGTTTTAAAAACAGATAAATCTTTCGACTGGATCGGAAGGTTCAAAGTAAAACCTTTATAAAAAGTGGTAGAAACCCTTAGACGATGTCGGAAGGTTTCATAACAAAGTAATGGCAGAAGCAGCAACAATCTATCGACTATATTAGATGGTTTAAAGTCTTTTCTTTTAAATAATTTGACCTGGTCAGAAGTGACCAAGTTGAAATCTCAAATTCGAAAGCAAAGAAGGCGAAAGCTTTTCTCTTACAAAATAATTATATTCCAACCTCTAAGGCCATCAACTTTTCGGCTTAGAACCTTTCGACTATATTCAATTCATTACGTACCAATTACTTAATACCTTATGCACTAAACTTTAACCTTATCAAAAGCTAAACTTTCGACTGAGACGAAAGGTCTGAGGCGGAAGGTACACTGCCGTATGGACTGAAACATTGAAAAAGAGTGATTTTTGATTTTAAACTTAATAAGGAAACTTTTAAACTAACCTGCCTTTGTTTGTCCAGTTTTCACTAGTCAATAGAATACTTTTCAAAAATGTACCGCCACAATTACTAGAATTTATAAATCATTTTATTTTGCAAAATGCACATTCTCCTTTATAAATATATAAAACATTTAAGTCTCATACCTTAAATAATTTTATATATTCCTCAAACGACTTAGAAAAATTCTGGAAAAATCCCAGAAAATCTATTTTAATATATGACCTAACATATTAAAATCTCAAGCCCAAACAATTATTATTTTTGCCGAAAATAATTTATTACCCGATAAACAATTTTCTTCATTCGAAAATTCATATAAAATCCATAATAAATCGAAAAATTATGATAGTCAAAATCCATCTATAAAATATTATTCCAGGCATATATTTAAATTTTCAAGGTATTCAGATGTCATTAAATGGGATTTTTATGTTAAACATATCATAAAACATGAATAAACATTTATAATTTCAAAAACTATAAATATATATATCTTTAAACACCAAACATGACAATAATATAGCAAAAACATTTTGGATCTAATCACAAAGCCGAAAAATAAAAGAATTAGGGATGTAGAAATTATTCATCTTAGTTTTTGAGATTATAGATGAGATTTATGAGTGTAGAATTAGTTGATTTCTTCTCTTCTCTTGAATCTTAGCTTTACTTCTCCTCTTGAGAATGAGAAATGGTGGCCGGCCTTAGCAATTTAATTTTTTATGGAACGAAAATGAATGAACGTGAGTTGCCATAAGGGTTTAGGGTATAAGGTTTTACTATTTTCCATAATGCCCCTCTCATTCCCTAACACTTTATCTTATGTTATTCCATTTTATTTAACCCACTTAACATGGCATGGCTACCTTTAACTAATCAAATCTCAACCTATTAAACTTCATATTATTTAATTTAATCTAACCTAACCTAATTAAATGTTTTAAATAAGGTTATAAAAATATGGGGTGTTATAGACTCCCAAGGAATTTCATCCTCGAAATTACGATAAGGTACAAAACAAAACAATTAAAGGTATAACATACTATCAAATAATCTGAGTAAGAGTCTCTAATCCTGCTCTCCACTCCCAAAGCACAGTCTCTAGCATTATTACTCCACTGAACCTTTAAAAACGTGATTGTCTTTTTCCTTAATTTCTTCTCATCTTTAGCCACAATCTAAATTGGCTTCCTAATTATAGTCAAATCTGGTTCTACTACTAAGTCTTCTAATACTGTAGGTGCAATAGTAGTCTCTAGGTCTCTAACACATTTCCTAAGATGAGAAACATGGAAAACATTATGGAATCTAGCCAAACTACTCAGTAACTCCACTTTATAAACGAGTTTCCGATCCTTTCAGTAATACAAAATGGACCAATGAACCTAGGTGCTAACTCCCTTGACTTCCCAAATCTAAGTACACCCTTCATCGGTGGAATCTTAACAAACACGTAACCTCCGACAGAAAATTCCAAATCCTTCCTTCTTTTATCTACATAACTTGTCTGTCTAGATTGAGCCTCCTTCATTCTAGCTCGAATCAACTTGATCTTCTTCGCGGCTTCCTTTACTAAATCCGGACCAAGAATCAATCTATCACCAGTCTCCAACCAACATATGGGGGACTTGCAACGCCTTCCATACAATGTTTCAAACAATGCTATCCCAATACTAGTCTGATAACTATTGTTATATTAGAATTCGACTAGATGAAGATGGTCCATCCATGATCCCCCGAAATCCAATATACAAGCTCTTAACAAGTCTTCCAAGATTTTATTAACTATTTCCGTTTGCCCATCAGTTTGTGGATGGTAAGTGGTACTCATGTTAAGCTTGGTTCCTAACGCTTCCTGTAGACTTTTCCAGAACTCGCTAGCAAATAAAGAACCTCTATCACTGACAATACTACTAGGAATACCGTGCAGCCTAACTACATTCTTCATAAATAATTTTGTCAAACTAGGTGCCGTCCTAGTTGACTTTACCGAAATAAAATGGGCACTCTTAGTCAGTCTATCCACTATGACCCATATGCTTTCGTTTCCTCTACTAGATCTTGATAATCCATCTATAAAATCCATAGAGATCGAATCCCATTTACATAACGAAACTTCTAATGGTTGAAGCAATCCACTTGGCTTCTGGTGTTCAGCCTTTGCTTGTTGGCAATTCGAGCACTGCTTAACACACTATCCAATATCCCATTACATACCTTCCCAGAAGAAATTTCTCTTCATATCCTGATACATCTTCGTTCCTCCTGGATGAATAGTGAATTTCAAATGATAACACTCATCCAAAACCTCCTTCCTCATGTTTCCTACATTCGAAACACATAACCTTCCTTTCTTTCTCAACCATCCATTATGGTCAAGATTGAAATCCTTTAGGTCATCGCTCTCCGTTCCTTCCTTCAATCTTATGATCCGCTTAACCAATATTGGATCCTCCTCTTGCTTAGAAGCTATCTTCTCAATCGTTATTGGTTGGACTTCTAAACAAGACAATACAATACTTCCTGCACTCGATCCTACCTCGGACTTAAACCGCACACTACAAGTCGATAATGCCTCCAAGTCTTTCCACTCGGTGATCATAGCCAATACTGCATTCTGATGTTTCTGACTGAGTGCATCCGCTACCTTGTTTCCTTTTCTGGGTGTATACTCGATTCCAAAATCATAGGCAGCAATAAACTCTAACCATCTCTTATGTCTCATATTCAGCTCCTTCTAAGAGAACAAACGCTTCAACGACTTATGATCAGTATATAGCTCAAATCGCTCTCCCAAAACATAATGCCTTCACACCATTAAAGAAAATATAACAGCAGCTAACTCCAAGTCATGCGTTGGATACCTAACCTCATGGGGTCCGAGCTATCAAGAAGCATAAGCAGTTACTTTACCCATTTTCATCAACACAGCTCCAAATCTAGTTCCACACGCATTTGTATAAACAACCAAATCCTGATTCCCCTCTAGAACCACTAACACCGGTGCATGGGTCAATAAGTGTTTCAAGCTTTAGAATGCTTCCTCGCACTTATCGGTCCATACGAACTTCACAACTTTTTGCATAAGCTTAGTCATAGGTGCTGCTATCCGCAAAAAATCTTTTATAAATCTCCGATAATATCCAGCCAATCCAAGGAAACTCTTTATCTCGGTCACCATCTCGGGTCTTTTCCAATTATTCACCACTTCAATCTTAGTCGAATCTATAGACAACCCTTTCTCAGAGACGATAGGACCAAGGGACTTCATTTCCTTCTTCCAAAAATGACACTTCGTAAACTTAGCCTTCAACTGATGCTCCCTCAATGTCTCAAGCATGACTCTGAAATGAACTTCATGCTCCTCCTCATCCTTAGAGTATATCAAAGTGTCATCGATGAAAACCAACACAAACCTATCCAAATTCTCATGAAAAATCATATTCATCAGATCCACAAAGAATGCAGGTGCATTAGTTAGTTCGAACGGCATAACTAACCATTCATACGATCCATATCTCGTTCTAAATGTCATCAAAGGAATGCTATCATCTGCAACTCTAAGCTGATGAAATCCCATTGCCAAATCTAGCTGAAAGAATACCTTTGCTCCACTCAACTGATCGAACAAATCGTCAATCCTCGGCAATGGATATCGATTCTTTATCGTCTTCTCATTCAACTTATGATAATCGATACATAGTCTTAACAATCCGTTCGGCTTCTTAGCAAACATAAAAGAGCATCTCCCCAAGGTGAACTACTCGGCTTAATAAAACTTTTGCCTTCTAGATCTATTAACTGCACCTTCAACTCTTTCATCTCTGTAGGTGTCATCCTACTTGGTGGCCTACTTACCGGTTTAGCTCCATGCACTAAATCAATCTGAAACTCAATAGCTCATTTCGGTGGCAGTCCAACAACTGGCTCAAGCACATCGGCAAATTCTTCTAACTACAAAGACCCGATGCAACTCATCCTCCAACTCCATAACACCCAGTAAAGCATTCACCTCACAACTAGAGTTCACTACGGCATAAATTATCCGATTACTACAATCTGGATGGCTAAGTGATATTTTTCTATCTTGGCAAAATATCCTAGCGTCATATCTACTCAACCAATCCATTCCCAGGACAATCCCAAATCTCAAAAAGTCAAACACATGCAAACAACAATCAAAGGTATGGCCTAACAAATCAAATTCTAGATGGTCACACCTCATCCCAAGTGTTGCATAACCTCCTATTGGATTAGCAACCCTTAAGGAATTAACTAAGTAAGAGGGTTCTGGTTAAGTCTATCTATCAGACATCGAGAAATAAAAGAATGGGATGCCCCAGTATCAAATAGGACGCTAACAGACATACGGTGGATCAGTAGTGAGCCTCCTAAAACAGCTTTTCCTTTCTCCTGAGCAACTGGCTTTGCAGTTGTGGGCTCCAAAGCATAAATTCTCCCTTTTCCTTCCTTTGCAGGCTCTGGGTACTTGTTCTTGTAATGACCTACTTGATCGCAATTAAAGCATTTAACATTCTTCTTTCCACCAGCCACATTTCCTTTTCCCTTGCTGGCTCGACACTCGTTGGCATAGTGTCCCTTTTTGTTGCAATTATAGCAAACCACTTCTGCCTTACTTTTCTTGTGTGCCCCTTCTTTCTGAGTAGTCTTTTTCTGGAAAAATTTCCTCTTTTGGGCTAGTCCCGATTGGGTTTCTTTCACCTTCTTCCTTAAGTAAGCCAATGCCTCTTCCTTCCTTAATGCCATCTTAAAAACTACATCACTGGGGTCTCTTAAGTGCGGCAAAGTAGCACTTATCAGTTCTGGCCTTAATCCACTAATGTACTTTTCATTTCTAATGATAAAGATATCAACCAAAGCATACCCATATCGGGCTAGTTCCTCAAATTTCCTTGTATACTCCAACACACTCATATCTCCCTGCTCCAGTTCTACAAACCTCCTAACAAACTTCGCCTGTGCCATTACAGACATAAATCTCTCTGAAAACCTTCTCCTGAATTCCTCCCAAGTAATGGTCTCTTCATCAACTCCGGCAGTGATAGTGTTCCACCAGAATAGTGCAGCTCCCTGCAACTGCCTTGAAGCCAACCTCCTTTTTTGAGCATCATTTAATCCTAAATCAACAAAGATTCTTTCATAATGAAGTAGCTATTTTTCCACTTTAATTACATCTTCGGTACCAATGAATGACTTCCCTCCAAGCCTGATGTAATCCCTACTCAAGTTAGCATACTGATTGACTGCGGGAATTTCTTGAGCTCCAACTCCAGCGGCGTTACCTCCGGCAACCCCGGCTGCTATCCCGGCTTGCATCATGTTCATGAAGAACTGATACATTGCCCCCATATCCACTTAGGGAACTCCTGCACCAGCAGTCTTAGCTTGTGCCTAACCTGGAACTCTCCTTGCATTAAGTCAGGAATTTCCATTGGTGATGCTGCTGTCTCCTCCGATATTTACTCTGCTCCTTCTTCCCTCCATATCCATATTCAAACCTCATGAGATACAGATGCAAAACCTAACTAAGGTAGAAGTATATAGATATAGCGTATACTTATATATATATATATAATACAAGTATGTTACTACAGCATTATCCCATACCCCGATCCTAACTCTAATTTCTATGGATTATGTTTTCAAAAATCATTTTTAGTTAAAGTATTTCATAAACCATGCTCTGATACCAAGTAGTAACATCCCCTATCTAGAGGCTTAAAACTAAGCGCTACAGATGCTGCAGTGATCTATAGTATTAGCTTTCGACGACTAAATACGGCTATGTTAATGGTACCAATAATATCAGAAGCACTTGAATATGAAACAAAACACATATTTCAAAATCATAAATTACTTCATTACATTTCCAAATAAAACTTTCTTCACATTTACATCACATAACCCAAATCATTTTCTCGGGCATAGAATAAATATAGTTATTATAAATTACGCCGAGAGCGGTATACGAAGATGCCCCCTGAGTCATATGGTCATATTAGACCTAAGACATCATAACACAATCTGAAATCCATCAAAACATAAATAAAAGCAACAAATCCTAAGTAGTTATCCATTGCCTCCTGCATCCTTCGGTAGCTTATTCATCAACTTTCTAAAACCTGAAAAGATCCTTAACCTCTCAACCTACTTAAATCAATTTTGAGCATCCAAGAGTTTAAGGTAAAAACATAAACTTCGAATCAGACATAAAGTTTAGTATGAATAATACTATACATCCCGGTTTAATTATGTTAGGTGAGACCACGTTGCTTAGTGGAACGGGTTTTCTCTCACCAACATCCTTTTTAAAACGTATCTTTACAGTTCCTTTCATACAACCATATACTATGCTCCTACATCCAAAATAGTTACACACAACAAAAATAAACGTTATGCAAATAAACATTATGTAAGCAAACATACATATCAGGTAATAATAAACTATCTCTTCAAACACAAAAGTTTTGTTGGTATAACTTTTAACCTTTGGCTGACTCGAGCCTACCAAAATTAACCTAACACTGTTAGATCTTCATATTAAGGATTATCTATCCCTATCTATCTATTTAACATTTCCCCTCAGGACGGTCTGTCATAAACTATCTGTTAAATATCTCACTTCTGGACGGTTTGTCCCTAACTTAATCATCTCCTAGGTCTTCCTGATCCTAATGGTTTTTTTGGGCTCACCAATAACCTATCTGTATACAACATTTATTCCTTTCGGTGTGTACTCATAATTTTAGTCTACCCACGACCAAGCCTTACACACTGGAATTTTAGACAATAATTAGCTGGGGCTACTAGCTAATGTATAGGACGCAACCCCATACTAGCCCATCTGGTTTTCTAATATCTAAATCATTTATACTTAAGGATCCCCTCCTATAATTTTCCTTAAAAACGCATTCAAATGATTTAAACCTTTAAACCAAACTTAAAACAAGGAAAAGAATAAAATCTTTATACTTTACTCAAATCATATTACCATGTTAGATATATATCCTTTATCCAAATTTTAGTTGATGCAAACATTTTACCATTTGAAAGAACCTCTTTTCATACTTAGAAATTACCTCCTTCAAAATCAATGTTTAAACCTTTCGAAATCATTTCTCAAACCTTTCTAATTCATCCGAAGCAAACCTTTCGGAAGCCATAAACTTTAGACATCCTTCTTTAAAATCACTTTAAGTCATTGCCTTAGAGAAACCTTTGGAAAACCTTCCCTCAAAAACTTTTTGAAAACATCTAATAAACCTTTCGAAACAGCTCAAGGAATAAACCCTTTGAATGCTTAAATCTTTTGGTAAAGCCAGCGGGGTTAACTGGTCCCCTACCAGTTTATTGAAAAAAAAATAAAAGTTACAAAAGAAACAAAGATATTAAATGGAAGGGAAAGCAACAAAACACATCAAAAACAAAAAAAGGAAAGAAACAGAGCTCATTCCCAGGGTTGTATCAGATCAGGTGTGAAAACAGATTGGCAGTACTTCAGTTGGCAAAGAATAGCATTCTTCACCTCATGCCAAAGAGCATCCCCATTTTTTCTTTGATTTTCAAAAAAAATTGCATTTCTTTCCCTCCAAATAATTGTCATGTATATCTTCAAGCATACTGCAAGGATCCTACCCTTATCATCTCTCTTCTCAGCAGAGTTGAAAAAAACTTCCCACACATCTGTTGAGCTAGCAGGTTGAAAGCAATGGCCAGTTTTAATTCCAATTCTATTAAAGAGAAATAGAAGAGCAGGGCAGTCAAAGTATATGTGATGTGCAGACTCTTCAAATAGGTCACAAAACAAACACTTTAGAGTGCAACCCATGCCAAATTTGTTCAGTACATTCCTTGTTAGCAAAGCTTGGTTTATCACTTTCCATAGCATCAAGTTGTGGTTTGGTTGTGAATCAGATGTCCATATTACAGAGTTCCATTTTGTTGCAGGCAGAGGGGTAGTGTCAGTGATATGGTTGTAAACTCCTTTGATTGTATGAGGCTTCATGTTCCAAACTATACTGTCATGTTGAGTAACAGGAATGAAAAGTTGGTGCATTTTATTCCATATCTGTCTTATTTGTTGATTACTATTGTAGGGAAGCACAATTTTCCCATCTTGTATATAATCAATAGCCTTTGCATTCATGTGTATACCAGACTGCATAATCTGGTTATAGTCACACAATGAAGACAGTATAAGGCCTTCACTGACCCATGGGTCATACCAGAAACTGACATTTGAGTTAACTTTGACAGGATATTTTATCATAGGAAGGACAACATTCCTCAACTTCAGTAAGTTTCTCCAAATCCAACTACTAGACTGCGGATTTTCCATACACCAAAAAAAAAAATTCTTAATATTGTACTGCCATGCCCAGTCAACCCATAAACTAGCTCTGTTGTTGATTAAGTCATCAATATGTTTGGTCATAGCTGCTAAATTCCACTTCTTTACATTTTTAACCCCAAGTCCTCCCAAATTCTTGGAGACTTCAAACTTTGAAAAGGAACAAGGCAACAATTTCTTATTATGTATGCTTCCTGTCCAAAAAAAATCTGTTCATAGCAGACCTGACTTGTTGCAATAGCCTTGTTGGGAGAATCATTGCACGTGCCCAGTAAACAAGGAAGGAAAAACCAGTAGACTTAATAAGCACTAATCTACCACTCTGAGACAGCTGCCTATTTTCCCAAGCTTTCATAACTGAAGTGATTTTGTTGTAGAGTGGAAAACAGTCAACTCTAGTAATTCTTTTTGTTATTAATGGAAGACCAAGATACTTCATGTCTGTGTTCATAGAAGAGAATCCACTTGCTCTTTGTAAGGCATTTGCTTGTGCAGCACTGACTCCAGAAACCAACAAGGAAGATTTGTTATGATTTATTTTGAGACCAGTCATTGCATAAAATTCTTGAAGAGCCTCAGAAATGGCATTTAAGGAAAGTAACTCAGGCTTTGTAAACAACAACACATCATCAGCGAACATGATAGAAGTAATATGCAATTTAGCACACTTAGGATGATACTTTATTGCTTTCAGAGAATACCTAATTTGCAGTATGACAGTGAAAACTTCCATGACAAGCAAGAATAAATATGAAGAAATTGGGTCACCTTGCCGTATACCTTTACTGCTTCTGAAGTTGCCAACTGATCTACCATTAATTACAATAGAGAATGATGGAGTGGATATGCACACATAAACCCAGGATACAAAAAATTTTGGAAATCCCATTTGTGCCATAACCCTGACAATAGAAGACCAGTGGATGGTATCATAGGCCTTGGTTATATCAATTTTAATAGCTGCCGCTGTGGGTACCTTATTTTGACCATATCCTTTCAGTAATTCTTGTGCTAGCAGTAGGCTATCAAGGATACTTCTTGTAGGAATGAAAGCAGCCTGATTTCTTGAAATAACTGAGGGCAGAACTTTAACTAAACGTGATGCAAGTAATTTAGAAATGCATTTGTATACTACATTACAGCAAGAGATAGGTCTGAAATCAGTGACACTTGTAGGATTATTGACTTTAGGAATAAGTGCAATGTTAGTACAATTTACTTCACCTAACAACTTACACTTGTTGAAAAAGTTATGAATGGCTCTACAGAACTCACTACCCAAAACACTCCAAGTTGTGATAAAGAAAACCACATTTAATCCATCAAGCCCTCCTGATGATTGTTGATTCATAGCAAAGAGTGTTGTTTTAATTTCTTCATCAGAAACAGGAGTAATAAGGGATGCAGCATCCAGGGTTGAAATACTAGGTAGAGGAAGAGTTGAAATGAGATCAAGATCAGGTATAAAACCATCTGGATTTCCAAGCAAATTAGAGAAGAAGTCAATAAATGCTTTATCCACAGATTCAGCAGTTGAACAAGCAGTACCTTGTTCATCAAAAATGTTATATATGTTCTCTCTTGCATGCTTAACCTTTATAGAATCATGAAAAAACTTGGTGTTTTTATCTCCTTCAGCAATCCATTTTATATGCAGTTGTTGTCTCTTCATGCTTGCTTCCAAGTACAATGCTTTATTAACCTCTTTAAAAAGTTTACTTTCTTCTTCAGCAGCTTGAACATCAAGAGGGTGCTCCATCATGTACTCCTGTTGTTTCCTTAGTTTTTTCTTTAGGCCAGTAGACAGCATGCCACCAGTGCCAAATGTTGAGTTTGCCCATTGTTTAATCTGCTGCTTTATACATTTTAGCTTCCTGCAAAACCTAAACATTGGATTACCATAACAAGAAAATTCAGAGCTAACTTTTGTAACTAAGGGAATGAAATGATCATGTTTAACCCACGCATTATAAAATTTAAAACTTCTCTTTTCCTTTTTAAAATGGAGACCAAGAGACAAGATTAAAGGGGAGTGATCAGACATTATAGGCTGTGGAAGGTAAACAGATAGGGTAGGCCAGTGAGTGATAGCTTGAAGGTTGCAAAAAGTATGGTCAATTGTTGTGAAGGTGCGAATACCACTGCGACTTCTATTGTTCCATGAAAACTTGGCTCCAGATTTGTTAACCATAATCAAATCAGATTCAAAAATAGCTTGGTTGAGAGGATCAAGTTCATTTGATGTAAGAGGAGCACCACCAGATTTGTCACTGAATTCATAGCAGGAATTAAAATCTCCCATCACAATCCAGAGGTGAGTGGATTGTCTTAAAGGTGGCAAAGCATCAAAAAAAACTTTCCTACAATTGGCAGAATTGTCTGCATATACAAAGGTAATATAGTATGAAGAAAGGGAATTTATTTCTTGCACATGAAAGTGGATGTACTGCCTAGTAGATAGAAGGGGGGAAAGATAAAGTACAGTAGGATCAAAGATAACTAAAATCCTACCATACGAGGCACTATCTAGATTGTGATGAAAAGACCAGGTAGGATTTATATATGATACAGCTTTGGTAGATAAAGATATGTTTAGCTTTGTTTCAAGAAGACCAAATAGACAGATGTTGTACTCACTGATAATTCTTTTCACTTGATCAAGCTTCAAGTTACTGTGAGCTCCCCTAATGTTCCATGATGCAATTTTTTTAAACATTAAAATTATTGAGGAAAGGAAATGTTATTTCTTCTCTTAGCAGAAAAAGATCTCGTTTCTATGATCCTTTTAGACAGTGATGTTGGAGAAGGTGGTTGGGAACAAGATAGGGTGGAGATAGGATCAGGAGGAGGAACTAAAGAAGTTTGGAGATTGGTAGTACATGCTGGCCATCCTGGCAAGTCAATAGAAAAGTTGTATTGTGTTGGAGATGTAGCTTGATCTTCCACTGGGATTTCATACATTGTTTTAATTATTTGTGTAACTTGTTGCTCAAGGTTTGTGCACCAGTCTTTGTCCATTTCTGATACAAGTGTATCAGAGGTTTCATGCTCTACTTGTTTACCAGTTGTTGTTGTGTGGCCAAATTCAGAGCTGTTTGCTTCATTTGTAAACAAAGTTGTGTTCACAGCAGTTGTTTTCAGTTTATTAACTAAAATATCTTCACCAACACACTGTTCTTCACCAACATTTGTAGGGGCACTGCCTTTGTAACCAACACCACACTGTTCTACTGCAATTACTTCAGTTGTTATTTCACCTTCCTCAACATCAATAGTTTCCTGTGTGTCCTCCTTATCCACTTCAGATTGTAGCAAGTGGAACTTATTATTAGTAGTAACAGGGCATGCTTGTTCTTCACTTTGAGCATTATGCACATCATTTTGCACTCTATTATTTGTCACATTTGCATCTTTTTCAGAAACCATCTTTTCTTTTTGCAGCATCAAGTCATTTACTCGCACTTCTTCACTCCCATTTCTTCTTTTATCTTTACTTTTGTTTACTTTTTGCCAAACTTGCTTAACTCTTTCTTGTTTCTCAGTTGCTCTCCCTTTTTTCATCTTATTCTTTTTGTCTTCAGCATGTTTATGTTGTTCTTCAGCTGTACATTGCTCTTCATTCTCATCACCTTCATTATTCTTGCAATTCTTTTTCATGTGCCCAAACTCATTACATAAAGTACATATTTCCGGTTTCCACAAGTATTCCACTATCACAACTTGTTCTGTTCCATCTAGCATCATCACAGAGAAACTATCTGGTAGTTCTTTGTTTGGAGTAACTTCAACTAAACATTTAGCAAATGATAACTTATTTCTCATAACAACTGGATCAGCTTCAGATATTTTTTTCCTATCCTCATCATTAGTAAACTTAAACAAGAACAGGAAACCGTCAGATTTTACAGTAATTGACCCCCTAAGCTTCCAAGCACGCTTGAGGTAGTAAAGAACAGTAGAGTACGGCAGTGGTTTATCGAGGAAAAAACCAACGAGATAATCACACCACATTGAACTACCTGCCTTGACAACTTCAGCAGGTGGCACAATAGCTTCACCTTGAAATTCAAGATGTATGTCACGTGGAACGTAAGTGCCAGCACTGTTAGATCTCGCTTTGAAAAGAGTGTTCCAAGCTTGCGGTAGTTTGTTCAGGGAAGGGGAAGATAAAGTTGAGTTTGAGTGTGGAGGAGGTGGTGGTGGTAGAGAAAACTTGGACGAGGCATGAACAGGAAAAGGTGGGGCAATCAGAACACTTACAGAGGATGGGACAACAGTTGTTATGACAGGGAGAGGAAGAATGGGTGGTGCAGAGAGAGTTTGACAAGGCTGAAATGAAGATGATGGATGGGATGGGTTTGCTGGATGAACGTGAATGCTTAAATCTTTTAAAACATAAACCTTTCGAAGTTATATTGGGTTCAACTTAAAATAATGTAGAAACCTTCTTTTTAAAACCTTTCATCTTTATTAAACAACCTTTCGAAAGCCTTGGATTATACTTTACAAAACAAGGTTAACCACCTAAGTCAAAAGCTTTCTTCCGAAAGCATTGGAGAGATGGCTAGTTTTAAAAAACAGATAAACCTTTCGACTGGGCCGGAGGGTTCAATGTAAAAACCTTTATAAAAAGCGGTAGAAACCCTTCGGCGATGTCGAAAGGTTTCATAACAAAGTAATGGCAGAAGCAGCAACAACCTATCAACTATATCGGAAGGTTTAAAATCTTTTCCTTTAAATAATTTGACCTGGTCAGAAGTGACCAAGGCGAAAGCTCAAATTCGAAAGCAAAGCAAGCGAAATCTGTTTTCTTACAAAATAATTATATTCGAACCTCTTAGGCCATCAACCTTTCAGCTTATAACCTTTCGGCTATGTTCAATTCATTACGTACGATTTACTTGATACCTTATGCATTGAACTATGACCTTATCGAAAGCTAGCCTTTCGACTGAGATGAAAGGTCTAGGGCGGAAGATATACTACTGTATGGGATAAAACATGGAAAAAGAGTGATTTTTGTTTTTAAACTTAAAAATGAAACTTTCAACTAACTTGGCTTTATTTGTCAAATTTTCATTGGTCAATAAAATACTTTTTAGAAATGTGCTACCGTAATTACCAGAATTTATAAATCATTTTATTTTGCAAAATGCCCCTTCTTCTTTATAAATATATAAATCATTAAATTCTCATACCTTAAATAATTTTATATATCCCACAAATGACTTAGAAAATTTTTGAAAAAATCCCATCAAATCTATTTTAATATATTTCCTAACATATTAAAATCTCAAACTCAAACAATTATTATTTTAGCTGAAAATAATTTATAACCAATAAACAATTTTCTTCATTCGAAAATTCATATAAAATTCATAATACATCGGAAAATTATGAAAATCAAAACCCATCTATAAAATATTATTCCAGACCTATATTTAAATTTCCAAGGTGTTCGGATGTCATTAAATGAGGTTTTTGTGTTAAACATATCATAAAACACGAATGAACATTTATAATTTCACCAACTATATATATACACACACATCAAACATGGCAATAATATAGAAAAAATATTTCGGATCTAATCACAAAGCCGAAAACTAAAAGAATTAGGGATGTAGTAATTATTCACCTTAGCTTTTGAGATTGTAGATGAGATTTTTGAGTGTTGAATTAGTTGATTTCTTCTCTTCTCTTGAATCTTAGCTTTACTTCTTCTCCGGAGAACAAGAAATGGTGGCCGGCCTTAGCAATTTAATTTTTAATGGAATGGGAATGAATGAAGGTGATTTACCATCTCATAAGGGTTTAGGGTATAAGGTTTTACTATTTCCCATAATGCCCCTCTCATTCCTAACACATTATCTAATGTTATTCCATTTTAGTTAGCCCATTTAACACGACACAACTACCTTTAACTAATCAAATCTCAACCTATTAATCTTCACATTATGTAATTTAATCTAACCTAATTAAATATGTTAAATAAGATTATAAAAATATATGGTGTTACATAAGCTGAAGTATCCGAGTGTTCTATATTGTCCGTAATTTAGGTGGGAGTTCATCGGTTGTAGTTTCGTCCGATTCCGAGTTAGTATGAAAAGGTTAATGCAGTATAAGCAAAAAAAATAGTGGCTTCTTCCTAGTCGAAGTTCAAATATGGGGATGTAGCCTGTTATTTTCCAAGTACAACTGTTAGTCACCGTGGAGAACCATCGGTCGAAGCTTTGCTTGATTTCGAGTTTGTATAAAGAAGATATTGTAGTCTGAAGAAAAAAATAGCGGTTTCTGCCTAGGCATGGTTCAAATATGAAGATATAGCATGTTATTTTCTAAGTACAACTATTGTCGCCATGGAGAACTACAGTGGACGTTGAAGTGGGGATATAGCCCGTTATTTTCTAAGTATAACGGTTAATCACCATGGAGAGCTACGGTATACATTCATAAGCTGAAGTATCTGAGTGTTATATATTGTTTGTAGTTTAGGTGGAAGTTCATCAGTCGTAGTTTCGCCCGACTTTGAGTTAGTATGAAGAAGTTATTGCGGTATGAACAAATAAAATAGCGACTTCCGCCTAGACGGAGTTCGAATACGGAGATGTAGCATGTTATTTTCTAAGTATAACTGTTAGTCGCCATGGAAAACTACGTTATACGTTCATTAGATGAGACTGCTCCTTATTATCTGTAATTTAGATGGAAATTCATTGGTCGAAATTTCACCTGATTCTAAGTTAGTATGAAAAAGTTATTGCAGTCTGAACAAAAAAATAGCGGCTTCTACCTAGACGAAATTCAAATATGAGGATGTTACTATCAAATCTACTTATACAGATACAACTAAAATTGCATGCACGTTGTGATTAAATGTAGAGCCACCGGAACGTGCATTGTAGGGCTGCATATGTAGTCGTTATATATAACATATGCTATAGGCATTCATGCACCATTTACCAAATGATCGCTATCCTAGATGTTAAGACATCTAGTTTACGTTGTTGCGCAAAGTCTTTGGATTTGTATCCTTAGGCATATATAATAACCTTCAAAAAAATGAAATAAAAAAAATGGTTGCACAAAAAAAAATGAAAGGGCATGAAATCATCGATAATTAAATTATAAAGCATCTTAACATCCAACGATTTTACAATATTGATGCATATAATTAACCCTAATTCAAAATCCTCAAATCAAATATTATTATTGCATTATAAAGTTCCTCCAAAATCTACAAAAAAGTAATAA
The DNA here is from genome assembly GCA_030765085.1 of Allium cepa. Classification (NCBI taxonomy): domain Eukaryota; kingdom Viridiplantae; phylum Streptophyta; class Magnoliopsida; order Asparagales; family Amaryllidaceae; genus Allium; species Allium cepa. The sequence continues at coordinate 111,070,743 of CM060928.1, read as the reverse complement.
TCAACAATTGGATGCAACTTGATATATCGTTCGCTACAAGTTTAATATTTTTCTAGTAAACCAGGGTTTGCACCCATACATTATCATCAATAACTCTCAAGGTAAACTAGACTTTTTCTTGAACTAGAGTAAAAACAAAAAAGATATAAAAAAGAAAAATAAATAAATTATCTCATATATGCTTTATAATCATTACATTGGCTCGGGAGGTATGAGTTTTAGACTACGCATCCACTCCGAAAAGCTGTAATCATCAAAATGTATGAAACTGGCATTTAATTTTGCCCTTTGCTCTTGGTTTAATGTTCGAAGCTGAGGAAACCTTGCTTCCTGAAACATTACATAATATTTCAGCGTTATGTGAAAATTCAATAATTAATTTGATCTCGTTTGCTTAACTTCAATCCATATGTATTTATATTGTATCATAGTTGTCTGTAGTGCAAAAAAAAAATTCAAGAAACGTTGTTGTATGAGTATATTACCTGTTCATAAGGAGGATCTTTATGAGCTGGAATTAACCGTGAAACAAAGTATCTTGCTTGAGAGCTTCCTTCCTGCAAAAAATAAAATGATAAAATTATGAGAGATATTACTGAATATTTGAGTTAACACAGTTTTAATATGAACTCTCTTAAACGTTTATTGGATTTCAATAGAAGCATGTCTCAAACATGCAGAGCAAACAAATAACCCAACAGTGACTGTTTTTTATACATAATTTGCAAAAGAACAAAAAAATCTTCATTTATACATAGGAACAAAAGAGTGTGTAGAAGCTATAAACACAAGTATTTTGTGTATTTAAGCTATTCTTAAATGTTTATCTTGCAAGAAAAACATATGATTATATACCTATGATATGTGCAACATGATTCAGCAAAGTAACAGGTGCCACAAAATTGAATGTTAGTCGAAAGCTAAAAAAACATGCATCCTCAATACCCAAGTATTTTTTTGTTTTGTACAACAAGATAAACCATGGAAACTGGAAACATGACAAAGTCAAAGGAAAATTATAAAAAGAAGGGAAGTGAATTACTTTGAAAGCAAGGATGCGCGGAGCAGGAAATCTATGTTCAGTGAGCTCGTCTGCTAATGTTCTGCAAGCTGCTAAAGCTGCCGCACTGTTTCCTTCTTGATATGCCAACTCGGTACCCTACACAAGTTGCAAATGAAATTTCAGATACAATTAAAACACATGAAACATCAGCACATCAGTATAAACCAAAGATGCTACTTTGTCTTACAACTACATGTGCATCACTTTACACATGAAATAAAATGGAGTAAGATTCCATGACACATCACTTTAGCACCCTATCATATTTTGCTACACTCTCAAATGCTACAAAAATTTGTAGATTTGGTCGTAACAAAATTAAGATCATCTTCATAAAATATGAGCTCATTTGAGTGTTGTGTGTGTCTCTGTGTTTGTGTCTCTGCTTTATGGGTAAATATTGACTTATAATTTTGATAGGGCTGGGAGTTCTGAAATCATCTCATTTCTATTGACATAGCTTTCAGGATATTGTAACTAAAGATATGAAAGGGGGCGCTACGAAGGAGGGATGTCGTTGAATCTTACTCTATATAACTGGAGGACCCCAATATACAATATACAATAGTACATACATCAAGAGCATTGTTTAGTATCAATATAATACTAAATAAAAAATAAAAAATAAATTAAAAAACACTTGCCATCCATATGAAGATATCAGTTCCATGATCAAGCACCACAGCAGCATCAGATTGCATAGCCAGATCATAAGCAAGCAACTCTTCAAAAGTGCCTCCTTCACGATGCATCAAACATCTAGGAGCAAGCATACGTAGTGCTAACTCAAAAGAGGCGTTCAAGAACAAATTTCTTAAAACAGACCTCTCATCCTCATGACCAACAATACCACCTAAAAGAGGACCCCGCCTTAGATGAAACAGGTTCTCAGGCAAAGACCCCAGCTCCTTAGGGAACTTATAAAGCTTAGATTTCGGCATTTGTGCCCCAAATTTCAAAGCAATGTCCTTCACCCTCTCATCTATAGCACCTCTCATGTCAACTGCATCCGAAGAAGTTTTGGCATACAGTAGAGTTCGCTTACCAATGAGAACGGCCAATACATCGTTCTGTACACTACTGAGATATGCAGAAACGCTGTCTACAGTAGGGAGCCTTACAGTAATAACCCTACAGAGGTCAGTTTGGAAAATGTCAGAGTATCTTACTGCAAACTGAAAATAAACATGGTCGTTCTTTATATCCCCTTTTGTCTCCATGGAGATAGCAAAGCTCTGCGTTTCTTCAACGCTATGGATTTGAATACAGAAAGAGGAGTCATTTTTGAAGGTTTCATGGGAATCTGCAGAAGCTTCTTCGCCTGGACCTATCACTTGTGTGACAAGAACATCATCCGAGCATCGAATCTCAAATAAACCATGAGAACCGGAAGCCCTTGAGGATGCTCTTTGTAAATTTACACCAAAAGCCTCACCAAAATCATCATGAAGTATTAACACACCACCCGAGCTTTTTGCAAGAGGAAGCAGTATAGGAACTCTTACAGGGCAAGTACCTGCACAAAGCACATCGACTACAGTAGAATGTCTGCTTGCCTCATGACCTATGTTTTCCATCCACTTCATAGCTGTTTTTTCCATGTACGGGTAGTTAGGATGAGTGAAAGAGTGAGGAACGGCTCCAGGTCCATATGTAGCTGGCCCACCCGCACAAACTAATACCCTAGAATTGCCTCCATTTCTTTTGATTATTCCACGTGACATCTCTGATCTGGGCCCATGTATTATTGCAAGAGCTACCTCTACTGCTGTACCAAGGCAACGGTCTCTAGAAGCTTCCGGTAGGCTAAGTCTGTAAGGTCTTAGAGATGAAAATATGGTATGTGCAACAGGGAGTGAAGCGTGTATAGGAGATAAATAAACACCGGTTCCATATATTAAAGCTTTAAGGGCCTCATCGTCAGGGGACTTATCTCCAGGGAGAATATCAGCAGATGCAGCTGAGCCTTCAGAGAAGTCATACACAGATACCGTTCTTCCATATGTGATTATGCCTATTCTTGTTGTAGGAGGCAGAGAATCTACGAAAGCATGTAGAGAGCCTTGCAAATGTTGAAGATGAGCTTCGTCTAAGCACTCGTCTATGACGAGAAATATGGGGGCAGACATTCTTGAATCGGATACGGGCATGAATCCTGGCCGTCTGTTTCCGGTGTGTACATAATCGATGGCTGATGATGATAGTTCAGGCCAATGGTACAGATCTTCTTTGCTGGCAGCTATGTATTCCCCATCACTGCGGTTTAGTTTTTTGCAAACTACGCACTGCCATTTTCCGGAATCTATTGAAATTTCACAGTATAGGTTTACGTAAGCCCCACAGTTCTCACAGCGGTGAGGGTCATGCTGTACTGCTGGAGGGCCGGGTGAAATTACCCGTCCCGGAGAGACCAATGCTCCGAATCCCAAGCTTGAAACATTCGCTAGCTTTTTATGCTTTAGGACCTAATATCATTCACATAGATTATAAATAATTGTTATATTTTGGCTCACTTTGTTAAAAAAAGGAAAAAAATAGGCTCACGTCCTTCCCATTAAAACTATATAAGACGCATCCATGTTTCTATAATCTGTTGAATATCCAATGTTGAATTTAATATACTCGAAACTGCTACTTATATCTCCATAACCATACTGTCTATGTAAATATTGACAGGGTAAATTTTTGCATGTTGTGAATATTAGTTTGTTTCCCATTAAAAATCATAGATATTAGAGCAAAATAGTAAAGAATATGGTTTTACAAATATTAACTGCCATGAATTTGAATGGTGAATAAATACTCCTATGTCCAAAAAAATAAAAATAAAAACCCGTTAGTGCAAATATATCATCATTCATTATAACTATCTACCCAGTGGACAAGATTTTTGTTTGTGCAAGGTCTGAGGTGAGCAATATATGCACGCAGTCTAATCCACATAACCGGAGAGAGTAGAAAGTTAATCATTAAATCAAGTGCTCACAGAATCAGAAGACACGATGTGTTAATGAAACTCGCAGTGAACTCATATATTAGTACAAATATTCACAGTAAAAAACAAGACCAGAAAAATTGAAGCAAAACGACAAAGCCTTGCCAAATAGGGATGTCAATCCAAATCTTCACTAAATAATTTATGAGATAACTCTTATATTGCAAATGTTCATCAATATGCGAAATGATTTATAAGATAACTCTTAAATTGCAAATGTTCGTCAATATATGCGAAATAATTTATAAGATAACTCTTAAATTGCAAACGTTCATCAATATGTGGCCGACTAAACATACCTTATGAGAAGTAAAGAGCACATAATGTGATGCTAAAGACTCATCAACACATGGAGCTGACTGATGCAAAGACATTTCAGAAGAACCATTAGTATACAGCGGAGGAGACGATGCAGGCAAAGTTGAATTTGAAGAAAAAGGCAGCACAGGCATTGGAGACACTGGTGGTGGAGAACGGAACGGAACACCTGTTGAAGGTCTTAACGGGGAGGAGAAAACAGGTGGGGCAGGAGGAGTGCTGAACTGAACAGGACTGCTGGCATGGGACACATCGACCGATGGCTTGGCAGGCGGCGTTCTGGTTAGTGGCGAAGGTAACGAATCTTGTTGTGGAGAGAATCTTGAGGTAGGAGGAGAAGAAAACTGAAGAGGGGTAGGGCGCCTTTCTGGCCGTGGGGTAGGTGTGTTTGGGGATGACATGCTAGGGTGTTCTGGTGTTACCATTTATGACAAAGTAGCTGCAGTAAAATTAAGTCAGTTTTAAGGAAACAAGCATATAAATTATGATATGGTAGTGTGCAAGAAATCATTAATTGAATTTACATGTTATAAGGGTCGTTCATGGACCAGATATCAGAAAATTCAGCTTTGCTTTGTCATCTTTCTTTCAAGGTAACATTTTAGTCTTTATACAACTCAGTTTCTTAACCGTTAACCAATGACACACTCATCCACAATAATCCAAACCGGAACAAATTTTTAGTCTACTGTAGAATTATCATGTAGTGTACCCAGTACTTCGCTTACGGCTGCATCGTAGTCATTCTAAGTATGGAGGGCACTGGAGGCATCCAACAGATATTGAAGTGTTGCACTAACAAAATATCTAATTCAATTACTAAAATGATAGTTAAAAGCTTTCATACACAAAATGATTGGAAATAGATCACTTAAACCTATAGACCTTTTTATACAAAACAGGAGTTGATGTGTTCAACTAGAATGTCTAGTGATTATGATGATCACTTAAAGTTGCACTGTAAATCAATCAAGATAACTGGTTGGTCTGTCACAGAATTCAAATCTATACTTTCAAATCTGTACTTAAATTATACAGGCTTTATAAAACAAATATCAGAAAACTGTTAAAGAGACAATTGTTCTACCTGCTAGGTAGAAAGATAGACCTTAAGAAATCCTAATTTATGCTATTCGATGAAGAAGTAAAATTCAATAGATCTTGCACATGCAATTTGTTAAACTACAATCAACCCCAATTTTTATATCAAAATTTGAAACTAAAATCCAACCAAAAGCATCTAAGCAAATTACCACACGGTGATGTATGAAAAGGCTAAAATCTTGAGAAAAAATTCAACGAAAATCTTTGTGCTCATATTCGATCGAAGGTATATGAAATACCAACCAAAAATTCGACACTGCCAATCAAAATCCAATCTTGCAGTACAAATTAGGCTATTTTGCGAGAATAGGTAAAGATTCAAAAAGAATGCATACCTGAAAAAAAAATTCGAATTGTTTGGATTGAATTTAAGATGAGAGGAGAGACTATAACAAACTGGATCTCCTCTCTTTCTCGGTCGGATCGAAAATCGTCTCCGGAAATAGGAACAGATTTTGTTTTATTTGCTATACATTGTATTTATTTTTCTGATTTCACTGTGCAATAAGCATAATCGACTCGAGGAAGAAATAGAAAAATAGAAAATAGAAATCGCACAGTAAATATGAGTTTCTCTTTACCTACTGGATGTTTTTTTCTGAATGGACTATTTGACTTGCGTTTTCTCAAATTGTTAAAATAAAAACTTTTAAAGATATTTTTATTTGCTCGAGTTTCCACTCGCATAATTTTAGCAGATATCTTATATTAAGATAGAACGTTCTCACAAATTGTTCTAATTATGTCATGAGTTATTGAAATGTTGCCCTTCCTTTACCAAATTAATTCATTCTTTCATGTCCATGGTAATTGTTATTCAGCATCTGAACTGAACGACGTCCAATGGATCTAAACTTCAAAATGATAAAGATACAGATCAAGAAACTTGTGGTCAGAAATTATGGATAAATGGAGCACGAGAAGTTTGGCAAAGTGCATAAGACCAAACAACTAGGTATTAACTAAATTAAATGCAAAGTTTTCGAAATGTCGCTTCTGAAGGAGGAAAGTGCATGTCATATTGTTTCGGAATAGGACATCACAATGGATCCTACTAAGGTAGCATGGTTCAAGATTGGAAAAGACTTAATATTGTTATAGATGTGAGGAGTTTCTTTTGATTGGCGGTTTATCATAGACGGTTATAATGAACTTCTCAATGGTGGCAGCAACACCGTTAACGAATGCGATGAAGAAGAATCAGACTTTTGCTTGGAACGTGAGGTGTGAGTCCACATTCATGAGTCTGAAAGAGAGGTTGACGAGTGCACCAATGTTGGTTTCCTGAGTGAGAATGAGGAATTGATAGTATACACATGTACTTATGGTGCTGGATTGGGCTCGATATTAATGCAAAGAGGTAAGGTTGTCGCTAATACTAGTTGGTAACTAAAACCAAATGAGAAGAAATACTCGACCCACGATTTGGAGTTGGCTGCGATAATGTTTGCATTGAAGATATAGATGCATTACTTGCTTGGAGAAAGATTTAAGTTGTTCACCGACCAAAAATCGCAGAAGTACAATTCTCATAAAATGACCTTAACATTCGTCGGTAATGATGTTAGGGTTCTTAACCTCCTACGATTTTGACCTTTTTTGTACGTCTGGTAAGGGGAATGTAGTTGTCGATACTTTGAACATGATATATGCTAGCTTGGGATCTATATTATTCTAGAGTGGACGCGGTTAGAGTATATCGCTGATTATGATTTTCGACTTAGATGCGAGCTAATGCAAGAAATGTTAGCAAGCTTGACAATTAGACTTACTCTGATAGAGCAAATCGGTACTCGTCGGAGGCGTGATGTAAGACGGTCGAGTTTATTGTTGAAATTGAGGCTAGAGTAGATTTTGACGAGATGAAGTAGTATGGACTCGACTAAGATGGTTAGCTCCGTAAGGACGGTAGGTTGTTTGTACTCGATGTAGGTAGACTAAGGGATGTGATGCTATAAGAGTGTCATCATTTGAGATTGACAATACATCGATCCCATGGGAAATAAAATGTATTGAAATATAAAGCACATATTTTATTGGGAAGAGATGAAAAAGGACGTCGAGATATTTATTTCGAAGTGTATGAATTGTCAATTAGTGAATCTAAACAGAAGAAGCTAAATAGTTTGTTGCAACTGCATGAGATCCCCAATAGAAGTGGAAATAAATATCGGTGGACTTCATTGCCAAATTGCCAAAGACTAGAGTATGATACGGTAACATTTATGTCATACTTGACAAATTGACGAAGAGTGCACGATTCATACCAATAAAGTGCAATAAAACGGCAATGAAGTTGGCCGAGTTTTATGTGACAAATATAGTACGATTTCATAGTGTACCGAAGTATGTTATAAGTGATATAGACCTATTATTCATGAGCGAATTCTATAAGAGTTTATAAGAGGCATTAGAGATGGAGCTACATTTAAGTATGAGTTATTACCCATAAACCGATGGTCAGACCAAGAGAATGAATCATATATTAGAGGGCCTCTTATGAACTTATATTATAGTCTTTGGAGGCTTGTAGGATGGTCACTTACATTTGGTAGAGTTCACATATAACAATAATTATCAATCGAGCATCCGTATAGTGCCATTTGAAGCATTATATGGCCGACTATGCAATGCCCCATCATGTTGATGAGAAGGGGCGAGAAACTAATACTTGAGCTAGATATGATTAGGGAGACTCCGTAGAAGATTGGGATCATTTAACAATGGATGAAAGCTGTGCAAGATAGATAGAAAAGCTTCGCTGATGAGAGATGTTGACATTAGGATTTCTCTGTTGGCAATACAATATTTATCAAAATTTCTGTGTTGAAAAATACAATTCATTCTGGTAAGAAGGGTAAGTTAGCACCAAGATTTGTAGGTCGTTTTTCAATACTAGAGAGGCTTCAGAACCTAAATATAAAGTCAACTTATCTCAAAAGATGACGGACGTGCACAACGTATTCCATATATCTTATCAAAGGAAATTTGTGTACGACTCAAGCATGGTTGTTACATAAAAGCAACTAGATGATACTGAAGTTGAACCCGAAGTATCAACAAAATGTAGACTTTTTCATATAGTGGAACATAGGATGAAGCAACTTGGGAGGAAGATGTTGAAATTGGTAAAGGTTCAGTAAAGTTAAAGCGGAGGAGATAGTACTTGGGAGACAAAGGAGGGCATAGAGATCGCTTATCCAAACCGCTTTACTTGGTAATATTTCATCTTTATCGTAAATTTTCACATTTCACGGTTTACTTTATATAGGTTAGTACCTTGCATACTAGGTTTTGCATAGGATTTATCGATTTCTTTTGTGTGCATGTTTGGTAATTGCTATCCTCATTTGATTATTAGTCATGCCTGGCATATATATTGTTTGATTGTGTTTGATTGGTTGGAATTTCAGGGATGAAATTCCTAAAGGAGGGAAGAATGTAACAATCCATATTTTTACGTATCGGCGGATCATAAAACTATTGCTTTTATAACTAAATTGGGTCCAAATTTAATATAACTTCGGGTAATACTAAATATTGACATGTTTGTCCCCCATACTAACAATTAGACGATTTTGACCCTAAAAATCTTGCGAGGCATATATCTTTTGATAGGAGAAGTATTCGATTTAAAACCACTTTCAAATAAAAGATATGATGGTTTCGCTTTCTGTAGAATGGTTGGAGTTACGGTTTAGGAGATATGGTTGTTTGAAGTTTGGACAGAAGACAGATTAATGGATAATTAACCTAAGTCCATACTTAAGCTTGCTAATTATTTCAAGTTTTAGAGTTAATTGCAGTAACCATAGTAGTCACAAATCACTTTTCAAGTGTCAGCCCATATAATAGGCCCTGGACAAGTTATTATTTTGGACCCATTGCAAAATTACTTAGTATTTTTATGAAATTGTTATTACAAAGTGACTACATTATAAAATTTATGATTTACATCAACTAATTCATTTTTTTGGAAAAACAACCATTATAAGTTCATTCAAAAGTATCCAAAGGTAAATAGCATACAAAATGCATAGTGCAAAATATACAAACAAACAAAATCGACGACCATTATTATCCAAAAATTTCTCTTATTGCATTTTCATTGATAACAGAGTTTTATTTGTAAATTGATTTCCATTACCAAATACTTCAGATTCAGCCAATGATGTATCATTAAGTATATTTGTTGAGAATTTGATAGCAAGAAAAAATGGTCAATTCAAATATACAATCAATGTTTTTTTATAAAATATATGTTAAATATATAGTTTAAGTAACTGATAAAATGAGATTATAATTTCTTAAATAAATGATATTAAAGTACCCTATCGGTTAACTACTTTTCAACTATATTTCTCAAAGTACATAAAATATAGATAGAAGAAAATATAATCCATGGGTTGAAGAAATAAACAAGTATTCTAAATAGATTAAATATATTTAAAAAAATTTAAATACAGTGATTTTCTATAGCAAATTTGGATGTTAACACAATTTCCTATTTCCAAGTCCAGTAATAATATTTGATGATTAAAACAAAATGTTGGACCTAAAAATAAAATCTAAGTTATTCAAAAATTAGATTTAAGAATCATCAAATTTACTACTCATGAAGATGTAGATGTATTTATTGAATTTAGAATAATTTATTATTATTATTATAGTTGACCTAAAAATGATAGGTTTTGAATAACATTGCTCAAATGCTCACTAAACAAAGAGAAGAAATTTAGTAGTTTGTGAAGAAGATATGATTTCAGAAGATACACACATGGAAGATGAAGAGTTGAATAAGATTGATCAAATGAATAAGGGGGATAATAGAGTTTTATTTTATTCCCATGAACTATAAGAAGATTAAGAGTTGGTGTAGCCTGATCAAAGAATAAAAAGGATGGAAGAGTTATATTTTCATCTGATGTACTAAATGACTAACATTTAGTTTCCAAATGGGTTTTTTAAGTTTTTATTCGAATCTAATATGGTGTAATACTAAATAAATTAGGCCTATATTGATATGAGGGCAATCGCCTAAGCTACCCAACGTAAGAGCCAACACCGCTTTTTTATCATTACCAAACATCTCCTAACCTCCAATAGACCTCTATCTACCAAATCTTTATCATTTTCTTAATTAAATTAGCCTAAGTCAACTAAGTAGCAAAGTGATTAACAAAGAGATTAACAAGGGGCTTTGGGGATTTTGAATTTCGTGCCTTAGGAAGCATGTAGATATTGATTATCTCATATCTACGGATATTCTAGTGATTTTTAGTTGATTATACACCCTAAGTGAGTGATTCTATTCTCCCACTTTACATATTATGGTGATATATGTTTAAACTTTTTTTAAATGTTTTTCGACATAAAAACTATTGAATATGCAAGTATATGATTTTTGTTTGATGATAATAAACATATATATATTTATTTAAATGTATTTATTAATGTACTATTTTATTTTTCACATAATTAATAAATATTTGAAATAACGTAGAATTTAAATTCAAACAGATATTTTATTCAAACAAATATTTATTACAATTTTGAATAGTACAAATTTGTGCTCTCACTATATACATAAAATTTAAACTACAATACATTTCATAATATACAACATTGCAAATTACAATACAAATTTGATTAGATCAAAATTTTCAATTTACATTTGCACCTCACTACATTTCACTCATTCACTCGTATTATTCTTCAACTCTATTCCAGATTGAATCCAACATCTGAGCTATCTGCAAAAATACACACTAACGCGGTAAAATTGAAAAATAAATATTTCTACAGTGTAAAATGAAATGTTTATTTTGAAAATGTTATTTGCCTCAGTTATTTGGGTTGTTCGTCGTCATCTATTTTTGAATTCATCTACATGAACAACTTGTGACATGCACAATGTATCACTGTACATGCCATAAGGCCGTGCACACCGATATACACTTGATAAAATTGCAGGAAGGGTGAGTACAAGGTCAAACCGAATTAAAAGCTGGGTTCAACTCAAGTGAAAAACAAATGAAGTCACAATATAAGCACAAGGTCAAACTCGAGCTTTAAGCTGGATTCAACACAAGTTCAAGTTCAATAAAATGGTCAAGAATCCAAAACCAACATAAAAAAGCCTCGACAAAAAATTCAGTGAGAAAATAATGAACTGGTCACTGCAACCCAAATCGATGAAGGTTCAGACATAAACCATAAATCAATATCAAACCAAACTACATGAGCTCAATGCAACACAACCAAGTGAGTATGCAACATGTACATAAATGATATGCAAACAAACAATCGAGACAAACCAACAGAGAAACAAGTGAACAAGTGAAGTCATATCAATGAATAATCAACAACAGTTCATATGAACCCAGAAAACAGCAAGTACAAGCACTGTCGAAGAAGGCCAGAACATCAAGTGATGCAACAAACATGTGTGCATACACATTAGAACCAGACTCAAGTAAAGTCAGTGCATGTACAATGAACTTGAATAAATAGTTCAAGCTTCACTTGAATGATCAGATGAGACCGAACCCAACGTACATAAAGCAGTGTGCAAGTGAGACTACATGAATATATGGAGTAATGCAAACATAACATGCAGGTTCAACAACATCATCAGGGACGAAACTAAATGTCGGACGTAAATAGTTTCACAAATCAAAGTGGCCAAAGTCAACTACGACAGCAGTTAATGATTCAACTGGTCAGAGCAACTCAAAGTCGAAATGATCAGAAATTCATGAAACTAGCATAAGTAGTTCAACAACCGAACAAAGACAAAAGACAAAATCAAAGCAGTGAAAGTGCCGAAGTCACAGAGGCAAAAATCAAAACCATGGAAGGTTCGAACAAATCCTCAAATGGCCGAAGTCAATTTTTCTCACAGTAGAGGAACACATTTTTACAAAGTCAAATGTAACAGTTTCAAACCACAACCGTGGTGGCCAAGAAATCGAACCAAGTCAGAAATCAAAGTCGTGAGAATCAAGTAATAAAGAATTATACGAGTTTGAACAAGTTAGTACAAATCACAGCATTCATGCAAAATCAAGTGGCTGAGATAAATCAATAGACGAATTCAAGTAAATTAATTCAAACGAGAATATAGGAATTCGATTCCTATTTAAACCCAACTATCATCGGCTTACAGAATCATTTGAGTTCAAGCAACAAAGAATAATCATTCAACTCGAATCAAGATTGAGTTCAAGAAAGCTAACAAGTAAAGCAGAAAAGAAAAAATCACATACCAAATCATACCGAACTCGATCGAGAAGGAGCAACCGTGTGCAAAGTGAAGATACAATCGATCGTCAAAGCAATCACAAGAACAACCCACCTGATCGGTGCCTTCAATTGTAGAAAGCCATGATTTATCAAAGATAAACGAAAGTATTCGAGCAATAGAAAAGAGGAAGACGGCTTTTCAAAGGAACGGGCTCACATAAATAAAAAGAAGAAAGGATTTTTTTATCACTTTATTTTGGGCCAGTGTTTTTCCTCTTGGGTTTAGTTTATTTAAAGTTAGGGTTTTGTTTTTTAATTGTTGTTTAAATTTGTATTTTATTCTTTAAACATTTGTAAATTCTACTCATGTGATTAGAGGACGGACTACGGTGGTGTAGTTCGAGAATTCGCAACTCAGTGGCTGAGTTGTGGGAGGGTTTTGAGTGTAGAGTTAGGTTAGTCGATAGCGGGTGTCGTGAGTTTACGTGTGTAACTGTCTTACTACTTAATTTCTAGTAGAAACTTTGGGGGCAGCACGTAGGCAGGGTTTTGCCGAAGCTGGGTAAATCTGTGTGTTCTATTTTCTATTTTTATTATTCTGCTATTATCTGTGCTGCCATTATTCAACTGATATATGTGCTGCAATTATTTTATATACTTCCACAATAAATTTTTATAATTAATAGTATCACCCTATCCACCCCCCTCTAGGGTGAAATCGATCCTACAAATACATGATTTTTGAGCTGATCTAAATTTGAAATGATTTAAGAACGAATTTAAAATGCATTAAATTGATTTTAATTTGGAGATCCATAAACTGAATGACGAAGTACTTGTTAGATTAGGTTTTACTTGTTATTTGGATTATATTGCATGGTTTTTTATTTTTATTTTATATGAATGAATGCTTATTTCGTATTGATGAATTATTTTTATATGGATGAATGGTTGAAAACACCGATCGAAAACTGGGGTTAGGATTGTTATAGGAGATTAGATCTTGTATATATGGATTGGCTAATGATAGTTTATCCAAGATGGTTATGTAAACAATGTAGATTCAAATCGATGGAAGAAAGCTAGCTGGATGAATTTTGGAGTTGCATAGCAAAGTATCGATCAGGTCTCAAGATTTCATCCAAAATATAGCAACCAAATGAAGGGTGTTTGCTAGGAGAAGTCCGAAAAATGAAGGGTGTTAATCGAGCCATATAGAGTACTTGGGAGATGTTTAGTGCATTGTCGCATATGGGCCGGTACCAATCGATCATGGGGGTGTTTAATGCAATGTTGCACTTAGGAAATGAATTGGAGTTGATCCAGGACTTACTTTGGGGCTTATATGATTGTGAGTTCGAGGAAATAAATGGAAAACGTAGTAAGTATTTAGCACCAATCGATCTCATGAAGCTACCACCGATCCATTCAAGGTGTGGAAAATTTTATGTTGACTTTAGGACATATGGAGGAGTATGTGAAGATGACATCGGGCTTGCGAAGTAGTGAATCTATGCTTGAGCACTTAGCCATTTCTAGGCTAAGTAAAACTCAAGATGGGTAAGTACCGATCGATGTAAAATTTGTTAGGATGGAGAGCGCCTAATGGGGAAGCATACACAATCATCCCATGTTGAAATAAGGCTAGGTTTGGAAGATATGGTTACCACCAATCGATATAACGATGTTGAGGAACGACGCGAATTCTTAATGAAACGACTTGAGTTTTGCTTCGGGCTTGACCTAGGGAACTTCAGTGTCTAAACGGAGTAACTTTGGGATTCCTATAAAGCAACCAAAGGAAGTTTTTAGAGTCTGATGACTCGATGAATTGAGTAATTTAGATCGAACGCTTCAGTTATAAAGTGTTCATAGCATTTGAGGGATCATCTAAGAAGCAAGTTCGATATGAAATGAACTTGTTGTAGAGCATACATAGGTTTATACTATTAGGGCAAATGCCAAAGGGATCGTAGATAACTCAGAGGTCATGATGTATGCTCGAGAAGAAAGGGTCGGTGAGAACACTCACTGCAAATCGATACAGGCAAACCTGTTTAACCCTGGACCTTTATGGGGTAGACAACTTTCATGGCCATAAAGAGTGGCATGGATTTAAGCACCGATGTAACCATAATGTTTTGTAGTTGCTGATCTATGCTGGGTGATCATATGAGTTATCTTATACCTAATGGCATTTTAGTTGAGAGATATGAGGTTGCTTGATGTTTGCCATGTTTGCTATGTTTAATATGGATGCCACGTGGTGCAGGAATTATTGAGTCATAAACCTAGGCACCCCATACTGTACTTTTAGTAGCAGTTCACCATAAGATGATGATAGTAGATTAGAATTTATCAATATTATGTGCTAACTCTTTGAATGAAAGGACGGGTCAGGTACGATTCTCCATACCTTGTGTTCCTATTTAATATATTGCCTTTTATAGTATTTTGAGATCAAATGGTTATATAAGACAGTTATCAAGGTTTTATGCATTGCTTTTTAATCATCTTGGGTACTCTTAAATGATTTAATTATAGATAACATGTATGAGATAATGCATGGAGCTATATGGAGGATGAGCTGGTGGCTAGTGCTTCCATACACTATATTTTGGAGCTATTATTGTTATTCCATTATCTAATACTGTGAAGCTATTATCAATGTTGTTTATCTATTAACGACAGTTTTTTATTCGGAGTTCATTTGCTTTAATGTATAAACTCTATTCTACTTGTATTGCATAAATGTGATGTGTCACTTACACTCTGATTGGTTTTGATTCATCTAGATATATTACTGTTTTTCCTGTTTTATATCCATGTTGATCGTTACATTTTATCTCATGCACTGTAAGATATACAACAGGCTCTATTTGGTTGCTTTTACTTTACTTTTGACTGCCACTCTACATTGGTAGGATATCATAGAAGTGCCATATTTATTGTATTTGGGTATTGAAGGTGCAGGGGGATGTCAATTTTTTTAAGCAACACCCTTAGGTGATGATGTTATATTCACATTCTCTTTGTTATCACTACATCACTTTATATATCTTGAGACTGGTCATGGTTAAAGCTCCAATAATATTCATATACAACTATATAGTCCAACACCAAAGTCCTAAGTTCAATGATAACATTTGTTATTAACCAATGTGCCCCGGCTAAAGATTTTGACTTTGAGTTGACTACAATTGACTATGATACTAACCCCTTACAACAAAGAAGATGAATTCTCTATTGAATATTATGTTTCACTTCAAATGCTTCAATTCAGACCTAACTATGGCTGTATCATGACCGATGTACCAAGATCTAAGTTATTTTATGATAGTCAAAGTGGAGTATTCATGGTAAGTTCCACAATAGTCTTAAGTCAAAATAATGTCGTGCATCATCATACTAAGATTTCCTATTTAACCTAGTTAACATTAAGCAATAGGAAACTCTTGGTTGAGTCATTCTATAATTATCCAATAACAACAAGTACATAACCCCTTATGTCCTCGGTAGTCATGAGTAATGCACCGTACAACATTTGGAGTGATTGCATACTTTGGTCTTAATAGAGGTATTGATTGACCAAGAATATTTGAAGAAAAGTGTTATTTTTATTATTATTCAATACTCACAAATGCAAACTCTTTGCAGCTATAACCATATAACATTTTATTTAAGGATTTTCTACCTGTAAATATTTAATTAATTATTTATTACTTTATATCGCAACACAACAATATATACAATATAAATAAAACCAAAAGAATACTATTTCAAATAAGTTTTTCGTATAGAGTCAGCTTATATAACAAATTACATAATTTCCCCTACGGTATACCACTAACTCTTTTATTCTCTCACTTGCACTTGGGGCTAATTATGGATTCACGATCCGATCCTTGCGATTAGTCGACTAACAACTAACCAGGAGAGTCCCTTAGTGAATGAATCTACTGTATTGTTTTTACTATATATTTTATCAATCAACATTTCTCTATCATTGATAAACTATTTTATCATATGAAACATTCGAAGTATGTATCTTGACTTCTTATAAGCTGTAGGTTCCTTTGCGATAAGTATCGCCATGTTATAATAATACAATATTATAAGAACATAGAAATTGGAAAATCACCTAGCTGTTTCATAAATTTCTACATTCATACTGCTTCTTTCGCTGCTTTATTCAGGGGAACGTACATAACCTCTATGGTTGAATCAGCTAATACGTCTTGCTTTGAACTTTTCCAACCGATCTCCCCATCATTCAATATAAACACATATAAACACTAATTTGTAGTCATTGATATCAATATGAAAGCTTGAATCCGTATACCCCTTCGCGAGGAGTTCATTATTCCCATATATAAATTTATAAGTCTATATTATTTTATAAATACTTGAGAATACACTTCATTACCATCCAATGCTTTTCTCTCAGATTTGATTGATATCGACTTACATTCCCTAAAGTAAATGTGATATTTGGCCTTGTATGTAGCATTGCATACATTTGGATCCAATCACTGATGCATATGAATCTACTTCATACGCTCTTTCTCCTCATTTATATATGGAGCATCCTTCTTAGAATGAAAAATTCTCAATTGCATTGGAACATTTCCATACTTGGAATCTTCTATACTAAACCTTCTAAATATGGTGTCTATGTACAAGCACTAGAACAATCCTAACAACATATTTGATTTATCTCTATTTATCCTCATACCAAGTATATAGGTTGCTCCACCCAAATCCTTCATTGAGAAATTCTTAGATAGCTAAATTTTCGCTAATTCCAAAATGGGTTCATCATTTCCAATTAGTAGCAGATCATCGAAATACATATTATAAAAGTAATAGCACTTCCTTATTCCTTCATGTACATGCATGCTTCCTCTGTATTCTGATAAAAACCAAATTGTTTGTTCATTTATCAAAATAATTATTCCAACTAAAATTTTGGTGAAGACCATATATTGATCTTAACAGCATATAGGTCTTTCCGCTGCTCCCATTAACCTCGAAACGCCTTGATTGAGTATGTAAACAATATGTTCTAAACCATCACTTAGAAAAGTTGTTTTCATGTCCATCTCTCATATTTCATAGTCATAATAAGTGATAATAGCAAGTAAGATCTGAATGGATTTAAGCATGGCTATGGACAAAAATATTTCATAATAATCAACAACTTGAATTTTGCAGAAACCTTTCACAACTAGCCTTGCTTTGTAGGTCTCAACCTTCCCATATGCATTAAGTTTATTTTTCTTAAAATCCATTTGTAGCCAATAGGTTTTACTCCATTTAGTACACCTTGCAAAGTCCTTACTTCGTTGGTGTACACGAAATCCATTTTGGACTAGCTTTAAGCAGGGTAGAGTCTTTACTCTCTAAGGCTTGTCGGAATATAAGGGGAGTATCATTATGTATGACACGATACTCTTTCTTACCATCCATGAGAAAACCATAATATCTCTTCGGTGCTTGAGATTCCCAATTAGACCTTCTAATAGGTTGTGTGCTGTCTATATTAGCGGAATTTATCTCATCAACATGGTCAACTTATGTATTAGTTTCTTGGATTTCATTTAAGTTTACAACATCGCTATTAATTTCCCTCAAAAATATTACTTCTCTTTAATGAAGCATGTCTCAACAACAATCTTTTGTTCCTCAATGTAGTAGAAAATGTATCCCATAAAACCTTTGGCATATCCTATAAACTTACACAATACTGATGTTGCCTCAAGCTTGTTGGGGCCAGCATTCTTAACATAGGCTAGACACCCCCGAAACCTTTAGATACTTAAGGTATGGTCTCTTCCCATACCATATCTCATGTGGTGTCTTCGGCACAGATTTTGTAGCGACCCGTTATTTGAACCATTCAAATCGACAATAAAACTATACATATCCGACTTGAATAATTCAAAATACTGAATTGTTGATTACAATTTGGCAAAACTTAAAATATACAATAAATAAATCAATCACAGATCACAGAGTAATATAATGCAGCGGAATAGATAAAGAATAGTAGTTCTTGAAGCTACTATATACATCAGAGTTAGAAATAAAATACAACCGAATAGTTCAAATGTAGTGAAGTCTCCAATGCAACAGATGACTTCTCTGAACCAATCAATTGGAAAGGCTGGAATCTGAATCGATAGTTGGATCTCCAAATGAAACTCCGAACTCCAAAGGCAAGTCTCTAATGCTGTATCACTCAGTCTGACCCAAGCGTAAAGCAAAACACAAAACACTCGAGTCAGGATTAACATTCTTATATCAATAAATCCAACTCAAGTGAAATATCGACTGAAATACAAATAACTTAAAGGATGTTTGGGATAACCATCCTCTAAGGGTCCAGGGAACTATCTACAAGGTAGAAATATACACTATAACACCGTGGTCATTTCAGCTTAATTTATACTTCGAAACTAAATATCATTTTCACTTCAAATATCTCTATATTTCCCAAAATAGTATTGATATATATTAAATAATTTATACAATAAAGTATTTTCAATTCCCTCAACTTAACAAATCGTTTCAACATCAACCCGACCTTCCCATTTAAATTAAATTCAATCTCAATTTATCAACTTAAATTCAACTCAATTCCTAAAATAAATACTTCAATTTATCGATCTCAAATTCGGACTTGTAATCACAAAAATACCCCTTTATATTTCATTATATTTCAAAACTTTAAATATTCAACGTTTCAACCAAATTTTTATCCAGTTTAGTTTTCTAAATAATAAATTCAAATTTGGTTCAACCTAAATTTCACTTTAATTCAATTTAGTTGCTAAGTATATAACAAATTCAACTACGTTGATTTCAAATACAGATCCGAATCTCAACATAAACCATTTAAATTCCAATATAGTTCAAGGCTTTAATATTTAAATGTTCTATATAACAGTTTCATATAGATCTCGATTTAACCTCATTATTATTTAGTCTTGAAATACTCCCTTATTAGATTCAATATCATTTAAGTAACCTTAAATTACATTTTACTCAATATTTTCTTTAATTTTATTAAACGTGAAATATTCATTAAATCACTTAAATCAAAAATCCAGTTACAAAATCATACCTTTAAATTTTCCATTCAATAATTTCAAATCGATTTAATTAAATAAATCCTTATTTAAAATACCATTTTTAATAAACCCAAATTTATCTCCCAATCTTAATTATTCAACTTTTTACAACAGTAAATTTTGAAATATAAATCTTAAATAATACTCAAACATATTATATGGATGAAATCAATCTCAATAATATTATTATTAAATCTATATATAAAATTTCCATTTATATATATAATATTTAAGAACCAATATTTATTAAATCCCATATATTTCTTTTCAACTGTAGAAATTTATTTTTAAAATATTTATATGTACCAACGGTGTCTGTATATATATTTCCTATCATATAGTCAAGTGCTATGGATATTTATCATTTCAACCCGTACACTAAATATATACGGGTGGATATCATTTCAACCCATAATCCCAAATTCAATTAAATGAAAATCGCTTGGGTTTATCATTTCAACCCATAACGATTTTCTCCTATTCTAAAGTCCGTTCGGGTACGTATCATTTCAACCCATAATGATTTCTATACTAACAGGGAACTTGTAGAGTGATAACAGATATGAAAATAATAACAACAACATGCATATATCATCAAAATAAATATAAACAATAAGATTTGGTGTCATATCCCATAAGTGAACAGTTATAGATAATAGCATATATAACAATTTAAATAACTACAGCCTCATATTTCAATTATCGTTTCAATTGAAATCAAATTTAATAAATAAAAGAACGTTAATCGTGAGTGATTGCTCACCTTTCGAGGTTAGAGATGAACGAAAGTGGGGAAAATTACGAATCCAAGTAAAAGTTTCAAAGCAAAGCAGGATTGACACGAATTCGATGGATAGAGCTGACAACAGAATTTTACGAGAACAAATCCAAATCAGATTGACATAAATTGAAAATATAACATTATTATTTTCTTATTAAATTAATACTTCTTTTTAAGTCAAATATCAAACAAAATACGTATGTAAGAAAAATCATTGGTTTGTATTAAACACGTATATTAAAATCAAATATAATAAAATTTGAAATAAATGCTGTAACTTTTATATAGAAATATACATAAACATATACAAGTTTAAAGAAAAATGATGAGACCACTTTTCAAAATAACTTTATATATTACTGTAAAAAAGAAAGCTACAAATGCTAACATAACAGTTTTATTATTTTATATAAAACAATATAACATATGTAACAGAACTGTTAAATCCCAAGACTTTGTAAACCACGTACGTATATATTTATAAGAATCAATACTATAAATCACTACAAACCAATGTATATATACTTAGAAATTTTATGGCTAAAGTATATAATTACACGTATACACAGTTGTAAACTTATGCATAAACGAATAATATAAAATCATACGTATACTATTAAAATTTGTAAGTAAGTAGGATATAAGCAATTGAATCTCAAATAAACAGTACTTTATCCCTATATATATTACTGCAAATGAAATACAGTAATCTATATAATACTTAAAACAACATATAATATCAACTTATAATACAAAACATGTACATATATATTCTCTGTCCCATATGAAATATATATATATATACAAACAAAAATCAGTTTAAAACATACAAAGAAAATATATCTTTGAACATATAAAATTATATAATACTTTCATATAGATATGCCTTGTATTAATTGTAAATAGTTGAAAAAAAGGAAAAAAAGAAAAATATATAGTTCTAACTTATATATTACTCACCTGCTGCACTAGAAGAAGAGGAGGAGGAACAAAAGGTTGGAGATGGCATCAGGGAAGAAGGATGGTTTGCACGTCCTTCGGGTTGAAACAAGGGAAGAGGATGCAAAAGTTTTCAACAACATGAATTGGATCTGGGAAGATGAAAGCTTGATTATAAATATATACTTTATTTATTTGATAATGTGTAAGTACAGAAAAGGAATAGGTAAATAAATGATTCAAAGTGGAAAATGGAAGTGACAGACGCTATGATATCTAAAAATTTATTTCAAAGTAACGTACGCCACATATCAGATCAAAAGAAAATTTTAATAGGAATGGTTGTCTATTGATTCAGCAAAGTGTTTAAGGCAATAAAAAAAGAACCGTTGCCAAATAAAGATAAGAAACGTATACCATAAATATAAAGTGATTTGAATAGTAACGGTCTCTTAGATTGAGCTGAATAATTAAAGCAATAAATTTTTGTTTGTTTGGACAGTACGTAATGAGTTTGGAAAGGCAAGGATATTAAAATGGAAAAATGAATGGACAGAGAAATTTAAGCAAAGATAAAACGTATGCATGTTTTGTACATTCATACTTCCAAAGTGGAATGACGTAGCAACGGTCGAATTTCAGTAAAAGATGAAATAAATGTGAGAAATGAAATAAATAGGAATGAACCGCATTTTTCCAAAACGAAACGTATGTAACAAATCAGCAAATAAATAGAAACGTGTAGGGACATGAGTGAAATAAATAGAAAATGTAAAATATAAATAAATATAACATACATGAAAAGGACAATAGGACAATTTAGAAATTAATAAATGAGAAACGTATATCCTTATACATTTTAGTTTCAAAAAGGACAGAAAATTTTATCAAAAGTTATAAAGAGTTAAAAGCATTGAAACGTGGTTTCCGCTGAAATTTATTTTATTCCCAACTGAGATGAGAGATAAAGGGAAAGATTTCAAACAAATGAATATATTCCAAATGAATGTAATATAAACGGTCATGGTGTGGTTCATCAGAAAATTTAATGCTTTTTATAATGGTGTGAGCTGTACGTTGATTTAAGGAAAAAAATAAAAGCAATTAATGGCTTGATTTAATAGTACGTTTCAAATTTGAAAAGAAAAGAGAAGTAAGGGTTGAAATTTTGATTTCAATTAAATGATCGCGTGAATGAGCAAATAGCAATTAGCAAATAGCAGAAAGCGATAATGTAATATATGGTAGAAAATGAATAAATGAAATGTGAACGGATAGAATGCAAATTGAAACGGCAGAGAATTAAACATAAGGTGGAAAGGTGTGGCAACGCTCACCCATAGATTTAGCTAAAACCTTTAAAAGAAATTTAATATGGTATGAGTTGTACAGTTTCAAATTTGAAAAGTAGATAAATCCAAGTCATAAATTTCAGCACCGATGACGCACGTTTTTATTGTTTCCGTCGCGTATCGGATCTCAAAATACAGAAATAAATATACCGTAGTGATCAGTACAACGAGACGATCAAAATGGTATATAGATATTGGTGGTACGATTGAATTATAAAAATTCGAATTTTCACCAGCAGAAGAAAAATGCAGTAAAAACGCAGAAAATAAGATCGACGAAGCTATAGAAGTCCAAATTTGGGAAAACGAAAAATTACGTCTCAGTCAGAAGATGATTTAAATTTTTCTATGTAAAAATATTCAGGTCTTGAAAATAAATTTATTTTCACCAATTATTAACTGATTTGAATTTAATAGAATTATATAATAAATAAACCTTCATATAATTAATTGAAAATTTACCATTTGCTATATTTAATTATACGTAAACCAAATATTATAACTTTATTTCAAAATATTATTATTAAAATTTCTCAAAATCCAAATTAAATACGTTATAAAACCAATTAAAAATTAATAAAATCTTATGGGTCGTTACACTCTCCTCCACTCAAAACTTTTCGTCCCCGAAAAGGAAGGAGGTAGGAGAATAGAACAACCAGAAATAAAGGTAGATTGAAAGTCAAGGGTAAATAATTAATTTAAAACTATATAAATTTTACTTGAAATATTTATTTGAAAACTTCATTTGCGATTCAGTTATCTTTAATACTTTAAAATTTTCAAAACTCATTGGAATTTAATATGTTTAACTAACACCTTTATACATATATGAAAGCTATTTGAAAACAATTATTTGCATCATTAGTCATATTTACAAAGAAGCTATTGAAAACATTAAATCCATAATTCATAAATTTATAAATTTGTCTTTAGATACTTTTCAAACATTATTAATAAATCATTCACTTTAAATATGTTTTATTTAATTAATAACTTCAAAAATATTTATAACACTAAAATTTTCTATTAAACAATGTAGTATACAAATAAGCAATATTTAAAAGATTATATTCAAAAAGGAAAGAAGGAAGATTCGGAAAAACAGAATCAAGGTGAACAACTAAAGCTGAGAAGATAAGGTAGATTTAAAGAATAGAATCGGGCACGAATCGTAAATTTCAAACCATAAGAGTTTCAATTTCAAATATTAACACAAAATTTCTTTGTTGAAAAATACCTTTATAATAAAATACCTATATATCGAAATAAATCTTTCTTTCAGAAATATTTTTATAACTCGATGTTTCAACAAGTTTATCCTCGTTCTTGCAGACTCTGGTCGTGCGTTGATTAGGCACAAAGCTAGAATTCTTAAAGTACTTAGTAGACTTGTTTCAACACCCAGTGAAAATACTTGAAAAACCTTTAAAACAGATATGAAAAGTACAATCCAAACAAAACAACCAAACCAAAACCTTTGTCCAACCATGGTTCGCAGATACACAATGGTTACGCCTGGATCCCCCAAGAAATAATCCGTATTCGTAAGCTTTCTCAGCCCTGCGAGTTACGCCATGATGACTAGTAGAGTGTAGGATACATAATGGTTACGCTTGGGTCACCCAGGAAACAATCCGTACCCCTAGGCCGTCTCAGCCAGGCAGTTTCGCTACTAATCGCGACCTACACAGATTGCAAGATACACAATGGTTACACCTGGATCCCCCAGGAAACAGTCCGTACCCCTAGGCCAAACTCAGTCGGGAAATTTCGCTATGCAGTCACGAGAGAAAAAAAAACCATGGGTTACGCCACGGTGGGAACACTCGAGTATCACATCTGGAAAACCAAAAATCAGAGAGAATAATATCGATAGAATGAATCCACAATGTGGCCACAAAGCGGATATCAAGCAGAAGGCACTTTCCATATCATTGCTTTGAAAATATATATCATATAGTACCTTTTCAAATATCATACTTATATAAAGTCCATTATATATAGGATTCCTTTTTTCAAATCGAATACTTTCCAAATCAATAGTATATCAAATCATACTTATGTAGACTTCGATTATATAAAATTCTCTTTCCAAATTGAGTACCTTTCAAATCAATAGATTTCAAATCAACTTCATACTTATACAAATCCATTTTATATAAGTTCGACCACTCCCAAATCAAGTACTTAATAATATAAGGTTCTCAATTTCAAATCATTTCAATATCAATTCAGTTTCAAAATCATATATGATTTCACCAAATTTTCTTCCAAATTAAATATCTAAATTTCAAAGTTTCCAAAATAATAGGTTTAGAAAATTATCCCAGTTTCCAAATTAAAATAATTCAAGTCAAACAAATTCATTTCCAAAATCACCATATAAGTACTGGTTTTTAATTTCAATTTAGTTTCAAAACCAAATATTTTCTCAAAATCAATTATACTCAAAATGGTTTCCAAATTTATAATTATCCCTTTAAAATTTTAAACTATCAATTTCTATTTGAAATATCCAATTTACCTTTCTGAAAACCATTATTCAAAACTATTTATTTTTCAAAACATTTCAAAACTAAATTTATATTCTTTATCAAACGTTTTATACTCTTCGAAATTTCTTAGCTTTGAAATTTAATCTCGATTTGGAAGTGTTCAAACATTCAAAATAGTTAGGGAAATCAAATTTCCAAATTCAAGAGATGAAAATCAACATAAATCAATTTCAATAGATAGGATTATATTAAATCAAATCCGAAACTCGAGGACTGAACACCGGTCTCACTTTAAATTATTTCAAATATATACATATATCTTTCGAAAATATCAAATTATACTTCGGAATTTGAAATCAAAACGGTTTTACAAAATCACTCGCATAGCGAAGCTACTAAAGAGGCCTCTCTCCCACTCCGAAACTCGAAAATCAATGTCGATGATGCGTGCACTCATCACCGAAATTATTTTCCAGCGATGTAAGTGAGTTCTGGACTTCTATTTTCTTGAAAACTTCTTTTAAATTTCTTCAAAATTATTGGAATTCATTTGAACTCATTTGAAACATTTCTTATTCGAAAAATACTTTTAAATCGTATTACTTTTATATATTTTCCAAAATCTTAAAACCAATTTCAAAATATCGGAATTCAATTCTCGAATTTCAAATTTAACCCTTCAGTTATAAATCATTTTTATATAAATCAATTTCTATAAATTTTCAAAATTTCAAATCCTTTCAAACTTTTATATATAGGGTAACATTTTCACTTTTATATATAGAATAAAATCATAGTTATCAAAATAATAATTTTGATATATAAAATAATTTTAAAATACAAACAAAACCCGATTTTCAAAGGATGATTCAAGAATGGATTTTAAACAAAGATAGAGATTTAATTTAAAGGAACTCCAGTCAATAGAATACTGATTCGAAGATAGACTCGATCGAAGATGAGATAATTAAATTACAAAATAGAAGATGGATATACTTCTATAAATCGCAGGCGAACTTAACCGGGTCAACCGTGACTTCAGGAATATAATCGATGCGGAATTCCAAAACAAATCAACATTCGATCGCTGGAGATAGAATTCGGCATGTCAAGATATAGCAGCATCGTAAACCGAGGATACATATATCTTCGGTTAATCAATGCCAATTATAAAGGAGTTTTCACCCCCTTTACAAAACATTCAGTGGAGGTATGAGATACTCCAGAATCAAACGAATATAAATAGAAAGAGACAAGAATGAATTTCGGAACCGAGGGACATTCCAAAATTCAAAGGAAATCGAGTCAAAAGGAAGAGATTCAACTCGAACGAAAGTGATTCTGTAAATAAATTTACCATATATGCTAAGTTTTGCCTAGAGCCAAAGCTCTGATACCAACTGTAACGACCCGCTATTTTGTACCATTCAAATCGACAATAAAACCATACATATCCGACTCGAATAATTCAAAATACCGAATTGTAGATTACAATTTGGCAAAACTTAAAATATACAATAAATAAATCAATCACAGATCACAGAGTAATATAATGCAGCGGAATAAATAAAGAATAGTAGTTCATGAAGCTACTATATACATCAGAGTTAGAAATAAAATACAACCGAATAGTTCAAATGCAGTGAAGTCTCCAATGCAACAGATGACTTCTCTGAACCAATCAACTGGAAAGGCTGGAATCTGAATCGATAGTTGGATCTCCAAATGAAACTCCAAACTCCAAAGGCGAGTCTCTAATGTTGTATCACTCAGTCTGACCCGAGTGTAAAGCAAAACACAAAACACTCGAGTCAGGATTAACATTCTTATATCAATAAATCCAACTCAAGTGAAATATCAACTGAAATACAAATAACTTAAAGGATGTTTGGGATAACCATCCTCTATGGGTCCATGGAACTATATACAAGGTAGAAATATACACTATAACACCGTGGTCATTTCAGCTTAATTTATACTTCAAAACCAAATATCGTTTTCACTTCAAATATCTCTATATTTCCCAAAATAGTATTCATATATATTAAATAATTTATACAATAAAGTATTTTCAATTCCCTCAACTTAACAAATCGTTTCAACATCAACCCGACCTTCCCATTTAAATTAAATTCAATCTCAATTTATCAATTTAAATTCAACTCAATTCCTAAAATAAACACTTCAATTTATCGATCTCAAATTCGGATTTGTAATCACAAAAATACCCCTTTATATTTCAATATATTTCAAAACTTTAAGTATTCAACGTTTCAACCAAATTTTTATTCAATTTAGTTTTCTAAATAATAAATTCAAATTTGGTTCAACCAAAATTTCACTTTAATTCAATTTAGTTGCTAAATAACAAATTCAACTACGTTGATTTCAAATACAGATCCGAATCTCAACATAAACCATTTAAATTCCAATATAGTTCAAGGCTTTAATATTTAAATGTTCTATAACAGTTTCATATAGATCTCGATTTAACCTCATTATTGTTTAGTCTTGAAATACTCCCTTATTAGATTCAATATCATTTAAGTAACCTTAAATTACATTTTACTCAATATTTTCTTTAATTTTATTAAACGTGAAATATTCGTTAAATCACTTAAATCAAAAATCCAGTTACAAAATCATACCTTTAAATTTTCCATTCAATAATTTCAAATCGATTTAATTAAATAAATCCTTATTTAAAGTACCATTTTTAATAAACCCAAATTTATCTCCCAATCTTAATTATTCAACTTTTTACAACAGTAAATTTTGAAATATAAATCTTAAATAATACTCAAACATATTATATGGATGAAATCAATCTCAATAATATTATTATTAAATCTACATATAAAATTTCCATTTATATATATAATATTTTAAGAACCAATATTTATTAAATCCCATATATTTCTTTTCAACTGTAGAAATTTTCAAAATATTTATATGTACCAACGGTGTCTGTATATATATTTCCTATCATATAGTCAAGTGCTATGGATATTTATCATTTCAACCCGTACACTAAATATATACGGGTGGATATCATTTCAACCCATAATCCCAAATTCAATTAAATGAAAATCGCTTGGGTTTATCATTTCAACCCATAACGATTTTCTCCTATTCTAAAGTCCGTTCGGGTACGTATCATTTCAACCCATAATGATTTCTATACTAACAGGGAACTTGTAGAGTGATAACAGATATGAAAATAATAACAACAACATGCATATATCATCAAAATAAATATAAACAATAAGATTTGGTGTCATATCCCATAAGTGAACAGTTATAGATAATAGCATATATAACAATTTAAATAACTACAGCCTCATATTTCAATTGTCGTTTCAAGTGAAATCAAATTTCATAAATAAAAGAACGTTAATCGTGAGTGATTGCTCATCTTTCGAGGCTAGAGATGAACGAAAGTGGGATAAATTACGAATCCAAGCACAAGTTTCAAAGCAAAGCAGGATTGGCACGAATTCGATGGATAGAGCTGACAACAGAATTTTACGAGAACAAATCCAAATCAGATTGACATAAATTGAAAATATAACATTATTATTTTCTTATTAAATTAATACTTCTTTTTAAGTCAAATATCAAACAAAATACGTATGTAAGAAAAATCATTGGTTTGTATTAAACACATGTATTAAAATCAAATATAATAAAATTTGAAATAAATGATGTAACTTTTATATAGAAATATACATAAACATATACAAGTTTAAAGAAAAATGATGAGACCACTTTTCAAAATAACTTTATATATTACTGTAAAAATGAAAGCTACAAACGCTAACATAACAGTTTTATTATTTTATATAAAACAATATAACATATGTAACAGAACTGTTAAATCCCAAGACTTTGTAAACCACGTACGTATATATTTTATAAGAATCAATACTATAAATCACTACAAACCAATGTATATATACTTAGAAATTTTATGGCTAAAGTATATAATTACACGTATACACAGTTGTAAACTTACGCATAAACGAATAATATAAAATCATACGTATACTATTAAAATTTGTAAGTAAGCAGGATATAAACAATTGAATCTCAAATAAACAGTACTTTATCCCTATATATATTACTGCAAATGAAATACAGTAATCTATATAATACTTAAAACAACATATACTATCAACTTATATACTATTATAATACAAAACATGTACATATATATTCTTTGTCCCATATGAAATATATATATACAAACAAAAATCAGTTTAAAACATACAAAGAAAATATATCTTTGAACATAGAAAATTATATAATACTTTCATATAGATATGCCTTGTATTAATTGTAAACAGTTGAAAAAAAAAGAAAAAAAGCAAAATATATAGTTCTAACATATATATTACTCACCTGCTGCACTAGAAGAAGAGGAGGAGGAACAAAAGGTTGGAGATGGCATCGGGGAAGAAGGATGGTTTGCACGTCCTTCGGGTTGAAACAGGGGAAGAGGATGCAAAAGTTTTCAACAACATGAATTGGATCTGGGAAGATGAAAGCTTGATTATAAATATATACTTTATTTATTTGATAACGTGTAAGTACAGAAAAGGAACAGGTAAATAAATGATTCAAAGTGGAAAATGGAAGTGATAGACGCTATGATATCTAAAAATTTATTTCAAAGTAACGTATGCCACAGATCAGATCAAAAGAAAATTTTAATGGGAACGGTTGTCCATTGATTCAGCAAAGTGTTTAAGGCAATAAAAAAAAAGAACCGTTGCCAAATAAAGATAAGAAACGTATACCATAAATATAAAGCGATTTGAATAGTAACGGTCCCTCAGATTGAGCTGAATAATTAAAGCAATAAATTTTTGTTTGTTTGGACAGTACGTAATGAGTTTGGAAAGGCAAAGATATTAAAATGGAAAAAGGAATGGACAGAGAAATTTAAGCAAAGATAAAACGTATGCATGTTTTGTACATTCATACTTCCAAAATGGTATGACGTGGCAACGGTCGAATTTCAGTAAAAGATGAAATAAATGTGAGAAATGAAATAAATAGGAATGAACCGCATTTTTTCCAAAAGGAAACATATGCAACAAATCAGCAAATAAATAGAAACGTGTAGGGAGATGAGTGAAATAAATAGAAAATGTTAAAATATAAATAAATATAACATACATGAAAAGGACAACGGGACGATTTAGAAATTAATAAATGAGAAACGTATATCCTTATACGTTTTAGTTTCAAAAAGGATAGAAAATTTTATCAAAAGTTATAAAGAGTTAAAAGCATTGAAACGCGGTTTCCGCTGAAATTTATTTTATTCCCAACTGAGATGAGAGATAAAGGGAAAGATTTCAAACAAATGAATATATTCCAAATGAATGTAATATAAACGGTCATGGTGTGGTTCATCAGAAACTTTAATGCAATTTATAATTATGTGAGCTGTACGTTGATTTAAGGAAAAAAATAAAAGCAATTAATGGCTTGATTTAATAGTACATTTCAAATTTGAAAAGAAAAGAGAAGTAAGAGTTGAAATTTTGATTTCAATTAAATGATCGCGTGAATGAGCAAATAGCAATTAGCAAATAGCAGAAAGAGATAATGGAACATATGGTAGAAAAGGAATAAATGAAATGTGAACGGATAGAATGCAAATTGAAACGACAGAGAATTAAACATAAGGTGGAAATGTGTGGCAACGTTCACCCATAGATTTAGCTAAAACCTTTAAAAGAAATTTAATATGGTATGAGTTTTACGGTTTCAAATTTGAAAAGTAGATAAATCCAAGTCGCATATTTCAGCACCGATGACGCACGTTTTTATTGTTTCCGTCGCGTATCGGATCTCAAAATACAGAAATAAATATATCGTAGTGATCAGTACAACGAGACGATCAAAATGGTATATAGATATTGGTGGTACGATTGAATTATAAAAATTCGAATTTTCACTAGTAGAAAAAAATGCAGTAAAAACGCAGAAAATAAGATCGACGGAGCTATAGAAGTCCAAATTTGGGAAAACGAAAAATGGCGTCTCAGTCAGAAGACGATTTAGAATTTTCCTATGTAAAAATATTCAGGTCTTGAAAATAAATTTATTCTCACCAATTATTAACTGATTTGAATTTAATAGAATTATATAATAAATAACCTTCATATGATTAATTGAAAATTTACCATTTGCTATATTTAATTATATGTAAACCAAATATTAAAACTTTATTTCAAAATATTATTATTAAAATTTCTCAAAATCCAAATTAAATATGTTATAAAACCAATTAAAAATTAATAAAATTTTATGGGTCGTTACAGATTTAGATGGCATTAAATCCAACATATGCACAATGGATTCTAATGCATAGTCTCCTAATAGAAAGAGGCAACTCAGCTCCACTCATCATCGATAGAACCGTATCTGTTAAGGTCTAATTCCTTCCTTTCGATACACCTTGTGTTATAGAGCATATGGCGCAGTGACCTGAAAGATAACCCTATTATCTTTCAAATATGGTAGGAGTTCATGTCCAACATATTCACCCTCTCAATCTAATCGAAGAATTTTTATTTTATGGTTTGTTCGATTTTCTACTTTATTCTTATACTTAATGAACTTTTCATAGATGTTAGACTTATACTGTGTAAGATAAACATAACCAGATCTATAATAAATGTAACATCCCATATTTTTTAGTGTCATAATATAAAGATTTAGTTAAAAATGAGAATATATTAAATGATAGTTAAGTGAACTTAACTAAAGGAACTATTCAAAGGAAAATTAATTTAATTATAATTCGACCATAATAAAAGAAATATAAAAAAATGTTATAATAAAGGTATTAGGGAATTAATAAGACTAATCAAGAAAGAGGCTTTAGCCTAAGACCAAATTATTGGTCCTTACATCCCCTAACCATACCATTCTCTCCTTATTTTTTTTTCTTCATTTCAAAACAAAAGGAAAGAACAGTCTAGGCTGACCATTGCTAAGGAATAGAGAAAGAAAGGAAAACAACTACAACAAATATCAAGCTTTCATTTTCAAGAAAAGAGATTTTAATCCAAGTTTTCAAGTTTAGGTGAGTGACACTTACTTTGTTCTCTTCCAAACCCATTTAGGTTCTGATTATATGCATTTTTTTTTTACTCTTTGCAGGTTTATGCACATGTTTTAATGATAACAGAATGATTTCGTACATATTCGAGAATCGAATGATATCGAATTTGACACATTTCATAGTAAAACATGAATTAAACCTTCTCCAAATGCTTTGAAATATTTGTATGATGTTTATAATATTAAAACTAAGAGGGTTTTAATTTCGGATGAATAAATAATTTATTATGAATTTTCTAAGGGAAAATGAGCAACTTTGTTGTAAATTAATGTTTAGAAATATTAAAACTAATATTTTGATCGAAAATTTATATAGGAGGTAAACAAAGATGTTTAAAATTTTGGAATTTTCGCCATTATTTTTTGAATTGTTATGGATCAAAAGGAAAGAAAAAAAGGCCTTAATTTATAAAGTAATTAAGGAAAGTGATTAATTAAGGCATGATTAAAGGAAGCAAATCCTGCTATCTTTAGCAAATTTTGAACAAAATAAAGTAACCAATGAACAAATGACAAATGTTAAGAACCACTCAAAAAGCAGTTACTTTATTAAGCAAAATATTAGTTTTCCACTTAATTACAAATTTTCCATTTTATATTAGCAATATCATTTAGGTTATATATGCAATAGCCCTAAATTGATACATGTGATAGCTTTAAATTGAAATAGACAATAGCTTTAAATTGAAACACATGATAAGTTCAAGTTTAAACTTGTGATAGCTTTTAAGTTGAAATGCAATTGCTTCTAAGTTCGAAGTGCAACAACACTTAAGTTTATAGTAATAGCCTTAGAATTGTGATGCCTTAGAAGTGCATAGCCAAAAAGTGCGATAACCCTACAAGTTGGACAATTATATGTGCGATAGCTTATACTTGCAATAGTTTTGGCACTGTAAAAGAACCACCATTAAATATGTTATAGCTATTGAATGAGACATGTAATAACTATTAAAGTTACATATGCGATAAATATTGAATGGGAGATATGGTAACTATTGATAAGATATTCGAAAGCTATTAAAGTTGAAAGTGTTATAGCCAATTTTGACATGCAATAACTAAGTGCACAATAACTAATGTTAATAAATTCATTAATTAAATACAATAAATTTGGGTAGCGTCTTGGAAGATGGTTTCCATAATGTTTAACTTGAACTTTAGAAAGATGAAATTATGAAGATGAATTATAAGTTAAAATGCAATAACTTATGTGAAAAATGAGAAATTGATCTAAGGTTAGGGAAGTTAAGAAATGATAAGTTGTATTATTTAAATTGAAAAGATAAAAAAGCATTATATAAAGAATTAAGCGATCTTAATTTAAACTTAATATGGGGGATGTGTAAAGCAAACGAGGAAACTAGCAATTTTAAAATGTTACGTTAATAAAGGAGAAAGGTTTAAACCCAAAGGGGCTGCCTATGATGTAAACACAACATTATTCTTGGAAGCGATAACATAGGCCTCCATGGTAACCTAATTGTCTATTCATGACAATATACGAGAACGTTAGTGTATGGTCTGAATGGCAACCCAATGTCTAAATATGACATTGTATTCAAAAGCATTATGTAAGACCTAAGTGACAACCCAATATTTAAATATGACATTGTATTCGGAAGCGTTGGTGTAAGGCATTAGTGGTAACCCAAATTCTAAATATGACAATGTATTCGGGTGCGTTGGTATAAGGTCTCAATGGCAACCTAAATGTCTAATCTTGACATTATATGGAAGCGATAGTATAAGGCCTGGGTGGCAACCTAAAATGTGAAAACTCAACATTAATATGGAGTATCAAAGTAAGGCCTTAAAGGCAACACAGTGGAAATGAATAGATACCTATTCACAATGTAATAGTAAGTGCACGACACACTTATGGATGAAAGAATGATTTGTGATTATGATTCATATTATGATGTTCGATATGTCTGTTATGATCAATTTGACTATGTTGGAATATTGAAGAGAAAACTTATTCTGCTAGGTGCATGGCCTCACTTTGTATTGTATTAAGGTACATTGTAACTCATACCGGACTTTATATATGCCACATGTTTTAATTATTTCCCATAAGTTCACGGTTGCTTGTTCAAATAGGTTGGTATAGGATGAATAAAAACTTCAAAGATGATGCAGGAAGCTTAGTAGATAATAAATGTTGCCTTTAAGATTCCACCATTGTAAGACCCGGGTCTATATCTGTTTAGGTGTTCATGACGGTGTCATAATATGTCGAAAATGACACTATTATGTATGTTTTTATTATATTTAACCCTTGAGTAGGCACATTTTGGAATATGTACATGTAATAAAAAATTATGTAATGGAAACCTATTTTAGTTTCTCCGTTTACTTGATGATGTTGGAAAAAAACTTAATCTCATTTTGTGACTTGAAAATGATTCCGGTGATGACTAAAATATCATTGACGTTCATTTTGAGTCTCAAATGAGGAATGTTAAAATAATCATCAATAGAAATAATAAAATACAAGGAATTATCTTTGGCGGCTATAGGCATTGGACCATATACATCAGTATGTATAAGGCCCAACGGTTCACTGATTCTCTCATTGCTCCCATCAAATGGGTGCTTCATCCTTTTACCTTTATAACAAGACTCGCAAGTATCAAATGATTAAATAAAATAAGAGAGATAACTTTGGTTTCTCAAACTTTTCAGTCATTTTGCACTTATATAACCTAGTATACAGTGCCAAAGATAACTGTCAGTAACATTTAACATGGAGGTATTTTCCATAACAAACACATGGTTACAATTCAGAACATAAATGGCATTACTTAATATACCAAAAGAATCAAGTCTTCCATCAAACGTAGTGTTCATAACACTCTTATTACAAAGAAAACTATATCTGGCCTTAGCTAATTGAGACGTAGAAATTATTCCGCAAATAAAGTTCGGTACAAAATAGCAATTGTTCAAAATTAAAACGTTTCCACTAGGCAAATGCAAATAATGATCTCTAACTAATGTAGCATCTACTATAGAACCATTTGCAACCTGAAGACTCGTCTTGCCTTTTGCTAAGGGCCATATGCTTCTAAGTCCCTACAACGAATTACATATGTGAGTCGCATATTGTGACGACCGTCCATAACTCCCGCACCAAAACAAGGAAATAGTGCGCTGAAAGTGTGCCAGGCCATCATGGACGATTATCAGGGTAAGGTAAAACAATAAACTCTATCGTATTACTCACAGCGCATGGATAAAATACAATAGAAAAGTATACTTAGTGAAGCTCCACAGAACGGAGTCATACAAACTCATAATAGTTTTATACAATCATCTGAATAGTCAATACATCAAGCCTCACTACATAACACTCAGAGTATCAAACAAACAGCGGAACATCCAGTACATATAGTAAGAAAACAATATGCAAAAGCCTCCAGCTCGTCTTCGTCATCAACAGCGTTGGTAGCCAAGAACAGCACCTGTCACCTGCTACCTAGTCTGCCCACCCCAACATGGATGAACAGCCCAAGGTAATAAGAGTTGAACATAAAACCTTGAGTCAGACAACAGTCAGTGAGCAGTAAATCAACTATCAAACATACCAAAAGAGCATAAAGGGTAAAAGGAATAGGAACTCAACCATCCCACTCAACCTCTTTCTACAGTGATAGCCCCCAGACACACTAAGCAGAAGTAAACATAGCAATTCAGACATTTAAAGCAAAGTAAATATCACTCAAGTCAAGGTCGGTGTTTTCCAAATGCAAACCCCCAAGGCCTAAACCAAGATCAGATAAGCACCCTGAAAACATCGCTCTTGACCCAAATGACGATACAACCAAACATCCAAACATCCATGACTCTGGCTATTACTGTTATCATTGCCTTGAATTCACCGTTAGTTGAATGACCACCTGTCAAGGGCTAATGGTAACCCCGGTTCTAGACATAGCTCCGCACGTCATCGTGACCCGTGCCTAGGACTATCGCATCTGCCCAGAGTACTAGCACGTCATCGTGACCCATGCTTGGAACGTCATCGTGACCCGTCCCAACGTACTCTTGCTTTGAGCATGCTAGAACCTTCAACAACGATAAAATCTCAGCCTTCTAGTCATCCTCCTTGACGACTATTTCCCATACTAGCTCAAGCGCCTCTCAAGCTAACATTATCCACAAACTCGAACCGCATCACCGAGTTATCAACATGCTTGGGATGATCCCGTCTGGATTAAACCAAGGCTTTCACACATCATGTTTTGCTTCACCGCATCATAGCAAAGTATCATCTCAACATCATGGTTTGCCCCATCGCATCATGGCAAAGCCCCATCTCAACATCATCATCCAATCTATCCATATGAGCTTCAACATCCGCTTCATATGCCACAAGCAGCTTTCCTTATTCAATAGCCTTTCCATTTAGCTTTTGAATCATCTTCGACCAACTTGTCCAAATCAAGTTATCAATCAACTAATCAACTAATCAATCAAATCAAACATTAATCCAAGTAATCAATCATTCAAACAAGATCTAAATAAACAATTATAACAATAATGGCAATTTCATAAATAAAGAGCCCAAATCTAACATGCATTCTAACAAGCATGAATTATGAACAATATCTCTACAACTTGATGAATAAACTTGCATAAGTGAACATGTAGTAAAATAGATGTCAAATCATCATGAGCAATAGATCTACATGCAGACTTAAGAAAAATGCACGAAATCACTCTCTTTAGCACATAAACAAACCACCGATCCAATATACTCCTTTGGGTCCGTGTGAGAGATAACTACCACTCACCGAATCACCTAAACACCTCAAAAACAACCAACTCCAGATCTGGACAGCAAAGAATCAAGCTTGATCCTCCAAAGCTCCGCTTCAAACGATGAAATCTCTCTTCAATGGATGAAGATCTTCAACTTTGGCTCTTGGATCTTCGATTTGATCTTCAATTTAGATAGAAGGAATCACTAGATTAGAGTGGAGAAAAGAAGTGAAGAAGTGTTGTAGTCGAGCTCTCAAAATGGCAGCACTTCGTCGCTTCAAAATCCGGTGCCAAAAAGTGAACCAAACCCCTCTATTTATAGGCTGGAAATCCTTAGGTCGCCGCCCCCTTAGGTCGTCCACGACCTAACTCTTAAGTCGTTCGCGACTTAGCGACATAAGCCTCCACGCGACCTATCACTCAACACAACTGCGCGACCTAACGACATGGCCGACCTAACACTCATGCGACCTAGCGACTTAACTAGTATGCGACTTAGCAAATGCCGCGACCTAACCAAACCCAGGCCACACGACTTAACTATGTAACGACCTAACACTGCAACGACCTAACGAGTACGCCTTCACGCGACCTAACAGGTATACATCCTAACGACCTAACATATCCACCAGATATAGGTTGCTCACGACCTAACTACACCATAGGTCGCTCACGACCTATCTTATCTCCTTAAGTCGCTCGAGCGACCTAACTTTCTTAAGCTGTTCTATACTATAGGTCGCTTCTATTTTAAGTCGCTAAACACCTTAAATCGCTGCAACTCTTAGGTCGTTAACATCCTATAGGTTGCTAATTCCTTGACCCGCTAACCACCTTAAGTCGGCCAGTTCCTATAAGTCGTTAACTCGGTTCAATACCTTAACTCGTTAACTTCTATAGGTCGAAACTTCTATAACTCGGCAACTTCCTTAAGTCGGTCAATTCCTTAGGTCGGTCCACACCTTAACTCACTCACCTCTTAGGTCGATCACCCCTATGAGTCGGTCCAACCCACTAACTCGTCCCATCTTAAGTCGCTCACACGAGCTAACTTCCACACGACCTAAGCTAACTTCCACACGACCTAATGACAATTATTCTACGATTTATCGACACGTAAAATACGGGTCGTTACATTCTCTCCCCCTTAGGAATTTCGCCCCCGAAATTCCAAACAAACAAGAGCAACCAAAACTATTCCGCATGCCTACTATCCATAGCAACCAATAAACCATGCATCCAATTACTAGCCTAGCATGCAGAATTCTAAGACTAGAACAAGATACAAATTCATGAGATGTCACGACACCTTAGGGCCATACTTCGAAGAGTTCAGGATGAGCTGCCTTCATCCTCTCTTCCTCCTCCCATATACAGTCGTTAACATCATCACTCCATTGTACCTTGAGCAACTTGACTACCTTCCTCCTAAGCTGTTTCGTGTCGGTTCCCACAACACGAAGTGGCTTACGAGGTCTTCTAATAACTGGATCAACTTCTAAATCTTCACAGCTATCAGCAGAAACCACCGTATTCGAGTCGTGCACATACTTCCGTAGATAAGATACATGAAAAACATTGTGCACACCCGCCATCTTTTCTGGTAACTCCAATTTATAGGCGAGCTTTCCAATTCGCTCGATGATCGGGAATGGTCCAACAAATCTCGGAGTCAATTTTCCTTTCTTCCCGAATCGAATAACATTCTTCAGTGGAGAAATCTTCACAAAAACCATATCACCTATGTCGAATTCCAAATCCTTACGACGCTTATCGGCATAACTTTTCTAACGATCTTGGGCTGCCTTCATTCGTCGCCGAATGATCTCTATACAATCCGTAGTCTGTCGAATCATTTCTGGCCCAAGTATCAACTTTTCTCCAGTTTCCAACCAACATGTCGGAGAGTTACACGGTCTTCCATACAGTGCTTCATACGGTGCCATACCAATACTAGACTGATAACTGTTATTATACGCAAATTCCACCAAATGAAGATGATCTTCCCATGATCCTCCGAAATCCAAAACACATGCTCTGAGGAGATCTTCCAAAACTCGGTTGACTCTCTCGGTCTGACCATCTATTTGAGGGTGATAAGCTGTACTCAAACACAACTCGGTTCCCAAAACTTCCTGGAAGCTCTTCCAGAATCCACTAGTGAACAATGGATCTCGATCGCTCACTATACTCTTCGGAATACCATGGAATCGAACTATCCACTTAACATAAAGCTCAGCCAACTTCGATGCAGTCCTAGTTGATCGAACAGGAATGAATCTTGCACTCTTAGTCAAACGATCTACAATGACCCAAATCCCTTTATTTCCTGCCCTGGTTCTAGGTAGACCATCGATAAAATCCATCGATATCTGCTCCCACTTCCATGTAGGAACCTCTAATGGTTGAAGCAATCCACTTGGCTTCTTCTGTTCGGCTTTTACCAACTAGCAATTCATACATTTGGAAATAAAATTTCCAACATCCTTCTTCATACCTTCCCAGTAGTAAGTCCTTTTCATATCCCGATACATCTTATTTCCACCTGGATGAATTGTCAACTTCGAGTGATGACTTTCCCTCAAAACTTCATCTCTCAATCCATCTATATCGGGAACAACTAGTCGTCCTTGTTTCCGAAGCCAACCCTCTCGATCGACTTCGAATCCTTTATCCTTTTCTAGATTCAATCCAGATTCCAAATCGTGGATAATCTTGACAAGCTTATCGTCTCGCTTTTGGCTCTCGCCAATTCTTTCCACAAGAGTAGGTCTTATTGATAAGTTTGCCAACATCTCAGGTTCCAATTCACATCTGGGCCTGAAGTCAAATCCAGCCAAATACTCAAGGCTCTTCCATTCTGAAAACATGACTCCCAATCCTACATGTCTTCGACTTAACGCATCTGCCACTGCGTTACCTTTTCCCGGAGTATAGGCTATACCAAAATCATATGATGCTAAAAACTCTAGCCATCGTTGCTGCCGAAGATTCAAATCCTTTTGGGAGAAAAGATACTTCAATGACTTATGATCCGTAAACAACTCGAATCGAACTCCCAATAGATAGTGTCTCCACATCTTCAAAGCAAATACAATCGCCGCTAACTCCAAATCATGAGTCCGATAATTCCTTTCATGCGGCTTCAGTTGTCGACTTGCATATGCAACAACCTTATCCCTTTGCATTAGCACTGCTCCAAGTCCAGTACCACATGCATCGGTGTAAACCAACATCTCATCATTCCCACTCGGAATAGTCAAAATAGGAGCACTTGTCAATTACTCTTTCAGGATTCCGAAAGCTTGCTCACACTTAGCATCCCATCCGAACACTTGGTTCTTTTTCGTCAATTCTGTTAACGGTGCAGCTATCTTGGAAAAGTCTTTGATAAATCGACGATAATATCCTGCTAATCCAAGAAAACTTCTCACATCAGATGCATTCTTAGGTCTAACCCAATTCTGGATTGCTACCACCTTAGCGGGATCAACCGCTATTCCATTTCCAGAGATAACATGGCCTAAGAACCTCACTTCACTCTTCCAGAAGTGACACTTCGAAAACTTAGCCTTTAGC
Source organism: Allium cepa (assembly GCA_030765085.1). Lineage (NCBI taxonomy): Eukaryota > Viridiplantae > Streptophyta > Magnoliopsida > Asparagales > Amaryllidaceae > Allium > Allium cepa. The sequence continues at coordinate 111,029,829 of CM060928.1, read as the reverse complement.
TGATGTTTCCGCAAGATTTCCAAAGCAATACGCAAGTGCGTCTTGTGCTCTTCTTCGGTTCTGGAATAAATCAGAATATCATCCACGAACACAAGTACAAACTTATTCAACTGATCTCTGAACACTCTATTCATAAGATCCACAAAATATGCTGGTGCATTGGTCAACCCAAACGGCATTACCAGCCACTCATAAAAACCGGATGGTGTCCTGAAAGCAGTCTTCGGCACACTATCCTTAGCCACTCTCAACTGGTGAAATCCCATTGCCAAATCCATTTGAGAAAACACCTTAGCTTCGTGAAGCTGATCAAACAAGTCATCTATTCTCGGCAACGGATACTTGTTCTTCTTAGTCACTTTATTCAGCTCACGATAATCCACACACAACCTCAACGATCCATCCGCTTTGGTTGCGAACACAACTGGTGCACCCCATTCGGACACGCTACGTCGAATGAATCCTTTCCGTGAAAGGTCATCAACTTGCACCTTCAACTCTTGCTGCTCCCTAGGCGCCATCCGCCTAAGAGGCATCACAACAGGTCTGGCTCCCTCAACTAGATCGATACGAAACTCGATCTCTCTATGCGGCGGTAACCCTTTGACCTCGTCAAAGACATCCTCAAATCCATTCACAATAGGCACCGATGACAGTCCATCCCGTGGAACAACCAGCGAATACATGAAGCTCATGAAGACGCCTTCTTCATGCTTACATCGTATCACAACCTTTCACCCCTCCACATTCTCGACTGTCACCTCCAACCTCTCACAATCAACCCTTGCCGCATATTTCCTAAGCCAGTCCATACCCAAAATAATTCTGAACCCCGCAAAGTTCAGAACAAAACAATCACAAACAAAAGAGCAATCATGACTCAATACAACTAGACCACGGCATACCATACATAAACAAGACGAACCCCCAACTGGATTAGTCACAACCAATGGTCTATCAACAATATCCGGTTCCAAACCCAACCGGCCTACCAGTTCACTACAAACAAAGGAATGCGACGCTCCAGTATCAAACAACACTCTAACTGGAACACCACAAATGGAAAGGGTACCTTGAACCACCACGCTCTTCCCTTTCTCATCTACAGTAGGAGCTTTCGAAGATGATGGCATAGCCCCCAAAGCATAAGCTTGCACAATCTGCTTATCCTTCCTCGGTTCCGGACAATTCCTCTTAATATGCCCCAGCTTGTCACAGTTGTGGCACTTCACCGGCACCTTCGGATTCTTGCAATCCCTGGAGAGATGACCCTTTTGCCGACAGTTGTAGCAGATCACTTCGCCCTTCGTCTTCTTCTGGCCATCCTTACCCTTCTGCTGCTGCTGCTTCCTCTTCTTGTTTCCATTTTGTTCCTTGGTCACAGCAACAACAGATCCTTCCTTAGGAAATAGATTCTCGTGCCTGAGAGCTTTCTCTACAAGCTTCTCAAATGGATCGTCCAGATGATCCACCAACTGTCTCCGAAGATAAGTGTCCAAGCCTGTCACAAACTTCTCATTCTTCTGATAGGGAGAATCAATATACGACCGAGCATACTTGGACAAAGCTTCAAACTCAGAAACATACTCAAGTACTGGTCTCCCATCTTGCTTGAGCTCCACAAACTTCTTAAACAAAACAGATTTCTGAGCTGTAGAAATGAACTTAGCTTCAAATCTAGCTTGGAAATGCTCCCAAGTAATCTCTTCCTCTGGAGTATCAATGGTGATAGAATTCCACCAATCCGAAGCTCTCCCTTGAAGCTGTCTTGATGCAAGCTTCCTCTTAGTTGCATCCTCAATTCCCAAATCACCAAAAATCCTTCTACAAGCATCTATCCATCTTTGGACTTCAATGGTTGATTCTGTCCCCAAGAAAACCTTTCCTCCAAGAGAAGTATAGTCTTTGCACAACTTAGCAAAATCCACTGGTTTTGGAGCTTGAACTTGAACTCCAACATCTACTGATGACCCCGAGGTTGGTATCCTTCTCATGATCGAAGTAATCATAGCTTCGAACATAGAAGCATAATCAGTAGCTCCCCCAACAGCACGGCTTTCCCTAGCAGCTTGTCTCTCACTTCGACTCATCCTTAATATCTACAAAAAGGAATGATTTAGAACACCTTGAGAAACAACTACATAAGGAGTTCAAATCCTTCTAAACTACTATATTATATATAGTAATCATCCATCAAAATACAATTACGTCTCTCTTACGTAGTTACGTCAGCGAGCGTTGGCTAAAATCGATTAACCAAAGCTCTGATATCAAATGTGACGACCTCCCATGACTCCCGCACCAAAACAAGGAAATAGTGCGCTGAAAGTGTGCCAGGCCGTCATGGACGATTATCAGGGTAAGGTAAAACAATAAACTCTATCGTATTACTCACAGCGCATGGATAAAATACAATAGAAAAGTATACATAGTGAAGCTCCACAGAACGGAGTCATACAAACTCATAATAGTTTTATACAATCATCTGAATAGTCAATACATCAAGCCTCACTACATAACACTCAGAGTATCAAACAAACAACGGAACATCCAGTACATCTAGTAAGAAAACAATATGCAAAAGCCTCCAGCTCGTCTTCGTCATCAACAGCGTTGGTAGCCAAGAACAGCACCTGTCACCTGCTACCTAGTCTGCCCATTCCAACATGGATGAACAGCCCAAGGTAATAAGAGTTGAACATAAAACCTTGAGTCAGACAACAATCTTAGTGAGCAGTAAATCAACTATCAAACATACCAAAAGAGTATAAAGGGTAAAAGGAATAGGAACTCAACCATCCCACTCCACCTATTTCTACAGTGATAGCCCCCAGACACACTAAGCAGAAGTAAACATAGCAATTCAGACATTTAAAGCAAAGTAAATATCACTCAAGTCAAGGTCGGTGTTTTCCAAATGCAAACCCCCAAGGCCTAAACCAAGATCAGATAAGCACCCTGAAAACATCGCTCTTGACCCAAATGACGATACAACCAAACATCCAAACATCCATGACTCTGGCTATCACTGTTATCATTGCCTTGAATTCACCGTTAGTTGAATGACACCTGTCAAGGGCTAATGGTAACCCCGGTTCTAGACATAGCTCCGCACGTCATCGTGACCCGTGCCTAGGACTATCGCATCTGCCCAGAGTACTAGCACGTCATCGTGACCCGTGCTTGGAACGTCATCGTGACCCGTCCCAACGTACTCTTGCTTTGAGCATGCTAGAACCTTCAACAACGATAAAATCTCAGCCTTATAGTCATCCTCCTTGACGACTATTTCCCATACTAGCTCAAGCGCCTCTCAAGCTAACCATTATCCACAAACTCGGACCGCATCACCGAGTTATCAACATGCTTGGGATGATCCCGTCTGGATTAAACCAAGGCTTTCACACATCATGCTTTGCTTCACCGCATCATAGCAAAGTCTCATCCCAACATCATGGTTTGCCCCATCGCATCATGGCAAAGTCCCATCTCAACATCATCATCCAATCTATCCATATGAGCTTCAACATCCGCTTCATATGCCACAAGAAGCTTTCCTTATTCAAGAGCCTTTCCACTTAGCTTTTGAATCATCTTCGACCAACTTGTCCAAATCAAGTTATCAATCAACTAATCAATCAAATCAAACATTAATCCAAGTAATCAATCATTCAAACAAGATCTAAATAAACAATTATAACAATAATGGCAATTTCGTAAATAAAGAGCCCAAATCTAACATGCATTCTAACAAGCATGAATTATGAACAATATCTCTACAACTTGATGAATAAACTTGCATAAGTGAACATGTAGTAAAATAGATGTCAAATCATCATGAGCAATAGATCTACATGCAGACTTAAGAAAAATGCACGAAATCACTCTCTTTAGCACATAAACAAACCACCGATCCAATATACTCCTTTGGGTCCGTGTGAGAGATAACTACCACTCACCGAATCACCTAAACACCTCAAAAACAACCAACTCCAGATCTGGACAGCAAAGAATCAAGCTTGATCCTCCAAAGCTCCGCTTCAAACGATGAAATCTCTCTTCAATGGATGAAGATCTTCAACTTTGGCTCTTGGATCTTCGATTTGATCTTCAATTTAGATAGAAGGAATCACTAGATTAGAGTGGAGAAAAGAAGTGAAGAAGTGTTGTAGTCGAGCTCTCAAAATGGCAGCACTTCGTCGCTTCAAAATCCGGTGCCAAAAAGTGAACCAAACCCCTCTATTTATAGGCTGGAAATCCTTAGGTCGCCGCCCCCTTAGGTCGTCCACGACCTAACTCTTAAGTCGTTCGCGACTTAGCGACATAAGCCTCCACGCGACCTATCACTCAACACAACTGCGCGACCTAACGACATGGCCGACCTAACACTCATGCGACCTAGCGACTTAACTAGTATGCGACTTAGCAAATGCCGCAACCTAACCAAACCCAGGCCACACGACTTAACTATGTAACGACCTAACACTGCAACGACCTAACGAGTACGCCTTCACGCGACCTAACAGGTATACATCCTAACGACCTAACATATCCACCAGATATAGGTTGCTCACGACCTAACTACACCATAGGTCGCTCACGACCTATCTTATCTCCTTAAGTCGCTCGAGCGACCTAACTTTCTTAAGCTGTTCTATACTATAGGTCGCTTCTATTTTAAGTCGCTAAACACCTTAAATCGCTGCAACTCTTAGGTCGTTAACATCCTATAGGTTGCTAATTCCTTGACCCGCTAACCACCTTAAGTCGGCCAGTTCCTATAAGTCGTTAACTCGGTTCAATACCTTAACTCGTTAACTTCTATAGGTCGAAACTTCCTTAAGTCGGTCAATTCCTTAGGTCGGTCCACACCTTAACTCTCTCACCTCTTAGGTCGGTCACCCCTATGAGTCGGTCCAACCCACTAACTCGTCCCATCTTAAGTCGCTCACACGAGCTAACTTCCACACGATCTAAGCTAACTTCCACACGACCTAATGACAATTATTCTACGATTTATCGACACGTAAAATAAGGGTCGTTACACATATCCATTATCTTTGTTATCCCGCTTTTTGGCAAAGCCGTGATACCAAGAGATTGGCCAAAAACAAAGGGCAGTTCGTCTCAGAGATTGGTTGCACTTCTCTTCGCTATGGATATCGATGAATTTTGTCCGAGCCCGGATCGGGCCGCAATTGATAGGGCATGACAAGAAAGACCATAGAAGCCAACATTTCAAATTTCAAGTCAATCCGAGGTCGTACGCTCAAGTTATGATGGATTCAAGTTGAGAAGGTGCACATTGCTCGGTTCGAACCCATCATGTTCGAACCCATCATATTCGAACCCATCGTGTTCGAAACCATTGTGTTCGAAACCATCTATTTCGAACCCATCATATTCGAACCCATAGGAAGAGGCGACATTCGAATCCATCACAAATTCGAGTCCTTCCTATGCTTCGAATCCACCACAGCTTCGAATCCATTAATAGCTTCGAACCCATCACAACCTCGACTCCATCGCTCACCTTCGAATCCATCCATCATCTTCGACTCCATCACTCACCTTCGACTCCATCGACTTCGACAACTTCGAATCCACTCCATCGATTCGAAGACGACCTTCGAATCCAACAAAGCGGCTAAGCTAGCACGAACATGAATCGGCTCGAAGACAGGCGCGTCCCAATCGATTCGAAGTATTCGCTTCGGCCATGCATCGATTCGAACGAATCGATTCCATCGATTCGAACCAAACAGCATGCCGAACACCCAATTTCGAACCGATCATAACTCCCAATCTACTGATCCAAATCCCATGAAATTTTTACAGAAGTTTGTCTACATGATGAAGAACGTCCACGCCAAGTTTCATCGCAATTGGACAATTTTTTGATCGATTCGAAGTTCACTTCGAATCGATCCCAAACTGGGCACGCACTTCAAGAACGTGGGCCCCCCGTCACGTGCCAAGCAGCCTCTCCATGATTTAGACGGGATTTTGGCCTTCCACACCTATAAATAGAGCCCCTGGTCATTCAGAGAAGAGGTCGGAGAATTTGGAGAGAAAGAGTACGCCTAAACGCTGCCAGAATCACTCCATACCACCATCTTGGCTGCTGATTTCGAATTTAAGTCTGTTGTCTGTTGTAATTTGCTTCAAAACACTTGTAACCTTCAAGTATTAAGCAATAAAATGATCAAACTTCATAGTGGACGTAGACGCATCGCCGAACCACTCTAATTTCTTGTCTTCTATGCAATTTACTTTTCTATAACTTGGAGTTTTTGTTAGATAATTTTCATTTCCAATTTAAGTTCTTCACTTATTATCTCTTCAAAGACTTCCGAAGGGTGTTGCCCAATTTTGGTGTAAACATTTTGGTGCTTTCACTGAGAACAACCCAGTTTTTCTCCCGTTCCTTGGATCTACTTTCGATATCGGATTGCATAAATCAAAGGAGAAGATCCAGATCTATGGTTCAGCGGTTCCTTCTATTCTATTCAGATTGCCCCAGATCTAAGAGGAACCATATTCATCATGAAGTTCGTATCCATATTTTCGAATCCAGAAAAAATGATGAATTTCGTACCCATATTTTCGTATCCATGAAAAAATGATGGTTTACGTACCCATATTTTCGAACCCAGAAAATATGGTGAATTTCGTATCCATATGTTCGAATCCATGAAAATATGATCATTTTCGAACCCATGTTTTCGAATCCAGAAAATATGCGGTTCTCCGTAGCCATATGTTCGAATCCATGAAAATATGATCATTTTCGAACCCATATTTTCGAATCCAGAAAATGTGGTGAATTTCGTATCCATAACTTCGAATCCAGGAAATGTGGCGAATTTCGTATCCGTAGCTTCGAATCCAGAAATGTGGTGAACTTCGTATCCATCAGGAGCGCTACTTCGTATCCATCAGGAGTGCTACTTCGTATCCATCACGGAGCGCTACTTCGTATCCATCCATCTGCCTCCAATTCGAATCGATACTCCCAGGTACTTCGTATCCATCCATCTGCCTCCATTTCCCATCGATACGCACATGCAGTTCGTATCCATCTATCTGCCTTTAATTCGATCCATCATTTAAGCGCTCGAATCATCGATGCGAACGAACATTTCGTATCCATCATTAAAAAAAAAAAATCGGGTACGATTCAAATTTCCTAAAAAGAGGCTAAAAATTTTTTTTTCGGGGGGAAACCCCCCCGAACCCTAGCCGCAGCGCAGAGCACCCGCATAGTTAATCCAAACCTCAACTTAAATAAAGGAACATTCAGATCGTTCCATGACTGGACGGGAAGTAGGACATTACAATAGCAATTTTCGAGTTGCAATCAAGGAATGGGTATTGAAGTACTATTCAACTGGTGCTCCCAAAGGCTGGAGAACCTAGCTAATATGCCAAGAACTAGAGTTGATTAATGTATCATGCTTCTAAAGTGGACTGCAACTTCCTCCAATTGACCAGCTTTTAAAACTCCTAAACTGACAATTATGGTGCGATGGCTAGTATTACGACTACCCTGCCTTGTCTACTCTACCAACTCAAAACATAGTTGTTCACCACTGAACCATCTTCATATGCCCGCATCTTAATCATTCCACGTCCATATGACTAAAAGCATGACATACAACTCTAAGAGGACTTCCTAACTATCTTATGCGAACCTCCTTCATGGTGAAAATTAGAAATAATCACCAATCTGTGAGCCCATATTAATCTACTCCCCATCCAATCCACATTACCAACCACTCGAACATTAGGCAGTCGGGCATACATCATTCACCAGTATCACAAGACCCCATAACCATAAAATGGACTTGATAATGTTGATTCGAGTATCGTTCCCAGTCAGGGCCTATTCATTGAGACCATCCGACATGTAGAATTTCCAACTAAAATTCAGCATGCCGACTATGTCCGTGTACTATAGAAATACAACCTCCGATACTACCTCATGAAGTGAGAATGGCACATGGATTCTACAAAAAGTAATAAATGTCGTCAACGCGTTGTATCCCCTATTCCTCAAAGAAGACTGTCAATCGTAGTTAGGCATACCATTTCTACTTCTCATATTGCTAAAGGGAATAAAGAAGCTGGCAGCCAACGAATTGATAAAAATCCACAGCCCGTTGCTGCCAACACTTATAAATGAAATCAGCACAAAAGCTTATTTCCAGACTTTGATAAGAGAACTGGTGGATAGCCGCCGACGCCAACACCTACATGTCCACGCCAATATTGAGTTGATGAAGGATCAATGTTGCAAGATAAGATGGAAACCTATTCCATACTCTAAATGAGGAAGCTCCTCTTCTTTGGATGGCTACCATGGATGCCAACGCCATAAGGCTGCTCCGGAAAGGATAGCTCTAACAATATTTTCGAGCCCCATGAAACGAAGGGCCGGAAAACCTCGACCCCTATCAATCAAGAACTTTGATCAAACTGAACCATTCACGTTAGACTTCCAACTGTGAATGGTTGGACCGAAGTGCAATAGCGAGCATACTACGCCGCTTCACACATCAATGAGATTTTATCCGATCTCTTTTGAATTATTTCTATTTCAATTTCGTTTATGTTACGAAATATGACCGACTTGAATTAAAATACTTGCAAATGATGCAGGTAACCGGGTACTGAAGGATGGGTGCAAAACGACCTCCGTGGACTATGATCAAACCATTGAGGTATCATCATGACGAGCATGATTCAACCACTCGTCGGCTCGTACATGCACCTAACTTCGTGGCATGGCATTAAAGCGGGAGAGACTGATAAAGTCGGGACTCCAGTGCAAAATAGATGCAACCGACCATTTACCCATCCGCCTATCCAATTTAATCAAGAGGTCTGAAAAAGATTTGGAGTTATATGTCCCAACACTGCACTCTCCATCTCATACTTCAAGCTTGCCAAAATACTTATGCTTCCTCGGATGCCCAATAAAATTTGAATCACACCGAGAGTCGATGTGACATGGCCATCTATGCATCCAATCCTACATTAGAACTTGGGATGATTTGAGGACATGTGTTTAAAGTGGATATGATTTGACCATTCACTCCCCAGTTTGCATCAATGATTCGACAAAACAATCATGCCATAAACCGACTTTATCAGGGCCAACCCTCAATTTATAGTCATCAACAGCCGACTGCTTGCTCACTAATCATCATGAGCCATCATTCCAACTCTCTTCCTCAACTCGACTGGAAGAGCGCAAAGCGTAAAGTGGACATGGCTCGACCGTCTACTCTCTAACTCTTGCCCCCACCTTAAGGGAAAATACACAACTCAAAGTGGATGTAGCTCAGCCATCCTCTCCTCTGCTCGAGCTCAAAGCTTGCCAGAACAATAATCTTACTCCTTAGGTTTGGCAGAAGCGGGATCCAAATGGACTCGGATGTGATTCATCCGTCCATAAACTAAGTCTCATCCTTCGTTGATAGCAGATAAGTGGAAAGTAATCGAGATCCCACCGATCATTTTGCTAACCAAAACCCACATCTCGGGGGCAAGCCATGGCATCAATGGCCGAACTGGACCAACACACGACAGTCCTGCAATCAACTCTAGGTTCCCAGAGTGCAAACCAGAGTATAAACACTAACTCCACTTTCCCAGAGTGCGAATTGGAGTATAAACATCAAATTCATCGCTCCCAGAGTGTGAACGCACTCCAACTTCCCAGAGCGCGAATTGGAGTATAAACATCCAATAAATCGTTCCCAGAGTGCGAACGGACTCCAACTTCCCAGAGTGTGAATTGGAGTATAAACATCCAATAAATCGTTCCCAGAGTATGAACGACTCCAAATTCCCAGAGTGCGAATTGGAGTATAAACATCAAATCCATCGTTCCCAGAGTGTGAACGAATTCCTAAAAAGCCCAAATAGGTGTGACTGACCATCTGTTGGCTAGCTCCAAGTTCCCAAAGCATGAATTGGAGTATAAACATATTACAGGTTCTTGGAGCGCGAACCGAAGCATCCGTGCTAACTCCAAGTTCCCAAAGCATGAATTGGAGTATAAACATAAATTACAGGTTCCCGAAGCGCGAACCGAAGCATCGTGCTAACTCCAAGTTCCCAAAGCATGAATTGGAGTATAAACATCAATTCCAGGTTCCCGGAGTACGAACCAAAATGCGAATGCTAACTCTAGATTCCCAAAGCGCGAAATGGAGTATAAACATCAATTCCAGGTTCCCGGAGTACGAAACGAAACGTCAATGCTAGCTCCAAGTTCCTAGAGCGTGAATTGGAGGATAAACATCAATTCGGGGTTCCCGGAGTGCGAACCCAAGACATACATGCTAACTCCAAATTCCCAGAGCGTGAAGTGGAGTATAAACATCAATTCCAGATTCCCAGAGCGTGAACCAAAATATACATGCCAACTCCAGATTCCCAGAGTGCGAACTGGAGTATAAACATCAACCAACTCCAGTCCTCAAAGCTAGAATTGGAATATAAATATCAGTAGGGATGCGATTCGGCTGTCCATCTATCAACTCTGATCCCGCCGCAAGTCCTGTAGACAAAAGGTGGATGTGATTCAACCATCCACTTTCCTATCTTCCCCTGACACGGGGGCATACTTATCATTAAAAATTGAATGCTCCGACCATCTAGCATAAAGCGGGAATGACACGACGGTTCACGCATCAACACTTATCCCCGGCATGGGACCTATAACATAATCTTATAGGGATGCACTCCAACCGAACAAGACAGAATTTCTTCCATGATTCGACAGGGAGATGCAGATTAGAAAAACGGACCTAGATGAACATCTTATTCTAAATGGATGTGATTACCCATCCTACCACAAATGAGCGTGACATGTCCATTCATCTGCTAACTCTAGCTAATGATCTAGCGGGTTGTGCATGCAACGTGGCCGGATATGACCCAACCATCCGCCAGTTAGCTCCTTTCTCCAAATCAGAAGGAGGAACATCAAATTAAAGTTGTCGCAATGTGACCGACTACACTTCGACTTTCGCCATTGACTAGCGCCAGAGGAATTAATCGAGGAAAATGTGGTCCGACCATTTTCTATTTTCTGCTGAAAGTCTTAGTCCCCAGAGTGTAGACATGGATGTAAATATCAAATAGGTGTGACTAATGGCCCTTCAACTAACTCTCATCTCCGGAGTACGACTACGAGCGTAGACAAATGAATGAATGTGATCCGACCATTCATTCACCAACTCCGACCAAAAGTCGACGGGAGGAATATAAACTCGCTACAGGAGCAATTAGACTGTCCACAAACTAACTCTACGACTGTGGGCAGAATAACAAATCATTGAAAAGAAGAGAAAGGTGACTCGCTACATCGCTAGCTTAGCGTCCTTTACGACTTAAGGCAACGACTGCAAGGAGGCCTTAATTCTAACCAATTAGAATGATGCTTGAGGTTACGAGAAGCCAATTATACCGTACCGCCAGATCGACGGGCAATATCGATCTGCACATTTCATATCAAACCAATGGATCGATAGGCAATGAGGTTCGTACATTCTGCATTGTATCACTAAATCGACGGCCAATATCGATCCTCTTCGACTACAATTCGATGTGATACGAGCGCCCATCGAATACCTTCGACCACCAGAGCATGGATAGAACCACGAATGAGTGTGATTTGACCATTCATCCTCCGTCACCTTCCTTCGAACCGCCAGGAAGAGAAGGAGACGGGACGACCATGACCTGATTGCATTTATGCTGACTTTATCCCTAGATCTGACTGGAGAACGTAAACCGAAATGGACGTGGTTGATCGCCCGACTGCAAAAGAATGCAATACGACCATTCATTCTTTGACTCTTACCACGATCCGACTAAACGAGATATTCACAATGAGTGCAAGCTAACTATCCACGCACCGATTCTTACCCTCGATTCGACAAGGGAGGCATCAATCCTACATTGGATCTTACTGGACGATTCACTCTTCAGTTTTTGCCCAGAGTATGACGACATAAGAAGCAAAGTGAATGTCGATGAGGCAACGAAGTATTCTACCTAGAGGAATGAACTAGGACAGAATGCAAGGTAAGGCATAACTCACCTTTCCATTGATTAACTCGATCCTATGGTTCAATGGGACAGAATGCAAAATTGAAGCGAACATTATCTACCTTGTTACTTATCAAGATATTCCCCCGACTTGGGGGCATGCACGAGAAATAAGAGGAATATAATTTGATCCTTTATCAAACAACTCTAGCTCTTACAGCTTGGACTACAGTATAAATACAGCAGAAGCTAGGCTTAATCAGTCGCACAATACATCCATTAACCCAAGACTGGGGGCATGAGTATGATCATCCAAGAACTGGATACGACTACTCAATCCTATAGCTCGTGCCTAGTATTCGTAACAACTTTAAGTTACGACCGAAAGGATGATTAGAGATAGAATCATCAGATCGACGCCCGGACTTATGGGCAACTGATCATCATTCTTACCCTTCCGATGAGCAATGGATCGCGAGTACATTGAATGGAAAACGCATTGCGTGGAAACACATGTAGACTCAAACTCATAGTTGGAGCCAGCTATGCTGTAGCACGAGATACAAGGCTAAACTCTACTAAGCCTTTGATTCAACATGCCTATAAGGCTAATCACTTACCATTGCAAACAAGCACATGAAGTGCCTACAACCCGTCACGAGTATTGTAGATCAGATCACAACTCCATGCAACGATGATGCAAGAGTCAACTACACTGCTCCAGATGAATTTGATATGTCCACTTGGACTGAATCATATGTATATATGAACTCTCACCAACCATTGAGAACCCTGCATTAAATGTTAACCCGATGCATGTCTCGGTGAAAAAAAAAAAAAACGAAGCGACGTGGATTTAGGAAGATCTGCTGCACTTAAGGAGGAGGCGAATCTACTCAAAACCAATAGGTTTATCCGCGGTGTCCTCTACCCAAAATGAGTATTCATTCCTTTGCTTGTGCGAGAAACAAAAGGAGAGTAGTGAACGTACGCCGACTACTCAGATTTGCACAAGGCATGGCAAAGCATAGCTTTCCACATCTAATGATCAACCAACTAATAGACTCAACCATCATACATGAATTACTCTCATCCATGGACGCAAACTCCAGATACAATCAGATACCGAAACATATCCCAGACTAGGAATACAACTGTTTCATTACTGATGCGAGCCTATAGTGCTATGCTGCATTCCTTGGATTCAAACTTTGGAATGCTTATGCTACTTACCAAAGGACGATTAACAAATCATTCAAAAATCAGATCGGCCGATCAATGAGAGTATATGTAGTTAACATGCTTGTGAGATCACGACCATCAAGCGACCGCATCGATCACTTGACAAAGATATTCAGTGCTATCCAACAACCGCAGAATGAAATTTAATCCTTTGAAAGGCTCTTTTCGGCGTTGTATAAAATGAATTCTCGGGTTTCGTCATCAATTCCCGTGGGATTGAGGCTAATGTCAGAAAATGCTGAAGATTAGAGTCATCCGTATATGGAGGAAACTAAGCAGCTCTGATAGATCGCTCAGAGAGGCCTCCCATTTTGCCCAAGATCTTGGATCGTGAAGATCTACACTTCAATTGGGTCATGTCAACACACGCCATAAGCATCGCAATACTATGTGAAGATAAACTAATCCAAAGACTAATATGCAATGAAAGCTGGCTATTGACAAGCTTACCCTGTTAATGTTTGTACCGACCAACCGTTACGATGGGACCAATGGCAACCTTAAATGTCTGAAAGTTTACTCAAATGGAATAATAAAGCTAAGTATGAAGCCTTAGTCGCTAAGCTAAGACTTACAAAAAGAATAGGAATGGAAGCTTTACATATCTTATACGATTTCTTCTTAATGTGCCAAGTCAGGGAGGACTATCTGACTAGGGGGCAACGTCTTGCTCCTTATCTCAATTGTATCCTAGAGATACTAGCCGACTTCCAGTATTACGCCACTATCCCAATCGTTAGAGAACAAAACGAAAAGGCCGAATCATTGGCTGAGCTAGCCAACTCTGGGGATGCGCAACAAACAGACTTTATCCCAGTAGAGATATTTACTATTCCAAGCGCTGAAAGATGAAGATCGACTAGATTTTAGAGATGGATCCAAGAAAGGGGTCATGGGTGACTCCTATCAAAGGCTATCTACCGTGGGGAATTCTTCTTGAATAGATGAATGAGAGATGGCATATCCTCCGCAAGCAATCACTGCACGATTATGTCTGGATCGTTCAACTCCATCAACACAAAACATTACACTTGTATCCATCAATCCAAGATCCAATATTACATATCCATCGATACGAAGCATACATTCTAACATCCCAAATCGATCCAGGAGAGGATCGGTACAAAAGGAAGGACTTAAAACAACCATCGAACGTTGTTACAACTCAAATTTCACTTCGAATCCATTGCCTTCCTACCTTTACACGATCGAATCCATCCCAACTTTATCGGTGCGAGGAATCATCGATTCAAGGAAGCACTAAGCAAAGGCTGGATTAAAAAACCGTCGACTCGAAGACGATCGATCCGAACAGACGTGACTTCGAATCCATCAAAGGACGTCTATGAGAGCAAATGAATCGCTATGATTTGAAAAATTACTTGTCTACCTTGTATACCGATTCAGGAGAGGATCGATACAAGAGGATAATCATAGACAACCATAAAAACAATGCTTTGACTTGAATCTAAAATCGATTCAGGAGAGAATCGATACGAAATTCAATAGCGAACAAAACCGACATGACTCGTGAACGCACGACGTTAACAAGGGTCAAACTAGTATATGTGCATACCTATCGAACTAACATTTGATTTTAGACATTTACAGGGATCAAACAGTCATCCTGTTACAACTACAACAGCCAACGGCTAAGCGCTATTATACAGCAATCAATCATATCAAGGCAAGGTTGCAGTAATACAGCGTACGAGTCTCAACAAAAAGAGAGCAATGATTTTTCAGAAAGAAATGGCAGCTATTCAAAGCACGTCATGTTCCCACAAGACGTACTTTGGGGGGCAAAATGTTATCCCGCTTTTTGGCAAAGCCGTGATACCAAGAGATTGGCCAAAAACAAAGGGCAGTTCGTCTCAGAGATTGGTTGCACTTCTCTTCGCTATGGATATCGATGAATTTTGTCCGAGCCCGGATCGGGCCGCAATTGATAGGGCATGACAAGAAAGACCATAGAAGCCAGCATTTCAAATTTCAAGTCAATCCGAGGTCGTACGCTCAAGTTATGATGGATTCAAGTTGAGAAGGTGCACATTGCTCGGTTCGAACCCATCATGTTCGAACCCATCATATTCGAACCCATCGTGTTCGAAACCATTGTGTTCGAAACCATCTATTTCGAACCCATCATATTCGAACCCATAGGAAGAGGCGACATTCGAATCCATCTAAGGAACTCCCTACTTCGAATCCATCACAAATTCGAGTCCTTCCTATGCTTCGAATCCACCACAGCTTCGAATCCATTAATAGCTTCGAACCCATCACAACCTCGACTCCATCGCTCACCTTCGAATCCATCCATCATCTTCGACTCCATCACTCACCTTCGACTCCATCGACTTCGACAACTTCGAATCCACTCCATCGATTCGAAGACGACCTTCGAATCCAACAAAGCGGCTAAGCTAGCACGAACATGAATCGGCTCGAAGACAGGCGCGTCCCAATCGATTCGAAGTATTCGCTTCGGCCATGCATCGATTCGAACGAATCGATTCCATCGATTCGAACCAAACAGCATGCCGAACACCCAATTTCGAACCGATCATAACTCCCAATCTACTGATCCAAATCCCATGAAATTTTTACAGAAGTTTGTCTACATGATGAAGAACGTCCACGCCAAGTTTCATCGCAATTGGACAATTTTTTGATCGATTCGAAGTTTACTTCGAATCGATCCCAAACTGGGCACGCACTTCAAGAACGCGGGCCTGTGGGCCCCCCGTCACGTGCCAAGCAGCCTCTCCATGATTTAGACGGGATTTTGGCCTTCCACACCTATAAATAGAGCCCCTGGTCATTCAGAGAAGAGGTCGGAGAATTTGGAGAGAAAGAGTACGCCTAAACGCTGCCAGAATCACTCCATACCACCATCTTGGCTGCTGATTTCGAATTTAAGTCTGTTGTCTGTTGTAATTTGCTTCAAAACACTTGTAACCTTCAAGTATTAAGCAATAAAATAATCAAACTTCATAGTGGACGTAGGCGCATCGCCGAACCACTCTAATTTCTTGTCTTCTATGCAATTTACTTTTCTATAACTTGGAGTTTTTGTTAGATAATTTTCATTTCCAATTTAAGTTCTTCACTTATTATCTCTTCAAAGACTTCCGAAGGGTGTTGCCCAATTTTGGTGTAAACAATCTTAAACCTAAGAAGCATTATTAACTACAAACCAATTTTGAATCTTAAACGTACATTAAGAGCCAAGGAATCAGATTTATTCTTCTCCTTTAGCATTTTAAGGTCATCGAGATAATTTCTTCTCTACTGGCCCTTCCTATGATAGTGGTGACACCCACCCTTCTCATTAAAGGCACCACCTTTCCCCTTCTTGCCCCTCTTTCTCTTCTTCAAACCTTTCGAAGGTGTGGCTTTAACCTTAACGGCGAATACTACCCACGATCCTTCACAAAGGAGCTCTCAACGGTCCTTAATGTATTAAAAAGCTATATGGGAAACGGTGTAGTATAAATTATACTAGTTTGAATGGATCTTAAGGCTACTTTAACACTAGAGGCGAGAGGGGTGAATAGTGTTTTATAACTTATATGAAACTTTTCTAAATTAGTTTAAGATTTATATTCAAAATACAGATAATCAACACAGATATATATTATTAGAAGTCATAGATAAGTAGTGAAAATAAAGTAAAAGAAAGAAAGATGGCACTATGAGTTTTATACTAGTTCAGATTAACCAATCTAATATCCAACCCTGTACAATGTATGTATATATTTCTTTTCATCGCCTACTTTAATCAGGTAGTAAGCAAACTAGAATATAACCTTGATTTCAAGGCAACAAGACACACCCTCCTAACTTTCCGAACCGAAGTAGACTCTCTTGATTTAATCAAATAACAAGATCGCCCACTTGATCTAAACGGGCAACAAGCACACTCATTTGATCTAAAATTGCAACAAGCACACCCACTTGATTTAAATGGGCAACAAGCACACCGACATAAATAATAGTAGAGAGTTGTTGATTCCAAATACAAACAATTGTGCTTTGGATATAAACTATCATATATCCCTTTGATAGCTCTTTGATCTTTGAATTGATGAGAGAATACTTTTAAATAAGTGAGTATATTGTAGAGAACTAGTAGAGAGTTGTTGATTCCAAATACAAACAGTTGTACTTTGGATATAGAATATCATTGATGTGTACGTAAATCTGCATATTTTTACTTCCATATTTAGTCTACTTTTATATTAAATAAATGCCATAATTGGATGTTTTTACATGTTTAAAACCAAATTTCAAAAATGCTTCAAGTCATCATTCATGCATCTACACGAGGTAAAATGGTAATTGTGTATATGATTTAATTTGAGAAAAAATTCACTTGCACATTTTGTTTTTATTTATAAGAATTTGGATGGAAAATGGAAGAGGCTTCATGTACGCATGCATGCGCAAAGGTTGGAAGACAAAGGAATGAAGAAATAAAACAATTCATGAAATCATGGAGGACCCCACCTACCCATTAACCATAAACCAAAATTAAGAGCTAATGCACATGTAAGTGGGGATTAAAGTCACCATGCACATTTAATCGAAGATTAAGATCATGTTATTGATTACTTGGAAGTTACATTTATTAAAGGGCAATTTGGGTAGCTCCATAAATTCTGGATTAGGTTTTAGGCATGTATAAATATCCCTCTTATGTTTATGTAATGAAGTTTTTATCTTCTTATTATATTATGCAAGTTTTAGCCACAAAACCAATGAGAAATCAAATGGCTTCCTAAGCCTCGTTTTCTTTTTTCTCGTTGCTTTCATTTTATTTTCATGCTCATTTTTATGCTCTCTTTCCTTTTATGTTATTAGCTTAGCTTTAATTTATGCAAGTAGTTTAGCTTTCTTTTTACTTTAATTAGCTTGCACTTACTTTTGTTTGTTTTATGTTAAAATTTGCATGTGTTGAAACGATAACACAGGTGAGAAGCTAAACCTCTTCAATTTAGGGATAATGAAGCTCTCTTAAAATTATGTAAATTCAACATATTCTACAATTTATGATCTCTTTTATGCTTCATAAAAAGTTGGATTTTGATGTAAGTTTATAAAGGGAATTTGATAGTCTATGTCGTAATCACAAATGGATTATGCTTAATCCAACATAAAAACAATTTACATCATCATCTAGCTAAATGATTTTGGTCATGAAATTAAAGGAGAAACAAAATTTGATGATCTATATTACCAAACAAAATAGTAAATAGATCGTAATTAAATTAGCTTTTGCTTTGACTTCATGTTCATTTTCATGATATTTAACAAGTGATTTTATTTGTTGTATTATAGTTGATGGTTTAAGTTATATGTTAATTAATAACATAATTAGACCATACTTATGATAAATACATCATTAATTCTACTTAGATCAAAACATAGAGATTATAGATTGTTTTTGTGTTGATTTATGTAAAAATATATGAGAGTGGATTTGCCTCTAAATTGTCATTTGATCTAATAGTGTATTTCACTTTTGCTCTAGCTTAAATTTTGCTATTTTTCTTAGTTTAAAACAAACTTGCAAATTTGGTTTAATTTGATTGAGTAGAATTTAAATTAATCCAATTCGCTACGGATCGACTCGTACATGCCACGTACTAAAATTGTACGTCATGCGTCTGCGGTTATTTTTATTACAATATTTTCGATGATTTTCTAACGGATAGGAATCCCTGCCGTTAATCTATAAGATTTTGGCGCCGTTGCAAGGAATAGATTTGATTTTAGTTTTACAATTCGAATTTTTATTTGATTTTATTGTGTGTTGAATTGCTTATTAAAAAAAAATATGTTGTATGTTTGTATTATTTTTGCTTTCATTAGATTTGTTTGCTTGTTGTTTTCATATTTTGCATTTCTATTTAAAAACAACATTGCATTTCAAAACAAATTTTTTTATTTCATTTACAATTTATGTTTTGATTTTACAATTTTACATTTACATTTTCATTCTTCTACAACAACCATCATACAAACTTCATCTCCACTGCCTTAACTTCACTCTACCGCTACTCAACATCAATGTATACAGTCACCATTGCATTGCAACTTCCAAACTACCATTCCAAACAACTCAACATTCCAATTGACCTCAAAAAAACCCGACCATTACAATTTCAACCTGCCAACTACATTCAAACAATCCTCTGCCATCAACATCATTCACTTCTGTTACTACCCTTTACTACTAACCACTCATTCATTCATCACCCCCTATCAAATAACATACAACCACTGCAACTCACTTCAGCAAACATAGTTCAACTCCCCTCTGTTCAACTGCATACATTCTACTACATGCCGCTGTTACACATCTGTGCACCTCTGTGCACTTACATTCAACTATGTTACACCTCTGTGCACTTGCCTTCTCCCTGTCATCACTACCATAAACCTACCTTGTTGCTCATCTCCACATCCAACTCAACCACATGTCTATGTAGTTAATGCCCCGTTATTACCCGCTATAACCCTGTAATATCTCATAGCGGATTTCTATCGCACCGATTTTTTCATACAGCCCCAAAATATAGCATTTCCGCTATAAACCCCGCTATTTCCGCTACATCCCGTTATTCCCGCTATATTTTGTTATTTCCGCTATATCTTCTTTAGTAGAATGAATTAAAAAATTGCATTTATACATTATAAAAATTATGAAACTAATTTATTTGATTTAATTTTTAATATATTTTCAGAAATGAAAGTACTCTAATATTCTACTAAATTCAATTATGTCATATAACAGTATTACGTTTATTTAAAGTATATTCGCACATGTTTTTTGTTTAAAATCATTTATGTATTAATTATAATTCAATTGAATGATAATTTTTCATTTAATTACCATTTATGTATTTGTAAAAACATTAAGTACGAGTTTTATATGCTATTTTAGAGCTATCCGCTATATCCCGCTATATCCTCGTTGTATTCCCGCCATGACTTTTTGCACCTCCACCGCTTTGAATCCGCCGAGCGCTTTAACTGCACAGCCACATATCCAATACAACCATCCATCCATCATACTGCCTTCTTCCCCCCGCATACACATCAAAACTTCTGTGCAACTTCTACCATCTACCATCTAATAGAACTTCTGTGCAACTACAACTTCTACCACATCAAAACTGCATATCGCAGACCACCACCACCACACTGTCAACCTTCAACATTACTTCACCTCACTATCCACCAGCAACTCCACATTACAATCTCCTTTCCTCATACCCAAACCACTTCCGTTTCCCCATGAATTAACTGCAACCATCCCAGTACTACCATCAACCATACATCTCCTTTCCATTTGTTTTTCTCCATTGACCAACATTGCTTCAACTTATCACCTTTCAACCCTGCAACTATCAAACAAACCATCTTCTTCTCTCTGTCCTTAACAACCTCAACAAATACAGACTCTCATCCCTGTCACTACAGATCAAACCATTCACAACCTTCATCTCGCACAACTTCACTACCATACAACACACATACAACTTCCAAACCTATCAACATATCAACATACATCAACCACCTGATCAACGACATCACCATTGCACAAAAACTGCTACTACTCCTCCTTCATCTCCCATACGTTTTCTGTTATCACTGCACCTTCACACCATCCACATTTCCTCCAACAAAACTGCCCACATACACATCAACTTGTATCCTCATCCACTACTCAAACCACCACTTCATCAATTCCACAAACTATAATCAACAGCAAGTGCAACTCCACCACCTTCTACCCACTCATACACTACCTTCACCACAGTTCATTGACCAACCTGCACACTGCCACCACTCCATTGCCTTTGTCCTCTATCAACTGCTGCCTGCGACACCTCTCTGACCATCCCTTCAAACTTTAACCATCAACTCCACTGCCTTACACATACATACTTCTCTATGTATCCCCATACAACAACTGTGCACATAAACACCATCACCTCATAGCAGCTTCACTTCCATACTGCTCCTTTACCAAACAACTCACTTTGCCACCACTTCCAGTCCATCTCTACATCACCAAAGCCTGCAAACTTCCATTTTCCTTGAGTACTTCGCACATTAACCACATCAATCACCACTTCCACAAACCCAAACTAGAAGCTAAACCCACAATCTGAAACTCGACCTTCAATCACCTAATTCAACAAGCGCGACCTCCAGTCTCAAATTGCGACATCTCGACAATTTGAAATCAACCACCGGTCGCGACAATTTTGGAATCGTTTGGAATTTGAGTTGAAACCAGAATTGTTTTGAAGTTCGAATTTTGGAATTGGGAATTCGCGAGTTTTGGTGAATTGAGAATACGAAGCAGAAGCTTATGAAGGGTAGGTTTTGTTTTCTTAGTGGGCCGGGTTGATTCTCTTTTTATTATTTTTATTTATTTCCATTTTCTTTTATTAAGTTCATTTTCTTTTTATTCTTCCATCCTTCTTCATAAAAAAAATGAAAAAAGAGTTTTATTGGCTCTTAAATATTTAAGGTTCGTTTTATGTTGGTTTGTTTTGGCTTGTAAATATTTTCCTTTAAATTCCTTTTATCCATAAGAAAAAAAACGAGGAAGTTGTTTTTGATTTAGTCATATAAATATTCGTGTTCAATAATTTTACAGGTTATAATTTGCAGGAATTTAGAAGGAGAATGCTTGCTTGCTAATTTTTTTTTGCTTTGCTTGCTTTTCTAAAAAAAAATCACTGCTTTAAAATAAATTGCTAATAATTTTGGACGTTCTAGTATCGTGCTCTCATCTTTTGTTTTTATTTACTTTGCATTATTGATTATTTGCATTTGAAAATAAATGAAAAACAAAAATAAATCTCATTCGTAATTGCATTATTAAAATCATGTTTATTTTCTGTTTTGCATTCAGCTCATCTTATTTATTTTTTAAGGATAACACACAAATCCACATAAGCCGAGAGATTTCATCACTCCTTCCTTGGCCCATAAATTTCATATCATCGTAGAGTTTGACTAATAATAATGATTAGACTTTTGACTTAAGGGAGTCATGAGCTCACCTAGAGCTTAATCGTATCTTGCCAAGTTGTCTTTGAGCAATCTATCTTCTTGGTGTCTAGGCTGTGACATAGCAATAATCATTTATAAATATTATGGTGATTCGTAAATATTATAATGATTGTTTCCCTGAAGGTACTTAAACCTTCGATTGTATTGCTATGGTGATTCGTGGTACACCGATAACTCCTATCTACTACCTGGCTAAGAAATATTTTGTTAGATTAAGACAAGCGTGATTATACAATTTTGGGTTAGGAGCTACTAAGGATAGAAAATTTGTAATTAAGTCATTGCATTCATTTAGTTACATTAGTTCACGCACATTTAAAAAAAAAATCCAAAATTCAAAACTAAAAAGAAAAATTCTATTGGACTTCACTTGGTTCCTTTTTTTAAAAAAAATCCAATAAAAATCGTTTTAAATCTTTTCTTTTAAAAACAAAATTTCAAACAAAATCAAAATCCAAAAACAAGTTTTTTTTAGAAAAAACCCAATACATACATACATACTACATATATATATATATAATCTTTTTAAAAAAACTAAAAAACAAACAAAAATATATAAAAGAAAAAAGAATTTTTTTGTAAATCCAAAAAAAAAACAAAAAAAAAACTATCTTCCTTTTGAAAAATAAATCCTATTTTTCCTCCTTTAAAAAATATATATGTATAAACAAATTTACACTTCATTTCGCCATCTAAACCTTGCTTCTTTCTCTTAAATTCAATTCTCCCTTTCTATTCTCGAATTTTACTTGTGCATGAGTATTTGGACTCGTGACACAAGAACAAGACTCGTGATCCTTCTACGAATCGTTTAACTCGAACAAACGATACTCCAACCATGGTGAATAAGAATACCCCTCGAACTATTATGGATAGAATTTTTTTCGATAGAGTTTCTATCCCTTCTTGTATCACGCTACCTGCCCCAATAGGTAATCAGTTCAAAATTCAGTCAAACCATATTGCCATGCTTTCGAACTTTGGCAATTTTGAGTGGCCCATACATTTTCTTAATGAAATTCTAACAGGTTTGCCTAACCATTAAACTGCAACAACTTTGTGATAACAGAATCAAACTTCGATTAATCCCATTTGTGTCGAAAAATTGTTGTATAGCTTACCATCTAGCTCAATCAATATTATGAAGAATTTGTTAAAGCTTTCCTAAAAAAGTTCTACCCTTTGGAGAGAAAAAACTAAAATCCAAAACGAAATTGTAAATTTTCATCAATTTGGAGGTGAACCATTCGAAAAATGTTTTGAAAGAATTAAAGTGCTTTTGATAAAACATCCACACCATAACTTTAAAAAACGAACTCTTTTCCAAATCTTATATGATGGACTTGAAAATAGCTCAAGAACCATGCTTGAATCGATGTGCCAAGGCAAATTTCTTGCCAACATCACGACGATGCTTGGCAATTTCTTGAAAACCTAGCCTAAAAATAATCCCAATTGGAACGTTCTAATGAAAAATCAATTTACTCACTATCGAGCACACACTTGATAGGATCATTTTTGGCTTTGAAAGCTAAAATCGATGTAATGATTAATAAATTTGACAATGTTTTCTCATCCAATCAAATGAACCAAGCTTCCCAATCCATGTGTTATAAATGTAATGATCTAAATCATATAGCCGATCAGTGCCTTAATTCGATCGAACAACTCAATGATTTCAATAAGGTTAAGAATGAACCGTTTTCTCCAACATACAATCCTGGATGGAGAAATCATCCGAACTTTGCATGGAACTAGAATAATTCCAACACGAATTTGGTTCATTCCAATTTTCAAGTATTTCCGAATAATGCTTCGAATCCTCCCTTTGAACCCATCATCTTCAACAAAATTTTATAGGTTCATCTTAAAATCAACCGCAATAATTTTTTGCTTCCCAAGATGATAAACGATTGAGTTCACTTGAGAAAAGTCTTAAAACTTTGTTTAAAGCAACCACCCAAAGCTTCCATTCAAACAGTAATTTGCAAAATTTGTTAACCTTATACATGCAGAATATGAGTCAATCCATTGCTAAAATTGAAATGCAAATGAGTCAATTAGCCACGTCTATAAGTGAAAGTGAACGACGCAAATTCCCAAGTCATCTAGTTCGAAATCCTAGAAATCAAAACACGAATACGAATCAAGCCCATTTTGTTCAAGATAACAACGTACCAAATGAATGCTATCACGACTTTATGTTCTGGTAAACAAATTGATAATCAAGTCATTAATCCAAACGATTTATCGAAAACCCCTCTTGACACTTATAAAATAACAAACGATTCTGAACAAAACGTTGAGCCAAACATCGAATCAAATTCCAATCCAAATTCTTCTTCTACTCAAGTAGACCAACCTACTGACTATCGTGTTCCATTTCCACGTCGTCTTTGACCCAAGAAACACTCTGACCAAATGGAAAAGATGTTGAAAATTTTTAAACAAGTCAAAGTTAACATTCCCCTCCTTGATATCATTTAATAAGTATCGACTTACCCTAAGTTTTTCAAGGACTTGTGTAGGAAAAACGACACACTCATGTACCCAAGAAAGTCTTCTTAGCTGGCGAACTTAGCGAAGTCTTGTCCCAATCAATTTCCATCAAATACAAAGATCTTGGATGTCCGATGATCTTATGCATGATAAGAGACAAAACAATTAACAAATGCTTACTCGATTTGGATGCGAGTGTCAATTTGATTCCATATTCAGTTTACCAAAAACTTTGTTTCGGTGAACTAAAACCAATGAAAGCAACTCTTCAATTTGCCGATCGTTCGATAAAGAAACCCATGAGAGAAATCAAGGACATACCTATCAAAATCGGTCAATTCATATTTCCTATAGATTTCATTGTCCTTGAAACTCAAATCGTGAACAATCTAATGAGTCAAATTCCATTGATTTTAGGCCGATCTTTCTTGGTTACATCAAATGCTCTGATCAATTGTCGAAACGGTTCGATGAAAATTTCTTTTGAAAACATGACTTTTGATCTTAACATTTTCAATCTTGAAATTCAATCGAACAAACCATATGACCAAACGCTGGAAATTAGTTGCATTCAAGAAATTTTGATAACAAAATAGTCGACCTTAACAACGAACGCGAGACCGAATATGAACAACTATTTCAAGATGAGCCGAACGAAATGGAAATTGCGCTTCTGTTTGAACCCCTTACCATTAAATCAGAAATTCAACCGGATTCTTTAATTGAGAAACCCCTGAGGTTAGACCTTAAACCCCTTCTCGATCACCTTAAGTACGCATACTTAGATGACAACGAAACGTTTCCCATTTTAATCTCTTTAACTCTCTCTCTTTATCAAGAAACTTCCGTACTTTCAATTCTGTCGAAAAACAAAGAAGCAATTGGATGGTCGATCACCGATATAAAGGGAATTAGTCCCACTCTTGTTCAACACCATATCCATTTAATTGATGATGGCAAGCCTGATCGTGATGCACAACGAAGGCTTAACCCAAAAACGAAGGACGCGGTTCGAGATGAAATTCTTAAACCCTCGATAACGGAATCATATTCCAAATATCTGATAGTTCATAGGTTAGCATAATTCATATCGTGCCTAAAATTTTTGGACTTACCATTATCAAGAACAACTCTAACGATCTCATTTCCCTCTTCCTTTCATCGACTAAATGCTTGAATGTTTAGCCAGTCACGAATTCTATTGCTTTCTTGATGGTTATTCTGGCTATAACCAAATTCCAATCTCTCCCGAAGATCAATAGAAAACGACTTTCACGTGTCTCTTTGGCACTTTTGAGTATCGATGTATGCCATTTAGCTTTACAGTGCCCCTGTTTCATTTCAAAGATGCATGGTCAGCATCTTTTCTGACATGATTGAATGCTTTCTTGAAGTGTTTATGGACGATTTTTCTTTCTTTGGTTCTGAATGCTTACACCATCTTGAGTTGGTTCTTAAACGATGCAAGGACAAACACTTGGCGTTAAATTGGAAAAATGTCATTTTATTGACAAACATGGCATTGTCCTTAGGCATGTCATTTCACACAAAGGCATTGAGGTAGATAAGGCAAAAGTTGATGTAATTGTGAATCTACCCATTCTCAAATCTTTCAAGGACATTCGTTTATTCCTTCGACGCGCTGGTTTCTATTGACGCTTTGTGAAGAATTTAGGTAAAATTGCTCGACCTCTTACGACTCTTCTTGAAAAAGATATTCCATTTGATTTCAGTTCTAATTGTGTTCTGCTTTCGAACGTTTGAAAAACGAGCTCATTTCTGCTCCCATCATTCGCTCGCTTAATTGGGATCTTCCCTTCAAAATAATGTGTGATGCTTCAAACTTTGCAGTTAGTGTCGTCTTAGGACAACGCATCAACAACATTCTTCACGTTATCTACTTTGCTAGTATGACTCTAAATGATGCTCAACTCAATTATACAAGCACTAAAAAAGAGCTTCTAGCGGTAGTTTTTGCTCTCAAAAAATTCTTACCTTATTTGATTGGCTCACACAATACGGTTTACACTAACCATCCCACTCTTAGGTACCTTTTCTCTAAAAAGGATGCTAAGTCTCATTTGATCCGTTGGATCCTTCTACTCCAAGAATTTGACCTTATGATCAAAGAAAAAAGGATACGATAACGTCATTGTCGATCATTTGTCTAATCTTTCCAAATGCACCATCCTCTTTACCGATCAACGAGAACTTTCCCGATGAACAACTCATTTCTATTTCTGTCGATCCATGGTATGCGACTTAGTGAATTATCTAGTCACTAAGGGAATTCCTTCATTTTGTTTGAAACAAGATAAATATAAATTTCTTTCCCAAATCGATTACTTCTATTGGGATGATCCATACTTATCAAAATACTATTCCGACCAAATCATTCGACGTTGAATCCCAGATCGTGAAATCAAAAGTGTTCTTTCGTTTAGTCATGATCAAGCGTGCGATGGACATTTTGGTCCTCGAAAAACTGGTTAAAAAGTACTTCAATGTGGTTTTTATTAGCCTACGGTTTTTATATATGCATTTGAAGTTTGTAAAACTTACGATCGCTTCCAAATGTTAGGAAGAATCTCATGACGAAATATGATGTCTTTGAACCCCATTCTTACGATCAAAATCGTTGATGTTTGGGGTATTGACTTTATGGGACCATTCTCGAACTCTTTTGGAAATCAATACATTCTCCTTGCTTTCGATTACGTATCCAAATTTGTCAAAGCAGCTCGGTGTAAAACCAACAACAATAGAACTGTTGTGCAATTCCTTAAAGAAAACATTTTTTCGAGGTTCGTCAAACCTCGCACAATAATAAGCGATAACGGAACCCACTTTTGCAATCGACATTTGAAGAAAGATATCCATTCCATATCATCCTCAAACTTGTGGTAAAGTTAAAGTTTCAAATCGTCAAATAAAATAAATTTTGGAGAAAACCGTGAATAAAAAAAAGATTAGTCTCAGAAATTGACTGACATGCTTTGGCTTACAGTACCGTTTTTAAAACTAACCTTAGGATGTCTCCATTTCGTTTAGTTTACGGGAAAGTGTTTAATTTACCATTTGAAATCAAACATAAAGCATTGTGGGCAGTGAAGAACTTAAATTTTGATCTTGAAAATGCTGAAGAAAGCAGAAAATTGCAAATCAACGGATTAGAAGAGATTAGGGACAACACGTGTGAAAGAGAAATTTTTACAAAGAAAGAACAAAAATTTTTCATGAAAAGTTTGTCCTAAGAAAAACATTTTTGCCAAATCAAAAAGTTCTTTTGTATGACTCTAGACTTCGCTTATTCCCTGAGAAATTAAAATCTAGATGGACCGGACCATTTGTGGTACGAACTATTTTTTCACATGATGCCTTAGAAATACAAAACCTCAGGGATGGAACAATTTTCAAAGTAAATAGTCATCGTTTAAATCCCTACTTGGAATTGCCGAGTGACCAGTAAGAGATGTTAACCCTCTTTTGTAAATATGTACATATTTTTCCCCATGTCACTCATTATATCATGCATTGACTATGGGGACACAGTTAAAATTATGTGCGGGAGGAATCTCATCTTCATTTTTGTTTTTTCATGGTTTAATTTTTTATTTTCTTTCCAAAACTCAAAACTTATAAAAAAAATCCCAAAACAAATTTTATATTTAGCATATTGATTTACTTTTAGAGAAACACCAAGAGATAAGGATATTTTTTGGTTACTAAATTGAAATTTTCGAAAATTTATTTGTCTCAACAAAAATAAAAATAAAGTTTGATCACAAGTAACGATGGTTTAACTAGCATATAGGAAGGTTAATTGGTGTTAATTATGAAGTATATCCTAACTGAAAATCTTTGTTTAAAGGAGTGGTTGATTTAAAGTAAATGCAATAACATTTTTTATTTTCTAAGTTAAGTGGTGCTAAGATGATTTCGCAAAACTCTCTCTTCATAGAAAAAACATAAAAGGATAAAAAATGGTTTTTGTGAAAATAAGAAACACCTAGAGTCATGTGTTCACACGAAAGTGTGTACACTCGCTATGCTCTATACCCTCCTCACGTAAGCCCGAAAGGTAGTGCAAGATCGGTATACCCAGCCTCAGTTTATCTGAGCTAGGTGTATGTATATAAATTTTTAATAAAAATTACCACCTAGAGTCGTGTGCTCATACGCAAATGTCTAACGCCACATTTTGTATCCTTCTCACGTAAGCCAGAAAGGCAGTGCATGATTGGTATATCTAGCCTCAGCTTGTCTGATTTAGATATGTAAATAATAATAATGTCAATACTTTTCAAAATAGAGAGAACAAGCAATTGAAATCCATGCACTATTTTCACTTAGTTGATTCGACATGTCATTCAAAAGAAATAAAACTATCACTTTGAAAAACTTTGATAATCAACTAAGGATCCATTTCATAGTTACACTATGTAATCAACCGAAACAACTAGCCAAACTAGAGTCTAATTGTGATGTTAACTTAATTTT
Source organism: Allium cepa (assembly GCA_030765085.1). NCBI lineage: Eukaryota > Viridiplantae > Streptophyta > Magnoliopsida > Asparagales > Amaryllidaceae > Allium > Allium cepa. The sequence goes on along the minus strand of CM060928.1, from coordinate 111,000,423 downwards.
TATTGGATGTTTTGATGAGTAAAGGACTTAAACTTTTTGATAATGACCAGAACTTATATTTAACTTATTCATGTCAATTTAAAAGTAAATTCTTCGTTTGTAAATATTTTCAAAAACTTTCATTCATATCTTTGTAAATAAATCTTGCATTTAGGAATCTTTCATGTTGCATTTGGATTTTGTGGGTAGTATCCGCTAAAAACCCTCACGAGACAACACTCATCCTACTAGGGACACCTAGTGGTTTAACGGCTTATTGCATACGCTCAATGCAATCATGCTTCCTATGAAAATGGATTTATTTTAGTTTTAGTTTATTCGATGACGAATAAAAAGATAAGTATGGGGGTATTTGATGTGCACGTGAAAGTTCATATTTTTACCTCCATATTTAATCTACTTTTATTTTAAATAAATGTCATAATTGGGTGTTTTTACACGTTTAAAACCAATTTTCAAAAATGTTTTCAAGTCATCGTTCATGCATCTACATGGAGGTAAATGGTGATTATGTGTATGATTTAATTTGAGAAAATTCACTTGCACATTTTATTTTTATTTGTAGGAATTTGGATGGAAAATGTAAAAGGCTTTATGTATGTATGCATGCACAAAGGTTGGAAGATAAAGGAAGGTTGGAAGATAAAGAAACACGAAGAAATAAAAGAATTCATGAAATCATGGAGGTCCCTACCTATCCACTAACCATCAACCAAAATTAAGAGCTAATGCACATGTTAGTGGAGATTAAAGTCACATGCACATTTAATGGAGGATTAAGCTCAAGCTAATGGTTACTTGGAGGTTGGATTTTTTGAAGAGCAATTTGGGTAGCCCCTAACATATGGATTATAGTTTTAGGCATGTATAAATAACCCTCTTATGTTTATGTAATGAAGTTTTTATCTTCTTATCATATTATGCAAGTTGTAGCTACAAAACTAATTAGAAATAAAATTGCTTACTAAGCCTCTTCTTCTTTTTCCTCTTTGCTTTTATTTTGTTTTCATGCTCATTTTTATGCTCTCTTTCCTTTTATGTTATTATCTTAGCTTTAAGTTGTGCATGTGGTTTAGCTCTCTTTTTATTTTAATTAGCTTGCACTTTCTTTTGTTTGTTTTATGTTAAAATTTGTATGTGTTGAAATGATAACACAAATGAGAAGCTAAACCCCTTCAATTTAGGGATAATGAAGCTCACTTAAAATTATGTAAATTCAATATATTCTATAATTTATGATCTCTTTTATGCTTCATGAAAAGTTGGATTTTGATGTAAATTTATAAAGGGAGTTTGATAGCCTATGTTGTAATTACAAATGGGCTATGCATAATCCAATATAAACACAATTTACATCATCATCCAACTAAGTGATTTTGGACATGGAATTAAAGGAGAAAATTTTTGATGATCTATGTTACTAAAAAAATAGTAAATAGATCATACTTGAAATAGTTTTTGCTTTGACTTTATGTTCATTTTCATGACATTTAACAAGTGATTTTTTTTGTTGTATTATAGTTTGATGGCTTAAGTTACGTTAATTAATAACATGAATAGACCATACTTATGATAAATACATCACTAATTCTATTTAGATCAAAACTGAGAGATCACAGATTGTTTTCGTGTTGATTTATGTAAAAATATATGAGAGTGGATTTGCCTCTAAATTGTCATTGAATGTCATAGTTTATTTCACTTTTTGCTCTAGCTTAAATTTTGCTATTTTTCTTAGTTTAAAGTGAACTTGCAAATTTGGGTTAATTTGATTGAGTAGAATTTAAATTAATTCAATTCCCTATGGATCGACCCGTATTCGCCACATATTAAAATTGTACGCCGTGCGCTTGCGGTTATTTTTTGTGCGACTATTTTCTAACCAATAAGAATCTCCGCCGTTAATCAACAATCATATATTCCTTTGGTAGCAGTTTGATCTTTGAATTTATGAGAAAATACTTTCAAATCAATGAGTATATTGTAGAGAACGGATGCAATAAAGTAGAGGCTGAATTTGAAGAGTATAGAAATTGAATTTTATGAAATATATAATGAAAATTTAGAGTAAGAAGAATATAGATAAAGTATTTATTAAATGTCGTTTTTCAGTCCCTTTTATATAATGTTTGAAGGGATGTGTCTATTCACGAAGAGAATGCTATCAAAAATCATATCTATTAAAAATTTAAAAGGCACCTCTTCAGTGGTACATATGGCGATATACATATGTGGGTCTGTCGACATACCCTTGTAAATTTTGAAAAACGGAAACACTTTGAATGTGCCGCAAAATTCTGAACTCTTGTAAAATCATTCAAACATAGTTTTTTAATATATAAAACTTTTATAAAATATTTATGCAAATATATTTTAAAAGAAAATTAATATTTTGATAATAAAATAAATATTTTGATAAAAGAGCATTCGAAGAAATGAAAGTTGTTATTTAAGGACATTAACAAGTTAATCTAATGTCTAATTACTGTAAACTATTGTCTTGAACTCTTCGTGTCTTTTTCTTTATACTCACAAGTCTTTAAATATCTTGATTATATTTGAATCTTGATCTTTAGTCAATTTACTGATTAATCTTCAAACTTGATTATCATGTACTTGTATAATATCCTATAAAATATTCTATACAACTTAAAAAATCATTAGTACTTATATATATTTATGGTTGTTGTCAACAAAATCAATGTATGTGGTCTGAACACTCTCCCCTTTTTGATGACGAAAACTATGTAAATATATTTATTATAAAATACAATGTAACTCCCCTAAATTGATTAACTCCTCCTACTTTGAATTACTCCCCCTTAGTATATGCATATGTTATATTTTATATATTTCTCCTCCTCTAACATCGAGATAAATGGGCAAAGAAAAATAAAATCCCCTTAAAAATATGACATATTAAAATACGAAATATGATAATGTTTTTTTACGGAATCAAAATCAATATTAATTGCAAAATAATATTTCTAAGAAATAACCATATATATACAATTATAATTACATCTATTTCAACTATACATCACAATCCATACACATATTATACGATTATTTACATATAGAATATAACCATAATTAATTATACAGACTAAAACGTATGTAAAAATATATTATAAATAACAAATATAAATACAAATTAAAAACTAGATTTTATTGGGAACTTCATCCATCCTTTGAATCTAAAGATAAGATTGGGGTTGATAATGTCCCAATCTTAATTATCCACTTTTTCTTTAGTGTTCGAGCATTTTGGGATGTTGCTTTGAACTTCTTTGGGGAAACTAGAAATAAAACGTCAAAGAGAATTAAATTGTTTTTCCAGTACCTCAATTATTTGCATTTGACTCAACTCCAAGTGTCATTGATTGTGAAGAATGAAGCAAAGAGGATTCTTGAAAGATTGAAGAGTTTCTTCTAGATTTTCACTTGGTTTTTGTTTTGAAAAATTATTGTTTGAATTCACTTTTACGAAAAAAGTGTGCATAAAGGAATAAAATAGGAAGATGAATTGTTTTTTGAGTTTTTCTGAAGGAAAAATCATTTTGCATATGTGAAAAGTTGGATTTAACTAATCGGTCCAAAAGGTAACTAATTTATTTGAATTTCAAATTCTGGAAAAACCAGAGTAGGTTGACATACATGGGTAGGCTAGTATCGACATATGTACAGACATTTATAATTTTTTTTGCTTTAATTTTTGTTTATATTTTATGTTGTATTAGTTTTTGAGTCCAAAGAACAAAAAACATGTTTAACAGTAAAAATAAAATCTCTAAGCCAATTTCATTGTAAAATATAGAGATACATAATCATAATAAGAAATACTAGAAAATGACTTAAATAAAAACTTGAATACATAAGGATAGATAAGTAAATCTTGATTGATGATGAAGGTGAAGAATTTCCACCAAGATTTCTCATTATGTACCCATATTACTAGTCGACTTTGTTTAAGAGGCTAGTGAACTTCATACTAAAGGAGCGCTTAAGCTTCTTTTGATTATTAAGAAGATTCTTTTGATTCCTATGTATCCCCTTGTTTGAATAGCGAGATAGTTTGTCATAGCTTTCAAGAGATGTATCCATTTCCTTATCTTCTTGTTCTTCCTCCTTATATATTTCCATCTCTTTACTTTCTTCTTCTTGAAGAATTTCTTATTCCTTTTCTTCTGCTAATCTCTCTTCCTTTTTGGTAAGAGATTTGTAGGGTATAGGGTTCAAATTCTAAAGGAATGTTCATGAGAGAGAAAGGTTTGTTTCGACAAAAATTTTATGAGGCAAATGTTTTCACCACTTAATCAATACCAAAACAGTTTAAAATTTTAACGAGGCATGCATCATGACAAAGTGTTTTCATGTCTAAAAATTTTTTTTTGAACAAAGTCATCCAAGATCACTTGAGCCCAATTAATATCATATTTTCCAAAAATAGAAAAATGAGCTTTGAAAACTTTTTGTAATGATCTGCCTTCCTTGTACATAAAGACAAAACTTAATACATCCTCGATATTCGCATGCCAATCATTTAAGTGTTTGAAAGACATGCCATTTAGGACGAAAGAAAGAAAAGACGGAACAAAATCTCACAAAATGTGATGAGTAATATATAATATGAACAAGTCTATACAAAAGGAAATCATCTTTATTATACACAATATCATGATATATTAACCTGTCAGCATCCCGGACAGTTTTAACAATCCATCCTGACAATTTCTAATAAAAGTAGACAAAAAACAAAGCGACAAAATAGTGGAAGAATATAAGATACGTGAATTCATTTTAGAGAATCTACTTCGTCTCCTGAAAGCTCAAAGGATACAGCTAAATCTGGAAAATATGCTTGGGCTGACCTGAGCAATATAAAAAAACAACGCCGGGTCTGTCTAGTAAAACCATCATGAGAAACTCAAATCACAAGGAACTTTATTATAACATATAAACCCCTTTTAAAATCAAATGTATCTCGTAAAACCATGTCGTACATAAACACGGACGGATTTTTACCTTACGATAACCAAAACAATTTTATGTAAAATCCTCTGATATTATCATAATGTCTAGGTTTAAAATAAATATGGAATCATAGCCGAAATTGTTAAATTATTAAATTCCAGCATACTAGGCTCTATAATCAAAATGTAAAGGCACGTATTGGAGAATGGATTCCAACAATGACAAGGTATGAAACTATCTTCCATACATTACATCTCTAGGCAAAATATACCCGGGGTCAGACATAGAACTGGGTCCACCCCTGCCAACACAGAATTGGCCTACCCCTGAACTTGGATAGTGCCGAATATGTCATCACCCCGGTTGTTCCCAACCTTTACAAAGAGCTCTAATGCACAATCAAGTCCATAATAATCTAAAAAGGTGATGACACGCCCTAATGGGAGCGATCTACATAGTCGTGATGCATCTACCATGTTTTAGCCATTTCCTAGGTTTTGATGCTTGAGGAAATGTTGTTGCCTTCTTTAAGTGATCCTCACTTGGAATGCTAACACTTCCCTCCAGGCAGAAATGTAATGCCAACATTCATCCATACAAATTCATTTTGGATCTGAACAAAACCGAAGGCACTACCTCTTCTACATCCATTTTGGAATCATCCTTAGGATTGGTAGCAAATGGCCCTAACACTTCAAAGAGCTCCATCTTCGATCATCTTCAAGATTTATTTCATTCAAACAGTTTGAAGTGGTTTTCGGATAACATATCAATCTCAGTCTCTCCGAACCAACAACCAATAATTTTCGGTTGACTCATTCCTGGTTCTTTCAGAAGTAAGCAAACTATACCACAATCCTAAAGGGATCTCTGATATATCCCTCAAAGCTAGAGACATTTCATTTTGACGAGTTCTCTTGAGGGAACTCATTCCGTAGGAACACATAAAGCTCTTATTTACTTCCTAAGTCAAAACCAGCTAGGATTTGATAGTCGATTATTTAATTATCAAATATACAAACAACGACAATTCAGAGATTTAATTACCCATAGCAACACTAAGCCTCATTTAAATAAATATTCGTTTATTAAATCTCTTTTCAAAATTTTCATAAAAATGTTCATATACTTATCCCACCAGCATAAGTACATTCACAAAACATTTATGAAAATTTCTTGTTTCGAAATCGTATCAAAAGGATCAAATAAACATTATTCAAATTAGTGATAAGAACAAGCCTAAACACTATTCCTTCAGTGTAACATGAAACGAAAGCTCCACACCGCCATAATTGAGAAGGTATGTTAAGGGAAATCCAAATCCTAATTTTTTTATAAAATTTCTTATATAAATCCTTTTGATAAATCTCTTTCATTCTATGAAATCTCCTATACTTAAAATTCCAAATCCATTTATATAAGGCTTTATAAATCTCCTAGCCAGTTTATAAACCTCTTTTATAAATGTCAAACCAGTTATAAGCTCTTTAAAAATATCCAAACATCACTTATAATTTTTTTTTCCAAAATTCAAGTTCTCTTTCAAATTTGTAAAACTCCTTTTTATAAAATTTACTTTTTTAAAACAAAAACTTCTTTAATAAACTTTAATCAATAAAGTTCCTTTGACAAACAATCAATTTCTTAAAACTTATTTAAAAACAAGTTACTATTTAAACATTCTTCAATTGATTATCTTTAAACCACCTTAACTAAATAATGATTTTAAACAATCATTTAAAATGTATTAAATTATCTTCAAACATTTTTAATAACATAATTGTTGAATTATCCTTTAAATATCCTATTTAAAACGATGATAAACTTTAAACCATTCCAAAAGGGATAAAATTTAAATATTTGACTTCACAAGTTCAGAAAAAGGCTTAGCGTCCACAATAATTCACATTTAATTTGAGTTTAACTTTCCAACTTATGACATGGGTATTTACATAACAAGCAGGTATGTAAAAAGGATCAACTAATAACAACCAATCAACTTATAAGAAAATGTCCAAGTTACCATGATAGCAGATGCGGATTTTTTCTGCTAAACACATCTCTCGATTAATATAATGACAGAACGGGTCTTTATTCTGCCTAATAGATGTCAACATAATCTATTTGGTAAACTATGGTAGAACTATGATCTAATATTCCAAACGGATGTCAATATAACTCAATTAGCAGAACGATGTTTTATCTTCTAAATAGATGTCATTGAGTTTCATACTCAATTGGTGTTACTAAAGGGTAGTCGATAAAGAAATCCCTTAGTTTAGAAATACCCTTTAAAAGAGGGTTGCTTTGAAACAAAACCGATCTTAAATAAAGTAGTTAAAACTTTTAAATAATAATTATCCTTTAAATAAATAATTAAATAATATTTAATCTTTAAATAAATAATGAACCATAATTAATATATAATTATCATAATTTAAACTTTTAAATAATAATTAAATATCAATTATATTAATTAATTAATCTTCAATTAAAACTTAAGTAATAAATTAAACCTTTATTTAAAATAATTAAATCATAATTAAGTTTTAATCGTATCTTAACTTATACTTAGCTTGAGTGATGATTAATTAATATTTATATGCTTAATTAATATATAATTAAAAATAATTAAACATTTACTTAAAAATCAATTAAAAATTAACCTTATTCTTAACTGATAATTAATTAAAAATTAATCTTATACTTAACCCATAATTAGTTAAAAGTTTATCTTACTTAATAAAGATTAATTCAAATTAATCTCACCTAAAAAGATAATTAGTTAGTAACTAATCTTGACTTAGTTAAAATTAACAAACCTTGTATAATACTCAATTAATTATTAATTACCAAACTTCAATTAATTATTATTCTTAATTAACTTCCTCAAACATCATTATTAAGTTTACAAACATTTGTAAAATACTTTTAAATATAAAAGCTTAATTTTTTTCTTCAAAAAATGGACTTTTATCGAAATTGCATACATAACACTATCGCTATGGATACCACAACTAGAAAAATTGCTTCTTGGTTTCCATTTGGAAAACTTAATATTTGAAAGCTTACTAACTTTTCACAATATAAAATAAGTGTTTATATAAGAAAAACAAAGTTTGAAACTTTGAAAATAATTTTGTTTTTTAAAATAAAAACCATAGCTTTTCACACAAGGATGCTTCATGGCTAAACCATACAAAAGTGCTAGCTTTTCTTAGCATCCTTTTATATAATCATGTTTATAGCGTACACAAACATGTCACAACCACAACATAAATAAAGATCACAATTTTTAACCAATCGCCGCACTAAACTTCACTTTCAAGTCTAATTTCATTTTACATGCAAGCACATATTTTCCAAACCAAAAAAATATAAAAATCCATCAAAGCAACCAATATTTACATCAATACTAACAAAAAAATAAGGTCAAAACTTTTGAAAGAAATATGTAAGTTTTTACTAACCAAAATTAACCAAAACGAAGCAAACTTGGATTAGATCTTTGGAAAAGCCTTGGATCTTGCATTTTGAAAACCAAACTTGATTTTTAGCCAAATATGGACACACATATGCTTGGCCTAGGCATGATTGGGCTCGACCTAGGTGATGTAAGGGTATATGGGGTTTGTTTAGGAAGATGGAAGAGTTTAGAAATAAAGAGGATGAGTTTTTACATATTTTTTATAGGATAAAAAGTGGTAAAAATAAAATTTTAAATATTAAAAATAAGAAGAATCCATGAGAGAGTTTTAGAAAGCTTTGTATGTGGATATATTTACTCTAGAGTTCAAAACGTTTCCGACAACCGTTGGCTGACGAAAAGTTAAAAATTCGAAAAACGAATTCCGGTCAAATTTTCAATTTTTCTTCGAACTAATTTTTTTAACAAATTTGAAGAACTATTTCACCATAATTAATTATTATTTAAAAGAGATTTATTTTAATCATAAAACCTATTATTTGAATATTTAAAATTAATTAAATATTTGCAAATCAAAATAGTGAAATTTTGTGTTGTTATGCTCACTTTCCTAAAAGAATTTCGACCACGAAATTTTACCACAATCCTAACCCAGAAACACTTAACACTACTCATCAGTTCGTATGATGCACATATATAATCCATGCACGAAATTTGATTTGATCATTTTTTCTTCTGAACTGGTATTGCTTATTCGATACCCTAGTACAGACTCTGATCAGGCTTCTTAACTAGAAATCTCTATTGTCCTTGAATAGCTATATACTAAGATAGAAAACTTTGGTTCCGCAATACGTACCCTCACCATGTTTTCGCCGTCAAAAATTGAATGATAAATCCTTATTCAGAATGGTGTGAAACACCTCAAAGTTGTGTACTCAAATGTTGGATCGAGAATTATGTGAAAAAGAGGAAGGATCTACATACAACTTACATACTCTTCTAAAGGTACTTACTACCCAATTACTTTTTATCCTCCCTGAAATATTATGAAAACATTTCACAAAGATTTCAACTTAGGTTCGAACATTTAAAATGTTAAATTTATGTAGGAAACCTTTCATAAAATTATTTTAATTTATTAACTTGTATAATACCCTCTTACATCCAGGAGTATATACAAAACATCTGATTCTTTTAATTCTATTCAGACGTAGACCCAAAATAATGTTGGGTCTCAAAATTGAGTCGACCAATTCAACATCTTTATCCAATCGGTTTGGCAAGCAGCTAAGAAGAGTAGGATGCTGGTATCCGAACTCCATCCTAGAATCTACTTTTTCTTAAACACTTCTAAGGTAAATATGTTTATTAGCTGGCCCAATAACGTCAAAAAAACAATGTTTAATAAAACCAAGATTATTAAACCTTCTTATTTAATTAATTCAATCCAAAACTTAATTTTTTAATCCTTCTTTAATCAAAATACCTTATTATTTTGAAAACTTAGAAGCCAAATACCCAAATTTTATTTCAAAAATATTTTTGAAATTATACTTCATATTTAACCCTTAGAAACCATACATATAGCTTGAGTAACTCCGAAATGATATCAAGGAACTAAGTACTACCAAATAGTATCATCTTCCCCATTCCAAGAAGGATAATACTCAGGAGAAGTGTCTACCATCCAAACACATCCCCTATCCTTTTTAGTCACTTTCAAGTCACTTAAACTAGTTAATTGTAAAAATACTTTTTCTTTTCAAATCCCTTGTTGAAAGAATACTATGTATATATATTTCCAGATAAAAAGTTTAACAAAGTATTTATTACTAACTTGCTTCGATTTGTTCGGATTTGAATTCGTTTCGATTATACAATGAAAAGAGAATAATTTACTAAGTGCACTATCATATATGCCTAAGCAAAGATCCGATTATCACTTAGAAAGTTATTATGATCATAAAAAAACAGTCCGAGACTCATTTTTCGAACTATCCAAAAAAATCTTACTCTCAAATTTATTTTCGAAATATTTATACTTTAAAGTATATTTAGTAATACAATCATTACCTTTTTTCCAAAATCATTTGAAATCCATTTCAAAGACATCGAGATTTTAAATTCTTCAAAAATCCTTTCAATTAAAACATATTTTAAAACTCTGATTTATAAATCACTTTATATAAATCTTTCCTCAAATATTCATTTTTAAAACATGTTTCCTTTATTTTTAATAAACATCGTTTTATTAATATTCAATTCTTTTAACCCAAATTATCATTGAACGCCTTATAATCAAATTGTGAAATTAATTCGCTAGGTGTTTGTTTCAATGTTCCCACAAATTCTATCTCCCCAACCTACTAATAAATTGAACAATAATCAGTGCTCAAAATTAGATAAGCACGACTAGTCAAACCCTATATGATAATAATTAAATATTATCAATTCCTAACAACAATCCATCATATATAACTATATTTATTTTTGAAAACTATTCCTTTATATATAAAATATATACCTAGGTAAACTTATTTCATTTACTAGATTTTAAAACAGTACTGTATCGATATGCCTAGTTTAAGTGTTTAGAAACTCCTATCGACACCGTGGTGCCCCATGTCTCGACCACAATTCATAAACCACAAAACCGATAAATCAACACAATATACATTTTTATAGCACTAGCAAATACACACTCAATATATACACTCAAACTCATTATAGGGTCTCAGTTAACCAATTTGAAATGAGTCAACCCCACCAAATCCTAGGTGTTCTCTCAATCTAAGCTCTGATATCAAATGTAATAATCTATCTTTCTTACACCTAAAGATGACACTTAATACATCCTCAGCATCCGTGTGCCAATCATTTAAGTGTCTGAAAGACTGTTTGTTTAGGGTGAAAAAATAAAAAGATAGAACATAATCTCACAAAATGTGATAAGTAGTATTGAATTTGAACAAGCCTTTACAAAAGAAATCGTCTTTATTATACACAACATCAAAAAACAACCCGAACAGTTATAACAACCCGTCCTTACAATTTTCAACAAATATAGATAGAAAACAAATCGACAAAAAATTGGAAGAATATAAGGTACATGAATATGTCATGGAGAATCCATCTCGTTTCCTAAAAGCTCTAAACGATCCAGCTAAATTTGGAAAATATGCTCGTACTGACCCTAATATTATAGTAAAACAACGCAAGATCAGTATGGTAAAACCAACTTAAGAAACTCAAATCACAAGGTACTTTATTATAACTTATAAAACCCTTTTAAAATCAAAGGTATCTCGTAAGACCACATCGCACATATACACGAACGGGTTTTTTACTTACGATAATTAAAACATTTTTATATAAAATCCTCTAATAATATCATAATGTCTAAGTTTAAAATAAATATAAAATCATAGCCAAAATTGTTACGTTATTAAATTCTAACATACTAGGCTTTACAATCAAAACCGTAAGGGCATGTATTGGAGAATGGATTCCAACAATGATAAGGTAAGGGAGTACCTTCCGTACAGTACACCTCTAGATAAAATGTACATAGAGTCAGACCTTGAGCTTAGTCCACCCCTGCCAACACAGAACCGTCCTACACCTGAAATTTGATAGTACTGAATATGTCATCATCCCAGTTGTTCCGAACCTTTATAGAGAGCTCTCATGAACAACCAAGTTCATAATATGATAATCTAGAAAGGCGATGACACACTTTAATGGGAACGACCCACATAGCCCTACTGCATCTATCTTATTTTAGCCATTTCTCGAGTTTTGAGGGTTAAGGAAACACTGTTACCTTCTTTAATAAATTCCCAATTGGAATACTAACATTGCCCTCTAGGTGGAAATGCAATGCCAAACATTTATCCATACAAGTTCGTTCTAGGTATGAACAACACTAAAGGCACTAACTCTACTACATTCATTTTGGAATCACCCTTAGGATCAGTAGCAAGTAGCACTTGCACTTCAAAGAGCTTTATCTTCAATCATCTTCAAGATGTATTTCATTCGGACGCATAGGTTGGTTCGAAGTGGGTTTTGATTAACATATTTGATCCTGGTCTCTCCGAATCAACGATCGATAATTTTCAGCTGACTCATTCCTGATTCTTTTAGAAGTAAGCATACTATACCAAAGTCCCAAAAGGATCTCTAATATATCCCTCAATGCTAGAGACGTTTCATCCGAATGAGTTCTCCTGAAGGAACCCATTCCATAAGAACACGTGAAGCTCTTATTTACTTCCTAAGTCAAAACTGGCCCATATTTGATAGTTAGTTATTTAACTATCAAATACGCAAACAACAACAAATCCAAGATTTAATTACCTATAGCAATCACTAAGCCTCGGTTAAATAAATCTTTCATTCATGAAATCCCTTTTCATAATATTCATTGAAATTTTCATAGTTATCCTACCGGCATAAGTATATTCACAAAACATTTGTAAAAGATTTCTTATTTCAAAATCATGTCAAAAGGAACAAAACAAACGTTATTTAAATTAGAGATAAGAATAACCCCAAACATTATTCCTTCGGTGTTAAGCAAGGAACGAAATTTCCACACCACCATGATTGAGAAGGTCAGTTAAGGGAAATCCAAATTTCAAATTCTTTTTATAAATTTTCTTCTATGAATCCTTTTGATAAACATCCTTCATTTTATGAAATCTCCTATACTTAAAATTCAATATCCATTTATGTAACGCTTTGTAAATCTCCATGTCTATTTATAGAACTCTTTTATAAATATGAAACCATTTATAAACTCTTATATATATATATATATATATCCAAACATCATCTATAAAATTCTTTCCAAATTTCAAGATCACTTTCAAATTTATAAAAGTGCTTTTTATAAACTTTCCTTATTTAAAACAAAAACTTCTTTAATCGGTAAAGTTCCTTTGATAAATAATCAATTTCTTCAAACATGTTTAAATAACAAGTTACTATTTAAACGTTCTTCATTTAATTATCTTTAAACCACCTTTCCAAAATAATGATTTAAAACAATCATTTAAAATGTATTAAATTAACTTTAAACATTTTTAATAACATAATTGCTGAATTATCCTTTAAATATCATATTTAAAACGATAATGAAATTTAAACCATTTCAAAAGGGATAAATTTTAAATATTTGACCTCACAATTTCGGAAAGAGGCTTAGCGTCCACAATGGTTCACATTTAATTAATTTTAACTTTCCATATTATAACATGGGTATTTACACAATAAGAAGATATGTAAAATGGGTCAACCAATAATAACCAATCAATATATAGGTAAATGTCTAAGTTACCATAATAGCAAATAGGAATTTTTTTCTGCTAAACACATGTCCAAGTTAATATAATGGCAGAACGGGTCTTTATACTGCATAATAGATGTCAACATAATCTACTTGGTGAACCATGGTAGAATTGTGATCAAATCTACCAAACATGTGTCAATATAACTTAATTAGTAGAATGGTTTTTATTCTGCTAAACAAATGTCATTGGATTTCATATTCAACTGCGGTTACTTAGGGGTAATCGACAAAGAAATCACTTGGTTTAGAAATATTCTTTAAAAGAGGGTTGCTTTGAAACAAAACCGATCTTAAGAAATAAAGTAGTCAAAACTTTTAAACCTTTATTTGAATATTAAATAACATTTTAAATTTTTTATTTTAATAATAATTAAACCTTTAATTAATAATTAAACAAAAATTAACTATTACATAAATAATTAAATAATAATTATCCTTTAAATAAATAATTAAATAATATTTAATCTTTAAATAAATAATTGAACCTTGATTAATCGAGAATTAATTATTAAATGATAATTTAAACTTTTAAATAATAATTAGTTATTAATTAATCTTAATTAATTAATTAAATAATATTTAATTAAAACTTAAATAATAAAGTAAACCTTTATTTAAAATAATTAAATCATAATTAAGTTTTAACTAAATTTGAACTTAAACTTAGCTTGACGGATGATTAATTAATAATTAAATCCTTTATTAATTTACAATTAAAAATAAACGTTTACTTAATAATTAATTAAAATTTTCCATATACTTAATTAATAATTAATTAAAAACTAATCTTATACATAACACATAATTAATTAAATTTTTATCCTACTTAAAAATTAACCAACATTAATCTCACCTTAAAAATTAATTAATTAGTAACTAATCTTGACTTATTAAAATTAATAAACCTTGTATAATACTCAATTAATTATTAATTACCAAACTTAAATTAATTATTATTCTTAATTAAATTCCTTAAACATCATTATTAAGTTTATAAATATTTCTAAAATACTTTTAAGTATAAAAACTTAATTTTTGTCAAAAAGCGAACTTTTATTGGAACTGTATCGATTATCGCTATGGATACCATAACTAGAAAAAAAATTCTTGGCTTTCTTTTGGAAAACTTAACATTTGAAAGCTTACTAACTTTTACAACATAAAATAAGTGTTTTTATAAAAAATAAAGTCTGAAACTTTGAAATTGATTTTGATTTTTAAAACCAGAAACCATAGTTTTCCACGCAAGAATTCTTTATCGCTAAACCATACAAAGGTACTAGCTTTCCTTAGCATCCTCTTACATAATCATGTTTATAGCATTTATAAACATATCATAACCATGATATAAACAAAGATCACAACTTCTAACCAATCGCTACACTATACTTCACTTTCAAGTCTAATTTCATTATTACATATAAGCACATATTTTCCAAGAAAACATAATATTAATCCATCAAATCAACCAATATTTGACATCAATACTAACTAAAAAATATGTTTAAAACTTTTCAAAGAAATATGTGAGTTTTTACTCGACAAAAGTAACTAAACGAAGCAAACTTGGACTAAATCTTTGAAAAATCTTTGGATCTTGCATTTTGAAAGCCAAATTTGATTTTTAGCCAAATATGGACACACATAGGCTTGGCCTAGGCATGATTGGGCTCAGCCTAGGTCATGTAGGAGTGTATGGGCTTTTTTTAGGAAGATGGAGGAGTTTAGAAAAGAAAAGGAGGAGTTTTAAAGTATTTTTATAAGATAAAAAGAGGTAAAAATAATTTTTTAAACATTAAAAATAAGAAGAAGCCTTGAAAGAGTTTTAGAATTCCTAGGAAAGAAGAAGAAGTTTTAGAAAAAAAGGGAAAATGAAATGAAAATGGAAAAGAAAGGTAGGAAAAAGTTTTTATATAAATGGAAATATCAAAATTACCTAAATACCCTTTGTACTTTATGCTCCTTAACCTCTTGCCACCTCATCTTGCTTCCCCTCCACCGTTCTACCTTTGTCCTTCACATTTTTTCCTTGCCCCCCTTCATGCGTACATGAGCCAACATGCCATTAATTGTCTAAGTATACTTTGTTTCCTAAAGCATCTTTTATTTCCTTTACTTTTATATTTTCATAAAACGTCTTATCAAACTTTTATATAATAACTTAGCTAAATGCATACATATATGTACTTAAATATATCCTAACTAATTTGTAAACCTATGTGAAAAAAAACGAATTCCAGTCACATTTTGATTTTTCTTCGAACTAAATATTTTTGTAAACAAATTTGAAAAACTATTTCACCATCATTAACTATTATTTAAAATAGTTTTGTTTTATTTTAAAACCCTATTATTTGAATATTTAAATTAATTAAATATTCTCAAATCAAAGCAGTGAAATTCTAGGTTGTTGCACTTTTTAAATGGGGTTGTTGTAATTCTCTGTGCTTGGTGTAATACATTTTAGTAAAATAAGACTCATTAGTCTTGCTTTAGGCCTAAGATATTTTGCCTTTAAAACCATACTCCTCATCATTAGAAAACAAATCATGCATAGCTTCTCTATTCCCATAATCAATTTGAAAAGTGGAGAGGTCATTTACACTACCTTTACAACCAAGAATTTAACAATCTAAAACAATAGTAGTATCTTTGACACTACTCCAAATTTGACCTTCTTCTCCTTTATAAAACTTGTAGGATCGATTTAACCCTATAGGGGGGTGAATAGGGTGATACTATTAATTACACAAATTATTGCGGAAGTTTATATAAAATAATTTCAACATAGATATAGTAGAATTATAGAGCATAGATAATAGTAGAATATTAAAAGCAGAAAATAGAACACATAGATTTACCTAGCATCGACAAAACCCTGCCTGCGTGATGCCCCCAATGTTTCTACTAGAAATTAAGTACTCAAACGCTTACACATGTAAACTCGTGACACCCGCTATCGACTAAGCTAACTCTACGCTCAAAACCCTGCCACAACTCAGCCACTGAGTTGCGAATTCTCGAACTACACCATCGTATTCGTCCCCTAGTCACATGACTAGAATTTACAAATGTTTAAAAACAAAATAAAAATTAAAAATAATTTAAAACAATGAAAACCTAATTTAAATAATTTAAAGCCCAAAATGAATTAACAGAAGCCGGCCCAAAAACTTTAAGTGATAAAATAACTTCCCTTTCTCTTTTTATTTATGTCGGCCCATTCCTTTGTGAAGTTGTCTTCCTCTTTTCTTTTGCTCAAAAACTTCCGTTCCTTTTCAATAAATTAGGGCTTTGGATAATTTGAAATCGCCGCTTGGATGTTGGTCGACTACAGTGGATATTTCCGTGTTTTGCTTCGACAGTCGACTCTCTAACTCCGATTTGCTTTCAGCTACTTCAATTAGTCAAGATTGTACGATGCTTTAAATCAGTATGTTTGTCCCCTTTTCGATTTATATTATACTTGACTTTGATTCGAGCTCCTAATTATGCCATGCTTTTAGATATTTCTTGAACTCGAATGCAGGTTTAGGCCGATGATCATTGGATTTTATATAGGATTTAATTTCCTTTATTATCGTTCGTATACATCTGGTTTGAATTTGTCAATTTATATGCTTGGCCCGTTTGGATGCTGTTGATGTTCTCTGACTTCTTCAATTTGTATATTTTTGCTTACTTGATTATCTTGGTTATCACGGCTTTGACTTTGGCTTGTTTGATCTTTTCCTTGGTCATTACGGCTTTGATTTTGTGGCATTTAATCTTGAGTTTTAGTTCCTTTCTTTGTGCTTGTTGACTTCGGCCAGTTGATACTATGATAATATTTGAGTTCGGCACTAAGTTGTTCAATTTGACGATGTTGATTTATCTTAACTTTGTTTATTCATGTTAACATATGGCTTTGATTTGGATTTGTTCGAACTTGCCTTGATTATTATGAAACTGCTACCTCGTTTATGTTCTGTTCAGCACTGTTGCACTGATATTGCTTTGTACTTGTTATTATCTGGCTTTGAGTCTCTTGTGCATGCTCTGCTGCTCATGTATACTTGATGAAGCTTTGTTCGACTTCATGGTTGTTCTCTAGTCTACCTGAAATAGTTAGCCGAGTTGTCCTGTTGCATTGCCTATATATGTATACATGTGTGTATACATATGTGTGTGTATATATATATATATATATATATATATATATATATATATATATATATGGATTGTGATTGCTTTGTGTAGCCATGCACTCTGGTCTTGATATCTTTATTTCGTAGCCGAACATTTTGTAGTCTGTTTATGTACATTCAAGTTTGTGTGGCCTTCACTTGAGCTTGCACTGTGTCAGGTTCAAATGTGTTTATTAGGTAGTTGCAGTGTCATCTCTATTGTATATCATCACGTGCTTTGAGTAATTTTGGGTTTGTTGCATTTGAGCTAGTTCATGATATCTGGAAAAAAATTCGACCTTGATTTAATCTAGAAACTTCTTTCATGCTCGAATATAGTTTGTGTCCATTATTTTCATTTCTGGTGTAGTGTGACCCATTCATTTAGACTCATATATATGTACACATATATGTGCATATATGTATATATTTATGTGGTCTTTGTCTTGTTTGGTTCATCTTTATAGCATTGACTCATGTGTCCATTGTGTAGTCTGGTTTTGGTTGAAGCTTTACATTCTGAAGATTTGTAGATGTGCGTATGCTTTGAACTTGATGTTTACACTTGTATAGTTATGTTCATGTTTGAATCTTCATTGATCTTTGACATTTAAGTTGATCTGGTCACACTACATATATGTAGTTAACTGTTTCATGTACTTCACGTTGATTTGGGTCTGGTCTTGTTTCTCTTTACCATTTTATTGAACTTGCACCCGTGTTGAATCCAGCTAATAGCTCGGGTTTGACCTTGTGATAATATCATGACTTTATTTGTATTTCACTTGAGTTGAACCCGGCTTTTAATTGGGTTTGACCTTGTGCTCACCTTTCCTTGCAATTTTATCAAGTGTATATCGATGTGCGCGGCCTTGTGGCATGTACAGTGATACACTATGCATGTCACAGGTTGTTCGTGTTTGATGAATTCAAAATTAAATGATGACGAACAACCCAAATAACCGAGGCAAATAACATTTTCAAACAACATTTTATTTTACACTGCAAAAATATTTCTTTTTCAATTTTACTGCGTCAGTTTGTATTCTGCAGATAACTTAGATGCAGGATACAAGCTGGAGTAAAGTCGAAGATAAAATATGAGTGAATGAGTAAGATGTAGTAAGGTGCTATTGTAAATGATAATTGTATAGTGATAAATGTGATGTGATTGAAATTGTAATGTAATTGAAATTTGTATATATGTATAGTGAGAGCTCAAATTTGCACTATTCAAAATTGTAATAAATATTTGTTTGAATAAAATATTCGTTTGAATTTAAATTCTATGTTATTTATTTTATTCAGCAAATATTTATTTATTATGTGAAAAATAAAATAGTATATTAACAAAAACATTTAAATGAATATATATATATATATATATATATATATGTATGTTTATTACTATAAAAAAAATCATATACTTGCATATTCAACAAAACTTTCCATTCAAACTAGCATATAACATTTTAACCAAATCGGGATAACAATCAAAATAAGTTTGGGACAAATCGGTCAAACCAACAGTACCATTTTCTAAAGCAAGATCATATACAGGTAAGAATTAAACTCGTTAAAATTTGCAAATCTTCCCAAAAAGAATTTTTCATAAGTAGCATACTCAATATAGGTTTTAATGGACACTTGATCATTAAAAAGCCGACTTTTGATTCTTTTGATAAGCCTAATGGCTTTTGATGAAGAGGGTTGATTTGAAAAAGACATCATTGGTTTGGTTTCGAGGAAGAGAGTGAAGAATATATTTGATTTGAAATAAAATGTTTGTGTAGATGATGAGATAAGATGGAGTGAATAAATATGAGTTGAATTGTCATGTTACAAGTGAAAAGGCGACTTTTCAAAATTTGAAACTAGTGCAAAAGAGAGGAAATTTCAAAAGTTTAAATTTCGAAAAGATTCTCCAAATTCTACCACGTATATCGACATATGTATGTGGCATATATCGACATATATGCCGAAGTTTTCAAAATTAAAAATTAAAGAAATATTATATATATTTATACATATATTTATATATACTTATCATATTATATATATTTCTATTCATATATACTTATTATTGTATATTTATTCCTATATTAAGTAATTGCCTGAAAATAATAAAAAATGAAACACGAAATGTAAAAAGTACCAATTTTTTAGTCTCTTTTATTTGATCCGATTGATCTTCCATCATCGTGAAACACATATTGATAAATTCAGTACCCGATCCATTTCATTGGATGTTGTATCAGAATCATCCAAAATTGCGTTGTAAGTCCTTTTTCTCTTTTTGAATGAATCAGTGCTTACTGAATTCTTTGCTTTCTTTTGCCATGGGCAGTCTCTTTGTAGATAACGAGATTCACCACAATTGTAACACTTAAAAACATTTTTGTATTCAAATTTTTTTTCTTTAGTTTTACAAAATTTGTTCATCATTCTATATTTTAGATTCTTTTTTAAATTGCAAGTCATAAGAGCAATCTCCTTATCATTGTCATGGTCGTATGAATTTTGATCGTTAATTGTTGCGTTGAATGCAATTAATATCTTTTCTGTCACATTTTTCCCTTCTACCTTGAAACTATGCTTTATAGGACATTAGATTTCCAATTAATTCTTCAATTTTCAGTGAACTAATATCATTGGCTTCCTCTATTGCTAATATCTTTTGATCCCATTCACAAGAGAGTGAATTAAGGATTTTTCTGACTTGATCCTCTTTTGATAAATTTTGCCGTAATGATACTAATGAATGAACTATGTCCTGAAATAGAATACATGTTAGAAATGGATTCACTTGGTTTCCTTTTAAAAAGTTGAAACTCATTGGTTAGCATGGAAATCATAGTTTGTTTTACTTTACTAGTACCCTCATATGTAAGTTGCAATGTCCTCCAAATTTCATAAGCAGTCTTATAAATAAAAACTTGATTAGATTCATTTTTATCTAAGGAGAAAAATAAAATATTCATGGCCTTAGAGTTATTGGGTGCTTGTGTCTTTTGGTCTAGTATCCATGTTGAGTATTCAATTTGGCTTCAGTGTACTTGTTCTGTGTAATGTTCCAAATATCTAAACCATTGGATTGTAAATAAATCTTCATCTTACATGGCCATTAAGTATAAATACTACCATGAAATAGTAAGTGTCTAGAAATTGATTGTCCTTCTAATAAAGTGTTAAAAGTGTACTACTAGTGTTACTAGCCATTTATACTTTTCAAAAATCAAATTACCAGTTTTTTAAAACCTAAGGGTTTGAAAGCAAATGTAGGAAATAGTGTAGTATAAATTATACCGGCGCGAATGGATCTTAAGATTACTTTAACACTAGTGGGAGGTTAATAGTATTTTATAACTTTTATGGAACTTTTCTAAATTAGATTAAGATTTAAATTCAAAACATGGATAATCAACATAGATATTTAATAACAGGTAGTCATAAATATATATAAATATAGTAAAAATAAAGTAAAAGTAAGAGAGATGACACCATGAGTTTTACACCGGTTAGGATTAACCAATTCTATGTCCAGTATTATACAGTGTATGCATAGATTTCCTTTTCAATGCTTATTTTAATCGGGTAGGAAACAAACCAGAATACAACCTTGATTTCAAGGCAACAAGACACATTCTCCTAACTTTCCTAGCTTAGGTAGACTCTCTTAATTTAATCAGGCAACAAGATCACCCATTTGATCTAAATGGGCAACAAGCACACCCACTTGATTTGAACGATCAACAAGCATACGACACAAATATGAGTGAAGATTTGTAGATTCCAAATATTAATAGTTGTACTTCGAATACAATATATCATATAGCCCTTTGATAGCAAGATAATCAAATGAACCATAAATAAAGGCATCAGAGTGCAAAAGGTTCACCGATTATACATAAATAGAAATAACTAGATCTCCAAATAAACTTTGATAACTGTCTCTCAAATAATACAAATACCGAAGTAGTTCTACAGTATTGCACATTAGAATAAGTGATATTAAGCCCTAAATAATATATATAAGCGTATCCTCCATTTCATACCTTGTATAGCCTCATGCGCTCTCCAGACTTGTTATCCCTAATCTACTCATTTAAGAGTACCTGAGATCATACGAAGCAAAACATAAAACCTTGGGTCAACAACAGTATGATGTAAGCGATACATCATCTCAAACTACTATACAAATCGTATATAGTAATAAGGATATATGGTATGGAAAATCATACCTAACCCATCTCTACGTCCAAGCAGTTAGCACAAAACAATCAATATATGCTAATATGTTATCATCATCAACATACGGCTGTACTACAACTTAAAGTACAATATATGTGTTTATATGCATGTTGGTAATACCTACGTCGTGTGCTACCCCATAGTGACAAATAAATGTAGCAAAATATGGAATCCATCAAACAATCCTCATATCACTCAGGTGCTTTGGATATATGATAACTCGGACGGCCTATTTGTTAGCTAGAAAACCAATTAGATCTAGATTTTTTAATGCTAGAATCCATGCCACTTCACATGGCTAGGAACCAGACTCATAATTGCAAAGTCCAAGGCAATCCATTGTCATAAGATCTAGGCACAATCATAATCCAGGTGGGTATCCCCATGTACCCCCTCTGTATGAGTACTCTAGAAACCATCGAGTTATCAATGATCCCATTGCACATGTTTCCATAATAGAACCTACCCATTATTCTATATAGTTTATCTCTATACTACAACACGGTCGTAGTTCTACTTACTAGTTCACATCATTGAACTTATCCTTATGAATCACCATCACAACTCCCTTCGTTGAGTCATCATCGTCGAAGCACCTCTAGACACCCCCAGTAAGTCGTTGAGTTACCATATTAAAGTTATAAAATCATAATGTCAAAGCATTACGTTGTCGCTTCATTCGTTGCCACATAACCCCAAAGTCACTTTAAGTCGTCCCGAAGTCATATACCCTTGCTCCAAGACATTGCTCAAAAACCTTGAAGTGACCCTTTGGCTGTCCCGAAGCACATGCATGCCAAACTTGAAGTTTCCCTTGAGCTTTCTCAAGATATCCCAAAGCTCCACTATCTTACTCCTTGTAAGATCCTTTTCGTGTTTGGCTCAAAGCCAGAGGTCCACCAGATCGAAGTAGCACCAGACAGGGATTTGGTCCGATACCTATGTTTTGAATCAAGACTTCCAACCCTTCCCAAAGCTCCCTTCCACTTTGCCCAGGGTTTCTCCATTGCTGGCGTGAAGTCCACCATCACCGGACAACATTTCTTGTTCACCCACCGACCAGCCACCGCCGGACCAAACACTATGTGCACAACCCAAACATCCTAAAGTCACTCCATCAAAGTTCGATTCTACATTTATGGACCTCTTATCATTTATGCATCAAACCGAAGAGCACATCGCTACTCCTTCTAGATGGAAAACCATCGACCATAGAATCATCCATCACCTTCAATTCGCTCCGATGTGCATTTATAACCATTTAAACATACATATAATATTCAAACAAGCATCAAACAACATATAATCATCATCTAAAGGTAAATCTGTACATTAAAAAGTGGTAAATCCATTATAAATACATCTAATACATAGCCTAACATCTGTACAAGCCATTATATTTTTTTTTGAATTACCTAGAGAACCAAGCTTCGCTTGTAAACTCTACGGAAGTATGTGCCTGCCAAACACATACTTCGGGTACTTGTTACAGGGTTGTCAGTTTTAGGGCTCGAACTCGTGACCTTCGATCACGCAATCCGTACCATCAATCAACTGCGCCAACCCTGTTGGCTTATACAAGCCATTATACATCAATATAACATAATTAAATCATTTAAATCTTGTTTTTTTACTTCATGTTTGGTTTGAAACAGCCCTAAACATAATTTTGACTTTAAAAATGAGCTCAAAACATGCCAAAACATATAGCAACATATATAATGTGATGTGAAATGATAAATCACTCAGCAAACACCTAAAAATAGATGATTTGCACGCAAAACAAGACATTTCCAAAATAAAAAACAATGCACGAAATTTCACTCTTTAAAAATATAGATTTGAAAGTATCTGGCTAACCTCTTGCTAATCTATCCTAGATCTATGGATTGGCATAATTTGGTAGAAATTAGAGAAGATTTTGGCTAAGAAGGAGATCAATGGAGGTTTACATCTATTTTGGAATGGTGGCAAATGATTTAGGGATGACCATTTCAGCCAAAATAACCCCTGAATCAAAAATGAGATATTAGGCCTATCCCAAACTTCACTACTTAACCATTAAACTATCCCAAAAACTACCAAACTTCATATAGCCATACATCTCAAACAACAAGTCTAAATTGTTACCATATCTTCTCAATGAAAGTGATTTCGGATCTAAATTCGGCTCCTATCAAAAGCTATAGCAGTCACCGGTTTTTAGGGGAAAAATTGTAAAATAAAATTTCTGAGGATAAAAAATAGCACTACTTAACATCACAGAAAGTTATAACGTCATACGACCTAATATGGATTTAAAAATAATATCTTGCGATCCTATGATACGTAAAATACAAATTGTTACACTTTTTTTTTAGAAATTTTATCCCCGAAATTCTCATAGCAAACAAGGTAAAGTCATGCATAGTTACCCCACATGCCTAACAATTTTGAGCAATCATATCCAACATCAAACATGCACACATAAGCAAGAAATATAATTTATGCCTATCGAAGCATGCATGATAGTAACTACCTAATATGAAGCATCAAATATGATATGGACTTAAAAGCTAAAAGGAAGTCTTACCAAGTAAAGAACTCTGGATAAGCAATCCTCATGCTCTCCCGGGTCTCCTATGTGCAATTGCAATCACTCTCATTCTACTGAAACTTAACCACCCCACCGTCTTCCTCCTAAGCTACTTCATATCATATCTTACGATACGAATAATCCTACTAGGTCTTGAAGCCTATGGTTCAATCTCGATATCATCAAGATGGTCCGGTGTAATAGTCACGCCTATGCTATGCATAAACTTTCGTAAATGAGAAATATGGAGTACATTGTGCGCACCTGCCATTTTCTAAGATAAGTCGACTTTGTAAGCTAAGTTCCCAACCCTCTCAAGTATCGAAAATGGACCAACAAATCTTGATACCAACTTCCCTTTAGTACTGAATCGAAAAACATTCTTCAATCGAGAGATCTTGACAATCACCATTTGATCAAAAAGGAACTCTAAATCATGTTTTCTCTTATTAATGTAGCTCTTTAGTCAATCTTGAGCAGCTTTAATTCATTGCCGAATGATCTTGATTTTCTCCGAAGTCTCTCTAGTCATACGTGGCCTAAGTATCAGTTTCTCATTTGCTTCCCACCAACATGAAGGAGCATTGCACCGTCGACCATATTACCTTCAAATAGTGCCATACCAATGCTTGACTGATAACTATTGTTGTATGCAAACTCTATTAAATGTAAGTGATCATCCCACGAGCCTCCAAAGTTGAGAATGCAAGCTCGTAAGAGATCTTCTAAGATATGATTCACCCTCTAAATCTACTTATTAGTTTTTAGGCGATAAGCTGTACTCAAACGCAACCTTGTCCCTAACGCCTCTTGTAAGCTCTTCCAGAACATGCTAGTGTACAACAGGTTTCGGTCACTTATAATGCTCCATGAAATCGTATTATCCACTTCACATACAACTCGGCTAATTTAGATGTCATTTTACTAGACTTTATGGGTATAAAACGAGCATTCTTTGATAATCTGTCAACTATGACCCAAAAGCTATCATTCCCCCTTTAATCCTCGGCAATCCAGTGATGAAATCCATCGAAACTTGTTCTCCTTACACTTGGGAACCTCTAGTGGTTGCATTAACCTCTAGAGGAATGCCCCAACGTCCTTCTTCGTCCCTTCACAATTCAATGTCTGTCTTATATCATGGTACATTTTACTGCCTTTGGAGTGTACAGTCAATCTCGAATGATGGCACTCTCGTAGCACCTCATTCCTCATTCCATAACATCGGGAACATACAATTTCCCATCCTTACAGAGCCAACCATTTCGGTCACATCTGTACTGCCTCATTTCATCAGACTCTACTCCCTCCTCTATCTTTGTTATGATCTCTGCTGGTCTAGTGGCTTGCCTCTGACTAGTACCAATCTTCTCAATCATAGTAGGTCTGATAGTCAAAATAGCTAACACATCCGGCTTTAGCTCACATCAAGATTTGTAGTCATAATCGACAATAAACTTAAGCTGCTACCATTCTAGGAAGATAGCTCCCAAAAGGCATTTCTTCTTCTCAAAGCATCAACGTCTGCATTTCCTTTAATAGGCATATAGGAAATGTCAAAGTTGTTGGAGGCGAAGAACTCCCATCATCGTTGTTAAAGAAGGTTAAGGTCCTTTTTGGAGAAGAGGTACTTCAACGATTTACGATTTGTGAATAACTCAAACCTCTCCCTAAGCAAATACCGCCTCCATATCTTTAAAGCGAACACCATCACCGCCAACTTCAGATCATGAATTGGATTCTTCTTTCATACAGTTTCAGCTGTCAACTAGCATACATGACAACCTTTCCCTTCTACATCAGCACCACACCTAGTTCACTACCACAAGCGTCTATATATATTACAATTCTTCATTCCCACCTGGAATGACTAACACTG
Source organism: Allium cepa (assembly GCA_030765085.1). Lineage (NCBI taxonomy): Eukaryota > Viridiplantae > Streptophyta > Magnoliopsida > Asparagales > Amaryllidaceae > Allium > Allium cepa. Next base: position 110,973,795 of record CM060928.1, on the reverse strand, counting down.
GTGCACTTGTTAACCCCTCCTTCAAAATCACGAATGCATGCTTGCGCCTATGTCCCAAACAAAAGTTTGATTCTTCTTCATCAAATGGGTAAACTATGTTATTACTTTAGAGAATCCCTTGATAAACATTCATAGTATCATGCCAGTTCAAGGAAACTCGTCATGTATATAGCGTTCTTGGGTCGATCCCAATCCTGTATTGCTTCCCCTTCACAGGATCTACAATAGCGCCCTTCTTAGAAATAATGTGACCAAAAAATTGCACTTTCCTCCTCCAGAAGTGACATTTAGAAAACTTTGCCTTCAATCTGTGCTTCCACAACACCTCGAGCACAATCCTCAAGTGCTCCTTGTGCCTTTCCTCTACCCTTAAATAGACAAGGATAACATTCACAAACACAAGCACAAACTTATTCAGTTGATTCCTAAAGACACGGTTTATAAGACCAACGAAGTATGTTGGTACATTGGTTTGCCTGAACGGAATAACCAACCACTCACAGAATCTAGACGGGGTATGGGACACTATAATCGACAAACTCTTCTTTGCCATTCTCAGTCAATGAAACCACATCTTAAGTTTGAACTAAGAGAACACTCTTACACCATGGAGCCGATCGAACAAGTTATTTAGACCTAGAAGTGGATACCTGTTCTTCTTTATAACCTTTTTTAGGTCAGGTAACCAACGCATAATTATAAAGTATAACGCTCCTCTTTATAGCCATATTACCCAAGAATATTACAGAGTAATATTTTCAAGTAATACAGAGAATAAGGTTGAATAGAGCTACCGTCCATGCTATTACATTGGGCTAACACTATCATGTCATCTTTTACCTCCTAACACAATATAATGGAAATGAACATTTCTTGGTACAAAGCAATAAACATGTTGGCTAATATAGTATAGAATAATAAATCACCGAACAGGGAACACGGAACCACATATCACAGTGAAAAATATAGTACAGGCTAAACACGTTACAAAGGGTGAGTCCGAAAAAGAGGATACTAGTCCCATATATATACATATACATATACGACGACGTGTCTCTAAAATATGGGCAACAACACGAGTCTATATATAATACAAAATAGAACAATATACAAATAAGACTAGCACCACAAAATGATATGCTATCATATAGATAACATAGCATATATCTCCTCAAGCTAGTCGACATCCAACATCATTGAGTCCCTATACCTATTAAGTCTCGGTCCAACCCAAGTATTATAAAATAATAAAGGGGTCATACTATCTCTAAAATATAATAAGGGGGAGAACATGAACATACACGTTTAATAAGTCTCATTGAAATAGCCATAATCAACAATAGGCATATCAAATAATCATAACAACATAATATGCCGATATCTCAATACATAAATAGCATAACCACAAATTAGTCACCATGTCATAAAGTCATCTCATACCCATCATCGACAATCATCTCAAAATATGGTGAACAATCATACAAAAACAAGAAATCACAAAGCTAGCATGCAAGCTACCCAACATCTTATCGACACACACTAAGCGGGTCAAATATCAAAATCAACTCACCGAAGAGTACAAAAATAATCAGATCTCAAGGATAAACATGAAGTGAATCAAAACTTATCGAAAAGCACAAAGCAGGTATAAACTCAATATCTCACTACCTAGCATGAAGTACGATAGATCTAAATTAAATATCTCACCGTTGAGCATGAAACATGATAGATCCTAAAAACACATCAACAAGCTCAAAACATGACAAATCTCAAAACTCACTAATAGGCACCAAGCATGACAGATCTCAAAAACTCACCGATGGGCACAAAGCATGACATTTTTCACCTCATTGACGAGCGCAAAGCATGAAAGATCTTAACTCATTGTTGAGCAAAAAGCACGACAGATCTCAAAAATTAGCGACGAGCACAAAGCACGACAGGTCTTAAAGATGAACACGAAGAAATGCCATCTCAAAGATCCTATGGGTCACAAGTGTTAAATACTTCCAAATAGTAATTACTCGAGTACCACCCGAGTGTCCCATACCACTTTGTGTTACTTGAATATTTACTACAAGTTAGTAAATTCTACCTACTCCAAAATATCTTCTACATAACAATTCATATAAATAACTGATGAAGTGATATTAAATGTCCTATACCATCCAATACTACTAAATCATTTAACTATAACGCTCGCTGCATAGTGAAAAATTACTAAAAACTATCCATAAAAAAGCCACCAGAAATATAGATTTTATTCATAAGAAATATACTTACTTTGAAAATATTTGGATTATTTTCCAAAGCTACTAATAGTTCTTTTAAATATATTTCCTAATATAATTTGGAGTGCATCTCTTTTATATCAATATAAAATCATATATCATGTTTTAAATATCATACCTTGCTAAAGTTCAAATCTCCACCATTTAAATAAATACACACACACACACTTAGGTATGCATATATACATATATATGCATATGTATGTATTTGCGTATAATTATTTATATGCTTTAAAACTATGTAGTTGAAATCTGGCTTGAAATATAGTCAAGTGAGGTATATAAAAGTCACTTACAACATGATCGAGCTACTGTCAAAGATTAGACAAACTAGTCTGCGTTGTAAATAACATATTAGATAAAACTCTTTAAAATCATTTGAAAATATGAGATTATAAAAGCCAATTCTTGACTTCTAATTCTAGAAACACATTTCAATACAAGAAATATAAACTAAAAGATAAAAAGTGAAAACAACATCCCTGTGGTCTTTATTCAAGAGTTGAAATGCTCCGAAAATATCATTCACGGTCCATCGGTTCGTACCTACTGGCGCGACACTTTCCTGGAGCGTTTTTTAGCTCCAAGAACTCCAATATTAACCGAATTTTCATAATTTCCACGATGCTCTCTACGTTTAGGTGACCCTACACCCTAATGGCAGCATATACACATATATACATCATTCCATTACACTTTAGGATCAAACATAAGTAATCTAACCAGCAATATATCCCTTTTTTAGAATTTCCGTAGCCAATAATTCAAATAGCACATAGATACAAGCTGAAACAGAGATAATTCAACAACGTGAAACTATAAGTTGATAGATATTATAAGAAATTTCTCACCTTAAGGCTTTAGAAAGCTTGTTAAAGAGCTTGTTTCAACCTTGCCTTCAAAATTACTTCAACCCTGAGGAAGACCAGTAAAGGAAAAACAAACGAATTTAAAAACCCGCTAAAGATGAAATCGACTAGTCTATAGGATGAATTAGGGCTTAGAGAACTTACCTCGATTTTAATATATTTTTCTAAAAATTCCTAGAATTTAAAAGAGCTGATTTTAGCTCTCGGGTTTTAGGTTGAGGAAGAAACTTTGCAAATTTTCCATACTATAGAAATGAATGTACAATAATTGGAATGAGAAGGGAAATCTTCTCTTTTTCAAATTTTCCAATTGGGCTTTGGTCCATTATAAACCCAATAAGAATAATGAAATAAAATTACATCTTATATTCCTTATTCTTTACCTTCTCTTTTACTTAACCATTTTAAAGGAAACTTACAAAATATTCCTTTCTTATTTTACAATTCTATAAAATAATTTCTACTAAATATATATATATATATATATATATATATATATATATATATATATATTATAATCAAAAGTTTCATTTTAAATTTCAAACCAATTTTATTTTCCAATTCCTCAAAAATCAATTCCAACCCAAAATTATATATATATATATATATATAAATCGTTTAGTAAAATTCCCATTTAAATGCAATATACTTTCTAACATCTTATAAAATACTAATAAAAATGGTTCCATCATAAAATTAAATTATTTACACAATTTCAAACCTTTTTTAAATTAACCTTTTTAATATTTTATAACCATTAAATTTAATTAAATATGTCCTGATTTTATTTATAAAATCAATAAGAATATGAATATGGAAAAATAAAATTTTCTCACTTACCAAAATAAATTTCCTCACATTCTAAATCTTCCTTATTTAATTTTCCACTTTAAATTTCTAAAATGCTTGGAAAATTTGAATTTCCCTTTTAAATTTTAGTTTAATTTTAACCAAGGTAATACTCCAAACCAGGGTTATTATAAAAAAATGTCGTCCACCTTAATAGAGATTAATACAGGTGCTCCCCACTCAGACATACTCTGTTGAATCATATTACTACGTGTCATTCACTTGCACCTATAGTTCCTTCTGCTCTTTGGGTGCCATACACCTTAATGGCATAACGATCAATTTGGCATCCTTCACCAAATCTATACGGAATTTAATCTCACTATGTGATGGTAATCCAGCCACCTCCTCTAATATTTTAGGATACTCCCTAGCTATAGGCATTGATGGAAACTCGTTATGCGAGATCTCGAGCACATACAGATAGCTAACCATCACCTTATCATCGGGTAGGCAACCAAAATCTAACCTCTACCTATCGTTCATCCCTATTGTCGCCAACATCCTCTCACAATCCACCGCTACTTTGTATCTCTAAGCTAGCCCATCCCTAAAATAATACCGAACCCTAAAATATAATAGACATCAATCACAAACAAACAAATCCATGACTCAGTACAGCTAAGTGTCGATAGACTATGCACAGGCTAGTCGTTCCTCTATTGTGGTTCATCACAATCAAAGGTTGCTATGCTATCTCAAATACCCAATCTATCTACCAAATTACTAAACATGAAGGATGTGAAGCCTCAGTATCAAATAAAACACATATAGGTATATCATGTAACAACCCATGCACCAGTGGGCCTAGATTTTTTCTAAATCGAAAATCCAAGTCCACCAAAGTACAGATCGTTGATCTTTATCCTACAATTAAACAATTAGATGCATATTAGGGCACTAACGATATACCCTTCAGCGGAATAGTAAAGTATACTAGAACATATAATCAATGACCAAGATTTGACACTTCAAACGCCTAACATCCTTGTCAGTGTCGAGAATGGATAGAAAACATGACCTTCCCCCGCTTTATACCAGTACATGTCCGTCTAAGCTATCATGTGCTTGTAATGAGGAGGGAGTCAGAAGAAACATTCTGGTGACTGGTAAAATTATACACTTTGTGCATAATATTATTTTATATCAATTGCCTTCCATTACATGTTATGTCTTTTCATTTTTTTAATTTAGTCGTCTCGACTCCATATTTACATACGATACTTCCCATCTACTCGTAGTATACTATAACTATGTACACATACCACGGTCCCCATTTGACCAAGATACTATCCCGGCTAGCATCCATAATTCTACACTACCGGGCATCATCATCAATGTCTAAGCCAAATCGTCTATGTACATAGTAAAACCTTCTGCTAGTGGCTAGTGATGATATCGTTATAATTTAGCCGTATGTTATCTCGCTTCACTTTGGAGATTTACTAACTTGTCTGCTTCCTATTATGGACTCAGCTCCACAGACTACCCCATTCATTTTGGAAAGAGCTCTGTTGTGGGTTAACAAGCCATGACCTAACAATAAACTTGCAAACAACTATAGCCATGCATTACCCAATGTGGACCCTAGTAGGAGGCTAGCCGTTAGGTGTAACCATATCTTTCTTGTTGACTGCATTGGATCGATGATACACCCAACCTATGTAGCTCCTACTCCTAAAATGGTGCCTGCACATGCTAATATAGCATTGAGCTACTCACCATCCTATTAATACTGCCTAATGCAATCAAGACAATACCTTTTTTCTATTTCTAAAAGCAAACTCCTCTATCTATTAGGGTATTCCTTCATCTATACGCAAGCATATATTCTAGACGGGTCATATAGTTGGATATGTTTCACATCAGTATAACGTTACATAACTACTGGTAGCCTCTTTCAGTGGGCAGACTTCTATTATGTAATATTACTGACCTTGCATTCCAACCCTTGCCGATGACTAATGTCATTCTTATCTGTTTAAGTTATTTACATACTTATGTAATTCATACCCATCATAAATGCATACTTGATGCTATGTGTATATATCTTATATATATATATATATATATATATATATATATATCTTCATTCGCTCATGTTTTTACCGTGCCTCTACCGTTCTGTTGACAATGTTTCTTTACTTTTCTATGCGTTTACATCTTATTTAATTTAGGGTCATTTACCACTTTCTTTTAAATATCTTTTCTTTTTTTATCATTTATTATCCATTTCTATTTATTTACTTAAGTATCATTAGTATTCACCGAATCTTACATAGTTTTACTTTTCAATTACTTTCGTCCGATTGTAAATTTTGAATTTCCTCCCAATTGTAATTTTGAATTTCTTTTTTAACTATTATTCTTATTCTCATTTACTTAACTTTCTATTATACTTAAGGATCTTATACTTTAATGCAACCACTTTCCCCTTCAAAATGAATTGTTAGTGCAATAATTCTTTTTGGATTAGTTAAAAGAGGATTTGTGTTTTATATGAAATTAAAAGGAATCATATTTTATTTATTAATTGAAATAGACAGTACAAAGTACAAGATTTCTCTTATTTTGTACATCTCACATTCATATTCCTTGTTATTTCAAACAATATACCTTTATTTATAACTTGGATGATTCACAAAGACCTACATTTTCACTGTAATGAATTAAATATGTCAAATCCCAACCTAATTACAATCAATCCTAATAATAGTCAAATCACATCTGTTCCACAACCAAATTCATTTACTCTATTCCATAATCATCATGAATATATAATTTATTATCTAATTTGTTATTTATCATTTAATCAATATGCATATGCAATAAATTATCTAAACCAAGATTTATGTCTAATCATTACACACTTATAATTAAATATCAAGCATAAATAAAATAGATCACAACGATATAAATGTAACCTTATTATTAAATATGTAATTTTCCCACTCATATCTTTTTAGCATTCCAAATCTCCAGATCTAATCCATGTTATTACATATTTTGTAATAAGATTAGATTTATATCGTTGTAATCTATTTCATGTATGCCTATTTACAATCAATTTGAATATTTAGTTATATGTATATAATGATTATACATAAATTTTGGTTTAGATAATTTATTGCACACGCTTATTGACTAGAAGATAAATAATGAATTGGATAACAAATTGTATACGCATAATGATTATGGAATAAATTTAATTAATTTGGTTGTGGAATGGATGTGATTTGACTATTATTAGGATTGGTTGTAATTAAGTTAGGATTTGACATAGTTTAACTTATTGGAATGAAAAGGGGTAATAATATAAGTCTCTATGAATTATCTAAGCTACAAATAAAGGTGTATTATATAAAATAATAAGGAATGTAAATGTAAAGAAGGAGATGCACAAAATAAGGAAAATCCCATACTTTGTACTGTCTATTTCAATAATGAAATAAAAAATAATTTCCTGTAATTTCACATAAAACAAAAATCCATTTTAAGTCAAAATCATAGAAAATTATAGCGTTAACGATTCATTTTGAAGGAAAAAGTAGTTCTAATGCATTAAAATACAAGATCCTTAAGTATAATAAAAAGTGAAGTAAATAGGAACAAGAACAATAGTTAAAAAGGAAATTCAAAATACAAAATTGGACAAAAGTAATTGGAAAGTAAAACTATGTAAGATTCAGTGAACACTATGACAACTAAGTCAATAAATAAGAAATGTATAACAAACGATAATAAATACGAAAAGATATTTAAAAGAAAACAGTGAATGACCTTGAATTAAATAAGATGTTAATGCATAGTGTAACGACTCGGAATTTAAGACACTTAGTATTTAAATATTTGGATTATTTAAATATTTGAATCTTGAATTAAATGTTATTAAAGTAATTTAATAAGCTTCTTATCCCTATTTTAAATCATAAGTAATGATGGTAAACTTGTTTTGGTAAATGTTAAAAAAATATTCTTTGAAAAATATCGATAATGTAACCGAAAATCGTTTTATCGATAAATAATTTTTTTCTCAACAAAATTTGTTCAAAATTTTTGTTCATATCTAATTAATCACAAAGGAGGTAATTAGCAACTAAAAATATTTTCATGTTTATGGCTAACTAAAAGGATAAATTTCATAAATGATATAGCTATTTATGATGTGTTTGTTTGTTAGGAAATTATAATATTCTATTATTATTATCATTTGTTGTTTGATTTATTGTGCTCGACCAGTTTATGAGCAGTTTTACCTTTCTAGAACATGGATCAGGTAGATAATAAATCATGGGGGCATGAAATGAACACTTTATGAATTAAGTTTCATAGTTTAATGATAAGGCATTCGGTGCTAATGTTCTGTTAAAATTTGATTTTAATAAAAGTAGTTTATTATAATCTAAACAAGGTAAACACTTATGTAATAGTTTTATATAAGAAAGTGACTAATATAAGTATGGTTTATAAATATAGTTTGTAAATAAAAAATGATTTAAACTGAGAATTTGAGAACTTAAATCCTGATGTTTTAGAAATTGATTTTCTAAGATTTTAGAAAATAATACTAGCAATATTTGGAAGTAAACATTTAGGAATTGGTTTAAGGGATTGATATCATGGTGCTTAGTAATATTTACGAAGTATTTGATACCATTTTGGGATATAATTTTGGTTAAGTGTGAAAGGCATTGTTTGGATGTACTAAACTCACTTTTGTCGCTGGAAAATGATTCCGATGATGAATGCAGCATTATCGGCGCTTATTTTCAAGTTTCAAAGTTGTGGATGTTGCAGTAGCAATTTGCTACAAAGTGATTTGATAAAACATATTTTGATTTACATATCATAAGTATGATTTGGTATAAAAAAGTTATAAGTATATATATTTCAAAATGATTTGAAATAAAATCGGGTGATTAGTTCTTAAGGTTTCGGTTAAGTTATATTATGGACACATATAGCTTATGCATTAGGATTGAATGACTGTGCATCACAATTGATGTATTTGGGTGATAGTTTTAATTTGTTAATATGAAATGGGATTTTCGATGATTTTGGACATTTGAAACTTCAGAATTTGTATAAAAACAAAATTTGAAGCTAAGTGTTTATAAGTTAAGTTTATCTCTTGCTTGAACTTAGAAGATTGTAGAATTTGAACAAGTTTTAAATTGATTGAATATTCATATTAAGTAAAATGAATTTGATGTTTTGGTGTATACTCTGAGGATGTAGGCAGTAATATATAGATATGAACTTAAGTTAGATAATGCTTAATAAATTAAAATAAATTTTGTGGAATGGTTCATAAGTGGTTTTAGTATTAAGTAAGAAATACTAAATGAAATTGAATGTTAATGAAAATTGAAAGAAATTGGTGTAGTTAAGAATCCAATTGAAGTATATAAGTTGTACGTGATCATTTTATTCGCTTGGCAGTTTTTGATCTAGGATTCGATTACATGGATTTCGAGTTGATTTACATTGACTCGAGTTAGGATTTGTCACTCGATTCTTGACAGCGAACACTTGATACAGATTTTTGATATGATCCTAGTGTTTTCTACCATAGTATATGGCTATGCATGGAAAATGGAGGTTTCTAATCAAGGAACCAGATCACAGTCCGCACTAGAGAGGTCAAGTGATCTATACTAGTTTGGAGTAAAATTTATGCGATCGAGTAAGTGATCGGATTTGATATTGCACACGAATGGTATATGTATATCGTGCAGGCTTTAAAAATATTTATGTTCTATGTATGTTGGCTTTGTGGAGGGTTTGTGGAATGACTCTTTGAACTTCTTAGAGTAGCATGAATGATCGACCGAGTAATACTTAAGGTCGTTGAACGTAAGATATGTTTAGTAGATCGATTGTCATCCTTGTGCGATGAGGGGTTTCTGAACCTAAGCGAACCATAATTTTTGGTTTCTATTAATTGGGATACTATAAGTATCGATGTGTGATTGTTTCTTTAGTTGCTCGTGTCAGAATTTCTAGGATGAAATATTCTAAGTGTGGGAGAATGTAATGATCCAGAATTTCGGACACTTCATATTTAAATATAAGAATTATTTAAATATTTGAATCTTAGATTAAATGTTATTTAAATGATTTAATAAGCTTCTCAAAATCCTTTTAAATCATAAGTAATGATGGTAAACTTGTTTTGTAAAAAAATTTACGAAAATATATTTTTTGGAAAAATATCGATAATGTGATCGAAAATCATTTTATTGATAAACACTTTTTTTATTAACAAAAGTTGTTTGAACTTTTTATGAATATCCAATTAATCACCAAGGTGGTTAGTAACTAAAAATATTTTCATATTTATGGCCAACTAAATGTGATGATGTCATAAGATATTTTAAAAATTTTCAAAAAAGGGAAATGAGCAAAAAGGAAACATTTAACTCTTAAGCTAATGATCAAATGACATTAGCAACTAATTAACACATAGATCTCTTAATTGATCTTAAAAGGTTCTAAAATGTTCTAATGGATAAGAGATATTATCTTGGTGATGATATAATGGTAATTAGCCTAAAGGAGAAGTGTGCATAAATGGAAATGCTTAAGTGTTAAGCATATGATAAAGTAGATGTGAGGTAAGCCTTCCAAGGGGAGTAAGCAAACTTATGCTTCACCATTCGAAGCCTATAAATAGTGGGTATGGATTAACTTAATAATCACAAATAAATTCCTAAGCTTGATATGAAGCAAGAGGGTTGAAAATGGTCAAAGCACTTAAGCACCAATCTTCTAATTACTCTTTAACTTTTTTAAAAGTTAACCAAATCTTTTGTAATCTCTTTTAAACTTTTGGAGTTGGGCCTAAGATATCATGGGAATCATGATTAGAAAGTAAGAAGTGGGAGGAGGTGAGAGGAAGAGGGGGAGCTTGGATGGGACATGAGCATGGAGGAGGAGGAAGGTGTTGGCTTTGGTTTGGAAGTGCTAAAGTTTAGACCTTTAGGCTTGTGTTGATGGAAGGAGGTGGTCCTCTGGTTCTTGTGGATTTGTGCTTGGGTTAGTCATTGATCTAAGTGTGTTATCTCACTATCTCTTAAGTACATATTGTGTATATATGTCTTGTGTTTGAATTATAAAGTTAAAGTGACATTAACTAAGTAAAGCTATAAACATTGGACCCATCTTGCTTTTGATAGCAAATAATAACTTTATATTATATAACATCACTTCTATTACTCTCTTAAACATGTGGCATAGCCTTGACCTAATGTTTAAATGATTGTTTGAATTGTGTGTTAAATTGAAGTAAGTTTGAAAGTGTTTGAAACAAAAATAGTCGTTGTAATTGCACCTCAAATTCCCTTGTTTTCAAGAATTTTTATAAATAAATGAAAGGATATTCTTAGGGATTTATTCCCATGGTTTTTAAGTACACTAATAGCAGTACTAATTATATAATTTCAAGTCTTAAATAATTTGTTTAAATGGTTAAAACTAGTCTCAAAGATGGTACTTTTCAATGTTGTATTAAGAAGGACTTTTAACAGCACTTATAAATTAGTAAATCGCTTATCGTTTTAAGTGTTTAAAATGTGGTGTTTTGGCTAGTTTTTCGTGATTTAAATAGTTTCTAAATTCTTTTCTTTATAAAATATTTATATGAAAGTTCTTATAAAATGTGTTTGTGTATAGAAAAAAGAGTAGAAGTTTAAATATAATCTTGATGATTATTTATGAATTTTGGAAATAAAGTACTGCAAAATGTAAAACATGTTTTAAATCAAACTTCTGAATTAGTTATTTTCAAATAATATTTTACATAGATATTTAATTCTTATTTATAAGTATTTCTAAAGTATTATTTTTTATATATAAGTTTTTACAAAGGTGATTGACTTCGCTTAACACTAAAAGCCCACGAGTAAACTTGTCTGTTTGTGAGATTCAAGAATGAGGTGTTTAGGCAAGGCTTGGAGCAACCAGTGCCTAAACTTATCTAGATTCACTCTTGAACGAGGAACATTATAAGTTAAAATGTCTAAAATGTGTTAATCTTGTTGTTTTTCTACCTTTTAAAAAACGGTAATTAACTTTACTTAATGCTAAAAGCCGACGAAGTAGGTTTATCTATTTCTGAGAGTTAAAGATTGATGTCGAGTAAGGACGGAGCAACAGAGCTCTAACCTACCGGGCTTCCCTCGAACGAGGAATAGTTAAGTCGAGAATGTAAGTATATGAACATTTGTTTGTATAAGCAATGATTTTGGACTAGATAATCGATTAGTCGATTATCGATCTTAACCGAAAATGAACTTAGATCTTTAAAACAAAGGTTTGTAAAGATAGTAACAAGTAGAAAAATGGTTTGGGTTTGTTGTAACAACGTGTTAGTAACATTCTCCTTTAGCCCATGTTGATTATACTTACATACGTAAATGAATCTTTAAAAAGAACGTTTCAAAGATAATCATAAGTGAAATGGTTTTGGGTTTGCAGTGACAGTGTTTAAGTAACATTTATCTTAAACCCTTTGAAATTGATTTGTGAATATACTTAAAACGATTGAGATAAGTATATGAATACTTTTGAGAAGTGTTGAAATGTGTTGAATATGAATAGCGAAGTTTTAATTAAATAGCAAAATTTAATTAATAAATGGAATTTCATTAATAAAGGAGTTTATTGAGTAAAAATGAATTTTACTTTTTGATTAATAAATGAAGATTAATTAAAAAAAGGGATTAGAAGTTGTTTTTATGACTCGATCCAGCTAGTTTGTTTCAATCGCGCTTTGTGTGTTGCTTGCTTTGCGCAGTATACGGGGACTTGGTTCCCATATGCGATTATTCTTATTGTATTAGATTGTTTGTTTATTTGATAGTTAAATAACTGATTGTCAAAACTTGGCCAAATATACTCTGGAAATATCTGGAAGAAACACCAGAATTATATGGTACAGTTATCCAAGGTGAAGCTATACTGTACGTATAAACTTGTTTTGCTCTTCTAGAACGAATGATAAGAAAATCCATCCATTTAATGGTTAGGAGATGATCTCCAATCATATGTATTGTCCGTTTATTTCCCATAGAACCGGACTTGAGATTCCCAGGAAATTGATCGATTGGTTTTGGAGCATCCGATAAGCAAGGGAGTGTACTTATATGAGATGACTTGAAATCGTAACCACTCCAAAACCATATATGTGTTCTATTTTTTGGAAGAGGTTCATGTTTTCTTCGTGATTGGTTCATGATTGGTTCGTAATTGGTTCATGATGTTGGAATCTATGTGGAGATTCGAAATCTGTTTGAGATGCTCGAATATATGTAGTTGTTCATGATCTATTCAAGATGCGGGGATCCATATGTGATTCCGAGAACTATTGAGGTATGGGAATCTATGTGTGATTCTGAGATCTATTGAGGAATCCATGTATAGTTCCGAGATCTATTTAGATATGGGAATCTATGTGTGGTTCCGTGATCTTTTCGAGACAAAGCTCGTATGGAAGGTCTGTTCGAGTGGTGACTTGTAGGCTGGAATTCCGGACGTAGTCTCGTCACCGATATGGCAAAAACGAGAGATAGAAGACATAGCCAGTAGGGTTTGCAAACTTATTGGGTGCATGTGATTCCATTTTTAGAGATATTTATTGGGATATGCATGTGGCAGCGGTGCATCAGGTCTTAGTAAGACCAGCTACGGTTTTTCTATGGTACATTCACTAGAGATATACGATGCTTCAGAAGGATATCTCTGATCCTTGTTCAGTAGTTTGGATTCGGCTTCTCCAGAGAGATCTACATGGAAATCCTACACAATTAGCGAATGCGCCTTAGAAGTTGTGATTGCATACCTATTATTTTTGTGATGTACACTCACTTGCATCGTGGCATGTGATTATTTATATTTCACATGTTAGACATTATTATATTATACTGGATTTTATAATAGAAATGGTTTGGTTATCATAAGGTTAAAACCCATCCATGTTTACTGGCAACGTGGTCATATGAGATACTCTTAAGACATAATAAATCTATACAATTTGAGTTCCTCACGTTGGTTTACAAAACTGATCCAGGTGTTATTTTCTTCATGCTCGGGTCAGCTCGAGTATGTTTTCAGATTTAATTGTGGTTCATTGAGCTCTTGGAGAGGACTTGGATGATTTCTTACCGTACTTATTTTCCACTACATTACTTGTTTGCATCAATCAGCATTTGTGAGGACATGTTGTTATAACTGTTTAAGTCGATGACAGGTTAGTATTCTTTGATTGATGTATGTATATAAAGGTTTTCTTTTTGGCAAAGACCTTTTGAGATAGTATATGTGTTTGCACCAAAATTGGTCACAAACACCCAATAGTTGATTATTTCACAGTCACAGATCTCAGATGAACAATAAGTACTAAAATCACTCAGCAAATTCACAATAAAGCAGTAAATGACACAGGATTTATAGTAGTTCGGCGATCTTGCCTACGTCCACTCTGAAGTTGGTGACTTTATTGATTCACTTGATGATTTCAATCAATTACAGTGGATTACAGTTGATAATAACTCTGAAGTTTGATTACAACAGCGGTAGTGAAGCGTAGAATTGAATCCGGCAGAGTCTGGACGTTCCAAAGTCGAAAAGTCCCTTTTCTAACGGCTTTAGGGGGCTATTTATAAGCGTAGGAGGCCGAGATCGCGCTCAATCTTTGGGAGACTTTTTCTGGCATGTGAGTGGACCCACGCGATCGACCCCACCAAGTTTCGACTTGATCTGCGATCGATACGAAATGATTTCGTATCCATCATAAGTTGATCCAATCGAGCTGAAACTTGGCAGGAACATTCTTTACCTTGTACGTAAGCTCCTATGAAAATTTCATTGCATTTGTATAAGTGGATCTTGAGTTATGATCGATACAAGCTTGGGTTTTTCGTTGGCTGTTTGATTCGAATCCATGAATTCGAATCGACCCATTTCGAATCGATGACTCACGTGCTTCCGTGATGACGCGTCGCGCATTTCTCGCATCGATCCTTTTTTCGCTCCGAACTGACCGTTTCGACTCCATGAGTTTCGCCTCGTTTGTATCGATGACCATTGCATAGCTCGAATCCACCAATAACGTGTACTTCACATCGGTTTGCAGCGTGCCCACTTCGTATCGATGGAGGTGGCGTTATTCGCATCGACAGAAGTTGTCTCTATTCGATCGATACAAACAAGCGTATTTGGGATGGATACGAAGTGAGAACAATATGTTATCGTTCCACATGTAAGATTATGATATTGTGTTCTCTTCTCTCTTATTCTTTTTCATTTTCATTTTCTTTTACGCTACCAATTTTCCTTTTTGACACTGGGTGCTCAACACGTGAATACCATGAATGTATTAGTGTCGACATTCAAGGGTCGAAAAGGTAGACCGTTACACATAGAGAAATAAAGAAATATTATCAATAGTGAAAAGTAAAGGCACGGTAATTAAACAAGAATGAATGAAGATATCTTCATAGCCTCAACTATGCATTTATGACGGGTGTGCATCACATAATTATGTAAATAACTTAAATGGATAAGAATGACATTAGGTATCAGTAAGGGTTAGAATGTGAGGTCAATAACGTTACATAGTAGAAGCCTGCCCATCGAAAGGGGGTACCGGCAGTTGTATAACATTATACTGATGTGAGAAAATCACATTTAGTACATACTAAAAAAAGATTTTGAAAAAGATTTTACATATTTTAATTTAACTTAAAATGTTTATTTATTTGTTATTGTTTAATAATAATAATATATAATTATTAATTTGATGTAAATTTAATATATTAACTTAATTTTTAGTTTATTAATTTAATTTTAGTTAATATTTTTGTATGTTCGTATTCAACATACAAACATTATAACTATATTAAATTGTATAGTCTAACCTAGGGATAATTTAGGAATACACATATAAACAATTGTTGTAACTCATGGTTAGCAAATGTATATGTGATGTCACACATAAATGTCAAGGAGATATACATGTACATCATATGATTAGATTTTTACTAACATTAATATAAATTAAATTATGTTTATCGACCATTTATTTTAATTAAAATTTATAAATAAATAAACAGATAAATATAATATTTAATATAAATTTATTAATGTATATATATGTTTTAATTTTGTATGTATAAAGATATATTTATTTATTGTGTAATATTCAAATTATATATATATATATATATATATATATATATATATATAAATATATTTATTTATTTAACTTTCAAATTGTGTATATATATAAGTAATAAATTGATATAAAAAATAAGTTAGAGTTTTTCAAACGTCTAACATATGTTTAAAATTAATTTATTAATTCAAAGATTTAACTTTTAAATCTTATTTAACCTTTTAAAGAAATGAAAAAAATGTTTTATTTTTACATTTTAAAATCCAAAATTTTCTAAACAAAATCACTTTTTAACAAATTTCTCTACAGAAATATATATATATATATATATATATTCAAAATTAAAAGTTAATTTCTTTTTATTTAAAAAACCGAAATAGTAAAGAAGTTTTTTATTTTAAAGTAATTTTAATGAATCTAACATTATATGTATGGCCAAGTTTTAAATATATATGTATGTGTAAATTTATGTGTATATATATGTATGTGACGAAATTAAGATGTTTTTTAGTCGAAAGTAACTTTATATATATATATATATATATATATATATATATATATATATATATATATATATATATATACGACCATTTGTTTATTAATTAATTTTTTTATTTCAACATCGCCAAATATATAATGATTAATGATAGTTAGTGTGTGCGTGTATAATCATATATACTGAATATAAATTTAAACAAAAGTATTGCCTCTTCTTTGCAATCCAGTCGATTATCGAACACATTGATTATTTAGTTCTCTTCTCTGTCTCCTTCACTACGGGCTTCAATGCCGTCACCTTGGCTTCACCAGTCTATTGGAGGCAAGAGCTTTGTTGGTTAAGTTTAGAAAGAAACATAATGGTGGCTACCTATTTATAGCCAAAGAGATACCAAAATATCTCCTCATTTCTCTTAAATCCTAGAAGGCTAGGTATCCAAAGCTCCCCCTTCTATGGGCGACCTACTATCGATCCATATCTGGTTAAAATGCCCTTTTGACTCGTGTCAAATCAATTATCCAGTTGTATTATTTAGTCTCTTTTTTCGTTCGAACCAACATACAACTTTTCTACATCGTTCTAATCGATTTTGAGCTTCAAATATCTAAAAATGCCGTAAAATTTTATACAGCATTTTTATTAGTCTTTAACAATGGTTAAATTTAGAAATAACCAATGATGCGTTTGTGTTGACTTTTTGGTTGAATACAGTCATATTTAAACAATTTAAATATTAAAGCATATACGAACTTTGCTCGAGAACAATATATAGCAAAAATTCAATTCTTATAGATCATTTAGGAGAAATCTTATTTCCAATATATTTTAAGCTCGCCTAGTAATGACATTCGTATACATATTTTTTTTCCTTATCAAACTACCACTTAGAAATCTATAGTTTGGTCAAAGGCCAAAACTCTACTAATATCTGTATTTAGTTGCATAGATAAATTTAAATTCCTTGGTTCAATCCAATAACATTTATCGGTTAACTGACTTACTCTAGCAAAAGATTTTGACTTTTAAGTTGACTCCCAATCATGATGATACAAACCTTCTACAATAAAGACGACAAATCCTATCGTGGGTAGTGTTTTTTTACTTCAAGTAGTTCAACGTATACCCAACTATGTTCATAACAAGGTTGCTATGCAAATGTTTAACCATAATCAAAGTATAGCTAGCTATTTAAGATCGACGGCACCCACAAGTCAGAACACTATCGTACGTTATTACCATAGGATCTTCTATTTTAACTTATCCATATTAACTTATAGAAGACTCTCATCAAGTCATTTTGTAATTGTTCCAAACAACCACAAGTACATAACCCCTTGTTGTTTCCTAATGTATACTAATCTCAATAGATATGTTCATATCCGTTTCTTGATATATCTTACTATGAACATTTAACGGATAAGTATTTGTGTGTGTGTGTGTGTGTGTATCGATTCAGTTCCCATACTTACGAACACTTCATAGCTATAATCGCTAAAATACTTCTCCTAAGGAATTTCTACTTATATACACACACACTGTTTAAACCAAAAATGACACAAACACCCAATAGATTAAGTAGAGAATAAAAAGTGAAGAAAATAAATGAAAAAGAGTTATAAAGTTCACACAGAGTTTATAATGGTTCGTCTAATTTTGGCCTACGTCCATTTAATGATTTTTATTGCTTATATTCTATCTTGAAGGCGGAAGTTCTTATTGGTCGGTACAACTTTGATAAAGATTACAAGAAATTAGAGAATGGAGAGTAAGATCCAAAAGATCCTAAAAAATGAGCTCCTCCCCTTATTTATAGAGGTAGAGAGCCTAAAATCTCGTCAATAAGATCTCCACCTCATTTTCCATGCTATAGACTAATTCTCCAAGAAAATAGGTCGCTGCCTCAGCAACTTGTATTGGTCGGTACAACTCTAAGGGTACGCTTGACTGACCCATAAGATTGCCAAATTGGCCGGCTTTAACTCTTTATGTTAGATCACCTCGTGATTAGCTTTGTGATTCCATAGTTGTTTGCACCAATATTAGCTTGTTTCTTAGTCTAAATGATGGAGTCGCAAAAGAAAAAAGTTGTTGATTCAAGAGTTCGTGGAGATTAATAGAGAGTTGCATGGAATCGTCATAACAACTTTGGAAATGTGGTTCTAGCATCAAGTAGGGTAGGTAGGAAGAAGATGGGGTTCACCAATAGAGTAAACATGGTCGGTACCAACCCATGATGGATGATCAGTATCGACCCACCACTTGGGTGGATCCCATCTTCCATTCTCTCAGGATTGCTTGGTATTTGTGTCTTGGTCCCATTCCATTTGAATTTTGGGTTTCTCGTCACCTCTCCAAGCATCCTGCCTTGATAACTTCGAAGTTTGATGTAACGATCTGGAATTTTCGATCTCAAAAATTCCATATAGTTAGAGGAAAGAAGAAAAGAGATAGAAGAAGAAGAACAGAAACACCAAATCACAATCTCACATTCGCAGAGGATAAAATATAATATCAAATCATATCATTTACACAAAGAAAGCTGTATCAGTAAATTTACATTTTTAGTACATCAGAGTTACAGCATTTATACAATCACCGGACAGTTAAGATTAACATGACCCAGATAAGCTACAATATATCACAACAGAATACACTCCATACGTTCCTGTCAACCAGCTCGCCTCCTGAGCTCCAGAACGTCCTTACCTGAAAAATTGTAATACTCGGTCTGACCCGAGCATTACATCAAAATAACACCCTGGTCAGGCTGGAAACCAGCGTGAGTAAACCCATGCAATTTGAATTACTAGGCTTTAAAACACAATTGAGATTCCGGGTAACTCTTGCCTTACTACAAGTTCATAACTGGTTAAGGTCAACACTTAATTCACAAATCAATCCCTAAATAACTTTACTTAGTTTTCAAAGGTCCATTTTATTCCCTCCAGCCTATTTATCTCACATATCAAATCTTTATAGAATTATTTTAGATTATAAATCGAAGTGGTTTCAGTATTTACTGATACCTGACTCTAGTCCCTTCGAATTCAATACCATCTTAATCCAAGTTATTCAAGTGAAATACGATTCAACTCTAAATAAAAGATGTCACCATTTTACACAATAATTCATCAATGTTAGATAACCATACTATCACTGTCTACCCAATATATCATACCAGAAAACATTCCATCTCAGAGATATCAACCAATTCAAAACATTTACATCATTCAATCATTCATAAGCAAGATAGATCATTTTCAAAATTAATTTAATTTTTCTCTAATTAAATTAATTACTAATCTTTAATCACTTAGATTATCCTTACTTAACATTAACTAATTACAAACAAATTAATTAATCGCTCTTTAATTATCCATCTTAATTAATCATCCTTGATTAATTACAATAAGTAATTAACTCTCAATTAATTACACAAATGAATTAACCTTCATCCATATCAAATACATTGATTCTTAATTAGTTACTCAGATTAATTATCTTATAATCACTTACATTGATTAATTATCCTTTAATTAATCACACACATTAATTAACTAACCCTTAATTAATTTCCTTAATTAATCAATTACACTAAGTAATTAAACCCTAATTATTTCCATTAAGTACCTTTTCTTTTATTAATAACATTCAGTAAATTATCCATTTATCACTATCACTATGTAATTATACATTATTAATTACTTTCAGTAATTCTACTTAATCAATTTCATAATTAATCTATTATATAACTATTTTTAACCAACAAATTTTAAAACTAAATGAATCTTGAGACTTGTTTTAAACCTATTAAATTACTTACCTGGAACTTGTTATCACTTCCCTTTACTTTATGAAATAAGTTATCAAAGTCTTTGCTTTTTCTTCTTCAAAAGTTTGCTTTTCACATGCCTGGACATTTTCTTTAATTTTTTTGAAATCTGGTTACTAACAAATAAAACCCAAGCAAACTCCGAGTCAAAAAATTTAAACTTTTAAACTTAGTTAATTAAATTTGAATATTTGAATTTATTTAAAATACTTTGCTTTTGTAACGATCCTAATTTTTGAGACAAATTTAATTTTGTAATTTAAATGAATTTCTGAATTTAATTGTGAACTAATTTGAAAAATTTGGAAATAAATATATTTAAAAGTAGATTTTAAAGTAAGTTGATTTGTAAATTTAGTAATAAATATTCTATAAAAAATAATTGGATTTAAAGGTTTTATATTTTAAAAAATATTACATATGTATATAATTAAAATTGTAAATATAATATGATATTAAAACAGGGTTTAATAAATTTTTTAAAATATATGTATATGAATAAAATTGGTTTGTAAATATATAAGTAAGATTTAATTTAAGATTTAAAATGCTTTTCTTATATATATTTGAAAATAATAAGTATAAAGTTAAAAATCCAATATATACATATCTTTTGAAAAATAAATAAGACTTGAATAAAGTATTTAAAAAGGAAAAGTAAATAAAAAAATTTAAAAATGTAAACATATGGAAATATGAAGCAATTTATAATAACACAAGGGTTGAAACATAATTTTTAAATTTATTTAAATTAAGGGTTTAAACACAAATTTCCTTCATGTTAACAAATATAAGGCAAGTAATCACAAAGATTAACAAGTGTAAATAAATCATCATGCAAATATTACAAGTGGCAAGATAACAAATTTTCTTTTAATTTAGGATGGTAGAAAAAAATATGTTAAGAAAAGAAAAACCAGGTTATAAACTTCTCAGAAAAAAAGAAATCTGAAATCTGAAAAATAAAGAAAATAAAACCTGGCAACCAAGAGCAAACCAGAAAATATGAAGTAAAGTAATCAAAGAAAAAAAATCATCTCAAACGCTGCTACAAATCTATAAGCAAGTTTCAGATTCAAAAATAAAAGCCTGAAGCATTCAAGCAAGCAAATCCAAAACATCAAAACATCTTAAAAACTGAAGCATGCAGACATCAAGCAATTGAGCTTTAACCTGGGAGGTTTAAACCAAAGGAAGCAAGTTCAACCAGAGATCAAAATTAAAAACCGTTCAAATTCAAAATCTTGAAAGCAATTGATTCAATTAAAGCAACAAAGATCAGAATCAAATGGCAGATTTAAAATCAAAACTCAAAAGCTAAGAAACCAAACTGAAAACATTTCGAATTAAGCAAATATATCATAGCTCTGGGCCAATTTAAAGTTTCCATAATTTCAATTTCCTGATCACTGTCCTCTATCTTCAATCCAAGGTGAGGAATCGTTTTTAGACCAGTTTTCTTTTGAGTCTTATGCCTGTGATGAAATTATTGATGGAAGTGAATTTATCTGCTGGTTTATATGAATATATATATGTGTGTAACTGAATGTATGTATGTGTACACCTACAGACCTATCTCTGTTAAACAATAGTTTCACTTCAAAAAAAACCTATGTAAAATTCAAAAAGTCGTCTTTTTTAAAGGATTTCAGGGTTTGATTCTAAACAAAAAAATAATTATAGTCATGCAATGATAATTTTAAAAATAACTTCATGAATATTTACTCTGTATTTATTTTTTAAAATAGAAATAATAGGGATAGACAATTTTGTGTTAAAATTTAATCATCTTGAAATCAAGATTGGATGATATGATCATGTTTGTATTTCGAAATCATGAATTTAGGTAGTCAATTCAGGATTTTTAGGCTGATAGTCGTTTGGATTTTTAAAGTTGAACGAAAATCATATTTTCATCAATATCTGATCATCGACGACAATTCATGGGTAGTGCCTCATGTCGAAGATACTATGGAGGTTGCCGAGCACAGGAAAAATGATCAAGGTATTTTTTGAACATCGGGGTGGTGGCGAGGCGTCGATGTAGGGTTTTAGGTACTGATGGGTTCGACAGGGAGATCAAGGCGATTGCAGGGTCATGGGCGAATCGGAGTTGACTGAAGCGGTGGGAATCGAAGCTGGGGAGGTTTAAGAAGCTCCTGTTGGAACGGCGTGGTCAATGATGGCCGGAATCATCAGCAAGGGAATGATTTTCTGATCGTATGTGGTTCTAGTATTTCACCTTTCAACTTGTTTTCGAATCGCAGTGAACTTGAAGGTGTTGGTTGGTCGAGGTTGACGAGGAGGTCATCAGTGACTTGTCGAAGGTCTTTGCGATGACCGGAGTCATTCCGATTGTTTATGCACATATATATGTATCACAGTGTATATGTTGAAGATGGGTTGGAAGAAGAAAGAGTTTCCTCAGGTTCGAACTCGAAGGCAATCTCGAGATGACTCGAAGCAAGTGAAAGAAAGGGGAACTCAAAGTTATGCTCGGGTTTTTTTCCAATTGTCTCGGGTCTGTAGATTTTTATATAAGAACTGTTTTAAAACTTTAAAACAAATCAAGTTTAAATAAATTTCTTAATTGGCTCTTGTGCATAATAATCATTTTATCTAAAGTTTGGAATTAGATAAAGGTTTTAATATAAATCTTAAAATTATTCAAGTTTAAAATGATTAAATATATGTATGACCTTTATTTCAAAAGTTATTTTAAATAAACTTAATAATATTACAAATGTTTTAATTGTTAATTAACAATTAAAGCCTAAGTTAATTTATTCGTTAAAGGAAATTAATTACTTAAAGTTAATCACTTAATAAGAGTAATTAAGGTAAATTAATTTAATGATTTAAGTTTGATTTAATCAAGTAATTAAAGAATAAATTACTTGATTTAAGTCATTAAAGATAATTATTTGATGTAAGAAAAATTTAAGGATAATTACTTAATCAAAGATTGATTAAGGTTAATTAATTTCATAATTAAGAATAATTAATTAATTAGAAGATTAATTAATATATAAGTAATTAGAAGTAATTAATTACTTAAAGATAATTACTTAGTTAAAGTAATTAATTAACGGTTAAAGTTAATTAAGTAACTAGGGATAATTACTTATTATAATTAATTAAGGATAATTAATTAAATGATAATTAATTAAGGGTTAATTAATTGATTAATTAAGGATAGTTAATTAAGGGTAATTAAATAATTAAGATTAGTTCTTTAATAATTAAAGGTTGATTAATTTATTAAATAAGGTTAATTAATAAATAATTAAAGGATAATTAATTAACATAAATTGTAATTAATTAATTAATGTTAATTAACCTGGATTAGTGATTAATCAGATTTCAATTAATCAGATGATCAATTAATCTTCCTTATGGATGACTATATTCTATTGAATGCTGTGGATTATTTGTTATCTCTACTGTGTGATGCTTTGTGACATGAATTGTTTTAATTCAAGTTGTGATGAATGTAATTTATTTTATCTGTGACAAATGTATATTATTTATCTGTGAATCTGTGTATGGAAGATAAGCGTTATAGGGTTATACCGCTTATCGATATTGCTGTGTTTGAATCTGTGATGATTGATGTTGTTGCACTATTGTGTAAAACCCTTGGACTACACCATTCACACACAAATATGGATTGCACGAGGAAATTGGTTAACTCACAGATTTTTGAAATGATTTTAAAAGTTGAATTGTTTTGAACCCAAATAGTTTTGGAAAATGGAATTGGGTTGAAAAGCTTTTGAAAAGGGGTTTGAAGATAAAAGTTATTTTGAATAACTTGCTTAAAATTTTGAAATTTAATTAATTTGATTTAAATTTGAATTCAAAAATTTGAAGTTGAATTCTATGTTCGGAAACTATGATTTAAAAAGGCTATACAAGTTATATATGTGTTTATACGGGTTTTAAACTATTTTAAATGTATTGTTTTGAATTTTAATTAACCCAAGGGCTTTAACTTGTATAAATGAAATCAGATTTTTCTGAAACAAAACTATTTGTTTTCAAGTAATAAAAGCTTTCATATAAGGAAAGAATTTCCAATTTGTGTTAAAAGGATTTCAAGTTTGAAATGAAAATGGTTTTCCAAGTTATGAATAAATCTTTGAAAATAGTTTGAAAGCTACGAATTAAATCTTTGATTAAATGATTGAAGGAGTTGATCCAATTTAAAAGGGAAACTGTTCGAAAGAATATGAATGAATCTTTGTTAAAGATTGGTATACTTTGCTTTCAAATTGAAAAGGGATCTTAAAGGTATGTCTTTTCTATAACAGATTTGAAATGGAAGTTGTTTTGAAATATGTGAATGAGTCTTTGTGAAAGCTGGGTGAACTTTGTGAATTGAATCTTTTTGTTTAAAGACTTGGGAATGTTAATTTGTTTAAACCATTTGGAAGAAAAGTTTGGGCTTTAAAGTTGTGACTTAACTGAAATCCCAATACTCATGTGCTTTTAAATATTGCGCTCATTATTCGGTTTAGCCGGGAGAGGACCTTGTGTCATATAACCTATTTCGAACAATGATACAACGTTATGGATAGCATTTGAAGACCGGTGGTGAAGACCGAATATTTTCAAAAGCGAAAGAATAACCCGTCGTGTGACGACCCGACTTTTTCTCCACAGAAAGTCGCATCATCTTTAAGAAAGAAAGGGATAGAAAAGAGAAAAGAAAGAAGAGAAAGAAGAAACAACAACAGAATCTCAACAGCGGAACGAATAAATTATATTAATAACATAAATATTACATATGTAACATACGCGATTTTTCGTTGCCGAAAAACCGAATAGTTATGGTTTAAGAAAAGGAAAAGAGAGAAGAGGAGAGATAAAGATAGAAGATGGAGAGGAAAGAAAATAGAAAATAGAACGGAACAGAAAATAACAGAACAATAACAGAATCTCACAATTCGCAGCGGAACAACATATAATAAATAAATGAATAATCTTTAAACAAAGAACTATATCAGTTATTACATTTTATACATTACATTTCATTACATCATATCATCATCAGAGTGTACAACAACAACAAACAGTGCAGCGAAAAAAAGAAATACTATATACTAGTATTACGCCATGCCATCCAGCTTGCCTCCAGCAACTCCAGAATATCCAGAATATCCTGATAAACCTAACTCTTGACTGCCCGTGTGGAAATTGGTGGGCACCCAGAGTTTAGGAAGGAAAACAATAAACTCCGAGTCAGTCATGTGACTGGTGTGAGAACTCAAAACAGTTTATTTATCTTTAAAAATCAAAATAGAAGAATATTTTTAAAGTCAATTCGCAATGCTTTTAAAAATGAGACTACCATAAGACCTCCTGCCACACACACAATGCAAACGCAGACTTGGAGAAGATTTCTCCTTATGATAGTCAAAGATGCTTGATACGCATTTAAAAAGAACATTCCATATTATTATTAGTGCATAGTGTAGAGAAAAATTCATTTCGAAAGTAGAATATAAATCTTAGCCAGCATATGTACCATTATATTATGCCTACTAATAGCTACCATATTAGATGGCAGGTTCTACAACTAATACCGTACAAGTCACGTATTTGAAGAATGGATTTTCCAACAAATGGTCAGGCTAAGGAACTTCCCATTGCCACATGGAAACGCCTCTGGATGGACGCCCCGAGAACCACCGTTCTCTGCTAAACAAAGCCGGGAATCCCTTTTCCCAAGGAATATTACAAACCCTCAGATATACCACCCCGGTCCTTTGGAACCTTTAACCGAGCGCTCGTCACCATCATCACACAATCATAAAGTGTTTTCAACATGATTAAGTATCTGGGCTCCATACCATGATACTACCCTTTTCCAGAAGGAATGGTCATACCCTAGGGAAGCGATCCCTGAAAACCTTGCCGCACAATTCCTGTTTCGACCATTACCGGTTTGTGAGGCTCGACGAAGTCACGTCCACAAAAACACACTTTATACAAAAGCCATGCTTTGGGTCAACAAATGATCATAGAAATGATCACCAGGATAGACAATCAAATAAACGATCCTATCACAAATAATCAACACAATGATCATTTACAGCAACACTCAGCATGTCACATTACCAAATTGGGAATATATCGCTGATAATCTTCAACTACATAACCTCCGAGCTCGTACGTCTTAGAGAAGGGTGTTAAGCTAAAAGAATAAACTCTTCGCCACCAACAGAAATATATTTGAATGAAATCGGCTTTATATCTCAATTTGTAACGTCAGACATACAATCCATACAAGTCTGCTCCGGGCTCGAACAAAACCGAAGGCACTTACAAAGAAGTCCTTGCAATCCGGATATTCACTAATCACGTTCGGATTTCCCATCACTTAGGGAATCTCTATACCAGGAGCTACCCAGTGCAGAGACAATCGATAGGTCATTCTATCGCTTTCGCAAATACTCGGTCTTCAACACCGGTCATCAAATGCAATTCATAACGACGTATCACATATTCGGAATGGGTTATACGACCCCATGGTCCTTTCCCGGTTAACCCGAATAGTGAGCGCTTATTCAAAAATAAGCGTGGCATTCAAATTAAATCAAATCACATCAAATACCCATTCAAAGGGAAATATTGATAGTCGGTAATTGAACTATCAATGGATATGCACAACATCACCAGATTCCAAATAATTTTCCAAATTATTTATTTTCCAAAATATCTTTACAAGATATATAATTTTCACACTTCAAAAATAAATCAATATTTATTTTTAAACAACTTCCCTTTTCATTCATAAATTCCATAGTGAATTTATATTTCAAGATATCCATGCATATACGATTTCAATTTTTCATTTCAATTTATCATCAAAAAGATAAATTCTCTAAACGTTTCATTTCACATTGGAAAAACATTTCCATACTTATTTATTCATAAGTAATTCACAGATTTTATTTATTTTCAACACTTAGAAAATATTCAATATACTTAAATCGAGATTAAGTATATATTTCATTCTTTAAGGAAATCATTCTCTTAAACATATTTATTTGGGCCAAAACGAATGTTGCGTAAAACATCGTTACGACAACCCAAAATCACTAGTATAGGGATTCGAAATTAAATAGATATATAAATCCCAATACTATACAAAACATTTCCTTTCGAAAATCATTTACTATAACAACAGTGTTATAGTCCATTATTTCCTTTTATTTCTCGAAAACATCTATTTCAACAATAAATGTTGAAATCTATGGTTTCGAATCTCAACACATTTTAAAACATCGTTAGATCCTTTTAATTCTATTTAACACATCAAATCTAAACATTTTCTTTAACTTAATATTCACTATTCAAAAACGTGAATATACTACGTTAATCAATTTCATCCTTTCTATACATTTTATTTCAAAGGATTATTCACAGTCAAAAATGTGAATATAACTTCATAAATAGGTTTCAACAATTTACTTATCAAAATAAGTTGTTTACGAATTTATAAAACAACGTTTATAAATTCCTTTTCTATTTATTTTATAACAACTTCCTTTTATAAATTCCTTTATTAACCTATTCCAGTTTATAACTCAATTATAAAACAAAGGTTCATATTATAAGTTAAATGCTTATAATTTATTTGTTTGCAAAATCGTTCCTTTGAACTTCATAATTATAAATCTTATAACTTATAAGATTCAATTATTTATCCAAATCTATTCTTTAATAATTTCACAAAATTTATAAATCTTACTATTTATAAATTTCATTTATAACTTCACCATTTATAATTTTATAAATTCCATTCATTTACAAAATTCATTTTCACTTCATTCAAACACTTATAAAAACTCGTTTTATAATGTCAATATTTCAATTTATAAATATCCATTTATAAATCTCTTAATATAAATCAATTTATATTATTCTTTAAAACGTCTTTAAATTCCTTTATCATTTCACCATTTTTATTCATAAAATAATTAAATTTTATAAATCCTATATTTTCAATATTTTATAATAAATTCCAATTCCCAATTTTAAACTATTTTATAAAACCATTAACCTCATATTTTCAAAAATCAACTTTTAACTATATTTCTCAAAATCATAATTTTTATAACTTTAAAAATTATAACGTTTCATTATTTAAAATGGATCAATTCCAAAAATAAAGTATATTTTCAAAATCACTTTAAAAATCATTTTAAAATCCCAAAATTTGGTCCAATGATGCTACACACCAAATAGTCAATCACGACTACAACGATATCATATATCGATATGATAATCCATCAAATATCAAAATATATGAAATCAAATAAAAACTGTTGAGGAATCCAGTTGGATCCCTCCAACCTGTTTTCCTGCATCCACAAACATTAGCACAATACCAATTTCGCTCCAGTACGAAATTATCGCGGTATATGGGATTTAAAATATTATCCGCTTAATAACGGCGCAATAGGGTCTCATCCGCTAAACAAAAAAATGCGGGAAATCAATAACTCCAATATATACATATGCCAATATATATATATTGCTATTATATATAATACCAATTTCACTGTTTATGAAATATTCGCGGTATATGTTTTTAATAAATAACATCCGCTTACTAACGGCGCATAATGTCTATTTTAACAATCAATAGATATCAATCATCATTCAAACATGCATTCAAATATTTTAAATCTAACTATTTAAAATAAAATCGAAACCGATTCGATTGAGTGAGAAGTTCTCACCTTGATTTCAATTTCATTTTAGCGATTTATTTCGAATAAAATTAAACGGGCGTTTAATTTTACCCAAAATTCTCACTAACTCCAAACGACTCCAATCCAATTTCATCGCGTAGTGCTCGTCCATACGATTCCAACGCAACTGGTTTCGCGCGTTTTCGACCTCGTATGAAAAAGATATGCATTTTACAAGTTTTACACGATTTTATATAAACTAATTTACAACTTAAATTTTATAACTAAACCCTAAACTATCCCGGCCGTTGGATCCCTTACCCTTGCCATCAGATCCGTGCGTTTCTTTCTTCTTCTCCCCTTCATTCCAGCGCACGTCTCCCCTGTGAACATCGAACCCAAAGCCGCCTTCAACTCCAAATTTTCGCACGCAAATCAAACGCCTTTGCATCGATCAAGCAACTTCATTGCGAAGCTCACCACACTAGCTCCCCACGGCCAGAAGAACTTCGAGCTCGGCCCCCTCCTTGACGCGAAAATCGAGAACGAACGCAACTCGTTCCAACCCCAATAGCCACCAATCCATTTCGAATTAAACGATCTTGACCGTTGAAATCCAAGATCTCTCTATGCTCTATACTTTTGTAGTTGGAAACTTCTTGATTCAACGCATGGATTAGAAGAAATTTGAGGGGGAAGAGGAGAAGATTTCGGCCGTTGGTAGTTAATGGTGGCAGCTGATGAATATTAGGGTTAGGTTATTAATTTTTTTTTTATTTGTGAATTTAAGGTGTATTTATAGAAATTTTTTTTGAACACTATTCATCCGGGAATTCCAAACTCCGATTTACGCGCCGTAACCAGCGTTTCTAGGGTTTACCCCGCGTTCTGGACACAATGGAACAGGTTTCGGAAGCTAAATCGGACATCTGTGCGAGTTATGGCAACAAACGATCGATTTAAATTAAACCGATATAAACGATTTTCTAGGCGTTTTAATTTGTACCGGACAAACGGTAAATCCAATTGACACGAAATTTGAAACCTTACAATAATATCACATTACGGATCCGATGAAACTAGTTTCGTCGAAATCCGAGACTTTTTGAAAAATGGCTATTTTAACTCGCCAAACTAATATTAAAAATAATTCGATGCGTTTCGAGCTGCCACGATCAAACGATAGCTCCGATTGACACGAAAATTGAAATCCGATAATAACTAACTATTACGGATCCAATGGAACTGGTTTTGTTCAATTCTGAGACTGTTCAAAAATTGACTATTTTCACTAGTCGATTTAAATATTAAAATATTCAATTTTCACAAATAAACTTTTAGTTCGATTTTAAAAGTTCTAAAATATCATTCTAACTTCAATATGATAAAATAAAATTTTACAAATCATTTTCAATCATATTTAACTCAATTTTCAATTATTTCCATAATTTAACATATTAAATTATTGATTTAATTATTCAATTAAATCCAATATTTCGAAATAAAAATTTATTCGACTTATAAATTTCACTTATTAATATTTAAAATTAATTAAATATTCAAATTTTAATTATCAAAAATTCTGGGTCGTTACAATCTTCCCCCCTTAAAAGAATTTCGTCCTCGAAATTAACAAGTAAGAAAAGTTACAGAATCTATTAACTTTCCAAAATTCATAATTAAATTTCTTATAACAACTTTACTAAGTTTTCAAATCATACTTAGTTATCTTTTCAAAAAAAATTACTATTGTTTAACTTTCAATTCCAAATAAAAGTTAAAGTTTCCAAAATTTTCCCAAAATTTTCCAACGCCTTAAATTTTCGGAAAAATTCGCCATAGTCTCCTTTGCGCGGCTTGATCCGAAAAAAAAATGACAGTATATATATCACAAATATACATCTCATCAAGTAATGAGGCATCCCGAAGGGAAAAAAGTATAAAAGTACGGTATGTAATCCGAGATATGTAACTTATATTTTATTAGCGAGCATATACGGCTAATATAGCGCGAAAGCGAGCTCCAAATGCGAAGCAAACGCGATCCGCACCTACTAATCACTCAACAAACAACATGAGAATCATGCATATAGATAATAGTATCGATATACATCATATAGCAACATAATAACTATGTATGTCAACATAGCAATTGCATTAAAAGCAATATATTCAACCATCAACCAACTAGCATCCAACTAACATCCATAACCAATAAATATTCATTCATATTCTCATTAATATTTAATGAATTGGGTTTTCAATTTAAATCACATTTGATTTATTAACATTGGATGTTTTTTTACTAACATTCATTTTCAATTAGTTTATATTTACTAATCCATATTCAAGTTGGTTCACTTCCAAATCAAATTCAATTTATTTAAGATTCACTTAACTTTCAATTGGATTTCAATTACTTTAGCTTCCAATTTCATTAATTCAATTTCATTAACACTTAATGAATTATATACAATCAATCAACTAACAACCATATAACAACCAAAGTATATTCTTTACAACCAAATTACTTTGCTTATATTCATTCAATTTGGTTTAATAAATTGATTTTCATTCAATTATTCAACTTCCAATAACATTACATTTTAATGAATTAACACTTATATTCATTATTTCATATCAACTTAATTCACATTCAATTGATTAGCATTCAATCCATTTATTCAATTCAATTACAAAAGTTGAATTTCATTTATATAACTTAAGTTCACATTTATCAATCAATTCAGCTTCCAAATTCTAAAGTAAATTTTCATTTAACTTTAAATTCATTTTTTTATATTTCAACTCATATTCATAAATACATTCATATAGTTTCACTTCTTATATATATATATATAAGTTTATTTCACAATTATAAATCACTTTAATTATAATTCAATTCTTATAATTCTTTTACTTATATAATTATTCTTCAATTTAGATTATTCAAACATCTAAACAATCAACTTATATATCCTTTAATAATTGTGAAAAATTATCTCTTTATATATAAAATATAATCAAGGTAAAATTATTTCATTTACCCAATTTAAAACAATACTGTGTCGGTTTATCTTGTTTAAGAGTTTAGAAACCCCTTTCTACGATAGTTAGCTAGACTACATCGACCGAAATCTATAAGCAATCAACCGATAAGTCAACACAATACAAAACAATTATATATTCACTAACAAATACGCTCTCATAGCTATTATTACACTCAAATTCATTCTAGAGTACTGCTGACTCTATCTCTAATGAGTAATACCCAACAAAACCATGGTTGTCGCTTAACCATATGCTCTGATACCAGATGTAACATACGCGATTTTTCGTTGCCGAAAAACCGAATAGTTATGGTTTAAGAAAAGGAAAAGAGAGAAGAGGAGAGATAAAGATAGAAGATGGAGAGGAAAGAAAATAGAAAATAGAACGGAACAGAAAATAACAGAACAATAACAGAATCTCACAATTCGCAGCGGAACAACATATAATAAATAAATGAATAATCTTTAAACAAAGAACTATATCAGTTATTACATTTTATACATTACATTTCATTACATCATATCATCATCAGAGTGTACAACAACAACAAACAGTGCAGCGAAAAAAAGAAATACTATATACTAGTATTACGCCATGCCATCCAGTTTGCCTCCAGCAACTCCAGAATATCCAGAATATCCTGATAAACCTAACTCTTGACTGCCCGTGTGGAAATTGGTGGGCACCCAGAGTTTAGGAAGGAAAACAATAAACTCCGAGTCAGTCATGTGACTGGTGTGAGAACTCAAAACAGTTTATTTATCTTTAAAAATCAAAATAGAAGAATATTTTTAAAGTCAATTCGCAATGCTTTTAAAAATGAGACTACCATAGGACCTCCTGCCACACACACAATGCAAACGCAGACTTGGAGAAGATTTCTCCTTATGATAGTCAAAGATGCTTGATACGCATTTAAAAAGAATATTCCATATTATTATTAGTGCATAGTGTAGAGAAAAATTCATTTCGAAAGTAGAATATAAATCTTAGCCAGCATAGGTACAATTATATTATGCCTACTAATAGCTACCATATTAGATGGCAGGTTCTACAACTAATACCGTACAAGTCACGTATTTGAAGAATGGATTTTCCAACAAATGGTCAGGCCAAGGAACTTCCCATTGCCACATGAAAACGCCTCTGGATGGACGCCCCGAGAACCACCGTTCTCTGCTAAACAAAGCCGGGAATCCCTTTTCCCAAGGAATATTACAAACCCTCAGATATACCACCCCCGGTCCTTTGGAACCTTTAACCGAGCGCTCGTCACCATCATCACACAATCATAAAGTGTTTTCAACATGAGTAAGTATCTGGGCTCCATACCATGATACTACCCTTTTCCAGAAGGAATGGTAATACCCTAGGGAAGCGATCCCTGAAAACCTTGCCGCACAATTCCTGTTTCGACCATTACCGGTTTGTGAGGCTCGACGAAGTCACGTCCACAAAAACATACTTTATACAAAAGCCATGCTTTGGGTCAACAAATGATCATAGAAATGATCACCAGGATAGACGATCAAATAAACGATCCTATCACAAATAATCAACATAATGATCATTTACAGCAACACTCAGCATGTCACATTACCAAATTGGGAATATATCGCTGATAACCTTCAACAAAATAACCTCTGAGCTCGTACATCTCAGAGAAGGGTGTTAAGCTAAAAGAATAAATTCTTCGCCACCAACAGAAATATATTTGAATGAAATCGGCTTTATATCTCAATTTGTAACGTCAGACATACAATCCATACAAGTCTGTTCCGGGCTCGAACAAAACCGAAGGCACTTACAAAGAAGTCCTTGCAATCCGGATATTCACTAATCACGTTCGGATTTCCCATCACTTAGGGAATCTCTATACCAGGAGCTACCCAGTGCAGAGACAATCGATAGGTCATTCTATCGCTTTCGCAAATACTCGGTCTTCAACACCGGTCATCAAATGCAATTCATAACGACGTATCACATATTCGGAATGGGTTATACGACCCCATGGTCCTTTCCCGGTTAACCCGAATAGTGAGCGCTTATTCAAAAATAAGTGTGGCATTCAAATCAAATCAAATCACATCAAATACCCATTCAAAGGGAAATATTGATAGTCGGTTATTGAACTATCAATGGATATGCACAACATCACCAGATTCCAAATAATTTTCCAAATTATTTATTTTCCAAAATATCTTTACAAGATATATAATTTTCACACTTCAAAAATAAATCAATATTTATTTTTAAACAACTTCCCTTTTCATTCATAAATTCCATAGTGAATTTATATTTCAAGATATCCATGCATATACGATTTCAATTTTTCATTTCAATTTATCCTCAAAAAGATAAATTCTCTAAACGTTTCATTTCACATTGGAAAAACATTTCCATACTTATTTATTCATAAGTAATTCACAGATTTTATTTATTTTCAACACTTAGAAAATATTCAATATACTTAAATCGAGATTAAGTATATATTTCATTCTTTAAGGAAATCATTCTCTTAAACATATTTATTTGGGCCAAAACGAATGTTGCGTAAAACATCGTTACGACAACCCAAAATCACTAGTATAGGGATTCGAAATTAAATAGATATATAAATCCCAATACTATACAAAACATTTCCTTTCGGAAATCATTTACTATAACAACAGTGTTATAGTCCATTATTTCCTTTTATTTCTCGAAAACATCTATTTCAACAATAAATGTTGAAATCTATGGTTTCGAATCTCAACACATTTTAAAACATCGTTAGATCGTTTTAATTCTATTTAACACATCAAATCTAAACATTTTCTTTAACTTAATATTCACTATTCAAAAACGTGAATATACTACGTTAATCAATTTCATCCTTTCTATACATTTTATTTCAAAGGATTATTCACAGTCAAAAATGTGAATATAACTTCATAAATAGGTTTCAACAATTTACTTATCAAAATAAGTTGTTTACGAATTTATAAAACAACGTTTATAAATTCCTTTTCTATTTATTTTATAACAACTTCCTTTTATAAATTCCTTTATTAACCTATTCCAGTTTATAACTCACTTATAAAACAAAGGTTCATATTATAAGTTAAAAGCTTATAATTTATTTGTTTGCAAAATCGTTCCTTTGAACTTCATAATTATAAATCTTATAACTTATAAGATTCAATTATTTATCCAAATCTATTCTTTAATAATTTCACAAAATTTATAAATCTTACTATTTATAAATTTCATTTATAACTTCACCATTTATAATTTTATAAATTCCATTCATTTACAAAATTCATTTTCACTTCATTCAAACACTTATAAAAACTCGTTTTATAATGTCAATATTTCAATTTATAAATATCCATTTATAAATCTCTTAATATAAATCAATTTATATTATTCTTTAAAACGTCTTTAAATTCCTTTATCATTTCACCATTTTTATTCATAAAATAATTAAATTTTATAAATCCTATATTTTCAACTTTTTATAATAAATTCCAATTCCCAATTTTAAACTATTTTATAAAACCATTAACCTCATATTTTCAAAAATCAACTTTTAACTATATTTCTCAAAATCATAATTTTTAAAAATTATAACGTTTCATTATTTAAAATGGATCAATTCCAAAAATAAAGTATATTTTCAAAATCACTTTAAAAATCATTTTAAAATCCCAAAATTTGGTCCAATGATGCTACACACCAAATAGTCAATCACGACTACAACGATATCATATATCGATATGATAATCCATCAAATATCAAAATATCTGAAATCAAATAAAAACTGTTGAGCAATCCAGTTGGATCCCTCCAACCTATTTTCCTGCATCCACAAACATTAGCACAATACCAATTTCGCTCCAGTACGAAATTATCGCGGTATATGGGATTTAAAATATTATCCGCTTAATAACGGCGCAATAGGGTCTCATCCGCTAAACAAAAAAATGCGGAAAATCAATAACTCCAATATATACATATGCCAATATATATATATTGCTATTATATATAATACCAATTTCACTGTTTATGAAATATTCGCGGTATATGTTTTTAATAAATAACATCCGCTTACTAACGGCGCATAATGTCTATTTTAACAATCAATAGATATCAATCATCATTCAAACATGCATTCAAATATTTTAAATCTAACTATTTAAAATAAAATCGAAACCGATTCGATTGAGTGAGAAGTTCTCACCTTGATTTCAATTTCATTTTAGCGATTTATTTCGAATAAAATTAAACGGGCGTTTAATTTTACCCAAAATTCTCACTAACGCCAAACGACTCCAATCCAATTTCATCGCGCAGTGCTCGTCCATACGATTCCAACGCAACTGGTTTCGCGCGTTTTCGACCTCGTATGAAAAAGATATGCATTTTACAAGTTTTACACGATTTTATATAAACTAATTTACAACTTAAATTTTATAACTAAACCCTAAACTATCCCGGCCGTTGGATCCCTTACCCTTGCCATCAGATCCGTGTGTTTCTTTCTTCCTCTCCCCTTCATTCCAGCGCACGTCTCCCCTGTGAACATCGAACCCAAAGCCGCCTTCAACTCCAAATTTTCGCACGCAAATCAAACGCCTTTGCATCGATCAAGCAACTTCATTGCGAAGCTCACCACACTAGCTCCCCACGGCCAGAAGAACTTCGAGCTCGGCCCCCTCCTTGACACGAAAATCGAGAACGAATGCAACTCGTTCCAACCCCAATAGCCACCAATCCATTTCGAATTAAACGATCTTGACCGTTGAAATCCAAGATCTCTCTATGCTCTATACTTTTGTAGTTGGAAACTTCTTGATTCAACGCATGGATTAGAAGAAATTTGAGGGGGAAGAGGAGAAGATTTCGGCCGTTGGTAGTTAATGGTGGCGGCTGATGAATATTAGGGTTAGGTTATTAATTTTTTTTTATTTGTGAATTTAAGGTGTATTTATAGAAATTTTTTTTGAACACTATTCATCCGGGAATTCCAAACTCCGATTTACGCGCCGTAACCAGCGTTTCTAGGGTTTACCCCGCGTTCCGGACACAATGGAACAGGTTTCGGAAGCTAATTCGGACATCTGTGCGAGTTATGGCAACAAACGATCGATTTAAATTAAACCGATATAAACGATTTTCTAGGCGTTTTAATTTGTACCGGACAAACGGTAAATCCAATTGACACGAAATTTGAAACCTTACAATAATATCACATTACGGATCTGATGAAACTAGTTTCGTCGAAATCCGAGACTTTTTGAAAAATGGCTATTTTAACTCGCCAAACTAATATTAAAAATAATTCGATGCGTTTCGAGCTGGCACGATCAAACGATAGCTCCGATTGACACGAAAATTGAAATCCGGAAATAACTAACTATTACGGATCCAATGGAATTGGTTTCGTTCAATTCTGAGACTGTTCAAAAATTGACTATTTTCACTAGTCGATTTAAATATTAAAATATTCAATTTTCACAAATAAACTTTTAATTCGATTTTAAAAGTTCTAAAATATCATTCTAACTTCAATATGATAAAATAAAATTTTACAAATCATTTTCAATCATATTTAACTCAATTTTCAATTATTTCCATAATTTAACATATTAAATTATTGATTTAATTATTCAATTAAATCCAATATTTCGAAATAAAAATTTATTCGACTTATAAATTTCACTTATTAATATTTAAACTTAATTAAATATTCAAATTTTAATTATCAAAAATTCTGGGTCGTTACAACATAATACACAACAAATATCAGAGTTACATAGACAATACATCACATACTAGACAGTTATAAACACCTGTCTAGTTATTACAATTCAAAACACAATACTGATAAACACTCAGAGATACCAACACAGCGGAACACTATATATCTACACGCAGAAGCCTCCTGCTCCATTTGCTCCTCCACAATTCGTCAAAGCTAACCTGAATCCCTTGGCTACTCGTAAAAATTTGAGTACCCAAGAGTTTAAGAAAAACCGAAATAAACTCCGGGTCAGACATGGGTCTGGTGTGAGTAACATGTTAAAGTTGCTTAACTTTTGAAAAACATTTGAAAGAAAAGATATCACGTAAGACTTCCCACACATAAACATGGAAAAGTTTTTACCTTACGCTAACCAAAACATTTGATAGGAAATCCAGTGATATTATAATAGGTCTAGGGTTTTCAAGTAAATATGAAATAGCCGAAATTGTTACATCTATTAAATTCCAGCTACTAGCCACAAAAGTGGGTAATACAATCAAAACCGAGGGCACTTATTGCATTTTGGATTCCATACAATGGCAGGGCTACCGGGGTACCGCCCGTCACAGTACGTTGCCTAGATCACTGTACTGAGGATCACTCCCAATCCCTTGCAACACAAAGCCGGAACCATTCCTTACTGAACAGTTCCGAACAAGACCACCCCGCAGTTGTGATCAGCAACCGCACCACATAGCCGAAATAAAGGGACATCTAGACAGGGGTAAATCTCATCCTACTTGGGCATGACCCACTTAGCCTTGCTGCACCTCCCCTGTTTTAGCCATTCTCGGTTGATGAGGCTTGAGGCTACGATTACCTTTATAGGACATATCACTTAGAATGCTGATCGTCCACCTGACGATGTTCTGAAAGCATTCAATCCATACAAGTTCGTTCCGAGTTCGAACGAAACCGAAGGCATTATCTCGTTACACTCATTTTGGAATCACCCTCAGAGTTAACGATGATAACCCTTGCACTCTGAATCTTCATCTTCACTTCAGATTCACGACCTAACGTTAATTTGGATCGATGTGGTTTTCGGATATCCAAATATGGAAACCCGATCCTGGCCTCATCGAATCCAAAACGTATCTTTTAAGGCCAAGTTGTTTTAGAGTTTAAAACAATTTCAATTCATTATCTATATACACACAGATAGATAATTCACAGATTCACAATAGATAATCAACATTATCATCACATATAATCCATATCAACATTATAAACAGATAATCCATATCATCATCACAATGCGACCAATGCATCCATATCATATAACATTACTCATCTCATAGTTGAGATTACAAACCATACAAGGCAACCAATATCAATCATTCATATATAAGCAATGATTTAATGATCACACCATCTTTAATTAATTTAAAATGAATTAAATTAACTACTTCATCTCCAATTAATTTAAAATGAATTAAATTAATTACTTCATCATTATAATCCTGCTTAACTTAATCATTAATTGATCACAAATCAATTAATTAATCACCATCTCATTACTCATTTCAATTAATCATTCCTGGTTAACAATTTTCTAATTACAATAAGTAATTAGCCTTTAAATTAATTACATAAGTTAATTATACTTAACCCTTACAATAATTAACTTTTAATTAATTAATCAATTAATTAACCAAAGTTAATCACATTAATCCTTTAATTAATTAATTACTTCATTTATTAATTATTCCTTAATTAACCAATTCTAAATTTACATCATTAATTTTATTAATTAATGATTTCTAATTACATGTAATCAATCTCTCTATATAAAATTAATTACATTAAGTAATTAATTCTTCAATTAAACCACACATATATTAATCACCCTTGATTAATACATCCAGTAATTAACTCCCCTTAATTACTTCATCAATAAATTATACCTTTATTATCTCAATTAATCCCTTGATTAATCTCGAAGTAATTAAATCCAAATTACTTTCATCATTAAACATCTTTAATTACATTCAGTAATTATCAATTAATTACTTCCCTAAGTAATTACAATTCCATTAATTACATAAAGTAATTATCTATCAAATTATCAAGTGTTTAAATTAATTAAACTTAATTAATTAACCTAACAAATTGCATTAACCCAATTAATTACATTAAGTAATTAATTCATTAATTACTTCTATTAAATAATTAAACTTAAACAATTTCATAAATGATTATTATTAATTAATTAATCTAATTAATTATTAAAATTAATCACATTAATTAACTGTTAAATAATCTTAAGTTAATGACCTTTATTAACAAATATTTAATTACATTATTAAGAAATTATCTCAGATAAAACATCATTAATTACAAATTAATTAATATTTAATTACCAATTAATTAATTACTAATTATTAAATTAATTAAGTGTTAACTTCAACTTAATTTAATCCTTAATTACTTGATTAACCAATTATTAATTATTAATTAAAATCTAATTAATAACCCTTAATTACAGATTAATTAGCCTTAATTAATTAATTAATTTAAAAATTCTTAATTACTTAATTAATCATCCATATCATTAATTAATTAAATAATTAATCACCCATCTAAATTAACTTAATAATTTAAATGAATCCAAAATTTTAAATTCTAACTTAATTTAAAAAAAAACATTTCTTACTTATTTAAAGTATTTAAAAACACTTTGTTTCAAATTTACTTTAAATTTCACTTTAAATTTCATTTTAAAATTTTAAGATTTTAAAATGAATATAATTTTATCTAAACAAGGTTTAAAACAATTCAAAATCTTTTATCTCATATGTTAAGAAACATCCATTTTATAAAATAAAAGTTTAAAAGAATATAAAACAAATTCACTTTAAACATTCCAAGTTATTTTTAAAAAAAGTTCAATTTAAAATTTTATTTTAATTTCAAATCTGAAATACAAATCTTAAATCTTCATTCCAAATTTAACTTAAATTTTTGAAAGCTTTTCTTACATGACAAATCTTCATTTCAAAATTTAAATCATTCAACCATATTTTTAAAGCAATTAAACAATTTAAATTGAAAACTTATTTTATTTTAAAAATTGAGTTTAAACCCAATTCCAGATTTCAAAAATCTCAGTTTTAAACTTATTTTAAATTTCTAGTTTACCAATTTAAAACTTATAGTTTTGAATTCAAACCCATATACTTTTATACTAAAAAGTTTTAAAACCCAATTTAAATTTCAAAATTTAGATTAATTCAAAACTCAGATTCAACTACTTTGAATTCATATTCAATTTCAGATTTTAAACTTGGTTTAAATTTCCAGTTTGCATTTAAACTTTACTTTAATTTTAAAAACAGAAACAGGTTTTCTGTTTTGTTAATAAACCTGAAACAATCATATTCTCGAGCCTTCCCTAAATTTTACTTCGAGTAAAATTATAACCTGCTTCGTGCTAAAACTCGATTTCCCCGAGACCAACGCGATGCAACCAAAATCTTGTAACCACCCCAAAACCCAAACATTCACCAGCATGTCCACCGTCCTCTACGCACCTGTACACTGCCTCCGGCCAACGCTGATCAACTACACAACCACCCCACAGTCGACAATCAACAACTCAGTCCAACCAAAAAAAAAAACCCAATCAATTCTTGCGCGTCCAAAAATTCCCAAACCTAGAACAACAATACCCCCTTCAACCCCAACCTATCAACGCCTCGTTCATGCGCCTCCAGCCACTGTTACCCCTAAAACTCTGGCGAAGGCCTCGACAACTCATCATCTTCCAATGCCCAAAGAATAGTTGAACTCGATCAACAATACTTGCCGAAATGATCAATTCTTTCCTAACCCAGAAAACTAGGGTTCAAACATTCAAATCAAAATCACAACCTCAAAAACGAAATGCAACCCAATCCAATAATTTTCCCATCATCCCTAATTACTCCTCCACCTCCAAGAGAAAATTCAACTCAATCGAACACATAAATCAACAGTGCTAAACCAAAATGTAGAATACAGTGAAAATGGAAATGCTCTTTGGTTTTGACATAAATATTGAAATCTTTGGTTTAAAATTCATGATTTTGTAGGATGTTTTGATTTATAATCCTGAAACATTGAATTGTAATATTTGAATTTTTCACTTATACAATTTGTTGCTCTGTTATTTATGTTTCCAGTAAATTCCTATTTAATTTTAACTTGAATAAATCTTAAATCTTAATCTTTAAAGTCAACATATATGTCTTGTTTAAATCCTACATTTTAACAACAACCAAATCAAAAGATATTGGATTCTTTTGTTTTAGAATCTAACTTTAACTAAGAACAGGCAAAAGCAATATCAACAGCAATATCACTTAATCATTCATACATACACATGAACTTTTCAAAGATATATAAACACAATATAAACTTCATCTCAGATAAACCAGCATGCAACTCAAACTTTTACCTACTTAAAATAAAAATGGAGTTACTTACCCGATTTTAAACATGCAGAGCAGAGCACAGTTTTCAGATTTGAAAAGTTCTTGAATCTTTTGAAATCCTATTTGAATTCTTTTAAAAACTTTAGTGATTTGATCTTTGAAACTTGAGTTGCAGATGTTTTCAACTTGCTTTAATTATTGCATGCAGGGCAAATTTTCAAGGTTTGAATGGTTGTTGATGAACAGGTTGAGTTGCTAATGTTTTAAATTTGCTTCCACCTTTGAAAAATTTCATGCATGCAGGTTTGCTTGAAAATGAAACGCAGGATTTTGAAAATGAATTAGGGATATGCATTTTTGATTTTCAGATTTCATTTGATTTGAGGATGGTTTAAAGTGGAAAGTTTTTTTTTCTCAGCTGAAAATTTCTCTTAGTTTAGGAATGAAGATGAGAAAAAAGAAAGAAATGGAAAAAATGCTAGTTTATATAACAATATTTATGATTTATTTAAAATCAAAGAAAAATAAAAATTAAAGTTTGACACATGTCTTAAGTTTTACATTTGTCATCTTAAA
The DNA here is from genome assembly GCA_030765085.1 of Allium cepa. Taxonomy (NCBI): domain Eukaryota; kingdom Viridiplantae; phylum Streptophyta; class Magnoliopsida; order Asparagales; family Amaryllidaceae; genus Allium; species Allium cepa. The sequence goes on along the minus strand of CM060928.1, from coordinate 110,930,745 downwards.
ATGATTATTAGTTTACATTTGTTATATTAGATCCTAAGATGTTTACATATGTATTTTTAATTAATTAGTATTTTTAATTAAAGTGTTAACGAAAGTTTTAAACTAAATTAATTAGTTTCCAATACTTATTTATATGTATAGCTATGTTTTTAAAGAAATAAAACCATTATATTTATAAATAAAAACAATATATATTTCAATCATTTGAAAATAATATTTTTAATCATTTTAAATAAATTTATAAAAGAGATTATAAATTACTTATTATTTATAAGAATAAATGTTTCATATTTTTAATTGTATCTTAAACTTCATATTTAATTACAATCACATTTATTAATCAATATTTTAAAAATAAACAAACAAACATTTTTATAACTTTATTTTAATCTAAATTAATATTCAAACTTAAGTTAAAATATATTTAAACATTAAATAAATCATAATTTCCTAATTTCAAAATATTAGAAAATATGCTATAATAATTAAATTAAAAACAAAACTCATCTATTTAAAATATATATAAATATATATACATACTATAAATAGAAAACAAATTTATTAACTTATTAAAAGATAAATTCACTAATTGAATATTTATTAAAGAAGATTATTAAATAAATTCAAATTTATTTACAGAAATTATCAATTTAATTTAATTTTAAACACGAATTATTAAATTTATATTGCCATAAATTCCAGGATATCACACGTCGAATGTCTCTGCACTGAATGGCCCAGGTATAGAGATCTCTATATGTAATGGGAAGTCCGGACGTGATTAGGGATTATCCGAATTTGCAAGGGCTTCTTTTGAAGTGCCTTTGGTTTTGTTCGAACCCGGAACAGACTTGTATGGATGTGTGTCTGACATTACACTTTGAGATGTAAAGCTGGTTTCTATCAAATACATTTCTGTTTGGTGGCGGAGATTTATTCTCTTAGCTTAACACTCTTCTCTGAGACGTACGAGCTCAGAGGTTATATAGTTGATGGTTACCAGTGATACATTCCCAATTTGGTAATGTGGCATACGAAGTGCTGTTGATCATTTATTGATCGAAGTATGGCTTTGTGAAGAAGCGTAGCTTTGTGGACGAGACTGCATCAGGACCTCACAAATCGATAATGGTCGAAACAGGAAAGATGCGGCAAGGTTGCAGGGGTCGCGCCCCTAGGGTATGTCCATTCCTTCTGGAAAAGGGTGGTATCATGGTGTGGAGCCCAGATACTTAACTCATGTGGGCACTGTAAATTTTATTACTGTGTGATGTTGCTTTATGGTTGAGGATCCTTGGATGAAGGTGCAAACGACCGGGGGTGGCATATCTTAGGTTTTACTCCCGGGAAGGGAGTAATCGACCTTGTGTTAGCAGAGAGCTGGGTAAGTTCTCGAGGCATCCCTCCAAAGGTGTACACATGTGGCAATAGGAAGTTCTTTGTCCTGACCATTTGTTGGAAAATCCAAAGAAACAATACGCGCCCTGTACGGTTTTAGTTGTATAACCTACCATGGAATGTGGCAGTAACCTGCTATTAAACATGGTAGCTATAGTAGACATACAATAATGGTTGTATGCTAGCTAAGATTAATATTATACCTTCGAAATGTTTTCTGCACTATGCAGTAATAATAATATCAAATGGTTTTTGCGTATCAAGCATTTTTGACTATCATAAGGAGAAATCTCCTCCAATTCTGCGTTTGCATGGTGTGCATGGCGGGAGGCCTTATGGTAGTTTCATTTTCCAAAAAGCGTTGCGGATTTCGATGGTTTCAAAATTCTTTTTTTGTTTGTTTTAAAGATAAAATGTTTTTGTTTGCTCATACCAGTTCCATGACTGACCCAGAGTTTATTGTTCCTTTCCTAAACTCTAGGTTCCCATAATTTTCCACACGGGCAGTCTAGAGTTGGGTTTTTCAGATAAACCAATAGTAGGTGTAGATTCGGTAGCTTTCAAAGTCTTTTGTTTGGTAGCATTTGGAAATCTTGTTTAGTCTTTGGATCTTCAAAGCTCTTAATTTGGCAATCGCGTTTGGGATCGCATTTGCTACACCTCCATCTTGATGGTGGTTCGAGCTTGAATTTTAGAGCTTTGGCTTTGGAGTTTTGGTTTGAAGTTGCAGTTTTAGATTATCTTGAAGACCTTTGCTCATGTCGATATATTTCCACTGTGGTGTTATGTTGTATACATTCTCTGATGGTGTTGGGTTGTTGTTTCATGATGTATATCACATTGTATCTATATTGTATATCAATGCAATTATCTTTTGTTTCCGCTATATTGTTTATCATCTAATGTTGTTGCAAGCTCCGACGATACGGATTCGATGTCGTTTGTCGGGCATCGAGTTCGGGTCGTCACAGCTTTTCGTTAAAAACCTGTACCTATTAACTTAAAAAATTTAAGTAAACAGGTTACAACACCTAAGACTAACCGATCCAACTTCGAATCTTACCCAAGAAAAACACGAAGTTGTCCCTGCATCTACTACTTCGAGTTGCCCGTGAAATCGCTCGAGACATAACCCAGCTACAAGATTTTCTTCCCCAAATTCACAAACCTAGTTACACCGATGTGCACAGTGCACATGTACAATCCTCCTGGTCACCTCCAACCGATGCCGCATCCTTCAACACGTTGGCGATGACATCAACATGCCACCCGTACTCCTAGAAAACACCAAATCCCCTCAACTCTAAATCGAGTCATCTGATTGAACCCAGGTACCAAACACCATAGACCACCATACGTCACGCGACTACAACCCCAGCTACTCCGATGACCTATGACCCTTTTTCCCCCGGTCCGATCATCTAAAATCCACCACGGTCGATGAATTTGTTTTTCAAACTCTGTCGAAAAAAACCCATACCCAAAACCCTATTTCGACCGAGAACCTCCACCATGGTGGTTAATAAAATCAACCTATATTTTTTCCACACTCGCCAACCTCCTAGCTACCTCCGGTGGCAATTCCAACCATCTCGAGTTCCCCGATCCCCAAAAAGACCCCAAAACCCAAAATCTGGTCAACCTCAATTTCCTCACTCGATACAATACTATAAATTGTGATTTTTATTTTAAAAATCCTTGTTTCCAAAGACGATTCAGGTGATATACTTGAATCAACAGATCATGATATTTGATTTTAACACATTTCCAGATTTTCTCTGTCTTGCATAATTTCCACATAAAATTCCAACAAATTTTACCTAAATATATTTTAAAAAGGGGTTTTTAGGCTAAAGGAAAAAGTTAGAAAAAAATTTAGTGTCAAGGGCAAGAAGTTTGTTTTTTAGGCTGAAGGACACTTTCTAGTGTATATCACAGAATGATAGTTGTAACTATCATTTTCAGTTTACACTAAAAAGTGTCCTTCAGGCTAAAAAGCAAACTTGTTGTCCCTTAAACTAATTTTTTTTGCAACTTCTTCCTTGTGCTTATTTACCTGTTTTAAAAACTTAGTTTAGTTTTAAACAATCACAACTCATTTGAATATCAAGATTTATAAGAGATTTGATAAGGAGTATTTGAATTTTCACTAGATTTTTAAACCCTGTAACTTAGAAAAAGAGGTGCATAGATATATTCAAACATGCACACATATATCACTTTATATTTATAACATGCAGGTTAAAATTCGCATATGCAATCTATTACCACATCATTATTCCACAAAAACATCATATACCCTAAATTAGAACCAGATGTTGTGTTGTTTACTCACTTGTTTATGAAGAAATAGAGAATAGTTTTGATTTGCTCTGTCAATCTGGAATTTCCTTTGGGTTTGAGATGATCTGATGTTGTTGAATCTATCTTGAATCTGATGTTGATGAGTTGATTTTGAGCTTCAGGTTGAAGATTGTAAAAATAATTGTAGTTTGAAATTTTTATTTCCTTTTGATTTGTTCTCTAATTTCTTACAGGCTTTAGTTTATTATTTTTTTATAAATTATTTTAAAGAAAGATGACACTTGTTTAAAAAATTTATTACATGTTCTACACTTGTTAATTCATGTGTTATAAAGCTTACAAATGAGGTGTATATATATTGATTTCTACAAATATAAAAGAAAGTGTCTTATGTTTTTATAACTTAACATATGTTTAATTTTTATGTTTATACAGTTTATACATATCTTATTTTTTAAAATGTATATTTAAGTTGTTTTTTTATAAATTCTTGTTTTAATATTATATATATATATATATATATTTGTTCCTTTGAAATATAAAGTTAATAAATCCTACTTTATTTATATGGTATTTATTCTTGAGTTCTATATCAAATTTCTTTTTACAATCTCCATTGATACTTATTTTTATCCTGGGAAGATTTCACCATTATAAAGTTTTGCATATATCTATTAACATAAACAAATAAAATTATCATAAGATTTATTATAATTATTTATAAATATATTTATATATCCTGATATTCTAAATTACCAGAATCCCTTTTACTAATTCAAATCAAATCAGATAATTATCAGATGACCAAAATCTGGGTTATCACATTCCTCCTCTCTTTGAATCATTTCGTCCTCGAAAAGGAACGAAGCCAGAATTTATTAAAATGCTTGAAATTAGATAAATTTCCTTTGATTATTTTCAAAACACTTTTAAAATCTATATAATATTACGAAAATAGTTTTTATGAAGATACTTTTATAACTCGATGTTTTAACCAGTCCATCCTCGTTCTCACAGAAATTCGGTCATACGTTGATCAGGCGTAAGACTGAAAATCTATAAGTATTTAGCAGACCCATTTTCAACACCCAGTGAAAAATACTTGAAAAAATATATTTTGTTGAAAATATAGAAGATATTTTGAAAATAGAGGAAACATCTTTTGGTGATAATGCTATGGAAATCATCACTCCCATCCATGGTCGCAGTTAACCCGCTGGTTACGTTGTCATCCCGACAAAATCCATAGATAACTGTAGGCCTTCGCGCTCCTCGATTACGCCATGGAACCCGCTACAGATCGTAGCTACAACCGGGGTAACATTGCTATCACAACAAAAACCCATATAACTGTAGGCCTCAGCACCCTCGAATCTCGCTGCCAAAAGAATGAAACTTTTCCACTCCCACATAGGTCGCAGTCTACCGATGTAAAATCAAACGTAGACTGTTGGCTCTCAGCAGCACACACGACTTTCACTTTGTCACCATAGGTTGCAGTCTACTGATATAAAATCAAACGTAGACAGTTGGCTCTCAGCAGCACACACGACTTTCGCTATGGTCTGTAGTAGATCGCAGTGGCATCGAGTTACACTATCGTCACAGCATAACCCAAATGCCTCTGTAGGCATCAGCGCGCTCGACTTTCGCTACACACTACACATATCCTCAGGAACTAGTTTGTCTGGACTCCTCACAGGATCAACTTTAGAACCACCCCTTAGGGTTCAAGGCAGTACCACCCTGTGGCACTCCTGAAAAGTTCATTTCAAGGGAGCGCCTTTTTCCTCAGGGCCATTTTCAAAACACTTTATACTATACACATATAGTATCTTCCAAATCATACACCCAGTATGAATCTCATATAAATCTCCTTTCTCAAAATCGATTATCCCAAAATCGATAATTCTCAGACTAGGCTTTCCAAATTCCAATATTAATTTCACCCAAAAATCAAAAGCCTTTCCAAATCCAAAGGTTCCAAAAACCTTTTCTCAAAATCATTCTCATAAGATCCTTTACATACATACATACATACATACATACATACATACATACATACATACATACATACATATATATATATGTATATAACTTTAAAAATCTTTGGATCACTTCAAACTTGTATAAATTCCCTTTTATACTTCAAACACTTTCAAAAATCTTTTCCTTCTGGCGATAGATTCAACAAGGGGAGATTTATCTTATATAACAAAGATATATAACTCTGTTTATTCTAGATCAAATATTCAAATTTGATTACTCTATAAAGTCACTTACCAAATTACTTGTAAATTTTTACCATAGAAATATCCAATTTCCACTTTACTTCATTATATATTTCACAAAATATACTTTTCATTTCAAAAACCATTTTACAGTTCTTATTCACAAATTTTCAATATCAATTTCATTTAAACCCGTACAATGTACACATATCATCCGTACGCTATACCAATCTGATCGCTCACTCGATCGCACAATTTCACTTCCGAACTAGTATTGTCCACCCGACTTCCTAGTGCGGACTAAGATCTGGTTTCTTGATCTGAAACTGTCATTCTCCTTGCATAGCCATAACTATGATAGAGAAATCCAGAACCAATCAACAATCCATATCCAGGTTCGCTGTCGAAAATCGAGTGAAAAATCCCAACTCCGATCGATATAACTATCTCGAAATTCTGTGCTCGAATCTGGATCAAATCATTATGCGAATAGAATAATATACGAACATCCTACGTATTTATCTCTATTGATTATTAGCCAGATCAATCCCTTTTTCTATTCACATTCACTTTAACTTCTATTCACTTATTCACAGTTGTTTCAATCCTATTTGGATTATCACCTCAATTCTTATCTCAATTGGGTATTTAATCATAAATAGTTTGCACTCTGACCAGCTTTAAATTTAGAAAATAGCTTAAAAAGTTTAAAATAACAAGTAGTTTAAAAGTAATTATTAGTTTGTAAAATAGTTGTAAAATAGTTAAGTAGTTATAAAATAGTTATCAAATAGTTAAATAATTGCAAAATAGTAATTAGTTATAAAGTAGTTGAAAAATAGTAATTAGTTTATAAAACAGTTGTAAAATAGTTAAATAGTTCCAAAAATTATTGTAAATAAGTATAAAATAGTTTGGCTTTAAAAAGAAAGATTGTATATAGTAAATAGTTTGGAAAAATAGATTTAAGAAAGCTTATATTAAAGTAATTTGTTTGAAAATAGTTCAGAACCAAACTGTTCCACTACCCAATCTTTATTCCAATCAATTCAATTTTAAATTTCCACTTCCTCCTAATATTGATTCAATCTCAAATCAATTTAAACAACTTCAATTCCCACTCCAAATTTAATTTTATTCCACTTCGATTTAAACTGACTTAATTCCAATTTAAATAACTTCAATTTCCATTGAAATTGATTTATCCCAAATTCAAGTTGAATTAATTCTCAATTTCTTTCCAATTTCAAATCAAATTTCAGTTAAATTTTAAACCTATTCAACTTTAATCACAATTCCAAATTATTCAAATCAATTTGGACTAATTTCAAATTGAACCCACCTTAAATTTCAAATCATTTCAAATCAATCCAATTCAAATTTCCCATTTGAATTTTTAAACTTATACATCTTCAATCACAATTCTACTTAATTCAAATCAAATTCAATTCGAACTAATTCAATTCAAATTTCAAATTTAAACCATCTCGAATTATATAAATTCGAGTTAAATTTTTAAATGTTGATTTAATCCTTTAAATCAAATCAAGCTATATCTTTAAACCATTTAATTCTGAATCCAAATTCCATTTTATTTTAGTAATGGATATATTACCACACCCTTTTTCTTCATTCATTTAAACAAATCCAATTTCAGCTTAAAGATTATTAATAACAACAGGATGGTATCATTCAAATTAATTTAAAACATCCACCCATTTCCAATTTCCAGGTCTCAAACCCATTTTAAGATCACACAAATTTCCAATTCAAATCAACCATTTAACATTCAAAGTTAAATCTCAATTTCATCTTGAAATTTCCAATTCAGGTTGTCTGTTCTAAACTTATTGAATTTCCCAAATTAAATTCACATTAATTTAATCCTGTCAATTTTACCCAATCTGAATTCTTATTTCAAAGTTTAAACTTCATATTAATATCCAATCCCATTTATAAGTTCAAAAACTCATCACTTTGGGTTTTCACATCATATTCCAAGGAAAATTCAAAACTCAAACTTAGAGTTTATTTCGAATATACATATTTATTTCCTTTACACACTAAGTTACTTTAAATTTTAAACCACCTTGGTTTTAATTCAAAACAAATTCCTTTAAATTTTCAAACAACTCTTGTTTGAAATAGAACCCTTTTCATTCAAATTCATTAAATAATATTATTTATTATTTCTTTATCACTTTGAAACAATTCAAATGTTTCTAAACTTAAATTTTAAAACTTCACAATTTGAAACCTACTTCAATTTAGAAGTTACACTCATCTTCAGCTCCAATTTATAAGTCATACTTACCTAAATGTTTTACTTCCCTAAAACGTTTCATTTTGCTCATTCATTAATACACATTTTATTATTAAACACAACAATCATTTATGATAATAACCAAGATTAGCATATGCGGAAACCAATTCATTATTATCTTATTCTGAAACTCTTTCCCAAATTCAAGATTTTAATTTCAGTTTGAATCCATTTCAAACTTATCTTTATTTAATTTCAATTTGGTTGTATCTCTATTATCACTTAATTTAATTCCAATAATTTAACAGCCAATTACCTTAATATTTATTAGAAAGAAATATTGCTTAATAAACTTATATAAGATTCATTTACTTTTGAAACCATTTTAAAACCTTTATATAAGGAAATAACAAGTATGCTCTCTTATATATACACTCAACTCATTCTAGGATTCTATTGACCCTATCCTTAATGAGTAAACCCTATAGAGCCAAGGTTCTCGCTTAATCTCGCTCTGATACCAAATGTAACGATTCGAAATTTTCGATCTCGAAAATTCCATATAGTTAGAGGAAAGAAGAAAAGAGATAGAAGAAGAAGAACAGAAACACCAAAGCACAATCTCACATTCGCAGCAGATAAAATATATCAAATAATATCATTTACACAAAGAAAGTTGTATCAGTAAATTTACGTTTTTAATACACCAGAGTTACAACATTTATACAATCATTGGACAGTTAAGATTAACATGTCCCAGATAAACTACAATATATCACAGCAGAATACACTCCATATGTTCCTGTCAACCAACTTGCCTGCTGAGCTCTAGAACGTCCTTACCTGAAAAACTGTAATACTCGGTCTGACCCGAGCATTACATCAAAGTAATACCCGGGTCAGGCTGGAAACCAGCATGAGTAAACCCTGTAATTTGAAATACTAGGCTTTAAAACACAATTGAGATTCCGGGTAACTCGTACCTTACTACAAGTTCATAACCGGTTAAGGTCAACACTTAATTCACAAATCAATCCCTAAGTAACTTTACTTAGTTTTCAAAGGTCCGTTTTATTCCACTCCAGCCTATTTATCTCACATGTCAAATCTTTATAGAATTATCGTAGATTACAGATCGAAGTGGTTTCGGGTATTTACTGATACCCGACTCCAGTCCCTTTGAATTCAATACCATCTTAATCCAAGTTATTCAAGTGAAATACGATTCAACTCTAAATAAAAGATGTCATCTTTTTACACAGCAATTCATCAATGTTAGATAACCATACTATCATTGTCTACCCAATATATCATATCAGAAAACATTCCATCTCAGAGATATCAACCAATTCAAAGCATTTATATCATTTAATCATTCATAAGCAAGATTGATCACTTCCAAAATTAATTTAATTTTTCTCTAATTAAATTAATTACTAATCTTTAATCACTTAAATTATCCTTACTTAACATTAACTAATTACAAACAAATTAATTAATCGCCCTTTAATTATCCATCTTAATTAATCATCCTTGATTAATTATACTTTAATTACAATAAGTAATTAACCCTCAATTAATTACAAAAATTAATTAACCTTCATCCATATTAGATACATTGATTCTTAATTAGTTACTCAGATTAATTATCTTATAATCACTTACATTGATTAATTATCCTTTAGTTAATCACACACATTAGTTAACTAAACCTTAATTAATTTCCTTCATTAATCAACCTTTCAATAAATTACACTAAGTAATTAAACCCTAATTACTTCCATTAAGTAATTTTTCTTTTATTAATAACATTCAGTAAATTATCCATTTATCACTATCACTTTGTAATTATACATTATTTATTACTTCCAGTAATTCTACTTAATCAATTTCATAATTAATCTATTATATAACTATTTTTAACCAACAAATTTTAAGACTAAATAAATCTTGAGACTTGCTTTAAACCTGTTAAATTACTTACCTGGAACTTGTTATCACTTCCCTTTACTTTATGAAATAAGTTATCAAAGTCTTTTCTTTTTTTTCAAAACTTTGCTTTTCATAAGCCTGGACATTTTCTTTAAATTTTTTGAAATCTGGTTACTAATAAATACAACCCGAGCAAACTCCGAGTCAAAACATGTAAACTTTTAAACTTAGTTAATTAAATTTGAATACTTGAATTTATTTAAAATACTTTGCTTTGCTTTAAAAACTTGTACCTATTAACTTAAAAAATTTAAGTAAACAGGCTACAACACTTAAGACTAACCGAGCCAACTTCGAATCTTACCCGAGCAAAACACGAAGTTGCCCTTGCGTCTACTACTTTGATTTGCCCACGAAATCGCTCAAGACATAACCCAGCTACAAGCATTCTTCCCCAAATTCACAAATCCAGTTACACCGATGTGCACAGTGCACGTGTACAATCCTCCTGGTCACCTCCGACCAACGCCGCAGCATTCATCACGTCGGCGATGACATCAACATGCCACCCGTACACCCAGAAAACACCAAATCCCCCCAACTCGAAATCGAGTCACCTGAGTGAACCTAGGTACCAAACTGACCACCCAAACCCCCTCCCCCTACAACGCCACCACAGACCACCGGACGTCACGCGACTACAACCCCAGCTACTCCAATGACCTATGACCCTTTTTCCCCCGGATCGATCATCTAAAATCCACCACGGTCGACGAATTTGTTTATCAAACTATGTCGAACAAAACCCATACCCAAAAACCTATTCCGACCGAGAACCTCCACCACGGTGGTTAATAAAATCAACCTCCATTTTTCCCACACTCGCTAACCTCCAAGATACCTCTGGTGGCAATTCCGACCATCTCGAGTTCCCCGATCCACAGAATGACCAATAAACCCAAAATCTGGTCAACCTCAATTTCCTCACTTGATACAATACTATGAATTGTGATTTTTATTTTAAAATTCCTTGTTTCCAAAGACGATTTAGGTGATATACTTAAATCAACAAATCATGATATTTGATTTTAACACATTTCTAGATTTTCACTATCTTGCATAATTTCCAGATAAAATACCAACAAATTTTACCTAAATATATTTTAAAAACTTAGTTTAGTTTTAAACAATCACAACTCGTTTGAATATCAAGACTTATAAGAGATTTGATAAGGAGTATTTAAATTTTTCACTAGATTTTTAAACCCTGTAACTTAGAAATAGAGGTGCATAGATATATTCAAACATGCACACATATATCACTTTATATTTATAACATGCAGGTTTAAATTCGCATATGCAATCTATTACCACATCATTATTCCATAAAAACATCGTATACCCTAAATTAAAACCAGATGTTGTTTTGTTTACTCACTTGTTTATGAAGAAACAGAGAATAGTTTTGGTTTGCTCTGTCAATCTGGAATTGCTTTTGGGTTTGAGATGATCTGATGTTGTTGAATCTATCTTGAATCTGATGTTGATGAGTTGATTTTGAGCTTCAGGTTGAAGATTGTAAAATAATTGTAGTTTGAAAATTTTATTTCCTGTTGATTTATTCTCTGATTTCTTACAGGCTTTGGTTTATTTTTTATTTTTTATGAATTATTTTAAAGAAATATGACACTTGTTAAAAAAAATTATTACATGTTATACACTTGTTAATTCATGTGTTATAAAGCTTACAAATGAGAAAACAATTATTTTGTTAGGTGTATATATATTGATTTATACAAATATAAAAGAAAGTGTCTTATGTTTTTATAACTTAAAATATGTTTAATTTTTATGTTTATACAATTTATACTTATCTTATTTTTTAAAAATGTATATTTAAGTTTTTTTATAAATTCTTGTTTTAATATTATATATATATAATTATTCCTTTGAAATATAAAGTTAATAAACCCTACTTTATTTACATGGTATTTATTCTTGAGTTCTAAATCAAATTTATTTTTACAATCTCCATTGATACTTATTTTTTTCCTGGGAAAATTTCACTATTATAAAGCTTTGCATATATCTATTAACATAAATAAATAAATTTATCATAAGATTTATTATAGTTATTTATAAATATATTTATATATATCTAGATATTTTAAATTACCAGAATCCCTTTCATTAATTCAAATAAAATCAGATGACCAAAATCTGGGTTATCGCATTTGATTCGTTGGATTCCCCTGTATCTGTGTAGTTAATGCCCCGCTATTACTTTGCTACAACCCCGCCATATCTCGTAGCGGATTTCTGTTGCTACGATTTTTCCATATAGCCCCAGAATATAGCCTTTCCGCTTTAATCCCCGCTATTTCCGCTATATCCCGTTAAATCCGCTATATTCCGCTCTTCCCGCTATATCTTTTTTAATAAAATGAATTGAAAAATTGCAATTTATACATTATAAAATTATGAAAATAATTATTTGATTTAATTTTTAACATATTTTCAGAAATGAAAATACTCTAATATTCTACCAAATTCAATTATGTTATATAACAGTTTTTCATTTATTTAAAGTATATTCGCACACGTTTTTACTTAAAATTATTTATGTATTATTTATAATTTAATTGAATGATAATTTTTCATTTAATTACCATTTATATATTTGTAAAAACATTAAGTACGAGTTTTATATGCTATTTTAGAGCCATCCGCTATATCTCGCTATATCCTCGCTGTATCCCCGCTATGACTTTTTGTACCTCCACCGCTTTGAATCTACCGAGCGCATTAACTGCACAGCCCTGTATACTACCTAGTCAAAAGGTGGGATAGCACTTGCCCTCCAAAGCATGCCTTGCGGATGGAAGGTATGCTTTGCTCAAGAACAAATGTGGAAGTCGATCTTTGATAGTTGAGCACTCTAGCTACTTCGATCTTGATGAATCATCTAGTTTGTTTGGATTCTCTTGTTGATCATGGATCATTCCAAATATGTAATAGCCTAAGACTCTAGACTCTTCATAAGTATATTATATACATCATTGTTATTCCGACATCATTCAGGATTATTACATTACATATCAAAATTGTCCCATGTTTACCTATGATTTGTCAATTCTATTCCAATTATGAGGCGTTTAATTCATTTTTCCAAAATCAAATATGTTTTCATTTTTAGGTTCGATCTTCTTGGATTGTTTTATATTTAGTTTAATGCATGATCTCTTCAGATCGTTAATCAAATTCATGGCCATTCAGAGCCGATAGCTAAATCTACAATCTCTTCTGATCATTAATCAAATTCATGGTTGTTCAGGGTCGATAATGAAATCCATGGCCGTTCGGGGCTGATAATCAAATTCGTAATTTCTCCGGATCATTTAATCATATCCATGGCCATTTAGGGCCAATAATCGAGTCCATGGCCATTCGAGATAGATAATCAAATCTGTGGCAACTCGGAGCCGATAATCAAATCCATGGTCTCTCCGAACCCTTGCCGAGCCCAATCTGCTCGCTCTCCGGATCATTTAATCAAATCCGTGGCCATTTGGTACAAATAATCAATTCCATGGCCATTCAGGGCCGATAATCAAATTCATAGCCATTCGAGGTTGATAATCAAATACATAGCCGTTCAGGGCCGATAATCAAATTCACAGCCGTTCGAGGCTGATAATTAAATCCGTGGCCGTTTAGGGCCAATAATCAAATCCATGGTCTCTACAAACCCTTGCTAAGCCCAATCCACTTTCTCTTTGAAGAGGGGACTCAATTACAAGCAAACCCATCCACTCATGTTCTAGTGAGGTGATTTACTTCTTACAACACTGGTCATGTCTTTTCGAATGGGACTTAAAGAAATTCAAGTCCATGGTCTCTCCAGACCATTGCTTAGCCCAATCCGCTCACTCTTCGATGAAGGGACATGATGACAAGCAAGCCAATCCACTCATGCTCCGACAAGGGGACTTGCTTCTGGCACTCCAGTCCCGTCTTTTTGAATAGGGCTTAAAGCGATTCATATCAGTCATCACGTTCAAATGGGTTTCAATAATCAAGGATTTATCTAATGGAATCGAATTCAAATACTAAGAGACATAAAATAAAACATTACGATATTCGCCTCTTTAGGCATTATAGCCTAGCATCCAGCTCAAAGCATGGTTAGGGATTATTCAGGATCCCATACATGAGTAAGTAGCTAGACTGTATATTGGATGGTTTATTGAAAATGGGAAATAAAGTGCAAGAACAAAACTTGATTTCCTGCCCTCTCGATCAAGAGATGACTATCCTTGACCTTGATCCATGGCCATTTCCATTAATTGTGGTTGATGGCTGCTCTTGTTCCACTATCACAGCTTGACTTCTCATATATTATTGTAAACGATTATATCAGACCCATTCCTCGATCAGATCCCACAGTTTCCTGCAATCATTTGTTTTATGCCTATCCTGCTCATGGAATGGACAGTATTTTTTAGATGCCCTTGTTGATACGCTACATTTTGATTAATGACAATGTGCTTCAACAAAAAGAAAGAGATATGTGCAAAGCTAAAGGAAGAACGATGAAGACCGAGGATAGCATGAGTATAATTTAAATATAGGTCTTAGTTTAGATTTAATATTAAAATCTATCCTCAAGAAGCTTGCACAAAATACTAGAACACGTTTTATAAACTTCATTTTCTAGATAAACATTCACTGTGCAAAAACCAATAGTTCAGTCGACTGAACAGGTAAACCCAGTCGACTGAACCTGTTACACATATACGAACATGCACAGTTCCAGTCGACTGAAACAACCTGCTCAGTCGACTGAATCTATTCCTGAAAAAAATTTCTTTATATTTCCAGTCAACTGAAATCCCTGCTCAGTCGACTGAATTTAGACCTGCGAATTTTCTCTGAATGGACACCTTCTTCCTCCCAAGAGTTGCAACCATTCTCCAATGGAAATGGAAGCATCTCTTGTCTGCATCTCTAGCCAACAAATGCATCTCTTCTACACCTATATATACATGGTTCTAACATCTTCAATTTACCAATTTTTTATGCTTTAATCTCACTACTTTCTTGAACATATTTTATATTCTCTAAAAATTTTCAAAGCGATCACCAATCTATGTCTTGAATCTCTGCTTTGTTTATAACATTCTTATGATTCATAGAAATTCACATTTCCTAAATCTTCACAAACACATTGCATACTCTCGAGGATAAGATTATAGGAATATTGTACTACATTGGACGCTTTAGTGTTAACAAGAACACAACAAGTCGAATAATTATTTTTAGTAATTGAGTTGAAGTCCTCTTCGGTAGTTGAGGCAAGAAATCCCGTTCGGTTGTTCGGGTAAGTTGTAAACCTATTCCTCCGGTTAAGAGAGGGTTTTAGTTAGTAGAATTCCTAAGTGAAGCTTAGGGACAGGACGTAGGACTAGAGGTCCGAACCAGTATAAAATCTTGGTGTCTACTTTACTTATTGCTTATTGTTATTTACTTATACCATCCAATATTCCATATTATACGATCCTACCGCATAGCCTCTTTCAATTGGTATCAAAGCAAGGTTGTCCTATAACCCTAACACCGTTATTAGACATATTGATAATATGGAAAATAATGCAAGTGCAAGCACAACATCTGCCTATAGTTCTACATTTGCGGAAGGACAATCTACCCAAAGACCCCCCTATTCAATGGACTAAACTATAACTATTGGGCTACAAGGATGAGGATTTATATGCAAGCAACAAGTTTCGAAGCCTGGAATGCCACTCAAGCAGAGTTCGTTGTACCCACGACCGATTATCCTACTGGACACAAACTCAGAAGAATGAAGCTAGTGCAAATGCCAAAGCTATGATATGCTATTTTGCGCCCTGGATAGAAATGAATTCAACTATGTTAGCATATGTACTACTGCATATCAAACATGGGAAACACTTAAAGTTATACATGAAGGCACAAACAAGGTCAAACAAACAAAGATATCCATGCTGAAGAACCAATTCCAAAACTTTAGAATGTGACAAAATGAATCCATCAATGGCATGTACTCGAGATTTCAAGACATTCATCATGCCTTAATAGGACTAGGAGAAAAATACACGGACTTTGACATTGTGTCTAAAGTTCTAAATTCACTCACTGATGAACGGGAGAGAAAAGTACTAGCAATCGAGAAAGCAAATGATCTATCTACAATGAAACCAGAGGAATTAATTAGAAATCTTATGTATTATGAAGTAAATATGCAAGCTAAGAAAGATCAAGCTCAAGAAAGAAAGAATCTAGCTTTTCATTCGAAAAAGGAAGAATCAGAATCTGAAGATGAGGATTTAGCATTTATAGCCAAAAATTTCAAGAAATTCTTAAGATATAGAGAAGGAAATAAAAACGGATTCAATAAGAATTTCTTAAACAAACCTACATCCTCGAATATAGAATGTTTCAACTGTCACAAGAAAGGTCACATGCACAAGGATTGTCCAGAGCAAAAGAAGGAGAATCAGAAAGCTCTCAATAATAAAAACAAGGGAGAGAAATTCAAAAAGAAGGCATTCTCTGTAACATGGGATGATTCATATTCTTCTTCATCTGAAAGTGAAAATGATAGCGACAATGAACTGGCGAATGTATGCTTTATGGCACAAGAATCTGAGGTTAGTAATTTAACTTTCGATGATTTAATTGAAGTAAATACTGAACTTTTGAGCACAATAAAAACTCTTAAAAAGAAACTCAAAGAAACTCATGAAAATCAAAACAAAGCTGAATTGGAAAGGGATATGTTAAAAGATGAAAAGAAAATTCTAGAAGAAGAACTTGAAAAAGTTCAAGAATCTCATTCAAATTCAGAAACTCAATTATCACTTTTAAGTCAAGAAATTTAAACTTAAAAGACAAAGAATGATATAATTGTTTCTGAAAATAATGAGTTAAAAACTAAGACTAGACAAGTTGAGTTAGAAAATAATAGTCTTCAAGCTAGATTAGATAACATCACTAAAAATGTTTCTAACTTTAACAAAGGAAGAGAAAATTTATGTAAGATTTTAGAAAATTCTCAATTCTCTTCAAATAAGCATGGATTAGGATATAAAAAGGAGTCAAAAATTCCTAAAAAGAAAAATACAAATTTTAAGAGGAATATTGATTCAAAAAAACAAATGTTATTAAGAGAACTTATTAAAACAAAAGTAGAAACCAAGATAGTCAAAATATGGGTTCCAAAAACTAACAATATTTTAATTAGGAATAAATATATTAAAACATTTATGGATAGTTTTCATAATAATTAAAACTATATTTATAAAAAGGATACTGAACCGAATTGGGTTTGGTTTCCTAAGCTCTAACTTTTAGGACCCTATTAAAAAGTGGGTACCAATAATTTCATATTTATTTTCAGGTCCCACTTAAAAAGAAGAAATGGATACTTGACAGTGGTTGCTCAAAACACATGACCGACGACAAAGATATGCTTACAAACATCACATACTTTGATGATGGCTCGGTTACCTTCGGAGACAATTAAAAAGGTTATATCATTGGCAAAAGGAGATGTGAATAATTACGGTACATCGAATTTACCTTTTATAACAAATGTTTCATTAGTTGAAAATCTAAAACATAATCTACTAAGCATAAGTCAACTTTGTGACAAGGGTTTTAAAATAACTTTTTCGGAAAATAAATGTAGTATTTTTGATCAAAACCAAAATCTTGTTTTTGAGGGAAATAAAGATAGGAATATTTATGTTCTAAATATGAAAATTAATCATAATACAAATATGTGTTTACTAGCCAAAGATAACGATCCTTGGTTATGGCACAAAAGATTTTGTCATATTAATTTTTAAAACTATTAGAAAACTTTCTAAAAATGAATTAGTAAGAGGTTTACCCAA
The DNA here is from genome assembly GCA_030765085.1 of Allium cepa. Classification (NCBI taxonomy): domain Eukaryota; kingdom Viridiplantae; phylum Streptophyta; class Magnoliopsida; order Asparagales; family Amaryllidaceae; genus Allium; species Allium cepa. The sequence continues at coordinate 110,912,677 of CM060928.1, read as the reverse complement.
GATAAACTTTAAAATAAAAAATCTTTGTGATGATTGTCAAAAAGGAAAATTAACAAAGTCGTCTTTCAAATCTAAGAAAAATATTTCTACTTTACAACCACTAGAATTACTTCATATGGATCTATTCGGACCAAGACAGGGTCAATCCATTAATCATAATCGATATGTATTTGTAATAGTTAATGATTTCTCAAGATATACATGGACTATTTTTATGAAAAATAAAAGTGATACTTTTGAGCATTTTAAAACATTTTTCAAAAGAATTCAAAACACTAAAGATTTGAAGATTAAAAATATACGAAGCGATCATGGAGGCGAATTCGAAAATGAAGCTTTTGAATCTTTTTGTAAAAAGAAAGGAATAAATCATAATTTTTCATTTACTAGAACTCCTCAACAAAATGGAGTTGTAGAAAGAAAGAATAGAACATTACAAGAATGTGCAAGAACATTATTAAATGGAAGTTTTCTACCAAAACATTTTTGGGCAGAAGCCGTAACTACTGCATGTTATGTATTAAATCGTATATTAATTAGACCATTAACTAAAAATACTTCATATGAACTATTTAATAACAAAAAGCCAAATATATCTTATTTTAAAATATTTGGATCAAAATGTTTTATTTTAAATACAAAAGATCAAAATGTTTTATTTTACCTCCTCAGTCGATAACTCACCTACATCACCACAACTTCCTACGTCTACACCAAAGCATGAGCCGGTTTATAAATGGAAAAACTATCGAACTGGCTACACACCGGATTCGAAGAAGGCAAAACGTGGACTTTTTATCTCTCCTGATACAAAAAGAAAGATTGATGAAATTCATCATTTTCAACAGCAACAAATTGACCTTCAACGTGAATTATACTTTGAACAAAAGGTAACGGCTAGACGATTAAGCTTTCTTGAGAAAATCGGTTTACGTTTTTGTAGCTCGAAGAAAAACGATGTGACCGAGCACCTACTTTGACCAGTTAGTTCGTATGATCCATCTTCGTCATACCGTACACCAGCCGATCCATTGAATCCTTGGATGTCGCCAAAAACTCCTCAATATAGTCCAAATTCATGGGACAAAAAATATATGGCGAATGAAGGAAATAAACCTCAAAAGAAAAATAGTCCATCTCCAAAGGAATGATTATTTTTTATTTTTGGTCAAATCATGTTGTTATATTGTAATATGTCTATACAATTGTAATCGTTTCTTTCAATCAAAATCTTTTGCTTTCAAAATTTAGAACACCAAAAGCACAAGGTTCAGTCGACTGAACCTTCGTTGCGCCTTTTGAACACTATTGTTTTGCTTAACACGTTACACTCGAACGTTACTGCTCAGTCGACTGAACATAAGGCAGAAAACAATTTCCAATAGCTCAGTCGACTAATTTCTCTGCACAGTCAACTAAATTTACCACAGAAACTTTCAGACAATAGTTCAGTCGACTAAAAACACTGTTCAGTCGACTGAATTTAACACAGAAAATTTTCGGCCATCAATTCAGTCGATTGAACAGGCTATTCAATCGACTGAACGTCGTTTCCCAGGTTACCTTTTTCCTTTTTACCACCAATTTCTACCTTTACTCTTTACTTTTATCATTCCAAAAGCTCATACTTTACTATTATTCTTCAAAACCCTAGCCCCCAATCTTTATTTTTTTTCAAATCCCTCTCAAAACTCTCACAACAATGGCTCCAAAATGATCAAGGGCTTCTACTTCAACCTCCTCCAAGCCAATTGATGCTCAAATTGCTCAATGGATTTATGATGGAGTGGCGGTCACAAGGTGAAACAAAATGAAGAATTATCGGATCTTTGAATACTCCTTCGTTGATTTTCAGAGTCTCCAAACGTACAACATACAAGCTTTAACGGATCAAGCAGGTTTAACATCTCTCTTAGACATAAAACGAAATGACCATGCAATCAATCATATTATGGTCAAATTGTTCTATGCAAATCTTAACCTTGGACACCAAACTCCAAGAAATCCAAAGGATAGTGTTTGGAGTATGGTGTGTGGCAAAAGGGTATGGTTTTCCCTAGGCCTAATTGCACACATTTTAGTATCTCCTAACATGGGAAGGAAGCTTGAAGAAATCAAATTTAATCCACATATTCGAGACAACATAAATCATCAATTTTTGGATGATAACATCAACATCCGGGATATTAAATCAACTTCCTTACGACCAAGAGCAAGGCTTCTCCACAAAGCTCTTATGCGAACCGTCACTCCTCGAACGGGCTCATATGAAATTGTATACCCAAACAATTATAGAGCACTATATGCTATTTGGGGCAATATTCAAGTTAATTGGGTCAAACTAATTCTTGATGAATTTCTTACTTTCAATAATGACAAAATGCGAACAATATATTTTAGCGAGTATATCATGCGACTACTCCTCAACGTTGATACACCATTACCAGAGTCCGAAAATACAATGGTTCATCAAATTAATCATCGGACTATAAGCCTTATGCAACTTCCGGCTAGACCTTCTCGCATCATATCTCTTGCCGAATGGGAAGCTAGACATCAAGAACCGCAACAACCTCCTCAAGGCCAACACGAAGAACCTTTTGATCAAGATGATGAAATTCATATAGTTGAACCAAGTTTTACTACCAATCAATCGTTAGGAATTCTATCAAGAAATCAACAAATTCTTGATAATCGCCTCAAGAAGGTAGATCATAAACTTGATAGAATTAAAGGGTTCTTCAACAAATTATGGGATGCCATCTCATGCATGAGCTCCACTACTGCTTCATCCTCCCGTGGCAAGCGTCCGGCACCAACTTTCACATGGACGTCATCCGAAGAAAATCCAAGTAGCAGCACAAGTGGGAATAGCGGTGGTCAAGGTAAAAGAGCTCATAAACCACCCACCGGTGGACCCGTTATTTGCGAAACGGAGGGAGGGAGAGAAGCCTTATATGATTGGGATAAAGATGAACAACTCTCTTATGGTTTTATTTTACTATTCAAAAGGCTTGTATAAATAGCCTTCTATGTTTCATTTATTTACGCTATATTCTAAGTTTTTGAAACTATAATTATGCATATCAGTGATTGTTTTGATAATATACTTCTGCAATTATTACTTCCTTTTTTTCGATGACAAAGGGGGAGAAATCTATGTTACTAACCTTGTTTTATAGGAAAGATAGTGCATATATTCAGGGGGAGGAAATAATTACATCTCTACACGTTTTCAGTATTGTCATCAATCAAAAAGGGGAGAATGTTGATACACTATATTTTGATCAATGACAATGTGCTTCAACAAAAAGGAAGAGATATGTGCAAAGCTAAAGGAAGAACGATGAAGACCGAGGATAGCATGAGTATTATTTAAATATAGTCTAGTTTAGATTTATTATTAAAATCTATCCTCAAGAGGCTTGCACAAACACTAGAACACGTTTTATAAACTTCATTTTCTAGATAAACATTCACTGTGCAAAAACCAATAGTTCAGTCGACTGAACAGGTAAACCCAGTCGACTGAACCTGTTACACATATACAAATATGCACAGTTCCAGTCGACTGAAACAACCTGCTCAGTCGACTGAATCTATTCCTGAAATTTTTTTCTTTATATTTCCAGTCAACTGAAATCCCTGCTCAGTCGACTGAATTTAAACCTGCGAATTTTCTCTGAATGGACACCTTCTTCCTCCCAAGAGTTGCAACCATTCTCCAATGGAAATGGAAGCATCTCTTGTCTGCATCTCTAGCCAACAAATGCATCTCTTCTACACCTATATATACATGGTTCTAACATCTTCAATTTACCAATTTTTTATGCTTTAATCTCACTACTTTCTTGAACATATTTTATATTCTCTAAAAAATTTCAAAGCGATCACCAATCTATTGCTTGAATCTCTGCTTTGTTTATAACATTCTTATGATTCATAGCAATTCACATTTTCTAAATCTTCACAAACACATTGCATACTCTCGAGGATGAGATTATAGGAATATTGTACTACATTGGACTCATTAGTGTTAATAAGAACACAACAAGTCGAATAATTGTTTTTAGTAATTGAGTTGAAGTCCTCTTCGGTAGTTGAGGCAAGAAATCCCGTTCGGTTGTTCGGGTAAGTTGTAAACCTATTCCTCCGGTTAAGAGAGGGTTTTAGTTAGTAGAATTCCTAAGTGAAGCTTAGGGACTGGACGTAGGACAAGATGTCCGAACCCGTATAAAATCCTGGTGTCTACTTTACTTATTGCTTATTGTTATTTACCTATACCATCCACTATTCCATATTATACGATCCTACTGCATAGCCTCTTTCAGCCCTTTCACGCTCCATGGGTTCTCTTCTTTTCGGCTTTTGATAAGGGATCTGTCTCATCTAAATCTGTGTAAGTAGAGAATTTTGATTCCCTTCTTTGCTGCTTCGATCCTTCAAAATCATCATCCATCTTCCTTTTTCCTTTGTCCTTGCTAGATCTTACTCCGAGTGATCCTCCACCATCCAAAGCATTAACCTCTTCCTTATCAACTTTAATGTCCTCCTGGCGTAAAAACCTTTTAACCTTGTTATAAATCTCTACATGATCCCTCCCGTTCCAAAGCAATCTTGAAATCCATATTTGTGGCTATTCCCGAGACGGCTGCCATCAAAACTATTGAAGGGTCTGGCTTATCGACCATGGCCGCCGCCACATTGAATCTTGTTAGACAACTCCTAACAGTTTCCCAGAACCTTGGCTTCATGCTTGCTAACGCCATTGCATTCTAGGGTCGTGAGATATGTACCAGACCTGTTTCATAAATATATTAACTCGAACCTTATGGTGATCGAACCATTCTCTACCTGTCTAAACCATAATGCTGCCAAACCTATAGAATATAAAGGGAAACATTGTCCCATAACCTCTTCGAACGCACTCAACACCTCCATGTGCTGAATGTACCTCATCAAATGTACTGCTAGATCTGTCTTTCCGTCGTACATTTCTCGCATAGGTAACTTGAAATTAGGTGGATTCCTAGTGTACTGAATGTGTAACAACCCTGGTTAGAGATTACCGATGATATTAAATTATGATGAAAATTATAATTTAGTATCGAGTTTAATGAATAAAGTAAAAGTGTTAAGATGATTTATATTGTTTATTCTACATAAGCAATATTTGAGGAATTAATTTAATGTGAGTTAAAATTATCTCTGTAGGATTTATTTAAACAAATGCTGGCTTGAAATAAATATAAATTAAATGGAAATAAGCTTAGGAAAAAATTTAATTAAGACTTGGGTGGATAATAAATGATGTTAAGTAATTTTTGAGATAAAAATTTATGGTATGGGAATTTTATTCCAATAATACTCTTTATATTGTAAAATAAAAAGAAATGAGTTGGAATAAATATTTGTAGGGCACAATAATGATTGGAAATGATGTTTTAGTGTTTTAAAAATGCTAAATTATTTTATTATGCTATTCGTCAAAACGAGTAAAATGCAATTCGTTTCACTCAAATTGGAGTAAAAATGCAAAGTTATGTTAAAATTTGTAAAACAAAAACCTAAAATTTCACTAAGTAAATAAATGAGCCTAATTACCTAACCCATACCCATTAATCCTAAAGAGAAACAACTAGAGGAAAAGGTACATTCTTTTTCTCTAGTTAGTATACAACTTCTTCTCAAAACTTCTGAAACATAAATCCATGGTTGCCTCTTTTTTGTAATTCAATTATAAACATATTTTTGATGAAATTCAGAATATATTCAAGATAAAAACCTAAGAGAAGGTAATCGCTATTTTCTCTAATCCCTCTATCCACCTAATTTCTGATTTTTGCTTTATTGTCGTTGTCTTTTTGACACTTTTGGCTTTGCATGCTTCTATAATCTTCTTTTCAGATCTCTAGCATCAATTCTAGCTCCAAAGCTTCCACCTTGCATGCAAAATTTTGCCAAATCACTGCCAAAATAAAGGTAAGCAACATGCTACAGCAAGCTAAAATGATTTTTGCCAAAATTTGGTTTGATTTTGAATATTTCGTTGCATGTTGGTCTTTGTTTGCTCATATATGTTGTCTGAAATTATCCAATCTTTGAAAAACCATAACTTGCTCGATTTGTGGCGAAATACTGTCAAATTTGGGTATGTTATAGTCTATGCGCTGTAGTATGATTATGAAAATTTTTGTTAAATTATGAGATGATTTGATACCAAAAATCGTATTTTTTTACCTCTGTCCTGTGTTTAGAATAATACAGGCTGAGATTAAGATTGTTAGTAAAACGGCCATAATTTTTGAACCAAAGATCGGAATTTGATGACCTTAGTCATTCCGGAAAGCATAGAAACTAAGCTACAACTTTCATTTTATTCATTTTGCCTTATTTCGAAGTTATCAATGCTAAAATTGCAATTGTTTGTCGTTATCCTGCAAATGCATAAGTTCATGCTGAGTTTGATGTTTTTTGTTAGTAATTTGATCATAACTTTCTTGTTACGAATTAGAATTTAGAAATTTTGGAAGTTCTGGAAACCTAAGGATTTAGGCTACAACTTTTATTTTATAATTATTCTCAGATTTTGTAGTTTGCTATGTGAAAATATATATATTCTTTACAGCAGGACCGAAATATGCGTAGTGTTTAATTTCCGTGTTTGATGATATTCTGAAGATTTCAGTCGCATTTTTTTTTAATAAAAATTGATGTTATTAGATGGAAATGATATCCATGAATATATTATCTTAGATTTGAAGAAGTTTGATGTAACAACACTATATTTTGTGATTATTTCAATTGCATATTTTGACTTATTTTATTTAAATTTCTGATTTAAAAATTTTATTTTAATTATTTAAAATGAATAATTTTGTTATTTTAAAACAAATTTTGATTTTTATGTGAATTATATGTCCAAACATGAAAATATTGAATATTTTTCAAAAATGTAAATTTTATTCAATTTGGTCAAACTTTGACTTTTAAATTTAAAATTTAAAAATTTGAATTTTTAAATTTTATCTTTATTATGAAATTAAATTAAATTTCATGAATACTGCTTTTTATTTCGTTGAAATCTGATTTACATTGTGAAAGTTATGCTTTTTACAATATTGTATGTAAATTGTTTATTTAACAAAATTGTTTATTTTAATTTGTATAAATAATATTTTTGTTTGTTCTAATTTGTGTATATATGTTTGATATGACATGTTATGTATATATATTATTTTTAAAACATTTTTAAAGTGTATTTATAATTTTCAAATGTTAATTGTATTTTGTTTTCAATTTTTAAAGTCTAGTTTCAATTTTAATTTTATTAACTATTTTCTTATTTATTTTATATTCTTCCTTAAAATTATTTATTTATTTTTCTTTCTCACTTTATTTTGTTTTCTTTTCTATTTTATTTTTCTGAAATTAATTTAGTTTATTTTAATTTAAAAGAAATGGAAAACAAAGAGACAAAACCTTTCATTTTCCTTATGATTTTTTATTTACTCACCTCTTCACTTTTTGGGCCGACCATTCCTTAGCAATAGCCGTGAGTTTTAATTTTGCAATTCACGTGAGAAACTCTTTCTCATTTCAGTTCTCACACATACATTTCAAATCTGAGAAAGGTAATGTCTTCTTCTCATTTTGTCTACTTTTTCTTTCACTTTTTCTGTTGATTTTTTAATTATTTTTGCTTGTTTCTTCATGTATTTTGCACGGCTATCACCTCACCACCTCCTCCAACCAACACACCACCTTCTTTCCACCACCATACAAGGCCTGACATCCCTCTCCTCTGATCTATATTGGCCGTGGTTATCCAGTGGTGCAATCATCTCAAAAAGTTGCAAAATCCTTGAAAAATATGTCATAGCCAAAGAGTTTTAATTTTGCAATTCACGTGAGAAACTCTTTTTCATTTCAGTTCTCACGCATACATTTCACATCCGAGAAAGGTAATGTCTTCTTCTCTTTTTTCTACTTTTTCTTTCACTTTTTTTGTTGATTTTTCAATTATTTTTGCTTGTTTCTTCATGTATTTTGACAGCTATCACCTCACCACCTCCTCCAACCAACACACCACCTTCTTCCCACCACCATACATGGCCTTACATCCCTCTCCTCTGATCTATATTGGCCGTGGCCATCCAATGGTGCAATCATCTCAAAAAGTTGCAAAATCCTTGAAAAATATGCCATAGCCAAACCTAGTTTGCACATACCCTTCATTTTCCACTTCGGCCTCCTCCTCAGCCATCACTACTTGCTTGTTCACCACCACTAGCCATCTCCCTAGCCACCACCATGTCTTCACATGCCATGGCCGAGCACAATTCTTACATGGTCGAACCAAAGTTTGCCCCAAAAACTCCACTTTTGCCTTGTACTTGACTTGCTACATGTTGTAACTCAAAAACCCCTTCACATATCCTTGTAGTCGTGCCTTTATGACCATAACTAGATTCATTTCAGCCCAAAATACCTTCATGGCCGAGCCAAAATAGTGTTGTGGCCGAGCAAAAATGATTTGGAGTCAAGCAAAACTAATTGAAAAAGTTTGGTGATGTGTTTTGTAGACTATATTTCCATGTTGTTCCCATAAATTTAGTAGTGTATTTATATTTATATTTTGTTTTGTTTTTGTTGTCAAATACAAGATTAACACTTGGCTCTCCACTCTACTCAAATCAAAAGTCGTGTTATCATGCTTTCTAGATTTTGTTTGTGCGCTTTGTCTTTCTATCTCCAGCTTGAAACATGTGAGTAATTCACACTTGACATTCATACTTATATAATTAGTGAATTGACAACATGTGAATATGTAGAATAATATTATCATGTTATACATGCCTGTGATATAAATCATATGATGTTAACCCAGTTTATAACCTGTCATATCATATGTTACTGCTATATGATGCTATACTGTTTATTTATATCTGTTTATCACACTGCAAGTTCCCTGTAGAATAGGATCACTATGGGTTGAAATGATACATACCCGAACGGACTTTAGAATAAGGAAAATCGTTATGGGATGAAATGATAGGCCCGAGCGATTTTTATTTATTTTAATTTACTTGGGATTGCGAGTTTGAAATGATAGAATCCAGATTTTTCTTTGTAAATTACGGATTGAAATGATATATTATTCGTATCACTTGACCTAGGTTAGAATATATTATATAGACCCATGGTTATTTTTATAAATTTTTTTCTATTAAATGTATATTAAAAATGTAAATTTTGATATTTTAAATTAAACTGAATTAAAAAATAATTTTTATAAAGTATTAATGATTTTTCTACAAGTTAAAATGTGAACAAATGAATGGTTAAGTGGAAATTTGAAATATAACTAAATTTTGAAATTTGTAATTTTGTATAAAATGTAGTTAACTTAAGTGAATAAAATATGATAATTTGATTAATTCTGAATTTAAAATGACTTAATAAAGTGTTATTGATTTTTCTATGTTTAGAATAATATAGGCTGAGATTAAGATTGTTAGTAAAACGGCCATAATATTTGAACCAATAATCGAAATTTGATGATCTTGGTCATCCTGGAAAGCTTAGAAACTAATCTACAACTTCTGTGTTATTCATTTTGCCTGATATCGATGTTATCTATGCTAAAATTGCAATTGTTTGTCGCTATCTTACAAATGCATAAGTTCAGGCTGAGTTTGATGTTTTTTTATAGTAATTTGCTCATAACTTTCTTGTTACGAATCGGAATTTAGAAATTTTTGAAGTTTTTGAAACCTGAGGATTTAGGCTACAACTTTTAGTTTATAATTATTCTCAGATTTTGTAGTTTGCTATGTGAAAATATATATTCTTTATAGCAGGACCGAAACATACGTAGTGTTTAATTCCCGTGTTTGATGATATTCTGACGACTTCGATAATTTCAGTGGCATTTTTTTATAAAAATTGATGTTATTAGATGAAAATGATGTCCATGAATACATTATCCTAGATTTGAAGAAGTTTGAAATTTAATTTTTATTTAAATTCCATTTAAATTTAAATAACGGTTAATACCGATATGTGAGTATTTTGATGGTTTTAAATGATTTTAATTTGAAATAAATTCTTAAAAATTTCTTAAATAAAAATAAAAATAAATCACTGTTTATGAAATAAGTATTTTGTAGCATTTTTAAGAGATTTTTTTAACCAATTATTAATTATTTTAAAGTGTTTTTATAATAGAAGTTCTCTTTAAAATAATGGATTTTTCTGTACAAAGCTTTTAAAATGGTTTCTAGATTGTTTAATAATTCTATTTCCCTAAAAAATTATTTTAAATATATTTTAGCATATGTTTATGAGTTTTGACGTATAAGAATGAGAATTAAACAATTTAGTAAAAAAATACGAGATATGGGACTCATGAGTTTACTTTATTGGTTAATTTCAGACTTGTACGATCGAAAACAATGTTTGTGAATCATTTGAATTCCTTTTTGATTTCTACCACTTTGTGGTATGTTTTTAATGTATTTAAATTCTATTTGGAGCATTCTTCCATATTAATTTGTTTGGTTAATATATATGTATAGTCCGAGAACTCCTAATCAGGAGTATAATTGATGATGGGCTATATTGATGGAGATGCTCTTGTTGATGACATGAGGCAAGTACTTTGATGGAATATGATGACGATTTATGACTTTATGGTATTTCCCATTTGTCGATGAAATGAGGCCGGTAGGGTATTTTTACCATTCGTCGATGACGTTAGGCGATTCTTATGATGATTTAGATGATTTTCATAGTGTGGCATTGACTAGCAGCTAGAAAATCGCTATGAGAACGTGCGATATGGGACGCACGTTACCACTTTCTGGGTTACTATCCAAGGGTTTCTGACACATTTTAGAAGGACTACCAGTACTTTGAGTCCCGATCGGGTCAAGCAATGCTTGGCTCGATCACTGTGATGGCGGGGGCTCAGCGGACACCGATTGGAGTGAAGACTCCAATCATTATGATGGCGGGTGTTCGAGATGGATATAGATGACATCATAGACTGAAACAATTCGATGTGAGGACTCCAGTCAATAGATGGATATTGTACGATAATGATGGTAGTACTTGTAAGTAGCATGTGCAGCATTGCTTTGGCATGCGAGATCTAGCCAATCCGAGATTTCTTTTGATGATTCATGATGATTTCGATTTCACCACCTTTTTATGTGTTTTCTAGAGCTTTATAGATGTGAGAAAGGCATATATGATTTCTTGGTGGATTTTGGTGATTTCGAAGTTATGAATTGATACTTGGGATTTTATATGATTTTGGAAGGTTGAATATTTCATGAATGATTGTTAGGAGTTTTCCCTTATACCCTACTCACTCATTCTCTTATGTTAAACCCAAGTGTGTGTGTGTGTGTGTGTGTGTGTGCAAACCACATGTAGTGACATGTAGATGTTATATGTTATCTACTCTAGTAGCTCATATCTGCTTATGCTTCCCTTTAGGCTATAAAGGAAAATTTCCTTTTACTTATCGTATTTCTTTTCTAACGATAAGATTTAGTTTGCCTGACCCGTGTGTTTATCACTCGGGTCAGACCGAGTTGTAGGCTAGGTCGGATATCTATCTTTTATGCTTGGTCCCATTTTGCTTTTTGAGGGGATCATGACTATGGACTTGGTGACATCTTTCGTGTTGTGTCTTTTGTGTCAGCTTATTGTACATATTCTTTTATGGGGATGGAGATGTATGTATATTGTGTAGTTACATGCCACTATGATGTAGGGTATTACATTTGATGTATGGCTTGTATTAGTATATATATCTGTGGCTGTTGTTCTGTGATGTGATTGTTGTATTTATTACATTTTGTTTCTGAATAGATCCTATAGCCGTGTGGTATCGTATTAGTTAAACATTGAGTATGTCGATCACTTGAGATACATGGAAAAAAATATATGGTAAAAACCGACGTACTTAGTCTTTAGCTAATGCATTATTATTCAGCCCTTAACCGGCCCTATTCTCTACGTTAGTAGACGGAATTACTCGTTAATTATCTTTACTAATGTTGATCTCAGGGTGGGGCGTCATAGTTTGGTATCAGAGCAAGGATTGAAAACAAAATGAAATAAACGCAGAACAATGAACACGATGAACCATACATCAAGTATAATACCCTTGTACATCTCATTCCTTAATCATGGCCAGCCTAGCCATATCCCTATCCTTTTTAATTCCTCTGGGGTAGATAGAAAGGAATACGTCTAGGAATGTTAAATGTTATTCTGTAGTATTCCTTAATTACTGCATTTCAATTGATATATATATACCCTGTGAATGATCTTCTCTCATTTTTTAGCTATGTCTGGAAGAGGTAGAGCTCGCCCTTCGGCTACGGGACCGTCTAGTGGTTCTCGTCCTGAAGGCATTTACATGTCCACCGATCAGATTCGTGAGCTTCTTGGGAGCACTCAGCCTCCCATGCCAGTTCCCTCTTCATATCCTCGCAAGTTTGTATATACACGACTATGCAGTGACTTTACTTATCTCGGAGGCAAGCCATTCAAAGGCTTCGAGTCGGATCTTGATGTGCAAGCCAGGCTTCGCACTTGTGAGCATGTATTCTTACGTATGGAGCTTTCAGATCATCATCGAGTTCTTGTGGCATCCAGTATGCTACAAGAGCGTGCTTTAGATTGGTACGAGCTTCTTATCACTAAGGTGGATGAGACTAACCTCACATGGAAGCAATTTCGAGACAGATTTGAGCTTTAGTTCATACCCGAGTCTGAAAAGGCTCTTCTTACTCGCCGCTTCATCGAGTTAAAGCAAGGCAACTCTTTAGTTTCAGATTATGTTTCTTTCTTTGAGTCCCTCTCTAAGTATGGGTTGGAGTTCATTAGTACCCCATACAAGAAAAATCTTAAGTTCGTATCCGGACTTAAGAAATATTTGAAGAAGTCTTTAATGCTCTAACTCAAGCTTTCTTTTGAAGAGCTAGTTGATGCAGCTCTCCATCTCGAGACAGTTGAGAATGAGAAAGATAGTGATGGCGAGGATGGTGTTCAGTCTAATCCAAAGAAGAAGAAGTTTCTTTTCCGTAAGCCTAAGTTCTTTCCTTCCAAGAAAAAAAAGCAAGTCTGATCTTCTTCTCAATCTCAAGCCCCTCCTCAAGCTAAGCCTTTTGCTTGCTACAATTGTGGATCTCCTAACCATCCAGTCCGAGAATGTCCTAAGCCCAAGAGATGTAACCACTACAAAACTGAAGGACATCTGATTTCTGCTTGTCCTAAGAAGAGTAGAGGTTCTCATTCGGGGAATCTTAATGTAGTAACTTCTAGTGATGCGACTCAGTCGAAAGGTACATTTTCTTCCATCTTAGAGGGTTCTATTGTTTTCCATGATCGACCGATTAGAGTGCTCTTCGATACGGGTGCGTCACACTCATTTGTATCGAAGAAACTCGTGGATGCCTGTTCTTTGGATGTTTCTTGCTTGCTTACTTCTTTGAGGATTGTGAATCCCATCGGGGGGTCCGCAACCCTTAGCTTATATTGTGATAATGTTGAGGTTCTTCTTTGTGGATTCTCTTTCCGTGCGAATCTGCACGTGATTCCTTTGCTTGGTTTTGATATGATATTTCGTATAGACTGGCTAGTTCGATACGATGCCAGGATTCTTTTTTCTGATAGAGTCATTTATATGCGCCATCTAGACTCTCCTTCGCAGTTATCTCTTATGCTTCGGGATACAGATTGTGATTCCATAGCATCCTTATATGCTCCTGATTCTCGAGATGATGAGGATGAGGTGTCTTGAATTTCGATCGTTTGTGACTTCGCTTATATTTTTGTGCCTGTTTTGGGATTGCTATGCAAGAGGGCCATAGAGTTTCGTATTGACCTCATCCTGGTGTGCAACTAGTTAGTCATCCTCCCATGAGGATGTCTACTAAGGAGAAGGAGGAACTTAAGAAGCAACTCCTCGAGCTCGAAGCCAAGAACTTCATTCGATCTAGCTCTTCACCGTGGGGTGCCACGGTGGTATTCGTAAGGAAGTTAGATGTGACTTTTAGGATTTGTGTCGACTATCGCAAGCTTAATGAGTTAACCGTCAAGAAGCGCTATCCTTTGCCGAGAATTAACGATATGTTCAATCAGTTGAGTGGTGCAAAGGTCTTTTATCAACCGGACCTTGCCACTGGTTTTCATCAACTCTGAGTTACAGAAGACAACATCCCACTTACGGCTTTTCTCACTTGTTATGGTTCTTATGAGTGGCTCGTCATGCCATTCGGTTTGATGAACGCTCTTGCTTATTTTGTCGATCTCATGAATCGGGTATTTCGAGAATATCTTGATAAATTCGTGCTTGTATTCATCGATGATATCTTAGTATATTCAAAGTCCGAAGAGGACCATGCTCGACATCTTAGAATTGTCTTGAGTACTCTCCGCCAACATCAACTCATGGAAATGCTTTCTAAGTGTCACTTGTGGGAAAAGCAAGTGAAATTCCTTGGTCATGTCGTATCTTCCAGTGGTATCTCAGTCGATCCTTCTAAGATCGAGGCTATTCAGAATGGTAAGAGGCCTGAGAATGTTCACGAGATTTGTAGTTTTTCGGGATTGGCCGGTTATTATTGTCACTTTATTAAGGATTTCTCTCGTATCGTGCTTCCTGTTACAAACCTTACTAGGAAGAATGTTTGTTATGTTTGGTCAGATAAGTGTGAGGCTTCCTTCCAGCAATTGAAGGAGCTTCTCACACATGCTCCCGTGCTAGTGGTTCCTGAAGGGAATCAAGATCTTATCGTTTATACCGATGCTAGCCAAAGTGGTCTCGGTGCAGTGTTGATGTAGAAGGATCAGGTAGTTGCCTATGCTTCAAGGCAATTACATCCGAACGAGGTTCGGTATGCTACCCATGATTTGGAACTTGCAGCTATCATCTTCGCTTTGAAGATATGGTGTCATTATCTCTTAGGTGAGCATTTCGTCCTTTATATAGATCAAAAGTCCCTCAGATATCTCTTTTCTCAAAAAGATCCGAATATGAGGCAACAACGATGGTTAGAGTTCCTCGCCTCATATGATTTCGATATCGAGTATACCCGTGGAAAGGTAATCGTGTAGCTGATGTGCTTAGTCGCAAGCATTCGGCCATTGTTTCTCTGATGATAGCCGAATGGGATGTTTTGGAGACCTTATCTTTCTTTGATATTCGATATCGAGCACCATCATCTGATTCACCTGTATTATTATTCAGTATGGAGGCTCGACCATCTCTTCTAGATCATATCTCAGAGGCTCAGAGGTGTGATGCTTAGACTATGCACCTCATTCAGTCATGCTCATCTGGGTCCCATGATGAGGACTTGCGGGATTTTTCTATTGATTCTCATGGTTGTCTTCTTCTGAAGACCGTATAGTTGTGCCTTCTGATTAAGCACTTAGGCATGACATACTTGATGGTTGTCATCGCACTAAGTATACCATTCATCCGGGTGCAGTAAGATGTACGCGGATATGCATCGCCTTTACTATTGGGAAGGCATGAAGCACGATATTGCAAGTTATGTAAGAAATTGCATGACCTGTCAGCTTGTCAAGGCCAAGCATCAGCGGCCATCTGGTCTTCTTCAGCCTTTAGAGGTCCCATAGTGGAAGTGGGATCAGGTATCGATGGACTTTGTTGATGACTTACCTTCTTCGAGGTCGGATCATTCTAGCATTTGGGTTATCATAGATCGTCTCACGAAGTCCACACATTTTGTTCCTATTAAATCTAATAGGAATGCTCCTTTGTTGGCAAAGATTTATATTAAGGAAATCGTACGATTACATGGCATTCATTCTTCGATCGTATGTGACCGTGATCCTTTGTTTACCAGTCATTTCTGGACCAGTTTTCAGCAAGCTTTGGAAACAAAGCTGAATCTTTCTACAACTTAACATCCCCAGTTTGATGGATAGACTGAGAGGGTGAATCGTATTCTTGAAGACTTTCTCCATGCATGCATTCTTGATTTCAATGCTTCTTAGGAGGATCATCTACCATTGGTAGAGTTCTCCTACAATAACAGCTATCAATCTAGTATTGGTATGGCTCCCTTCGAGGCACTGTATGGAAGACCGCGTCGATCTCCATTTTGTTGGCTAGAATCTGGCGAGAAGTTTATACTCGGTCCAGACTCAGTTCATGATTCTTCAGAAAATATATCTCTTATTAGACAGAGAATGAAAGAGGCACAGAATCGCCAGAAATCCTACGTGGACAACCGTAGGAAGCCTCTTGAATTAGCTGTCTGTGATCTTCTGTTCATTCGAGTATCTCCTTTAAAGGGAGTGATGCGCTTTAGCTCTACAGGGAAATTGGCTCCTCATTTTATAGAACCATTTTCAATTACTGAGCGCATCGATCTAGTTGCTTATCGAGTGACTCTTCCGTCTCATTTATCTGGTATTCATGACGTCTTCCACATCTCTCAGCTTTGGAAGTGCATTCGAGACTCTAATTCCGTTATTGATCCATCCGAACAGCTTAAGCTTGAGATCTCACCGAGTCTATCTAATGCTCAGCAGCCTATTCGCGTGCTTGATTCGGAGGTGAGACGCCTTCAAAGCAAGGACATACCTCCTGTAAAGATTCAATGGTCAGAAAACCCCAATAATTGTACTTGGGAAACCAGAGAATCTATCGAGCGATCTTTTCCTGGCTTTCTTTCTTCTTCCAGTGACGGTGAGAATTTATTATCTCAAGTTATTTCTTGTTTCTTTTAGTTGAATCATCATAAGCGCTATGGTTTCTCCCCAAGAAATTGCATGGACGCAATTTTGTTAAGGGGAGGGGAGTCTGTAACAACCCTGGTTGGAGATTACCGATGATATTAAATTATGATGAAAATTATAATTTAATATCGAGTTTAATGAATAAAGTAAGAAATGTTTAGATGATATATATTGTTTATTCTACATAAGCAATATTTTAGGAATTAATTTAATGTGAGCGAAAATTATCTCATGTAGGATTTATTTCAACAAATGCTAGCTTGAAATAAATATAAGTTGAATGGAAATAAGCTTAGGAAAAAATTTAATTAAGACTTGGGTGGATAATAAATGATGTTAAGTAATTTTTGAGATAAAAATTTATGGTATGGGAATTTAATTCCAATAATACTCTTTATATTGTAAAATAAAAAGAAATGAGTTGGAATAAATATTTTTAGGGCACAATAATGATTGGAAAGGATGTTTTCTTGTTTTAAAAATGCTAGAACATATTATTATGCTATTCGTCAAAACGAGTAAAACGCGATTCGTTTCACTCAAATTGGAATTAGAATGCAAAAGTTGTGTTAAAATTAGTAAAAAGAAAATATAAAATTTCACTAAGTAAATAAATGAGCCTAAGTACCTAACCCATACCCGTTAGTCCTAATGAGAAATATCTGGAGGAAAAGGTACGTTCTTTTTCTCTAATTAGTATACAGCTTCTTCTCAAAACTTTTGAAACTTAAATCCATGGATACCTCGTTTTTGTAATACAATTATAAACATACTTTTGGTGAAATTCAGAATATATTCAAGATAAAAACCTAAGTGAAGGTAATCTCCATTTTCTCTAATCCCTCTATCCACCTAATTTCTAATTTTTCCTTTATTGTAGTTGTCTTTTTGACACTTTTGGCTTTGCATACTTGTATAATCTTCTTTTCAGATCTCAAGCATCTATATTCCTGCTCCAAAGCTTCCACCTTGCATGGAAAATTTTGCCAAATCACAGCCCAATCCCCTCACTCTCCGATGAAGGGACACAACGACAAGCAAGCCAATCCACTCATGCTCTGACAAGGGGACTTACTTCTGGCACTCCAGTCCCGTCTTTTTGAATAGGGCTTAAAGCGATTCATATCAGTCATCACGTTCAAATGGGTTTCAATAATCAAGGATTTATCTAATGGAATCGAATTCAAATACTAAGAGACATAAAATAAAACATTACGATATTCGCCTCTTTAGGCATTATAGCCTAGCATCCAGCTCAAAGCATGGTTAGGGATCATTCAGGATCCCATACATGAGTAAGTAGCTAGACTGTATATTGGATGGTTTATTGAAAATGGGAAATAAAGTGCAAGAACCAAACTTGATTTACCGCCCTCTCAATCAAGAGATGACTATCCTTGACCTTGATCCATGGCCATTTCCATTAATTATGGTTGATGGCTGCTCTTGTTCCACTATCACAGCTTGACTTCTCACATATTATTGTAAACGATTATATCTAACCCATTCCTCGATCAGATCCTACAGTTTCCTACAATCATTTGTGTTATGCCTATCCTGCTCATGGAATAGACGGCATTTTTTAGATGCCCTTACACGCTCCATGGGTTCTCTTCTTTTCGGCTTTTGATAAGGGATCTGTCTCATCTAAATCTGTGTAAGTAGAGAATTTTGGTTCCCTTCTTTGCCGCTTAGATCCTTCAAAACCATCATCCATCTTCCTTTTTCCTTTGTCCTTGCTAGATCTTACTCCGAGTGATCCTCCACCATCCAAAGCATTAACCTCTTCCTCATCAACTTCAACGTCCTTCTGGCGTAGAACCTTTTAACCTTGTTATAAATCTCTACATGATCCCTCCCGTTCCAAAGCAATCTTGAAATTCATATTTGTGGCTATTTCCGAGACCGCTACCATCAAAACTATTGAAGGGTCTGGCTTATCGACCATGGCCGCCGCCACATTGAATCTTGTTAGACAACTCCTAACAGTTTCCCAGACCCTTGGCTTCATGCTTGCTAACTCCATTGCATTCTTGGGTCGTGAGATATGTACCAGACCTGTTTCATAAATATACTAACTCGAACCTTATGGTGATCGAACCATTCTCTACCTGTCTAAACCATAATGCTGCCAAACCTATAGAATATAAAGGGAAACATTGTCCCATAACCTCTTTGAACGCACTCAACACCTCCATGTGCCGAATGTACCTCATCAAATGTACCGCTAGATCTGTCTTTCCGTCGTACATTTCTAGCGTAGGTAACTTGAAATTAGGTGGATTCCTAGTGTACCGAATGTGTAACAACCCTGGTTAGAGATTACCAATGATATTAAATTATGAAGAAAATTATAATTTAGTATCGAGTTTAATGAATAAAGTATGAAGTGTTAAGATGATTTATATTGTTTATTCTACATAAGCAATATTTGAGGAATTAATTTAATGTGAGTTAAAATTATCTCTGTAGGATTTATTTCAACAAATGTTGGCTTGAAATAAATATAAATTAAATGGAAATAAGCTTAGGAAAAAATTTAATTAAGACTTGGGTGGATAACAAATGGCGTTAAGTAATTTTTGAGATAAAAATATATGGTCTGGGAATTTTATTCAAATAATACTCTTTATATTGTAAAATAAAAGGAAATGAGTTGGAATAAATATTTTTAGGGAACAATAATGATTGGAAATGATGTTTTAGTGTTTAAAAATGCTAAAACATTTTATTATGCTATTCGTCAAAACGAGTAAAACGCAATTCGTTTCACTCAAATTGGAGTTAAAATGCAAAAGTTATGTTAAAATTTGTAAAACAAAAATCTAAAATTTCACTAAGTAAATAAATGAGCCTAATTACCTAACCCATACCCATTAGTCCTAATGAGAAACATCTGGAGGAAAAGGTACATTCTTTTTCTCTAATTAGAATACAGCTTCTTCTTAAAACTTCTGAAACATAAATCCATGTCTGTCTCTTTTTTGTAATTCAATTATAAACATATTTTTGATGAAATTCAGAGCATATTCAAGATAAAAACCTAAGATAAGGTAATCTCTATTTTCTCTAATCCCTCTATCCACCTGATTTCTGATTTTTGCTTTATTGTAGTTGTCTTTTTGACACTTTTGGCTTTGCATGCTTCTATAATCTTCTTTTCAGATCTCTAGCATCAATTCCAGCTCCAAAGCTTCCACCTTGCATGAAATTTTTTGCCAAATCACTGCCAAAATAAAGGTAAGCAACATGCTACAGCAAGCTAAAATGATTTTTGCCAAAATTTGGTTTGATTTTGAATATTTCGTTGCATGTTGGTCTTTGTTTGCTCATATATGTTGTCTGAAATTATCCAATCTTTGAAAAACCATAACTTGCCCGATTTGTGGCGAAATAATGTCAAATTTGGGTATGTTATAATCTATGTGCTGTAGTATGATTATGCAAATTTTTGTTAAATTAGGAGATGAGTTGATACCAAAAATCGTATTTTTTTTTTACCTCTGTCCTGTGTTTAGAATAATACAGGCTGAGATTAAGATTGTTAGTAAAACGGCCATAATATTTGAACGAATGATTGGAATTTGATGATCTTGGTCATTCCGGAAAGCATAGAAACTAAGCTACAACTTTCATTTTATTCTTTTTGCCTGATTTCGAAGTTATCTATGCTAAAATTGCAATTGTTTGTCGCTGTCCTGCAAATGCATAAGTTCAGGCCGAGTTTGATTTTTTTTGTTAGTAATTTGATCATAACTTTCTTGTTACGAATTAGAATTTAGAAATTTTGGAAGTTCTGGAAACCTGAGGATTTAGGCTACAACTTTTATATTATAATTATTCTCAGATTTTGTAGTTTGCTATGTGAAAATATATATTCTTTACAGCAGGACCGAAATATACGTAGTGTTTAATTTCCGTGTTTGATGATATTCTGAAGATTTCAGTCGCATTTTTTAATAAAAATTGATGTTATTAGATGGAAATGATGTCCATGAATATATTATCTTAGATTTGAAGAAGTTTGAAGTAACAACCCTGTATTTTGTGATTATTTTAATTGCATATTTTATTTTATTTTATTTAAATTTCTGATTTGAAATTTTTATTTATTTATTTAAAATGAATAATGTGACGCCCCACCTCTATACCCACGCTAGCCAAGAACACTCCGGAGTAGTGCTGTCAACTAGCACGGAGAATAAGGCTGTTGAGGAGCGACCATCCATGTAATTGCTTATCACACGGTGGCTATAAAAAAATCTTCGGAAACAAACATAGAAATAATCATATCACAAATCAGTCACAGATATCCATATCACAAAGGCGGAAGAAGATATGAATATATAACTAACACATGAAAGTGTACATCAGAGTAGTGGTCAGTAAGATCCACGATAATACAAAAAAATAGCAACACGTGCTATACAAAAGAATACAACTATGAGCCTATATCTCAAGTGTATACAACAAAAACTGCTAATCTAAACAGTTAGCCAAAAGTCAGAGTGATGAATCCCTGGGAAGAAGTCAAGCAGAAGCACCTGTAACATCTCGGTCTGACCCGAGTATTATTTGAGAAAATAATAAACGGATCAGTCTAGCTATAAATATCAGATGACATGATATAAAATAAAAGATATGGCATAAACATAAAATATCCATACTGACATACTACTATAAGTATGCAAATGATGATCAACAGAAGATCAATCGATAAGAGGTAAATCAATATCACAAGAATCTTCTCAAAGATCCAAAGAGGGCATCATACCCTAAACTTGTACTCATAACAAGCCAATGACATAAATTCCAGAAATCAACATGAGAAATCCAGAAATCATAAAAAGGGAAAGCGGCCTATCACATGACGGTTCGAAGACCAAGGGGAGCTACCCCGCATGTGTGAATGGAATCACACAGATTGAGGTCAAGACTAACCAAAAAGCAGAAAGGTATGTGTGAATGGAATCACACAAGTGGTGTCTAGTCTAACCTTGCAATGAAAGAGACATCGCGCAATTGCTAGTCTAATTCATAAAGCGATCATCAAGATCAACGAGAAGTGTCAATTACACTAAGCTAGTAAATATAGAAGTTTATCTTCATGTCCCATAACCACTTGCTTAACTTAAATATTTACGAACAAACTGTAAATCTTCACTAATAAAATTGTCACAAGAGGTTCAATCGAACAAGTCCAAGAATTAACCGACGAAGTGAACGCAAGCGTTTCATACCACTTGTTTTACTAAGTCGTTTAATTAGATTTCTCATCCGAGTGAGGTAAAGGCTTGTATATACTAATAGATTGGAAAACGGTTTAAGAAAAGAGCTTTGTTATTAAAAACAGAGTTGAAATTGTTTGTTAAAAGAGTTTTGATATTTACTACTAGTATTGAAACCTTTATATTATAAAGTGACAAAACACAGAAGCAATTGTAGAAACAATCAGTCACAAAAAATCGCATACGGAGATGTGAATAAAATCCAAGGAAATCAGCTCAATTTTTTCCAGATAAGATCCCTTACGGAGGGGGGGTCCGGGGGGGTGGTAACCCCCCAAGGTGGGGGTGCGGGGGCAACGCCACCGCTTACGGGGTTCGACCTAGTGAAGACCAAAGGAAGGATAGGATCGAGCGACTTAAAGGGTTTCGACCTAAAGAGTCACGACCTAAAGGAGTAAGCGACCCTAAGGAAACTCGTGACCTAATCATGGCCGAGCTAAGGTGAGGTGCGACTCAACCAGGTAAGCGACCTAAGGGAGACGAGCGACCTAAGGAACTCGCGACCTAACAATAGCACAGGTCAAGCGACCTAAGGGAGACGAGCGACCTAAGGAACTCGCGACCTAACAATAGCACAGGTCAAGCGACCTAACGTTTTAAGGCCGAGCGACCTAATTAAACTCGTGACTTAATGGTGTGAAAGGCATGCGACCTAAAGTGTTACGACCTAAGGGTCGAGCGACTTAGTGGAACAAGGTCATACGACCTAACGGAGTAAACGGTCGAGCGACCTAACAGGTTATAGGTCATGCGACCTAGTGGGTTAACGGCCTAACGACCTAAGGGTTATAGGCCCAACGACCTAACGGGTTATAGGTCCAACGACCTAGCGGGTTAGAAGGTCATGCGACCTAAAAATGGAAGGCAAGGCCGAGCGACTTAAAGAACCAAGGCCACACGAGTTAAGGCCTAACGGCCTGACGACCTAAAGGCCCACGACTTACGACCTAAGGAGCCAGAGCGAGCGACCTAAGGCTGTATAGGGGATTTAAGGCCAGAAACGACCTAAGTGTTTCCGACCTAACGACCTAAAAGCCCGCGACCTACGACCTAAGAGCCATACGACCTACGACCTAATTCCGAGTGCCGAGCGACCTAACGTTGTAGGCCATTTTAAGGTCGGAAACGAGCTATTTTGAGGCCGAGACTTTTCCACGCGAACGACCTAGCATAGGCAGAACGACCTAAGTGCAGAATTTCACCAAAAACACTAAAAATTGGAGTTTTTCGCCAATTCGATTCAAACCAAATGCAAATGTGCATGCAAAAGTGATAGGGAATCATTCCCAACAGTCCAATATAGTTATAGACTAGAATTGTGAGATAAAAATCTCACCTTTGCACCAAATATCAATGAAAATGAAGTTTTAAGCATGCAAGAATCAATCCTTCTTCTATCTAAGCACAAGAAGCTTGAACCCAATGTCTTCTTCTTGAATTTGGAGTAGAAAGATGGATTGCAATTGAATTTGAGTTTTGGAATTTTAATTTCCCATTCCCTCCACCATTAATGCCAAAGCTTGATTAGTTAGGAAATTTATGAAGAGTGAGGAGAAGGGGGTTGGAACTTGGGCTTAATAGGCTAAACTAACCCAAAGTCCAAAGCGGGAAAAGTTAGTGAAATTTCGCTAACTCCAAACCTATCGATGTTTATACTTAAAAATTTGTAAACGACATTTCGAACTCAATGGAAGTGGTCTCGAGTCCTAATTTGACCGTTTGCAAAAAGTAGTTTTTCGGACCAAAATCCGATTAACGAGTTAATATTTAAATAAAATATTTAAATACAAACTCGATAAATATGCGGGTTGTTACAAATAAGTTTGTTATTTGAAAAATAAATTTTGATTTTTATGTGAATTATATGTCCAAACATGAAAATATTGAATATTTTTCAAAAATGTAAACTTTATTCAATTTGGTCAAACTTTGACTTTTAAATTTAAAATTTAAATATTTGAATTTTTAAATTTTATCTTTTATTATGAAATTAAATTAAATTTCATGAATATTGCTTTTCGTTTCGTTGAAACCTGATTTACATTGTGAAAGTTATGCTTTTAACAATATTGTATGTAAATTGTTTATTTAACAAAATTGTTTATTTTAATTTGTATAAATAATATTTTTGTTTGTTCTAATTTGTGTATATATGTTTGATATGACATGTTATGTATATATTTTATTTTTAAAACATTTTTAAAGTGTATTTATGATTTTTAAATGTTAATTGTATTTTGTCTTCAATTTTTAAAGTCTAGTTTCAATTTTATTAACTATTTTCTTATTTATTTCATATTTTTCCTTAAAATTATTTATTTATTTTTCTTTCTCACTTTATTTTGTTTTGTTTTCTATTTTATTTTCTGAAATTAATTTAGTTTATTTTAATTTAAAAGAAATGGAAAACAAAGAACCAAAACCTTTCATTTTCCTTATGACTTTTCATTTACTCGCCTCTTCACTTTTTGGACCGACCATTCCTTAGCAATAGCCATGAGTTTTAATTTGCAATTCACGTGAGAAATTCTTTCTCATTTCAGTTCTCACGCATACATTTCAAATCTGAGAAAGGTAATGTCTTCTTCTCATTTTTTCTACTTTTTCTTTGTTGATTTTTTAATTATTTTTGCTTGTTTCTTCATGTATTTTGCATGGCTATCACCTCACCACCTCCTCCAACCAACACACCACCTTCTTCCCACCACCATACAAGGCTTGACATCCCTCTCCTCTGATCTATATTGGCCGTGGTTATCCAATGGTGCAATCATCTCAAAAAGTTGCAAAATCCTTGAAAAATATGCCATAGCCAAAGAGTTTTAATTTTGCAATTCACGTGAGAAACTCTTTTTCATTTTAGTTCTCATGCATACATTTCAAATCTGAGAAAGGTAATGTCTTCTTCTCTTTTTTCTACTTTTTCTTTCACTTTTTCTGTTGATTTTTCAATTATTTTTGTTTGTTTCTTCATGTATTTTGACGACTATCACCTCACCACCTCCTCCAACCAACACACCACCTTCTTCCCACCACCATAAAAGGCCTGACATCCCTCTCCTCTGATCTATATTGGCTGTGGCCATCCAATGGTGCAATCATCTCAAAAAGTTGCAAAATCCTTGAAAAATATGCCATAGCCAAACCTAGTTTGCACATACCCTTCATTTTCCACTTTGGCCTCCTCCTTAGCCATCACCACTTGCTTGTTCACCACCACTAGCCATCTCCCCAGCCACCACCATGTCTTCACATGCCATGGCCGAGCACAATTCTTACATGGTCGAATCAAAGTTTGCACCAAAAGCTCCACTTTTGCCTTGTACTTGACTTGCTTCATGTTGTAACTCAAAAACCCCTTCACATATCCTTGTAGTCGTGCCTTTATGACCATAACTAGATTCATTTCATCCCAAAATACCTTCATGACCGAGCCAAAATAGTGTTGTGGCCGAGCAAAAATGATTTGGAGTCAAGCAAAACTAATTGAAAAAGTTTGGTGATGTGTTTTGTAGACTATATTTCTATGTTGTTCCAATAAATTTAGTAGTGTATTTTTATTTTTATTTTGTTTTGTTTTTGTTGCCAAATACAAGTTTAACACTTGGCTCTCCACTCTACTCAAATCAAAAATTGTGTTATCGTGCTTTCTAAATTTTGTTTGTGCGCTTTGTCTTTCTATCTCCAGCTTGAAACAAGTGAGTAATTCACACTTGACATTCATACTTATATAATTAGTGAATTGACAACATGTGAATATGTAGAATAATATTATCATATTATACCTGCCTGTGATATAAATCATATGATGTTAACTCTGTTTATAACCTATCATATCATCTGTTACTGCTATATGGATGCTATACTGTTTATTTATATATGTTTATCACACTGCAAGTTCCCTGTAGAATAGGATCACTATGGGTTGAAATGATACATACCCGAACGAACTTTAGAACAAGGAAAAATCATTATGGGATGAATGATAGGCTTGAGCGATTTTTATTTATTTTAATTTACTTGGGATTGCACGTTTGAAATGATAGAACCCGGATTTTTCATTGTAAATTACGGATTGAAATGATATATTACCCGTATCACTTGATCTAGGTTAGAAAATATTATACAGACCTGTGGTTATTTATATATATATTTTTCTGTCATTTTTAAAAGTATATTAAAAATGTAAATTTTGATATTTTAAATAAAATTGAATTATAAAATGATTTTTATAAAGTACTAATGATTTTTTACCAGTTAAAATGTGAAACAAATGAATGGTTAAGTGGAAATTTGAAATATAACTAAATTTTGAAATTTGTAATTTTGTATAAAATGGAATTAAGTTAAGTGAATAGAATATGATAATTTGATTAATTTTGAATTTAAAATGACTTAATAAAGTGTTATTGATTTTTCTATAAATTAAAACGGTTAAATAAATGAATACTTAAAAATGAAATTTGAAATATAACTTGACTTGGAAGGTGAATTTGGTTTAAAATAAAAGTTAAGTTAAGAAAATAAAATGGAAATTAAGTTTATATTTTGAAATGGTAATTAAAACTTAATTATTAAGTTAATTTTTAAAATGCAAAGAATGGAAAATTTGTATGCTTGAATTTAATAAGTGAATTATTTAAAAATTTGATTTTATGTACAAAATTTACTTTATAAAATCATAAATTAAAGGTATTTTAAATGACCATTGTAAAGTGGAAAAATATGAAATTTTATAATTTAAAATGGTTTAAATTGGAATTTTATTATTGCTAAAATTGTATTGAAAAGTTGGAAATTGAATTAACAGCATTTAGAAATGCTATCATTTCTGAAGTTAACTTAAAATCTATTGTAAAGGATACGACATCATTTTGTAAGTGTTGTGGTTGATGCAAGTGAACTAAAAGGCTAAAATTAACTAAGAGCAGTTATAGCACTTGGTAAGTGCTGTAGTTGCAGAATAAAAATTAAAACCTGAAATTAATAAAAGAGCTACAATAGCACTTTGTAAGTGCTGCAGTTAGCTGAAATGAGATTTTTGAATATAACTGAACTATCACAGCAGTTTTAAATGCTGTCTTTGTTGAATTGAATTGTTTCAAATGTAACTTACTGCAGCATTTTCTTAGTGCTGTGGAAAGCTGCAATTTCACTGTTTTAATGTATATAAGTGAATAAATGAATTATGAAAATGTTAAAATTTTGGGAATTTAATATTTGATTTAAAGGTATAATGACTCCATTTTATGGTTTAAATGAATAATTTTAATTTGAAATTATAAACCTTTTTGGAATGATAACCACGAGTACACTTCTTTGTATGCCTTGTGATTTTTGGATGTATTTAATTTATGGTTTAACGGATCCTTAGAAGATGGGCGATCCCAAGCATCCTTTAAGTTATTATGCATTACTACTACAGTTCACTTGAGTTGGTTTACATTATATAAGTATGTATGTCCTGACTCGAGTGTTTTGTGTTTTACTTTACGCTCGGGTCAGCCTGAGTATTCACAGCTTTGGATTTCTCTTCTGGAGCTAGGAATCGCTGGAGATTCTGCTTATCTTGTTATTCATCTATTTCTGTTTTATTTCATCTATTTCAACTCTTATATTAGTGAACTTATATGTATTTGGGATTTCTATTGTATTTGTTTCCAGATTGATATTATGTATTTTGTTTTGAGACTTTGTTATAATAGCTTCATGAACTACTATGGTATTTTTTTATTTCCGCTGCGAGTTATTCTGATATTTCTATGTCTGTGATTCCGTGATTGGTTTTATTTGCTCCAAATTTTATTACAATGCGGTATTTTGAGCAATCCAAGTCCGACATGTGCGGATGCGAATGGCTAAAAATATTGGATTGTTACAGTTGGTATCAGAGCTTTGGTTTTAGGAAAACCTTAGCCTGCGAAGCAAAAACTCATTAGAGATAGGGTAGAAATACCCTAGAGTGAGTGAAATCAATCTCAGAATCATTTCTTTGTGAGAGAACGTATTTTCGAAGTATAAAATGATTTCCAAATGATTTTAAAGGATTTCGAAGATTGTATTGGTATAAATTTTTCTTATTTTTGAAGTCAAGATTTTCCAAACTTCATTCCTTCTGTATCCACCTTGTTAGTAATCTCTTGGTTAGGATTCTTACGATTAGGATTCCTTGAATTTTGGAACGCTCCTACTTGTTCTGAAATCCAGTCTTGTCTTCCCTTTTTGTATCCTTTTGATTTTGGAGCATTCCATAACTCCACTTTGAATGACCTCTATAAAGATCGGTAATGCTGCAAATCTTTGAATGATTTGTAAAGGGGTGAAACTCCTTTAAAATTGGCATTGATTCACCGGAGATTTCTGTATCCTCGGTTTATGATGCTATCTACCTTCTGCTATATCTGGATTCTATCTCTGGCGATTGAATGTTGATTTGCCTTAGATTTCCGCATTGATTATATTCTTGAAGTCACGGTTGACCCGGTTATGGTCGCCCCTGATTTATATAGGCTTATCATCTCCTATTAGGTAATTAAATTATCTCATTTTCGTTCGAGCTTACCTTCGAATCAGAATTCTATTTGATCAGAATTCCTTTAAATTTGAATCTCTGTTTGTTTGAAATCTATCCTTAAATCATCCCTTGGAAATTTGTATTTGGTTGTATTTTGAAATTGTGCATACATCGAAATTATTATTTTGATAAGGATGGCCACATTTTATATATAAAAGAGAAATGTTTTCAATAAGGATTATACACTTTTTAAAAATGAGAATTTGAAGTTTCGAAAGGATTTGAAATTTTAAAATTTTTATAAGAATTTGAATTATATAAAAATGATTTATAACTGAAGGGTTTTGAATTTGAATTTTAAGGAATCGAACTCTGGTGTTTTGAAATCGGTTTTAAAATTTTGGAAAATATATAATAATAATACAATTTAAAGATATTTTCCGAATAAGAAATTTTTCAAATGTATTTGAATAAATTCCAATGATTTCGAAGAGATTTCAAAGAAGTTTCAAGAAAATAGAAGTCTAGAACTCACTTGTGTCGTTGGAAAATAATTTCGGTGATGAGTGCACGCATCATCGATATTGATTTTCGAGTTTCAGAATGGGGGAGACGCCACTCTACTAGCTTTGCTATGCTAGTGATTTTGTGAAACCAATTTTGATTTCAGATTTCGAAGTATGGTTTGATATTCAACAGATAGATGTATGCATATTTGAAATGATTTAAAGTAAGCCGGTGTTCAGTCCTCGAGATTTAGATTTTTTTTGGTATAACCTTATCTATTGGAATTGATTTACTGATTTGTTGGTGATTTCCAACTTTTGGATTTTAAATATGATTTCTTCGACAATTTTTAAAGTTCGAGCACTTCCAAATTAAGGTTTAATTTTCAAAGGGTAAATTTGATTTTCCATATATCGAAATAAATAGTTTAAAAGTTTTAAAGGGATAGTTATAAACTTGGAAATCATTTTGGGTAAATTAACTTTGAGAAAGATATTTGGTTTTTAAAATAGATTGGATAGTAAAACCCAGTATTTATATGATGGTTTTGGAAATGAATTTGTTTGACTTAAATTTTGTCAATTTGGAAACCAGGATTATTTTCTAAACCTAGTGTTTTGAGAAACTTTGAAACTGAATATATGTAATTTGGAAGAAATGATTTGGCGAAATCATATATGATTTTGAAATTGAAACGTTATTGAAAGGAATTGAAATTGAGAATGTTGTTTTATTAAATACTTGATTTGGGAGTTACCGAACTTATATAAAATTGATTTTTATAAGTATGAAGTTGATTTGAAAACTATTAATTTGAAAAGGTACTCAATGTGGAAAGAGAAGTCTTATGTAATCAAAGTCTATATAAGTATGATTTGATATACTATTAATTTGGAAAGTATTCGACTTGAAAATGGACCCTTATGTAAAATGAACTTTGTATAAGTATGATATTTGAAAGTGATTTGGAAAGGTACTATATGATACATATTTTCGAAGTAAAGATATGGAAAGTGCCTTCTGCTTGATATCCGCTTTGTGGCCACACCGTGGACTCATTCTATCGATATTATTCTCTTTGATTTGGGTTTTTCGGATATGATACTCGAGTGCCCATCGAGTTCCATGGCGATCTCCATGGTCTTATGAGCGCGACTGCATAGTATATTTCGCCTGGCCGAGGTGGCTTGAAGGTACGGATGTTTCCTGGAGGATCCAGGCGTAACCATTGTGTTCTGCGATCTATGTAGGTCGTATTTAGTAGCGAAATCCGCTGGCTGAGATATCTTAAGGGTACGGATGTTTCCTGGGGGATCCAGGCGTAACCATTGTG
The DNA here is from genome assembly GCA_030765085.1 of Allium cepa. Classification (NCBI taxonomy): domain Eukaryota; kingdom Viridiplantae; phylum Streptophyta; class Magnoliopsida; order Asparagales; family Amaryllidaceae; genus Allium; species Allium cepa. The sequence goes on along the minus strand of CM060928.1, from coordinate 110,882,241 downwards.
TATCTGCGGTCTACTAGTCATCATGGCGTAATTCGCAGGGCTGAGATAGCTTACGGATACAGATGTTTCCTAGGGGATCCAGGCGTAATCATTGTGTATCTACGATCCATGGCTAGACAATGTTTTGGTTTGGTTAATTTGTTTGGATTGTACTTTCCATATCTGTTTTTAAAGATTTTCCAGTATTTTCACCGAGTGTTGAAACAAGTCTACTAAGCATCTAGAGAATTCTAGCTTTGTGCCTGATCAACGCATGGCCAGAGTATGTAGGAACGAGAGTAAACTTGTTAAGACATCGAGTTATAAAGTATTCTGATAAATTATTATATAAAGTATATTTTTATCATTTATTTTACTTTTTTAAATAATTTAAAATGTTTTAAATATTGTTTACTTCGAACTAACAAATTTGAATCAAATGATTATTCATCATATTATAAAATGTATAAATAATTTTTTTTTAAATTGAAATTTATATGGTTTTAAAATAATGGTTCATCCTTGTCTTTCAACCTACTTTCCCTTCTAGCTACTCCTTCCTTCTTCCTCTTCAAGGGTCCTTTCTGCATTGTGGAAAGAGTTGGTTCTTTGGCTTATTGTTTGGATTTGCCCGAGAAGCTTTCTTGAGTGCATGATGTATTCCACATCTCACATCTTCTTTGGTATCTTCATGACCCATCTCTTTTTGTTCAGCCTTCTGCTCTTGATAGTTTGGATATTTAGCCTATTCTGACTGTCGAGAGGAAGCCACTTCGTACTGTCGACAGAGGTACGAAGCAGCTAAGAAGGAAATCTGTTAGTCTGGTCAAAGTGCAGTGAAGAACTGATGATTGAGATTGTACCTGGAAGACGGAGGAGAGCATTCGTGCTTCGAATCCGGAATTGTTTTTTACCAGGTACATTTTGCTTTTTCTATCTTGCTTTTCCTTATTTTTCTTGTTCGTTCTTTTCGAGGACGAAAAGATTTGAGTGGGGAAGAGTGTAACAACCCTGTATTTTGTGATTATTTTAATTGTATATTTTGATTTATTTTATTTAAATTCCTGATTTAAAAAATTTAATTTTATTTATTTAAAATGAATAAATTTTATTTCAAAAATAAATTTTGATTTTTATGTGAATTATATGTCCAAACATGAATAAATTGAATATTTTTCAAAAATGTGAATTGTAGTCAATTTGGTCAAACTTTGACTTTTAAATTTAAAATTTAAAATTTTGAATTTTTGAATTTTATTATGAAAATAAATTAAATTTCAAGAATACTACTTTTCGTTTCGTTGAAATCTGATTTATATTGTGAAAGTTATGCTTTTTACAATATTGTATGTATATTTTAATTTATACAAATAATATTTTTGTTTGTTCTAATTTGTGTATATATGATTGATATGACTTGTTATGTATATATTTTATTTTTAAAACATTTTTAAAGTGTATTTATAATTTTCAAATGTTAATTGTATTTTGTTTTCAATTTTGAAAGTCTGGTTTTAAATTTTATCAACTATTTTCTAATTTATTTTATATTCTTCCTTAAAATTATTTATTTATTTTTCTATCTCACTTTATTTTGTTTTCTTTTCTATTTTATTTTCTGAAATTATTTTATTTTATTTTAATTTAAATGAAATGGAAAACAAAGAGACAAAACCTTTCATTTTCCTTGTGACTTTTCATTTACTCACCTCTTCACTTTTTGGGCCGACCATTCCTTAGCAATAGCCGTGAGTTTTAATTTTGCAATTCACATCAGAAGCTCTTTCTCATTTCAATTCTCAGACATACATTTCAAATCTGAGAAAGGTAATGTCTTCTTCTTATTTTTTCTACGTTTTCTTTCACTTTTTCTATTGATTTTTCAATTATTTTTGCTTGTTTCTTCATGTATTTTGCTCGGCTATCGCCTCACCACCTCCTCCAACCACCACACCACCTTCTTCCCACCACCATAAAAGGCCTGACATCCCTCTCCTTGACCATATTGGCCGTGGCCATCCAATGGTGCAATCATCTCAAAAGGTTGCAAAATCCTTGAAAAATATGCCATAGCCAAACCTAGTTTGCACATACCCTTCGTTTTCCACTTCGGCCTCCTCCTTAGCCATCACCACTTGCTTCTTCACCACCACTAGCCATCTCTCCAGCTACCACCATGTCTGCACATGCCATTTCCAAGCACAATTATTGCATGGCCGAACCAAAGTCTGCACCAAAAACTGCACTTTTGACTTGTACTTGACTTGCTTCATGTTGTAACTCAAAAACCCCTTCACATGTCCTTATAGCCGTGCCTTTATGACCATAACTAGATTCATTTCAGCCCAAAATACCTTCATGGCCTAGTCAAAATAGTGTTGTGGCCGAGCAAAAATGATTTGGAGTCAAGCAAAACTAATTGAAAAAGTTTGGTGATGTGTTTTGTAGACTATATTTCCATGTTGTTCCAATAAATTTAGTAGTGTATTTATATTTTTAATTTTTTTGTTATTGTTGTCAAATACAAGATTAACACTTGGCTCTCCACTCCACTCAAGTCAAAAGTCATGTTATCGTGCTTTCTAGATTTTGTTTGTGTGCTTTGTCTTGCTATCTCCAGCTTGAAACAAGTGAGTAATTCACACTTGACATTCATACTTATATAATTAGTGAATTGACAACATGTGAATATGTAGAATAATATTATCATGTTATACCTGCCTGTGATATAAATCATATGATGTTAACCCTGTTTATAACCTGTCATATCATCTGTTACTGCTATATGATGCTATACCGTTTATTTATATCTGTTTATCACACTGCAAGTTCCCTGTAGAATAGGATCACTATGGGTTGAAATGATACATACCCGAACGGACTTTAGAATAAGGAAAAATTGTTATGGGCTGAAATGATAGGCCTGAGCGATTTTTATTTATTTTAATTTACTTGGGATTGCGGGTTTGAAATGATAGAACCCGGATATTTCTTTGTAAATTACGGATTGAAATGATATATTATCCGTATCACTTGACCTAGGTTAGAATATTATACAGACCCGTGGTTATTTTTATATATATTTTTCTGGAATTTTTAAAAGTATATTAAAAACGTAAATTTATGATATTTTAAATTAAATTTAATTAAAAAATGATTTTTATTAAGAACTAATGACTTTTCTGCAAGTTAAAACGTGAAACAAATGAATGGTTAAGTGGAAATTTGAAATATTACTAAATTTTGAAATTTGTAATTTTTTTTAAAAATGGAGTTTAAGTTAAGTGAATAAAATATGATAATTTGATTTAATTTTGAATTTAAAATGACCTAACAAAGTGTTATTGATTTTTCTATAAATTAAAATGGTTAAATAAATGAATACTTAAAAATGAAATTTGAAATATAACTTGACTTGAAGGTGAATTTGGTTTAAAATAAAAGTTAAGTTAAGAAACTAAAATGGAAATTTATTTTATATTTTGAAATGGTAATTAAAACTTAATTATTAAGTTAATTTTTTAAATGCAAAGAACGGAAAATTTGTATGCTTGAATTTAAAAAGTGAATTATTTAAAAATTTGATTTTATGTATAAATTTAACTTTATAAAAATCATAAATTAAAGGTATTTTAAATGACCATTTTAAAATGGAAAAATATGAAATTTTATAAGTTAAAATGGTTTAAATTGGAATTTTATTATTGCCGAAATTGTATTGAAAAGCTGGAAATTGAATTAACAGCATTCAGAAATGCTATTATTTCTAAAGTTAACTTAAAATCTATTGTAAAGGATACGATAGCACTTTGTAAGTGCTGTTGGTTGATGCAAGTGAACTAAAAGGCTAAAATTAACTAAGAGCTGCTATAAAACTTGGTAAGTGCTGTAGTTGCAGAATCAAAATTAAAACCTGAAATTAATAAAAGAGCTACAATAGCACTTTGTATGTGTTGCAGTTGGCTGAAATGAGACTTTTGAATATAACCGAACTGTCATAGCATTTTTAAATGCTATCTTTGTTGAATTGAACTGTTTTCAAATGTCACTTACTACAGCATTTTTTGAGTGCCGTGGAAAGCTGAAATTTCACTGTTTTAATGTATTTAAGTAAATAAATGAATTATGAAAAGGTTAAAATTTTGGGAATTTAATATTTGATTTAAAGGTATAGTGACTACAATTTTTTATGGTTTAATTGAATGATAGTTCGAAATTATAAACCTTTTTGGTATGATAACCACGGGTGCACTTCTCTGTATGCCTTGTGATTTTTGGTTGTATTTAATTTATGGTTTAACGGATCCTTAGAGGATGAGCGATCCCAAGCATCCTTTAAGTTATTGTGCATTGCTACTACAGTTCACTTGAGTTGTTTTACATTATCTAAGTATGTATGCCCTGACCCGAGTGTTTTGTGTTTTACTTTACGCTCGGGTCAGCCTGAGTATTCACAGCTTTGGATTTCTCTTCTGGAGCTAGGAATCGCTGGAGATTCTGCTTATCTTGTTATTCATCTATTTCTATTTCAGTTCATCTATTTCAGCTCTTGTATCAGTGAACTTATATGTATTTGAGATTTCTATTGTTTTTGTTTTCAGACTGATATTATGTATTTTGTTCTAAGACTTTGTTATAGTAGCTTAATGAACTACTATGGTATTTTTTATTTCCGCTGCGAGTTATTTTGATATTTCCATGTCTGTGATTTTGTGATTGGTTTTATTTGCTCCAAATTTTATTATAATGCGGTATTTTGAGCAATTCAAGTCTGACATGTGTGGATGCGAATGGCTAAAAATATCGGGTTGTTACATTTGAGATTTAAGTTTTATTTAAATTCCATTTAAATTTAAATAACGGCTAATACCCATATGTGAGTATTTTGATGGTTTTAAATGATTTTAATTTGTAATAAATTCTTGAAAATTTCTTAAATAAAAATAAAAATAAATCATTGTTTTTGTAATAAGTATTTTGTAGCATTTTCAAGAGATTTTTTTAAATCAATTATTAATTATTTTAATGTGTTTTTTAATAGAAGTTCTCTTTAAAATAGTTGATTTTTCTGTACAAAGCTTTTAAAATGGTTTGTAGATTTTTAAGAATTCTATTTTCTTTAAAAAATTATTTTAAATATATTTTAGCCTATGTTTATGAGTTTCGACGTATAAGAATGAGAATTAAACAATTTAGTAAAAAAATTACGAGGTATGGGACTCGTGAGTTTGCTTTATCGGTTAATTTTAGACTTGTACGATCAAAAACAATGTTTAGGAATCGTTTGAATTCCTTTTTGATGCCTATTACTTTGTGGTATGTTTTTAATGTATTTAAATTCTATTTGGAGCATTCTTCCATATTAATTTATTTGGTTAATATATATGTATAGTCCGAGAACTCCTAATCAGGAGTATATCCGATGATGGGCAATATTGATGGAGATGCTCTTGCCGATGACATGAGGAAAATACTTTGATGGAATATGATGACGGTTGATGACTTTATGATATTTCCCATTTGTCGATGAAATGAGACGAGTATGGTATTTTTACCATTCACCGATGACATGAGGCGATTCTTATGATGATTTAGATGATTTTCATCATGGCATCGACTAGCGGCCAGAAAACCGCTAAGTGAGAACGTACGATATGGGATGTACGTTACCACTTTCTGGGTTACTATCCGAGGGTTCTGACACATTCCAGAAGGACTACCAGTGCTTTGAGTCCCGATCATGTCAAGCAATGTTTGGCTCGATCACTGTGATGGCGGGGGCTTAGCGGACACCAATTGGAGTGAAGACTCCAATCACTATGATGGCGGGTGTTCGGGATGGATATAGATGACGTCATAGACCGAAACAATTCGATATGAGGACTCCGGTCAATAGATGGATACGGTACCATAATGATGGTAGTACTTGTAAGTAGCACGTGCAGCATTTCTTCATGCGGGATTTGGCCAATCCGAGGTTTCTTTGATGATTCATGATGATTTCGATTTCACCACCTTTTTATGTGTTTTCTACAGCTTTATAGACGTGAGAAAGGCATATATGATTTCTTTGTGGATTTTGATGATTTCGAATTTATGAATTGATACTTGGGATTTTATATGATTTTGGAAGGTTGAATATTTCATGAATAATTGTTAGGAGTTTTCCCTTATACCCTACTCACTCATTCTCTTATGTTAAATCCAAGTATATATATAGATGCAAACCACCTGTAGTGACATGTAGAAGTTATATGTTATCTACTCTAGTAGCTCATATCTGCTTATGCTTCCCTTTAGGCTATAAAGGAAAATTTCCTTTTACCTTATCGTATTTCTTTTCTAATGATAAGATTCAGTTTGCCTGACCCGCATGTTTATCACTCGGGTCAGATCGAGTTGCTGGTTAGGTCGGATACCTATCTTTTATGCTTGGTCCCATTTTTCTTTTTGAGGGGCTCATGACTATGGGCTTGGCGACATCTTTCGTGTTGTGTCTTTTGTGTCAGCTTATTGTACATATTCTTTTATGGGGACGGAGATGTATGTATATTGTGTGGTTACACGCCACTATGATGTAGGGTATTACATTTGATGTATGGCTTGTATTAGTATATATATCTTTGGCTGCTGTTCTGTGATGTGATTGTTATATTTATTGCATTTTGTTTCTGAATAGATCCTATAGCCGTGTAGTATCGTATTTGTTAAACATTGAGTATGCCGATCATTGAGATACACGGAAAAAAAATATATGGTAAAAATCGACGTACTTAGTCTTTAGCTAATGCATTACTATTCGGTCGCCCTTAACCACCCTTATTCTCTGCGTTAGTAGACGAAATTACTCGTTAATTCTCTTTACTAAGTGGGTCTCGGGATGGGTCGTCATAGAATGTTTGGACTTAATGGACTCCTACTCACATCCTCAGGCTCTTGTTAGGCAATCCACCCCTTATAGCTCATCTCACCATCTCAACAAGTATATCGTTGTCATCCAAATGAACCCCCAAGTTTGCATTCTCAACCTGCCCTCTAACTCTATAAGGGAATTCCGGTACATACTCCGCCGATCACGCTTCTACATTCTAATTCGTGTTCATACGCTCCGCATCATCTCTAGGATGCATATCATCCCTTCCTTGGCCAGGATGACCCATGCCCCTAAGCCCTTGTAGGTCGGTACCAAACCGTTCTTGTACGTCGGTACCGACTTGGTATGCTTGGCTCAGGGTTCGCCTCGGGTCATCCTACTCCACTTCTAGTTACTTATGCTCCAGTTTCTTCTCTTTGATTCTAATTTACAACAACTTTGGTTGTTCCCATCTATCCCATTCTTCTGAAGAAATTTTCCATCATTTCTTTCTGGCGAGCAATCATCCTATCCTACAATCCATTCATCATGATTTCCATCTCATCCCTGGTTATGTGGATCGATAGGGCGTTAGCTCCTAAGGATACCTTATGGCTGATCTCCTGTTGATTTCGTCTTGTTATGGCCTTCCTAGTTTATTATCTAGTCATTCTAAATCTTCCCAAGTCTTAAATCAGCGAGTTCAAGTGTCTCTTAGTGAAAGCATCAAAACGTTTGAACCAAAAATGGAACAAACAACCAACATATTAATTAGAGAATAAAAAGTGAAAAAAATAAATGAAAATCGAGTAAGAAAGTACATACAGATTTTATACTGGTTTAATTAATATTGGCCTACATCCACTTAATGATTTTTATTGCTTATATTCTGACTTGGAGGCAAAAATTCTTACAGGTCGGTACAACTCCAACAGAGATTACAAGAAATTAGAGAAAGGAGAGTTAGAGCCAAAAGATCCTAAAAATAAGCCCTATCCCTTTATTTATAAAGGTAGAGAGCCTAAAATCCCGTCCAGAAGATCTCCACCTCGTTTTCCATGCCATAGACTAATTCCTCAAGAAAATAGGTCACCACCACAGAAACTTCTATGGGTCAGTACAACTCTAAGGGTACGGGTCGGTACCTACCCGTAAGATTACTAGATTGACTTCCTTTAACTCTTCATATTGGATCGTCTTATGGTTATCGTCATGATTCCATATTTGTTTGCACCAATATTACTTATTTCTAAGTCTAAATGATGGAGTCGTGAAAGAACAATGTTACCGTTCAAGAGTTCATAGAGATCGATAGAGAGTTGCATGGAATGCTAAGAAAAACATTGGAAATGGAGTTTCACATCAAGTAAGGCAGGCATGCAGAAGATAGGGCCTACTAATTGAGAAAACATAGGTCGGTATCGACCCATAATGGTAGGTCAGTACCGACCTACTACTTGGGTGGATCCTGTCTTATGTTCTCTCCAGGTTTCTTGGTATTTGCCTCTTTGTTCCATTTGAATTTGAGTTTTGGTTTCGTGGTCACCTCTCCAGGCATCTTGCCTTGATTACTTCAAAGTTTGATTTATCGGATTTGCCTTTATTATGCCTGATCAAAAGGCAGGATAACACACACACACACATATATAATGTGTTAATCAATATTACTTATATGTATCACAACATATATCAAATTGAATAAAACCAATAGCATACTTCATTGCAAACAAGATTCTTTAATAAGAGTTAAGTTAAATATTAAATTACAAAATTTCCACCAGGGCATACCTTTAACTCTGTTACCCATCAGATCAAACTCCCTAGAGTAATGTAACGACCCGAAATTTAATCACTTTAAATATGGATATTTTAGTACATTACTAAATATTTAATATATGAATTTTAAAACTCAAAATATCCTTTTTAAATGATAGCTAGAGATGGTGGAAATATTTTTAAATTCATTTCACAAAAATATGTATTTCAAAAGAAATTAGAAAATGTGATTGAAAAGCTTTTCGAAAATTTTCAAATTTTCACCATTAGAAGTTGTGGACACTTTGGTTAATATGTTTACATATTTTGAATAACTTAAACATGGATTAGATAATAAAATGAAGATTTATATCATAAGTGTACTTAGGTAAGATGATGTGACCATTTTCAAGTTAAAAATAAAATTAAAAAAAGGAAATTATGAAACATCACTTCATTTCTTATCCTAAGTACACATTTGGTTTATTTGTGTTGGATAAAAGGAGAGAATGCTTTGTTCTTGCATATGAACATGTGGAAGGGATGAGGTGGTGAGGTGGCATCAAATTAGTGGAGGGCAAGTGTACGTGGGGGGTAGAAAGGTAATTTCACTATAAAAACAAATCTCATTTTCTTCTCTCGTTCCTTTCTCATTTTTCAAAAAAATTTCAAAAATTTGTTTTATTTTTAAAACTTGTAAACTCACTTTAATGGCTTCTTTCAAAATTTTAAAATCCAAAGCCATCTCCTTTTTCCTTCTAAACTCTTAAAATAGCTTAAAATTAAAAATACTTTCTTCTTCTTCCCTTACCTCTTCTTAGCCAAAAAGCCCATATCCACCTCCTACTACCCTTGGCTATGCCTAACAATCCATACACCGAGGCCAACTTATTTTGGCGAGTGAACACTTTATTGTTTGGAAATATTATACCTTTATGTATTGTAATGCTTATTTTGGTTGATTTTGGTGAGTGAACACTTTATTTTTTGGAAAGATTATACCTTTATGTATTGTAATGTTTACTGTGTACTATATTGGTGGTTTGGTTGTAGATCCATGTTTTTTTGAATGTATATGTGTGGTACTAGTTGTGGTTTATATTAGACTTGTGAATCGAAGTCTAAAATGATGTGTTTTAATGTAAAAATGTAATCTTTGGCTATGTTGTTGTGAAAATATGTCGGTGCAGTTTAAAATCATGGATGTGTAGAATGTATACCTTATATGTTATCAAGTTATTCATGTTTTAGAGACTTGACATCCCATTGAAGTAAAATCTTGTTTACTAGTTTTATATTTACAAAAATATTTTTAAAGTTCTAACTTTGTTTTAAATTATAAAACTTTTTAATTATTTTTTAAATGAGTACAAGTTTGTTGTTAAGTTTTGGAAAAGTTTAACTTAGGAGCTAAATCTAAGTTCTGCATCCATAGCGATAGTCGCTATGGATGCAACTAGGGAAAAGTTATTATTTCTAAACTAATAGACATTTCCCTTTTAAAATGTTTGAAAACTTTACAAAAACACTGATTAAGTACCAAAGTTAATCATTTTTTAACTAATTATGAGTTTAATAATTAATTAATTAATAATTATTAATTAATTAGTAATTAAGTAAAGTAATTAGTATTTAATTAATTATGTAGTTAATTATAATTAATTAATTAAAAGAGTTTTAATTAGTGATTAATTAATTTAAGGGTTAATGAAGAATTAATTTAATTTAATTAAATTAAACATTACTTAATTATGGTCAATTAATAATTAATTGCTAATTAGGCATGGCTTAGTTAATTAATCTAATCGGATTAATTAAGAATTTAATTATGATTAATTAAGATTAATGAAGTTTTAATTTAGAGTTAATTAAGATTTAATTAGAAATTAAAGAATGATTTGTTATGTAGTTAAATTAAGATTTAAATATTATTTAATAAAGGTTTAATTTTAAACTCGATCAACTATTTTCAGCCCGCCCTCTTTTTAATTAAATTGATTTTAAACCAAAGGATCTTTGTCTATGCCATTAAGTAGCCCAATAAATAAGACTAATTATAATAAATGTTGACATGTTTTATTGAAAGTAAGTCGTCCTATGTTTATCACAAATGCCGAATTTCAAAAACGCGATGAATACAATGGAGTTAATTTCGACAAGCAAGTCATGATAACTTAAGTGTATGGAAGATATTTCCATATGCAAATCTTTACACCTAGATAGTGGAATTATCCACTATTGATAACTTGACCTATTAAAAATTTATCAAATGTTGGTTCGGAGAGACCGGATCAAATAGCAATTGTTATTCGAAAATCACTTAGAACCAATGTATGCGTTCGATTTGGTAACACTCGAGTGGGAAAATCCAAAGACGGAGAACATTTTAGTGCAAGGGCTACTTGCTACTAACCCTAAGGGTGATTTCAAAATGGGTGTAATGGAAGTGGTGCTTTTGGTTCGTTCATCTCCTGAATGACTTGTGTAGATGAATGCTAACATTTGCATCGCCTGGAAGGCAGTGTTAGCATTCCAAGTAAGGATGTTAATTCTTAAAAGGTAAAATGTAGCTTCAAGCCTCACAACCTAGTAATAACTAAAATAGAGGAGATGTAGTAGGGCTATGTAGGTCCACCCATTAGGGTATGGTCATCCCTAATCTAGAGCGAGTCTATTTTACTCATGTATGCTTCGGGCCCAATAAGGTTGCTGATCACAACCTTGGGGTGATCATATTCTACACTATCTAGTAAGGAGTAGGACGGTCCAGTGTAGTAGGGGTGCAAGATGTTTTGTTGACCTTGGTACATTTTATCTGGAGATGCAATGTGATGGACGGTACCCTTGTAGCCCAATCATTGATGGAACCCAATTTCCAATAAGTGCCTAACGGACTTAGTTATGTCCAACTACGTTGAAATTCGAGATGTAGGAATTTCAGCTATTTTCTATATTTACCTTCAAAATCGTTAGACATTATTAAATTATCACTGGAATTCTATAAAAAAGGTGTTTTGGTTATGTAAGGTAAAGATATGTCTATGTTTATGTGCATCATGGTCTTACGAGACACCTTTGATTTTTAAAAGTATTTTAAAGTAATAATTCAGGTTTTTTAGTTTACTCATACCAGACTCTTGCCTGATACGGAGTTTTATTTTCTTTCCCTTAGACTCTTAAGTACTCAAATTTTTATAAGTAGCCGAGTGAACCGGGTTTCTTATGGATGCTTTTGGAGGAGCTTGGAGCAAGTGGCTTCAGCATTATCTGGTTATGTATTTTATTTTGTTGTGTATGTATGTGTTATTTATTAGTGCTACAGGGGCAGGCAGAGATTCTATATGATCTTATGTTATCTACTATATATTATCCATTTGCGTTGTGAGATTCTATATTGTTTAGTTTTTTCCTCTTCTTACCTTTCTTTTTTTAACCAAATGGCTTGTCTTTCAAAGTAAAACAGGAAGACCGTTACGAGTGAGCATGAGAGCTCCTAGAAGCTTCCACTTGTGCCTATGAAATCAATCAAATCAAAGCATTTAACCCCTGAGGTTCTTGCTCATGCAGGAACTATACAAAATAACAACACGGGGAGGATTTGAGAGCTGATCTATGCTTCAGCAAGCACCAGAAACATTAATCTAATGATGGAAGCCCATTATCTCCTCATACCGAATCCGCCCTAAGAGAATGCAAGAGCCTCTCAATGCTTCCATTTATGCCGAGGTTGAAGACATCGAAGGCTAAATATCCTTGAATAATCAGGCCAGGACTCGACAACTCATTGCCACTTGGAATGAATAAGTCCACCCTACCGGCATGTGAGAACATGTGATGCTTGTTGGATTAAGTGCCTCAAGCTGTGAGGTAAGTGGAAACCGCTTATCTATATTGATTGAATCTGTAATGATGATGTTGTGCACTATTGTGTAAAACCCCTGGACCACACTTATACACACACAAATATGGATTGCACGTGGAAATGGGTTAAGTCACAGATTTTGAAATTGTTTTAAAATTTGAATTTTTGAATCCAAAATAGTTTTGGAATTAGGATTGAAGTATTTGAAAAAAAAAATGGATTTCAAAAATAAAAGTTATGTGAATAACTTAATTGAGTTTGAAATTTAAATAATTTGATTTAAAATTTGAATTCAATAATTGAATTGAATTCTATGATTTGGAAACTAGGGTTTTAAAAAGTTATCCAACTTATAAATGGGTTTATATGGGGTTTTTAAACCATTTTAAAAGGTGATGTTTTGAAATTTAAAATTAACCCAAGATTTCAACTTGTATAAATCGGACTTTTCTGAAACGAAAACTGTTGTTTTCCAATAATAGAAGCTTTCATATAAGAAATGGATTTTCAATGTGTGTTAAAAGGAATTTAAGTTGAAATGAAAATGGTATTCCAAGTTATAAATAAATCTTTGGAACGTGTTTTGAAAGCTATAAATTAAATCTTAAATTTAAAGATTTATCGAGTTAATCCAATTGGAATGGAAGTTGTTTTGAATCTATGAATAGATCTTTGTGAAATTAGGTGAAACTTTGTGAAATAAATCTTTTTGTTTAAAGATTTAAAATGGTAATTCATTTAACCATTTGAAAGAAAAGTTTTGGATTTTATAAGTTGTGACTTAACTAAAATCCCATATCCATATGTTTTAAAATATGGCGCTCATTATTCGGTTTAGCCGGGAGAGGACCTAGTGTCATATAGCCCATTCCGAATAGTGATACGACGTTATGGATAGCAATTGAAGACCGGTGGTGAAGACCGGATATTTCCGAAAACAAAAGGGTAACTCATCGATTGTCTCTGCACTGGCTGATCCCCGGTATAGAGATCTTCATATGTGATGGGAAGTCCGGACGTGATTAGGGATTATCCGAATTTGCAAGGGCTTCTTCGGAAGTGCCTTCGGTTCTGTTCGAACCCGGAACAGACTTGTATGGTTGTATGTCCGACATTACACTTTGAGATATTAACTGATTTCTATCAAATACATTTCTGCTTGGTGGCGGAGAATTTATTCTCTTAGCTTAGCACCCTTCTCTGAGACGTACGAGCTCAGAGGTTATGTAGTTGATATTTATCAGTGATATTCCCAATTTGGTAATGTGGCATGCTAAGTGCTGCTGTGTGATGATCATTGGTTGATCATTTGTGATATGATCATTTGTTTGATCAATTATCTTTGTGATCATTGCTTTGGTCATCTGTTGACCCAAAGCATGGCTTTGTTGCACAAAGCGTAGCTTTGTGGACGAGACTGCATCAGGACCTCACTCCCCAACAAATGGTCAGGCTAAGGAACGATCCAAATTCCAGCGTTCAAAAATCGACATCCGTACTCCACTGTACTTGAATGCCGCAGATTCAAACGTCGAAATTCGAGTCGTGCCGGAGCTTATAACACATTAAGTAAATAACACAGCGGAAGAAAAAGAATATGCATATCAATATACAACATGAATGATACAACAGAATGATACAATAGATATCAACATACATCAGAGATATGATACAAGATAATAGCAGCGGAAAGAAAAGATAACACTAGCAGCGGAACAAAGCTCAAATATGGTCTTCAAGAAAGAACTCCAGTCTCAGTAATCTCCATCTCCAAAGCACCAATCCAGAAATAGCTCGAACTCCAAATCAAGATGAAGAGAAGCAACTCAATCCAAATGCGATTGCCAAATCCTAAGGCTGAAAGCTGTCGAATCTACACCTACCATTGATTATCTGAAAACCCAACTCTAGACTGCCCGTGTGGGAAAATAGTGGGCACCCAGAGTTTAGGAAAGGAACAATAAACTCCAGGTCAGTCATGGGACTGGTATGAGAAAACAAAAAACATTTGGTCTTTTAAAACAGATAGAGAAATTTAAATTTGAAATCCGCAATGCTTTTTAGAAAATGAAACTACCATAAGGCCTCCCGCCACACACACAATGCAAACGCAGACTTGGAGGAGATTTCTCCTTATGATAGTCAAATATGCTTACTACGCAAAAATCAAATCATTTTTGATATTATTATTAGTGCATAGTGTAGAAAACAATTTCGAAAGTAGAATATAAATCCTAGCCAACATAGACATTCCGAACTATGCCTACTATAGCTACCATCCAAACAGTGGTGACCACCATAAGTGAATGGCAGGTAATACAACTAAAACCGTACAAGGCACGTATTGGATGAATGGATTTCCAACAAATGGTCAGGCTAAGGAACTTCCTACTGTCTATGGGATCGCCTCTGGCGGGACGTCCCGAGAACTAACGTTACGGTTAGATCTCTGCCAACACAAGGCCGGGTTACCTCTGTAACTAGGTAACTACTACACGAATATGTCATCCCCCGGTCCTTTGGGACCTTTATCCGAGCGCGCGCAACAACCACAAAGTATCACAAAGTAATAGATCTGCAGTATCCACATGAGTAAGTATCTGGGCTCCATACCATGATACCACCCTTTACCAGAAGGGAATGACACACCCTAAAGGGCGCGACCCTCATAACCTTGCCGCATCTTTCCTGTTTCGACCATTTCCGGGGTGTGAGGTCCTGATGCAGTCTCGTCCACAAAGCTACGCTTTGTGCAACAAAGCCATGCTTTGGGTCAACAGATGACCAAAGCAATGATCGCAAAGATAAATGATCAAACAAATGATCATATCACAAATGATCAACCAATGATCATCACACAGCAGCACTCAGCACGCCACATTACCAAATTGGGAATGTCACTGATAAATATCAACTACATAACCTCTGAGCTCGTACGTCTCAGAGAAGGGTGTTAAGCTAAGAGAATAAATTCTCCGCCACCAAGCAGAAATGTATTTGATAGAGATCAGATAACATCTCAAAGTGTAATGTCGGACATACAACCATACAAGTCTGTTCCGGGTTCGAACAGAACCGAAGGCACTTCCGAAGAAGCCCTTGCAAATCCGGGTATCCACAATCCCGATCGGACTTCCCATCACTAAGGGAATCTCTATACCGTAGCTACTCGGTGCAGAGACAATCGATAGGTTATCCTATCGTTCTCACAAATACCCGGTCTTCACCACCGGTCTTCAAATGCTATCCATAACGTCGTATCACTATTCAGAATGGGCTATATGACACAAGGTCCTCTCCCGGCTAAACCGAATAATGAGCGCAATATTTAAAAACATATGGATAAGGGATTTCAGTTAAGTCACGACTTATAAAATCCAAACCTTTTCTTCCAAATGGTTAAACAAATTACCATTTTTAAATCTTTAAACAAAAAGATTAATTTCACAAAGTTTCACCAAATTTCACAAAGATCTATCCATAGATTTCAAAACAATTCCCATTTCAATTTGATTAACCCAATTAAATCTTTAAATTAAAGATTTATAACTTTCAAAACACGTTTCCAAAAATTTATCTAAAGTTTGAAAAACTATTTTCATTTTAGACTTGAAGCCCTTTAACAAAAATTGAAAGTTCATTTCTTATGTGAAAGCTTTATTATTTGAAAACAAATAGTTTTCGTTTTAGAAAAATCCAATTTATACAAGTTGAAATCTTGGCTTGAATTTAAATTCCAAAACATCACCTTTAAAATGGTTTAAAAACCCATATAAACCCATTTATAAGTTGAATACCCTTTTTAAACCTTGGTTTCCAAATTTTAGAATTCAATTTCAAATATTGAATTCAAATTTAAATCCAATTATCTAAATTTTCAAACTTAATCAAGTTATTTAAAAATAACTATTTTCGAAAGCTTCAATCCTAGTTCAAAACTATTTTGGATTTAAAAATTCAATTTTTAAAACAATTTCAAAATCTGTGACTTAACCAATTTCCACGTGCAATCCATATTTGTGTGTGTATAAGTGTGGTCCAGGGGTTTTACACAATAAGAGCACATCATCAATCAGCACAGATTCAATCATTACAGTTCGATGTGGGTATCGGATAACCAAATGGAATCCGACTCCCTGTCGCATCGAAATCCAAATGTCGTTTTACGGATCAAGGGTTTGCGTATACATATAACAACATATACATCACAGATATAACAACTTAGCACAAAGCAATACATAGCATCACATCATATATCAAATATATCAATCCATCACAAAACATTCAATAACAATCAAACATCTTCAGTTAAGATGAATAAATTTGCGTGGTTTTAAATTTATCAACCACATAATTACTTCCATTAGTAATGAACTACCCTTAATTGCTTCTTTAATTACTTCTAAATTAATTACATTAATTTATTACCTATTATTGATTAATTAATCCTAATTAATCATCCTTAATTACATCACTAATTAAATAATTAATGATCTAAATTATTTCTTAGATTAATTACTCAAAGTAATTAACAACTCAATTACTATATTGACCCAAATTAATTATCCTTAATTTAATCTCTTAAATTAATTATTTGATTAATTACTAAATAATTAATCCAAATTATCTCCCACTTAAACATCTAATTAATAAATAAAATTAACCAAATTAATTAATTGTTAAATAATCCTGGTTAATGTAAATTTAAGTCTTAAAGTTTTAAAGAAATGTTAAATGGAATTTAATGTAAAATTTAAAAACATTTTTGTTTTTAAATGCATAATTTAAATAAGGAATGTTTATCTAAAGATAAAGAAAAGTTTAATGATTTGTAATTCATTTAATTATTAAGGTAGTACAAATGGATAATTAATTTGGGTCAATATAGTAATTAAGTTGTTAATTACTTTGAGTAATCAATTTAAGAAATAATTTAAATCATTAATTATTTAATTAGTGATGTAATTAAGGATGATTAATTTGGATTAATTAATCAATAATAGGTAATAAATTAATGTAATTAATATACTAAGCGAGTGCTCTACCATCTAAGTTACATCCCCGTGATGAGATGTTTTATTTGTGATATGAGATGCGATTGATAGCTACTTGGCAACTCCAGGAAGAGGCTTTAGCTTTGATACCAAACTGTGACGAA
Organism: Allium cepa; assembly: GCA_030765085.1. Lineage (NCBI taxonomy): Eukaryota > Viridiplantae > Streptophyta > Magnoliopsida > Asparagales > Amaryllidaceae > Allium > Allium cepa. The sequence continues at coordinate 110,864,634 of CM060928.1, read as the reverse complement.
CCGAACTCGATGTCCGACAAACAACATCAAATTCGTATCGCCGGAGCTTCTCCGTTCATCAGTGAACGTATCCCCCCAGGTCCGATCACTTAGATTGCCGTGACGATGCCAAAAGTTACTCGCGAATCAACAGCAAACCCAACGTGCCCAAAACCCTAAATTGACTTCGTCCCCAAAATTCACGCAATACAAATTTTTTCTAACATTTTTCCCTACTTCGCAAACCATTAAGCTATCTTCGAAACCAATTTTAACATCCAAGAATTGTTAAATCATCTGAAATTGACAAAAGAGCATTTTGTGTTCATCTCGAATTTGCACCTTAAACACGTGACTAAAAATCATCATACTTATTTTAAAAATCTTGTTTTTGTATGATTATTCAAGATATAAAGTTAAATCAACAAATTAAAATATTTGAATTTAACATAAAATTTTCATTTCACTGTGAAACTGATATGCAAAGTCCTTGCTACACTGTCCAGCTTCAACAGATACCAAGCTTATGATTTTAAGCTTAAACAACACCATTTGTTTCAAATCCTAAGTTTAAAATGGTTTGTATGAAAGAAGTGTTAAATTTTCCATCCTTTTTCTTTGCTCTGTAACCAAAATACAGAGGGACAAGCCCCATAAAAATTCCCAGTGCAGAGAAGTTTTACAGAACTACATGTTTTAGATTTAGACAGCAAAGCACAGATTTTATTGAATCAAATAACAGTAATTATATTTTTTTTTTCACATGATATTCATAAAAATTTTCTTTACCTTTAAAAATCAGTATTACATCATCATTATACATTTTCCTTTAAATATCATAATTAATAAAGGTTTAGAGAGGAAGATAAGAATCCATGTGTATATGTACATGTAAGCATAACTTGGCAACCACATAAACAGTTATCATAAAAAAAACATCAAGCATCAAGCACAGAAAAACAGGATATTCAAGTTTGGAATCAAAAAGAAAGGTTTGCTCACCTTATCACTGAAGAACAGAGAACCAAATATTTGTAACTGCAGATCAACTCTTAAACTTGATTGCTTGTCGCTTGCTTAAGCTTTGTATTGGGTCTTTTTTTTTTTTTTTTTTTTAACTTAAATCACTGTTCTCGTATGCTGCTTCGGGTCAAACCCATAGCTTACCCGAGCCATTCTTCGAGTCCCCTCTCTCTCTCTCTCCTGCTTCGAGTCACCCCGTGCTTGCCTTCGAGTTTCCCCAAAGTTTGACCCGAGCCCACTTCAAATCGCATTCTTCTTCCCCCAAACACGAACCCACTGACACGCTTTGCACGTACACGTGCACAAGCACGATTGCCATCGTGGATCGCCAAAGAACTCACCGGCACGTCACTGATGATCACGAGAATCGATTCGAACACCTAAATTCATGAAATCGTCATTGAATCAAAATTTAACAAATTCAAGGCCAATTGCTCATTCCTGTACCCATGCGACCACCAGAATTTGGTTCGCCCCGCCACGACAGGCCATCGAGCAGCTTCGGTTTTCAAAAAAAAAATTCCTTTTTAATTCATTATGTACTAAAATGTTATAATGAATAATGTCTTTAACATTAAATTATGTTTAATGTTTCTATTAGATTGAGTTTATTTGAATTTTGAGTTCTATTTTTTATCATTATATTAATACTACAAATGTGATTTACAATATTTTTTTTAGTATTTAATAAGATAATTTATTATCAAATTAAATAATATTTACCCAATGATAAATTTAATAATAAAATAATTTTCATATACAATCGCGCACACGCACACACATGTATGTATGTGTACTAATTTTAACCAAGTAATATCTGAATAATAAGTTTTAATACGTATTCAAGTAGAATATATTCAAACTTGATTTTTTATAAATTAACGTTATAAATTCAACTGATTATAATTTGCCATAATTTAAATATCATATATCTGAATCAAGCGAATAATGTTATAATATATTGATTAATTTTATTTAATGACATTGATTTGTAAATATTCATCGATATTATAATGTTTAACTTATAGTGTTAGAAATAAGTTTATAATCTACTGTCGGATAACATCAATCTATTTGTAATTTAATTACAAACTCAATAACATAAGTTCTGTGTATAACAGAGTTTGAATGTAAGAGAGATTCAAATTTGAAGGTAAAATGTAATTCATATTAAAGAAAATGGGTTTCTCCCTCGAATAACCTTAGCCTCCCAAAACCTATTCCTTTAGCCAATTATTATCGCCGCCATTGACCACTAGAGCTTTCATCGTTGCCGTCGTTCTTTTCCTCTCCACTAAAGCAACTAGTATATATCGATCACCTCACATTCGATGATGGGTTTCAAAACCCTGGTTTGACTGATATCTATATCAGCCAACTTGATTAGCTAGTTCAGGTTGTAGACAACTCATTGCACCAGTACCAATAAATAGCTCCGTTAAAGACGACACTGAAGACATTGTCCATTATAGCTTCTATCGACGATGGAGGTGTGCGCGATGATGCTGATGTACGATGATATAACGATCCTGACTCGACCTTCGAAAATCGACACCAAATACGACACACATATTCCAATGCTGCAGATCCAAACGTCGAATCTGGTTAACAACACAGCGGAAGAAAAAGAAATGGATATCAAATACAACTCTAACGAATACAATATCCAATTATGATACAACACTGACACAATGTGATACAAGAATATCAGGGACTATAAATAGCAGCGGAAAACAAATAGCCAAGCGATAACTCCAATTCAATGCTCCAAAGCCCAAAACTCCAAACCACAAGCTCGAACCACCATCAAGTTTCACCAAGCTAAGCAAGTGCAGTCGCGAATGCTGAAGTGTAGAAAATGCGATCCACAAGTCCAAAAGGCAGGAAGCTATCGAATCAATATCTACATCTACTATCTGAAAAACCCAACTCTAGACTGCCCGTGTGGAAAATGGTAGGCACCCAGAGTTTAGGAAAGGGACAATAAACTCTGGGTCAGTCATGGGACTAGTATGAGCAAACAAAAACAGTTTATCTTTAAAAAAAACAACAAAAGAATTTATAATAAATCCGCAATGCTTTTCGGAAAATGAAACTACCATAAGGCCTCCCTCCACACACACAATGCAAGCGCAAACTTGGAGGAGATTTCTCCTTATGACAGTCAAAAATGCTTGATACGCGAAAACCACTTTGATATTATTATTAGTGCATAGTGCAGAAAACCTTTCGAAAATATAATATTAATCTTAGCCAGCATAGGTACCATTATATTATGCCAGCTATAGCTACCATTTTAAATGGCAGGTTATACAACTAAAACCGTACAGGGCTCGTATTTTTTTGTTTGGATTTCCAACAAATGGTCGGGCAAAGGAACTTCCCAAATAAAATGGAACGCCTCTGGAGCGACGCCCACGAGAACCAAACCGGATCTCTGCTACACAAGGTCGGGTTACCCCTGTCCGTAAGTAACTACTGACACGAGTATGCAATACCCCGGTCATTACCGACCTTTATCCGAGGGTTCTCAATCCAACAACCACACAGTAAAGTATTTGGGCTCCATACCATGATACCAACTTTCAAAAAAATCAACATAAGTAAATATCTGGGCTTCATACCATGATATCACTTTTTATCCAGAAGGAAATAGTCATACCCTCAGGAGGAGCTACCTCCAAATAACCTTACTGCCACGATTCCTGTTTTGACCATTACCGGATTGTGAGGCTCGACGAGGTCTCGTCCACAAAGCTACGCTTTACACGAAAGTCATGCTTTGATCACAAATGATCAAAAAATGATCATCAACACACAACATCACTCAGCATGCCACACTACCAAATTGGGAGTATATCACTGATAATCTTCAACTACATAACCTATGAGCTCGTACGTCTCAGAGAAGGGTGTTAAGCTAAGAGAATATATTCTCCGCCACCAATAGATATGTATTTGAAAGAAATCAGCTTTATATATCAAAGTGTAGTGTCAGACATACAACCATACAAGTCTGTTCCGGGTTCGAACAGAACCGAAGGCACTTCGTAAGAAGCCCTTGCAAATCCGGGTATTCACAATCCCGATCGGACTTCCTATCACTTAGGGAATCTTTATACCGTAGCTACTCGGTGCAGAGACAATCGATAGGTTATCCTATCGTTCTCGCAAAACACCCGTCTTCAAAACCGATCTTCAAATGCAATCCACAACGTCGTATCACTATTCGAAATGGGTTATATGACACAAGGTCCACTCCCGGCTAAACCGAATAGTAAGCGCAATATTTAGAATATATGGATATGGGATTTCAATTAAGTCACAACTCTAAAATTCAAATCTATTTCAAATGGTTTAAACCAATTACCATTTTAAATCATTTAAACAAAAAGATTTATTTCACAAAGTTCACCCAGTTTCACAAAGATCCATTCACGGATTTCAAACAATTCCCATTTTGATTAGGATTAACTCATCCAATCTTTATAACAAGGATTTAACTTGTAGCTTTCAAACCCGTTTCCAAAGATTTGTTCATTACTTGGAAAACCATTTTCATTTCAAACTTTAAGTTCCTTTAACACAAATTGGAAATCCATTTCTTATATGAAAGCTTTTATTATTTGAAAACAAACAGTTTTTATTTTGGAAAATCCGATTTCATTTGTACAAGTTAAAATCTTTGGGTTAATTCAAATTCCCAAAACAACGCTTTAAAAATGGTTTAAACCCATATAAGCTTGTATAATCCTTTTAAATTATAAATACCGAATATAGAATTCAATTTCAGATACTGAATTCCAATTTGAATCGAATTATTAAAATTTAAAATCTTTATTAAGTTATTCAAAATAACTTTCATTCTTAAAACACCTTTTTAAAAGCTTTTCACTTTAAACCCAAATCCATTTCCAAAACCATTTGAGTTCCAAATTCGATTTAAGAATTATTTTCTAAAATCTGTGACTTAACCGATTTCCACGTGCAATTCATATTTGTGTGTGTATAAGTGTGGTCCAGGGGTTTAACACAATAGTGCACAAGATCAATCATCGCAGATATATCAATATCGATAAGCAGTATAATTCATAACGCTTATCTTCATTCCAGATAAAATAAATTTATCAATCACGAAGATTCATCATTACAATTCGATGTAGGTTTTGGATAACCAATTGGAATCCGACTCCCTGTCACATCGAAATTTAAATGCCGTTTTACGGGCAAAGAGGTTTTTACATACATACAGAAATGAATCACAAATCACAGTTCAGCATAACGCAATTCACCTCACACAGTATCACAATCACAAACAGAAATATCAATTCCAGTACACAATCTGATGATAGTCAATCATCTTCAATTTAAGGTGAAGCTGATTTAAAAAGAATTAACCACATAAATATTTTTATTGATTTATTTAAATCAATGATTAAATATTTTTAATGATAAATTAATTAATTAATTAATGATTCCTTAATCAATTATCTTAATTAACTGCTAATTATAAATTAATTAACTTAAATCACCTACTTAACAATTTTAATTAAAAATAAATTAAACACTAAATTGTTAATTAACCAATATTTAATTCCAATTGACTAATCTCTAGTCATTTAGTTAATTACAATTTTAAATTAATTAACCATTCTTAACAACCCTTTTTAACAATTAATAATAATTATTTGTCTTAATGAACATTTTAAAAATCTCTTTAAACTTTGAAAAAAACAAATTATTACTAATTTGAAAACTTTGATGTTAATTAAATTCTAACACTTGTTTTATATTAACTACTTAATTTAAAGTATTAATTAGATTTTAAAAAACATTCTAAAGTATTAACTGGGAATAATTAAAACTTGTAATAAGGTCTTAAATTTTCAAACATTAATTATTTTGTTAACACTAAAATTTGTTTACATAACTTTAAAATTTGTTCGACTTAACCCTGTTTAAAACAAAACCCGAGCTTCACCTAGGCTCCACTCGAGCATCGCTTCGAGTTTCCCTCCGTCTTTCCCCGAGACATTCTTCACGTACGCATCTTCTTCTTCTTCTTTTTTTCCAATTAGCTTAAGTTTAAGTTCAAACGAATGTATCAGGTGACCCAAACTCGCGTACTCGAGTACGAACCCGAAGTAATCACCCTCTTTCTCGTGTAACAACTCGAGATGCTCTCCCCACAACAGTTCTGACACCACTCACTGCCGTACACGTGCATGGCGACTCGCGGTAACTTCGGCGAACTTCACGATCATCGGCAAGTCGCGAATCCCTCCAATATATGAAATCAAAACTCGATTCGACACAAAAACTACCAAATGAAAATTTAGTATATCGTTCCAAGACCTGGAACTCGAACACCCCAAAAAAAATGCTTCGCCTCGGTAACTCCCACCACCGGAATCGCCATAACTTCGGCCTCACCATGCTAACCCCATGTTCTTCCATTCCTCTCAATTTCGTTCAACTCGATCAAACCGAGGTGATGAAATATCTTCGTCACCGACCATGACAAAACCAAGCACTAAACCCTAATCTTACCTCATTCTAACATCTCATACAATAGAAATTTTTTTAAACTTTTTTCCCGAGTTCAATGAGGATCAAGCAAGCTTCGAGCAAAGTTTCAATTTCCAACATTTGTTCGATCACTAAGAATCGATTTAAAAGCATATTTTGTTCAAGTATGAACTGCACCTGGGATACTTGCTTAGAAATCATCGTATTAAGTTTAAAAATCCTATCTTTGTATGCTTATACAAGTTATATAATCAAATCCATAATTTAAACTACTTGAATAAATCACATGATTTCTTATTTGACTGTTAAATGAGTTTACAGTGTCAGGTTCCTTCATTTTCAAGCTAACAAAATTCTGGACCATGGTTTGAGTTTAAACAAACATAATTTGTTTTAAAATCCTAGGTTTAAAATGTTTTTGTATGAAGATTTATAAAAAAATTTCTTGTTTATGTTCACTCTGTAACCAGAAACAAGAAGAACAAAATCATACAAGAAAACAAATCACAATCATATATACACAGGATTTCTAACTTAAAAATATACAGTAGAACATGAATCAAATACACAAGTTTAAAGGCTTAAAACAATATGTTTACTCACATGAAAGCAAGTTTGAAACAGAGAGCTCTTTTTGTTTTTGAAAGCCTGCAGTTTAAATCCTCCTTTGAATTCTATCTGTTTGATGATTTTTTTTTTGTTGAATGATCTTGAGTTGAAAATATAGCGATACTTATGTTTTTCTTTTCTTCCTGACTTTGCTATGTTTTTGCTTTTGAACGAAATGAAATGAATATGAATGTATAAATAAAGAAGGCAGCCTTGCATAAGTAGGTGTATACTTGGAAGGTTACAACTAGATTAAGCTTCTTTTGTTTTGACTAAAGATATTTTATCTTAGTTTACTGATATGGTTTTAACATAATTTCGGTTGAAAAGATTTGTTTTGTGATTGAGAAGAAAGTATTTAATGCATATGTTTCCATTCCTGTTTACACATCTATGCTATTTGATTTTTTTCTTTTTTTTGTAAGTACAATTTTTTTGTTTTATTTGTTATCTTCTTTTGCAAGCTTTTGTGTTTTATTATTTCCTTTGTTCTTTTATATGTACATAACACTTAAGTTTATTTATTTTCTTGCTTGCCTAATTCACATACAGTCCTACATGTATTTCATTTGTTATTATTTTATAGTTTGATTTTATGTTGCCATATAACCATATAATTTTATTATTAACATATATGCATGAATTTCATTTCTATGTATAGTTTAACTATCAAACATTAAATTTATAACATATATTTTATTTTTATATTTTACACTTATATATTAAATATCGATAAGATAAATTTTATTTTATGCTTTTTATAACTTCATAAAGAAAATGAATTAAAACACAATTTATACCTTTATAAATAATCATACATATTTTTTTTGCAAAGTAAAATCTTTAAATCCAATTCATTTTGAATCTCTAAATCGAAATTTTATTTATATCCAATTCAATTGAAAATATTTATTTTAAGTTTCAAATCCAAATTCAAAAACAAACGGGTATATATCTCTTATTAAATTTGAAAAATCAAATAAATCTACAATTTAACCCAAAAATTTAATTTAATTACAAATTTAAATTCGTCTTTAAAACGGGATCGTTACAGATGATGTAGATGCATAGTGATAAACCATCGTAAACAAGATCCTTTTTCATTTAGAAAAGCAAGATTTAAAAATCAAATTCATTTAAAACAATTTCAAAAAATCAATTTTGGTTAGAAGATTTTGATTTTTTTCCAATAATCCTATTAGTAAAATACATCTTGAACCGTCAACTTCGCCTTTGAGAAAGCATATATCTAAATCAACGGTGGAGTTGTAAAGTCCATATTAAGATGTAATTTATTTTTATAAGCGAGAATGAATTTTTGTGTGTATAGAATGAGGTATCTAGGGTGTATTTATAGTGGCTCTAATGGGCTAAGTAAATTATTTTACCTAGATCCATTATTCAGGTTACGACTCATTATAAGTATTATCTCATTTAATTAATTAAACCTATTTAATTAGTTCATAATCACATATATTTTGATCCGCCTGATTTTAAAACAATTTTAAAAAATTTGGCTACCGAAATAATATATATATTATTTATATTTAAATTATCATATTGGAAAAAAACAATAATTCAATAAATATATAATAGTTAGAGGGAATTAGGGAGAAGGACAAACTTTGAAGAAAAAAACTAGACCGAAGGACACCAAGTTTCATTTTTGGGCTGAAAAACAAACTTCAAAAAAAAATTAGGCTGAAGAACAATGCTAGTTATAACATCATTATATTCAGTTTTTACACTATACAAAATGCTAGTTCTAACTACCGTTACATTCATTTTTACGTAGTACAAAATGCTAGCTATAATTAGCATTGTCCGCCAGTCTAATTTTTTTAATAGTTTGTCCTTCAGCCAAAAATGAAACTATTGTCCTTCAGTCTAAATTTTGTTCAAAGTTTGTCCTTGAGCCTATTTTCCACTAATAGTTATATGTTTTACTAATTAATTTAGGCCCTTTAATAATAATTAATAAATTAATCAATATAACCATTATATTAATTTCTGCATAATAATAATTTATAACTTTTATAAATTATTTCAATAAATTATTTTCGATCAAAAACTGGGATTTGCGATTGTATGACTTCCAAGTTTGAACTCAGTCCTTAGTTGTATTTACCCAATTTAGATATTAAAATTCGTATGACTTTGTTAAAGCACGCTAATGTTAGTTTAGTTGCTTATACATTATCTAGGGGAAATCCAAATTTCTTATCTTTTAAAGTGACACCTTTATGCAATGATTTAAAGTGCATGTTTTCTCTTCATCATCACTATATTACTTAGATATCTAAAGATCAATCAATGATCAAAAATCTATTAATATATGTATTTACTGCGAAGTCCAATACTAAAGTTCATGGTTCAACCCAATAACAATTATTGGCCAAAGACTTTGACTCTACGTTGACCGTCAATTATGATGATACTGAATTCTATCAAATGAGAAGAATCCACTTTAGAATATTATTTCATTTCAAGTGGTTCAACTTATATCCAACTATAGCCTTAAAATGACCATGTTGTTGTGTGATTGGCCATAATTACAGAATATTTTAAACACTTGAGATTCACAATATTCTCAAGTCAAAAAACTACCATACATCGTCATATGTGATCTTCTATTTTACTTTTAACTTACCGATGACTCTTGACGAGTCATTCTTTAATTATTTTAAATAACTACATGTACATAACCCCTTGGTGCCCTTGATGGTCAGGAGTAATTCATCATCCATCATGTGGTGAGTGTTGCATACACCAGTCTCAACGGATATATCAATATCCCGTTATTAATACATCCTGATTAGGAACATTTATGGACAAGTATCTATTTTATTCGATTCGATGCTCATAATTACGAATATATTCGTAATTACAAACGATTAAATACTTTTTCTAAGGATTTTATACTTATATGCATTTAATGTATTTATAACATTAATTATATAATAATAAAACAATATATACATTAGAAATAAAACCAAAAGCTTATTATATTTCAAACAAGATTCCATATAAGAGTTATTACATAACTGTCCCTAAGGCACACTCTTAATTGTAAATCTGCCACTTGCACTTAGGGCCAATTCTAGGGACTTATAACCATACCATCGATTAATTTTCCTAGAAAAAACCGAGGAAGGTACTTAGTGAGTGGATCAGTAATAATATTATCTTATATCTACTTTTCAAATATACTTCTCAGCTACTGAGAAACTCTCTTTTATCATGTTGAATTATGAAGAACATATCTTGACCAATATCAAGTTATCGTTTAATATTGAAATCTATTTTGCATCATTTCTATCACAATATGTTATTGGATCCTCAATAGTGGGAACCATCTTTGGCTTTCTCATAAATTTGCACGCATATATACCGCTTTCATACTGACACTATTCATGGTGATGTACTTAGCTTTTACAGTTGAATTTTCCGTAGCCTCCCATTTGGAATATTTCTATCTCAAATCCCTTTTATTAAGGGTAGACTAAATTTAGGGTTAACTTACTATATTCTATGTCACTTATGAAGCTCGAGTTTGAAAGCTCCCTCAAAAGGAATTCGTTGTTTCCATAAAAATTCTTTAGTATTTTGTAAATACTCGAGACTACTCTAAACTACCATTTGGTGATTTTAATTCATATTTAATATTCGTTCACCATACCAAGTTGAAGTAAATTCAAACTAATACAAAACATAGCATATACAATGGCTCCTATTGCTAACGCATAAGGAATCTATCTCACATGCTCCATATTAAGCATTTTAATCGATGTATGTGTAAATTGATTGGAACAATCCATACATCCTTTTATATCGAGCATAAAGGATGCGTCTTTTAAGTCTTTAATTGAAAATAAAAAAAATCAAATTTTAACTGATTTAAACATGGGTACAACATTACCGATCAGTAGCATGTCCTTTACTTATAGTAGTAGAAATTTTTTAGTGCCTTAGACTTTATTTCTTATAAGTATATGCTTCCTCCACATTTTGAATGAAATTAAACTACTTGATTTCTTTATCAAAATACTTTCTGAACCTATAGATGCGTGTTTAAAACCATATCTTAAAATATTCAAAAGCTTTGTTATCGCTCTTACTAATTTTGAGACACATTGTGTATAAATGGTCTTCTCTGATTTATTATTTTGAAGTTCCATTTCAACGTTAATGTGCAAAACTCAAAGTCATATTATGTGATAATTTGTAAGTAGAATCAGAATGGACTTAAGCATGTTGGTTGACATAATTGCTCCATTGATTTTAACATTGAAATTGATTGGGTCATTTTTCATCAACTTGCTGTATCAATTTCCAACAACATTGGTATTCTTCTCGAAGATTCAGTTGCGATCAATGGATCATATTCTTTTGGGTACAGCTTCCAAAATTTAATTTGTTAATATACTTGAATCCATTTTAGATTTAAAGCATTGTGCTGTCTGGCAAGTTCTATGCTCTCTTCATGGCTTGTCAACAACCGAGGAGGTTGTTATTATGAGCAATCCACATTCTGGACACTAATAATAAATTCATAATTTCTCTTCAATGTATGAGATTTCTTGTTAGCTATTCTAACAAACAATGTCCTTTCAGACTTGGTTAAATTTATATCATCTAGACAATCCATTTTCATGTTAGAATCTTGGATCGTATCTAAGTCCATTGCACTATAGCAAATTTTTGGAGAAAGAAATTCCTTTCGTGAGATGGTGGTGTGTCTCAAAACAATAATTTATTTCAAAATACAGTGGAAAGTGTAACGATCCATAAATTTAAATGATTTTTAATGACGTAATTAAACTGGAATTTCGTGAAATTTTAAATAATTGAATTTTGAAATAAAAATTTGATATTTGGAATACGTCTATATAAACATAACAAATGGCAAATTTTCATCAGAAAATATGGAAGTTTATTTTATTGTGTAATTTTATTTCAATTTATAATTAGTTAATATTTGATGATAATTAAATGTTTTTCAAACCTGAATATTTTATATAGAAAAAAACGTAAACCATCTTCTGAGTGAGACGTCATTATTCGTTTCGTCAAATTTGAATTGCAATTGATCCTTTTTTCTTATATTCGACGTTTTAGCAGCATTTTCAGTACCAATTATCGAATTTTGATAAAATAATCGTATCGTTGATATCTATATGCCGTTTTGATCGCCTCACCATGCTGGTCTTCGTAGTATATTCGTTTGTGTGTTTCGAAGTCCAAAAGACGGTGAAATCTACGGAACGATTCACGGTATCGGTTCCGAAATTGAGTCGTTTGAGCCCTCTGTATCTTTTTATTTGCCTATCTGGTATAGTTAATAACCAGTAACTCTTTATATTCTGGAATTTAATTTTTGACAGTCCTAATTCCTATGGTTATTATGACATGCCGTTCGATTCTCCGCCTTTCATTTATTTTTAATTTTTTCGTTCTATCTATGAAAATATATGTATTTCCATTCTCAAACCCTTCTCGCCTTCTTCCCTTTCGTTCATCTTCCTAACCACCTGCTCCTCTCTCATCCTTTCTTGCCGAACCGCCACCGCATGCTTATCCTCCCTATTCCTCATCATCGCCGCATAACTTGGCAGCATCCACTCCTCCTCCACCATCCTCTGTTTGGCCAAAGACTCAAAAACCCACGCCCTTGTCCTCTCCACCCTCTTCTAACTCATCCACCACCGAGCCTACCAATCATGGCCATTTTCTTTTCTTCCCCCTTCTAGCTTGCTTCATTATCTCTAGTTCATCCACATCCTCTTTGCCCAGCTCTACGGCCTTCCTCCCCTCTTCCATCGCCAATGTAGCCATCCTTATGGCCGAGCTCCTCCTGCTCGGCCTTACTCGACCTCCTGCACTCATACATGGCCGAAGGCCATTTTCCCCTCACCCTGGTCGACTGTTTATCATATATGAAGGTATATATATTTATGTTTGTTTATATAACATATAAGTGTATGTGTGTGTGTATATATGTATATATATGAGTATAATATGTTTCAGGTTTTATAGATGTTAGATGTAAATGTTTATGTAAGTTTATATAACCTGTTAACTACATATAAGTTATATATATGAGTTTTGTTTGTTTATATGAAATATATATACTCTAAGATCTGTTACATATATTAAGTTGTATTGCAGCTTGCACATGAATTTAAGAATTCAGAACACAATATGTAAATGATTCTATTTTGATTATGGTTTTCAAATATATGTACATTCAGATTTCTATATATGTATATAGAATGATATATGTGCTGAAATCTTTTCACAGTACTATGTTAGTTATAGAAGATATATATATATATATATATATATATATATGGATATCGTATGTTTAAAAGTATACGTATATGTTCATATGTTCTATTTAGATCATGTTATAACAATATTGATTTTTAAAGGTGTATATGTATATAGATATTTGAGATATGTGTTTTGGTTTACTACAATTGTATTTTAAGAAAATTATGGGTTTAATATAAAAATATATACAGATTCTAAGTAGAATATATATGTAAGCTATATCCATGTACATATTAATTCATATATATATATATATATATATGAGCATATGAATTTATATTGGTTTTATAGTATTGATTTTTAAATATAATATATATCTTTGATTTTGAATAATTGTGTTTCAAGAATAATGATTTTGAATTATATATATATATATATATTATTTTATTATTTGTCTTAACTTAAAATATTGATTTTTGAAAATATATTATAAAGATTTTATTTTATCTTATAAATTTGAGTTAATATTGAACTTTAAATTTCATATATATTTGTTCTCATCAATTCCTATTTATCAGCTTTATCCATCAAATCCGTGTTCAGCTTACTTTGCTGTGAGATTTGTTGTTGGATCGGTCAATAGTCTAAATTGTGATTCAAATCGTAGCTTGTCGTGTTATCTATCTTCTATTGCCTCGAAAGGTGAGCAATCACTCACGATTAACATTCTTATATTTATTAAATTTGATTGTACTTGCAGCGACAATTGAAATACGCTGTTGCTAGTTATATAATTGCTATATATTATGCTATTATCTGTAACTATTCACCTACGACATCTGACACCATGATCTATTATTTATATTTTATCTGTTATTGATGGTATATGTCTGTTGTTGATATGTTGTATTATTATCATATTTATTCTCACCATGCAATTTTCCTACGAGTTTAGAATTACCTATAGGTTGAAATGATACGTACCCTAACCATCTTGTAGAATATGTGAAAATCGTTATGGGTTGAAATGATAAACCGAAACGATTTTCATTGACAATGAATTTGGGATTGCGGATTGAAATGATACATACCTGTAGATATTTTAATTGCGGATTGAAATGATAAATATCCATATCACTTGACCATAGGATAGAAAACTATATACAAACATTGTCGCTATATATATATATGTGTGTGTGTGTGTGTGTGTATTGAAAATGATTTCCAAGGTTTTGAAAAGAAACATATGTGGATTTAATAAATATTGATTTTAAGATATTATATATATATGTTATTTATAAAGGTTTAAATTTTATATTTTTAAAATTATATGTTTGGAAATTTAAAATTTATAAGTTAGTCTTTAAATTATAATTTTTAAGAGTTTCTTATAACTCTACTATTTTTAAAATATATGAAACAGATTAAATATAAAATAAATTTAATAATAAATTAATTTAATAATAAATTAATTTAATAAAATTTAATTTAATTAGTATATAACATGTTTTAAGTATTTATTTAAAATTTATATTTCAAAAAATAGATTTTATAATAATTTTTAATAAATTATGGTTGGGAAAATAGTTTGAATTTGATTTGAAATCGTATTTGTTTAAGAATTATATTTAATTAAAATTGATTTGAGGCTTATTGAATTTGATATTTTAAGATATGATTTTATAACTTGATTTTGATTTAAAGCGATTAAATGAATATTTCAAGTAAATAAATTGAAGGGAATATTTATTTTATTTAAATTGTAATTTAAGGTTTTATTTAAATGATACTGGATTGACTAAGTGAATATTTCAATATTAAATAATGGTAAAATTGAATTTGAAATATAAATGAATTTATCAAAATCGAGTTCTTATAAACGTTTGAATATTGAAAGCTTTGAAACCTATTGAAATTGAAATGGTTTGATTTGTAGTTCAAATCTATATATTGAAATCGATATAAATTAAAGGTTTATTGAGATGTTGAATTAAATTGAAATTTGTGAATTAAGATTTAATTAAACTGAATTTAAAATACGAGTTGATTCGAATCAATTGGTGAACTTTGAGGAAACTATTTTTATTATGTAAAGTATTTCAATAAATATTTTTTTCTTATAAATTATTTTAATATATATACTATTTTAATATATATAAATTATTTTAATATAAACTATTTTTAATATAAAAGTATTTTTATATACTAATTAATTTAATATGAACTATTTAATTTACTACTATTTTAATATACTAATTATTTTATTATATAAATTATTTTATTATATAAACTATTTTCTATATCTAAACTGTTTAAGTGGAAAAAATTATGATTCCAAAGTGTTACGATTTCAAAGAATTACGATTTCGAATTGTTATGATTTTCCAAAGTGTTATAATTTCAAAGTTTATGATTTCGAAAGAGTTATAATTTTGGAAAGTGTTATGATTTTTGACATGTATATTATTTTAAAGTGAGAAATGATCTCGTATTGGTATGGTTTTTGAAATGGATGCGATATTTTGGATATGAAATACAAACTATTTGAAATAAAATGACCGTGGTGTTGTAATAACATTTGGTTGTTAAAGAGACCGGGATCGGTTATTGTCATACACTCTGCCAATACCGAAAACCACTTTAACAACTGTGTACGTGGTAGAGATTCTAGAATGAAGTAGGGTAGTCGGCGTCGATTCTATAAGAGGTATATAGACTTGACTTCCGTGAGTTAACTTAAGGTGGCTAAAATAGGAGCAATTGATGGGCCAAGTGAGGTAGCTCCTCCGATCGGACACACTTCTTCGATACCATTCTATTACTTTGTGATTGATTGGGTGCACCCTCGGATTTCCAGGAGTGTTGAACGAGGTGGGCGGTAGCTACGGTAATGCGTTACCACCAGCCCGGAAGTGTAATTGGTATATATACCCTGACATTGGTTAGTTATTTGGTGTCACCTACCTTATCGAGACCACTACGAGTTTGTTTTATGTCGTACCTATGGAGTGCCCTATTGTAGCCCCCAGTTTACGGAAGTATTACGATACTTTATAGACTACGGCATTATAAAAATGTGTTAAGAGGGATATGGGTAACGCCTTAACGTTATTCTAATAGTTTACTTTACTATAGACATATTATAATAGCGTATATTACTACATGGTAGATAGTTCCATGGATCCTTAGAGGATGGTTATCCCAAATATCCTTTAAGTTACTTGTATTTCAGTTGACATTTCACTTGAGTCGAATTTATTAATATAAGAATGTTAATCCTGATCGAGTATTTTGTGTTTTGCTTTACGCTCGGGTCAGACCGAGTGTCACAGCATTTGAGACTCATCTTTGGAGTTTGGAGCTTCACTTGGAGATCCATCTATCTATCCAGCTTCAGTTATTTTAGTTATTCCAGTCGTTATGTTCAGATTCATCATTGCTATGTATTGAGACTTCTATGTATCTTGATTACTGTTGTATTTTGTTTCATATTCTGATATTTACGTAGTACCTTCATGAACTACTATTTATCTATTCCGTTGCTTATTATTATATTACTCTATGTCTGTGATTCTGTGATTGATGTATTTACTGTATATGTTGAGTTTTGCCAAATATAAATTAATAATCTGATATTTTGAGTAATTCAAGTCCGACATATGTGGATGCGAATAGCATGAAATGTTGGGATGTTACATGTGGTATTAAAGCTCTGTTTTTAGGCAAAACTTAGCATATGGAGTAAAAATTGATTACGGAATCACCTTCGTTCGAGCTTAAATTTCTTCCTCTTTGATTCGGATTTCTTTCAAACTCTTCAACTCTCCTTTTTGTTCTAAAGTCCATTCTTGTCTCTCCCTATTCGTATTCTTCTTGATTTTGGAGTATCCCATAACTCCATCTTGGTTGATCTCTATTATGAATTGGCGGTTCTGCCAATCTTAGAGTGATTTGTAAAGGGGTGAAACTCTTTTACAACAGGCATTTATTCACCGAAGATTTCTGTATCGTCAGGTTAGATGCTACTATCTCTTGCTATGCTCGAATGTTTCTCTAGTAGACGACCAGGGTAATTCTTTTGTGATCAAATGTCAATTTGCTTCAGAATTCTGCGTTGATCTTATTATTGAAATTGTGGCTGACCCAGTTAAGGTCACCCGCGATTAACATTAATATATCCCACTGTTCTCTTTGGCTGTTTAATCATCTTATCTTCGTTTCGAGCCTATCTTCTAGTTAGAATTCTATTGGATTAGGGTCCCTCTAAATTTGAATCTCTATCATTGTTCTATAATCTATTTTTTATCATCGAGTGAGGGAGTGTATTTGTATTAATATAAAAATATTTTATATATTGTGTTGTTTGAGTAGTTAATGCTGATTTGGGGTTTTAATCGATTCATCTGATCAACACTATCGATAGGAATTTCAAAACAATTAAACAGAGCAAATTGACACAATAAATTTTATATAATTATATTATATATAAGTATAAATTTCTAAAATTAAATAGTCAAATGAATTGGTTGTTAAAAATGATAATATTTGATTTTAATTTATTGTTTTGAAAATCGTTGACTATTATCACATGATATAAATAAAGTAATGAAATTATTAAACATGTTTTATAAATTGATTTAGAATTTGAAAGGTATTTAAATTAAGAATTTGAGAATTCAATTTCTGGTATTTTGGAAAATTTGTTTTTAAATTTTTTTAGAGTATATTATTTAAAAGTATTTTGAATAGAAATTGTTTCCAAAGAATTTTTAAAGTTTTAAATCAGTACTCTCCTCTTTTGTCGCTGCAAAATAGTTTCGGTGATGACTGCAGCATCATCGACATTCATTTTCGAGTTTCGAAGTGGAGAGATCACATAGTAGCTTTGCTACACTTTTGTTGGAAAATGAATTCTATTTGAATCTCTTAAGTATGACTTGATATAATATATATATAGGTATATGTATATAGATTTGATTTGATATATATAGAATATATATATATATATATATATATACATTTATCTCTAAATGGTTTGAAGAGAAATGGAAATTTAACCCTGAAATCTTGTTAAAGGATGATTTCAATTATAAACTGAAGTCAAAAGTTTTGAATAAATATTTAAAACTTAAAATAATTGAATTAGGAAAATTTTACTTGTATAATATTCAATTTGATTCCAACATATACAACTTACCTAAATTATTCAGAAGTTGAATATATAACTGAATAGAATACAATATAAAATGATGTTAGAGGAAATTTATAAATAAATTTGAGTGTTATAATAAGTATCAATATACTTAATCTATGTGATAAGATATATTAAGTGGAATAAATTTATAATAATTTGGAAAAGAAAGAATTAATTTGAATAAAATATGATTATAATGAATGTTTAAACACTCAATTTATGATTGTAGAAAATGTTAATTAAGATAAATTGAATAATAAGATAATGGATAAATAAATATAAATTTAGGAATAGATAAGATTGAATTATATGTGAAATTAACTTAAGTGAAATCAAATGGATTAAATAATTGAGATAAATTAAATAAATTTTTGTTTTGAAAGAAACCTTCTATAACAAACATTAATAAAATTGAAATTAAATCAACTGCATGAAAATATCATGAATTAAAACCAATTAGTTGAATATAGAACCAATTTAAAAAAAATAAATGGAATTTATATGATTTGAACTAAGTTTAATTTTTTTCCTAAATCTATCTTCTCTTTTGGTTGTTTCTATTATCCCACCTCCTTTCTTTTCGAGACGAAAAGTTTTGAGTGCGGGGAGTGTAACGACCCGTAAATTTTAGTGATTTTTAATAATGTAATTAAATTGGAATTTTGTGAAATTTTAAATAATTGAATTTTGAAATAAAAATTTGATATTTGGAATGCATTTATATAAACATAACAAATGGTAAATTTTCATCAGAAAATATGGAAGTTTATTTTATTATGTAATTCTATTTCAATTTATAATCAGTTAATATTTGATGATAATTAAATGTTTTTCAAAGCTGAATATTCATATAAAAAAATGTAAACCATCTTCTGATTGAGTCGTCATATTTCGTTTCGTCAAATTTGAATTGCTATTGCTCCGTTTTTCTAATTTTCGTCGTTTTAGCAGCATTTTCGGTACCAATTATCGACTTTTGATAAAATAATTGTGTTTCTAATATCTGTGTACCGTTTTTATCGTCTCATTGTGTTGATCTCTGCAGTATATTCGTTTGTGTGTTTCGAAGTCCGAGAGACGGCGAAATCTATGGAACGATTCACGGTATCGGTTCCAAAATTGAGTCGTTTGAGCTCTCCGTGTCTTTTCATTTGCCCATCTGGTATAGTTAATAATCAGTATCTCTTTATATTTCGGTATTTAATTTTTGACGACCTCAATTCTTATGGTTATTATGACATGTCAATCGATTCTATGCCTTTTATTTATTTTTAATTTTTCCTTTCTATCTATGAAAATATATGTATTTCCCTTCTTAAACCCTTCTTGTCTTCTTCCCTTTCGTTCATCTTCCAAACCACCTGCTCCTCTCTCATCCTCTCTTGCTGAACCGCCACCTCATGCTCATCCTCTATGTTCCTCGTCACCGCTGCATAGCTCGACCTTATCCACTTCTCCTCCACTTCTCCTCTGTTCGGCCGAAGACTCAAAAACCCACGCCCTTGGCCTCTCCACCCTCTTCCAACTCATACACCACCGAGCCCAACAATCATGGCCGTTATCTTTTCTTCCCCCTTCTAGCTTTCTTTCATTATCTCCAATCCCTCCACATCCTCCTTGCCCCAGCCTCCACGGCCTTCCTCCCCTCTCCCATCGCCAGTGCAGCCATCCCTCTGGCCGAGCTCCTCCTCTTTTGCCTTACTCGACCTCCTGCACTCATCCATGGCCGAAGGCCATTTTCCTCTTACCCTGGTCGAATGCTTATCATATATGAAGGTATATATTTTTTTTTTATATATATAACATATAAGTCTGTATATATATATATATGAGTATAATATGTTTCGGGTTTTATAGATGTTAGTTGTAAATGTTTATGTAAGTTTATATAACCTGTTAACTATATATAAGTTATATATAGGTTTTGTTTGTTTATATGAAGTATATATATACTCTAAGATCTATTACATATATTCAGTTGTATTGCAGCTTGCACATGAATTTAAAATTTCAGAACATAATATGTAAATGACTCTATTTTGATTCTGGTTTTCAAATATATGTATATTCAGATTTCTATATATGTATATAGAATGATATATATACTGAAATCTTTTCATAGTACTGTGTTAGTTATAGAAGATATATATATATATTATATGTGTGTATATATATATGGATATCATATATTTAAAAGTACACGTATACGTTTATATGTTCTATTTACATCATGTTATAACAATATTGATTTTTGAAGGTGTATATGTATATAAATTTTTGAGATATGTGTTTTGGTTTAATATAATTGTATTTTAAGAAAAGTATGGGTTTAATATAAAAATATATATAGATTCTAAGTAGAATATATATATGTAAGTTATATTTGTGTACATATTAATATATATATATATATATATATATGCGCATAAGATTTTATATTGGTTTGATAGTACTGATTTTTAGATATAATATATATATATATATCTTTGATTTTGAATAATTGTATTTTAAGAATAATATTTCGAATTATATATATATTTATTTTATTTTATTATTTATCTTAACTTAAAATATTGATTTTTGAAAGTATATTATAAAGATTTTATTTTATCTTACTTTTAATTTGAGTTAATATATAACTTTAAATTATATATGTATTTGTTCTCATCGATTCCTATTTATCAGCTTTATCCGTCAAATCTATGTTCAGCTTACTTCGCTGTGAGATTTGTAGTTGGATTGACCGATAGTCTAGATCGTGATTCGAATCGTAGCTTGTCGTGTTATCTATCTTCTCTAGCCTCGAAAGGTGAACAATCACTCACGACTATCATTATTATATTTATTGAATTTGATTGCACTTGAAACGACAATTGAAATACGCTGATGCTAGTTATATAATTGCTAATATGATATGCTATTATCTGTAACTGTTCACCTGCGACATCTAACACCATGCTCTGTCATTTATATTTTATATGTTATTGATGATATATGCATGTTGTTGATATGTTATATTATTATTATATTTATTCTCACTCTGCAAGTTTTCTGTTAGTTTAGAATTTCCTATGGGTTGAAAAGATACATACCCGAACGATCTTGTAGAATAGGAGAACATCGTTATGGGTTGAAATGATAAACCCAAGCGATTTTCATTGACATTGAATTTGGAATTGTGGGTTGAAATGATGTATACCCGTATATATTTAAATTTCGGATTGAAATGGTAAATATCTATATCACTTGACCATAAGAAAGAAAACTATATACAGACCCGTCTATATACATATATATATTGAAAATGATTTCTAAGGTTTTAAAAAGAAATATGTATGGTTTTAATAAATATTGATTTTAAGATATTATATATATAAATGTTATTTTTAAAGGTTTGAATTTTAGATTTTTAAAATTATATGTCTAGAAATTTAAAATATAAAAGTTAGTCTTTAAATTATAATTTTTAAGATTTTCTTATAATTTTACTCTTTTTAACAAATATAAAATAAATTTAATAAAAATAAATTTAATAATGAGATTTAATTTAATTATTATATAGTATGTTTTAAGTATTTATTTAAAATTTATATTTTAAAAAATGGATTTTATATTTTTAATAAACTAAGGTTGGGAAGATAGTTTGAAATTGATTTGAAATCATATTTGTTTAAGAATTATATTTAATTAAAATCAATTTGAGACTTATTGAATTTGAAATTTTAAGATATGATTTTATAACTTGATTTTGATTTAAAGTGATTAAATGAATATTTCAAGTAAATAAATTGAAAGGAATATTTAGTTTATTTAAATTGTAATTTGAGGTTTTATTTAAATGATAGTGGATTGACTAAGTGAATATTTCAATATTAAATAATGGTAAAGTTGAATTTGAAATATAAATGAATTTATCAAAATTGAGTTATTATAAATGTTTGAATATTGAAAGCATTGAAACCTATTGAAATTGAAATGATTTGATTTGTAGTTCAAATCTATATACTGAAATCGATATAAATTAATGGTTTATTAAGATGTTGAATTAAATTGAAATTTGTGAATAAAAATTTAATTAAACTGAATTTTATAATTCAAATCGATTTGTGAACTTTGAGGAAACTATTTTTATTATGTAAAATATTTCAAAATATATATACATATTTAGTTTATAAATTATTTTAATATATATACTATTTTAATATATATAAATAATTTTAATATAAACTATTTTTAATATAAACTATTTTTAATATAAAACTATTTTTAATATAAAACTATTTTATATACTAATTAATTTAATATGAACTATTTAATTTACAACTATTTTAATATACTAATTATTTTATTATATAAACTATTTTATTATATAAACTATTTTATATATCTAAATTGTTTAAGTGGGAAGAATTATGATTTCAAAGTGTTATGATTTCAAAGAATTATGATTTCAAAGTGTTATGATTTTCCAAAGTGTTATAATTTCAAAGTTTATGATTTCGAAAGAGTTATAATTTTGGAAAGTCTGATGATTTTTGAGATGTATATTATTTAAAGTGAGAAATGATCTCGTATTGATATTATTTTTGAAATGGATGCAATATGTTGGATACGAAGTATAAACTATTTGAAATAAAATGACCATAGTGTTATAATAACGTTTGATTGTTAAAGAGACCGGGATCAGCTATTGTCATACTTTCTGCCGATACCGAAAACCACTTTAACAACTGTGTACGTAGTGGAGATTCCAGAATGAAGTAGGATGGTTGGCGACGATTCTAAATGAGGTATATACATAGACCCGATTCCTATGTGTTAGCTTAAGGTGGCTAAAATAGGAGCAATTGACGGGCCAAGTGAGGTAGCTCCTCCGATCGGACACACTTCTTCGATACCATTCTATTACTTTGTGAATGATTGGGTGCACCCTCAGATTTTTTGGAATGTTGAACGAGGTGGGCGGTAGCTGCGGCTATGCATTACCACCAGCCCCGAAGTGTAATTGGTATATCTACCCTAGCATTGCCTAGTTTTGCCCTGTCACCTACCTTATCGAGACCACTACGAGTTTGTTTTATGTCGTACCTATGGATTGCCCTCTGGTAGCCTCCAGTTTACGGAGGTATTACGATACTATATAGACTATGACATTATAAAAATGTGTTAAGAGGGATATGGGTAATGCTTTAACACTATTTTAATAGTTTGCTTTACTGTAGACATATTATAATAGCGAATATTACTACATAGTAGATAGTTCCACGGATCCTTAGAGGATGGTTATCCCAAACATCCTTTAAGTTACTTGTATTTCAGTTGACATTTCACTTGAGTTGAATTTATTAATATAAGAATGTTAATCCTGACTCGAGTGTTTTGTGTTTTGCTTTACGCTCGGGTCAGACAAAGTGTCATAGCATTTGAGACTCACCTTTGGAGTTTGGAGCTTCGCTTGGAGATCCATCTATCTATCTAGCTTCAGTTATTTATGTTATTCCAGTTGTTATGTTCAGATTCATCATTGCTATGTATTGAGACTTTTATGTATCTTGATTACTGTTGTACTGTGTTTCATACTCTGATGTTTATGTAGTAGCTTCATGAACTATTATTTATCTATTCCGCTACTTATTATATTATTACTCTATGTCTGTGATTATTTGATTGATTTATTTAGCGTATATGATGAGTTTTGCCAAATATAAATTAACAATCTGATATTTTGAGCAATTCAAGTCCGACATATGTGGATGCGAATGGCATGAAATATCGGGATGTTACAAATAGACATTCAAATTCTTTTATGAAATGCCTACAGACTTACATATATAAATTTAGTCTTGAATTCGTACAACTTACGTAACGCCTCACCTCTATACCCATATATGATGTGTATGGTATTGGCCTAAAGCAGCATTCATGGTTGGTCACTTCTATCCAGCCTTATTCTCTGTAATAGTAGATGATATTACTATGTAATATTCTTTGTTAGTATGGGTATAGGGGTAGGGCATTACGATTTACATTCAGAACATAAATCAGACAAACATATATTTTAAACAATTTAAGATGGGTTTCTTCCCTATTTATATCTTATATGGAATCTAAATCTCAGTAGATGAAAATAAATTCAGCATATGTGCTCACTCATAAGAACATACCCTTAAAGAAAGAAATTACTCAACCTCACTCATTATCAATTGTATTTTGTTCAATAGAGTATGATTGCTCCTTTTTGATACATCTTTATGTAGCATAGCGAAGATTGATTTTAAGACTGAATCATATTCTCTTTTAGGTACTTTTAGAATAATTATCCATGATATTTACCTGTTTGATCAAATCTAATTGTTTGAATTCTTTTGCATGACATATATTTTTCTACTTTTGTATTATATTATGTGGATTTGTTATGGATATCTATCTTATGCATCAAATATTTATATCTAAGGAAATTCATCAGTAAATTTAACAAAGTTATTGGATCCACATTCGATGCCATTAGATCTTAGGCTGCAAATATCCATATTTATCAACCCTAAGAGTTTAGTAACTCTTTTATTACTCTCGTTGAATCGGTGATATGCCATTAATCATTTGAGATATAATTCATAGGTACCATATGGTTACAATCATCCAACCAAAGAATAATTTCTCAAAGATCTGGCTTCCCTAATGATCCCGAAATTAATTATTTAAATTCTTTAGTTCCTTTTGTATTTTTTATAGCTAACATGTCACTGTTGTTATGAAAACAAATACTATTATCATTATCCTAGAAAAAATATTTTATAAAGATCATTCATAATATTCATATTAAAATAATGTTGTGCCTAATTTCGATTAAAATGGAAAACAAATATTAGTTCATAAATAATACTTGGCATGCATGAAAGTAATTTTTAAAAACCTGATGCATCCATTAGCAATTGTTATATGGTATGCACTCTGTTGTTACAATAACAACGCTCGGAATACAAAACTCCATTGAACCACTTGTTATGGTGTGACGACCCGCAATCCATACACTTCAAATCGACAATAATCTACACATGTCCGATCCAAAAAGCACAGACTAAGGGAAAGTCATGAAAAAGAAAAGAAGGGAGAAGAAGAGAAGAGAAGAAGAGAGAAGAGAAAACCAAACAGAACAATATAGAATCTCACATTGCAGCGGAAAACATATAATATCATATCAATGTTCTTTACAAAACGGAAACTGTATATACATACATCGATCAGAGTTCAACAATCAATCATAAGTTATCAGCATGGACAGTTATAATAACTTGTCCTTACAATTGCTGATAATACACAACAACAATGCGCAAAGCGGATAATTAAAATTCCGTATACAAAAATGAAGATCTCCAGCTCACGTGCTAAAGCTCCAAATGCACCCAATCTGAACATGTAAATATACTCGGTCTGACCCGAGCATTAAAAGGGAAGAATGCCCGAATTAGTCTGGTAAACGTGCGTAAGAAACTCACTCAACTGAATTTATTAAATTACCAAACTTTTCCTTCATCAAAACAAAAGTATCTCGTAAGACACACCCACACATAAACACGGACATGTTTTTTCCATTACGCTAGCTAAAACATTTCATGTCCAATCCTTTTATGTTAAAATAGTGTCTATTGCACAAATAATATTAAAATAGCCAAAATTGTTACCATTATTAAATTCCAGCATTCTAGGCTCTACAAATAAAACGGCAAGTACATAGTGGAGTTTGGATTTCCGTTCAAATGACTAGGTGAAAGGACTACCTTATGATGGGTATACCTCTAGACGGGTGTCCCGAGGCACATAACATCTGCCCTCTACCAACACAAGACCAGCCTATCTCTATAACTAGATAGTACCGAATATGTCATTCTCCGGTCGTTACCGACCTTTTCTGAAGGCCCTCATAGCATACAAACTACATTAATTCACATCTCGAACGTCATAGTGGAAAGAAATATATCTAGAAGAGGATGATGATATCCTAATTGGGAATGATCCACTTAGCCCTGTTGCATCTAACCATTTTTCGGTCATTTTCGGTTGATGAGGCCTGGGGTAACGATTAACTTTCGCATATCACATATCACATCACTTTGAATGCCACACGACCATTTCCATTGACCACTAATTACCTTCCACAAAGATACAACCCTTTAGCTCGTACGTCTCAAGGAGGGTGTTAAGCTAAGAGAAGTTGCCTTCTCCCCCACCACTGATGTACGATTGTAAAACCAATGTACGTAATCTTAGAAATGCATTATCAGACAAACATCCATACAAGTTGTCTAGGAACATGACAAACCAAAGGTACTTCACTACCACATCTTGTCAGAAAATCCCTAGGATTAGTAGCGAATAGTCCTTGTATTGGATATTTCATAACGAAGAGACCACTGCTACTATATGTATATTGAGATTTTAACCCCAAAGGATCAACAAGCAGTCCACCACTATGAAAATCCCAAATATCAATATCATCAATAACTTGCACAATTGAATGCATATATGTTGGTCCGAAGTGATTTTGGGATAAATCTGATCCCGGTCTCTTCGCACCAATAACACAAAAGCGTTTCTCAACCTCACACAAAAGCTAAGTTTCGTAGACTTGTCACGTCTCCAACTTTCAACTTGCTATCCTTCGGCCAAGAAGGAAGCTCGATAGATTGGACTAATACTTCGCACTACATGAATCGACATCCTCAACACAAACGATAATCAAGCCTACATAGAAGGCTATGTACTAAGTGTATAACTAAATAGTTCTCACATCAAGTCTAGGAACTAAAGTGGCCAAATTTGATAATAGTTTATTTAACTATCAAAGCAAACAAACAAATATCTAGCACTATAAGCAATCACTAGACCCTTTTATTTAATCTTTCATTAATTAAATCACTTTCCAAATAGTTACTTTAAATTATCTTTAAATAGATATATTCTCAAAACCATTTCAATATTGGAAAACATTTCCATATACTTATTTAATAATAAGTAATTCACAAATCAATTTATTTTCAACACTTAGAAAATATTACATATACTTAAATCATGATTAAGTATATATTTTATTCTTTAAGGAAAACATTCTCTTAAACATATTTATTTGGGTCAAAACGAATGTTGCGTAAAACATCATTATGACAACCCAAAATCACTAGTATAGGGATTCGAAAATTAGATAGATATATAAATCTCATATACTATACAAAACATCTCCTTCCGAAAATCATTTACCACAACAACAATGTTATAGCCCATCATTTCCTTTCTTCTTGAAAACGTTTATTTCAACAATGAATGTTGAAATTTAGGCATTTGATACTTAACGCATTTTAAAACATCTTCAAACCATTCAACTCCATTTAAAAATATCACTTTTCAAAAATATCCATTTAAAAATGTTATTCACCATCCAAAATTGTGAATATAAATTGTTTACCAAATTCATTACTTCTACACATTTATTAAAGGGTT
This sequence comes from Allium cepa, assembly GCA_030765085.1. NCBI lineage: Eukaryota > Viridiplantae > Streptophyta > Magnoliopsida > Asparagales > Amaryllidaceae > Allium > Allium cepa. Next base: position 110,836,532 of record CM060928.1, on the reverse strand, counting down.
ACCCACTGTCCAAAATCATGAATATAATTCCTTTAACAAGCTTTCATAATTAACTTATCAAATTCAATTGATTTTGAATTTATAAAACAATGTTTATAAATTCCATTTATATTTTATAAAAATTTCTATTTATAAATTCTCTTTATTTACCAATTTTATTTATATCTCCTTTGTATGCCAAAATCTGATTATAAGTTAATTTTCTTATAAATCTCTCTATTTGCAGATTCATTCTTTTATAACTTCTCAAATTCATAAATCTTATTCACTTATAAGATTCCATTTATAACTTCATTTTAACACTTATAAAACTTCTTTACAATTTCATTATTTTTGATTTATAAAATATCTATCCATAAATCTTATATATAAAACCATTTACAATAATTCAAAAATCTTAATTTAAACTATTCTACCAAATAGTTAACTCCATATTTCAAAAATTACATTCCCGTTTTATTTCACAAAAATCATATTTTTATAACATAAAAATTATAACTTTTATTTATTTAAAATAAATTCATTTCCTTAACAGTTCAGGATTTAATAAAACTTCTATTTTCAATATCACTTTGAAAATCCTTTTCAATTTGAATTCATCATTTTAATAATTTTTAATTACCGAAATAGGCCCAACGTTGCAACAACACTAAATACATCAATCACGGCATCTAAACATCATATATCACATCATCACAGCGCGCGCACGCACGCACACGCACACACACACACACACATACGTATATCAATATTTATAAATAAACCAATACCGGTGAAGAATCCAGTTGGATCCCTCCAACTTGTCACCTCAACAAATATACATATTAGAATATGTGTACAATGTCCGCTTCGAGGGAGACGTGCATACGAAAGGTCATCCGCTCATACATGGGAACGTATAGGGTCTCATCTGCTCCAATAGGCAGGAATATATTCAAATACCAATCATTATATGGATAATATATCATATATCATCCAAAAAATCATCAATCAACATAAATAAATTTATTTCTCACTATATAAAAATATCAGGGAGTCAGAAAGAGTGAGTTTTACTCACTTTAGTTCCAATAGCAGTTGTAGTGTTTTATTCCGAATAAAATTAAACAGGCATTTAATTTTACCCTAAATTTTCACTAGCTCTAATCAACTCCAATCTAGGTCTTAAATATAGTGCTCGTCAAAAAGAACCCAACGCAACTAGTTTCGTCAAAAACAGATCTCGTATGAAGAAGCTACGACATTTTCAAGTTTATACGAATTCAAATATATAATCAATTTCAATTTATTTTTTTATTTTTAAACCTTGATCAATCACGACCATTCGATTTTGCATTGAGATATCAGGGCTGTGAGCTTCTCCTTTTCTTCCAGTTAAAAGTCGCGTGCATCAAACCCATAGCCTCCACCAAAACTTGAACGACGCGATTACCTACGACCATTTTAACGACGATCAACGACCACCGACGCCATGAACACGGTTGAACTCGATTGCCCCCTAGCCTCGATATTCGAGCTCGAACGTGCTACAGTCATCGTCATTTTTCCACCAGTCCACAGCTCTAAAACCCATCATCACCGTTGGATTTGAAGATCTCGTCGCCCTTTACAATATTGTAGCTGAATATTTTTCCTAATTGTTTACGAATTAAGCGACAATTAAGGAGGAAGAATCAAATAATTTCGGCCATTGAAAATTAGAAACGGCAGCTGTAACCCAAGTTAGGGATTGAGTGAAAAAAGTGAAAAAAAAATATGGCCTTTTATGGAAAATTTCGCGACAATATTCATCCGAAAAATTTTCGAACTCCAAACGAAGCATGCCGCCTGGCGTTTATAATGTTCTACCCCTATTTCAAGCACAATGGAATATATCGGGAGCCAGTTCGATCATATTTGAAAGATAGGTTTTCGAGTCGACTTATTTAATTTAAAATTTATTTAAACAAGTTTCTATGCGTTTCAGCTTCCCACGGACAAACCGTAAATCTGATTGACACAAAATTTGAAGTCCTTTAATAATATAATAGTACGGATCCAATGAAACTCATTTCGTTGAAATCCAAGACTGTGTGAAAAATAACTATTTTTACATGTTAATTAAATATTAAAATATTCAATTTTTACAAATTAACTTTTAATTCAATTTTAAAAGTTCCCTAACATCATTCTAATTTGAATAGAATTTAATTCATCTTCATAAATCATTTTCATTTACATTAAATTAAAATTTTAACTATTTCTGTAATTTCAAATATTAAATTAACAATTTAATTATCCAAATAAATTATTATATTTCAAATATGAGTTATTTAGCTTATAAAATTTACTTATGAATATCTAAAATAAATTAAATATCCGAATTTCAAATGACTGAAATTCTAGGTCATTACATTCTCTCCTACTTAAAAGAATTTCGTCCCCGAAATTACCAAGTAAGAAAAGGCTATAAAATCCATTATCTTTTGAAAACAATTCGTTCAACTAGATTACCAACATTATTTAATCTTTTAACTTTTCTAAAACCATTAAGTTAAACTTCTTATAAAAACTTTTCTAGGCTTTCAAGTCCATGCTTAGTTATTTTTTTCAAAACCAACTAATATTGTTCAACTTTAACTCAAAACCAAAATAGTTATCAAAAATTTCTTCCCGATCTCTCAAAAAATTCTGACACCTTAAATTTTCAAAAAAAATCGCTATTGCCTCCTTTGCGCGGTTCGATCGTAGTAGGATCACAACATATATATATATATATATATCACAAATATACATCTCTTCTTCAAGGATGAGGCATCCCATAAGGAAAAAGTGTAAAAGTACGATATGTAATCCGGGATACATGTCTTATATATTATTAGCGAGCATATACGGCTAATATAGCATGAAAGCGAGCTCCAAATGCGAAGCAAGCGTCATCCACACCTACTAAACACTCAACAAATAAATGAGAAACATATATACGGAAAGTAATATCAATATACAACATATACCAATATAACAACTATATATGCCAATATAGCAAATACAATCAAAAGCAACAAAATTAACCATCAAACAACTATCATCCAACTAACATCCAACAAATCAATATCTGTCCAATCAATTCATAACGAAATCAATATATATTCACTTATAATTAATATTCAATTAATTGATTTTCAATTTAATCACATTTAATTCATTAACATTGGATTTTACTAACATTCATTCATTCTTATTCAATTAGTTTACATTCACTAATTTACATTCAATTCATATTTCATTTACTAATTTATTTCATTAGCATAATTCGATTCATTCACTAATTCAATTGCTAATTCATTTTACCACTAAAGTTGAATTTCATTATATAACTCAAGTTCATATTAATTTTATTTATCAAAATCAACTTGATTCAATATCACTTAAGTTATGCTCCATTCAATTCTCACTTGCATTTACTTTCACTATACAACTTAAGTTCATTTCTAGTTTAATTCAAATTCGATTTCTTAGCATTTCATAACCAACAAAACTATATTTTCTTCTAACTAATCGTTTTATTTAATCTTTACTTAAGTTAGATTTCATATCACTATTCAAATTTAGATTTTGTTTTGCTTAACAAAATTGTTTAACCATTTTAACACTTGGTTTTACTTACCTTTTCTCACTTAATAAGTTATACATCTTATTATTTAAACTTCCAAATTCATATTATAATCAGTTACCACTTAAGTTTAATTTCCATTTCAATAATTTATCTAATCCGATTCAAATCCGATTCAATTTATTTAACTTTACTAAAATTAAATCTTTATTTCATACTATAAGTCCAAAACTCATTTCACTTATATTCATCAATTTCAACTTGGATTTTAATTCAAATTTGTTTATCACATCCAAACTTCAATTTTCAATTTACAGTTAGTAGCAAATCCATCACACAGAAACTCGAAAATGACACTGATGGTGCTGCAGTCATCACCCTTATTATTTCCCAGCAACAATGTTGAATTTAATGCTTTATATTCTTTTAAATATCCTTTTTTATTTGCAAACCACATTTATAAATCTTTACCTATATAATTTCACTATTTTACTTCATTATATAAGATTTGTTCCAAATTCATTTATCTTATTTAGATTTATAATAATATAATCTCTCTAAATTTGAAAAACAACTTTCAAAATAATCGGGATTCAAATTTCCAAATTCTTAGTTTGAATCCATTTTTTTATTTACAACTTATTTTTGTAAATATACTCATATAGTTTCATTTCTTATATATAAGATTATTTCACAATTGTAAATCGTATTAATAATAATTCCATACTATAAGATACATTTGCTTATATAATTTATTCTTTTACAATTGTCTTTTATTTAGATTATTCAAATAGCTTTTATTAACTTATATATATTTTTACATTTTCAACGGCCAAACAATCAATTTATATACACTTTAATAATTTTTAAAAAATTATTTACTTTATATATAAAATATAATCGAGGTAAAATTATTTCATTTACCCAATTTAAAAATAATACTATGTCGACTTACCTCGTTTAAGTGTTCAGAAATCCCTATCAATAACACGGCGTCCCACATATCGATCAGAATTCACAATCAACTCAATGGATAAGTAAACACAATATAAAACATTTTATATTCACTAACAAATACGTGCTCATATATATAATACACTCAAACTCAATCTAGGGTGCTACTGTCCCTATCTATACTGAGTACACATTAAAGCCTAGGAATATAGAAAATCTAAGCTCTGATGCCAACTGTGACGATCTAAGCTTTGCAACCATCGACAGTGGATACAACCACCATAGCTTACATTGGTACCTCATGCTTTTCTTTTATGGCCAGCCTCTCGACTGTAAGCCTAACTAGAAAACCAACCCCTCGATACTCGATCTCAGGGACATGTAGGAGTAAGAGTCATCCGTACGCTACCTAACAAGAAGCGAGAACCCCTTATCATGTACGAAACTCACTAAGCAAAACTGATACGTGTACATGAAAATAAATATCTCTAGCTCACCTACTGAAGCTCCAAATGCACCAAATCTGAATCGTAAATATACTCGGTTTGACCCGAGCATTGAAATGGAAGAACGCCCGGATCAGCCTTGTAAACCAGCATGAGAAACACACTCAACTAAATTTATTAAATTACTAAACTTTTCCTTTACCAAAACAAAAGTATCTCGTAAGAATAGCCCACACATAAATGTGGACATGTTTTTACCTTGCGATAACTAAAACATTTCATGTCCAACCCTCTTATATTATAATAGTGTCTATTGCATAAATAATATTAATATAGCCAAATTTGTTACCATTATTAAATTCTAGCATAATAGGCTCTACAAACAAAATAGCAGGTACATAGTGGAGTTTGGATGTCCATAAATATGACCAGGTGAAGGGACTACCTTTCGATGAGTACACCTCAAGATGGATGTCCCGAGGCACATAACATCCACTCTCTACCAACACAAGACCGGCCTATATCTATAACTAGATAGTACCGAATATGTCATCCTTCGATCGTTATCGACCTTTTTCGAGGGCCCTCATAGCATACAAATCACATTAATTTACATTTCGAACGTCATAGCAGGAAGAAATATATCTAGAAGAAGATGATTATATCCTAATTGAGAATGACCCACTTAGTCCTGTTGCATCTAACCATGTTTCGGTTATTACCGGTTGATCAGGCCTGAGGTAACAATTACCTTTCACATATCGCATATCGCATCACTTTGAATGCCACATGGCCATTTTCGTTTACTACTGTTAATCGGCATCTTGGCCTGGTTACAAAACGACAGTTGAAGAAATTATCATTAGCACTAGACAAGATTCTGATCAAGAAGAGACTGGAGGTGTTAGCAAGTTGTCAGGCCCACAGCAAAGCAAGAGCATTCGGCATGCCTGGCCTGGTGCGCAGAAGTCACCTACTATGAGCAGTACCTTGTTCCTAAGCCCATCAGGGAAGTCCAACCCATCTCGTCTATAAATAGAAGGGCAGGGGCATAATGAAAGGGACCTTTTCCCGGGAACACTTGGAAGACTCTGCCATTTTCTATACTCTCCCCTTCTTAATCCAAACTTGTATTCAAGTGATTGATTTACGGATTGTATCTGTATCCAAGTAGTTGATAAAGCAATAAAGATTAAACTCAAAGTGGACGTAGGCAGTTACGCCGAACCACTATAAATCTGGTGTTCTCGTTTTTGTTGTTCTTTCTGCATTGAATTACGCTATTCTTCTGTTTTGATTTACTCTCTTCATTAATCTCTTTACATAACTCTACTCAAGGGTGTTAGTGACCAATTTTGGTGCTAACATTTTGGTGCTTTCACTGAGAATTGAATTTCTCAGCTTGATTGGATCTCATCATCTACTAGTGGATTTCCATATTCGCGAGATAGATCCAGTTGTTTACTAGAAAACTTCATATTCTACTCAGGTTTGAAAGAAATCTAAAGGAAGCTGACAGTCGTAAGTTAATCAAGTGTTCGTGTTCATGTGAAAGGATTGGATTCACTGATGTACGCAAGATCTAAGGATTGGACGTTGAAGTTTGCACTCAAGTTGAATAAAGGCCGACCCTCCTCCAAAGGCAATTCAACCGATCGCCCCAGGAAAGGCGTATGCCGAACACTCCAAAAAAGGCGTATGCCGATCGCTCCAGAAAAGGCGTATGCCGATCGCCCCAGAAAAGACGTATGCCGAACACTCCAGGCCGATCCATACATCCGAATGCCGACCATACCTCCAGACAGACCATACCTCTAGGCCGACCCATACCTCCAGGCCGAACAGAAAGAAGGCCGAACAGAAATTTGGCCGAGCAGAAATTTGGCCGAACAGAAATAAGGCCGAGCAGAAATTTGACCGAACATAAATTTGGCCGAACAGAAAGAAGGCCGAACAGAAATTTGGCCGAGCAGAAATTTGGCCGAGCAGAAATTTGGCCGAGTAGAAATTTGGCCGAGCAGAAATTTGGCCGAGTAGAAATTTGGCCGAACAGAAAGAAGGCCGAATAGAAATTTAGGCCGAACGACATCAGAATGTCAAACACCTCTGTAATGCCGAACGGTATTGTATGCCGAACGACTCGGTAATGCCAAATAGTGTGGATGCCGAACAATGTGGATGCCGAACAGTGTGGAATGCCGAACAGTGTGAATGTCGAACACTGTGGAATGCCGAACAGTGTGAATGCCGAACGCTCCTGAATGCCGAGCGCTTTCTAATGCCGAACGCTCCTGAATGCCGAACGCTCTCGGATACCGAGCGTTCCTAAATGCCGAGCGCTCTCTAAGGCCGAACGCTCTCTAAATGCCGAGCGCTCTCTAATGCCGAATGACCCCTATTTTCAAAAAAAATATATATATATATTTTCGGGTACGACCCAAATTTCCAATAAAGAGGCTAATTGAATTCAAATGCCGAATGACCCCTAAATGCCGAGCGCTCTCTAATGCCAAACCCTAGCCGCAGCGCAGTGCCTCCAAATATTGAATTCAAAACTCAACTTAATAATGGAACATCCTATCTACTTCCCTTACATCCCCTGGTCGGCCAGGGCATAGAGGATCTAGCGACAGCTTCTAAACGACAACAAGGGAACGGACAAACTACCGCTACTCAAACGATACACTCAAAAGGATACCATACTGATCACCCTTGAGGAGAATCGACCTCCATATATATTTTGGAAGCCAGCTACCTGGAGAGCCTCCTACGACCATGGATCGTTTCTATGATAAAAATGAATCTAAACCAAAGTGTAGAGGAGAGGAACAGACTAAGAAAAATAACAATGAAGGCCCGTTGGCTAAGGATGTAGATCCTAGTTGCCGAAACAAGACCTTAAAATTCGGCTCATATGCTCTTTGAAAGATTCAATTGACAAACTCTACTTGAAGACTCACGACTCGAAGTGGTACTGGAAACCAACCTCGAGAGAGTACACCAAAGTCTAAAGAAAATCAGGGGAATGTTGTATATTCCCAAATGCTCACTGATCCTAACACGGGCGATTACAAACACCTCCGAGGTGTGATCGAAAAGCTGATCCAGAAAGTAAAGCTTCAATAGTATGTACATTTCCTGCAGAATGGCGGGCAGCGAATATCCGATGCCTATTAATAAAGGGCTATGATTATCAGTTGGGCTGCTGACGGCCGACATCCCTTTGAAAGGAGCCAGGGGCAAAAGTCGAATAGCGAGCGCACGATGCTGCTTCACTTATCAATGAGATTTATCATAATCTTCTTTCAATTATTTCCATTTCTATTTTAATTGTTCTATGAACTACGACTAACTTGAACTAAACTACTTTCAAAACGATGCAGGAGATTGGATACTCAGATTTGGTCACCAACCAATCCACACAGACCATGATCGGACGTGTGGAGTTACATCTAGACGAGAATAATTCAATCGCTCATCATCAATCATGTGCCTTTAATTTGGGGCAAAGAACTAGAGATTGAAAAGCTCATCACGATTAGAGCCCAAATACAAAGTCGACATGACTGACCATCCATTCATTGACCTCCACGTTTGACTCAGAGACCTGAACAGGGCTTGGAATGAGTATGGCTCGATCGCCCACTCAAATCAAGTCATAGAACAAATTTGGACAAAATACAGATGCCCCTCCTGAAGCTTAGTGATGCCGGGATCTGTCTAGAGTGGACGTGATTTGTTCATCTACACATCAAATCCTACCTTGAACACAAAAGGTTATTCGAAAGCCCGACTTGAAGTAGTTGAGGTGGACTGCCTACTCATTAACCATCGCCCTCAATACATGGACACGACTGCACCTTGGAACATATGCAACTTACTTTGTCTACTCAATAATCTATTATCCTTATTTTCTTGAAGGAGATACGGAGAAAATTATAAGAGATTTGGCTATCTAACCCAACATGGATGTGATCCAACCATCTGTCATATACCTCCTTCCTTGACTTGATGGGAAGAGCTATAATCACCGAGCGGACGAGAATCGGTCGTCCATTTTTCAAATGTCGTCCCTCAAGCTGGGGGAAGAATCCCATTCTATGAGAAAGCGTGGTTTGATTGTTCATTCGACAACATTAGCCTCGATACGGTAGATGAATACAAATTAAAGAGTGGAAATACGACTGCTCTCAACTTAAACCTCCAAGTCCCCGAAGTGCGGACTGGAGTACTCTAAGTCCCCAGAGTGCGGACTCGAGTATAAACGAATTAAAACCTCCAAGTCCCCGGAGTGCGGACTGGAGTATTCTTTGTCCCCAGAGTGCGGACTAGATTATAAACGACTCAAAACCTCCAAGTCCCCGGAGTGCGGACTGGAGTACTCTATGTCCCCAGAGCGCGGACTAGAGTATAAATGACTCAAAACCTCCAAGTCCCCGGAGTGCGGACTGGAGTACTCTATGTCCCCAGAGCACGGACTAGAGTATAAACGACTTAAAACCTCCAAGTCCTCGGAGTGCGGACTGGAGTACTCTAAGTCCCCAGAGTGCGGACTCGAGTATAAACGACTTAAAACCTCCAAGTAACCGGAGTGCGGACTGGAGTACTCTATGTCCCCAGAGCGCGGACTAGAGTATAAACGACTTAAAACCTCCAAGTCCCCGGAGTGCGAACTGGAGTACTCTATGTCCCCAGAGCACGGACTAGAGTATAAATGGCTTAAAACCTCCAAGTCCCCGAAGTGCGGACTGGAGTACTCTAAGTCCCCAGAGTGCGGACTCGAGTATAAACGACTTAAAACCTCCAAGTCCCCGGAGCGCGGACTGGAGTACTCTATGTCCCCAGAGCGCAGACTAGAGTATAAATGACTTAAAACCTCCAAGTCCCCGGAGTGCGGACTGGAGTACTCTATGTCCCCAGAGAACGGACTAGAGTATAAACGACTCAAAACCTCCAAGTCCCCGGAGTGCGGACTGGAGTACTCTATGTCCCCAGAGCGCGGACTAGAGTATAAATGACTTAAAACCTCCAAGTCCTCGGAGTGCGGACTGGAGTACTCTAAGTCCCCAGAGTGCGGACTCGAGTATAAACGACTTAAAACCTCCAAGTCCCCGGAGCGCGGACTGGAGTACTCTATGTCCCCAGAGCGCAGACTAGAGTATAAATGACTTAAAACCTCCAAGTCCCCGGAGTGCGGACTGGAGTACTCTATGTCCCCAGAGCGCGGACTAGAGTATAAACGACTCAAAACCTCCAAGTCCCTGGAGTGCGGACTGGAGTACTCTATGTCCCTAGTGCGCGACTAGAGTATAAACGACTCAAAACCTCCAAGTCCCCGGAGTGCGGACTGGAGTACTATAAGTCCCCAGAGTGCAGACTCGAGTATAAACGACTTAAAACTTCCAAGTCCCCGGAGTGCAGACTGGAGTACTCTATGTCCCCAGAGCGCGGACTAGAGTATAAACAACTCAAAACCTCCAAGTCCCCGGAGTGCGGACTGGAGTACTCTATGTCCCCAGAGCGCGGACTAGAGTATAAATGACTTAAAACCTCCAAGTCCCCGGAGTGCGGACTGGAGTACTCTAAGTCCCCAGAGTGCGGACTCGAGTATAAACGACTCAAAACCTCCAAGTCCCCGGAGTGCGGACTGGAGTACTCTAAGTCCCCAGAGCGCGGACTAGAGTATAAATGACTTAAACATCCAAGTCCCCGGAGTGCGGACTGGAGTACTCTATGTCCCCAGGGCGCGGACTAGAGTATAAATGACTTAAAACCTCCAAGTCCCCGGAGTGCGGACTGGAGTACTCTGAGTGCGGACTGGAGTACTCTATGTCCCCAGAGCGCGGACTAGATTATAAGCGACTCAAAACCTCCAAGTCCCCGGAGTGCGGACTGGAGTACTCTATGTCCCCAGAGCGCAGACTAGAGTATAAATGACCTAAAACTTCCAAGTCCCCGGAGTGCGGACTGGACTACTCTATGTCCCCAGAGCGCGGACTAGAGTATAAATGACTTGAACCTCCAAGTCCCCAAAGCGCGGACTGGAGTACTCTAGGTCCCCAGAGCGCAGACTCGAATATAAGCGATTCGGATCTCCAAGTTCCCTGAATATGAACTATGACACAGATGACTTGAATTTGTCAAATCCCTGACATACGGGCTAGAAGGTATTCTAAGTGCGCGAAGCACAGAATGGAAGTTCAACAGCTCCCAAAGAGTTTTCGAGTTATATGAAGATGGACCGAGAAGTCTATGTTACTCACAACTGCTTGGATCAACATCACAATCACAAAGAAAACTGAACAATAAGAGTCTTTTGTAAGACAGAAAAAGGAACTAAACTTTATTCAGAAATGAGTTCCTATTACAACCCCTTCAAAGTTTGGGGTCGACATTCTATTTACAAGGACTAAGGAAATAGATGAAAATAATTACATGACTTAAACTAACTCTCGTTGAACGAGGATAGTAATCACTTCTTGTGCTTCTTCAACTCCTTTTCAGACGGCTCCTCTCCAAAGCATTTACCCTTGGTACTCTTCTTTGATAGAGGGGTAGAAACTGAAGAAGTGCGGGGAACTCCCATGGGCTTGGACCCGAAGCATGGCCTTCAACGGCTTATTCAAAGGATCGTCCAAGTCAACAACTCGGGGCTCGACTTTGACCTTGACTGTCTCCTCCTTCTCTTTCTCGAGCCACTCCTTCATGCTCAATTCGGATGTGCACTCAGAGGCGCCTGTAATTTCTACTTCATAACCCCCGTTGGTAGGAGAGGAGGTTCCGGACTTGTCTTCATCAAGCGCTCCAATCACCTGAGCGCGGACGGGGGTACCCTAAGTCCCCAGAGTGCGGACTAGAGTATGAACGACTTAAACCTCCAAGTCCCCAGGGTGCGGACTGGAGTACTCTAACTCCCCTGAGTGCGGGCTAGAGTATAAACGACCTAAAAACCTCTACATCCCCAGAGTGCGGACTGCGGTACTCTTAGTCCCTAGAGCATGGACTAGATTATAGAAGACTTGAGAAGAATCTCTAAATCCCAGAAGCGGACTAGGTTACTCTAAGTTCCCAGAATGCGGACTGGAATATAAACGAGTTGACAAAAATCTCTGCGTCTCGAACCATGGACTAAACCATAAACCGTTTGACAAATCTCTTAGTCCATGGAGCGTGGATCGAAGCATGAACACAAATTGGGCGCGAGTCAGCCAGGGGGAGAATAACACTAAGTCACCAGAATGCAGAGTGGTGTATAAACATCGATAAATAGACGAGTGGATTCCGACCATTCTCTATTCCGCAAACTTCGGCATGAAATCGACCGAAGGATTATTAACCCGCTAAGGATGGAGTTCGACCATCCAACTCGTGGCCTAGCCAAATCAATGCTGGGAGCATGGGTACACATCACTAAAAAGCTGAATATGACAGCTTACTGTAGCTCTAGCGTGGCGTTCTTTATAACTTGAAGCAACGACTGCAGGGAGGCCTCAATACAGAACCAATCAAAATGGCATCCAAAGCTACGAGCAATCGACTATATCATACCTCAGATCGAGGGTCAATACCGATCCGCACCAAGCACATACGAATGTAACTTGGATATTTCTTGAAAAACTATGACCTCCAGAGTGTGGAAAGGAGGGTAAACCACGAATACTTGGTCAAAAATTCTCCAGCACCCTCATTTGATTCGTCGGGAGAAGTATGAAACTGGATGAACATAACCCGACTGCATTTGTAGCCAACTTTACCCCGAGACCTGATCACAGAGCATGAACCAAAGTGGACGTAGATGACCGTCCACTGTCCAAATTACGCCCTGAAACTGACGTGGCATCGAAGTATTCCTCTTGGAATGATAAACCACGATAAAATCCTAGATAGGCGAGACCTAGTCTCCCATCGACTGACATGATCCCACGATTCGACGAGAAAGAGAGTAAAGCTAAAGTGGGCGTGGCTGCCCTTCCTACTTATCGGCATATGCCCCAGACCTGGAGGCACGAGCGAGGAGCAAGATGAATGTGAACCGACTATTCACCAATCACCTCCATGTCTTTGGAGTTTAGGTGAGAACATAATCATAGCTAGGACGAGACTCAACCGGCCATGCAGTACATTTATCAACCCGAGACCGGGAGAAGACGCATGGTCATCCAAAGACTGGCTACGATAGCTTAGTATTAAAACTTATATATAGTGCTTATAGCTACTCAAGGCTACGACCGAAAGGATGCCTAGAGATAGAATCATTAAATCGATACCTTAGCTCATGAGCAATGAACTGTCACACCAACCTAAAGGATGGGTAAAGGATCATGAATGCATTGAATAGAAAGTGCGTGACTCGAATATACAAGCAAATTCAAACTCATAGCAAGATCCATCTATACAGTTGCATGCCACTCGGAGCTGACCCCCACTCAACATTTCCTTCAATGCGCTTTTAAGCCTGATCTTTGGCCATTCGCTGATAATCTATTAGAGCGTTTAGAGTCCTTCACTATTAGACTTAATAACTCATGACAAGACTCTAGGATTCGACCAGAGTAACCATCAACATTGGCTGTCCCAACCATATTTCACATTGAATGTTATGCAAAATAGTTACATCTGTACTCAAAGAATCTGGGATGGCACCTGCTAAGCTGACGGTCGACATTACATCCAGCCATGGCGACCATTTCCGAGTCCTGAGTATCGAATCACAGCTCAGGGCAATGATGATAAAAGAATTAGTTGGATTTTTATGAATAAACGATGATATGTTCCCTTGGACCCATTTTGACATGCATGTGTGATTTCACTAACTATCGCGAGCCATGCATTGGATATCAACTCGAAGCGACAAAAGCTAGGACAATATCTATTGATTCCATCATGAAAGCTCCACTCTTACTTTTAGGCTCACCCCATCAACGTCTTGCCTACCAGCCGTTGCGACAGGGCATACAATGACCTGAGACTTCTGAAAGACTACTTAAATAGAATATCAGACTAAGCTAATTCGATATCACTTACTTCCCTCGAAGGGCTATCCAAGGACGGAAACTAGCAGACTTCATTGCTGAATCCACTGTGTCAGACGACACAAACGACCACAATGTCTTACCTCCCGTTCGATGGAAGATGAATACCGATGAGGCATTTAACGACCGTTGTTTGGGGGCTGGCATAGTTCTTGTGACTCCTGAAAACCGATCAATTTGTTATGCTTTGAAGCTTGAATTTCCAGCAACAAATAACAAAGACAAGTATGAAACATTGATTGCCGGCTTAAGACTCATCAAAGAACTGGGAGTAAGATCGGTTGAAATCTTTTGCGACTCGCAACTGGTGGTGTACCAAGTGCGGGGAGACTACCAAGCAAGGGGGCAGAGACTTGCCCCGTATTTGGTCCAAGTTCAGGAGCTTCTAGCGAATCTCGAGTATTATGATATTTCACATGTCCCGCGTGAGCAAAACAGAGCTGCCGATTCATTGGCAAAATTTGCAAGCAATGGCGATGCGCAGCAGATGGGATTGTTTCCTGTTGAAACCTCACATGCTCCGAGTATGAATATGATGGAGGTAGATTTCGTGTTAGAAACCGAAATCGATAAGGAATCATGGATGACCCCAGTTAAGCAATATTTACTACATGGGGTCTTACCCGAAAGAAGGAGCAAAAGGCGACAAGTCATTCGTAAGGCTTCGCGATATGTAATGGAGAGCGGAATAATGTATCGAAGGGGATCCTCTACCCCCTTACTCCAGTGCATAGCCCATGATGAGAGAAAACGAGTCCTAAAGGAAGTCTATGAAGAAGAATGTGTTATAACATCAAGGGGAAAACCATGATAAAAAAATACTCTGCTATAAGCATTACTGGCCAACTATCAATCCAGATGCGGTTGATCATGCTAGACAATGCGACGAGTGCAAGATGTTTGCAAAAAATCCGGGAACCCCGCCGATGGAAATTATTCAAATGGCTAGTCCATAGCCATTTGCCATTTGGGGGCACTGAAATCATCTTCTTGCCGATCCGAAAGGTGGTGCGATATACACCATCATAGAAGTTGATTACTTCACCAAATGGGCAGATGAAGAACTCCTAACCACGACCAAGAAGAAGAAAATAATCAACTTCTTTATCCGTAACGTCATCTGTCCTTATGACCTTCCATGATCCATTATAACTGCAGATGGACGGGTTGAAGCTGCGAACAAAATCATAGAGTCTGTACTGAAGAGAGGTTTGGAAAACTCCTCAAGTGGTCGATTGCAACCCTTATTTCATAGAAAATACAAACAAGGAATCGCGATTGAATTGCAATTAAACCAGATGGAGTTGGCGATGACTTATGGGCATATAAAACGCATCCGAGCCAATGGCAAGAACATATACCCGAACGTGCATGTGTACATCCGAAAAAGTTTGACTTCTTGAAATCAACAGAAATTGAATTCTCACTAAGGGTTATTAAGAAAAGACTGGATCAGATGGCCGAAGCTTACTAGCTCTGTAGAATCAGACACGGATGGCCACTAATGAACTACAACTCTGGATTTATAATATTGGGAATCGACCAAGCATCACGATGACCAAAGAAGGATACAACTCCTTGGAAGGATAAATTGGACGATAATGACTACTCAAGAAACATGATGGATTTCTTTCTGAAGACAAGGAATACTCGCTGATTCAAAGCGTGTCGTGTTGCTTCACACGACACACTTTGGGGGGCAAATGTTAACCGGCATCTTGGCCCGGTTACAAAACGACAGTTGAAGAAATTATCATTAGCACTAGACAAGATTCTGATCAAGAAGAGACTGGAGGTGTTAGCAAGTTGTCAGGCCCACAGCAAAGCAAGAGCATTCGGCCTGCCTGGCCTGGTACGCAGAAGTCACCTACTATGAGCAGTAACTTGTTCCTAAGCCCATGAGGGAAGTCCAACCCATCTCGTCTATAAATAGAAGGGCAGGGGCATAATGAAAGGGACCTTTTCCCGGGAACACTTGGGAGACTCTGCCATTTTCTATACTCTCCCCTTCTTAATCCAAACGTGTATTCAAGTGATTGATTTACAGATTGTATCTGTATCCAAGTAGTTGATAAAGCAATAAAGATTAAACTCAAAGTGGACGTAGGCAGTTACGCCGAACCACTATAAATCTGGTGTTCTCGTTTTTGTTGTTCTTTCTGCATTAAATTACGCTATTCTTCTGTTTTGATTTACTCTCTTCATTAATCTCTCTACATAACTCTACTCAAGGGTGTTAGTGACCAATTTTGGTGCTAACAACTACTAATTAACTACCATAAAAATACAACCCTTGAGCTCGTACTCTCAAAGAGGGCGTTAAGCTAAAAGAAGTTGCCTTCACCGCCACCACTGATGTACGATTGTAAAAACCAATGTACGTAATCTTAGAAATGCAATGTCAGACAAACGTCCATACAAGTTGTCCAGGAGAAGGACAAACCGAAGGTGCTTTCCTACCACATCCTATCGGGAAATCACTAGGATTAGTAGCGAATAGTCCTTGCATTGGGTATTTCATAATGAACAGACCACTGCTACTATATGTATATTGGGATTTTAACTCCAAATAATCAACAAGTAGTCCTCCATTATGCAACTCCTAAATATCAATATCATCAATAACCTGCACAATCGAACGCATATACATTGGTCTGAAGTGGTTTTCAGATAAATCCGATCCCAGTCTCTTCGCACCAACAACGCAAAAGTGTTTCTCAACTTCACATAGAAACTAAGTCTCATAGACTTATCACGTCTCCAACTTTCAACTTGCTATCCTTCGGCCAAGAAGGAAGCTCGATATATTGGAGTAATACTCCGCACTACATGAATCAACATCCTCAACACAAACGATAATCAAGCCTACACAGAAGACTACATAATAAGTGTACGACTAAATAGTTCCCACATCAAGTCGAGGAACTAAAATGGCCAAATTTGATAGTAGGTTATTTAACTATCAAAACAAACAAACAAATATCTAGCATCATAAGCAATCACTAAGCCCTTTTATTTAATCTTTCATTAGTTAAATCACTTGCCAAATATTCGCTACAAATTATCTTTAAATAGATATATTCTCAAAACCATTTCAATATTGGAAAACATTTCCATATACTTATTTAATAATAAGTAATTCACAAATCAATTTATTTTCAACACTTAGAAAATATTACATAAACTTAAATCAAGATTAAGTATATATTTTATTCTTTAAGGAAAACATTCTCTTAAACATATTTATTTGGGTCAAAGCAAATGTTGCGTAAAACATCGTTACGACAACCCAAAATCACTAGTGTAGGGATTCAAAAATTAGACATATATATAAATCCCATATACTATACAAAACATCTCCTTTCAAAGATCATTTACCATAACAACAGTGTTATAGCCCATCATTTCCTTACTTTTCGAAAACGTCTATTTCAACAATGAATGTTGAAATCTAGGTATTCGATACTTGACACATTTTAAAACATCCTCAAACCATTTAACTCAATTTAAAAATATCACTTTTCAAAAATATCCATTTAAAAATATTATTCATTGTCCAAAATCGTGAATATATTTTGTTTACCAAATTCATTACATCTACACATTTATTAAAAGGCTACCCACTATCCAAAATCGTGAATACAATTCTATTAATAAGCTTTCATAATTAACTTATCAAATTCAATTGATTTCGGATTTATAAAACAATTTTTGTAAATTCCATTTATATTTTTATAAAAACTTCAGTTTATAAATTATCTTTATTTACCAATTCTATTTATATCTCCTTTATATGCCAAAACCAGATTATAAGTTAATTTACTTATAAATCTCTTTATTTGCAAATTCATTCTTTTATAACTTCACAAATTCATAAATCTTATTCACTTATAAGATTCCATTTATAACTTCATTTTAACACTTATAAAACTCCTTTACAATTTCATTATTTTTGATTTATAAAATATCAATCCATAAATCTTATATATAAAACCATTTATAATAATTCAAAAATCTTAATTTAAACTATTTTACCAAATAGTTAACTCCGTGATTCAAAGATCACATTCCGGTTTTATTTCACAAAAATTATAATATTTATAACATAAAAAAAATAACCTTTATTTATTTAAAATAAATTCATTTCCTTAACAATTCAAAATTTAATAAAACCTCTATTTTCAATATCACTTTGAAAATCCTTTTCAATTTGAAATCATCACTTCAATAATTTTAAATTACCAACATAGGTCATATGCTGCAACAACACTAAATACATCAATCACGGCATCCAAACATCATATATCACATCATAACAGCACTCATATCAATATCTGTAAATAAACCAATACTGGTGAGGAATCCAGTTGGATCCCTCCAACTCGTCACCTGCAACTAATATACGTATTAGAATATGTGTACAATGTCTGCTTCGAGACAGACGCATGTACAAAAGGTCATCCGTTCATACACGGGAACATATAGGGTCTAATTTCTCCAATAGGCAGGAATATGTCCAAATACCAATCAATATATAGATAATACATCATATATCATCCAAAAAATCATCAATCAACATAAATAAATTTATTTCTCACTTGTATAAAAATATCAGCGAGTCAGAAAGAGTGAGTTGTACTCACTTTGGTTCCAATAGCAGTTGTAGTGTTTTATTCCGATAAAATTAAACAGGCGTTTAATTTTACCCAAAATTTTCACTAGCTTCAATCTAGCTCTAAAATGTTATGCTCATCAATTTGAACCCAACGCAACTTGTTTTGTCAAAAACGGACCTCGTATGAAGTAGTTACGACATTCTAAAGTTTATACGAATTCAAATATATAATCAATTTCAATTTCCTTTTTTATCTTTAAACCTTGATCAATCACGGCAGTTCAATTTTGCATTGAGAGATATGGGCCGTGAGATTCTCCTCCTTCTTTCAGTTAAAAGTCGCGTGCATCAAACTCATAGCCGCCACCAAAACTTGAACGACGCGACCACTTACGACCATTTTAACAACGATCAGCGACCACCGATCGACGCGCCTCCACGAGCTCCACCAGCACCGTGAACACGGTTGAACTCAGTCGCCCCCGGCCTCGATATTGAGCTTAAATGCACGACGTTCATCATTATTTTTCCACCGATCCATAGCTCCTAATCCCATCATCAGCATTGGATTTGAAGATCAAATCGCCCTCTACAATATTGTAGTTGAACATTTTTTCTAATTGTTTACGGGTTGGGTGATAAGTGAGGAGGAAGAATCGAATAATTTCGGCCATTGAATGTTAGAAACGGCGGCTGTAACCCTGGTCTATGGTTTGAGTGAGTAAAGTGAAAAAAATATGGCCTTTTATAGAAAATTTCATGACACTATTCATCCGAAAATTTTCGAACTCCAAACGAAGCGTGCCGCCTGGTGTTTATAACGTTTTACCTTTATTTCGAACACAATGGAATATATATCGAGAGCTAATTCGATCGTATTTGAAAGATAGGTTTTCGAATCGATTTATTTAATTTAAAATTCACTTAAACAAATTTCTACGCGTTTCAGCTTCCCAAGGACAAACCGTAAATTCGATTGGCATGAAATTTGAAATCCTACTATAATATAACATTATGGATCCAATGGAACAAGTTTCGTCGAAATCCAGGACTATGTGAAAAATTACTATTTTTACATGTTAATTGAATATTAAAATACATAATTTCTACAAATTAACTTTGAATTCAATTTTAAAAGTTTTCTAACATCATTTTAATTTGAACAGAATTTAATTCTTCTTTATAAATCATCTTCATTTACAATAAATTCAAATTTCAATTATTTCTGTAATTTCAAATATTAAATTAACTATTTAATTATCCAAACAAATTATTATATTTCAGATATACGTTATTCAGCTTATAAAATTTACTTATGAATATTTAAAATCTATTAAATATCTAAATTTCAAATACTGAAATGCTAGGTCGTTACATATGGGCTATTTATTTCTTCTATTGTAACTAGTTTTCATCTGAGAGTTATAGAAGAAATATCTCTAAATCAAGAAATAAATCATATAGAGAACAATTTTCTATAAGAAAAACACATTCGAAATAGAAATCATAATTCTTATTCTTTATTAAGCACTAACATTATACATTTCCATTTTCGATATCTCTTCATGAAGAAGAAGTGATTATTCTCTCTCTCTCTTTCTCTATCCCAATTGTGCCTATGTTACGTCCGCTCTTTGATTTTTGATTTCTCTTTTAAATGGTTGAACCATTCAAAAAGAGAAACCCTTACTACTGATCATGCTAGATTTGTTTACAAAAATGTGTTCAGTCAACCTTAACGTTAAAGAGATCGATTATGTTACACTTCGACAAACCAATCAAAACTTACATTTTAGTTATCAAATTCCTAGATCAATCTGTAGTCCTTCGTCTAATGTGTTGTTTCCAAGACAAATAAATCATCATTGTATTCAATTATGTTAAACAAATGATCTCACGTTATGGTTACCTGCTCATTTCGAATGAGACAATTTCATCGAAATTTTGTATAATATGAACTTGATTGTTCATCGTACAGCTTTTGTATGTGATCAAATATTGATTGAATATCCATACTCTTTTATTATTTTAAAATCCAAAACTCATAGAGGATAATATAAAGTCTAGGGCAATTCACACCAATGTGACAAAGACACGAAAGTTTTAATAGTTGTATAATTCATCTCTTTGAATGGGTATTAAAGCAACATATCCAAGGATTAATTTATTAGTAAGTATTTTTTTTGTAGTTCATTACCAATTTTTATTTCGTTTTGTTCAGTAATTCTTATTTAATAAAATATTTATCAATTATAGTAGTTATTCAATTTATTAAGATAGATTATTATAATATTAAATATGTTATATTTATCAGAATGATTTCTTATATTTTTCTGATAATGCTCCTATTAGATTTTACATTTCTCAAAAAACCCACTAGTCGGGAATTTAGAGAATCCTCTAGTGAGTGTTAGGATCCATTTATCATGTTATTACAACCTTGAGGGTGCTCAAAAAATTGCAGTTCTCATTAATTATAAATAACATGTTATTAGTAATATCTCATATATAACTCCTAACCATATATTCTTTTGCTCCTAATCATCTATGTGACCTTAAGGGTGCTCAACAAATCATAAAGTACATTACATGCTTATAACCCATCATTTATTGATTGCCTAAGGAAAATTTATAACCCTTGACGGTGCTTAACAAAGTTATAAAATGTTCTTACCAATCTAAGGACGATATAAACATCACTATAAATATTTTATGGCGTGAGGGTGCTCAAAAACCAGAAGTATGTATGGTACTCTACTTATATTGTAAATGGTAGAGAGAAACATTATTTTAGATTCCTTATCTCAAAATAGTAATGAGTATTATAGTCTATAAGGAATAATGAGTGTTCACAACAGTCAATGACATCATTTGTCATTTTTCTTAAAAAAATGACATTGTTTGTCACTATATATGCACACAATTACTTGTATATTTATTTATTCGTTATAGCTATAATGGATTTTATTTAGACCAAAACGTTTAAAGTCGTATTTTATTTTATTTTATATAGTATACAAGATTCTTTTATTTAATTATAACATTTATAATATAATATTAAATCTTATTCATATGTATATGTTAATACTAATTAACAATTATTAACAATTACTATCACAACTTTATCATAACATTTTATAGGCTATAACATTTATAGTTCATTTTAAATTTTAAATTATTTTAATATATTTATTTGTAGCTTTAATAATTTTAAATTTTAGATAGTTTCAAATTTATTCATTTATCACTTTTATAAATTCTTATGTAAACAATTTTGAATTTGTTTATTTATAACCTTGATGAACAGAAGTTTAAACCAATTTTAAATTAATGTATCTATAATTTCTATGAATACAAATGTAAAAATAATTTTTAAATGTATTCATAAACTTTATGAATTCAAATTTAATATAAACTTTTTAATTCCAAATTTATATATTGTTCGTACCAACAAAATGCGAGCTATAATACCATTGTTAGATCATGTGAGCTGGGTAGTAAGGTAGAAAGGGCAAACTACAAAAAATCCTTTTAATTCATTATGAAAAAGTGCTTTTATGGTGTTATCATGAATAATGTCTGTAACATTAAATCATATTTAATGTCTTATTAGATAATTTTGATTTGAACTTTAAGTTATATTGTATTGTCCTGCATTATGTTAACATTATTAATATAAATTTTCGATGTTATTATTTATTCAAAATAATTAACAAATCAATTTGTGATCAATCAATTCAAATAATATTTATTCGATCATAGATTAATAACAAACCAACATATATAATATGTACATTATTTTTATTTGAATTTTAAATTGTTTAAACGATAACATATATTAAAATAATTTTATTATAAATTCAAACAACACTTGTTCAAATTTAATATTTCATAAAATAATATCAGTCGTACTAATTCAAATATAAAATATTCAAAGAAATAAATAATGTAAGGATACAAGAGAAAATGCAGTTTTTAGGACCACCTTTGCATGGTAGGGACAAATTAGTACAACTTGATATTTGTGCAGTACCTGTATGACGCATCCATAAATCAGGAAAAAGCATTTTCACCAAGGTCGTAGGAAGTAGAGGATGAAGTGGATCCACGGCTAGGAATGAAAGAGAAAGATCTAAAACTAGTGGATAAATTGGAAGATGTACAATAAATCCCTTAGATTCTACCAAGATTATGAAAATAAGAAAATCCCAAGCAGTGAACTGCATTCATAGTTGATTGATTTTTTTAAATACATCCTATGACGTTTTTTCTCGATCACACTCGGATATGAAGGGTATCGATCCAGCCATAATATGCCATGCCCTCAACATAGATCGTAATGCACAACCCATGAGGTAAAAACGGCGCACTTTAGATCAGGAGGTGTATAATGTTCTTTACAAAAAGGTCAAAAATTTGATGGAGAATGGGTTCATTTGAGAAGTATACTACCATAATTAGGTAGCGAGCCTAGTTCTGGTAAAACAACTCGAATGGAAAGTGGAGAACCTACATGTATTTCACTACTTAACAAAGCCTACCCTAAGGATAGTTTCCTTTTACTTGGAACCCGTCAGTTGGTTGATGCAACTAGCGGTCAAGAACTATTTACACTCATGGATGCGTATTCAAGAGATAACCATATAGCCATGTTTAAGCTAGTTCAAGAGCATACAAGCTTCATCACCGATGAGGGATTGTACTAATATAAAGTTATGTCATTTGTATTAACGAACACGGGGGCAACATATCAGTGGCTAGTTAATATGATGTTCGCATATCAAATTGGAAAGAACGTCAAAGTTCACGTCGTGGCATGTTGGTAAAGTCTAAAGCAGCTTCTAATCATATGCATGATTTAAGAGAGACTTTCGTCGCCTTAAGGCGGTATGGGATGAAATTGAATCCATTAAAGTATACCTTTGCAATTCCATCGAGGAAATTTCTAGGATACGTTATGAGTGCAAAGGGAATATATGCCAATCCAAAGAAAATTGAAGCCATAAGGAAGGTGGAAATTTTGAAACAAAGACGTAATGAGTTTAAATGAGAAGGTGGTTGCCTTAAGTAGGATCATTTCTAAGGCCATCGGTAAATGCATTCTTTTCTTTAATCAAATCAAGAAGGGCAAGAGCATTGAATGGAAGGAAGAGTGCAAGGTAGCGTTCAAAGTGCAAAAGGACAACTTAGCCAATCCACCCATACTTGCAAAGCCAGTCCCAAGTAGGGATCAATTTGTATACTTAGCTATAACCAATCAATCTATGAGCACTACTGTATAATGGGAAGAAGCATGTGTACAAAGGCGGCCAATTTATTTCACCAGCAATTTTTCGTTTGGCCGAATTGAAGTACTTTATGATAGAAAAGTTAGCCTACAACTTATTGCTCATAGCCATAAAGCTACAACCTTGTTTCTAATCCATGAAAGTAATGATAGACAAACCAATTAAGAAAATACTGCAAAAGTCAAAAACATCTGGTCGCCTATTAAAGTGGGCCATCGAACTAAGTTAGCATGATATCTCCTACTAACCTCACAATGCAATCAAAGGTCGGGCCTTAGCCAATTTCATTATGGAATGCACAACATGAATAACACCACAAAGCGAGGAAATGGAAGAGCCTCCGTAGGTATGGAAACTCTGTATTGATTATGCACCAAATGGATAGGGGGTAGGAATCATATATGCACTTGTCACCCCAGATAAGCAGAAGTTATATGGGGCAGTTCAGCTTAAATTCAACGCAACAAATAATGTCGCATAATACAAGGTACTCATTGCTGGGCTCAAAATGTCATAGGTAAAGAAGGTAACCCACATTAAAGTCTATAGTGATTCATAACTTGTTGTAAATCAAGTGCATGGAAATTCCCAACTGAAGAACCAACTTTGGCCAAATACATGGAACTGTCCAAGGAGTTATTAGCTCAATTCGGATAATTTGATATATAGAAGATTCCCAAGGAAGAAAACTCTTAAATAGATTATTTATCCAAGATGGAAAGTACTAAGGTTGCATGGGAAACTAAGGCAATTCATGTGGGATATTAAACTAAGCCTAGAGTTTCTAAAACAAGTTATGCTTACACAAACTCAATAAGCAAGAGGGCTAGAAGCTGCAGGTTAAGACGAATCAGACATGATTTAAGATAACCATTCCCTATTAAAGATGCATCAAAAAGAAGCAGAATCTTGAAAGACCCCTATTAAACTTTTTTTATTGGAAGGAACCTTACCATCGGATAGAAATACAGCCATAAAGAGTATATATCGTGCTCTCTATTTCACGTCCTTTGATGGGATACTCTATAAAATAGGCTAGTCAACCCCATATCTAAGATGTTATAAAGAAGGAACTAGAGTCATGATAAAAGTTCTTGAAGGATACTGTGGAGATCATTCAAGAGGAACATAGTTATCTAAGAAAATACTGAGACAATGTTACTTTTGGTCAACTTCTCTAAGTGGTGAACAGGAGTTCATTCGTAGATGATACAGGTATCAAATATTAGGTAATATCTGAATACTTCTGTCATAGGAACTTACCCTTATGACTATTCATCATATGGGGAATTGACTTGATAGGCCCACTCCCAATATCAAATAGAGGGGCAAGATATGCAGTAGTGGCGGTAGATTATTTTACCAAGTGGGTAGAAGCCGAAACTCTTACAACCATAACTTCAAAGAAGATAGTAAGCTTTGTGGTTAAGAATATCATCACTAGATTCGGGATTCCATATAAAATAATATCAAATAATAGACGTTTCAAAAATAAAAAGTTCTCTGACCTTTGTCAAAAAAATGGCATGATCAGAAGCTTCTCCTTAATAGATCACCTATAAGTGAATGAGCAAGTCAAAAAAAAAACAAAATGATAAAAAAACTGCTAAAAAAGAGACACACAAAAGGTAAAGGGAAATGGAAAGAGGAGCTACCCTTAGTTTTATAGGCATATAATACATTTACAACGTGACCTATGGGTCATACATCGTTCCCCCTAACATACGTCTATGAAGCTATGCTGCTAGTCGAAGTAGATGTACCATTATAATGGCATTTATCATACGTAGCCAGACAAAATTCATACTTGAAAGAAGCTACGTTAGATCTCATACAAGAAAAGGAGAGATGAAGCAGCAATTAGGTTTGTAGTCTATAGGCAAAGAATGGCTAGGGGTTATAATTTGAAAAAGAAAATCCACAAAGGAGATTAGTCCAAAGAAAGGTGATGGCTAACATGAAAGACCCAATTGAAGGAGTGTGTTGACTAAATTGGGAGGAACCCTTAGTATTTTTCAAAACACTCTTAAATGGAGCATACCGTCTCTCTATACCCGATGGCAACCTTGTCCCAAGGACATGCGTAACACTCCGCGTTTTTACGTTAATTAATTAAAACAAAAATTAATTAATAAATAATAAATAGTAAAAGGTGGAATTTTTACAAATGCTCGAACTTGGCCACCAAACTAATACCATTGGATTCATGGTGATTTTCTAATCAATTTTCATATATAAACTTTTCCAATTAGAGTTCAAACGAAAAAACTATCAAAGTTTGAATATTCGTCACTGAAAATAATTATATACGCAATGAATAAAATAATTTGAAATTAATTAATGGTTGATTAATGTCGTTAAAGTTAATGGTAACTTAAAATTTAAGAAATGCAATTAAGTTAAGAAGGCGATGTCAACTAACGTTAACTATATAATTAAGTAAATAAATAAATCAGAATGAGAAACGATCAAAAGTGCTCAAAATTGCACTAACCTGGTCACACCATAGGGGTCTCAGATCGACCATCAGCGATAGACCTGGACCATGGAGCAGTCGACCCGAAAGGCTTTCGAGCAGTGATGAAAAATTGTTTGTGCGGCCCAAATCTAATTTATTTACATATGATGATTATCACTGATTTGAACCTCTATAAATCAGCACCTAGGGCATCATTCTAACTCATTATTTTCTAATAAGCACGAAAGCTCTATCACTCTTTCTTTTCCTCGAAAAATTTCTAAATAAATGGATCTAGACTATATGGATACACTTTAGAGAAGAATGGGGAATGATAGAGGAAAGGAAATAGGTTCAAATCAAGTTGCTACATCAAAGATAACCTTTTAGGTCAGCCCTAATTAATAAATTTATATCTAAACCTCTTTTCCCTAATTCAATTTCTAATGAGATCTTTGTAAATTTGTTTGCGGATCCGATAAAGAGTCAAAAAGTGGAGAATATAGATAGCAGGATAGATCCGAATTAGATCTAGAGATTTGGAAATGCTAATTAAAGGTGAGTGAGAATATAATATATTTTTAGATAGTATTAGATAATAATGGTGTAGAATTATCCTTATATGCCCTAACCTAGTAATTTAAATTTAAATGAATTCATATATATGAAATGTTGAAGACTATAAACTAGCCTATAAGTTTGTATTGATAATTACAAAAGCGTTATGATTAGATTTAATTCTATAATTGCAAAATGATTTTTGTTATAACATATTAGTAACTGAAAACATAAGTATTGGGGTTTCATTTTATTTGATATTAGAGATTGAGATTGAAAATAAAGTTAATTAGACTTTTAGGATTTTAGTGATATTTTTAATTTATTGGAATGCATATCATTATAAGTGGATTTGCATATACCATCATGTTAAAATTTAGCAAAAGTGTGACGTTTGAAATGATGGGGACAAATATATGTCTATAAAAGAAAGAGATGTACAAAATAAAGGTAGTGACTGTATTTTGTACTATTTGTTTCAATAAATAAAAAGAGAACTCCTGGTAATTACAAACATCACGCAAACCACCTCTTTGTGACAAACTATAGAAATTTACCATGTAACAGTTAATTATTAAATTTTAGATTCTAATTTATTAGAATTTAGTAGATCCCAAAGGTGTAATATTTGAATAAAAATGAAATTAAAAAGTAATAAAGTGAAAACCAATGAAAAAGGATGTATGAGTAATATGCAATAAAAAGAACTAGGAAATCAAATGGATTAAGTCTGATATTTGAATGAAATGAATTAAATCTGATAATTTAATGAAATGGATTAAATCTGATAATTGAATGAAATGAAGTAAGTCTGATAATTAAATGAAATGGAATAGAAATCGAAGTTGAACTAATAGATGTAGTAGCAATAATATTGATGACAAAAAATGAGAAGCAATAAATAAATTTGATAAGTGAAAAGTTAAACGCATGGTAAAATGAAGACCCAAGGAACATAAAAGTTGTAGAGGCAGTAAAGAAATTGTAAGAAGAATAAATATACATGAATATGATATATATATATATATATATATATAGCCTCAGATATGCATTTATGATGGGTGCGGATAATTATAAGTTGTCTGTTATAATTATAGAGAATAGATGACTTAGGGTCATTGGATTGGATTGGGGTGCTAGAAACATATCCAACCAATAGGACCTGTGGAGAGTATACAGTTGCGTATTGATGAAGGGATACCACTAAGCCTTTTGGTTCTTAGAAAGGAACATATGGAAGGCAATGAGTAGATCTTTTAGGGATGGCAACACTATACTAGCACCAAGAGTCTACTTCAAATTTGTTAGAGGGCGGTATTACCTAGATCGCACATGGAAATCGAGATAGACGATGGATGTGATCAGATTTATACAATAGAGCTTGTAAAGGTTGGCATGCGTATGTACCTAAATAAGGGGTAGGAGTTGCATATTTAGTGAGCTCAACATCGGTCCCTTGCGGTCAATGAGAAGGACAAGGTTACATCTAACTAATCTCTTCTGCCTACCAGTATTGATTCAGTTGTGTTATGCACAGTCATAGTTGTTTGTTAGTTTGTTTGATAAGGTAAGGCTAGTTAACCAATATAGAGATTCCTTCAAAACATGGACAGGGTGGACGGTACGCAGTGATGTAGCTGTAGCAACTAATGATAGATCTAACATAACAAGAAATAGTGAATAATTGGCATAAGCTAGTGTTATGTATAAGATGTATAATTTACTGGTTATCAGAACATTTTTCTGACCCCTCGTCATTACAACCTATAGGATTTTAGATGGGAAGGAACTGGTATTTTTTTAGAGCTGTTGTCTGGCTAAAGAACCTGACATTTGAGGTGGCAATTCTTGGTCAGTAATTATTATGACTTATTATATTTTCTTATTCTGCCATGAGTTATTACCATTATTCTTTGTTATAATTTCTCTTTTGCAAGATACTAAACCAACAATCTGTATTTTAGTAGAATTGGATTTTTGGGTTAGCAAGCCCATTGGAGTGCGGGTTGTTACGTTTGGTATTAGGGCATAGGTTAGTCGATTCCTGAAATATTAGGAAACATTGAGTGAACATATTTGTATTTTCCCCATAAATATAATAATATATGTTAGATCCTAATAACTCCAACTATAAAATGGTTGCATATGGAATATCCCAAAAACGGGATAGTACACGAGTCCCTAGTCAAGCCTTGATAGCCTAATGATTGTTGATCCCAGTTTTGATTGCCGGTTGATGATGTACAATAAGTCTAGAGAAAGGAAAAATAAGTATCCATATGTTATGGATAAGGGAAGATGGAGAAGTTTCTAAAGAAAGGTATGAAATTGTCACCGCTAATTATGACTGGATTTTTGGATTTGGAAAGACGGATATTTTGAGAGAATAGTTGGAAATCTACTTTGAGTGCAACCCAATAATAAGAAATTTTTGGAAAGTGAGAAAAAGTAAGTAAATGTTGAATTATATATATATATATAATAAAGGTCTTGTAAGCATATATATATATATATATATATAGCTAATTTGATTTCAGCATAGGAAATTTTGCAAGAGGCTATTTTTTTAAAAGAAGTGATAGAACAATATAGTTCATGATTCTTTCAATTGAATGAAAGTTTTTAAGATGTTAAATATTTTTATGAGTGGACAAGATGAGTGGCATATAAATCGAAATAGGGTGAATGGTATAGAAAAGAAGACTTAAAGTCTTAAAAATTAAGTTGTAAGTGGCTGTACTACAATAGTTAGTAAAAAGAATGGTAAATTAAGAGAAAAAT
This sequence comes from Allium cepa, assembly GCA_030765085.1. Lineage (NCBI taxonomy): Eukaryota > Viridiplantae > Streptophyta > Magnoliopsida > Asparagales > Amaryllidaceae > Allium > Allium cepa. Next base: position 110,806,808 of record CM060928.1, on the reverse strand, counting down.
ATTTGGAATTAGTGCAGTTTGGACTGAAGAATTGAGTAGTAGGAAGTTAGGAAGTATAAATGAAAGAGTGGTTGACTTATTACAATTAGATTGGGATTTTATATATTTTAATTCATTAGAATGAATATAGATAATGAAATAAGTTTTTATGAATCAATTAAGTTACAAATAAAGGTGTTTTATTTGAAATAATAGGAAATGTAAATGCGAAGGAAGAGATGTAATAAATATTGTAAAATTTTGTATTTTGTACTATCTATATCAATAAAGAAACTAAAATATAATTCCCTGTACCTCTTTTAAGCAATTCGTAGAGAATTATGGCATAATTCCCGGTATTTTCACAAAAACACAAATCCTCTTTTAAGCAATTCGTAGAGAATTATAGCATAAACGATTCCTCTTATAGAGAAAGTAGTTCCAATGCATTAAAATATAGGATCCTTAAGTATAATAAAAAGTGTTAGTAAATTATAGTAAAACAATGCTAGTAACCTAATTAGAGAAGCAGAACAAAGAAAAATGGATATGTTTCTTTGTTATGCGCATTTATTTCTAATGTCTGTTAGAAGTCCTCTTTTCGTGATGGTATAAATTCTTCCAAAGATTGGATACAGGGAGAGTACGAGATGTAGCGAAAGTCATAGGATGATAGCTGTCCTTATCTACTTCAATTTTTATAATTTAAAAGTTATGAAAAACGTTTTAGAAACATTGTAAATTCTATTTTTGAACGAAATGGTTTAGTGGAAATAAATAATTTTTTGAAAGAAAAACTTAATAAATCGTTGAACTAAAAAGCCAATTTTTTTAATAAGAGTTTGAATGGTCTTTAAAAGAAAAGGCTGATTTTATTTTAAATTTTGAATTTTTAACTTTCCATTTAAAAGTTTATTAAATAAGTTAAATTCAAAAAAATTTAAAATGTAAGTTTTGAAAAGGGTTAAGGCACTAAGTATTTTTGAATTTATTAAAAGTTTCTAAGTAACACTTTGAAAGACAGGAGTTTTAGCATTAAATATTTGAATTTTTTTGAAGTTTTGATTTTTTTTTAAAAATGATAAAGACTAAACCAGAATTTTAAATGTGGAATAGATAAGAATTATTGCGAGGTAAGACGGGGAAAAGATAAGGCTATGAAGGAGATAGCGATGATTAAATTAAGAGTAAGAAGAAACCGCTATATAGTGTAAGGACACTAAAAAGAGCCGAGGAATGAAATATTGATATGTGGATTAACCATAAAGAGATATTAAATTACACCTCTATAAGTTTTGGATATGCTTATAGGAGGCTTATGGATAAAGGAAATATCAAAGATTGAGGATACCATCAAATGAATGGGATTAAGAGAAGGTTGTAACAGATGGTAATGATATGGTAAACACAGATGTAGAATATTGATAGACGTGCATTAGGAAATAGGAGAGGGATTGGAAGGTTATGTCCCCAGGCTTAGTTGCCCTTTAATATGAATATTTCATATGTCGTATTTCTTATCCACTGCAGTGAGAAGAGGCATAGTTATTCAATAATTGGATATGGAATGGAAGAGATGAATAGACCTTATTCATCGTAAGTAATAAAGGAAGGACAAGATATAAAGATTATGGTAAAGGGATGACCTGCTAGAAAGGTCTGTTCTTATAGTAGTAATAGTTAGTGGTATTGTGTTTCCTTCCAGTGTTAGTTTTTCCTTTCGTGTGATTGTAAGAATTAGTTGTTATTATGAACTACGTGCGTTTAGGGAAATGTTCCCTTTTATGTGTTTTATGGGAGGACGACAATGACTGAGAAAGCAATAAAAAGGAAATTTCAAAGAAGGTCGCTTAACTAATGTGAGGGAAAAAAGTTGAAACTGGAAGTTAAATAATAAATTAAGTAAATTTATTTAACTAACTACTAAATAAAAGTAAAATGAAAATATATGTTATAAAAAGAATAGAAATTTTTCAAAAGATAAATTTCAGTAGACGGAGGACAGGGGTATGGAGAGATGAGCCATGGGTGAATGTTCCTGTTCCACGAAGACTGAAATTTAAAATTCAACATGTGTGCTGGTTGATTTTAATAAGAAAGAAAAGTTTTTTAGAACTTAAAATTAATCGTGCAATCAAGTGAGGTCCATTATGGATGGTGGATGGTTAACCAAACCCCAATATTAGAAATGTGGAAAAAGTTGTTTATAACATGTAATTTTACATATGTTTTGAAAAAGAAAAATTTCATGAAAATTTTTCATTACAAATATATACATATCTTTGAAAGGATTTTAAGTTTTAGAAATAATAAAATATCATTTGCTGACATTGGAAATAGTCGGTAAGTTGATTAGTGTAGATTTTACTACTAGCGGTAGTTGCAGTAAAATGGATATGGTGAGTGGCAAGGAAGTTGTTTTGTTTATAGTAGTTCTCTAAGGAACCTTGTCGATGAGGGAAATTTAAAAACATGATTTTTGGAAAAACAATATTTTTGAACTTTAAAAATAAAAGTTACTTATGCAAACTATACTTGAGAAGGTAGAAAAAAGGATTAGGGTAAAAGGAGTAGATCCATTGGTACAGTGGAAAAAAGGTTAGATAAGAGAATGGTGGAAATATGAAAATTTCCATCTTGACCCTTTCTGAGCATAAGAAAATAAGTTTAGAAAATTGAATTTTTCTAAATTTGAATATTAGCCATGGTATGCTAGGAAAATGGATGGTAAAAATCGGTTGAAAAAATGGTTGAACTATGCTTCTACCCGTAGAAGTGTGGGAAAATCGAATGAAAAAACTGTTTTGATTTTTTTAAAAATTGCATTCATGTAGAACCGCTAGTATATTTGGGAAGTCAGCATCATGTTTTTGAAACTGATTTAAAAAGCAATCATTCATATGGGAGGCACCGATTAGATATCATTATTCATAAATATCATATGTATTTTGACGCACTATGCATAGGTACACGAATTGTTGTAAAATTAGTTGTATACTAATTGATTGTTAGTGTAGAATGAATGTGCGATGGTTTACATGATCGAATCCTTGCGGAATTTTGGAGTTGAAATTCTTTTAAGGAGGGAAGAATGTAACACCCCATGTTATTATGTTAATTAATTAAAATAGAAATTAATTAATAAATAATACACAATGGAGAACAGAATTTTTAAAAATGTTGAAACTTAGCCACATAACTTATACCGTTGGATTCATGGCGACTTTTTGATCAGTATTCATATATAAACTTTCCAATCGAAGTTCAAACGAAAAAGTTATCAACGTTTGAATTTTCGTAGTTGGAAATAATTATATGTAATAAATGAAATAATTTGAAATTAATTAATGATTGATTAACACTATTAAAGTTAACGATAACTTAACATTTAAGAAATATAATTAACTTAAGAAGGTGACATTAACTAACATTAATTAGATAATTAAGTAAATAAATAAATCAGAATGATAAACTATCAAAAGTGCTTAAAATTGCATTAAGCAAGTCGACCCATAGGGGTCTCAGGTTGAACAGGACCATGGAGCGCTCGACCTGAAGAGCTTTTAAGTAGCGATGAAAAATTGTTTGTGTGACATAAATCTAATTTATTTCCATCCGGCAGTTAGCACTGATTTGAACCTCTATTGACTAGGACCTAGGGCTTAACTTCTAGCTCATTATTTTCTAATGAGCGCGGAAGCTCTATCGCTTTCTCTTCTCCTCCAAAAATTTCTAAATACAAAAAATAGATCTAGGCTGCACGGATACACTTTGGAAAAGAATAGAGAAGGATAAAGGATATGAATTGGGTTCAAATCATGTTACTACATCAAAGGTAAGCTTTTAAACTAGATTCTAATTAATAAATCTAAATCTAAATCTCTTTTTCCTAGTGCAATTTCTAATGCGATTTGTATAAATACTGTCTGCAGATCGGAATAAGGAGTCAAAAAGTGGAAAATACAGATAGCAGGGTTAGATTTGGATTAGACCTAGAGATGTAATATCCCAGATTTTCGACCTTCGAAAATCGACATCAATATGTTCACTGAGTTAATTGTGGAGCAATCGAATGCCATAAATACCATATCGTTGGGGAAAAGACGAAAAAGGTAGAAGAAGAAACAGAAACAACAATAGAGAATCTCACAATCGCAACGGAATAATATACAATAGATAATAACATGTCTTTGTACAAAAAGTACTATAACTATTATTTATACATTACATCATCGGAGTACAACACATCAATAACCCAATACCGGACTATTACAATAACTTGTCCTTAAAAATGTTGAATATACAGCCTACAGTACACAGCGGAATAAAAATCAAGTATGTGTGATATGTCTTCGTTATCCAGCTCGTCTCTTGAGCCCATAGCATCCTATTCTGCATCTCGGTCTGACCCGGGCATTATAATAAAATAACACCCGAGTCAGTCTGGAAAACCAGCTTGAGAAAACACATTAAATTTGAATTATTAAAGTTATCAAAATCCTTTGAAAAACAAAAGTATCTCGTAAGACCGCGTCACACAAACACGACGGGTTTTTACCTTACGATAACCAAAACATTTTTATATCAATATCATCTTATATTATAATAGTGTCTAAATAAAAAAATATATCCAAATAGCTGAAATTGTTACTTTAATTAAATTCCATCATACTAGGATCTACAACCAAAACCGTAAAGGCGCGTATTGGAAAATGGATTCCATACGAATGACTAGGCACTGAGGTATCACCTGTCACGGTACACGTCTATAAAAATGTATCGAGGACTACGCTGGGATCCCCTGCAACACAAGATCGGACTACTCCTAACCTAGATAGGCTCAATATGCTATCACCTCAGGTGTTCCCAACCTTCCCGAGCTCTTTCATGCACCATAGTAATAATATCCAAGTGTATCTAGAAAGGTGATAAACATACCCTAATTAGGTGCGACCACTTAGCCTTGCTGCATCTGCATTGATTTTCAATCATTCTCGGTTGATGAGGCTAGAGGCTACGATTACCTTTTTTAAAGGAATTTTCACTTAGAATGCTCATTGTCCTCTAATGACAATATACCGATAGCATTCATCCATATAAGTTCGTTCTGGGTCTGAACGGAACCGAAGGCACTTTTCCTACTACATCCATTTTGGAATCATCCTCAGGATTAGTAGTGATTAGCCCTTGCACTGCACTGTTCTATCTACGATTCCATGCTCTTGTTTTCCCTTCGAAAACGTATTCGTTTGAAGTGGTTTTCAGATAACTTTCTGATCCCATCTCTTCGAAACAACGTTCGATATTTTCGATAACTCAACCCCAGTTCTTTAGGAAATAAACAGACGAAAATAAGATCGAAGATCACCTCCTAACCGTTAGCGGAACGATTTCCATATTTTCGTCCTAGAAGAATGAAACGAGTTATACGTATAATGTAGCACCTCAAACGGTAACTGTACCACATAATTCTCATGTTTCTTCTAAATATTTGGAAAGTTATATTTTGGGTCCAGATTTGATAATCGCTTATTTAATTATCAAAAAACAATCATACAGTCAAAGATTTCATTTTCAACTGACTTCACTAAGTCTTATTCAATTTAAATTTCAATCATTTAAATCTCTTTATCCAAAATATGTACTTGTCTTACCGAATTTAGTATATTCACAAACTATCCTTTTTAAAAATATTTGAAAATCATTTAAAATAATAAGGAAAGTACCACTGCGGAATCAACCATGGATTCATGACTCAATGGTTACGTCTCTACCCCAGAGAAATCCAAAACTTAACTACATGCATTCTGTACCTATGATTTCTCCATGAAAGTATACCATTACTTTCTTAAATCATTATTTAATAAACATTTTTCAAAATAATACTTACAAAATTCCTATAATAATTTTCCAAGTTAAATTTAGGCAAATACTCTTTTATAAAAGTTACTCTATAAATAATATTAATATTGAATATCTTTTAAAATGATAATACTGATTAATTCTTAAATAATAATTAACTTAATATCAGCTCATTATAAGCTAACTTAATTAATAACTAAATATACTTAAAACAATTTAAAACAACTAAATGATTAATTTTCTAAAATATTCTTAAACGCTTTTTAAACTACCTAATTAATAATTAAAAGTCCTTCGTTTAAAAGCAAACTTAACTTCTTAGAAAAATTTATTTTTCAATTCCAATAAAGCCAGTCTAATATTTATAAATCCCTCTCAATTTATCACCAATTTTATTCACGTCCCAATTTCGTAAATCCCCTTTTCACATTTCTAAAAATAAATCTACCATTTATTTTTAAACCGATTTACCCTTCTCCTTATAAATCCACACCGTGAATTTATAACATCAATTTATCCACTGATAATCTGTTTACTTTATTTATAAACCTTGTTTATAAACCCCATAGTCTCATTTCCAATCCACAACGATTTCACACCACTTAAATCCATTTTAATTTGGTTTCCAATTTAAGTTCCATTTTAAAACCAAATACTTAACAAACTAACTATATTCCATAATAACCCAAATCCCGATTCTACATCCATTTCATAATTTAGAAATCTTATTTAAGATCATGTATAACTCATTTCACTTATTTCCAAATTCACTTCCATTCCTCCAATCTATTTAAAATCTTGATTTAAAAACCATATATTTAAAACAAGTATTACTTGGGAATTATTGTTTTAAAATCTTTATCGTATATATATTCCAAAATCTCAACCAAAGTATTTCAAAATAGTTAAACACAATTTAAAATCAAACCATTTATATCCAAACCACTTTTCTTTTGACTATGCCGAAATTCCATAGAATATTTCACTTCAAAAATCTCTTTTTAATTTCTTTTCAAATTCAAACATATATATATATATGGTATTTTTAAAATACCAAAATCTAGGCCAAAACTGCCACAGTATCCAATCACACTATAATCTACCATAGATTATTCAGACAAAACATATATCAATAAATATGAAATTTAATTCAACATTTTTGAGGAATCCATGTGGATCCCTCCAACATGTTTCCCTGCATCCACAGCTGTTAGCACAATATAAAAATAGCAATCCCGCTTCAAGGTGGCATATCGCGGCATATATGGTCACCCGCTATTATGCGGAGCGCACAGGGTCCCATCCACTATATAAATGCGGGAATGACAATCACTCCAATTACTAATATATATGTACTACTATATATATAGGATCACATTTAACTGATAATAATTTTATCAATTTAACCAATCAATCAATAATTAATTTTAACTATTTAAAATTAATTACTAATCCAAAATTGAGTGAATTAACTCACTTTGCTTGCAGTCGTCGCGATAGCGATTTATTTAAATAAAAATTATATAAGCGTTTAATTTTAACTAAAATTTTCACTAGCTACAATCAACTCCAATTCAGCTCTAAAATGTAGTGCTCGACAATACGACCAACGTAATTTGTTCTGTGCGATTTCGACCTTGTATGCACAAGTAAGAGAATTTACAAGTTATACGAATTTTAAATATATAATTTACAATTTTTTTTCTTTTTTTAACCTAAATAAATCCAAGGCGTTTGTACCTTGATTTGCAGACCTGGGCAGCACCTCTCATTCCCCTTCTCCTCCGTTCGAAAGATCCAGGTAACATCGCGTACAAGAAACCCATTACACATCCGAAGCTTCGATCGCCCCCCCCCCCCATGACGAGTTTAAACATGATAAACCACCATTAGATCGAGCGCCTATGCGAGAACTACCCTCGACCCCAATCTAGATGAATTCGGTCATCCCTAGCCCTAGTAAAATGCACACGAATGGCCGACGTTTAAGCTACGATTTTTCCCTCCTCGTCATGCTATTCACGATCTCTACTGTTGAATCTTTAGAGCACATCGAGCTCTACGTTTTCTTAGTTGAGAGCTTCATCTGTAGGCATGTGGATTTCGAGAAAAATGAGGGAGAAGAAAATTGTTTTTTGGCCATTGAAATGTGGAGGCGCGCCGTAGTGCTCTAGGGTTTGCTGTATAGTTTATATAGACGTGCAACATTATTTTATTATAATTTTATTCTGACTTATCTCATCTTCTCCGGACATACTCCAAACGAAGCGTGCCGCTAGGTGTTCACAATGTTATACCTCTATTCCTAATGCAATGGAAAAGGTTTCGAGTACTAATTCTTTCGTATGGAGAAAATAGCTCTTTTGGACCCAATTATTATGTTGAATTTTCAATATAAATTTCAGCGTGTTTATATTCCGTATGACCAAATGATAACTCCAAACATTACGAAATTTTAAATCCAATAATAATACACTATTACGGATCCAATGGAACTGGTTTCGCGAATTCTGAGACTATGCCCCAGAAGGCTATTTATATACGTTAATTCAAACGATATATTTTTAAAATTGAACAAATCAATTTTAAATTCAATTTAAAAGGTTTCATTATCTTCATTATTATAAATATAAATTTTATAACCTTTAAATTATTTTTATCAAGCCTAAAACTCAAGAATCAATATTTTAACCAATTTTCAATTATTAAATTCAATAGTTAAATTATCCAATAAATAGTTGTATTTGAAATTCAAGTTAAAAGTTAACTTTTAAATATTTAAAATCAATTAAATATTCCAATTTCAAATAACCAAAATTCTGGGTCGTTACATTCCTTCCCCTTAAAAGAAATTTGTCTCCGAAATTGCCAGGTAAGAAGAATGGTCCAAACCTATTAACTATTTCAAAACCAATCAGTTTAAACAAATTTCCTATTTTAATTTATTGAAACCCATTATCACCTCTACTAATTTCCAATCTCTTTCATAGATTCCAAAGAATATATTTTACTCAACCATTTCGAGTTATAATCTAAAATCTTGATTTAAAAACCTTATATTTAAAACAAGTATTACTTGGAATTATTGTTTTAAAATCTTTATCATATATATATATATAATCCAAAATCTCTACTTAAGTATTTCAGAATAGTTAAATACAATTTAAAATCAAACTATTTATTTCCAAACCACTTTTCTTTTAACTATGCCGAAATTCCATAGAATATTTCATTTCAAAAATCTCTTTTTAATTTCTTTTCAAATTCAAACGTATATTTATGGTATTTTTAAAATACCAAAATCTAGGCCAAAACTACCATAGCATCCAATCACACTATAATCCACCTCAGATTATCCAGACAAAACATATATCAATAAATATGAAATTTAATTCAACATTTTAAGGAATCCAGTTGGATCCCTTCAATTTGTTTTCCTACATCCATAGATGTTAGCACAATATAAAAATGCCAATCCCTCTTCGAGGTGGGATATCGCGGCATATAGGGTCATCCGCTTTTGTGCGGGGCGCATTGGGTCTCATCCGCTATATATATGCAGGAATATCAATTACTCCAATTACTAAAATATATGTATATACTACTTTATATAATATCACATTCAACTGATAATAATTTTATCAATTTAACCAATCAATCGGTAATTAATTTTAACTATTTAAAATTAATTGCGGTAATCCAAAATTGAGTGAGATTAACTCACTTTGCTTGCGGTCGTCGCGATAACAATTTATTTCAATTAAAATTAAACAAGCGTTTTATTTTTAACTTAAATTTTCACTAGCTCCAATCAACTCCAATCCATCTCTAAAATGTAATGCTCGACAATACGGACCCAATGCAATTTGTTTCTTGCGATTTCGACCTTATATGCACAAGTTAGAGCATTTATAAGTTATACGAATTTTAAATATATAATTTACAATTTTTTTCTTTTTGTTTATCTAAATAAATCCAAGCCGTTCATCCTTGGATTTGTAGATCTGGGCTGCACCTCTCATTCCCCTTCTCCTCCGTTCTAAAGCTCTAGGTAACATCGCATACGAGAAACCCATTACATGTCCAAAGCTTCGATCACCCCCCTCCCCCAATGACGAGTTTGAACATGATCAAACACCATCAAATCGAGCGCCTATGCGAGCACTACCCTCCACCACAATCTAGATAAACTCGGTCATCCCTAGCACTAGTAAAATGCATACGAATGACCGGCGTTTGAGCCATGATTTCTCCCTCCTCGTCACGCTATTTACGATCTCCACTGTTGAATCTCTAGAGCTCATCGAGTTCTACATTTTCTTAGTTGAGAGCTTCATCTATAGGCTTGTGGATTTCGAGAAAAATGAGGGGGAAAATATTGTTTTTCAGCCATTGAAATCATGCTGTAGTGCTCTAGGGTTTACTGTGCAGTTTATATAGACGTGCGACATTGTTTTATTATAATTTTATTTTGACTTTTCTCATCTTTACGGACAAACTCCAAACGAAGCGTGCCACTAGATGTTTATAATTTTATACCCTTATTCCGAATGCAACGGAAAAGGTTTTGAGTCCTAATTCGATCGTATGGAGAAGATAACTTTTTTGGACCTAATTATTATATTGAATTTTCAATATAAATTTTCGACATAAATTTCAGCATATTGATATCTCATACCACCAAACAATAACTCAAAACGTTGCAAAATTTGATATCCAATAATAATACAGTATTATGGATCCAATGGAACTGGTTTCGTCAAATTCTGAGACTGTGCCCCGAAAGGCTATTTATATACGTTAATCCAAACGATATATTTTTAAAACTTAACAAATCACTTTTAAGTTCAATTTAAAAGGTTTTATCATCTTTATTATTATAAATATAAACTTTATAAGCCTTTAATTATTTTTGTCAAGCTTAAAACTCAAGATTCAATATTTTAACCAATTTTGAATTATTAAATTCAATAATTAAATTATCCAATAAATAGTTATATTTGAAATTCAAGTTAAAAATTAACTTTTAAATATTTAAAATCAATTAAATATTCCAATTTCAAATAACCAAAATTCTTGGTCGTTATAAGAGATTTGGAAAAGCTAATTAAAGGTGGGTGAGAATACTATATATTTTAATAATATTAGATTATATCGTTGCAAATCTATTCCTCTATGCCTGAGTCTAATAATTTAATTTTAAATGAATTCATATAGATGAAATTTTGAAGACCTTAAACTTGCCTATAAGTTTGTATTAATAATTACTGAAGCGTAATAATTATATTTTGTGATTGCAAAATCGTTATAGGTATCAATTTTACGTCGGATTAGTTGACTGAAAACATAATGAATTGGGATTTCATTTTATTTGATATTGGTGATTGATACTAAAAATAAAGTTAATTGGAATTTCAGGATTTTAGTGATATATTTAATTCATTGGAATGTACATCTTTGTAAGTGGATTTCCGTGTACCATCAAGTTAAAATTTAGCAAAGTGTGATGTTTTGAAATGACAAAGAATAAATATATGTCTACAAAAGAAAGAGATATACAAAATAAAGATAGTTACTGTATTTTGTACTGTTTATTTCAATAAATAAAGAGAGAACTCTTTGTAATTGCAAACATCGCACAAACCACCTCTTCGTGACAAAATTTGGACATTTACAATGTAATAGTTAATTGTTAAAGTTTAGATTTTAATTTATTAAAATGTAGTAAATATTAAAGGTGTAATATTTAAATAAGAATGAAACTAAAAATTTAATAAAGTAAAAACCAATGAAAAAGAAAGTCTAAATAATAGGGAAGAAAAAGAAGTACGAAATAAAATGAATTAGTCTGATAATTGAATGAAATGAATTAAATTTGATAATTTAATGAAATAGATTAAGTCTGATAATTGCATGAATGAATTAAGTCTAATAATTAAATGAAATGGAATAGAAATCAAAGTTGAACTAATGAATTGTAGTAGCAACAATATTGATGACAGAAAATGAGAAGAGGCAAATGAATTTGATAAGTGAATAGCTAAACATGTAGTAAATGAAGACCTAGGGTCAAACATAAAAGATGTAGAGGCAATAAAGAAAATGTAAGAAGAACAAAAATACATGAATATAAAATGTGTATGTGTGTGTATAGCCTTTGATATGCGCTTGTGACGGGTGTAAATAATTATAAATTGTATGTTATTTTTATAGAGAATGGATGACTTAAGGTCTTTAGATTGGGTTGGGATGCTAGAAACATATCTAACCAATAGGACTGTAACGACAGGAAAATTCATCACTTCACAAAAGTTTCAAAATATTCAAATATAAGATTTTCAACATAAATAATGATGTTTTGAACAATAAATAATATAGGAAATCTCATTTTGAATAAATATTTACAAAAATATGCACCGTGGAATAAATATCAATAAAATGACCGAAAATCGTTTTAGCGATAAACAACTCTTAAGCCATCTAACATCGCACACGAAGATTGATATATACACTCATTTATCTATGTAAGTAAGAATATGTGACAAAATAATTTATTTTATTATCGAAAATAAAATGTGTTTATGACATCATTAATAACATCATCATTTACAAATTACGATTTTTAAATTTAAAATAAGTTAAATGATTTAATAATTATTTTAAAATTAAAATGAGCCCTTTTAATTACTATATTGTAATAGTAATATTATTATTAAACTTGGCTTACAAATATAGGTATATTAACTAAGAAGTGAAAATATGACCGGAAATCAAAATCAAAACTCGTAGCAATCCTATCCGTAGATGTTATGCAACGTCATAGATTTAATGTGACATACAAATGCACATATATGTGTACACATACATGAACATATCCACATGCACATGAACACACACACACATATATATACACATATACATACATACATACATAGATATATATATATATATATATGTATGTATGTATGTATATGTTATTAAAAAATATCAAAGATATTTTCAAAAAAAAATCCTTAACAGTTAAGCTTTCTCCAAGTCCACACTTACCATCAAAGAACAATCACATGGAGGGGGGAGTACATCCTCGTGTAAGTGACGTAAGGAGGGAGGTCGGTGGTGATGAAGGAGGCAATGTAGTGCACAAAATATTTAAGATATTTTTTCCCTCTTCTTTCCCTATAAATAGCACACCGTCTCCATTTTATTTCCTTACTTCTCCTTCTTCATTTTCCTAAGCTTTCCCCTTTATTTTCCTGTCTTCCGTACTTAAAAAAACAATGGAAAAAATATTTGCAAAAGAAAATTAAATTATATAGTGTGTGTGTGTGTGTGTGTGTGTATCAAACCACTTCAAAACTATCACAAAACTCCTCCTTTCCTCTCTCATTACCCACGACCACCACCTTATTTCCCCATAGCCGAGCCTTTTGCCTCCCTTAATCTAGGCAGTGAGTCATCCAAGCCTTTAATGTCAAGGTCGAGCCTTCTGAAGGCAAAAATCCAAGTGTTCGTGGGCTTTAAATTCAAGTTAGCAAAGCTATGGCCATTTCTAAGTTAATTGTTTAATCCGAGGCGAGAAACTCAATTTATGTATGTATATATATAATATGATGATGTGTTATGATTTTTATGGTTGTTTACTATGTTTTGATCTTCAAGTTTAGATGTTTATTATATGTTTATTTTGATATTGAAAAAAGTCACGTTTAATATGATTTTGATACTGAAAAAAGTCACGTTTAATATACGTCGAATATTACAAAGGAAATTAATTTCCTTTAATAAATGAAATGGCGTATATGAAATTATTAAACCACTTTAATATGGTTTAAAATGGTTTATAAATGTTTTATACACACTAAAATCCAATTTGATGAATTTTTGACAAGTTGTGAAAATTGAGTCAAAAATAGGCGCGTCGCATAATGACCGTTCGCAATTTCGCACCGTAGAAAGTTAGATCCATTTATATGATGGATTCGGAGTCGAAATTCTTTGGAATGAGAATTTTTTGAACTCTTATAACCATAGTTTTCAAAAAAAAGAAAAGGATAGAGATTTCATTTAGTGGATTTCGAAATATGAGCAAATCAAGTTTTTAAAATAGTCGCGGTTTGGCAGTTTTGAAACTAGAGCAACATATTCTTTACAAATGATATTTTAAATTCTTAAAAAATATGGGATAAATTCTATAAATCTTTTAAAATGTTTTAAAATAAATTTCAGCAATAAAAATGGATTTCTAAATGATCGAAAAGTTATTTTGATCAAATAGGCTTTAAAAGCACTATTCGCGCCATTATTCGCAACACTTTTATTAGCTTTTGCAATATAGCTTCAAACTTAAGTATTCTTTTCCAAATCTTTTATTAATATTTTCAAATAAATAATTATGTTTTTAAAGTTGATTTGAAGGTTTTACAATTTATTTTAAAAGGTTTAAATAAATGATTTAAAGAAAAAGCTGTCATAATCAGGTAATTTAGTCTTGGCTCTAAAAGTCGATAAGTAGACTGGATTTTTCTATTCGTGAAATCTAGATGTGAGGTGCTTAAACTAAAGAGATTTCAGAAGCAACAAGTGCCCTGACTCACTTGGCCTTTTTCCTAGACGAGTTATAGATAAGGTCGAATTATCAGAAACGAGACAAGTATAAAAGATTTAAATTTACATATTTAATTTAATACATCTTGGATTGTATAGAGATAATCTACTTGTACTTGGTATTTAATTCCGAGGACGGAACCTATACTATCCGTGTGAAATTAAAAGATGATTTCAGCATTATTCGATGGATAATAAAAGTTGAATACGGAAATTGATGTTGAGTAGAATTAGCATAATTTCTATCAACCCTTTTTACCCAATAATATCCCCAATATGACTTATGAAAATGATTTGGTATTTCCTAATTTAAAGAGAGGGTTAATGATTTCATGTATACTGGAAATAAATGTTATAAAGATACATATCTCTAGAAGATATTTTTGATAAAAAAGAAGTAACTAATCAATTGATAAACACCTATTTACCTATCTTTTTATCGAGGATTAGTTTGAAGGAACCGGGGTCGGATTTGAGTGATTCTTATCTGAAAACCATTTTGAACCAATTTAGGTATTCGAAGTAAAGACATGGAATGATAGTAAATAGAATGATGGGCTACTTGTCATTGACCCTCAAGGGAAATTTCCCGTATCTTATATATGTGGCGGTAGTATCTTCATTTGATCTTCAATGTAAGGGCTTCTCGCTACTAATCACAGGGATGATTCTCGATAGGATGTGGTAGGAGTGTTCCTTTAGTTTGTCATGATTCTGGACAACTTGTATGGATGAATGTCTGACATTTCTTTTCTAATCGGATTGATTGATCCTTATAAATGTGTTATCTTTTCGGTGGAGGAAAATGCAACTTCTCTTAGCTTAGCACCCTTTCAGTAGACATAAGAGCTTAAGAGTTATATGTTTGTAGAACCAGTTGTGTGATTATGGAATGAGAGTTTGGCATTCAAAGTGGAATGTGTGCTATGTGAAAGGTAATCGTTACCTCAGGCCTCATCGACCGGTAATGGCTAAACCAAGGTTTCTTAAGGAGTATGTGGTTCGCAACCATTAGGGTTTGGTCATTACCTTTATAGATTATTCTCTATATGTCAAGTATGTGGTGTATGCTATGCAATCCCGGATAGGTTGGTTACAACTGGAGTGATGTCATATTCGGTACTATATGCCACCAAATGGGTTTGTGGGTAGGCCGATTCTGATTTGCAGAGGTTTCAAAAATGTCAATTCTCGGTACATTCCTCTAGAGATATATTGTACGAAGGGTAGTCCCTTATCTTGCCATTGTATAGAAATCTATTCTCCAATAAGTGCATTCGGATTTGACTATAGAATCAAATTTATAACTGTTATGCTGGAATTTAATCAATGTAACAATTCAGCTAAGATTCATAAGTTTATTTGAAAAGTATTTTCAAAAGAATGTCATTAAATATAATATTCCTGAATTTTATGTAGCAAATATTTTGGTTATCATAAAGTAAAAACTCATTCTGTGCTTATGTGCGATTTGGTCTTATGAGATACCATTTGCTTTTAAATATCCGTATTTTGAGTTTCTCACAATAGTCTCATGACTAACCCGAAATTCATTTACTTTCCTCTTAAACCCTGGGTATTTTATTTTTCGGGCAGCTAAGTAGTTAGATTGTTCGAAGTATCTTGGGATGGAGCATGGAGAATTTTGGGTCTTTTATTGGAGTGATCTATCACTTTCCATTGTGTTTATATTTTGTATTATGTATTACCAACTCTTGTAAGGATAGGTAGTTATACTATGCTGGCTGGATTAATACTTACTAGAACTCTAATGGAGTAATTTGGAGTAACTACGTGTACTACTCATATGTATAATTATGTGACGAATACGATGTGAGATTCTATTGTTGTCTTGTCTTCCATCTTTATTTTCTTTACCCCATGATAATCTTCCTCTCCGATATTGGATTTACGGCACGTGAATACCAAGAATGTATTAGCGTCGATCTTCGATGGTTGAGGGGGTGGGTCGTCATATTTGGCATCAAAGCTTATGGTTGTGCGAATACCTAAGCCTGAATGGGGTCAACTCATTAGAGAAAGGGTTAGTAATGCCCTAGAATGAGTTTAGTCTGAGAGAGCGCATGTTTGAAATTCTATCCAAATAAGTATAATCGAGGTTATACCCATTCCCTAAGATAATTTTGTCTATATTTCTAAAGATATTTCCTTACTATATGAAGATAGTAGGAGATGAGTAATAGAAGAGGATGAAGGGGAGGTAGCAACACTACGGCCACCAACGGTCGATCAAATGCTACAGTAATTGACGAAGTGGTAATCCCTATGCAACCTCAAATTAACTTTGCTATGCTATGCAAAGACTACACTAGTTCAGGTGGTCGACCATCAAAGGAATGAAGTCCATTATTGAAGTTTAGGTTTGGATCTACTCTGGTGAAAGAATTTTTGAGGGATTGAATATTGGGAATGAGCAAAAAGGTTCTTAGCTTCTTGGCAACTATAGGATGGTGCTCTAGCATGGTGGGAATCCGTCACTCAAAATGAGTCTGAAGATAATTTCATATGGGAGCAATTCAAAGAAGTTCTAGAAGAATAGTATATGCCAGCATCAAGAAAATTCCGCCTTTATCGGAGTTTTATGAATCGGAAGCAGGAGGAAATGTCGTTTGAGGAGTATACTAGCAAGTTTAACGAATAGTCATGCTTGGGACCTAGTTTGATAGACATGCCCCTCAAAAAGTATATCATTTGTTTCAACTGCCAACAAGAGGGCCACTTTTCCAACAAATGTAACAATCCTAAAGCTCAAGGAGAAACCTGCTACAATATTCACAAACCAGGGTACAGGAAGAGGGATTGCCCGTTGATAAGGAATGAAGAACAAGTCCTAGTTTTTTCCATTAAAGATAAACCCTTAACTTCCACCGATGCAAAAGGAAAAAGAGTTTTGGAAGGTGAAATTTGTGTTAATGATATTTTAGTTAGAGTGTTATTTGACACTGGGGATTCTCGTAGTTTTATTACTAAGAAATTGGTCGATAAGTCAAAACTTACTCTAGAAATAGTAGATACCTCTATTTGTGTGTCTAATCCCATAGGAGGTACCACCAATCTTTGTATGATTTGTAAGAAAATTCGAGTTACCTACCAAACCCACAAATTCTTATGTGATCTATTTGTCCTTGATTTTATTGGGTTTGAAATTTTACTTGGAATGAATTGATTATCTATGTATAAAGCTATTCTGGATTGCATTAAGCAGATGGTGGTGTTAAAAACGACAGTTGGAAGGGTGTTGGACAGAATAATGTGAAATGAACCTAGTCCAGTGAGGGAGAGCTTCATGTATGTGTTGGATTCATCTTAAATGAATTTGGAGTTAATACCAATTGTTAAGGACTTTTCGAATGTTTTTGAGGAAGTTAAAAGTTTACCTCCACATAGGGAAATTGAGTTTCGAATCGACTTGATTCCTGGTGCAAGATCTGTTTTTCATTCTTCTCGAATAATGGCCCCTAAGAAAGTAAATGAGTTAAAGAATTAAGATGATGAATTCTTAAAGAAAGGACTCATTATACTTAGTCGCTCAAGTTGGAGCTCAACAATAGTTTTCGTTGCAAAGTCGGGCGGCTCCCTAAGACTTGGTGTAAACTACCGAGACCTGAATAAGCAAACAATTAAGAACAAGTATCCTTTACCACATACTAATGACTTGCTTGATCGAATTCATAGTGCTCGAGTATATTTTCAAAAATGGACCTAGTTATAGGATTCCATCAGTTTAGGATAGCAGAAGAATGCATTCCTTTAACTGCATTCATAGGACCAAGTGATTTCTATGAGTGATTGGTTATGCCTTTTAGGCTAACCACTATGCCCGCTTATTTTGTGGACCTTATGAATAGAGTATTCAGAGAAGTGCTCCACAAGTTCATGTTAGTTTTTATCGATGATACTCTTATATATTCAAAGACTGAAGAGGAACACAAAAGGCATCTAGAGATTGTGCTAGAAATATTAAGGAGAATATGCTTAAAGCTAAGTTCTTGAAGTGCCATTTTTGGGAAGAGAAGGTAAGATTTCTTGGGCATGTTGCGTCGAATGAAGGAATCTCAGTTGATCCAGGGAAAATTACAATTGGAAGTAGCCCCAAACTCCAAAGAACATTCGCAGCTTCTTAGGTTTGGCAGCATATTACTGGAGATTTATTCAAGATTTATCCAAGATTTTCTATCACTTAACGAAGTTGACTATGAAGGATGTTAAATTTGAATGGACCCCTAAATGTAAAGAAGCGTTCCAAAAACTCAAAAAAAGGTTAATTACTGCTCCAGTCTTAACTGTTATTGATAAAAGCGATGGTATAACCATTTATTCTGATGCTTGCGGAGAAGGAGTAGGTGTAGTGCAAATGCAGCAAGGAAAGGTTATCGCATATGCTAGTAGGCAGTTAAAGACACATGAGCGAAATTATGCAAAATACGACTTAGAACTATTAGCCATTGTGTTCGCAATATAGGTTTGGAGACATTATTTACTTGGTAAAGATTTTATCATAGTTTAGTTTGATAAACTTTGTTTGACCTTGGTAAATAATATCCCTTCTTTAAATAGCTGAGAAGTTCGAACTCTTCACTGATCATAAATCTTTAAAATATCTTTTCACTTTGAAGGGTTTAAATATGAGACATCAGCGTTGGTTGGAATTTCTCATATCATATGATCTAGATATTCTATATACACCTGGGAAAGCCCAACGTAGTAGTGGATGCATTAAGCAGAAAGCATCCCGTTATAGCTTATTTAGTAGTAACCCCTACTTTTATAGAAAGGATTGCTAGAAAGCAAAAAGAAGACCAATTTCTAAAGGAGATTATTAAAAAAAAATATAAGAAAAGGACATAATTCAAGCTTTAAAGTCGATAACCATGGGATATTACAGTTAAAGGGAAGAATTTGTGTTCCCAATGTTGAAAAATTAAGACAAGAAGTGTTGACTGAATGCCATCAATCCAAGCTAAACATTCACCTAGGAGTTAATAAAATGTACAAAGACATAAAACGAACATTTCGGTGGAGAAGTATGAAAAGGGATATCTCCATTCATGTTAGCAGATGTGAGAATTGTCAACAAATCAAGAGCAATCAACAAAAGACTACTGGATTACTTTTACCTCTTGAAATTTCGACTTGGAAATGGGACCAAATATCGATGGATTCCATCAACGGCTTACCTCGATCAAGTAAGAGAAATGAAGGCATTTGGGTTATCGTAGATCAATTGATCAAAAGCACATACTTTATCCCAATAAAGCCAACGATAACATTTGCAAGTCTTATAGAAATATACATGTGGGAAATAGTTCGATTGCATGGTGTCCCAAGTAACATAATTAGTAATCGAGACCTAATCTTTACGAGTAAGTTAACATAAATAGTTCGCGATTTCGCATGATAGAAAGTTAAATCCAATTATACAATGGATTCAGAGTCGGAATTCTTTGTAATAAGAATTTGCCAAACTCTTATAATCATATTTTTCAAAAAAAGATCGAGATTTCGTTTAATAGATTTTGAAATATGAGCAAATCAAGTTTTTAAAATAGTCACGGTTTGGCAGTTCGAAAACCAAAGTGACAGATCCTTTATAAATGATATTTTTTATTTAAAAATATAGGATAAATTCTATAAATCTTTTAAAATGTTTTAAAAGAGATTTGAGTTATAAAATGGATTTCTAAATGATCGAAAAGTTTTTTGATCAAATAAGCCTTAAAAGCACTATTCGTAGCGCTTTTAATAACTTTTGTAATATGGCTTTAAACTTAAGTAGTCTTTCCCGAATCTTTTATAAATATTTTCAATTAAATAATTAAGTATGTTAAAGATGATTTGAAGGTTTTACAATTTATTTTAAAAGGTTTAAATAAATGATTTATATAAAAGCTGTTATAATCAAGTGATTTAATCTTGGCTCTAAAAGTCAATGAGTAGGCTGGATTTTTCTATTCATGAGATCCAGGTGTGAGGTGCTTAAACTAAGGAGACGTACATGAGCAAATCGTGCCCTGGCACACCTGGCCTCTTTCCTGGGCAAGAGATTGATAATGTTGAAATGTCGAAAATGAGACAAGTATAAAAGATTCAAATTTACAAATTTAATACAACTTAGATTGTATAGAGATAATCTTGTTATACTTGGTATTAAATTCCGAGGAGGGAACCCGTACAATCCTTGTGAACTTAAAATGTGATTTCACTGTTATTTGACGGATAGTAAAAGTTGAATAAGAAAACTGATGTAGAGTAGATTTAGTATAATTTCGATCAACCCTTTTTACTCAACAATAGCCCCAATATGACTTATGAAATTGATTTGGTATTTCCATAAAGAGAGGTTTAATGATTCAATATATATCAGAAAGAAATGTTTTAAAGATATAAAGATATACACCTTAAGAGTATTTTTGATAAAAAGGAAGTAATTAATCAAATGATAAGCATTTATTTACTTGACATCTTTTTAATCGATGATTGATTCGAAGGAACCGGGGTCGGATTTAAGTAATTCTTATCCGAAAACCACTTCAAACCAATTTACGTATTTGAAGTAAAGACATGGAATGATAGTAATTAGAATGAAGGGCTACTCGTCACTGACCCTTGGGGGAAATTTCCCATATCATATATATGTGACAGTGGTATCTTTATTTGATCTTCAATGCAAGAGTTTCTTGCTACTAATCCTAGGGATGATTTCCGATAGGAAATGGTAGGTGATTCCTTCCGTTTATCCTGTTTATGGATAACTTGTATGGACGAATGTATGACATTGCATTTCTAATCACATTGGTTGATCTCTATAAACATATCATCTGTTTGTTGGTGGAAAAGGCAACTTCTTTTAGCTTAACACCCTTTCCTGAGAAATACGAGCTTGGGATTTACACATTTGTAGAAATCAGTTGTGTGATCATGGAATGGCTCTGTGGCATTCAAAGTGGAATATGTGCTATGTTAAAGGTAATTGTTACTTCAGGCCTCATTGACCGGTAATGGCTAAAACAGGGTTGCTTAAGGGCTATGCGGTTCACAACCATTAGGGTATGGTCGTCACCTTACTAGATTTCTCTCTATTTGTCGAGTATGTGGTGTAGCTATGGGATCTCGGATAGGTCGCCGACGACCGAGGTGATTTCATATTCGGTCTTATCCGCTACCAGATGGTTTTGCGGGTAGTCCGATTCTGATTCGCAGAGGTTTCAAAAATGTCGATCCCCAGTACATTCCTCTAGAGATGTACTATACGGGGGGTAGTCCCTTACCTTGCCATTGTATAAAAATCCATTCTCCAATAAGTGCATTCGTATTTGATTGTAGAACCTACTTTATAGCTGATATGCTGGAATTAATCAATGTAATAATTTCGGCTATGATTCATAAGTTTATTTGAAAAGTATTTTCAAAAGAATGTCATTGAAAATAATATTCCTAGATTTTATGTAGCAAATGTTTTGCTAATCGTAAGGTAAAAATCCATTCCATGTTTATGTGCAGCGTGGTCTTATGAGATACCATTTGTTTTTAAATATTCATATTTTAAGTTTCTCACACCAGTCTCA
This sequence comes from Allium cepa, assembly GCA_030765085.1. Classification (NCBI taxonomy): domain Eukaryota; kingdom Viridiplantae; phylum Streptophyta; class Magnoliopsida; order Asparagales; family Amaryllidaceae; genus Allium; species Allium cepa. Next base: position 110,784,777 of record CM060928.1, on the reverse strand, counting down.
TGACTGACCCGGAGTTTATTTTCTTTCCCCTTAAACTCTGGATGCCATATTTATCGTGTAGCCAAGTAGTTAGAGTGTTTAGAGAATTTTAGGATGAAGGATGGAGCACGGAGCATTTTGGGTCTTTTTTTGAAGTTATCTATCACTTTCCGCTGTGTTTGTATTTAGTATTATGTATTACTGGCTCTTGTAAGGATATGTAATTATAACTTTCCTGGTTGGATTAGTCCTTACTACTAGAACTCTGATGGAGAAATTTGGAGTAATTGCATGTCCTATTTAATGTATAATTATGTGTTGAATACGTTATGAGATTCTATTATTATCTTGTCTTCTATCTTTATTTTCTTTACACCATGATAATCTGCCTCTCGGGTACGTGGAATTACAGCACGTGAATGCCGAGGATGTATTAGTGTCGATCTCTGAGATTTGAGAAGGTGGATCGTCACAAGGACCCTATAGAGTATACGCTTGCATATGGATGAAGGGATAACCTTAAGTCTGTAGGTGCTTAGAAAGGAACCTCCGTAATTGCAGGCAATGGACGGACCTTCTACGAATGGCGAGACTGTACCGACAGTAATAGTCTACTTCAAATTTTAGGGTATTGCCTTGATTGCTCTAAGCAATCTAAATGGACGATGGGTGGGATCAGATTTATGAAATATGACATGCAAAGGCTGGGGTGCATAGGTACCAAAACAAGTGGTAGGAGTTGTATATTTAGCGAGCTCGACATCGGTCCCTTGCGATCAATGGGAAGGATATGGTTACATATAACTGATCTCTTCTACCTACTAGGATTGATTCAGTTGGGTTATGCACTGCTATTGTTGTTTATTAGTCTATTTGATAGGGTAAGGCTAGTTAACCCATGCATAAATTCCTTCAAAACATGGATGGGGCGAAGGTACATGGGGCTAGAAATCCATGATATATGAAGCAAGAAAGGGTGAAAATCCCCTAAGAATATAGAACCTTATGGACTGGAGGTCACCGATGCACACAATAGAATTTTCTCAAGTGATACAACGATCATGAAGTAGCGAGATGATGAATCCTTATGAGGTGTTGAGCGATACATACTACCGATGATAGTATCCAGGTTCATTAGTGGATGATGGGATATATGCATGCATACAAACATACATGGTGTAGACAAGAACGTTCGTACGTAGCAATGTAGTCATGGCGACTAATGACAAATCTAACATAATAAGAAATAGTGAACAATTGGCATAAACTAGTGTTATGTATAAGATGTATAATTTACCAATTACCAGAACGTTTTTCTATCCTTCTCCTCATTACAACCCACATGATTTTAGAAGGGCAAGTACTGGTATTGCTCGGAGTTGTAGTCAAGTTAAGGCACTTGACATTTGCGGTGTCGATTCTTGGTCAGTAATTATTACCGCTTATTATATTTTCTTATTCCTCTGTGAGTTATTACCATTAGTGCTCTGATATAATTTCTCTTTTACAGGTTACCATACCAACAATTCGTATTTTAGTGGACTTGGATTTTTTGAGTTAGCGAAAATCTGGGTCCATTAGAGTATGGGTTATTACAACATGGAATTTAGAACACCTCCGCCCATACTTTGTTTGATCTTTCTTTTCCTATAGCAAAAGGTAATTTACAAAGTAGTGACTGAAAAACGATAATAAAATAATTAACTGGATGTAGGGATGTTAGACAGCCCGAATCAGTATATAAATTCATTTGTCAATTTTTTGCTTATATACCAAACAAGAGTTGTAATAACATAAGTCGGCTTTTTAGCCAAAAAATTTGTTGGACGTAGGTATATTAGACTGCTAAAAACAGTACAAAAAGTCATACACATGAATAAGTGGTTATGAACATGCAACCTAACTTCACAGTCAAAACAAAATAATAATCTATGCCCTAATTTTTGCAGATCATACCAAGGGCATGACATACGAAAATCAGAGAGCTAACATAAAGCTCAAAAGTTACACATTCGTAATTAAGAGTCGATATGAGTGAAGAAATGGAGGTTCACACAGTATGAACTAAGGGAATGCTCAAAAATCTACACAAAGCTCAAAGAGGTAAATATATAATTTTTTTCTCATTTTTTCATTACAAGTCATCATAAATTGGTAATGTGCATAAGAAAAATGCACAATGAAAGCTAAACACCCATGAGGTTACTAAAATACAACCTAGTCAGACTCTTATTCTTTGTAGTTAGGAGCTTTCATTTTCTACTAGGAGATAGAGTAGTGTGAGATGGAGGTATCTCAGTCATAACAACTGAAGAACGATAAGGTTTATTAATTATAAGGAGCCTCAGGTCATAGTTATCGCTTGCCCAAGAATCCCTAGGTTTTTCCTCCTCGAAACGTAATCGTTCATTATAAATAAGGTTAAGTCTAATTTTGTCAAGAAATGACTAAACACATCAATCACTTATTGTTCAACTATATTTTCCATAACATGCCTAACCTTCTAATGTTTGAACTTTTCTGCCAAATCGGACTTGGCGGAGTCAGGAACTCTAGGCATTAAAATAGTGCAAATATGAAGAAGTCATGGTTAAGGACTACATAGTTAGAGCCAATCTGGATATTTTATCTTTGACGTCATTGATACGTTCGATAGTTATATGCTGCACACATTCGAGATTGTCCAAAACTTTTAATTTTGTCTTCCTGGTTTTCTTTGAGAATGAACCAAAAAATTATAAGCAGACAAGCGCCCTTCCACCTTCTTCTCTTTCTTCAAACCTCCTGATCTCTTTTCATAGATAGCCTTTAACTCGTTAACTTTGTCTTGACAATAAGTTGTCACTTCTCTTTTCCATTATAAGGCCATGTCACTGTCAAGACTAGGAGGAGGAGCTAGAACTGCCCTAGAGGAAGATGGCTTAGAAGGGGAAATGTTAGGATGGATTATCTTCTTTGGCCAGTTAAAGAGAAACTTGCTAAAATAACTCATTGATAGTTTTTTCGAACTTCTTAATCTCACACTCATAATTAATTCTATATGGCCCCTTAGCATCTTTTAACTACTTCTCGAACCCGCCTTTTTCTCCTTTAAAATTTTAACCCAGCCTCAAAACTTTCTATCTTTTTATTTGCAACCTTTAGATTTGTGCGCTGCTTATTACTAACCGTACTGCTTAAGTAAAACCATCTTTGCCTCAACTCCTTTTTCGAGTAGTTGGAGAGAGGAACATCATGCGCAATCTCCAAATCATCACCAACGTCCCCACACACCTTAGAGACTATACATAGAGTTAGGTCATATGTCGATGCAAAGCCAAGCTATGCATCACGTAAAACATAAAGTAATTAAATAAAAAAAGGGAGTGCATGAACAAACTAAAAACAGTTTTATTAAATTAAAGAAAGTTATACAATACATATAATACACACTATCACAACTACATATGGCTAAGCCTATTCTTAAACCATAATAAATGAGTGCCCTTAAGGGAGCAGTTTGTCCCTTAAGGAAGGACACCATTTCTACAATAAAAAATCATAAAGCGAGTCCATCTCATGAATAACTTGCGTAATTCTTAACAAGAGTCATTGAGATTCCCTCTTTAGCTCCGCAATAATCTTTTCCAATTCAGTTTCCTTCCTATGAATGAAAGCAGTTTTCCTTGATAATCTCTCTACAGCTTGTTTATCCAAACTTTCAGCACACCCCTTTAAACATCGAACTAGATTATCTTCTTTGAATAGCTCCAATAAAAGAGGTCTATCAACGCTAACAATTCCTACCTAAAAGAAAAAAGAGTGTTGATTTAAATGCATTGCTGCATCCAATAAGAACATTAAAAACTAAAAAAATTATAGTAAATCGCAACGACAAAACTAAGATTTAATGTTAAGATGCCTAAATCCATTTACTAGTACAAAGTGTTCGAAAAATCATCATGACAACGACAAAAAAGTATGTCAATATCCAAAAATAATTTTTACAAACTTCATGAAACCTAGGAAAATAATAAAGCCAAGGTTCAAATAGTTACTTCCGTATAATGGGTCGCCTCAGTGGTCTGATCGATGTTATGCGCAACATTAGACACTAAAAAACACACTAATAACAGCAAAGTCTAATAGCATTGGAACTTGGCATGTAGTATTTGGTTGCTTATATACGGTTTGTAATGTAAATGATACACTCTATAATTTACTCCTCTCTAGTAAGAAAGGCAAAAAGTTTGGCCCCCCTCCCATTTTCTGTACCCCAAATTTTTCATCGAAAAACTCTTCCACCCTAAATATCTAATTGAGGTCTGGACTTGAAGATTTCTACTGAAAAACCATAGATTGCTCAGCTTTCTACAAATTTTCTTAAGCCCTTGATTGCCGAGGTTAGGAAGAAATTCATCTAAAAAACCCTAAAATTATATTAATTTTTTTTGAAATCTCTTCCTCAAAGTCATCGATTATCCCATTTCTTTGTCCATTTGAACTCCCGTTAGTCCAAGTCACCACATCCCAATTCTATTCACCTCTAGATAACCCTTCTAATTGCAAGTAAAATCCTTCCTCCCTCTATTTCAAACTATCTCCACTACATTATTAAACTGTATAAAAATGGTTTTATTATGTTAGCTCTTTGACATGATTATCCAAATTATAAAGAAAATAGTTGAATTCAAAATATTCATTTTTATATTTTGAGTGATGTGATATTTTATTTTATATGGAAAATTAATACAGTATATTATGCTTGTAATGGTATAAAAATGTGATTTTTTTTACTGTCATTCCTGCAAATCCAAAAAAGAATAGAGTGACTATAGTTGAATAAGGCTTATGTTGAAGTGTTTTGGATAAAGGGAAGTATTAAAGTTTTTTTTTTTAATGAATTGATAAGAGAATGAATAATACATCTTCACCCCCTTAGTAAAAATACAACTGATAAAATTTGCACTTTCAGAAAATAATTAAAAGATAAATATTTTAAGTGATAAAGGAGATCTTATATTTACAAGTTTAGAAAGTTTTAGAAAGCTTTAAATATTGAAGATTTATTTTCTTTAAGTTGTAAACGAACAAAAAAAATTCAAACTATTTTAAACTTCTAATTTATAAAATAGCAAAAAAAAACTTGTTTATCATTTCAAATTTTAATTTAGAAAAAATTCGGAAACTTAATATTTGACGCGTGCACACTTTGAAACACTCACTATTTTGGTTAAACTATATGAAGGAAGTGGTAAAGATATTTTGGTCAGTAAATAATATAAAAATACATAACCAACTTACCAGTTTTCTCTTATGGAAAATTTGATGTTTCATATTTTCTCCTTAACCGACCATTCACTTGTCCAATTTGTTGCTTCCTTTAACAATTATCCAAATAATCAGTTCGACCTTCTTCTACTATTGAAATTGGTTAGTGTTTTGGGTGATTTGAAACAATATGATTGCTTATGAAATAAATAATTCTTTCGAAATCAATTGCAAGACATTTTGTTCTGGTAAAAGTAGTCTTTTTTATTTTGATCTTGCTTCGGTACGACACTTATTGTATTTTTCACAAAGTAAGGGTCATGCTATTCAAATATTATTGCACAAGAAATTATTAGTATTTGCAATAAAAAACAGAAAAAGTAGAAAGATAAGAAGAGCTTCTGAAATTTGATGATGTTCACTCATAACACTTCTGCCACATGTATAATGTTGGACATTTGTCGATGATTCGAGAAAGATGATGATTGCTACTGTACTTCTTGCTTTAAGGATCTACTGCGTAGATTCTTTTAGACAATAATTCAACCTAACAGGTACAAACGGGTTATCGAACTATCGATTTTAGGATTCAATGAAGCCTTGAAACAGCGTAATCGAATTGAAAACTTGTATGATTTTGATCCGGCCAAGAACATTTAAATTTGATCTGTGATGATGCAATTTAGTAGAGAATAGAATGAAGAAGATGAAGAGAATTGATCTGCAACATTTCTGCGTTTGTAACGCCTTACAGGCGTCGCGAACTATGGTAATAATGCAGTGTTCTGCAATACTTTCTGGGCGTCGCAGATCTGGAGGATTACAAGAAAAGAGATTGTTTTGTTGTGATGGTTCCTGGACGTCACTATTTATAGTAGTGAGGAAGTGTCTATTCCTCAAGCGTCACATCCTTTCCAACAGTCCGAAACCATTACAAACGGTCGCGTCTATTCGTAACGGTTTAAAACTGTTACTAAATGATCGCATCCCTTCATTCAAATGTTCCGCCAAAAATAGCCGTTCAAATTCTGGATCCGGCATGTTAACAAAAATTAATTCATCATTTTAGACCCGAACCCGGTCCGGTCTGGTCGGACGGACGGATAGTGGCGGCGGCGTGTGCATGTGGTAGTGATGCATAATTTCCCTCCTCACATCAAAGCAAAGCTTTGGGTGCCCAAAGGGCTCAACCTTTCTTAGAGAATCTTATATTTAACTAAGTATAATCTCTTATTTTCCAAGATGTGGGACTATACCTCTCTTCTTTCATCTTCTTTCCACTTCTTCCCTCTTCAAAAACAAACCAAAACCCAAAAGAAAATTTTCAACAATTTCCCCTTATTTTCAAAATAAGTAAAATAAATAAAATATACGGCTGCATCACTAGAGTGACTACCTACATACCCAAGTGGGATCAAGCCAATGTAGTTCAAAGATCAAGTTTTGTATCATCGTAAAAACCAATACATAAATGATAGGTATTTTTGGATTTGAACCTTCACTCAGTGTAAATCATTCAAAGTTCTATCGAGGTCTATGGTGGACATATCTTGAACCAAGTACACCTAGTCATAGTACCAGAACAGTCACACATACTGATTTCCGTATATAGAGTGTTCTGTATGCTCAGCACATTAATGGCCATGTGCTTAAATCCTGAGTTCATGAGTCTACTTTAGAAAATGGTCTTACTTTCTTAGGAAACAGCCTGATTTCCATATTCATATAGGTAAGTCTCTTAAGGTGTTTCTGCGATACAACTTTTTAAGGAAACTAGACTTATTAAGGATATATTATCCATCCGTTGTTCTTGCAGAATTCAACACCAAATATTATGAAATTATTGATTTAGTGTTCCAAAATCATTCTCTTAACTTATTGGTACCCATTGAACTTTGTCTATCCTCTTCAAAACATAAGTTGGGTTTCTGTTAAGGATGATCAACCTTCATTCACAGACCTTAGTCTCATTTCCTTTGATTTTATAGAAACTGTTGCCTTTTAAAGACTCTTTGTGAGTGGGTCAGCCAAATTTTTCTTTGTTTTTATGTAACCAACAGTTTTACTCCACTTTTGAGTGACTTATCATTTGATGTCTTAGACTCATATGTCTAGACTTTCCATTATATGTCTTATTAGAGACATTGTACATTGTAGCTTGATTATCATAGTTAATCAAGACTGCTGGATATGGATTCTTCCATATTAGGATTTCTATTAATAAATTCCTAAGCAATTCCGCTTCCTTACAAGCATCTGCTAATCCAATCAACTCTGACAACATTGTTGAGTTGGATATACAGGTCTGTTTCCAAGACACCACAGCACCTCCTGACGTAAAGATCCATCCAGTTGTAGACTTGGATTTGGATTCTACATTGTTCTAGGTTGCATCACTATATCCTTATATTACAATAGGATATCTTTTATAAGATAAACCATAGGTAATGGTTCCTTTCAAATAAGCTAAACTCTGGAAATAGCTTTCCAATGTTTGAAACCTGGATTACTCGTAAATCGACATAACATGCTTATAGCATGTGCTATGTCTGGTCTAATGCAATGCATAGCATACATAAGACTTACAATAATACTGGAATACTCAAGTTGAGAAATGGTACGTCCACTATTCTTTTCTAATTTAATACTAGGATCTAAAGGAGTAGGTGCTGGTTTGTCATTATAATAACCATATTTTCGAAGAAACTTCTCAATGTAATGAGATTGTGTTAGCAACAACTCCCCCTCCTTCCTAATAATTTTAATTCCCAGAATTACGTCAGCTTCTCCTAGATCTTTCATATCAAGTTTAGAAGGTAGAACTGTTGGATAATAGGTTTTGATTACTGACAAGACACAACAATCCACGAATCTACGACTACGATAACATCCAGACTCATCGGCTCAATATATAGTTTGTATAGTTATTTTAACAAGAGTCATCAAATATGTATATAGAGTCTAGTTTAGTGCTTTGTTAAAATCTTTCCTCAAGAATCATCATTCACATTCAAATAAACTCGCATGCATATTTTAATCAAAATCAAGTTTTCAAAAAATGCATGGAGCGGGGCTCAAACCCAGGTCACTAGTTTGAAAGGCAAGTACTCTAACCAAATGGGCTACTGCTGTTTTATACTTGAAAAAATATGATTTGTGCACATAACATCAGGTCGGTCGACCGGCCAGAATTTTCGGCTGACCGAACCTATTGTTAGTGCACTGATATGCTCTGTTTTCTGCACGATTTTAAACTCAGCTGACCGGCCAGAATTTTCAGTCGACCGACCTGAACTTAACGGTTAATTTTCTGAAGAGTTGCGATTGTTCATAAAGAGGAATGTCCCTCAATCCAAGAGATACGGACACAACTTTTGATTGAAACTCTTCATGAAAGATTATAACTATTCTACAACTATATAAACATGTTCAAATCACTTCTACAATAACCGATTCTTGTTTATAATTCTGCAATCTATTCTCTATTTATTTCTGCAAATAAAAGATTCATTCTCATTCAATATCTCTAGAATCTCTGAATTAATTTATATACTTCGATTCTACGAGATTATCTTCCTTCTAAATCTTCACATACACTACATATTCTTGAGGATTTGATTATAGAAAATTGTACTATCAAAAGACAATCCGTGTTATTCAGAACACACTCGTCAACAAATTATTTGTATTAAGTTGAAGTCCTCTTTGGATGTTGAGGCGGAAAAATTCCTGTTCGGCTGCTCAGGTGTGATATACCTATTCCTCCGGGTTAAGTGAGGGGTTTAGTCTAAATCCAGAGGATATTCTGGGACTGGACGTAGAACGGGAAGTTCGAACTAGTATAAAAATTTCTGGTGTGCTTACTTTAATTTTTACTTTACTGCTATTATCAGTTTCCGCATTTATATATTATATTACACGATCCTTAGTACTGCACGTACGCTTTCATTTGGTATCAGAGCCTGGTATTCTAGAGATCGTAACAACATCCTAGAATAAATGGCTACAAAGAGATCTAGTTAAGGCAATAAGAAGAGGAAGAGCAATAAAGAAAAATCAAAGGAGCAAACAAACAAATGCTTCATGGAAAAAGATAATGAGGTTAGTGATCTAACTTTTGATGATATGATAGAAATAAATTCAGAACTTCTAGACACTTTGAAAAGTCTCAAAAGAAAATATAAGGAAACTTTGGAAAATCTGAAGAAAGCAGAATTCGAAAGAGATGTGCTTAAAAACGAGAAGAAAATATTAGTAGAAGAACTTCAGAAAATTCAAGATTCACTCTTTGACAATTCTCAACTCGCTCTATTAAGTCAAGAAATAGAAGCTCGAAAAGAAAAGAATAATGCTCTAGCTTCTGAGAATCATTAGTTAAAAACAAAAATTAAAATTGTTGAGTTAGATAACACTAGTCTCAAAACTAAGCTTGATGACATTACTAAAAATATTTCCAATTTTAATAAAGGGAGAAAATTTATCTAGGATTATTGAACATTCTCAACCTGCTTCAAATAAGAAGGGATTAGGTCATGTTAAAAATTCAAAAGCTCACAATGATAAAAGTGGTTTAGGATATAATAAAACTGATCGTAGAAATAGCACTAGATATGCTTTCATGTATAGTAAAAATGATAGTTCTAGTACTAAATTTCGAGTAAAGACTAAATCCAATTTTTATAGAAATTCAAATACTACTGTGACCTATAATATTGATAATTTTTCTAGAAGTACAAAATCATTACCAGGAAATATGAATAAAAATTATCTTAGTATTTAGGTTCCTGTTAATTGGAAAAATAGAGAAAAATACATTGATGATTATTTTGATATGGTAGTTAATAATGAAAATTATATTTTCAACCACACCCAAATGGGTATGGTTTCCTAAAAATTAGGAAATTATAAGAATCTTGGGTATCGCATGCTTTAAATGTTAATTTTTCCGATGCCTTACATTATAAGTAGTAGTTATTTTGTTTTATATTGCTCTATGTTAACACTTATGTAAAATATATTTTATATCATCATATAAACTCTCCTTTTTGTCGATGACAAAGGGGGAGAAAGATATTGCTCTCTAACACTATTTGCAGGAATAAACCATGCAAGCACAGATTAAGGGGAAAAAAAGATTAATTATTTATAGAAATATATAGCATAGATTCGGGGGAGAAATCTATAGCACAATTACAGGAAGATATTTAGTGAGAGAGATAAGATCAACAAAGCTTGTCAAAGATTCGTTCGTAGAAAATGGAGTTGTCATCATCAAAAAGGAGGAGAATGTTGGATCATAGGTTTTGATTACTAACAAGACACAACAATCCACGAATCTACGACTACGATAACATCCAGACTCATCGGCTCAATATATAGTTTGTATAGTTATTTTAACAAGAGTCATCAAATATGTATATAGAGTCTAGTTTAGTGCTTTGTTAAAATCTTTCCTCAAGAATCATCATTCACATTCAAATAAACTCGCATGCATATTTTAATCAAAATCAAGTTTTCAAAAAAATGCATGGAGCGGGGCTTGAACCCAAGTCACTAGTTTGAAAGGCAAGTACTCTAACCAAATGAGCTACTGCTGTTTTATACTTGAAAAAATATGATCTGTGCACATAACATCAGGTCGGTCGACCGGCCAGAATTTTCGGCTGACCGAACCTATTGTTAGTGCACAGATATGCTCTGTTTTCTGCACGATTTTAAACTCAGCTGACCGGCCAGAATTTTCAGTCGACCGACCTGAACTTAACGGCTAGTTTTCTTAAGAGTTGCGATTGTTCATAAAGAGGAATGTCCCTTAATCCAAGAGATACGGACACAACTTTTGATTGAAACTCTTCATGAAAGATTATAACTATTCTACAACTATATAAACATGTTCAAATCACTTCTACAATAACCGATTCTTGTTTATAATTCTGCAATCTATTCTCTATTTATTTCTGCAAATAAAAGCATTCATTCTCATTCAATATCTCTAGAATCTCTGAATTAATTTATATACTTCGATTCTACGAGATTATCTTCCTTCTAAATCTTCACATACACTACATATTCTTGAGGATTTGATTATAGGAAATTGTACTATCAAAAGACAATTCGTGTTATTCAGGACACACTCGTCAACAAATTATTTGTATTAAGTTGAAGTCCTCTTCGGCTGTTGAGGCGGAAAAATTCTTGTTCGGCTGCTCAGGTGTGATACACCTATTCCTCCGGGTTAAGTGAGGGGTTTAGTCTAAATCCAGAGGATATTCTGGGAATGGACGTAGAACGGAAAGTTCAAACCAATATAAAAATTCCTGGTGTGCTTACTTTAATTTTTACTTTACTGTTATTATCAGTTTCTGCATTTATATATTATATTACACGATCCTTAGTACTGCATGTACACTTTCAGAAACTTCTTAGTTTCATTCACACAGGATATATTGGAACAAAATATTAGCATGTCATCAACGTATAAACATATTATAACATAATCGTTGTTGTCTAATTTGTTATAAATATATTTATCAGCATCATTAACAATAAATCCATATGACAATACTATTTTATCAAACTTCTCATACCATTGCATAGGAGCTTGCTTCAGGCCATAAAGAGACTTTACTAATTTGCAAACTTTCTTTTCTTGACCTGGGGTTTTGAAACCTTCAGGTTGTTCCATATATATCTCTTCTTCTAAATCTCCATTTAGAAGTGTATTTTTTACATTCATTTGATGTATGACCAATTTATGAATTGATGCAAGTGATATTAAACAGCGTATAGAAGATATGCAAGCAACTGGAGCATATGTATCAAAATAATTTGCTCCATGTCTTTGCTTATATCCCTTAGCAACTAATCTGGCTTTAAACTTATCAATAGGTCCATTTGTATTCAACTTTTTCTTAAATATCCATTTACATCCTAGAGGTTTAGCACCAGGAGGTAAATCAGTTAAAACCCAAGTTTTGTTTAATAATATGGAATTCATTTCATCATTAATAGCTTCTTTCAAGAATTTTGAATCTCTAGCCTCAGAATAAGTTTTGGGGTCATCATTGACGTTCATGACATATCTAGTCACATTAAGGACTTCGTCCTTACTGCCTTCTATAAGATATGTTCAGCACTACTATCTGGTACTATTACTTCATTGTTGTTTTGAGTTGGAGCATTGTCATCGTCATTGATATCATCAATCGTATTAGGTTCTGGACTAAATGATCTCAATGGAATCTCAACAGTTTGATTTTCAAAGAATTCTACATCTACAGATTCTATAACTTCTAATGTGTCAAGAATTAGGAATCTATAAGTTATACTATTAAGTGAATATCCTATGAAAACACATTTAAATGCCCTATTTCCTAACTTTGGTCGTTTAGGGTTGGGTTTACTAACATATGCTAAACAACCCCAAACTTTAAGTCTTTTGAGATTAGGTTTACTATTAAACCATAATTCATAAGGGGAAACATTATTCTTTTTAGGTGGTACTCTATTTAAGATATAACATGCAGATAACACAGCATTACCCCATAGGTTATAAGGTAAGTTTGAACTTATGAGCATGGCATTAACCATTTCTTCTAAAGTTATATTTTTTCTTTCAGCAACACCATTTTGTTGTGGTGTATATGGGGCAGTGCATTGGTGAAGTAAACCGTGTTGTTTACAAAATAAGGTGAATTCATTTGAGAAATATTCGCTACCTCGATCTGAATGTAATACTTTTATTTTAACTCCTAATTGTGTTTCTACCTTTGCTTTGTAAATTTTAAATTTATCAAAGGCCTCATCTTCATTTTCCATTAGATACACATATGCATATCTAGTATAATCATCATTTAATGTTATATAGTATTGGTTACCACCATAGGTGGTATGATTTTTTAAGTCATCCACGTCACTATATACTAAATCAAGCAAGCCAGTTTTCCTTTCTATAGATTTAAAGGATTTTTGATGTTTTTTTTCTTGAACACATATTTCACATTTATAGATAGTATCAAAATCACAACCGGAAATTAATCCTAGTTTATGCATATTTTTAAGGGAATTATAATTAACATGTCCTAGTCTACCATGCCATAAACTAACAGAATCAACAATATAAATGAAAATTTCTTTATTAGATTCAACTTAACCATTTTGAAATCCATAAAATTGCAAATAAGGAATTTTTTGTTACTTGCCTCGGATATGTGATATTTGCTTTCTAGTGCAGCCCAAAGTGCCTTTGCAGTTTCCAAAGTCCTATGTGCGTTTTAAACGGGAGTAAACAATGCATTCAGAATGTGCCCTCTACATAGAAAATCATCCTCTTTACACTTTGCACGTTTTTCTTCCAGTTCATCTGTATCTTTATCAGTTTTCTCTGGTATTTCCTCCAAGTTATCTTCAAGGATATAGAAAATTTTAACGGTGATTGAAAAGAATTTCATCATATCTTGCCAACGAGTGAAGTTTTCACCATCAGACCGCTCCAATCGCGTTAAATGCCGATTCATAACTTGAAGAGCATTGAGATTAATTAACTCGAACCATCCATGGTTGAATATATTGTCTAAAAATTGTTGAATATTTGTCGACGATTCAAGAATGATGAAGATGATAACTGTTGTACTTCTGACTTCAAGGATCTACTGCGTAGATTCTCTTAGATAATAGTTCAACCCAACATGTACAAACGGGTTATCCAACTATCGACTTTAGGATTCAATGAAGCCTTGAAACAGCGTAATCGGATTGAAACACTTAAACTTGATCTGTGATGATGCAATTTAGTAGAGAATAGAATGAAGAAGAAGGGAATTGATCTGCAACGTTTCAGCATTTGCTACACCTTATAGACGTCGCAAACTATAGTGATAATGCAGTGTTCTGCAACACTTTCTAGGCGTCGTAGATCTAGAGGAGGAAGAAGAAGGTACAAAAAAGATTGTTCTGTTGTGATGGTTCCTAGGCGTCACTATTTTATAGTAGTGAGGAAATGTCTATTCCTCAAGCGTCATATCCTTTCCAACAGTCTGAAACCATTACAAACGGTCGCGTCATAAGTTGTTTTAATCTTATGATTGCATTCTTAAATTCATATCCTCATTTTGAAGTGCTTTGCTTATTTGTTTCACTTTATTTAATAACTCATACTAAGTTTATATCTGGAATTTTTTCTTTCTGTTTCTCACCCGTTTCTTATCGTTTTCTCTTTTGTCATTTTATCTACTATATAATAACATATTTTAAGTAAAATATGCTACCACAAAACCATTTGAAATAGAGCTATTTTAAACCATTTAAACTAGATATAGTTTAAACCATTTAAAATAGCTTAATAAATTTTAAAATTTTAACCACCTAATAACTACTTAAAAAATTAACTTATAAATGAACGAATGAACTAATCAACTAACAATCAAGTAATCAACCAGCGATGCAGAAAATCACCTTGAACTATAACAAATCAACTTGATTTGCGATTCTCACTTGTCAAATTTAATCGGCTATTAAGTAATAGAACAAATTAATCATTTTTCCAAAATCACCTTGTAGGAGTCGCTGTCAGTCTGTAGGAGTCAACAACACTAAAAAAGATAGATCCGCAACCGCAAAACCGCAAACGCAGCACCAGTCTAAACGGCAAGACGGCAGGCGCAACAGTAGAAAATAACGATTGAAACTCTAACCCTATACTTCTATTTTGCCAATTGAGAAAAGCGCGATTGAGAAATTGGAGAAAAATGGGAGGGCTTTGTTTTGAAATTGAAACTTGTCCGTTTGAGGCGAATATTTGTAATTTAAATGATTTTGTTTTCTAGTGTGACATTGGCTAATAGTTAGTAAACCGATTAGTGAGAACATGTGGTATGGGATGCACAGTTACAACTATTCGGGTTATTATCTGAAAGTTTACAGTAGAAATCTAGAAAAAGAATATGCAAACATACATTTTTTCATTTTTTTGTTGCCCTAGCCTTAGTGGGTTGCCCCAGCCCATGGGCTTCGTGGGCTTCCCCCTAGGCCGGCTCTGTGCACACGAACTATCCAAGTATTTTAGTCATGGTTTGCATAGGTTGTAGAATTTTATATTTGAAGTTTTCTTACATAATGCTTCATGATATTTTTTCTTCCTCTAATTTATTTTTATCAGTCTATAGTAAGTAATTAAATCGTATTTTTTCTCATAAATTAAAACAAAAAATGAATTTCAAGTCCTTTTGTTATTTCTTTATGTATTTGGGATAATTTCATTACTAAAGTATATTATTTCTATTGGGTTTCTTAATCCTGATAATTTCTAAATGGAAACAGGTTAACGACATTAGAATTGGGATAATTGTTTAGCTTAATTGTTAAAATATTCACATCTTTGAATAAGTATCCAGCTTTAAGTCTATAAAATACATTAAAATGTTTAAGTTACCTCTCTTGGGTATTTTCGAACGTGACCTTGTATTTATGTAATCTTCAGTGAATGTGTAATCAGTGTTATAAAGCTTATTGGTTAATTATTTAGTTATCTTAATCTTTAAAATATATATGATCTAAGGTTCTAAAGACTAAGTTCTTGGGTTAAGAGATGTGCGTTGGGGCAAAATTAACTCAACCGAAGTTGTTTTAGTCATTGTACTTTAATCCATGCAAACAGTACGATAGCTGAAACTAAATAATTGAAATAATTTGATATATTTTGGTTCTTTGAATATTTCTATAGCCCATACCGGCGTAAATTAAAATATCCATTTGTTTGCTTAATACTTTTAAGATGAATGTATAAATTAGCCTCTTCAAATAATTTTTTCTTCGAAAAAAGAATGAAAAAGGATGCATCTTCTTGGTTTTACATTGTGAATATGGTATTTTTAGAGGTTTCCCTATCTATGACATTTGATTATTTTCTTACTTTTCTAACTAAATCCCTTATATTTTTCTTCTTTGCTATTACACTTCCAAGCTTACTATAAAAAGAAGAAGCTTCTTGGGATTTTGTTGACGAACTACAGCTTAATTTGTTATTATTGTTTTTTGTGTGAAAGAGGGAAACTAACATGAGTAGACTATATTTTAGCTAATATAACAGTGCGAACCCATGTTACATACATGGGGTTCACGACATAATTTATTTTGCAGTATATTTTTAATTTTTTAGGCTATAAAGATGAAAGTATATGTTTATGAATGTTATTTTTTAGATAGAGTATGTTTTTCTTAACATTATTGACAAGGATTTGCTAATAAATCTATTTAAGTAATCTCAAAGCACATAATATATAACTACTTTATTTAGAGTACAACGGCTTCATACAACAAACAATAACATCAACCATCAATTATTCTTGACTTCATATAACAAATGTATTACTATGCATCACTATTTATTTTCGAATGTAAGCAATATATATTTAATAGGTTTATCCTATATTCAACATAAAAATACACACACATAGATTTTTGTTGATAATAGTTTTCACGACCTGAATTTCAGCCTTTGAAAATCGACATCGAATACTTCACCCGTATTCAAATGCCGCAGATTCAAATTTCGAAATTCGATTCATGCCGGAGCTTGTAACACATTAAGTACAACAACACAGCGGAAGAAAATGAATAATATCATTGATATACAACAGTTGATACAATAATAATACAAACGATATCGAATACAATCAGAGACAAGATACAACAGCGGAAATAGATAACTTCAGAAGATAATATCTTCAGAACTCAACAAGGTAAATACTCTAACACATAGCGACTCCATTGCTAAAGCTCCAAAGCTAGGAAGGCTCCAAACCAGAAAGCGAGAACTACCATGAATGCTGAAGTGAAGCAACTCAATCCAAATGTGATTGCCTATATCGAAAGATTGAATGCTATCGAATTTACACCTACTATTCGACTATCTGAAAAACCTAACTCTAGACTTCCCGTGTGGAAAATTAAGGGCACCCAGAGTTTAGGAAGGGAACAATAAACTCCGGGTCAGTCATGGGACTGGTATGAGCAAACAAAAATAGTTTATCTTTAAAACAAACAACAAAAGAATTTACAATTGAAAACGGCAATGCTTTTTTGGAAAATGAAACTACCATAAGGCCTCCCGGCACGCACACAATACAATCGCACACTTGGGGGAGATTTCTCCTTATGATAGTCAAACATGCTTATTACGCAAAATCCTTTTGATATTATTATTAGTGCATTGTGGAAAACATTTGCAAGTATAATATTAATCTTAGCCAGCATACGTACCATTATAGTATGCCTACTATAGCTACGATATTAGATGGCAGGTTCCACAACTAAAACCGTACAGGGTGCGTTTTGGAGATTGGATTTCCAACAATGGTCAGACTAAGGAACTTTCTGGGCCACATGGGTACGCCTCTAAAGGGACGCCTCGAGAACCTAACCGGATCTCTGCCAACACAAGGTCGGGTTACCTCTGTAACTAGGTAACTACTGACATGAGTATGCCACCCCCCAGTTGTAACCGACCTTTATCCGAGGCCTCGAAACCAACAACCACAAAGTAATAAATTTGCAGTAACCACATAAGTTAAGTATCTGGGCTCCATGCCATGATACCACCTCTATCCAAAAGGAAATGGACATACCCTCAGGGGGCGCTACCACCAAATAACCTTGCCGCATCTTTCCTGTTTCGTCCATTCCGGGTTGTGAGGTACTGATGCAGTCTCGTCCACAAAGCTACGCTTTTTCACAAAGCCATGCTTCGACCAACAAATGATCAGCAGCACTTCGTATGCCACATTACCAAATTGGGAATGTATCACTAGTAAATATCAACTACATAACCTCTGAGCTCGTACGTATCAGAGAAGGGTGTTAAGCTAAAAGAATAAATTCTCCGCCACCGAACATAAATGCATTTGATAGAAACCAGCTTTACATCTCAAAGTGTAACGTCAGACATACATCCATACAAGTCTATTTCGGGTTCAATCAGAACCAAAGTCACTTCCAAAGAAGCCATTGCAATCCGAGTATTCCCAATCCCGATCGGACTCCCCATCACATATGGAGATCTCTATATCGGCGCAACTCAGTGCAGAGACATTCGACGGGTTATCTTTTCATTCT
Organism: Allium cepa; assembly: GCA_030765085.1. Classification (NCBI taxonomy): domain Eukaryota; kingdom Viridiplantae; phylum Streptophyta; class Magnoliopsida; order Asparagales; family Amaryllidaceae; genus Allium; species Allium cepa. The sequence continues at coordinate 110,766,438 of CM060928.1, read as the reverse complement.
CGAAAATACCCGGTCTTCACCACCGGTCTTTAAATTCTATCCATAACGTGTATCATTATTCGGAATGGGTTATATGACACAAGGTCCTCTCTCGGCTAAACCGAATAATGAGTGCAATATTTAAAAACATATGGATATTGGGATTTCAGTTAAGTCACAACTTAATACCCAAAACTTTTCTTTCAAATGGTTTAAATAAATTACCATTTCTAATCTTTTAAACAAAAAGATTCATTTCACAAAGTTCACCCATCTTTCACAAAGATTAATTCATGGCTTTCAAAACAATTTCCCTTTCAAATTGGATTAACTCGTCCAACCTTTAAATCAAAGATTTAATTCATAGCTTTCAAAACCATTTCCAAAGATTTATTCATAACTTGGAAAACCATTTACATTTCAAACTTGAAATCCTTTCGACATAAATAGGAAATTCTTTCCTTATATGAAAGCTTTATTATTTGAAAACAAATAGTTTTCGTTTCGGAAAAATCTGATTTCATTTGTACAAGTTAAAGCCCTAGGGTTAAATTCAAATTTTCAAAACAATACTTTTAAAATGGTTTAAAACTCATATAAACAAATTTATAACTTGTATAACTTTTTTAAACCATAATTTCCAAACATAGAATTCAATTTCAAATCTTGAATTCAAATTCAAATCAAATTACTTAAATTTCAAAACTTTATCAAGTTATTCAAAATAACTTTTACTTTAATGCTCTTTTTTCAAAAGCTTTTTACATTTACCCCAAATCCATTTCCAAAACCATTTGGATTCAAAATCCAACTATAAAAATTATTTTCCAAAATCTGTGACTTAACCAATTTTCTCGTGTAATCCATATTTGTGTGTGTATGGTGTAGTCCAGGGGTTTTACATAATAGTGCTAAAACATCAATTATCACTGATTCAATCATAACAATATCGATAAGTGGTATAATCTATAACGCTTATCTTCCATTCACAGATTCACAAATGAATAATATAAATTCATCGCAGATAAACAAATTACATTCATCATAGCTTGAATCAAAATAATTCATATCGCACAGCATCACACATCAGGGATATCAAACAATTCAGCATTCAATAAAATCCAAACATTCATAAGTAGGATAAATTAATCATCTGATTAATTTAAATCGGGTCAATCATTAATCCTGGTTTATTAATATTAATTGATTACAAATTATTTCAATTAATTAGTCTTTAATCATCTATTAATTAACCTCAATTAATAAATTAATTAATACTTTATTAATTAATCAACCTTAATTAATAAGTCAATTGACCTTAATTAATAAATAGTTAACCTTTAAATTAATTACCCCTAATTAATTGATTGTTCCTTAATTAATTACCATGTAATTAATTATCCTTAATTAATTATAATAAGTGATTAACCCTAATCACTGACATTAATTAATCAACCTTTAAATCACAAATCAATTATCATTTATTACTTTCATTAAGTAACAATCTTTATGTAATAAATTTCCCTTTAATCACCCAATTTAATTAATTCACTCTTAATTACTTAAAGTTTTAATTATTAATTAATTCCTTAATTAATCTTTAATTTTAGAAATTATTCTTTAAGTAATCAACCCTTTAATCATTTTCATTAAGTAATAAATTACATTAATTAATTTGATTAACCTTAAATTAATCACAATGACTAATTTTCTTTAGTTTCTTCCATTACTTGATTAACCTTTAATTTCAATTAATTAATTAATCTTTAATTACCCAAAGTCTTGATTAACTTGAGATAATCCACTTATCCTAATCACTTATTTAATCACATCATTAATTTCTAATTGAAAATACTTAAGAAAATAATTATTCCAATATAATAATTCAAAATCCCAAAACAGTTTTAAACATATTTCTAATTTAAAATCAAATCTTTAGAAACTTGACTTAAAACTTGTTTATAATTTACATTCAAAACTTGGTTTATTTTACTTTAAAACTTATTTATTTTTAATATACTTGAAGTTAAATTTTACATGCTTTACTTTTAAAACTTCAATACCTTTAAGAAAAAATGAGTCATCCCCTCAAAAACACTCGAGCCACATGATATTTTTCCCGAACCATTTCAATTTCAAGTTTACTTTGAGTCGAACTCTGTTTTTCACGTGCTCGAACCCGAGTGTTCTTCTTCTTCCACAATCTTTTGGAAACAGCTAATACGAGCGATACCACGTGCACGTGTGCATATGTCCTGATTGTCTGACCTCAATCGTTCCTCGCCGAAGTCATCAGCATTTCAGCGATCAACTTCTAGCCTCACCCGACCCACAAACTTCGACGATCTTCCCCCAAATCCAAATTTTGATTCAGTGACCCAACCTGTAATGCACCTCGACCAGAAAATCTTTCCCTAGCTATCGCCTCCGACCTCAGCATTACTCGCCACCCAGCCTGAAGCCACGTCACACACCGACGAAACTTTTCCCCTTATCGCGAATATCCGATCTACCATGGCCTTTGCCATTCCCTTGTGAACATTATTGTCCCAAAACATCCTTCAAACCCTAGTTCACCCGTGCCTGCCCTCCACGGTCGATGGTAAAGCCTTCCTTCATTTTTCTCGAGCACGTCTGTCTTCCAGCTACCCCTGACATCAATCTCGTCCCCCGATATCGCTTCCATCACCGACTATCGACGAAGTTACCCATTCCGTTTAATAAAAATTACCCCAACGATTACCAAATTAAAAATCATGATATTCATATTAAAAATCATGATTTTCTACTACAAATCCAATCATGCAATCAAAACCTGAAATTGAATTGTTGTTACCTTTCATTTTTAAAATTATTTACTAAACTTAAATTCCTGAAACCATTTTTATTATTAACATTTTATTGTAACAATCATCATCGGTTCAACAATCAAAGCTTAATATGGTTTCGATTAGGAAATATGAATTTTTGTTTGTAACTTTTAGAACCTGTCATTCAACAGAGGAAGATACACATACATATCTCCTACATACACAGATATTTCCTATTTACATACATTTATTCACATCAAAACATACATCTAACATACTATGTTATCCCTAGATTTCATCTCATAAGTCAAGACTAAAAATGGATTTAAGATCTGAAAGCTTGCTCACCTAAAAGTTAAAAAACAGAGGCCTGGTTTATGATGTCGAAAAGATTCTGGGAACTTAGATTGAATCTGAAGCTAATTCACTTGAGTTTGGATCTGGTTTTTTAGATTGATTAGAACTGTTTGAAGTTGAAGTGCTTAGCTTGATCAGGTTTGAAGATGCTTTGAGAAAAATGCTGTTTGATCTTCTGAAAACTTTGATCTGGAGCTTTGATTTGTTTGGATCTGAAGCTTTTAATGTTGATTTTTGGATTCTCTTAAATTGAAGTCATTGAATTTTCTTTGCAATTTTTGATTCTGTTACTTGTTTGCTTCCAGATTTCCATTTCTGGTTTTACTTTTTGAGTTTTCTTTTGTTTAGGTTTCCAAATTTTCTAGTTTATATTTAAGTTTTCCAGGTTTGAAGCTTTTCAGGTTTGATTCCTTGATCCCTTTTGAATTTTCATTTCAGGTTGATATTAAAAACTTTGAGAGAATGAAAGTAACCTGTTTTTTTTTACTCTTCAATATATGTTAATAAAATTAAATTTTTCAAAAGAAAGAAAAAAAATTCCACTTGTTATTCATGTTAACACTTGTAAATCTCAAATTATATAAATCTAACACTTGTTAACACATAGGCATTTTATGTTTTTACCCTTGTTTGAAGTTAATTTAAAACTTTTTTCTAAATCCTTACTTTATTATAAATTACTTAATTTACATAGAAACTATGTTTTAGCCCTTGTTTACTTAAGTATTTATGTTTTATATATTATATACTTTTTATATATTTACAAACTTAATTTCTATAATAATTCCAAAAAAATCCAATTTGTTTTTCATTATATTTATTAAAGAATTTCAAACCAAAATTCTGTTTCACAATATATTTTATTTTTAGAATTCCCAGACTAAAATTCTTTTTACAAATTTTATTTATTTTGTTTTAAATTTTAAATTCAAGCTTTTAAATAAATAAACACACATATGTATATTATAGAATTTAGCTTTAAACAATTGTTTTGAAAATCATTTGCATTTAATTCCAAAATAAGACTTTCAAATTATATGTATATTAAAATTAGAAAACAAATTCTTATTAAATTTAAAACATAGTTTTAAATCCAATTTATTTCCTAAGATATTTATTCTTTTGAATTTTCAAATTCAAATTTTTAAATCACAATCTATTTATAAAAAATTTAGATATCCAAATCAAATTCTTTGTCTAAATATATATATATATATACCCACATCAATATTCTAATAAAAATACATATCTTTATTTATTCTGTAAAATTTTCATATTATTTCATAATTACATCTCAAAAATTAAATTAATCATTAAATTAAATCTAACTAAAAATTGGGTATGTTACAATAGTGTTCCAAACATAACATAGAGAAATAATGGTTAAATTAAAATATTGTAAAAAAATTAGTTCAAATAAATAATGTTTTAAAATCGAAAAAGCCCAGATTTTGACATCATCTAACACTAAGTGCATTAGAAAGATATTAAAGTAGCTTTGACAATCTTATTTCTTAATACATATAACATAATACGACATGAAAAATAAATGTACAATACAAATATTATACGGTCAAACTTTTGGAATAACAGAATAATCCTTTTTCATTACTTTAAATATTCATGCAAACGGTGCAACAATTAACATAATTCAATGTGAAATAGTGTATCACCATAACATGAAATACTTATGAATACACATAAAATAAATTTTGGATTAGTTTTGATTATTATTTTATTTTTTGAAATGGTACTTTATATACAACATATCACGTGTCAATAAACGTTCGAATCACGCTGCGCAAGTTTCGAACTTGTAACCTCTCACACCAAAGCCGAATCACTTAACCACTTGACAATGGTGTTTGTCATTAGTTTTGATTATAAAAATAGCAATTAGATCAAATGGTGTAATGAGACAAATAACAAATTAAACCATTACAAATAGATTATTATCGATAAAAAATCTATTCCGGTTATTTATAGTATAAAGATAAGTAAATATGAGGCTGTGTTTGCATAGAGCGAAAACCTAACTAAAAGTAGAAGTAATATGCAGAAAAATGCTAAAAATTGCCAAACTTAATTTGTTTTATTACAAAGCTATATTTGAGGAACCATAATTTAGTCGGAGATAAATTATGCATTTTTTCCATAAAAAGCTAAAACAAAACTTGTGTCTCAATCAAGTTCATTAAAAATCATTTATATGTTCCAACATGATTAACTAAAAGGAAACATTTTTTAACTCTCCATCTTGAGAAAATCAACAAATGCCTTGTATACAACTCTAAATTTAAACATAATTGATTCAAATTCGAATCTTTATTCAATTATTTCTAAATTTCATCTTATCGTTTTCATGTCATCAACCTTCATTATTTTTTACCCCATGCATAATGCCATAGCTCTAAATATTAATGACTTTTCTCGAGAATTCAATTTAGACATTGTCTAAAAATTTGGAGAAGTATTAATCATTAATCCAACATTAATAAGAATGCTTGTAATATTTTTCCTAAACATCCAACTTAATTATATCATTACTTAGCTGTTGCACTTATAAGATAAAAACTACATTATCTTTTATAATATGTAGAATGTGCAACCATAACAATATTCTGTCTAGTTTGTTGATGAATATTATCAACAAATATTTCTTTGATCATTTAGTTTATTCTCCTACTAAATTTGTTAAGAAAAATGTATTTGTTAGGAACTGGTATTAAGTTATAGTTTTACTACTTCAATGTTGTGTATATAATTTATACAGTAAAGAAGCATTTTCTAATATAGAACAATTCGTGTTAATTATTCACTCGTAAAAATTTAATTTACATTTCTTTAAAAATATTAGTGATAAATGGAATTAATTAAAAGGTATCAAGTGATCAAATATTAATTCTCAATTGATTAAAATATAGAGAATTAATTTGCAATATACTCTCTTAATAAATTGAATTTCATTTAAGGTGAAATGATTGTGCGTATTTCTATCAGTTTGAATTCAAATAAAATTGAATTAATAACAATTGATTTCTTTTAATAGTTTGGGTGTGATCCCCTGTTTGAAGTTAGTTTACTTAGAAACATTTTAAGTGTTCACATGTTAAATCCTTAATCTATAAATATCTCCATACTTTGAAAAAAACATAACATTAAACAAAATCTGTAAAACAAAAGATAACTACCACATTGCAACATAAGTTGTATATGAATTTAGTGGTATCCATGCATTTAAAGAAAAAACAATATTACTTATGAACATATTTCATTGTCTATTGAATAACAAAGAAACCTATATTAAATCCTAAGTTAAATAAGATGGATAAATAAGATTTTACAAAAAAAACATTAATGTAGGCTAAGATCATATAAAATATTTATAAAGGAATAAATATACATAATACGTAATTTATAACAAATCTTAAAGTTAAATGCGATTACCAAAACAAAAATGCTACTTTTACATTTATACTTCTTACCTAAAATACATATGAAAATTTATTGTTTGAATATTTTTCTCTATAGATATATTGCTCTTTACCTAAATTTATTTTCTCATATAAATTAAATAAAAAAGATATAAATAGAAACCCAGAACAATAAAGTAATAAGTAGCAATTCAAACATAGGAAAATATGAATAATATCATAAATATCATTATGAATATAAAAATGAAAAATTATTGATGAATTAATTTAGATTCTATTATATTAAAAATTAAAAGGATCGAGTGAAGATTGTTTCAACAGAATTATTAATTTGATTTGGATCAAAAATAGATTTTTTTTTTTAAATTAATACATATAAACTAAAAAGGGGTGACAAAATTATGAAAACGAAACTTTAGAGAGAATAAATCGAAAATGGGAAGTGAAAGAGGAAATAAAAAAATTGTATTGAAATTGTGGAGAAGATGAAGAAATTACAGTTAGATCATAAAGGAGTAATGAATATAAAGAGTATGGTACATGAAAATGAAAATGATGTAAGAGAATATTTGTAATAAAGAGTTATTTGCCTAGAAAATAAGGATTTCGTGCTTAAAATTGAGAGAAAAAAGAACACTGGTGATCAAAGATTAAACTTATTATGTAATAGAGATACACATAGATCATATTAGAGTTGAAGATATAGATAGTGTGCTGCTATTTACACCTTGATTTTCTCTTCTGGCCACCTACACTAAAGGCCACCCTATAATAATGAGCTCTCCTCTTTCAAACACCACCTTTTTTCCTCTAAATCTACAGGCACCCCAGCAACATCACAAAAACACGTACTTTTCCTCTTCTCTTCAACATCCGTCAAAATTATATTTACATCATAAAAACACGTTCCACTGCCTTCTCTAAAGTGGTTCTGCAAATACGTGAAAAATGTAGAACTTTTGCGTGTATATGAAGCAAATGTGGCATGTGAAATGTATTATGTTAAATGTCCATAAGTTGCATGTATATTAAAGCAATGTCCATCTAACTTTATTTATTAGTTATAAAATTTCTCATTTGTTTACAATTGTGTTCATTTCACCTATCCAGTCTCATTGCGATGAGTAGTAGCTTTAACTTATTTTTATTTCTAACTTTTTCTTGGGACTCGCACTTGAGAAGTATAATATTGTAAAATAATATTTATAAGTTTCATTTGAAAATTATATTTACATCAAAATAAATAAACCAATAGTACTGAAGTTCTGCACGTATCATGAATGGAGTTAGATCAGATTATGTGTAATGTATTATTCGATGTTTCAACTAAAAAAGTTAAATAGCTTTTCTTTGTTCAGCTATCGGCTGCCGTTCACAATGATTGGTGTTCTATTGTTATTGGCCGTTCGAAGTTTCAATTTATAAATAAAGGATGTTTTTCTCTGATCGGATAGCAGTCATTGTTTACAATAAATGTTGGTTGATTGTTATTGTCCGTCCAAGGTTTCAAGCGGCAAAAAATTAATGTTTTTCTCTGTTCGGCCACCATCTGTCGTTTACTTGTGGTAATGGCCAGTTGTTAACAATCGAGTGAATAAATATAATATGGTGGCCTGTAGCACACACAAAATAATCATTTCTATTAAAATTATAATGGTGGCCAAAAGAGGAAATCGGGGTACCAATTGCAGCACACTATAGATATTTGATGAATAAGAAAGCTTTTGGCATGTTCCAAATAAACTGATTTGTCTGATTTGTAGAAGTTGAGTGAGAATCCTTAATTAAGTAGGAATGGCAAAACTTATTGGTAAGAGAATATTAAGAAATTTTTTCATGGTTCCAAATGGAAAATGCATTTTTTGGAATGAATTATATAATTAATTATCATAAGGTAACTTTTATTTCCATCCATGGTTTCTTTTAGTTGATCCATGTTATAATTCCATTAAGTTAACCCACAGAGTATTTGAATGTTAATCCGCATGTGGATTAATGGACAAAATATGCTATTCTAATTTTTAATCATTTATTTTCTATTTTACTTTTTTGTGCATATTCTATTCCTGTACTTGTGTAATACAAAGTCTGTACCTTAGATTACAAATTTATTGCATATATAAAAACTCAAATCCACACTCTATCTAATGTGACTACAATATAATTAGAAGATTTATGACCATTTATATATCCTTATAAGCTAGAATCATTTTCATAGATGTATATACTTTATTCATTCTCTTAAAAATTATGTACAAACACAGCTACAAATTGTTGTGTGGAAAATATATAAATTTTATTGTCCAAATTGCAGTGAAAATGCATTCTACTTTTCAGCCATCACACATCAACGAGACAAAAAAAATCAAAACAACTAACCCGCAAGACTTCCCTACAGTTTTGCACCATTCTGTAAGTTACACGAATGGAATGCCTAAATCATATATAAAGAATCGAGTGCTCTTCAATCTCACATGTAATATTATAGTTTACGTGAAAAAATAAAAATCTTGTACGTTATTATTTCTAAATGCAAATGTGCAATCTCTTTCTAGTATTTGGTCTTATGAACATGGTGTATCACTAATCTGAATGATAAAATAAAATTGTAATGAAGAGATAAAGTTGTATAAATAAGTAAAACAAATGTGTAAATTTCTACGATTACCATAATAGAATTTAACCTTTTAGAATTGTCCAAACTTTGTCTAAAATCACCTTTGATGTTTTTGTCTTCTTCTTTTACGGCTTTAACCATCCACTCATCATCTTCTTCATCATTCATTATCCTCAAATAAAATTCTAGACATCCTTCATTTTGAATCATAGTACGATTAATAATTCCCTCGAGATCACTTTAATTTTTTTCTCGGACATTTTTTCCTTACACGTAAAAATTATAAGGAGATGGACAATACTTTTTATCTCTATTATAAATATTGATTATCAATTTAAATCAAAGATCAGAGACATACCCGATGACACAAGAATCTCATATAATTTAATGGAGTGGTTGAAGTATCAAATTATTTGGAGTAGTAGATTTGATAAACCTTTACTGTTGTAGTAGAAAAGAAAGGGTGGCATATACTGTAAATGATGAGAAGCAAGAAGTATATATGGCGGATACACTGATTATTTTTTAAAATTATGTAAAAGGTCAAATATGTTATTTTTATGGGTGAATTAGGAGACTAAAATTGTAGATTCCTATAAAACTTACATTATCATAATTATGTTTCAAGCTACAAAAAGTTGAATAGTTAATTAAAAATATATGGGATTAATTTTTATGGAGAGGTAGTGTAAAACATGTATTTCATTAATGTGTTATGACATATTTTGCAAATGCTGACATTATTAATGCAAACATTAAATAAAAATTAAAAGAGAAATTGGTCTTTAATGTAAATTTTGGTTTATATATTATAAGAATTAAGAATTTGGGATAAAATTAAGGGTGTTGCTATTTACACCCACCTAAACAATTACTGACACCACTTAAATATTAATTCAATTAAATCATGAAATTTACTTCAAAAACCTACCTTAAGTATAAAATGGTTTGGAAATAAACGATAATCATACAACATATAAATAATAAAATCTAATACTTTAACATAATTATTTTCAATCATGTTAATCATTAATGAGAAAATAAAATGAGATGAAAAACATAATAAATTATCTTTTATGAATTTTAGATTAGAAGTTGATTATTTATGATATTTAGTTCTATTTAGAATATGAATGTAAATCTTTTTTTATTAAACTTGTTAATTTTCTAGTGAATGGATTATCATAATTAAATATATTTGATTATATCGTATTATTTTCTACTACAATTAGTTTCATTATTTTCTATTTTTTGTTCAACTAATAATAATAATAATAATAATAATTGGATATTTTTGATCGAGTAATTAATGTTCTTTAATATGTTATACTATAACACTTGATTTGAGCTGCAAATTATTCTTTATTATGTTAATCTTAGTTAGGATCACACAGTTAAAAAAAGTGGAAATTCTACTTATAATTAAAGTCGATAACAACTTAATTGCAACAAAATTAGTTGGATTTATATATCCCAGTGAAGCATTAAATTAAAAAAGATCGGTTGTGGAGAAATTGGATGGAGAAATTTTGATTTTTTTGTTTGAAGAAAGATTAAGAGGAAAAGTTGAGTTATGGTTTTGAGAAAATAAAAGTCTACAAAAAGGTGGATGTAGGTGAGTGAGTGAAGAGGAAAAGTGGGTGAGAGGAATAGGTGGGTGAGAGAAGAGTTTTGGTGGATGTAAATAGTAGCATCCAAAATTAAAGAGTTGAGAGACGAACATTATCTCTTCATCGAACTTCTTACGTAGATAAATAGAATGGATAGAAAAGTATATTTAAAACGTTCAAATTGAATTAGTTGAGCTTAATCACTAAGTTCCCATTCAAACCTCTAAATTTGAAATATACTTTGTCGAAATCTGTATACTAATATTTGTAAAATTAAATCATGCTTTCCTACATTAAGTAAATAAACATGTATTTGATATCATTTAGAGAAGATTGATAAACTTCCATTTATTATACATACACATACATACATACATACATACATACATATATATATATATATATATATATATATATATTGATTTCCAGAATTTGATATAGTATTTTGTAATAAAATAATAGAGATAAGTTACCACAAATTGAAAAATCATTTGAAAATTAATCCTTCAATTCTTTGAATTTCTATGAATTGTAGATCACATGAATTAATTCTAAACCTTGTGAAAATTTAAATAAAAATAACAAAGTCAATCCTCAATAAAGAAATAAGCAAAAATTGTTTGGATTTTTTAATATTATATTAAAATATTTGTAATAAAAAATAAAGATAAGTTATCACAAAATTTAAAAATCACATTAAGATTGAGCCTTTAATTCTCTAGATTATCAATTCCATTAACTTTGTTTAGTACTACAACAACTTAGATATAAACTAAAAAGTCGGTCTAAATAAGAAATTAAACAAAATTAGTTGGCAGTGAGCTAGAAAAAACAAAAACATTTGTTAATTGTTATTTTTTAAAATGGAAAACTCAAATCAGAATGAAATAAACAAATGAATTGGGGTTAAGTGAAATTAATGATATGTTATAGCATTAATAGTTAATTAATATCTAAGATGTATGAAAATGAAATTATAAGGGCATAAATGCTAATAATCCCCCAAATCTCTAAGAATTCAATGTATAGGATGAGACGAACTCTAAAAAGTGTATACAAACGGTTAGATAGTATCATGTGCATGTAAACTAAAAAGTCAATCCTAAATAAGAAATTGAAAAAAATGGTCTAAAAATCATTTGTTAATTATTACTTTTAAAAATGGTAAACTCAATCAGTACGAAATAAACAAATGGAGGAAGGTTACGTAAACTAATTGTAACAACCCGCCTTTTCGATCCTCAGAAGTTGACACTAATACATCCATGGTATTCATGTGACAAACATCCAAGTACTAGAAATACAAATTGTAGGTTGAAAGAAAGAAAGATAGAACATAATCTTACAACGTGACAAGTAATATATAATATACAATAGGTCTTTACAAAAAAAGAACTTTAATATACATGCTATCGTCAATGCAATACTAACCTATTATCAGTCCGGACAATTATAACACATCATCTTTACAATTGCTGATAAATATAAACAAGAACAAATAGTGGTAGATAAAGTACTTTAATACGTCTTGGAGGATACAGTTTGCCTCCTACAACTCCAAGTGTCCAGCTAAATCTGCAAAATATGTTCGGGCTGACCCGAGCATTATAAAAAAATAGCGTCTAAATCAGTCTAGTAAATCCCGCGTGAGAAACACAATCAAATGGATTCTTAATATTATAAAGCCTTTAAAAATAATGGTATCTCGTAAGACCACGTTGCACATAAACACGAACGATTTTACCTTACGATAACCGTTACATTTTGTAGAAAAACTTATGGTATTATAATAATGTCTAGGGTGTAAAATAAATATTAATCATAGCCAAAATGGTTACATTAATTATATTCCAGCATAATAGGTATGCAACTAAATCCGCAAGGGCACGTATTAGGGGTTGGATTTCCATCGATGACTGGGCTACTAGGGTACCGCCTGTCACAGTACACCTCTAGACAAAATGTAACGAGGTCAACAAGAACATCTTGTACCCCTGCCAACACAGAGCTAGCTGCCCCTTTAACATGGCATACTAGAAAACATCATCCTCCAAGCACCAAGGCTGCAAAACGTTTGCACCGGCCCTACTCTTCCCACGCGCATGCATACCAAAATTCATACATATCGAATCTAGATCAAGGAATGATGCTCTTAATGATAGTGAACCACACAGCTCTATCGCACATCCTCTGCTTTAGTCATTACCGGATTATGAGGCTTGTGAGGTCAGGATTACCATTTTCCTCTCTTAGCAAATCCCACTTGTAATGCTAACATTGCCTTTTAAGCGATAATGCAATGCCACATTCATCCATACAAGTCGTTCGGGATATGAACAAACTGAAGGATCTATTTCTACTATATCCATTTTGGAATCATCCTCAAAATTAGTAGCAAGGAGCCTTTGCACATCAAAGAACGTGGTCTTCAATCATGTCGAACCAGTCTTGAACCTCTTCCAAAGCATATAACGTGCATATGGTTTATGAGACGAGTCATCTCATTTAAGTGCACTCCCCCGCTTACCGATCGCTCAAAACCAAATCGATAGTTCCAGTACACTCAACTTCAGTTCTTTTGGAAATAATTAGATAATGCATAAGAGAAGAGATTACCTAACTGTTTAAGCGGACAGATTTTCTTATCATTTGTCCTAGAACAATAAAACAAGATTTTTACGCACAACATAGCTTCATCAAAGATAACTATGCCATATACCCCCGTGTTTCTCCTAGATATTTCCAGATTTATATTTTGGCTAAGATTTGATAGTTGATTATTTAACTATCAAATAAGTGAACAATCAAATATAGATTTGATTCCATGTCGGATCCATTAAGCCTCTATTAGTTAATCTTCATTAATTAAATCTCTTTCAATTTTTTGATTCAAATACTTTCACAAAAATATATATTCACAAACCCCTTATATTCATTTCAATACTTGGAAAACATTTATATACTTATCTCACCGGTATAAGTATATTCACAACCAATTATACTGTAAATATTTAAAAAATATACCCATATACTTATCTCAGTGGTATAAGTATATTAACAAACGCTTAAGGAAGATTCCTCTTTTCCAAATTCATATTTAAATAGGTCAAAAATAATATCATTTAAAACATTACTTACTATAAACCAAACCACTATCCTTCGGTGTTAAGTATGGAAAGAATGTTTCCATACCACCACAATTAAGAAGGATTATTTATCAAATCAAATCTCATTCCTTTTAAAAAATCCCCATTTTATAAGCTCATTTCATATTTACAAATCCTTTTATAATTCTTCAAATTAATTTATAAAACTTCTTTTATAAATCTCTAAAATGATTTATAAAATTCCTTTCCATTTGTACAACTCTTTTTGCTATTTATGAAATTGGTTTCTATTTATAAAATGGGATTCTATTTATAAAACTCTTTTATAAATCTCGCTTTATAAAATCCTTTTAAAAAAATCCTTTAACTTATTTTTTTAATTCTTATAGAATTAAGAAAAATCTTCGTTATTATCAAAATATCGCTTATAACTCCCTTTCTTTATTTATAAATTACCATTTATAAACCTCTCTTAATTTTCTTTTAATTTTTTTTTAAAAAACTAAATCCAGATCCTTGATGAAATTGGAGGGATAGGATGAGCCATCAGCCTACCTGGTTCGACCATAGACAGAAGGGATTTTTTGCTAGAGGTTTGATTCCCCCAGCCCAGCTCAATCTACAAGGACTTGAACCCACGACCTCAAGGGACTTTGTTCCATAGTCACTAAGCAACCCTGACCAACTGAGCTATGCCCGCGGACAATATCTCTTTATTTTATAAAATACTATTTATATGTCTCTCTTTCAACTATCACTTATAAAACTCTTTACAAAATATCATTTATAAATCCCCTTTACAAAAATCATTTGTAAATCTCCTTCGAATAAACCTTTTATTTAGGTAAAATCCCTTTATAAAACAATTTGTTATTTATAAAACACCTTTATTAAATTAATTAGTTACTTTTAAATATCATAACTAAATAACTAATTAGTTTTAAAACATTATAAATAAAATAATTAATTGACTTTAAGCATCGTTAATGAAATAATCAATTATCTTTAAACATCATAAATGTTAACTTCAAAACATCATTAATAAAATAAGTAATCAACTTTAAACATGATAAATCCAATTAACTAACTTAAAACAACATTATTAATATAGTTAAATAAATTCAAATATCATTAATAGTATAATTAAGTAACTTAAAATATCAAATAACGCTTATTCTCAAATTGTTATAAAATGGAATTATTTTAAATCCAAAGCTTTTCAAATTCGAAAAGAGGCGTAGCGATCCCAATGGTACTAAGTCAGGCTACCGTTTGTTTTAATTCAACTTTTCAAGTCAACACTAGTATTTGCATGATACATGTAAATGTAATCAAATCCATAATTAACCATCCATAGTAAATGTGCCATTTACCCCATATAAATCAACTGGCATAAAATTAGACGTCCAATTTAATATAATAGCAGAACTGGATTTATTCTACTTAAACAGATGTCCAAAAGAATCTAGTCAATCTGAATATAGGAGAACGGGGACTTATCCTGCTAAATAGATGTCTAAAATAATTTAAAATAATTTATTCAACTTAGCTTAATAGAGCGGTGTTTTATTTGGTTAAATATATATCACAAATGAAGTATAATTAATTTAATCACGTTAATATTTAAAACAACGTAATCAAATCAAACCGCTATTATTTTATCCATATTTTGTACTTTGTTAAAATTATCAACTATTCCAAAATTTTGTACTCTTCATACGAGTCTAACACAAATATCAACGAGTTAAACAGATTCAATATTAACAAGATATCACATATTCAATTTCAAACATACTTAGTTTATGTTTTTAAACAAAGAAATAAAAAGGTTTCTCACCTAAAATTCATTAAGCCCAAGGCCTGCTTGCTTCCCTATACCCAAACAGCTACAGTATCAATCTCCCTCCTTCAATTCAAATTTCCCCAATCGAAATGCATGAACCCAAAACAAACGTGCATGCCGTGCACATGCCACTCTGACCATGTGACAATTATCCAACTCCTTCCATAACCCCCCCCCCCCCCCAACCACGCTCAACTAACGCCACCCACTCCATCATCAGCCATCGCCTAAAACAAAATCCGACCATTCATCTGAAGTCAAGAATCGTGTCCAGGTTCAAACACCCTCCCACACATCGAGCTCACCACGCCGTCTCGGCAATATCCAGACGCCACCGTCACCTCCAAGAGCTACACCTCCTGTAACGCCTGTGGATTTTTCGTTGCCGAAAAACCGAATAGTTATGGGTTTAAGAAAAAGAAAAAGACAGAAGAAGACAGAAAATAGAGAAAGAAAACAGAAAATCAAAAAATAGAGAATTTGAAAATAGAAGAGAAGAAAGATAGAAAATTTGAAAATATAGAAAAATGGAGAATAGAACGGAACAGAAAACAACAGAACTACATCAGAATCTCACAATTCGCAGCGGAACAACATATAATAATAAATGAATAATCTTTAAACAAAGAACTATATCAGTTATTACATTTTATACATTTCATTACTTCATATTATATCATATCATCAGAGTGTACAACAATATACAACAAACAGTGCAGCGGAAAAAGAAATACTATATAAGTAATACGCCATGCGATCCAGCTTGCCTCCAGCAACTCCAGAATATCCAGAATATCCTGATATACCTAACTCTTGACTGCCCGTGTGGAAATTGGTGGGCACCCAGAGTTTAGGAAGGAAAACAATAAACTCCGAGTCAGTCATGTGACTGGTGTAAGAACTCAAAACAGTTTATTTACTTTAGAAATCAAAATAGAGGAATATTTTTAAACTCAATTCGCAATGCTTTTAAAAATGAGACTACCATAAGGCCTCCCGCACACACACACATGCAAACGCAGAATCGGAGGAGATTTCTCCTTATGATAGCCAAAGATGCTTGATACGCATTTAAAATAACATTTGATATTATTACTAGTGCATAGTATAGGAAAATCATTTCAAAAATAAAGATATAAATCTTAGCCAGCATAGACATTCCGCACTTATGCCTACTATAGCTACTATGTTCAATAGCAGACCACATTCCATAGCAGGTTATACAACTAAAACCGTACAAGTTTCGTATTGTTTCTTTGGATTTCCAACAAATGGTCAGGCCAAGGAACTTCCCATTGCCACATGGAAACGCCTCTGGCTGGACGTCCCGAGAACTTAACCAGCTCTCTGCCAACACAAGGCCGGGTTACCTTTATCACTAGGTAACTACTACACGAGTATGACATCCCCCGGTCCCATTGGACCTTTTAACCGAGCGCTCGTCATCAACAACACCACACAGTAATAAAATATAGTGTTTCAACATGAGTAAGTATCTGGGCTCCATACCATGATACCATCCTTTCCAGAAGGAAATGCACATACCCTAAAGGGAGCTACCCCTCATAACCTTGCCGCATCTTTCCTGTTTTGACCATTCCGGGATGTGAGGCTCGACGAAGTTTCGTCCACAAAAACACACTTTGTACAAAAAGCCGTGCTTTGGGTCAACAAATGATCATAGAAATGATCACCAAGATAGACGATCAAATAAACGATCCTATCACAAATAATCAACACAATGATCATTTCAGCATCACTCAGCATGTCACATTACCAAATTGGGAATATATCGCTGATAACATTCAACTACATAACCTCTAAGCACGTACGTCTCAGAGAAGGGTGTTAAGCTAAAAGAATAAATTCTTCGCCACCAACAGAAATATATTTGAATGAAATCGGCTTATATCTCAACTTGTAATGTCAGACATACAATCCATACAAGTCTGTTCCGGGCTCGAACAGAACCGAAGGCACTTCTTACGAAGCCCTTGCAATCCGGATATTCACAATCCTGATCGGATTCACCATCACATATGGAGAACTCTATACCGGAGCAACTCGGTGCAGAGTCAATCGACAGGTCATCCTATCGCTTTTGCAAATACTCGGTCTTCAACACCGGTCTTCAAATGCAATTCACAACGACGTATCACATATTCGGAATGGGTTATACGACCCCATGGTCCTTTCCCGGTTAACCCGAATAGTGAGCGCTTATTCAAAAATAAGTGTGGCATTCACATTCAAACAAATCACATCAAATACCCATTCAAAGGGAAATATTGATAGTTGGTTATTGAACTATCAATTGATATGCACACATCACCAGTTTCCAAAAAAATTTCCAAATTATTTATTTCTCAAAAATATCTTTACAAGATATATAGTTTCACACTTCAAAAATAAATCAATATTTATTTTTAAATCAAATTCCATTTTCTTTTATAAATTCCATAATGAATTTATATTTCACAATATCCACGCATATACGATTTCAATTATTCATTTCAATTTATCTTCAAAAAGATAAATTCTAATTATTCACTTCATATTGGAAAACATTTCCATACTTATTTATTCATAAGTAATTCACAAATTTTTATTTATTTTCAACACTTGGAAAATATTCAATATACTTCAATCGAAATTAAGTATATATTTCATTCTTTAAGGAAATCATGCTCCTAAACATATTTATTTGGGCCAAAACGAATGTTACATAAAACATCGTTACGACAACCCAAAATCACTAGTATAGGGATTCGAAATTAAAATAGATATATAAATCCCAATACTATACAAAACATTTCCTTTCGGAAATCATTTACTATAACAACGGTGTTACAGTCCACTATTTCCTTTTCATTTCTCGAAAACGTCTATTTCAACAATAAATGTTGAAATCTATGGTTTCGAATCTCAACACATTTTAAAACATCGTTAGATCGCTTTAATTCTATTTAAAATATCAAATCTAAACATTTTCTTTTAACATAATATTCACTATTCAAAAACGTGAATATACTACGTTAACAAATTTCATCCTTTTATTCATTTTATTTCAAAGGATTATTCACAGTTAAAAACGTGAATATAACTTCATTTATAGGTTTCAACAATTTACTTATCAAAATAAGTCATTTGCGAATTTATAAAACAACGTTTTATAAACTCCATTTCTAATTATTTTATAACAACTTCCTTTATAAATCTCCTTTATTAACCTATTCGATTTATATTTCAATTATAAACTAAAGGTTCATATTATAAGTTAAATACTTATAAAACAATCACTTTACAAAAATCGTTCCTTTGAACTTCATAATTATAAATCTTATAACTTATAAGATTCAATTATTTATCCAAAACCATTCTTTTAATGACTTTATAAATTTTATAAACCTACTGTTTATAAAATTCCATTTATAATCTCACCGTTTATAATTCTATAAATTTTATTCAATTATGAAATTCATTTTCCCTTCATTCAAACACTTATAAAAACTCGTTTTATAATGTCAATATTTCAATTTATAAATATCCATTTATAAATCTCTTAATATAATTCAATTTATATTATTCTTTTAAAACGTCTTTAATATCCTTTATAATTTCATCCTTTTGATTTATAAAATAATTAAATTTCATAAATCCTATATTTAAACTTTTCACAATAATTTCAAAAATCCCGATTTTACTATTTTATAAAATCATTAGCATCATATTCTCAAAAATCAGTTTTTTTAACTATTTCTCTCAAAAATCATAATTTTTATAACTTTAAAAATTATAACGTTTATTTACTTAAAATAGATCAAATTCCAAACATATAGTATATTTTCAAAAATCACTTTATAAATCATTTTAAAATTCCAAAATTTGGTCCAATGATGCTACATACCAAATAGTCAATCACGACAACAACGATATCATATATCAATATGATAATCCATCAAATATCAAAATATCTGAAATCAAATAAATACTGTTGAGGAATCCAGTTGGATCCCTCCAACCTGTTTTCCTACATCCAAAAACATTAGCACAATACCAATTTCGCTCCAGTACGAAATTATCGCGGTACATGTTCTTATTAAATATTATCCGCTTAATAACGGCGTAATAGGGTCTCATCCGCTAAAAAATACGGGAAATCAACAACTGCAATATATACATATGCCAATATATATATTGATATTATATATAATACCAATTTCACTGTTTATGAAATATTCGCGGTATATATTTTTAATAAATAACATCCGCTTACTAACGGCGTATAATGTCTATTTTAACAATCAATAGATAACAATCATCATTCAAACATGCATTCAAATAATTTAAATCTAACTATTTAAAATAAAAATCGAAACTAATTCGATTGAGTGAGAAGTTCTCACCTTGATTTAAATTCCGTTTTAGCGATTTATTTCGAATAAAATTAAACGCGCGTTTAATTTTACCCGAAATTCTCACTAACTCCAAACGACTCCAAACCAACTCCATCGCGTAGTGCTCGTCCATACGATTCCAACGCAACTGAGTTTGCATTTTTTCGACCTCGTATGAAAAAGTTATGAATTTATGAAGTTTATACATGATTTTATAACTAAATTACAACATAACTTAATAATTAAAACCCTACAGCAAATCCTAGCCACAAGATCCAGCACCCCCACATCTGGACCGTCCCCATCTTCATCTTCTTCATGCGTGCATTCTACAGGTAAAGGCCGTCACCACAAACCCATACAACAACAACTAGGGTTTAATAATACTCCACCTATACTCGACGAAACTCGATCAAACCACTTGCAAATCGAAGCTCTTCGCGAGAGCTACCACCACCATCCCCCACCTGAAGCTCGGCCACCTCCTGATGCCTCGAAATGCGTGCAAAATCTGCAGGTTTCGGCCCCAATTGCTCACTCCACGTCGCTCCGTTTCCGATCATCACTGTATGGAATCGAAGCTCTACGACTTTCGTGTTGAACACCTTGGCTAAATCTTTGTAGATTGAGAGAGATTGAGAGGAGAAAGAGGAGAATTTCTGGTCATTCAACCTAAAAGTGGCGGCTAGCAAATTAGGTTTAGGGTTTTGACTTTTTTTTTTAATTTTATGAAGGGTAGGGGGTGCATTTATAGGAAAATCGATCGACACTATTCATCCGGAAATTCCAAACTCCGATTTACGCGCCGAAACTGACGTTCCTAGGGTTAATCCCGCGTTCCGGACAAAATGGAACAGGTTTCGGAAGCTAATTCGGATATCTGTGCGAGTTATGGCTACAAACGCTCAATTTAAATTAAACCGATTTAAATTGATTTCTAGGCGTTTTAATTTGTACCGGACAAACGGTAAATCCAATTGACTTGAAATTTGAAACCTTATAATAATATCACATTACGAATCCGATGAAATTGGTTTCGTCGAAATCCGAGACTTTTTGAAAAATGGCTATTTTGACTCGCCAAATTTAAATTAAAAATAATTCGATGCGTTTCGAGCTGCCACGATCAAACGATAACTCCGATTGACACGAAAATTGAAATCCGGTAATAACTAACTATTACGGATCCAATGAAACTAGTTTCGTTCAATTCTGAGACTGTTCAAAAATTGGCTATTTTACAGTCGATTATTAAATATTAAAATATTCAATTCTCACAAATAAACTTTTAATTCGATTTTAAAAGTTCTAAAATATCATTCTAACTTCAATATGATAAAATAAAATTTTACAAATCATTTTCAATCATATTTAACTCAATTTTCAATTATTTCCATAATTTAACATATTAAATTATCGATTTAATTATCCAATTAAATCCAATAAATCGAAATAAAATTTATTCGACTTATGAATTCACTCATTAATATTTAAAATAAATTAAATATTCAAATTTAAATTAATAAAAATTCTGGGTCGTTACAATCTTTCCCCCTTAAAAGAATTTCGTCCTCGAAATTATCAAGTAAGAAAAGTTACAGAATTCATTAATTTTCCCAAAATCCATAGTTAAACTTCTTACAATCTTTACTAAGTTTTCAAATCATACTTAGTTATCTTTTCAAAAAAAACTACTATCGTTTAACTTTCAATTCCAAAATCAAAGTTAAAGTTTTCAAAAATTTTCCAATTTTCTCAAAAAAAATTCTAACGCCTTAAATTTTCGGAAAAAATTCGCCATAGTCTCCTTTGCACGGCTCGATCCGAAAAAAAAATGACAGTATATATATCACAAATATACATCTCATCAAGTAATGAGGCATCCCGAAGGGAAAAAGTGTAAAAGTACGATATTTAATCCGAGATACGTACCTTATATTTTATTAGCGAGCATATACGGCTAACATAGCGCGAAAGCGAGCTCCAAATGCGAAGCAAATGCGATCCGCACCTACTAATCACTCAACAAACAACATGAGAACATGTATATATGACAATAGTATCGATATACAACATATAGTAACATAATAACTATATATGCCAACATAGAAAATGAAGTAAAAGCAACAAATGCAATATATTCAACCATCAACCAATTAACATCCAAATAATAAATATTCATTCATATTCTCATTAATATTTAATGAAATGGTTTTCAATTTAATCACATTTGATTTATTAACATTGGATTTTATCAACATTCATTCTTATTCAATTGTAATTAGTTTGCATTCACTAATTAAATCCAATTCACGTTCAATTCTATTCAAATTTATTTACTTCTAATTTGAATTTAATTACATAGCTTTAAATTTCACTAATTCACTTTCATTAATACTTAATGAATTATATACAATCAATCAACTAACAACCATATAACAACCAATGTATATTAATTACAACCAAATTCCTTTGCTTATCAATTGGTTTAATTAAATTGATTTTTATTCTATTATTCAACTTCCAATAACATTAGATTTTAATGAATTAACACTTATATTCACTATTCCATATCAACTAAATTTACATTCAATTGATTAACATTCAATTCATTAATTCCATTCAATTACAAAAGTTGAATTTCATTTATATAACTCAAGTTCATATTCATTTAATCCACTTGATTATTTACTTCGATACCAATATCAATTCCATTCAACAACACTTAAGTTATACTTCCATTTAACTTTAAATTCATTTTTTATTTACAACTCACATTCATAAATATATTCATATAGTTTCACTTCTTATATATATATATAAGTTTATTCACAATTGTAAATCTTTTTAATTATAATTCAATTCTTATAATTCATTTGCTTATACAATATTCTTTTATTTAGATTATTCAAACAACTAAACAATCAACTTATATACACTTTAATAATTCTGAAAAATTATTTTCTTTATATATAAAATATAATCAAGGTAAAATTATTTCATTTACCCAATTTAAAACAATATTGTGCCGAATTGTTCTATTCAAGTGTTTAGAAACCCCTTCGGCATAGTTGTCGAGACCACGCTGACGAAGGTTCATATGCCACTCAATAAACCAATCATCACAATATAAAACAATTTCATATTCACTAACAAATACGCTCTCATAGCTATTATTACACTCAAACTCATTCTAGAGTACTGCTGACTCTATCTCTAATGAGTAATACCCAACAGAACCATGGTTGTCGCTTAACCATAAGCTCTGATACCAAATGTAACGCCTGCGGATTTTTCGTTGCCGAAAAACCGAATAGTTATGGGTTTAAGAAAAAGAAAAAGATAGAAGAAGACAGAAAATAGAGAAAGAAGACAGAAAATCAGAAAATAGAGAATTTGAAAATAGAAGAGAAGAAAGATAGAAAACTTGAAAATATAGAAAAATGGAGAATAGAACGGAACAGAAAACAACAGAACTACATCAGAATCTCACAATTCGCAGCGGAACAACATATAATAATAAATGAATAATCTTTAAACAAAGAACTATATCAGTTATTACATTTTATACATTTCATTACTTCATATTATATCATATCATCAGAGTGTACAACAATATACAACAAACAGTGCAGCGGAAAAAGAAATACTATATAAGTAATACGCCGTGCGATCCAGCTTGCCTCCAGCAACTCCAGAATATCCTGATATACCTAACTCTTGACTGCCCGTGTGGAAATTGGTGGGCACCCAGAGTTTAGGAAGGAAAACAATAAACTCCGAGTCAGTCATGTGACTGGTGTAAGAACTCAAAACAGTTTATTTACTTTAGAAATCAAAATAGAGGAATATTTTTAAACTCAATTCGCAATGCTTTTAAAAATGAGACTACCATAAGGCCTCCCGCACACACACACATGCAAACGCAGAATCGGAGGAGATTTCTCCTTATGATAGCCAAAGATGCTTGATACGCATTTAAAATAACATTTGATATTATTACTAGTGCATAGTATAGGAAAATCATTTCAAAAATAAAGATATAAATCTTAGCCAGCATAGACATTCCGCACTTATGCCTACTATAGCTACTATGTTCAATAGCAGGTTACCGCCACATTCCATAGCAGGTTATACAACTAAAACCGTACAAGTTTCGTATTGTTTCTTTGGATTTCCAACAAATGGTCAGGCCAAGGAACTTCCCATTGCCACATGGAAACGCCTCTGGCTGGACGTCCCGAGAACTTAACCAGCTCTCTGCCAACACAAGGCCGGGTTACCTTTATCACTAGGTAACTACTACACGAGTATGACATCCCCCGGTCCCATTGGACCTTTTAACCGAGCGCTCGTCATCAACAACACCACACAGTAATAAAATATAGTGTTTCAACATGAGTAAGTATCTGGGCTCCATACCATGATACCACCCTTTCCAGAAGGAAATGCACATACCCTAAAGGGAGCTACCCCTCGTAACCTTGCCGCATCTTTCCTGTTTTGACCATTCCGGGATGTGAGGCTCGACGAAGTTTCGTCCACAAAAACACACTTTGTACAAAAAGCCGTGCTTTGGGTCAACAAATGATCATAGAAATGATCACCAAGATAGACGATCAAATAAACGATCCTATCACAAATAATCAACACAATGATCATTTCAGCATCACTCAGCATGTCACATTACCAAATTGGGAATATATCGCTGATAACATTCAACTACATAACCTCTAAGCACGTACGTCTCAGAGAAGGGTGTTAAGCTAAAAGAATAAATTCTTCGCCACCAACAGAAATATATTTGAATGAAATCGGCTTTATATCTCAACTTGTAATGTCAGACATACAATCCATACAAGTCTGTTCCGGGCTCGAACAGAACCGAAGGCACTTCTTACGAAGCCCTTGCAATCCGGATATTCACAATCCTGATCGGATTCACCATCACATATGGAGAACTCTATACCGGAGCAACTCGGTGCAGAGTCAATCGACAGGTCATCCTATCGCTTTTGCAAATACTCGGTCTTCAACACCGGTCTTCAAATGCAATTCACAACGACGTATCACATATTCGGAATGGGTTATACGACCCCATGGTCCTTTCCCGGTTAACCCGAATAGTGAGCGCTTATTCAAAAATAAGTGTGGCATTCACATTCAAACAAATCACATCAAATACCCATTCAAAGGGAAATATTGATAGTTGGTTATTGAACTATCAATTGATATGCACACATCACCAGTTTCCAAAAAAATTTCCAAATTATTTATTTTTCAAAAATATCTTTACAAGATATATAGTTTCACACTTCAAAAATAAATCAATATTTATTTTTAAATCAAATTCCATTTTCTTTTATAAATTCCATAATGAATTTATATTTCACAATATCCACGCATATACGATTTCAATTATTCATTTCAATTTATCTTCAAAAAGATAAATTCTAATTAATCACTTCATATTGGAAAACATTTCCATACTTATTTATTCATAAGTAATTCACAAATTTTTATTTATTTTCAACACTTGGAAAATATTCAATATACTTCAATCGAAATTAAGTATATATTTCATTCTTTAAGGAAATCATGCTCCTAAACATATTTATTTGGGCCAAAACGAATGTTACGTAAAACATCGTTACGACAACCCAAAATCACTAGTATAGGGATTCGAAATTAAAATAGATATATAAATCCCAATACTATACAAAACATTTCCTTTCGGAAATCATTTACTATAACAACGGTGTTACAGTCCACTATTTCCTTTTCATTTCTCGAAAACGTCTATTTCAACAATAAATGTTGAAATCTATGGTTTCGAATCTCAACACATTTTAAAACATCGTTAGATCGCTTTAATTCTATTTAAAATATCAAATCTAAACATTTTCTTTTAACATAATATTCACTATTCAAAAACGTGAATATACTACGTTAACAAATTTCATCCTTTTATTCATTTTATTTCAAAGGATTATTCACAGTTAAAAACGTGAATATAACTTCATTTATAGGTTTCAACAATTTACTTATCAAAATAAGTCATTTGCGAATTTATAAAACAACGTTTTATAAACTCCATTTCTAATTATTTTATAACAACTTCCTTTATAAATCTCCTTTATTAACCTATTCGATTTATATTTCAATTATAAACTAAAGGTTCATATTATAAGTTAAATACTTATAAAACAATTACTTTACAAAAATCGTTCCTTTGAACTTCATAATTATAAATCTTATAACTTATAAGATTCAATTATTTATCCAAAACCATTCTTTTAATGACTTTATAAATTTTATAAACCTACTGTTTATAAAATTCCATTTATAATCTCACCGTTTATAATTCTATAAATTTTATTCAATTATGAAATTCATTTTCCCTTCATTCAAACACTTATAAAAACTCGTTTTATAATGTCAATATTTCAATTTATAAATATCCATTTATAAATCTCTTAATATAATTCAATTTATATTATTCTTTTAAAACGTCTTTAATATCCTTTATAATTTCATCCTTTTGATTTATAAAATAATTAAATTTCATAAATCCTATATTTAAACTTTTCACAATAATTTCAAAAATCCCGATTTTACTATTTTATAAAATCATTAGCATCATATTCTCAAAAATCAGTTTTTTTAACTATTTCTCTCAAAAATCATAATTTTTATAACTTTAAAAATTATAACGTTTATTTACTTAAAATAGATCAAATTCCAAACATATAGTATATTTTCAAAAATCACTTTATAAATCATTTTAAAATTCCAAAATTTGGTCCAATGATGCTACATACCAAATAGTCAATCACGACAACAACGATATCATATATCAATATGATAATCCATCAAATATCAAAATATCTGAAATCAAATAAATACTGTTGAGGAATCCAGTTGGATCCCTCCAACCTGTTTTCCTGCATCCAAAAACATTAGCACAATACCAATTTCGCTCCAGTACGAAATTATCGCGGTACATGTTCTTATTAAATATTATCCGCTTAATAACGGCGTAACAGGGTCTCATCCGCTAAAAAATACGGGAAATCAACAACTGCAATATATACATATGCCAATATATATATATATTGATATTATATATAATACCAATTTCACTGTTTATGAAATATTCGCGGTATATGTTTTTAATAAATAACATCCGCTTACTAACGGCGTATAATGTCTATTTTTACAATCAGTAGATAACAATCATCATTCAAACATGCATTCAAATAATTTAAATCTAACTATTTAAAATAAAAATCGAAACTAATTCGATTGAGTGAGAAGTTCTCACCTTGATTTAAATTCCGTTTTAGCGATTTATTTCGAATAAAATTAAACGCGCGTTTAATTTTACCCGAAATTCTCACTAACTCCAAACGACTCCAAACCAACTCCATCGCGTAGTGCTCGTCCATACGATTCCAACGCAACTGAGTTTGTATTTTTTTGACCTCGTATGAAAAAGTTATGAATTTATGAAGTTTATACATGATTTTATAACTAAATTACAACATAACTTAATAATTAAAACCCTACAGCAAATCCTAGCCACAAGATCCAGCACCCCCACATCTGGACCGTCCCCATCTTCATCTTCTTCATGCGTGCATTCTACAGGTAAAGGCCGTCACCACAAACCCATACAACAACAACTAGGGTTTAATAATACTCCACCTATACTCGACGAAACTCGATCAAACCACTTGCAAATCGAAGCTCTTCGCGAGAGCTACCACCACCATCCCCCACCTGAAGCTCGGCCACCCCCTGATGTCTCGAAATGCGTGCAAAATCTGCAGGTTTCGGCCCCAATTGCTCACTCCACGTCGCTCCGTTTCCGATCATCACCGTATGGAATCGAAGCTCTCGTCGAGCTCTACGACTTTCGTGTTGAACACCTTGGCTAAATATTTGTAGATTGAGAGAGATTGAGAGGAGAAAGAGGAGAATTTCTGGCCATTCAACCTAAAAGTGGCGGCTAGCAAATTAGGTTTAGGGTTTTGACTTTTTTTTTTAATTTTATGAAGGGTAGGGGGTGTATTTATAGGAAAATCGATCGACACTATTCATCCGGAAATTCCGAACTCCGATTTACGCGCCGAAACTGACGTTCCTAGGGTTTATCCCGCGTTCCGGACACAATGGAACAGGTTTTGGAAGCTAATTCGGACATCTGTGCGAGTTATGGCTACAAACGCTCAATTTAAATTAAACCGATTTAAATTGATTTCTAGGCGTTTTAATTTGTACCGGACAAACGGTAAATCCAATTGACTTGAAATTTGAAACCTTACAATAATATCACATTACGGATCCGATGAAACTAGTTTTGTCGAAATCCGAGACTTTTTGAAAAATGGCTATTTTGACTCGCCAAATTTAAATTAAAAATAATTCGATGCGTTTCGAGCTGCCACGATCAAACGATAACTCCGATTGACACGAAAATTGAAGTCCGGTAATAACTAACTATTACGGATCCAATGAAACTAGTTTCATTCAATTCTGAGACTGTTCAAAAATTGGCTATTTTACAGTCGATTATTAAATATTAAAATATTCAATTCTCACAAATAAACTTTTAATTCGATTTTAAAAGTTCTAAAATATCATTCTAACTTCAATATGATAAAATAAAATTTTACAAATCATTTTCAATCATATTTAACTCAATTTTCAATTATTTCCATAATTTAACATATTAAATTATCGATTTAATTATCCAATTAAATCCAATAAATCGAAATAAAATTTATTCGACTTATAAATTCACTCATTAATATTTAAAATAAATTAAATATTCAAATTTAAATTAATAAAAATTCTGGGTCGTTACACCTCCCCCTGCATCA
This sequence comes from Allium cepa, assembly GCA_030765085.1. Lineage (NCBI taxonomy): Eukaryota > Viridiplantae > Streptophyta > Magnoliopsida > Asparagales > Amaryllidaceae > Allium > Allium cepa. The sequence continues at coordinate 110,737,399 of CM060928.1, read as the reverse complement.
CCTTCAACACTCACCTTGCCAACTCCAATATGCCACATCATTGCCACACAATGATTTCTTCTCACTAGAACCCGAACTTAGAAAACACAATTTGGACCTCTATATGGTGACTCTAACCACTAAAGAATCTGCCATTGCTTCTAGCACTACCGTCACTCCTCCCGTTGACGCCTCTACCGTCAGAATATGCTATATGAATGAAAAACACTCATCTCCACCCCTACAATGATCTACACCACTAAAAATGTCACGTTCATCTCAAAAAATCTTAGTTCGTCGAGACAGACGTGACCATATCCCCCAATGTTCAACTCGCAATCGTCGAAAAACTATTGTTATTCGACAACCTCTGTTTTTGGGGTTTTTCCGTGAACATATTCAACGAACCGTTGAGCTACCATTTTTAGAAAATATTTGTGGTCTAAACAAACACTTTTCATGTTGGAAAATTTTGCTAAAAGTAAATAGATTTGGAGACATTGAATTTACAAGATTAGAAGGAGTTGTTTCCTTGTTTTTCAAATATATATAGAGGTAAAAATGAAGCCTGGAAGAAGGAAAGGAATTCAAATGCAAAGTGAAGATGAAATGGGTGAAGGTTTAAGTCCATAAGTACACAATCCATCAATTTACTTTACCTATAAGTTAACCAAAATCAACAATTTTACCCAAAAATTCAAGCTACCTATCACCTCGAAGCAAGACTAAAATCACATCACCATTAAAAAAAGTTTAAAATTTTGAATTTAATTTGGTTTAAGAAAAAACATTTTTGAAAAGAAGAAATTGCGGTACCCCGCTACATATTACCACGTTCACGTATGAACCGCAAATGACAGAAATAAAAATATGACCACACACGAAAAATGTGACACGATTAAAAAATAATTATCGAATACAATGGTTATTAAATGTGGAAATTAGCCACAAGGGCCTCTTTAGCAGTGCAATTAGTTTCTAGGACACACAACTGAAATAATCACTTTTACGAACAAAATGCAAAATAATTAGTTTTTAAGGCCTAAAAACCTATGAAATTATGTCCTTGAAAGTAATTGGACTGCTGACTTTATCCTTAAAAGTAATTATTCTGCTGACTTTGGCCTTGAAATTAGTTTCTATGGATATGTGTCCTAGAAACTAATTGGACTGCAAAGTTTGTCTTTCTAGTGAATTGCCCATTATTAAATACTGTAAAAATTTCAAAATACCAATATTTGTCGTAAAATATATCAAACGACAATTTTAAATATTTTTAAATTTAAAATTATTGAATAATCCTATAAATTCATTTTATTACCATATTTATTTCCTTTTTTTATTTAAAAGCCATAAATTGAATATTTAAAATTAATTAAATATTCTCAAAAGTCAAAATGATAAAATTCAGGGTCGTTACGTTCTTCTCCCTTAAAATAATTTCAATCTCAAAATTTCATCTCCGACAAACAAAAAGAAAACCAGCTAACACAAAAAATTAACCATTTTACTTCCCATAACTATTTATGAAATCATTTTTACAAAAACAAAACAAAGTTCGCAGACTTGTATAATATCTTACTACATCTTAAGGGTATATACCACTGTCTAATTCAAACCCTTCGCTTTAAATATATTTCCCTTACGTAAAGTCAAGATCTAAATACCCATTTTTATTTAAAAACCCTTTTTCAAATGACACTGCATATTTTAACCATTGAAAATATACATATATGCCGAGTAAACCCAAAGTGATACCAAGGAACTAGGCACTATCAAATATTATCATATATCCCTTTACCAAGAAGTGTAATACTTAAGAGAAATGCTTACCATCCAAACACACCTCTTTCCCCTTTTTAGTTATTTTCGAGTCACTCGAACTAGTTAACTTAAAAAATACTTTCCTTCTTTTCAAAATTCCCTTTTTTGAAACAATATTGTACATATTTTCATACGAATAGTTATAACAAAATACCGATTACTATCTTGCTTTGGGTTCATTTGAATTTGAACTCATTTCGATCATATAACGATAAAGGGAATAATTTACTAAGTGCACTACAATGTTCGCCCAGGCCATCCAATCGTCACTTGGAAGATAATTTTGATCATCATGAGACAAATAGAGACTCATTTCCCAAACCAATCCAAAGAAAATACTTCTTACATAAACTCCCTTTCCAAAATATTCGTACTTGTAAAAACTTTCAAAAAATACTATGATTACTTTCTCCAAAAATCATGCGAAATAATAATATACATATTTCCTTTTGTAAATCAAATCATGCTTTTGGAATCAAACCAATTTTTTTTTCTCAAAATGATTCTATAGGAAATTTATATTGTAGCATTTCCCCATACAGAAACTCAAAAATGAACACTGATGATGCTGCAATCGTCATCAGAATTATTTTCGGGTGATAGAAATGATTCGGTGCTTTCTATCTCCCTTAAAATCCCTTAGAAATATTTTTAATCGTAAATACTTTCAAATAATACTACCACTATTTTTTTCAAACCTTGAAAACCATTTTTCAAAAGCACCGGGATTTAAGTTCTCAAAGTTTCTACTCAAATCCTTTTTATTAGACCCTTTTATAAATCAAATTTCCAAAATCATCTTTTTTATATGAAATCATTTCTCAAATATGTATTTCAACATATTCTAAAGTTAATAAATATCCTTTATTAAAACCCAATCTTAACCCGACCTTAACATCGGACGCCTTATATCAAACTGTGAAACTTAATTCATAAGATGTTCATTTTCAATGTTCCCACAATTTTTATCTACTCAACCCATGCTTTTAAAAGGATAATTACAACTTTAAGGCATAAGCAATTCAATCCCTAAATTATAACAATTAGATATTATAATTTCCAAGCACATCAAAATAACTATTAATTTCTGGTAATTATTCCTTTATATATAAAATATACCCCCAGGTAAAATTATTTCAATTTGTGATTCAAAAACAGTACTGTATCAGTTCAAGTGCTTAGAGATCCATACCAATAACGATAGCTACTCATATTGGCCGCAATCCAAAAGCCACTCAACAGACAAATCAAATCTATATATGACATTTTTATATCACTAACAAATATGTGCTTTCATATCTATATATACACACACACACACACACACACACACACACGCACACGTGCTCAAACTCATTTGAGGGTGTTACCAACCCTATCTAAAAGGTTTACCACCAGTGCCATGGTTCTTGCTTAACCTTCAGCTCTGATACCAACTGTAATAATCGAACTTTTCGATCCTCAAAAGTCGGCATTAATACATTCACGGTATTCATGTGTCGAACATCCAAGTGCTAGAAAGACAGGTTATGGGGTGAAAATAAAAGACATAACACAATGTCAAAACGTGACGAGTAATATATAATATGCAACAAGTTTTTTCAAAAAGAAAAGAACTTTAATAAACATACTATCATCAGAACAATACTAACCTTATCAGCCTGGACAGTTATAACACTCTATCCTTATAATTATTGATAAATACAAATAAGAACAAACAGTGATAGATAAAATATGGTAATACTTCTTGGAGGATCCAGCTCGTCTCCTGTAACTCCAAGTATCTAACTAAATCTAAAAAAATGCTTAGGCCGACCCAAGCAGTATAAGAAAAATAACGCCCGGATCAGTCTGGTAAAACCAGCATGAGAAACACAATCAAATGGGTTCTTAATATTATAAAACCTTTCAAAATAATGGTATCTCGTAAGACCACACCGCATATAAACACGAACGAGCTTTTATCTTATGATAACCAAACTATTTTATAGAAAATCTTATGGTGTTATAATAATGTCTAGGGTGTAAAATAAATGGTTACATTAATTACATTCCATCATAATAGGTATACAACTAAATCCGTAAGGGCATGTATTGGACATTGGATTTCCATCAATGACTGGGCTTTTACGATCCCTCCCATCACAATACACTTCTAGACAAAATATACGAAGGTCAACAAGAACGTCTTGCATCCTTGTCAACACAGAGTCGGCTGCCCCTTTAACATAGCATACCATATTACAACATACCTCGAACACCAAAATTGCAAAACATTTGCACCTGGCCCTACTCTTCCCATGCGCACACATACCAAAATTCATAAATATCAAATCTAGATCAAGTTATGATGCTCCTAATGATAGGGAATCATGTAGCTCTGCCGCATATCCCTTATTATAGTAATTTCCAGGTTGTGAGGCTTGTGAGGTCATGATTAACTTTTTCCTCTCTTAGCAAATCCCATTTGAAATGCTAACACTGCCTTCCTTGCAACAATGCAATGCCAACATTCATCCATACAACTAGTTTCGAATATGAACAAACGGAAGGTGCTACTTTTACTACATTCATTTTGGAATCACCCTCAGGATTAGTAGCAAGTAACCTTGCACTTTAAAGAGCTTCATTGTAACGACCCCGAATTTTATATGAATTTAAATTGATAATTTATATAATTTTTTTTATTTAAATTGTATAGCTAATTGGAAATTTAAGCGAGTTTCCCCAAATACAGATAAATTCTGTATAAATCATTTAAACTTTAATATTGTATATATATGAGAATATATATATATATGTATTTGAGCATATATGAGTAAATTTAAAATTATATATATATATATTTGATTTGAATTTAAATACTATATATGTATGTGTATATAGAAAAATATAAAACAGTAATTATTAAAGTAAAATTCATGATAAATATTTAAACTAAAAATAGAAGTAAAATAAATATTTGAGTTATAAATAGAGATAAATAAAATTTAAGTATGGAACCAAACAAACATATACATTCAAATAAGAAAAGAAAAGAAACGACATTTAAATATGAAACAAAGTTGTAAATAAATATGAAAAATAAACAAAACAAAAGTATAAATAAAAGAAGTTAGGCATAAGCTTATAAAAACAAAGCAAAGTAATAAAATAAAGTACAAATATAAATCAAACAAATAAAAGACAAAGTAATACACTCAAATGAGAAAAGAAAAGAAAGAACATAAACAAAGTATAAGTGTTGAGGCTGAGAAGGGAAAATAAGACACAGCAAAATAGGATAAGTATGTAACAATACAAACAAATAAAAATATATACATGAAAGCTTCATAAAGAAAACAATAAAATGAAAATATCTATGTACATAGAGGAGAATGGGATAAGGATGTAGGCATGGGGGAACATGCATCTACTGTAACCAGTACACTAGCATATCAAAGCAAGTATGCAGCTGAAATGTAAGGCAAGCTTAATAAATGCTAGTATCTTTAGCCACTAAAGCTAGATCATAGCAGTCATCAGTATGTAAACCATCAGCCACTAAATAAATAAAGTAATCAATAATAATAGCTCTAGCACGATGTATATCACTTCAGCATGCTAGTTTTGTACTAGCAAAATAGTTTATCACCCTATACAAAAATAATAGCAACCCTGTCAACTTCTTTCTATTTATCCACTGGTAGCTTCTTTTTATACATCAAACCCTTCATTTTGTTCGGCCATTCCAACTGAGAGATCTAAAGTAATACCATCTTAAAACCTTAAAACAACAATTCAACTTTACAACAATACAAACTCAAATCAATTCAACCATAGTGTAAAGATGGGATTCCAGCTTGTAGTCAAAAGTTCTGTTCTCCTCCTAATAATGATCTGTGAGTAACACTTGCTTAAAATTTTAAAATACGAATCTATTGCTTATATATGTGTGAATTAGTATGTGTATCTATATATATTTGAATTCTTTGTATATCTGAAGGATGGATGAACTGTGCTATGTTCATATAGGTTCTCTGTCTTAGATCCAAAACATATGATTTAATTCAAAAAAATCAATTCCACTTGAACTACACACTGTTTGGATTTGATGTTAAAAATAATATTATTTGTCTGATTTTAAATTAAGGTTTAAAAATTTATTAGAGTTGAAACAACATGTGAATGTCTCTGAAAAATCAATTAACTGAGCAAAGCTCTTAATAAGTTAAAATTCAAGACTTTTAATTGTCGAATTCAGATATGAAGATTGGATCCTCATACTATAATATGAATTTTAAAGCAAGCATCATGATTTTTAAGGCTTTAAATCAAGAGCACATGAGGGTTGAACGTAAATTGAAAACGAGGCAGATTCTGGTGATCTAGGGGAATGTGAGCGTCGCGAGTGATACTGAAGGGAGCTCGTTAGGAGGGGATGTCGAAAAAAATACTCGTAGTAATTCTAGTTCACTGTGGCGTTAGGGAATAGTCAAACTAGGGTTAAAGCTTCAGTTTTGTTCAACGAAGATGACGCGGCAAATCTCGTCGACTGTGGTGCATCGAGTTCGATCGCACCAAGGGGGATGGGTTCGTGGTTGATCGGTGAAGGTGTGGGCGAAGATTCGTGATCTCTGGAAGTCGACATTGACAGGTCGAGGTGATTTAAGTTGGTTGAGTTCTGTTCCAGTTTTGATTGAATAGCTCAATCTCGATTTTGGGTTCGTGATGAACTTTGGGTGGTTAGGATCGAAGATAAGGATGATCAGTGACGTGCTGGAGGTAGCAACGTTGATCGGCGATGGTCATCGCGATTGTGCACGTATACGTGCATCTTTTCGTATCAGTGTTTTGAGTTGGTTGGGGAAGAAGACGAACAAACAGGATCGTGCTTGTGATTAACTCGGGAAAATGATGGCTTTGCTCGAGTATGCGCTCGTGTGGGATAGCCTGGTGCAACAGTTTTAAATTTGACCAAGTAAAAAAAAAGGAAGAAGAAGGATACGAGTAGAAGAAAGAAAGAGCAGAGGGGTTTCACGCGTCGAACTCGGGAAATTTCGTGTGTTTGGAATTTTTGCCCGAAGCAAATAGAAGGGGGGCTCGAGTCGAAGTTATTGCAGGTTTTTAACCTGAAGCTGTTTTGGTTTGGGAATTTTAAAACAAAAAATTTAAATTTTAAACCAAGATTTTTAAAGCTGAGTTCAAATTAAAATGTTAATATAAATTCAAGTTGAATGTAGAGTTTAGTTTGAACATAAATAAGTTTTAAATTTAAATTGTTTTAATAACTTAAAAGCAATTCAAAATATATTAAAGAAATTTGAAATGGAGTTGAAATTTTAAATGAAAAATTTAAGCAAGTTGAAACTAAAAGTTTAAATTTAAATTTAAACCTGAATTAAAGATAATTTGAATCCTAGTTCTGAAATCAAAGAAGTTTTAACATTTAAATTGTTCAAATTTGCTTTGTGATGATAATTAAAACATTAGTTAGAAAATGTTTTAAATTTGAATTAGTGAAGATAAAATGATATGCACTCATTAAATTAGTTCAAGTGAATAATTGATTAATTTATTTAATCAAGAAATTAAGATTTGAGTTAAATTAATTAAGGTAAATTAATTTGTAAATAATATTCATAAATTTAATAAAGAGTTGTCTTTTAAACAAATGATTAAGGTTATTTAATCAAGTAATTAAGATTTATTAAGTTACAGTTTAGAACTTAATTAATTAAATAATCGGTGATTAAATATATGATTTTAAAGGTTAATTAAATGATAATTAACAATAATTAAATTGAGTTTAATTACTTAAGAATGGTAATTAAATAATTATGAATAGTTAATGAGGATCATTTACTTGAAATTTATTTGATAATAAATGTGAAAAGAATTATTCATAGAAATTTAATCTGATTTAAATTTATCAGATAATTAAACTGACCCTACTTATGGATGTTTGGATTTTATTGGATGTTGAATTGTTAATATCCCTGATATGTGATGCTTTGTGATATATCCTGATTTGTGTTGTGACCTGTAATTTATTATCGGTGACCTTTATATATCTGTGATCTGTGAATGGACGATGAGCGTTATAGTTTATATTGCTTATCAACTATATTTCTGTGTTTTAATCTGTGATGATTGAATGATGTTGCACTATTGTGTTAAACCCCTGGACCACACCATACACACACAAATATGGATTTCACGAGGAAATCGATTAAGTCACAGATTTTGAAATGATTTTTAAAAGTTGAATATTTAAATTCAAATGTTTTGAAAATGGATTGGGTTAAAAGTGAAAAGCTTTTGAAATGGAATTTCAAAGATGGAAATTTATTTTGAATAAGTGGATTAAGTGTTGGAATTTAAATACTTTGATTTAAATTTGAATTCAATATTGCAATTGAATTCTATAATTTGAAAACTAGGGAGTAAGTTATATATGAGTTAAACCATTTTTGAAGTATTATTTTTGGGAATTTGAATTAACCCAAAGATTGTAACTTGTATAAATGAAATAGAATTTTTCCGAAATAAGACTGTTGTTTCTAAATAATAAAAAGCTTTCATGGGAGAAATGAATTTCAAATTATATAATAGGGGTTTCAAGTTTAAACTGAAAAAGTCTTCCAAGTTATAGATAAATATCTGGAAATGAATTTTGAAAGAGAATATTTGGGAACGAACTTTGAAAGATATAAGTTAAATCTTAATTTAAAGATTTAATGAATTAAATCCAATTTATTTGGAATTGTTTTGAAATCCAGGAATGAATCTTTGAGAAACTAGGCGATCTTCATGAAATAAATCTTTTGTTTAAAAGATTTGAAATGGTAATTGGATTAAACCATTTGAAAGAAAGTTTTGAATTATTAAGTTGTGACTTAATTGAAATCCCATATCCATATGTTTTAAATATTGCGCTCACTATTCGGGTTAGCCGGGAAAGGACCTTTGGGTCGTATAACCCATTCTGAATATGTGATTCGACGTTATGGATAGCATTTGAAGACCGGTGATGAAGACCGGGTATTTGCGAAAGCGATAGGATGACCTATCGATTGTTTCTGCACCGAGTCGCGCCGGTATAGAGACTCCCTAAGTGATGGGAAATCCGATCGGGATTGTGAATATCCAGACTGCAAGGACTTCTCTGGAAGTGCCTTCGGTTCTGTTCTAAATCCAGAACAGACTTGTATGGATAGTTATGTCTGACATTACAATTTGAGATATAAAGCTGATTTCTTTCAAATATATTTCTGTTGGTGTCGGAGAATTTATTCTCTTAGCTTAACACCCTTCTCTGAGACGTACGAGCTCAGAGGTTATGTAGTTGATGGTTATCAGCAATATATTCCCAATTTGGTAATGTGACATGCTGAATGTTGCTGTGAAATGATCATTGTGTTGATCATTTATGATAGGATCATTTATTTGATCGTTTATCTTTGTGAACATTTCTATGATCATTTGTTGACCCAAAGCACAGCTTTTGTATAAAGCGTGGCTTTGTGGACGAGACTTCGTCGAGCCTCACAACCCGGTAATGGTCGAAACAGGAATCGTGGCGGCAAGGTTTCAGAGATCGCTTCCCTAGGGTAGGACCATTCCTTCTGGAAAGGGGTAGTATCATGGTATGGAGCCCAGATACTTACTCATGTGGATACACTATATCTATTACTGTGTGGTGTTGTTGGAATCGAGGCCTCGTATAAAGGTCCAAAAGGACCGGGGGTGGTATATCTGAGGTTTCTTACTCCCTGGGAAAGGGGTAGCCGGCCTTGTTTGGCAGAGATCCATTTGGGATGCTCGGGGGCGTCCTTCCAGAGGCGTTCCATTTCGGGGTTTGGGAAGTTCCTTTGCCCGACCATTTGTTGGAAATCCATTCTTCAAATACGTACCTTGTACGGTTTTAGTTGTAGAACCTATCATTCACTTATGGTGGCGCCCCACTGTTTGGATGGTAGCTATAGTAGGCATAGTTCGAAATGTCTATGTTGGCTAAGATTTATATCTTTACTTTCGAAATGATTTTTACTACACTATGCACTAATAATAATATTAAATGTTTCTTTTTAATGCGTATCAAGCATCTTTGACTATCATAAGGAGAAATCTCCTCCGATTCTGCGTTTGCATTGTGTGTGTGTGTGCGGGAGGCCTTATGGTAGTCTCATTTTTTAAAAGCATTGCGAATTGACTTTGAAAATCTTTTGTTGATTGTTTTAAAAGATAAACTGTTTTTGTTGCTCACACCAGTCCCACGACTGATCCAGAGTTTATTGTTTCTTTCCTAAACTCTGGGTGCTCATTATTTTCTACACGAGCAGTCTAGAGTTGGGTTTTTCAGATAGTCAGGTTTAGTAGGTTATCTGGAGCTAGTTCAGTCTTTGGATGTGGACGAGACTTGCTTATCTATGTGCATCGTTATTGGGAGTTCGAGCTATTGTTGGATTGGTTTTTGGAGATGGAGTTGCAGTTTTGGAGTTCTTCCTTGAAGACTATCTTAGAGTTATATTGTTCCGCTGCTAGATGTCATCTATTTTCTTTTCCGCTGCTATTTATTGTATCATATCTCTGATGTATATTGATATCTATTGGATCATCTGTTGTATCAGATATTGTATCAAAGCTGTATATCAATGTATTATTCTGTTTATTCCGCTGTGTTGTTTACTTAATGTTGTTATAAGCTCCGGCGAATCGGATTTGAACGGTCGAATCTACGGCATTCGAGTACGATGTAAAGTATGGATGTCGATTTTCAAGCGGGCAAAATTCGAAACGCCAATTTGGTATCAGAGCTAAGGTTGAACTTTAGCTCAGGAGTATAACACATTAAGTAGCTCATTAGAGATAGGGTGAAGTATCCCTAGAATGAGTATATCCCTAAGATATCCATTCGAACGCCTCAGTAAATTCTCTTAATATCCAGTGATAGTGAGTATGAGTGCAAGAAGAAAACGAGATAGGGGACAGGGAAGTACGACTATAAATGGTCAATGCCCTGCAACAGTGGAAACAAACTTTCTCTATCAATCTGTTTTGATTCATCTTTCCAAATTATTTTGATTGCTTCGTGACCACTACAAGAAGAAGATTCGGTGTGATGATGGCCCTATGAATCGTTGTAGAAAATTCTTTCTTCATATTTCATCAGTTTCTTATCAGTTTTTGATTTAAACTTTAATGAATTTGAAATTTGAATAAATTGGAAATTTTAAATGAATGGGAAATTTTAAATTGAGTTAAATTGATTAATAGAATATGAGGATAAATTTGAATTGAATCGACAAAACAATTTCATTTAAAACCAAATTTGAAATTCTATTGAAATTTCCCATGAATACCAAAGTCCGAAGAGGGACAAATTGGTATGTATTCTGAGATATTCCGACTTGAGTTTGGAATTCATATCTTAAGTTTAAGGAATTATAGAAGATCGAATCTATCTATCTTTGTTGTTTTTGTGCCTACGAATTTCGAGGACGAAATTCTTTTAAGGGGGGAAGTCTGTAACGACCCCGAATTTTATATGAATTTAAATTGATAATTTATACAATTTTTTTTATTTAAATTGTATAGCTAATTGGAAATTTAAGCGAGTTTCCCCAAATACAGATAAATTCTGTATAAATCATTTAAACTTTAATATTGTATATATATGAGAATATATATATATGTATTTGAGCATATATGAGTAAATTTAAAATTATATATATATAGATATATATATATATATTTGAATTTAAATACTATATATGTATGTGTATATAGAAAAATATAAAACAGTAATTATTAAAGTAAAATTCATGATAAATATTCAAACTAAAAATAGAAGTAAAATAAATATTTGAGTTATAAATAGAGATAAATAAAATTTAAGTATGGAACCAAACAAACATATACATTCAAATAAGAAAAGAAAAGAAACGACATTTAAATATGAAACAAAGTTGTAAATAAATATGCAAAATAAACAAAACAAAAGTATAAATAAAAGAAGTTAGGCATAAGCTTATAAAAACAAAGCAAAGTAATAAAATAAAGTACAAATATAAATCAAACAAATAAAAGACAAAGTAATACACTCAAATGAGAAAAGAAAAGAAAGAACATAAACAAAGTATAAGTGTTGAGGCTGAGAAGGGAAAATAAGACACAGCAAAATAGGATAAGTATGTAACAATACAAACAAATAAAAATATATACATGAAAGCTTCATAAAGAAAACAATAAAATGAAAATATCTACGTACATAGAGGAGAATGGGATAAGGATGTAGGCATGGGGGAACATGCATCTACTGTAACCAGTACACTAGCATATCAAAGCAAGTATGCAGCTGAAATGTAAGGCAAGCTTAATAAATGCTAGTATCTTTAGCCACTAAAGCTAGATCATAGCAGTCATCAGTATGTAAACCATCAGCCACTAAACAAATAAAGTAATCAATAATAATAGCTCTAGCACGATGTATATCACTTCAGCATGCTAGTTTTGTACTAGCAAAATAGTTTATCACCCTATACAAAAATAATAGCAACCCTGTCAACTTCTTTCTATTTATCCACTGGTAGCTTCTTTTTATACATCAAACCCTTCATTTTGTTCGGCCATTCCAACTGAGAGATCTAAAGTAATACCATCTTAAAACCTTAAAGCAACAATTCAACTTTACAATAATACAAACTCAAATCAATTCAACCATAGTGTAAAGATGGGATTCCAGCTTGTAGTCAAAAATTCTGTTCTCCTCCTAATAATGATCTGTGAGTAACACTTGCTTAAAATTTTAAAATACGAATCTATTGCTTATATATGTGTGAATTAGTATGTGTATCTATATATATTTGAATTCTTTGTATATCTGAAGGATGGATGAACTGTGCTATGTTCATATAGGTTCTCTGTCTTAGATCCAAAACATATGATTTAATTCAAAAAAATCAATTCCACTTGAACTACACACTATTTGGATTTGATGTTAAAAATAATATTGTTTGTCTGATTTTAAATTAAGGTTTAAAAATTTATTAGAGTTGAAACAACATGTGAATGTCTCTGAAAAATCAATTAACTGAGCAAAGCTCTTAATAAGTTAAAATTCAAGACTTTTAATTGTCGAATTCAGATATGAAGATTGGATCCTCATACTATAATATGAATTTTAAAGCAAGCATCATGATTTTTAAGGCTTTAAATCAAGAGCACATGAGGGTTGAACGGAAATTGAAAACGAGGCAGATTCTGGTGATCTAGGGGAAAGTGAGCGTCGCGAGTGATACTGAAGGGAGCTCGTTAGGTGGGGATGTTGAAAAAAATACTCGTAGTAATTCTAGTTCACTGTGGCGTTAGGGAATAGTCGAACTAGGGTTAAAGCTTCAGTTTTGTTCAACGAAGATGACGCGGCAAATCTCGTCGACTGTGGTGCATCGAGTTCGATCGCACCAAGGGGGATGGGTTCGTGGTTGATCGGTGAAGGTGTGGACGAAGATTCGTGACCTTTGGAAGTCGACATTGACAGGTCGAGGTGATTTAAGTTGGTTGAGTTCTGTTCCAGTTTTGATTGAATAGCTCAATCTCGATTTTGGGTTCGTGATGAACTTTGGGTGGTTAGGATCGAAGATAAGGATGATCAGTGACGTGCTGGAGGTAGCAACGTTGATCGGCGATGGTCATCGCGATTGTGCACGTATACGTGCATCTTTTCGTATCAGTGTTTTGAGTTGGTTGGGGAAGAAGACGAACAAACAGGATCGTGCTTGTGATTAACTCGGGAAAATGATGGCTTTGCTCGAGTATGCGCTCGTGTGGGATAGCCTGGTGCAACAGTTTTAAATTTGACCAAGTAAAAAAAAAAGGAAGAAGAAGGATACGAGTAGAAGAAAGAAAGGGCAGAGGGGATTCACGCGTCGAACTCGGGAAATTCTCGTGTGTTTGGAATTTTTGCTCGAAGCAAATAGAAGGGGGGCTCGAGTCGAAGTTATTGCAGGTTTTTAACCTGAAGCTGTTTTGGTTTGGGAATTTTAAAACCAAAAATTTAAATTTTAAACCAAGATTTTTAAAGCTGAGTTCAAATTAAAATGTTAATATAAATTCAAGTTGAATGTAGAGTTTAGTTTGAACATAAATAAGTTTTAAATTTAAATTGTTTTAATAACTTAAAAGCAATTCAAAATATATTAAAGAAATTTGAAATGAAGTTGAAATTTTAAATGAAAAATTTAAGCAAGTTGAAACTAAAAGTTTAAATTTAAATTTAAACCTGAATTAAAGATAATTTGAATCCTAGTTCTGAAATCAAAGAAGTTTTAACATTTAAATTGTTCAAATTTGCTTTGTGATGATAATTAAAACATTAGTTAGAAAATGTTTTAAATTTGAATTAGTGAAGATAAAATGATATGCACTCATTAAATTAGTTCAAGTGAATAATTGATTAATTTATTTAATCAAGAAATTAAGATTTGAGTTAAATTAATTAAGGTAAATTAATTTGTAAATAAGATTCATAAATTTAATAAAGAGTTGTCTTTTAAACAAATGATTAAGGTTATTTAATCAAGTAATTAAGATTTATTAAGTTACAGTTTAGAACTTAATTAATTAAATAATCGGTGATTAAATATATGATTTTAAAGGTTAATTAAATGATAATTAACAATAATTAAATTGAGTTTAATTACTTAAGAATAGTAATTAAATAATTATGAATAGTTAATGAGGATCATTTACTTGAAATTTATTTGATAATAAATGTGAAAAGAATTATTCATAGAAATTTAATCTGATTTAAATTTATCAGATAATTAAATTGACCCTACTTATGGATGTTTGGATTTTATTGGATGTTGAATTGTTAATATCCCTGATATGTGATGCTTTGTGATATATCCTGATTTGTGTTGTGACCTGTAATTTATTATCGGTGACCTTTATATATCTGTGATCTGTGAATGGACGATGAGCGTTATAGTTTATATTGCTTATCAACTATATTTCTGTGTTTTAATCTGTGATGATTGAATGATGTTGCACTATTGTGTTAAACCCCTGGACCACACCATACACACACAAATATGGATTTCACGAGGAAATCGATTAAGTCACAGATTTTGAAATGATTTTTAAAAGTTGAATATTTAAATTCAAATGTTTTGAAAATGGATTGGGTTAAAAGTGAAAAGCTTTTGAAATGGAATTTCAAAGATGGAAATTTATTTTGAATAAGTGGATTAAGTGTTGGAATTTAAATACTTTGATTTAAATTTGAATTCAATATTGCAATTGAATTCTATAATTTGAAAACTAGGGAGTAAGTTATATATGAGTTAAACCATTTTTGAAGTATTATTTTTGGGAATTTGAATTAACCCAAAGATTGTAACTTGTATAAATGAAATAGAATTTTTCCGAAATAAGACTGTTGTTTCTAAATAATAAAAAGCTTTCATGGGAGAAATGAATTTCAAATTATATAATAGGGGTTTCAAGTTTAAACTGAAAAAGTCTTCCAAGTTATAGATAAATATCTGGAAATGAATTTTGAAAGAGAATATTTGGGAACGAACTTTGAAAGATATAGGTTAAATCTTAATTTAAAGATTTAATGAATTAAATCCAATTTATTTGGAATTGTTTTGAAATCCAGGAATGAATCTTTGAGGAACTAGGCGATCTTCATGAAATAAATCTTTTGTTTAAAAGATTTGAAATGGTAATTGGATTAAACCATTTGAAAGAAAGTTTTGAATTATTAAGTTGTGACTTAATTGAAATCCCATATCCATATGTTTTAAATATTGCGCTCACTATTCGGGTTAGCCGGGAAAGGACCTTTGGGTCGTATAACCCATTCTGAATATGTGATTCGACGTTATGGATAGCATTTGAAGACCGGTGATGAAGACCGGGTATTTGCGAAAGCGATAGGATGACCTATCGATTGTTTCTGCACCGAGTCGCGCCGGTATAGAGACTCCCTAAGTGATGGGAAATCCGATCGGGATTGTGAATATCTGGACTGCAAGGACTTCTCTGGAAGTGCCTTCGGTTCTGTTCTAAATCCAGAACAAACTTGTATGGATAGTTATGTCTGACATTACAATTTGAGATATAAAGCTGATTTCTTTCAAATATATTTCTGTTGGTGTCGGAGAATTTATTCTCTTAGCTTAACACCCTTCTCTGAGACGTACGAGCTCAGAGGTTATGTAGTTGATGGTTATCAGCAATATATTCCCAATTTGGTAATGTGACATGCTGAGTGTTGCTGTGAAATGATCATTGTGTTGATCATTTGTGATAGGATCATTTATTTGATCGTTTATCTTTGTGAACATTTCTATGATCATTTGTTGACCCAAAGCACAGCTTTTGTATAAAGCGTGGCTTTGTGGACGAGACTTCGTCGAGCCTCACAACCCGGTAATGGTCGAAACAGGAATCGTGGCGGCAAGGTTTCAGGGATCGCTTCCCTAGGGTAGGACCATTCCTTCTGGAAAGGGGTAGTATCATGGTATGGAGCCCAGATACTTACTCATGTGGATACACTATATCTATTGCTGTGTGGTGTTGTTGGAATCGAGGCCTCGTATAAAGGTCCAAAAGGACCGGGGGTGGTATATCTGAGGTTTCTTACTCCCTGGGAAAGGGGTAGCCGGCCTTGTTTGGCAGAGATCCATTTGGGATGCTCGGGGGCGTCCTTCCAGAGGCGTTCCATTTCGGGGTTTGGGAAGTTCCTTTGCCCGACCATTTGTTGGAAATCCATTCTTCAAATACGTACCTTGTACGGTTTTAGTTGTAGAACCTATCATTCACTTATGGTGGCACCCCACTGTTTGGATGGTAGCTATAGTAGGCATAGTTCAAAATGTCTATGTTGGCTAAGATTTATATCTTTACTTTCGAAATGATTTTTACTACACTATGCACTAATAATAATATCAAATGTTTCTTTTTAATGCGTATCAAGCATCTTTGACTATCATAAGGAGAAATCTCCTCCGATTCTGCGTTTGCATTGTGTGTGTGTGTGCGGGAGGCCTTATGGTAGTCTCATTTTTTAAAAGCATTGCGAATTGACTTTGAAAATCTTTTGTTGATTGTTTTAAAAGATAAACTGTTTTTGTTGCTCACACCAGTCCCACGACTGATCCGGAGTTTATTGTTTCTTTCCTAAACTCTGGGTGCTCATTATTTTCTACACGAGCAGTCTAGAGTTGGGTTTTTCAGATAGTCAGGTTTAGTAGGTTATCTGGAGCTAGTTCAGTCTTTGGATGTGGACGAGACTTGCTTATCTATGTGCATCGTTATTGGGAGTTCGAGCTATTGTTGGATTGGTTTTTGGAGATGGAGTTGCAGTTTTGGAGTTCTTCCTTGAAGACTATCTTAGAGTTATATTGTTCCGCTGCTAGATGTCATCTATTTTCTTTTCCGCTGCTATTTATTGTATCATATCTCTGATGTATATTGATATCTATTGGATCATCTGTTGTATCAGATATTGTATCAAAGCTGTATATCAATGTATTATTCTGTTTATTCCGCTGTGTTGTTTACTTAATGTTGTTATAAGCTCCGGCGAATCGGATTTGAACGGTCGAATCTACGGCATTCGAGTACGATGTAAAGCATGGATGTCGATTTTCAAGCGGGCAAAATTCGAAACGCCAATTAGCTTCATCTTCGATCATCTTGAAGCAGTCTTGAACTTCTTCCAAAGCGTAGAATGTGCATATGGTTTTGGAGTGGTTAAGGTTTTGAGTTATCATATATAAGACATTCCCCCACTTATCGATCGATCAAAACCAAATCGATAGTTTCGGTAAACTTAACTCCGGTTCTTTTGGAAATAATCAGATAACATATAAGAGTGAAGATCGCCTCTAATTGTCTAAGCAGATAAATTTTCTTATCATTTGTCTTATGAGAACAAAACGAGATTTATATGCACAGTATAGCTTCATCAAAGATAACTGCGCCATATAACCCCCTTGTTTCTCCTAGATATTTACAAAGTTATATTTTGGCCAAGATTTGATAGTCGGTTATTTAACTATCTAATAAACAAACAATCAAACATAGATTTAATTTCATGTAGGATCCACTAAGCCTCTATTTATTAATCTTCATTAATTGAATCTCTTTTAGTTCTTTCATTCAGATATACCTTCACAAAAGATATATATTCACAAACCCCATATATTCCTTTCATTACTTGGAAAATATTTATGTACTCATCTCACCGGTATAAGTATATGCACAATCAATTATACTTTCAAAACTTAGAAAATATATCCATATATTTATTTCAATAGTATAAGTATATTAACAAAAGTTTAAGGAAGATTTCCACCTTTTCAAATTCATATTTAAATGGGCCAAAACAAATATCATTTAAAACATTACTTACTATAAACCAAAACCACTACCCTTTAGTGTTAAGTATGTAAAGAATGTTTCCATACCACAATAATTAAGAAGGATTATTGATCAAATCGAAACTCATTCCTTTTAAAAAAAATCCTTTTTTATAAGCCCGTTTCATATTCAAATATCCTTTTATATATCTTCAAATTAATTTATGAAACTTCTTTTATGAATATCTAAAATGGTTTATAAAATCGCTTTCCATTTATACAACTCTTCTATTTATAAAACTGGTTTCTATTTATAAAACTCGTTTATAAATCTCCCTTTATAAAATCCTTTTAATTTATTTTTATAAATCTTATAGAATTATCATAAATCTTTGTTATTATCAAAACATCACTTATAAATCCCTTTCTTTATTTATAAATTACCATTCATAAATCTCTCTTTATTTTATAAAATACCATTTATAAGTCTCTCTTACAATTATCATTTGTGAAACTCTTTAATAGTATATCTTTTATAAATCCCCTTTATAAAATATCATTTGTAAATCTCCTTTAAATAAATCTTTTATTTAGGGAAAAATCCTTTTTATAAAACAATTTGTATTTATAAAACACCTTTATAAAATTAATTAATTACCTTTAAACATCATAAATAAATAAATAATTTAAAACACCATTAATAAAATAAGTAATTAACTTTTAACATCATTGATGAAATAATTAATTAGCTTTAAACATTATAAACAAAATAATTAATTAACTTTAAGCATCATTAATGAAATAATTAATTAGTTTTAAATATCATAAATGTTAACTTTTAAACATCGTTAATAAAATAAGTAATTAACTTTAAACATCATAAATCTAATTGACTAACATAAAACAACATTAATAATACAAATAAATAGCTTAAGGTAACATTAATAATATAATTAAATAACTTAACATATCATATAACATTTGCCCTCAAATTGTTATAAAATGGAAGTTGCTTTAAATCCAAAGCTTTTCAAATTTAGAAAGAGATTTAGCGACCCCAATGGTACTTATTAAGCTAGCATTTATTTTCTTTCAACTTTCTAAGTCAACATTGGTATTTACATAAGCAACATATATGTAAATCAAATGCATAATTAACCATCCATAGTTAATGTGCCATTTACCGCATATAAAACAATGGCATAAAATTAGATGTCCAATTTAATATAATAGCAGAATGATGATTTATTCTTCTTAAAGAGATGTCCAAAATAATCTAAACAATCTAAATATAGGACAACGAGGATTTATTCTGTTAAATAGATGTCCAAAATAATTTATTCAACTTAGTTTAACAGAGCGATGTTTTATTTGGCAAAAAAATACAACCAATGAAGTATAATTAATTTAACCACGTTATTATTTAAAATGACGTCATCAAATTCAGCCACTATTATTTTACCCATATTTTATATTTCGTTAAAACTATTAACAACTATACCAAAATGTTGCATTCTTCAATACGAGTCTAACACAAAAATCCATGGGTTAAACAAATCCAATATGAATAGTATATCACATATTCAATTTCAAACATACATAGTTTATCTTTTTAAACAAAGAAATAAAAACGTTTCTCACCCAAAACCCATTAAGCCCGAGGCCCACTTGCTTCCCTATACCCAAACAGCTACAGTATCAATCTCCCTCCTTCAATTTAAATTTCCCCAATCGAAATGCCTGAAACTAAAACAGACGTGCACGTCGTGCACGTACATGCTCAACTCCCACCACCTGAGGATGATCAACTCCTCCCACAAAACCCCATATCCATGCCCGACTCAATGCAACCCTCGCCATCATCAGCCAAGCCTAGAACAAAATCCAACCATACATCCGAAGTCAATATCACGTCTAGGTTTAAACACCCTCCCACACATCGAGCTTGACACAGCCGCCTCGACCATATCTAGTCGTCATCACCAGGAGCTCAACCACCCCGCATTACCTTCCGACACTCAGCTCACCAATTCCTATGCACCACATCACCGCCCCCACACCAATTTCTACATGCAAGAACCCAAACTTAGAAAACCCTAGTTTGACCTCAATATGGTGACTCCAACCACCGGAGAACCCGCCACCGCTTTTAGCACCATCGCATGACCCAAGCTTGCTTCAGCCACCGTCGTTCCTTCCCTTGACGCCTCCACCCCTCGAAATCACCATATGAATGGAAAACACTCATCTCCTACCTTATGATAATCTACACCACTAAAAATGTCGCGATCACCTCTAATAATCCTAGTTCGTTGAGACAAACGTGACCATATCCTCCGATGTCCAACTAATGATCATCGAAAAACTATCGTTATTCGATAACCACTATTTTTAGGCTTTTTCTGCCATCGAAAAAACATCAAGCTACCATTTTAAGAAAAATATTAAAGGCTAAATAAAAACTTTTCATGTTGGAAAATTTTGCTAAAAGTAAACGGATTTGGAGATGTTGAATTTAGAAGATTGGATGGAGGTGTTTTTTTCCTTGTTTTTCAAATATACATAGGGCTAAAAAAAAAGTTAGGAAGAAGGAAAGGAACTAAAATGCAAAGTGAAGATAAAATGGGTGAAGGTTTAACTCCACAAGCACATAACCCATCAATTTACTTTACCCATAAGTTTACCAATATCAACAAGTTAACCCAAAATTCAAGTTACTCATCACCTCCAAGTCAACACTCGAATCACATCACCACTCTAACAAGTTTGAAATTTTGAATTTAAATTTGGTTTGAATTTTTTTAAAAGAAGAAATTGTTGGTACCCCGCTATATACAACCACGTTCGCATACGAACCTCGAATGACAGAAATAAAAATACGATTGCGCGGGATAAATGCGACACGATCTAAAAATAATTTACAAATATGCTGGTTGTTAAATACTTTAAAAATCTCAAAATATCAATGTTTGTCATAAAATACGTCAAATGATAATTTTAAATTTTTTCAAATTTAAAATTATGGAAGAATCTTATATTCATTTTATTACTAGTTCATTTTCTTTTTTGTTTAAAAGCTATAAATTGAATATTTGAAATTAAAATATTCCCAAAAGTCAAAATGATAAAATTATGAGTCCGTATATTAATGGTATCATTAATATCTAAGATGTATGAAAATGTAATTATGGTGTAAATGTTAGTAATCCCTTGAATCACGAAGCATTCTACACATAGGATGAAATGAATTATGAAAAGAGAATATAAATGGTCATATATTCTCTTTTATATAAAATAGAATATATTTTATGTATAGCAGATTTTTTTTATTGAAAATGAAAGAAATAAAATTTATGAAACAGAAAGAAAGCAAGTCATCAAGTTGAAAATGATACAGCTCTACATGAGTATAGGCTCCTAAACATGTTTTGCTTATGCATTATTTTAAAAAATAAAAACTTGAATGTACATGCAATAAAATGATGATGGAATTGAATTATCTTTCATCAACAAAAGGCCTTTCAATTCATTCATCAATTTTAATCTATAGTCATGTACAAATTAAGAAATAAGCTTATTAAAAAAAGCATTATAGACAAAAAATGAAATTGTTCGCTAAGATATCAAATAAAACCTCCAAAAATGATACTGAAGGCCTCATATTATTAACTTGCATCATTTTTTTATATTAGAATAAGGCTACTTTAGTATGATATATTATGCCATCATACCTGCTTTGCAAATGGAAAAAAAATCGAAAAGCCAAATCAATTAGCAAAGATCAAAACCAATGAAGACAAAGAAAAAATGAAAAGATGAATTTAGTTGACTTTTAAACATCTGTTATCTTATTACATTGAAAATAATACATATTACTTTAATTTTGTTCGCAAAATTGAGAAAGATAAAGAATAACCAATGAAAAAATAAATATGTGGTTATAATTTGAATGATTATTGAACTCAAGCTTAGCAATAAGGTGTTGTTTAATTGAGGAATCAGGAAGTTGATGAACAATGAAAGAAGCTCCAGCTTAAAAAATGAATATATTTAAGGAAGAAGTTAAGAGGACACCATTAATATGTATGTTAATGTTTAAAGAAAACCTAAAAATAATTAAAGGGAGAAAATGAAAAATAAACCTTAAACAAAGGAGAATGTATTATAAAACCAAAGAAAGAACGTGAAAGTAGATAACGAAAAGTCATATCTATATACGCATATTGATTTCCAAAATTTGACACAGTATTTTGTAATAAGCAATAGAGACAAATTTCCATAAATTAAAAAAATCACCTAAAAGTTAATTCTTCAATTCTTTGAATTGTAGATTACATGAATTAATTCTAAACCTTGCAATAATTTATATACAAATAATAAAGTCAACGCTCATAAAAAAATAAACAAAATTTATTTGGATTTTTTTAATATTATAACATAATATTTTATATTACGAAATAGAGATAAGCTATCACAAAATTTTAAAAATCACATGAAATTTGATCATTTAATTCTCTAGGTTATCAATCCCATTACCTTTTTTTAATACCACAACAATTTAGATATAAACAAAAAAGTCAATCCAAATAAGAAATTAAACAGAATTGGTTGACAATGAGCGAAAAAACAAAATCATCTGTTAATTGTTATTTTTCAAAATGGATGAGATCAACTTGCATTATTTATTTATTATAATAAGGCTACTTCAGTATGACATATTATGCCATCATACCTAGTTTGCAATTAGAAAAATATCTAAAAGCCGAATCAAAGTGAAAGATAGTCTACGAGGATAAAAAAATGAAAAATAGATAAGACGAACTTAATTGACTTTTAAAGATCCATTATCTTATTACATTGGATACATTGAAAGTAATACATATTACTTCAATTTTGCTCGCAAAATTGAGAAAGATTAAAAATACTAAATTAGAAAAACAAATAACATGTGGTGATAATTGGAGTAATTGCTGAAGTTAACCTTAGAAATGAGGTGTTGTTTAATTAAGGAATTGAGGAGTTGATGAATAATGAAAGAAGCCACAACATAAGAAGCGAATATATTTTGGAAAGCTCATAAGAAAAAGGTAAGTTGAAGGGACACCATTATAATACATATATAGGGTTACTGTTTGAAGGAAAAAAAATTAAAACAATTGAAGGGTGAAAATAAAAAATAAACCTTAAACAAAGGAGCAGTGTAGGGCTTTAGAAGGAATGTGAGAGTAGATAACGAAAAGTCATATATTTAACTTTATATATAGTAGAACAAATAGATTAGTCCTTTGAAGATGTTTGTAAAATCAGGAGTTGAACTACCTTTCATGCATCTATAATCTGATGTAGATGCACTTCCTGTAATGATAAAAAAAAAGGTACAATGTCCAATACATCTTCACGTTAGAATTACCTTTCACTTTTACATGTTTATCTAGACATGCACATAGTCTAATGTTTGTTTTCTGGCCTTTATTTTGAGTGCACAAAAGTAGTGGATTCTAACAATCAGGATCTACATATTCATAAAATCTTACATGCTACCATTTGGAATTCGTTTTAAGTTTTCCTTTTATATTTAATTTTCAACATTTACATTATCCTCTTATATACAATGAATTTAAATCTTTCTTCCTCAAATCATAGTGTCCTACGTGCCCACTTCGTTTCAGTCCATTAACCAATATATTTGATTTGAGAAATAAATATGAAATGAATGGTGGGAATTTAATGTGCACGGGGCACACACAAAGTGGGACAATGGAGCTCATGTGGTATATAACATCAACTTAAAATTAGTTAATATCTATGCTTAAAGTTAATATATATATGCATACTTGAATTATATTTTTCATCCTATTATAAGGTCAAAATATATGATAATGATGAAATAATGTACATCAATACAAAAAGGGTGATACTAATAAAAAAAACCTTCAACCAACTGGTCACTGTCAAAATTACTATAGTTTCTTTTTTTCTTATTAGTTTCATTAGAAAAAAAATTATTACATAGACTTAACTTTATTTGTTTGTTGGGCAGTATTTAATCTTTATCAGATTGGACGATGGGTGATCTTAGTCATTAGTTGTAATCAGATTATGTTATACAAAAACAAAATAAACATTCAACTACAAATTTTAGTTATGGATTTATATTTTTATTATTCAGTCAAACTATATAAATCAATATAAAAGGGAAACAATATGATCCATTATGTATAACGTACCTCGGCAGCAATTTGTTGGCACCTCTGTAAAATTAGCCCGAAGGGAAATACCAATTTCACTATAACACACAGCTATAAAACAATACCTTTATTTCCGTCATATTTTTTAAAATTGAACTTTAAACAAAATGTATTTATATCTGGTTTCACTACTTCTACAGTAATTCATAATGGAATACTATGATCTTTATATACTATGTATGTTTATGTAACTGCAGAAATTGCGGGAGATGAGACAAGAAAAAAGAGCACTAGAATTGATTCCGCGGGGTGAGGAGGTGATGGTCAAACTTAAAAATGTTGCCATCGAGCTCGACGTTGACTATGCTATTCTTGGAAATATAACATATGGAGAAAAGAGAACAGGAATGAAAATTCTGACAAATGTTCGTCTAATTTGAGATCGCATAATTATGGCTAGGGTTATTCATACGTTGCTAAATCAAAGAACAAGCTTGAATTAAATCAAGAACTACTTACCCGGCTTGAGGAAAGTGGGCATGCTTTGGGAGAAGCAACCTCCGATAATGAACTCCATAATAAGCTATATACTCCTTTCTCTTTTCATCACTTTTTTATAAGTTGATATCATAAATTTCAACTAACTTTATTTTTTTAATTAAGAAACCTCTAATAAAAGTGCTCAAGAAAAGATTGAATTAATTGGATAATTTTAAGAAAGTAATGGAACGAAGGCGGCCATTGGTGAAGAGATGAATGTTATCCGCAAAGGGGAGAGAAGAAACCAGAGGAGCACCACTAGGGTATGAGAAGTGTCGGATGGTCCTACGTGTCAATAGGTGGTGAATCTCACGGTTGAGGGCTTCAGCAACAATGATGAAGAGGGCAGTGAATAATGGGTCACCCAGCCTAACGCCTTTGCCAGATCTGTAGTAGTCCCTAGGAATACCATTGATCAAGACTAAGTACCTACAGTTCGATATGAGTCTCCTGTCAACGAATGGTTTGGAGAATCTAAAGGCTCCAAGGACTCGAATAATAAAAAACCAGGATAGGGCGATCATTTGCCTTAGCCATATCTAATTTGGTAACAATGCTGGATTTTAAAGCTTTATGATTTATTTGGAAGACAAGTTCTTGAGCAAGTAGGATGTTGTTAGAGATAAATCTACCTTTAATAAACCCCATTTGTGAAGGGGATACGATTTTTTTAGAGAATGGGGTTTATTCTAGTCGCTAGGAGCATTCACAGTTGTGCTTGTCAAGAAACGTCGATTTGAGATGAGTCAACCAAAACCCACCCCCAATAGAAAAAAACTTAGCCGGCTAAGGAAATATTTCCTTAGCTGTCTAAAAGAAAACCGGCTAAGGGAATGCTAAATTAATATACTCCCTTAGCTGGCTTTCTTTTGGCTTGCTAAGGAAGTATATTAATTTAGTCGGCTTTCTTTTCGCCGGATAAAAGAAAGCAGGCTAAAAAGCAACACTCCGGGTTGCTTTGGCAACCTCCCAGTTGGCCACAACCGACCCTCCGTTGGGGGTCGGTTGCTTCCCAACCGACACTCGGTTGGGAATGCTTTAAGGTCTTAAAGATAACTTTGTTGGAGAAGTTTCACAGACTTATAAGATGCAAATCAGAACATTTTTTAGGATTTTCATTTTTAGGGATGAGGACAATGTTGGTTGTCGTCTAGCTCTATGGGAGGAAGGCTCCGACGAAAAATTCCAGGATCGTTAAAGTGAAATATGACCCTATAATGTCCTAGCATGATTGGAAGAAACAACCGCTAAATCCATCAGAACCAGCAACATTGTTTCTTCCAAGATCGAATACTGCCTATTCGCACCTTTTTGAATGATGAGATTGAAAATAGGAGGGAATTTTCAGTATATCAAAGAGACATAGTATATGGTCAAGAATTTCTCAATCACGATGAGTGGAGAAAGATGACCCAAGAAGCTCACAGAAGTAAGTAGAGATCATCGCCTGCAACTCTTGATCAGATGAGGTCCAAGTACCATCAGGCTTCTTGATTTTGTGTAGAGCTAGTTTGCTTTTATTCTTAGTAATTGTGGAATGAAAGAATTTAAAGTTGGCATCACCATGGATATTCAATTTAACGTAAGATTTTGTCTCCAGAATGATTCCTCTATCAGTAGAGCTTGTTCGAAAGATTCCTTTGCTTGGAACCAAGCTTGCTGATTAGCAGGAGATCGATTTTCATCATAAATGGCCTCTTTCAAGGCCACCCCTTTTTCCACATTCATAACTGGATCAAATATATTGGAAAATATATTTTTATTCCAGGTGCGAGCACATTTTTTAACATTTTTGAGTTTACAACAAAACAAGAATAAGGGAAATCCAGTGGCAAGTAAGGACCATGCCTCCTTGACCATGTCGAGGAATGTACGGTGAGAGATCCACATATTCTGAAATCTAAATGGTTTAGGGATCGTGTCAGAATTTGAAATCAACCGAAGAACCATGGGAGCTTGATCAGAGTTAGAAAGACGGAGGCGGTAAATAGTGGAAGTGAAAGGATTATTGAACTAACCATCGTTACCAAACACTCGATCAAGTCTAGCTAAGGTTCGAGCGTCTCCTTCCTTATAATTACACCATGTGAAAGCCGAGCCACAGAAAGGGAGGGATCGTTTATTGTCACCCTAGTTATTGCTTTCCCCACCCCAGTAATTTTAAAAAATAATTCTCACTCCCCTTTTCATTTTCCCATCTTGTTGATTTTCAAATTACCTTTGTTCCATCATTAACCATGTTACTTTCCTCTTTCCTGTTCGTTTCATTTTTTCATTTTTTTAACCAAAATCCTAGCAGCTTTACAACTACACAGTCGGTAATGGTAAAGGACAAGTAGCAAGGAGGCAAACGTGCGAAAAGAAGATCTAAGCAACTACACGGTAAGATTTCGAATTTAAAGCTATGTTTTTCTTCTTCGGTTGACACATGTTAGAGTTCAATAAATCAACCAACGCTGCCTCAGGCATTGGTTGATTGAAATCGACCAAAACCCTAGCTTGTTTGTTATTGTAGGTCAATGCACAATTAGCAAATGCTAGAACCTGTTTGTTGACTGAAATCGATCAAACGCCTAGCATTTGTTATTGTAAATAATGTAAAAATGCTAGAACCTGTTTGTTGGAACATATACAAGCATTTACTTGCAGCAAGCAGATGCTCATGTTAGCTTGCTACAACATATTTTTATATAACATTAGCAAATGCAAGTGTGTTTGTAGCAACTGATGCAACTGCATTTTGTAGCAACTGATACATAACATTAGCAAAGCAAATGCCTGAACTTGTGTCATACATGTCGTATAACGGTTTATTAATTATTTAAAAATTGTATTTTTGTTAGTTTTGAATAAATGTAAATTGCATGATTTTAAGACTAATTGATGCTAAACCAATTAAAGGAAACAAGTTAACCAAATTGATGCTAAACCAATTAAAGCAAACAAGTTAACCAAATTGTAGAAGAACTGGTATTATATAATTTAACTATGACATAGTTGAATATATTTTATATTATCATTTTATCTATAATCTTCATTTTATATTTAATTATGGTATGTTTGTAGATAATTTGCTATAAGATAATGGAAATGATTCATTTATACATTTATAGATATATCTGAAGTTCCTGAAGCTAGTACCCATGGCCAAACTCGTTTAACAGCATCGGAAAGAAATAGATGAGTGAAAGCAAGAAAACAAAGTTAGAATAAGCAATCAAAGGAGCAAAATGTTAACATAGGCAATGAAGACCTGTCAAATGTCGAGGAACAAAATGTAGAGCAATATACTGAAGAGCACAATATTGAACAACAAATCCAGGATGTCATCGGTACCTCTTTAACAAGACCCAATACACCACCAACTTATGGTGGTCCATAACTTACCGACATCATTAGTAGTTATGACACCCATATTGATTCGTTGATCTGGAGTGCCATGGTATGTTCTATTAATTTAAATATAATACATTATTTTTTTGAAACTTTAATTTAATTCAAGATTTTTCTTAGGAACATGAGCCTTTTATATGCGTAAATCATGGAACAAAGGTTTTTAATTAGGAAATTCCCGATAATACAACAATTTTTAGGGAATATTTAAAATCTTCGGGATTATATCTCATTTTAGAAACTTGTTTAGCACAGTAAACAAGTACCTTATCTCTGCTTTTTTCGAGGGTTAGCATCCTGAATCAAATACTTCTCATTTACCATTTGGTGAGATAACAATTACATTAGATGATGTTGCTTCTTTGCCGCATATTCCAATCAAAGGACTACAAATACAAACATTTGATCAACCCAAAAATTATTTGATAGATTTGGTGATCAGTAACTTAGGAATTAGTAAGGAAGAAATCAAAGAAATAATGAAGGATAGTGTTGGATATAAAATAACCTTCACTAAGTTGCATGAAATTTTTGATAGTGACTGTGATGAATGGAAAGCTGAAAGAATTAAACAAGCTGCTCGTGCATATCTGTTATATCTAGTTGGGAATACGCTATATGTGGATAAAAGCAAGTCACATGTATCCGTACAATACTTAAAACAACTCGCTAATTTGGATCAAATAAATAGTTATTCTTGGAGGTCAGCAACTCTGTGTTGGATGTATAAACAACTTAGGTTAGCGAGTAGAGTGGAGGTAAAACAGATAGCCAGATACTTGGATTGTTGGAATCTTGGATCTATGAGCATTTTCTGAATTTGCATCCGTTGACTAAATTTTATAATGATAATTCAACGAGAGCAGCTCATTGGGATCATGAAAATGACCATCGCTGTTCATTACAGCCTTTAAGAATTTATGTCCATAATATTCAAGAACATGAGGTTTTTTTAGACAAAGAAATATAACATATTCTTTTATAGATTATTACATTATAACTATGATTAAAACTGCTTGTTTGTTATTTAGGTAATCTTTGATCCGTACATGCATGCACGAGAATTTCATTCATTTCCACAAATTGCTTGGTACTCTAGTTGTTTGTTATGCTTAAGTGTTGTTGAACCATATCATCCTACCCGAGTTTTGAGGCAATTTGGTAGAGTTCAAAATATTCCACGACCTATTATTCCATCAAAAAGTAAAAAGAGAGGCGGTACTTCGAAAACTTATAAAGTGCTTTATGATTTTGTGGAAAACTTATGGAATGAATGGCAAAATCATTGCGTGAGTAAGCAATATCGTTCTATACCACTTTTAGGGTCAGATGTTACGGTGACTGATGATTATTTTGATTGGTATTTTCCCCATACCATATTAAAAGTTCAACCGGGCAATGAACAACCACGTCAACGAGGAACTCTTCCATCCTATTATCATTTGTTACGGTTAGCATACAATTCAAATTTTGTACTTATTTGTTTAATTTTTGTAAATCTAGAGCTACGAAGAACTTCATAACATGCTTGATAAATGAATCACTTTGGCTTCATCACAACCGGAAAGTTCACATTTTTCTCATCTTGATAGGATCCGCAAAGCTCTAACCAAAGCAAGAAAAATACGCGCTCGATTTACTAAAAAAGATGCATAGTTGTTAAGGGATTATTGTGGTCAATTAATGACGGTATATTATAGTGAATTTGTTGAAACTTTATGACAATCTATAATTCTATTGCTGTTATGAAATACTGCTGATTGAAAGTGGTTTTATTGTTATATAATCTTGTTGTTGTTGAAGTTATCAATATAGTATATATCATACTATCCATATATGATTTGGTTGCTGTTATATAATTCCAAATTTTCCATGTATCAATAGAAATACTGCTGGTTGTTGTTATATAATTCCAAGTTTGCAATTCTATATTTGTTGTTGTTGCTTCATATTCTGTCCAATTTGTTTGTCGGTATATAATTTGGTTATTGTATTGTCCACAATTTAGTTACTGTTATTGTCCACAATTTGGTTAATGTATTATCCAAGTTGGTTGTTGTATTGTCCACAATTTGGTTGTAGTATTGTCCACAAGGCTTCATATTCTATCCAATTTTGCTACTGTATTGTCCATAATTTGGTTGCTGTTATATAATTCCAAATTGTTCATGTATTAATAGAAATGTATGCATGTGTTAAGAGTTATATAATTTTGTTGCTGATAGGCATGCGTGGATTCAAAAGTGTCAGACATGTGTTAGAGTTATAAAATTTTGTTGCTGACAGGCATGCATGGATACAAAAGTGAAGTAGTAATTTTGTTGCTATTGATACCAAGAATGTCCTCATGTAAAAATCTTAAAACCCAAGGCCAACGTGGATACAGAACGTGCAAAGCCTGTTACAGGCATTTCTTAAAGTAAAACAATGCTTTACCCAGGCATGTTCAAAGAGGATCAGGGGGTGTAGCTTCTGTTAATACATTTCCTGACAACTACGTGGTTTCTCTTCCAGTGGCGTCAAAAAGCTAAGTGATTTTGTCTATTCCTAGTCAAATACGGACATTATTTAAGTAGTTTCAACGCAATTACCTAGCGTTATTTAATGCTTGTCAATGCTAATATATGACATTATTTTTGTTTTTCCACCGTTCGCTTAAAACTGTTTAAACTGTCTCAAGGCACAAACCTTCTGTTTACACAGTTCCTGACATGGACGAACTTTGCTGTAACATCCTGATATTTTCAACCATTCGCATCCACACATATCGGATTTGAATTGCTCAAAATACCATATTGTTAATTTATATTTGGCAAAATTCAGCATATCCAGTAAATAAATAATCACAGAATCACATACACGGAATAATATAACAATAATGCAACGGAAATAACAGAATAGTAGTTCATGAAGCTACTATATATATATAACAGAGTCGAATAAGATACAATAGAGGTCTTGAATGCATAGATGTCTCAATACAATACTCAAATACAAAATCTGAATACATCACTGGAATCAACTGAATGACTGCAAGCTGAAAAGATGTAGATGGATCTTCCAAACGAAGCTCCAACTCCAAAGGTGAGTCTCGAAGACTGGTACACTCAGTCTGACCCGAGCGTAACGCAAAATACAAAACACTCGAGTCAGGATTAGCATTCTTATATCAATAAATCCAACTCAAGTGAAATATCAACTGAAATACAAGTAACTCAAAGGATATTTGGGATAACCATCCTCTAAGGATCCATTAAACTACCTACTATGTAGCAATACATGCTATTATAATAATGTCTAAAGTAAAGTAAACTATTAAAATAGCGTTAAGGCGTTACACATATCCCCCTTAAAACATTTTATATATTCTCATAGTCTATACAGTATCGTAATCTCCCTCGTACCGGGCATCGTCAGAGGGCACTCCATAGGTATGGTACAAAACAAACTCATAGTGGCATCGATATGGTAGGTAACACGGCACAACAAGGCAATGCCAGTGTAGGTATACCAATTACGCATCCGGGCTGGTGGTAAAGCATAGCAGCCACTACCACCCACCTCAGAACACACTCCCAAATCAGAAAAAATCAAGTGTGGCCATCGAAACAATCACAAAGTCAGAATATAGTATCGAAAGAATGTGTCCGATCGGAGGTGCTACGTCACTTGGCCAGAGAATTGCTCCTGTTTTAGGCACCTTATGCCAACTAATGGGAGTTGGGTCCACGTATATACCTCAATAGGACGTCGCCACTATCCTACTTCATTTTGGAATCTCCACCGCACACACAGTTGTTAAAGTGGTTTTCGGAGTTGGCAGAGAGTATGACAACTTCCGATCCCGGTCTCTTTAACAACCAAACGTTATTATAACATCGCGGTCATTTCAAAATAGTTTATACTTCAAAACCAAAATCCCATTGCCATTTCAAAACCATGTCAATACGATATCATTTCCATTTCAAAATCGAATACTATATCATTTCCATTTCAAATATATCCATTTCCAAAATCATAGCACTTTCAATGTTATAACACTTTTGAAACCAAACACTTGAAATTATAACACTTTCAAAACATAATACACTGAAATTCATAACTTTGAAACCATAAATACCACCACTTAAACAGTTTAGATATTAAAATAGTATGTATAATAAAATAGTTTATAAAGTAAAATAGTTTATATAAAATAGTTATAAGTTAAAATAGTTTATATTAAAAATAGTTTATATGAAAATAATTGATAAAGTAAAACATATAAATAGTTTTATATATAATTTATAAATACTTTATTTAGTAAAATAGCTTCCTCAAATTTCACAATTGATTCAAATCAACTCGAATTCCAAAATTCAATTTAATTCGATCTCAATTCATCAATTTCAATTATTTCGGTTTCTAAATAAACCATTTCAAATTATATCTATTCCAAATACAGATTTGAACCACAAAATAAACCATTTCAATTTCAATATATTTCAAAATTTTAAATATTCAATATTTCAAAACTAAATCTGATAATTTCATATATATATATATATATATATATATATATATCAAATTCACTTACTATTATTTATTTTTGAAATGTTTACTTAATCATTCAAATAATATTTAAATAAAACTTCAAATTTCAAATAACTGAATATTCCTTCAATTTATTTAAACTCAATATATTCATTTAATCGCCTTAAACCAAAATCAAGTTATAAAAGCACATCCTTTAAAAATCTCGAATTCCAAAAGTTTCAAATCGATTTAATTAAACAGTTCTTAATTAAATACAATTTCAAATAAATTCAAATTTATCTTCCCAACCTTAATATATTAAAAATTATTATAAACTCTATATTTAAATATAAAATTTTAAATAATACTTGAACATATTATATATAAATTAAATCAAACTTTATTAAACCGAATCTTATTATTAAACTTAATTTATATATATTTCAACATAGTAAAATTATAAGTAAAATCTTAAAATTTATAATTTCAAAACTAACTTATAACCTTTAAAGTTTACATATAATTTTAAAAATTAAAAATTTAACTATTATAAAATAACATTTATATATAATATTTAAAAATCAATATTTATATAAAACCATATATATATTGGAAAATAATTTCAGAAATATATATATATATATATACACCAACGGTGCCTGTAAATAATTTTCTATCCTATGGTCAAGTGATACAGATATTTATCACTTCAATCCGCAATTTAAATATATACGGGTATAAATCATTTCAACCCCCAATCCCAAATTCAATTCAATGAAAATAGCTTTGGTTTATCTGTAACAACCCAAAATTTCAACCTCGAGAACTCGACATTAATACATTCACTATAGAAGTGTCGAGCAATCGAATGCCGAAAATTTCAAATTGCTAAAGAAAAGAAGAAGAAGGTAGAAGAAGAACAGAAACACAGCATCTCACATTCGCAGCGGATTAAATATAATAACAAATAATTGCATTTACAAAAAGTTATAATTGTTATATTACATATATATCATCAGAGTTACAACCATTACAAATAGACAAGACAGTTATATCAACCTGTCCTAGACTATCAAAAACTCAAATGCACAGCGATAAACTCCATACGTTCCTTCCATCCTGCTCGCCTTCTGAGCTCCAGAACGTCCTAACCTTAAAATCTGTAATACTCGGTCTGACCCGAGCATTACATCAAAGTAACACCCAGATCAGGCAGGAAACTAGCGTGAGTAAACGCATATAACCTGAAATACTAAGCTATAAGCATATTTGAAAACCCGAGTACCCGTACTTCACTACGAGATCTTAACTTGTTATAGTCCATACTTATTTCACAAATCAATTCCAAGTGCCACTATAAAGTTTCAATGGTCCAGTTAACTTAAAATTTTCCATTCCATCCTATTAATTTCACATATCAAATCTATGAAGAATTATTATAGATTACAAATCGAAGTAGTTTCGGGTATTTACTGAAACCCGACCCCGGTATCTTCGAATCCAATGTTATTGTTTAAGATAAATGTTTATGTGAAACAATTCAATTCATATTCAGAGTAACAAATTGGCATAGTAAATTTATTACAGATAGATAATCCATATTATCATAGTTCAACCCAAACATAGCATCACAATCACATACCAGGGATAACAAATAATCCAAGGTATTCAATATCATTTAATCATCCATAAGCAAGATAAATTAGTCACACCTTTCGAATTAATTTAAATAATTATATTAATTACTTCAATCACCTTTAAATCCTACTTACATAACTTTAGTTAATTACAACCCATTAATTAATCATCTTTTAATTAACCATTAATCATCCATAATTACTTTCATTAAGTAATTATCTCATTGGTTAATTATCCTTAATTAATTAACCTTTAACTATTAATTAAATTAATTAACCCTTAACAATTTCAATCCTTTAATTAAGTAATTGTCATTTAAGTAATTAATCTCTAATTACTTACATTAATTAATCTCTAATTACCAATTAATTAATGTCTAATTAATAAATTAAAAATCCTTAATTTTTAATTAATTAATCCTAAGTCAATAATTAATCGATTTCTCTTTTATTCATTAATTTAATTAATCTTTAATCATCAAAGACCTTAATTAACTTTAAGATAAACCATTTATCTTTATTAATCACTTTACTTATCATTTACATCTCATTTAAATTAAAAGCTTTATACGAAATCACTTAAGACCTTTTTACTAATTTATGTTCAATACATTTCCTTTTAATCACTTACCTAATCACATCCCTTTATTTCGAAACAAATTTAGAGTTTTAATTAATTAATCAATCTAATATTCATTTACCCAAAACAAAAATAAATTAATTTCAAAAAAACATTTGCATTTATAATCTATATTTTTGAAACTTGTTTTGAAACTTGTTTAATATTTTACTTACAAACTGATACATTTCATTTGTTTATTAACTTGTTCAAAATTCCTTTACTTAAAATATTTTACACTACCCACAATATACATCACCGACCCAACTCTTCAGCCCATTTTCTTCGACCCAAATCCTTTTTCTTATTCCTCTATTTCTTCCCTTTCTTATCTTATGGCCCAAACTTTTTCTTCCTATTCCAGATATTCCCAATTCCTTCAACTTCCTCCTTCACACTCCGATTGTGCATATGCACGTGTACACCTACATAGCCCTTCAACGCTTAACTCAGGCCACTGTCCCAACCCATCTTTGGCCATCGAAATCACCTGACTACCCCAACATCCCACGATAAATCGAAAATCAAAAACGAGGATGCTCGAACCCAAACTGGTCAAGAAACCCTCACTTCTTCTTGCCTTGTCCGGCCACCACCGATCATCAGAGCCTTCCAAAATTCACTAGCAAGTCTGTCTCGACCTTCCTCTCCTCTTTCCCCAATACCGAAAGCCTGGAAGTTCCCCCCTCATTACCACCACCGGCCTGCAACTCAACCCAAATCCATAGAAGCTTAAACCCTAGATCCCTTTCCCATGCTTCCACGATGCTCAAAAAAATCACTAACCAATTTTCCCACTACCCCATTATGACCCGCTACCTCCCGTTCCAATCTGACGCCAAAACCCCTTCGCCATCGCCTGAATTCGCCTAAAATATGTTTTCCGTTCAACCCTAAATTTCGCAATCGATACTTGTTTAAAAATCTTTATTTTACCATTAAAAATCATGATTTTAAAAGACGAATCAGACTATACACGTGAAAACTAAAAATCACCGAAGTTGAAATTCTGAGTTGTTTGATTTTTTACTGTAAATCCTTCTTTCCAGTTAAAACTACTACTACCTACACTTTAAAATATTTTTGAAATTAAGAATTTACTAATACAAACACATTATCTTTAGTCATCATTATATATAAAGGTTTATAAGAAGAGGAATGGCATTTAGAGTAAATTTTGGTCTGCTTGAAAACTAACAGAGACATGCTCATCCAAAACCCAGATATACACACACAACTTTATACCTATATATATATACACACACACACACACACACACACGCACACACACACACACATGCAAATCATATTCATATATTCATGTAACATTTCATATATAACTTCAGGTATAAATCTCATGCATCAAGACATAACAATTTAGTTTGCTCACCTGTTTTTAAAAAAACAGAGAACAGGCCTAAATCTTTTATGCTTTGACCTGCAGTTTGATTTGATTTGCTATTGGATTTGATGATCCTTGAATTTGAAATGCTTTGGGTTAATTCTTGGCTTAGACTGAATTCTGAGTTGAATCTTGATTTGCTCTAAACTTTGCTTGAGCTTTGATTATAATTGTCTCAGGTTTGAATAAATTTTTGAATTTTCTTTGATTTCTTCCAGGCTGATTTCTTTTGTTTACCCTTTTTCTTAGTTTCCAGGTCTTAGTTTTGTCAAAGAAAACGAGAAAGAGTTTTAGAGTAACGTATATACATAATCTTGTTTTAATTCTATTTATTATTTTTGAAAATAAAAGACAAAAGACACTTGTATTATTTGCAAGGTAGTTTACTTACAAATGTTAATATATGATCTATTTATCTTACACTTGTTAATTTCATGTGTTAGTTTGCTTACACATGTCTTGGTATAAAATTATAATATTTACAGATTTACTACATGTAATTTAAGTGTTTTTAATATCATTTTATATTATATTTTCAATTTATCTATATATATATATATATATATCTTATTATTTCTCTTAATATTTTCAAATTAACATATGTTTTAATATTATATCTATATATTTCCTTTAATACATTTTCTCTTTATTTATTTTTATGTGACCTTAAAGAAAATGTTATAAAACTTTAATTATAAACAAATTAATAGCCAAATATCTATACATATTAGTTTTAAATTTATTCACGATATTACCTTGAATATCAAATCCAAGTATTATTTAAAATCTACTCATATGTATGTATATACATATAACAACACATTATTATTTGTTTTAAAAGTATAATTTGCCAATTTTAAATAATTATATTAGGAAATTATCAAATAAATATTTACCCCAACATAAATATTTATTACCAGATTTATTTGTTCAACTTATAAATCAGTGTTCAATAGTTAAGATCAGTCAATTATCCAATTTCCAGATGTCCAAAAATACGGGTTATCACATTCCTACCCCTTTGAATATTTTCGTCCTCGAAAAGGAACGAAACCAGAAATTTGTCGAAATGTTTATTATCGGTTTAATTACTCTTTGATCAATTTCAACTACTTTTATTAAGAATTTTTTTAAAACACTTTAATATATATATATATAATGTTACCAAAATAGTTTTATAAGAATACTTTTTATAACTCGATGTTTCCACAAGTCCATCCTCGTTCTCATAGAAATTCGGTCATATGTTGATCAAGCGTAGAGCTGAAAATTTATAAGTACTTGGTAAACCTGTTCTCAACATCCAGTGAAAATACTTGGGAAAACATTTTCGAAAACTTTGTGAAAATATTGAAATCACTTTTTGAGAATATAGGAAACTTTTTTGGTAAGAATGCTCTGGAAATCATCACCCCCTCCATGGTCGCAGTTAACCCAATGGTTACATTGCCATCCCGGCAAAATCCATAGATAATTGTAAGCACTCCGCGCCCCTCGATTACGCCACGGAACCCACCACAGATCGCAGTTACATCCCGAGTTATGTTTCCATCACGACAAAATTCCATGTAACTGTAGGCATCAGCGAACTCGATTTTCGCTGCCAAATGAAACTTCACCACTCCTACATAGGTCGCAGACTACATCAGTCAAGTCCCAATGTAGCCTTAGGCTCTCCCGGCCTCTTGACTTTCGCTATGTCACCATAGGTTGCGGTCTACCGATGTTACGTTGCCATCACGGCAAAATCAAACGTAGACTGTTGGCTCTCATGGCAGACACGGCTTCCGCTATGGTCCACAGTAGATCGCAGTGACATCGAGTTACACTGTCGTCACAGCATAACCCAAATGTCTCTGTAGGCATCAGCGCCCTCGACTTTCGCTACCCACAACACAAAATCCTCAGAAACTTCAGTTTGTCCGGACTTCCTCCCAGGATTCAATTTAGAGCCTCCCCCTTAGGGCTCAAGGCAGACCCATACCATGGATCTCCAAATGAGTTCATTCCAATGGGAGCATATTTTCCCTAGAGCCAATCTCAAAACACTTTATACTACATACTTATAGTATCTTTCGAATCATACACTTTATGATTTACATCAAAATCTCCTTTACACAAAATCGACATCTCAAATCGATAGTTCCAAACTTGGCTTTTCAAATTTTCAAAATTGATTTTCCTAAAAATGAAAAGCCTTTTCCAAATCCATAATTCCAAAACCCTTTTCCAAAATCATTCTCATAAAACCATTTATATATAAATATATATAAAATCTTGGAATCACTTCATACTTATATAAATTCCCTTTTTATACTTCAAATATTTTCAAAAACCCATACTTCTGGTTCTAGATTCAACATAGGGGAGCTTATCAAATATAACAATATATATAACTTTACCATGCCAAATAACCATTCAATTTGATTTTCTTTATAAAGTTACTTACCATATCACTTACTTTTCATAAAGTGAATTTCAAAAGATATCCAACTTCCACCTTTATTTATATATATTTCCTCACAATATACTTTTCTTTTCAAAATCATTTCTACTTTTCTTTCAAAATTTCAATATCAATTTCATTTAAGCACATACGATGTACATATACCATCTGTACGCAATATCAAATCTGATCGCTCACTTGATCACACAATCTCATTTCCGAAGTAGTATCGTCTACCCGACTTCCTAGTGCGGACTAAGATCTGGTTTCTTGATCGAAAACCGTCATTCTCCTTACATAGTCATAACTATGATAGAGAAGTCCCAGAATCAATCAAAAATCTATATCCAGGGTTCACCATCGAAAATCGAGTGAAAAATCCCAACTTGGATCGATATACTATCTCAATAGTTTGTGCTCGAATCTGGATCAAATCACTATGAGAATAGAATAATATACGTACATCCTACGTATTTATCTTCATTGATTATTGGCTAAATCAATATTCTTTCTATTCACCTTCATTTTGAATCTATTCACTCATCCACAATTTCTCCCAATTTCCATTTGGGTTAACACTTCAATTCTTATCTCAATTGGTATTCAATTATAGACAGTTTGCACTCTGACCAACTTGTATTAAGAAAATAGCTTGAGATTTTTTAAAATAGATAAGTAGTTGTAAAATAGTTATTAGTTGCAAATAGCAGTAGAATGGTTAAGTAATTATAAAATAGTTGTAAAATTGTCAAATCATTGTAAAATAGTTAGATAATTGCAAAATAGTTATACAATAGTAATTAGTTTATAAAAAAGTTGTAAAATTGTTGTAAAATAGTTTAATAGTTCCAAAAGTAATTGTAAAATATGTATAAGATAGTTTTTGGGTTTTAAAAAAGAAAAGTTGTATAGTAAATAGCTAGGAAAAATAGATATAAAATAGTTTATTAAAATAATTTATTTGATAAAAAAATATAGTTCAGAGCCAAACCGTTCAACTTTCCAATCTCTATTTCAACCTCTTTAATTTAAGTTTTCACTTCCATTTAATTTGATTCTATTTCAATTCAAATTAAATGATCTTCAATTCCTAACCTAATTCAAATCAACTCCCATTTGAATTTCAAACTTATTCAACTTCAATTTCACTTCAAATTAATTCAATTCAAATTTTCCATTTGAATTTTATGCTTATCCGTCTTCAATCACAATTCCAATTAATTCAAATCAAATTCAATTTGAACTACTATTCAAATCTCAACTTAAAACCATCTCGAATTTCATAAATTCGAGTTAAAATTTTTAAATGTTGATTTAATGCTTTAAATCAACCGACCTTTATTTTTAAATTAACAACTTAAAAATTTTAAACCAATTAATTTCAAATCCAAACTTCAAAATTCTATTTTAAATTACCTTTACTTAACTTATTTCAAAGTTCAAATTAGAGTTCAAAACTTTTTAAATGATTTAATCTTCAGAACCCAATTTATTACCCAATTTTAACTTCGAAACCAATCTTTAACAAATTTTCAGCAAGCTCATTTCTAATATTTAAATCTTTAAG
The DNA here is from genome assembly GCA_030765085.1 of Allium cepa. Taxonomy (NCBI): domain Eukaryota; kingdom Viridiplantae; phylum Streptophyta; class Magnoliopsida; order Asparagales; family Amaryllidaceae; genus Allium; species Allium cepa. The sequence continues at coordinate 110,696,931 of CM060928.1, read as the reverse complement.
TTCAAAGCAATTTCCCTTTTCATAAGTTCAAATCTTATTTCTATTTTATTTCAGTAATGGATGTATATTACCTCAATCCATTTCTTATTTAAAATAATCCAACTCTCAGTTTCATAGATGATTAATAACAACAGGATGATATTAAGATAAGTCAAAACAAATAAATATCCAAATTATTTAAAACATTCAACAAAGCATATAATTCCAATTTCCAGATCGCAAACCCATTTTGAGATCACACATACTCCCCACTCAAATCAACCATTTAACTTCCCAAGTTAAATTTCAATTTCATCTTGAAATTTCCAATTCACGTTGTTTATTCTAAACATATTTAACTTCCCCTAAGTTAAATTCACTTCATTTTAATCCCGCCAACTTTACCCAATTTGAATTCCCATTTCAAATTTTAAACTTCATATTAATAATCTTCCCACTTATAAGTTCAAAAACTTATCACTTTGGGTTTTTCACATCACATTCCAAAGAAAATTTTAAACTCAACACTTAGAGTTTATTCCATATTATTTTTAATATTATGTATATCCGACATATATATACATATTTATTTCCTTTACACACCAAGTTATACCTTAAATTTTTAAACCACCTTTGATTTTAATTCAAAACAAATTTCTTCAAAATTTTCAAACAACTCTTTTTTGAAACAGGACCCTTTCATTCAAATAATACTATTTATAATTTCTTTTAGCACTCTGAAACAAATTCCAAATTTTCTGGACTTGGATTAAAACTTCACGGTTTTAAATTGTCTTCAATTCTAATTTATAAGTCATACTCACCTAAATGTTTACTTCTCCAAAAATTTAATTTTTGCTTAATCATTAACAAACATTTCATTATCAAGATACAACAAACATTTTAGGATAATAACCAAGGTTATCATATCCGAAAACCAATTTACTATATATTATCTTATTTTGAAAACACTTCTACAAATTCAAGATTTAATTTCAGTTTAGATCTATTTCAAACTTATCTTTATTCAATTTCAATTTGGTTTTATTTCTATTACCACTTAATTCTCATTATTTTATTTTATTCCAATGAATCAACAACCAATTACCTTAGTATTTATAATAATAATTAGAAAGAAATATTGCTTTATATATCAAAATATAATCTTATATAAAAATCATTTATTTTAAAAACCAATTTAAAATCTTTATATAAGAAAATAACAAATACACCCTCATATATACTACACTCAACTCATTCTGGAGTACCATCGACCATATCCTTAATGAGTAAACCCACCAGAGCCAAGGTTCTCGCTCAACCGTCTGCTCTGATACCAAATGTAACGACCTAAAATTTCAACCTCGAGAACTCGGCACTAATACATTCACTGTAGAAGTGCCGAGTAATCGAATGCCGAAAATTTTAGATTGTTAAAGAAAAGAAGAATAAGGTAGAAGAAGAACAGAAACACAATATCTCACATTTGCAGCGGATTAAATATAATAACAAATAATTGCAGTTCCATAAAGCTGTAATTGTTATATTACATATATATATATATCATCAGAGCTACAACCATTACAAATAGACCAGACAGTTATATCAACCTGTCCCAGACTACCAACAACTCAAATACACAGCGGTAAACTCCATATGTTCCTGCCATTCTGCTCGCCTCCTGAGCACCAAAACGTCCTAACCTGAAAATCTGTAATACTCAGTTTGACCCGAGTATTACATCAGAGTAACACCCGAGTCAGCCTGGAAATGAGCGTGAGTAAACCCATATAACTTGAAATACTAAGCTATAAACATATTTGAAAATCTGAGTAACTTGTACTTCACTACGAGGTCTTAAGTTGTTATAGTCCATACTTATTTCACAAATCAATCCCAAGTACCACTATAAAGTTTCAATGGTCCAGTTAACTTAAAATTTTCCATTCCATCCTATTCACATATCAAATCTATAAAGAATTATTGTAGATTAAAAATCGAAGTGATTTCGGGTATTTACTGATACCCGACCCCGGTCTCTTCGAATCCAATGTTATTGTTTAAGCCAAATGTTTGTGTGAAACAATTCAATTCATATTCAGAGTAACAAATTAGCATAGTAATTCTGGAATTACAGTTAGATAATCCATATTATTACAGTTCAACCCAAACATAGCATCACAATCACTTACCGGGGATAACAAATAATCCAAGGTATTCAATATCATTCAATCATCCATAAGCAAGATTAGTTAGTCACGCCTTTCTAATTAATTTAAATAAATTAAATTAAATACTTCAATCACCTTTAAATCATGCTTACATAACATTAATTAATTACAACCCATTAATTAATCATCCTTTAATTACCTATTAATCATCCATAATTACTTTCATTAAGTAATTATCTCATTGGTTAATTATCCTTAATTAATTAACCTTTAACTATTAATTAAATTAATTAACCCTTAACAATTCGAATCCTTTAATTAAGTAATTGTCATTTAAGTAATTAGTCTCTAATTACTTATATTAATCAATCTCTAATTACCAATTAATTAATCTCTAACTAAAAAATTAATAACCCTCAATTTTTAATTAATTAATCCTAAATCAATAATTAATTGATTTCTCTTTTATTCATTAATTTAATTAATCTTTAATCACCAAAGACCTTAATTAACTTTAAGATAAACCATTTATCTTTATTAATCACTTTACTTATCATTTACATCTCATTTAAATTAAAAGCTTTATACGAAATCTCTTAAGACCTTTTTACTAATTTATGTTCAATACATTTCCTTTTAATCACTTACTTAATCACATCCCTTTATTTTGAAACAAATTTGGAGTTTTAATTAATTAATCAACCTAATATTCATTTACCCAAAACAAAACAATTTTTAATTTCAAAAAAACATTTGCATTTTAATATCATTTTATATTACATTTTCAATTTATATAAATCTTATTATTTCTCTTATTATTTTGAAATTAACATATGTTTTAATATTATATCTATATATTTCCTTTAATACATTTTCTCTTTATTTTTTATGTAACCTTGAAGAAAATGTTATAAAACTTTAGTTATAAACAAATTAATAACCAAATATCTATACACATTAATTTTAAATTTATTTAAGATATTACCTTGAATTTCAAATCCAAGTATTATTTAAAATCTACTCATATGTGTGTGTGTGTATATACATATAAGAACACATTATTATTTGTTTTAAAAGAATAATTTGCCAATTTTAAATAATTATATTAGGAAATTATCAAGTAAATATTTACCCCAATATAAATATTTATTACCAGATTTATTTGTTCAAATTATAAACCAGTGTTCAATAGTTAAGATCGGTCAATTATCCAATTGCCAGATGCCCAAAAATATAGCTTATCACATTCCTCCCCGCTTTGAATCTTTTCGTCCTCGAAAAAGTACGAAACCAGAATTTTATCAAAATGTTTATTACCAGTTTAATTACTCTTTGATCAATTTCAACTATAAACTCTTTTATTAAGATTTTTTTTAAAACACTTTGAAATTTATATATAATATTAGCAAAATAGTTTTATAAAAATACTTTTTATAACTCGATGTTTCCACAAGTCCATCCTCGTTCTCACAGAAATTCGGTCATACGTTGATCAGGCGTAGGACTGAAAATTTATAAGAACTTGGTAAACCGTTTTCAACATCCAGTGAAAATACTTGGGAAAACATTTTCGAAAACTTTGTGAAAATATAGAAAACACTTTTTGAGAATATAGGATACATTTTTGGTAAGAATGCTCTGGAAATCATCACCCCCTCCATGGTTGCAGTTAACCTGATGTTTACATTGCCATCCCGGCGAAATTCATAGATAACTGTAGGCACTCCGCGCCCCTCGATTACGCCATGGAACCCGCCACATATCGCAGTTACATCCCGGGTTACATTACCATCACGACAAAAGTCCATGTAACTTTAGGCATCAATGCCCTCGATTTTCGCTACCAAATGAAACTTCACCACTCCCACATAGGTCGTAGGCTACATTAGTCAATTCCCAATGTAGCCTTAGGCTCTCACGGCCTCTCAACTTTCGCTATGTCACCGTAGGTCGTAGACTGACGATGTTATGTTGCCATCATGGCAAAATCAAACATAGACTGTTGGCTCTCACGGCACACACGACTTCCGCTGTCCACAGTAGATCGCAGTGACATCGAATTACACTGTCGTCATAGCATAACCCAAATGTCTCTTAGGCATCAGCGCCCTCGACTTTCGCTACCCACAACACAAAATCCTCAGGAACTTCAGTTTGTCTGGACTTCCTTCCAGGATTCAATTTAAAGCCTCCCCCTTAGGGCTCAAGGCAGACTCACCCCGTGGATCTCCTAATGAAGTTCATTCCAATGGGAGCGCCATTTTCCCCAGAGCCAATCTCAACACACTTTATACTATATACTTATAGTATCTTTCAAATCATACCCTTGATAATTTACATCAAAATATCCTTTACACAAAATTGATAGTTCCAAACTTGGCTTTCCAAATTTCGAAAATTGATTTTCCCAAAAATCAAAAGCCTTCACCAAATCCATAGGTTCCAAAACCTTTTTTCTAAAATAATTCTCATAAAATCATTTATATATAAAATCTTAGAATCACTTCATACTTATATAAATTCCCTTTTTATGCTTCAAATGTTTTCAAAAACCCTTACTTCTGGTTCTAGATTCAACATAGGGGAGCTTATCAAATATAACAATATATATAACTGTACTATGCCAAATCAACATTCAATTTAATTTTCCTTATAAAGTTACTTACCATATCGCTTACTTTTCATAAAGTGAATTTCAAAAGATATCCAACTTCCACCTTTATTCATATATATTTCCTCACAACATATTTTTCTTTTCAAAATCATTTCTACATTTCATTCAAAATTTAAATAACAATTTCATTTAAGCACGTACGATGTACATATACTATCCGTACGCAATATCAAATCTGATCGCTCACTTGATCACACAATCTCACTTCCGAACTAGTATCGTCCACCCGACTTCCTAGTGCGGACTCAGATCTGGTTTATTGATCAGAAACCGTCATTCTCCTTGCATAGTCATAATTATGATAGAGAATTCCCAGAATCAATCAAAAATCCACATCCAGGGTTCACCGTCGAAATCGAGTGAAAAATCCCAACTCGGATCGATATATTATCTCAAAATTTTATGCTTGAATCTGGATCAAATCACTATGCGAATAGAATAATATACGTACTCCTACGTATTTATCTTCATTGATTATTAGCTAAATCAATATTATTTCTCTTCATTTTAATTCTATTCACTCATCCATAATTTCTTCCAATTTCCATTTGGGTTAACACTTCAATTCTTATCTCAATTGGTATTCAATTATAAACAGTTTGCACTCTAACCAACTTGTATTAAGAAAATAGCTTGAAATTTTTTAAAATAGATAAGTAGTTGTAAAATAGTTATTAGTTGCAAATAGCAGTAGAATGGTTAAGTAATTATAAAATAGTTGTAAAATAGTCAAATCGTTGTAAAATAGTTAGATAATTGCAAAATAGTTATACAATAGTAATTATTTTATAAAACGGTTGTAAAATTGTTGCAAAATAGTTAAATAGTTCCAAAAGTAATTGTAAAATAAGTATAAAATAGTTTTTGGGTTTTAAAAAGAAAAGTTGTATAGTAAATAGCTAGGAAAAATAGATTTAAAATAGTTTATTAAAATAATTTATTTGGAGAAAAAAATATAGTTCAGAGCCAAACCGTTCAACTATCCAATCTCCATTTCAACTTCTCCAATTTAAATTTTCACTACCATTTAAATTGATTCAATTTCAATTCAAATTAAATGATCTTCAATTCCTAACTAAATTCAAATCAACTCCCATTTGAATTTCAAACTTATTCAACTTCAATTTCACTTCAAATTAATACAATTCAAATTTTCCATTTGAATTTTATGCTTATCCATCTTCAATCACAATTCCAATTAATTCAAATCAAAATCGATTTGAACTAATTCTATTCAAATCTCAACTTAAAACCATCTCGAATTTCATAAACTCAAGTTAAATTTTTTAAACGTTGATTTAATCCTTTAAATCAAACCGACCTTTATTTTTTAAATCAACAACTTAAAATTTTTAAACCATTTAATTTTGAGTCCAAATTTCAAAATTCCATTTTAAATTACCTTTACTTAACTTATTTCAAAGTTCAAATTAAAGTTCAAAACTTTTTAAATGATTTAATCTTCAGAACCCAATTTATTACCCAATTTTAACTTCAAAACCAATACTTTACAAATTTTCAGCAAGCTCGTTTCTAATATTTAAATCTTTAAGTTCAAAGCAATTTCCCTTTTCATAAGTTCAAATCTTATTTCTATTTTATTTCAGTAATGGATGTATATTACCTCAATCCATTGCTTCTTTAAAATAATCCAACTTTCAGTTTCATAGATTATTAATAACAACAGGATGATATTAAGATAAGTCAAAATAAATAAATATCCAAATTATTTAAAACATTCATCAATAGCAACTAATTCCAATTTCCAGATCTCAAACTCATTTTGAGATCACACATACTCCCAACTCAAATTAACCATTTAACTTCCCATGTTAAATTTCAATTTCATCTTGAAATTCCAATTCAGGTTGTTGTTCTAAACTTATTTAACTTCTCCTAAGTTAAATTCACTTTATTTTAATCCAATCTTTACCCAATTTGAATTCCCATTTTAAGTTTTAAACTTCATATTAAAAATCTTTCCATTTATAAGTTCAAAAACTTATCACTTTGGGTTTTTCACATCACATTCCAAAGAAAATTTTAAACTCAACACTTAGAGTTTATGCCAAATTATTTTTAATATTATGTATATCCCACATATATATACATATTTATTTCCTTTACACACCAAGTTATATCTTAAATTTTTAAACCACCTTTGGTTTTAATTCAAAAAAAATATCTTTAAAATTTTCAAACAACTCTTGTTTGAAACAGGACCCTTTCATTCAAATAATACTATTTATCATTTCTTTTAGCACTTTGAAACAAATTCCAAATTTTTTGGACTTAGATTTAAAACTTCACTATTTTAAATTATCTTCAATTCCAATTTATAAGTCATACTCACCAAAATGTTTACTTTTCTAAACATTTCATTTTTTTCTTAATCACTAACAAACATTTCATTATCAAGATACAACAAACATTTTAAGATAATAGCCAAGGTTATCGTATCTCAAAACAAATTTACTATATATTATCTTATTCTGAAAATGCTTCTACAAATTCAGAATTTAATTTCAGTTTGAATCCATTTCAAACTTATCTTTATTCAATTTTAATTTGGTTGTATTTCTATTACCACTTAATTCTCATTATTTTTTTAAATTCCAATGATTCAACAACCAATTACCTTAATATTTATAATAAACAGAAAGAAATATTGCTTTATATATCAAAATATAATCTTATATTAAAATCATTTATTTTTAAAACCAGTTTAAAATCTTTATATAAGAAAACAACAAATACACCCTCATATATACTACACTCAACTCATTCTAGGGTACCATTGACCATATCCTTAATGTGTAAACCCACCAGAGCTAAGGTACTCGCTTAACCTTCTACTCTGATACCAAATGTAACGACCTAAAATTTCAACCTCGAGAACTCGACATTAATACATTCACTTTAGAAGTGCCGAGCAATCGAATGTCGAAAATTTCAGATTGTTAAAGAAAAGAAGAAGAAGGTAGAAGAAGAACAGAAACACATCATCTCACATTCGCAGTGGATTAATATAATAACAAATAATTGCATTACAAAAAGCTGTAATTGTTATATTACATATATATCATCAGAGTTACAACCATTACAAATAGACCAGATAGTTATAACACCCTGTCCCAGACTACCAACAACTCAAATACACAGCGGTAAACTCCGTACGTTCCTGTCATCCTGCTTGCCTCTTGAGCTCCAGAACGTCCTAACTTGAAAATCTGTAATACTCGGTTTGACCCGAGAATTACATCAAAGTAACACCCATGTCAGGCTGTAAATCAGCATGAGTAAACCCATATAACTTGAAATACTAAGCTATAAACATATTTGAAAACCCGAGTAACTCGTACGTCACTACGAGATCTTAACTTGTTATAGTCCATACTTATTTCACACCCAAGTACCATTATAAAGTTTCAATGGTCCAGTTAACTTAAAATTTCCATTCCAGCATATTGGTTTCACATATCAAATCTATAAAGAATTATTGTTGATTACAAATCGAAGTGGTTTCGGGTATTTACTGATACCCGACCTCGGTCTCTTCGAATCCAATGTTATTCTTTGAGCCAAATGTTTATGTGAAACAATTCAATTCATATTCAGGGTAACAAATTCGCATAGTAATTCCAATACAATTAGATAATCCATATTATCATAGTTCAACCCAAACATAGCATAACAATCACATACCAAGGATAACAAATAATCCAAGGTATTCAATATCATTCAATCATCCATAAGCAAGATTAAATAGTCACGCCTTTCTAATTAATTTAAATAAATTAAATTAATTAATTTCAATCACCTTTGAATCCTGCTTACATAATATTAATTAATTACAACCCATTAATTAATCATCCTTTAATTACCTATAAATCATCCATAATTACTTTCATTAAGTAATTATCTCATTGGTTAATTATCCTAAACTAATTAACCTTTAACTATTAATTAAATTAATTACAATTTAAATCCTTTAATTAAATAATTGTCATTTAGGTAATTAATCTCTAATTACTTACATTAATTAATCTCTAATTACCAATTAATTAATCTCTAATTAATAAATTAATAACCTTCAATTTTTAACTAATTAATCCTAAATCAATAATTAATTGATTTCTCTTTTATTCATTAATTTAATTAATCTTTAATCACCAAAGACCTTAATTAACTTTAAGATAAACCGTTTATCTTTTTTAATCACTTTACTTATCATTAACATCTCATTTAAATTAAAAGCTTTATACGAAATCTCTTAAGAACTTTTTACTAATTTATGTTCAATACATTTCCTTTTAATCACTTACTCGATCACATCCCTTTATTTTGAAACAAATTAGAGTTTTAATTAATTAATCAACCTAATATCCATTTACCCAAAAAAACAATTTCTAATTTCAAAAAAAACATTTGCATTTATAATTTATATTTTTGAAACTTGTTTTAATATTTTACTTAGAAACTGATACATTTCTTCTGTTTATAAACTTGTTCAAAATTCCTTTACTTAAAATTTTTTACACTACCCACAATATATTTCACCGACCCAACTCTTCAGCCTAATTTCTTCGACCCGGATCCTTTTTCTTATTCCTCTATTTCTTCCATTTCTTATCTTCTGGCCCGAACTCTTTCTTCCTATTCCAGGTATTCCCAATTCCTTCAACTTCCTCCTGCACACTCCGATTGTGCACGTGCACGTGTACACTCATAAGGCACTTCAACGCTCAACTCAGGCCACCATCCCAACCCATCTCCAACCATCGAAATCTTCTAACTACCCCAACATCCCACGAAAGATCGAAAATCAAAAACGAGGAAGCTCGAACCCAAACCAGTCAAGAAATCCTCACTTCCCTTTTCCATGTCCTGCCACCACCGATCATTAGAGCCTTTCAAAATTCACTAGCAAGTCCGTCTCGACCTTCCTCTCCTCCTTCCCCCCCCCCCATACCGAAAGCCTAGAAGTTCCCCCCTCGTCACCACCACTGGCCTGCAATTCAACCAAACCCACAGAACCTTAAACCCTAGATCCTTTGCCGTGCTTCCACGACGCTCAAAAAAATCACTAACCAATTTCCCATAACCCCCAGACGACCCGCTTCCTCCCGTTCCAATCCAACACCAAAACCCCCTCGCGATCGCCTGAATTCGCCCAAAATAAGTTTTCCGTTCAACCCAAAATTTTGCAATCGATACTTGTTTAAAAATATTTATTTTACCATTAAAAATCATGATTTTAAAAGATGAATCGGACTATACAAGTGAAAACTAGAAATCATAGAAGTCGAAATTTTGAGTTGTTTGATTTTTTTTTTACTGTAAATCCTTCTTTCCTGTTAAAACTATGCTAACTATGCTTTAAAATATTTTTGAAATTAAGAATTTACTAATATAAACACATTATCTTTAGTCATCATGATCTATAAAGGTTTATAAGAAGAGGAATGGTATTTAGAGTAAATTTTGGTCTGTTTGAAAACTAACAGAGACATGCTCATCCAAAACCCAGACATACACACACAACTTTATACCTATATATATACATGCAAAACATATTCATATATTCATGTAACATTTCATACGTAACTTCAGGTATAAATCTCATGCATCGAGATATAACAATTTAGTTTAGTCACCTGTTTTAAAAAAATAAAGGACAGGCCTAAATCTTTAATGCTTTGACCTGCAGTTTGATTTGATTTGCTACTGTATTTGATGATCCTTGAATCTGAAATGCTTTAGGTTGATTCTTGGCTTTGATTGAATTCTGAGTTGAATCTTGATTTGCTCTAAACTTTGCTTGAGCTTTGATTATAATTGTCTCAGGTTTGAATAAATTTTTGAATTTTCTTTGATTTGTTCCATGCTGGTTTCTTTTGTTTACCCTTTTTCTTTATTTCCAGGTCTTAGTTTTGTCAAAGAAAATGAGAAAGAGTTTTAGAGTAATGTATATGTATAATCGTTTTTTAATTCTATTTTTTATTTTTGAAATAAAAGACAAAAGGCACTTGTATTATTTACAAGCTACTTTACTTACAAATGTTAATATATGATCTATTTATCTTGCACTTGTTAATTTCATGTGTTAGTTTGCTTACACTTATCTTGGTATAATATTACAATGTTTACACATGTAACTACATGTAATTTAAGTGTTTTTAATATCATTTTATATTATATTTTCATTATATATATATATATATATATATATATATATATATCTTATTATTTCTCTTAATATTTTCAAATTAACATATGTTTTAATATTATATCTATATATTTCCTTTAATACATTTTCTCTTTATTTTTTTATGTAACCTTAAGGAAAATGTTATAAAACGTTAATTATAAACAAACTAAAAACCAAATATCCATACATATTAGTTTTAAATTTATTTAAGATATTACCTTGAATTTCAAATCCAAGTATTATTTAAAATCTACTCATATGTATATATATACATATAACAACACATTATTATTTGTTTTAAAAGTATAATTTGCCAATTTTAAATAATTATATTAGGAAATTATCAAATAAATATTTACCCCAATATAAATATATATTACCAGATTTATTTGTTCAACTTATACATCAGTGTTCAATAATTAAGATCAGTCAACTATCCAATTGTCAGATGTCCAGAAATACGGGTTATCACATTATCGTTTCAACCCACAACGATTTTCTCCTATTCTACATATCGTTCGGGTATGTATCATTTCAACCCATAGTGAATTCTATATTAAGAGGAAACTTGCAGAGTGATAACAGATATGATAATAATACAACAGGCATATATCATCAATATAAATAACAGATAACAGTGTCAGATGTCACAAGTGAACAGATAGCATATATATATAGCAAAGTAAATAACTAACAGCAGCACATTTCAATTGTCGTTTCAATTGAAATCAAATTTAATAAATATAGGAACTTTAATCGTGAGTGATTGCTCACCTATCAAGGCTAGAGAAGATAGACAACACAACAAGCTACGAATTCCAAAGCAAAGCTAGATTGACACCAATTTTGACGGACAAGCTGATAGATAGGAATCAATAAAACGAATCAGAACCAGATTAATGAAGATAGATGGTATAAATGAACTTATATGTATAACTATATATAACTATTTATATAAAATCATATTTTAAATTTCAAACATGTTATCCCGTTGTTGAGTGTGTTTCGATCGGGCCAACACCACTGCCGAACCAACTCCCTTCCCATGCCTGCCGAACCAAAGTGATACCGGACCTGTTGGGCGAGTTCTCACTACCGGTCCAAAGCTTCTCCAACTACCACTGACCGAACCAACCAACTACCGGTCGAAAGCCTCTCCATTTCCATGCACTACCGATCCAACTCCATGTCCATGCCTAGCCGAACCAACCTCTGCGGGACCAAATCCCACCTCCCTGTAGAACCAAACACTCTCCTCCACCACCGAACCAAGGGAGGAATGTATTACCATAGGTCCAAAGTATCACCGGACCATCCACCTACTACCGAATCAAGACCAAGAAGGTATTACCGAACCAACACTGCCAGGCCAGATTGCATCAGCCCAGGCCCACCAGCAGCTATATACATCCAAGACGCCTACCCCCAACCTCACTCTATAAATAGAGGGGCATGGGTACAACAATGGTAGACAAGTTTGAGAGCTCAAGCATGGATAGAACTTTCAAACAACTTTCACTTACTTGTAATCAAAGCTTTGTACTTGTAATCTGAAGAGAAAAGGAGAATAACATATAAAGTGGACGTAGGCACGTTCTGGCCGAACCACTATAAATCTGTATGTCTTTTATAGTTTAGTCCCTGCTTTTTATATATTTGCATAAATCACCTAAATCACTAAAAACAACATAAAATCAACTAACTCATACGACTTGGAGGTGTTTGCCCATCTTTTGTGCAAACATTTTTGGTGCTTCCACTGAGAACAACTCAGGAGAGCTTTAATCATTGCCTCGCAAAGATTTGTTGAGAGACTCTCTTTAAGAACCAGAAGTCTATCCGAGATTATGGCTCTTGGAAGGAAAACAAGTAGAAGACAGAGACCAGAAAGAAGTCAGCACGAAGGGAGTCAAGGGGCTTCCTCAGGAGACAACCAAACTTCAGTCTTCATCACCAGGGATGAGATGGAGACAATGATGAAAAGACAAGAGGAGTTGATTCAGAATTTGTTTCAGAAGATTGGGCAACTTGGAGCACAGAATAGAGAAGCGGATGGAGTTCGGAACGGAGCAGGACCATCCGGCATAGCACCTGGATTAGGAGCCACACCCATGGAGAACATAGATCCAATTTCGGAGAGAGAAAGAGGAGCATCTGCATAACCTGGGAGCAGCAGAGGAGTGAACGCTCAGTCAAGGGGGCAGATCCCAGAATTCCCTCGTGGACTCGGGGGGCAGGTCGAAAGTAATGAACAAAGATTGCATCTCGGAGACAATGACAGGTTGGCGGAGATGGTTAGAAAAGCTATGAGGGGCAGTTTGGTAAACAAAGATTTGGAGGATGTTAATAGGAGTCCTTTTACTCTAGCAATCAGATAAGCTAGAAACACACCGGATTTCAAGTTACCATCGCTGGACATGTATGACGGGAGAACGGACCCCACGGTTCATCTAACGAAGTATATGTGGCATATGGAAGTGCTGTGGGCGTCAGAGGAGGTTATGGCCCGGTGCTTTCCATTGTACTTGGCGGATATAGCAGCATTGTGGTTTAGACAATTGGAGAATGGATCCATCGGAACGTGGAATGATTTAATTGAGAGATTTATGAGGCAATTCAGGGTCCACATTACAAGACCTAAGAATGTGATGACTTTGGCAACCCTAAAGCAGAAAACCGGAGAGACTTTGAGGAGTTACCTAACGCGATTCAATGCGGCAGTAGCTTCGGTGGATCGACCAGATCCATCCATGGTTACGATAGCGGCTGTGTCCGGGATAGCTGACGGAACAGAGTTCAAAAATTCATTAACTAAGGATCCACCCGTGGATCTAGGAGAATTCTATCATGAGGTGGAAAAGTTTCTACGATTGGAGGATGCAAACGCCGAAAGAGAAGAAGGAGAAAGAATTGATATTTATGCGATCAAAGGAGGAAATCCCCCTGAGAAAGGCGCGGAAACTAGTAGAGGTAAAAGAAAGACTGAGAATGACGGGGACAGGTCAAAGCGGCAGCGGAGGGAGCCGCGATTCACCACTTACTCTGAGCTGAATGAGAGTCTGGAACGAATTTATCAGGATACTAAAGAGCAGGTTCCGTATCGTAGACCGATGCAAAGGGATCCAACTTATGACGAAAGAAAATCAGACAAGTTTTGTGTATTTCATGAATTGAACGGTCATAACACTAATGATTGTACGCATTTGAAGGATGAGGTGGAAAGGCATAACAGGAACGGTATGCTCCTTCAGTATGTGAGGAGGCGAACTCCAGCAGTGGAGCCAGAGTGACCACCGTCTACATCGGCTAGAGGTGACCCTGGATCGGGGCACCATTTGATTATCCATTGATTACTTGATTAAAATAACGATGAACAAGTTGTAAACCTCTCACTAACGCGGTTAAATCATTTACACATGTGAGCGATCGCGCACGATCCATAGGCATGCTTTGAATGACTACCAACCGCGTTATAATAAGAGTTTACGCTTTAACATCTTCATTTTTCTTTTTGCTTTGATTTTGATTTGAATATTTAAATTCTGCCTGTTTGGACATTTCTGTTGTAAGGTTATATGATTATTGCTTTAATATTTACAATCCTATGAAAAAAATCTACTTGTATGCCCGTTGGATCGCGAACGGTCCACGAGCACCTCTTGCATGGCAGTGAACTGCCGAAGTCTTTGATTCAGAAACTCGCCCAAACAATAACTCCGGCACTGATAATATTAAGCCCCCCCCCCCCGGGCACACTCATTCGCCTCGAACGGCACCCGACCTCGAACGGTCACAACTCGCCTCGAACGGCACCCGACCTCGAACGGTCACAACTCGCCTCGAACGGCAATACTCGACCCGAACGGCACAACTCACCTCACCTCAAATGGCTCGATCACGAACGGTCGTCATTTGAGGTCTGCCACTTAACCGCGCACGGTCGCACTTCACCTCAAATGGCTCGATCCCGAACGATCGTCATTTGAAGTTAGGCGTTTGACCATGAACGGTCGCACTTCATCTCAAATATCTCGATCCCGAACGGTCGTCATTTGAGGTCACATAAAACTGTAAATTCCTTTGCAGGACATCAACAGGATATGAACATCCACCTTATGGTACAAAACACGCCTTCCTACCGCAAGGCATATTTTGGGGGGCAAATGTTATCCCGTTGTTGAGTGTGTTTCGACCGGGCCAACACCACTGCCGAACCAACTCCCTTCCCATGCCTGCCGAACCAAAGTGATACCGGACCTGTTGGGCGAGTTTTCACTACCAGTCCAAAGCTTCTCCAACTACCACTAACCGAACCAACCAACTACCGGTCGAAAGCCTCTCCATTTCCATGCACTACCGGTCCAACTCCATGTCCATGCCTAGCCGAACCAACCTCTGCCGGACCAAATCCCACCTACCTGCCGAACCAAAAACTCTCCTCCACCACCGAACCAAGGAAGGAATGTATTACCACCGGTCCAAAGTATCACCGGACCATCCACCTACTACCGAATCAAGACCAAGAAGGTATTACCGAACCAACACTGCCAGGCCAGATTGCATCAGCCCAGGCCCACCAGCAGCTATATACATCCAAGACGCCTACCCCCAACCTCACTCTATAAATAGAGGGGCAGGGGTACAACAATGGCAGACAAGTTTGAGAGCTCAAGCACGGATAGAACTTTCAAACAACTTTCAGTTACTTGTAATCAAAGCTTTGTACTTGTAATCTGAAGAGAAAAGGAGAATAATATATAAAGTGGACGTAGGCACGTTCTGGCCGAACCACTATAAATCTGTGTGTCTTTTACAGTTTAGTCCCTGCTTTTTATATATTTGCATAAATCACCCAAATCACTAAAAACAACATAAAATCAACTAACTCATACGACTTGGAGGTGTTTGCCCATTTTTTGTGCAAACAAAACACATATTAAATTAAATATATATGTATTTCAAAATCGTTGTTTTAATTTAACTCATATGTTAAAGTCAAAAAATATATATACATAATATATATTGAAATAATTTCTATGCCCAGCCATATCATTGCTTATACATAAAACTAATATAAAACAAACTAGCATATATATCCCCAAAATCAATATATATATTATAATTATTAATATCAATATTTACTTCACATCCATATACAGTAATAAAAACCTATATGTTTATACCTAAAATCAAGACATACATACATATATAATTTAAAATAAATGCTAATATATACATATATGTTTTAAACATCAATATTACTACAACATTTATAAGTAACATGCTATAACAAGCAGGCAGATTATATTAAACTAAGAAAAGCTTATATACAACAACCTGATATATATATAACTACATATATAAACTGGCATATGTTAATTTTTCTCTTTTAATAAGCTAACATTATATAATATACTAACAACTCATACTTTATATAGAATCACTTATATACTTCCTAATTACCATATGTACATTTACATATAACATAATGTATACCTTAAACAGACCTGAATTGGTATAAATTTAGATAACAATATACATAAACAAACTATAGACTAATATAAATTTACATAAAATAAACTATAACACATATCATAATTTAAAGATAACATATATATACATATACATATATATATATATATATATATCAACAAGCACTGATGCATCAAGTCATCAAGGACACAGTACACAACAATATATATATATATATATATATATATATAACTGTCGAACTATATATATACTATACTACTTCTTTACTATATATATATATATAACTTTATATATATAAAGAGCAGACACAAAGTAAGAGATAGCCTCACATTAAAATATACAAAGTACCCATAGATTAAAAAAAGTATATACCTTACCGTATATATATATATATATAACTAATATCAACATATAATACCTTTGTAAACTAAGTTATATATACATTTACATGTAATAACAGATATATATACATGTACAAGTAAATGAAGGAACTTGGGTATGGAGTGGCAATAGCTAGATTGGCCAGTCAGAGGCTGGAAGGCGAACGTCAGGGAAGAGCTCTGACTGGAGGCGGAAAGTGATGGCCGATGGTTAGGCTCGGTTGCCGATGAAGGTGGTCGAAGCTCAGGTGATGCGGGGATGGTTGCGATGCTCGGCTGCATGGCGATGAACTTCGGTGATCGGTTGCTCGAGTATGAGAGAGATGCGGTTGTGGATGATGGAAAAGTCGCCTGGGCTCGGTTTACACGTGATTTTGCTTTCAATTTTTCTTAGAATGAAGATGAGAAAGGGACGCAGAGGAAAGGACAACAACAGGTTTAGAAATGAAGGTGGCCTAGCTTTTAAAATGGAATGTAAACTGTTCACCTTTTCTTCCAAAAGCAACTAACAGATCAGATGAACAACCAAAATAAATAGAAAGATTAAGATAGCCAAACATCAAACTGATTTTCAGGGATATAAAAAGGCAGTGGTTATTGGTATAACTCGGCGTATAAATGAATGATCAAACAACCCAAAAGATTTTAAAAAACCGGTACCAATACGAAATCATTTTCACGGATTCTGCTGTGTACCGGACTTCCAAATACAGAATTGAATATACCGCAGAGATCAGCGCGACAAGACGATCAAAAGGTATATAGATATCAGTGGTACGATCATCTGTTCAAAAGTCGATAATCGATACCGAAAATGCTGCAAATTTGCCAGAAATAAGATAAACAGAGCAATAGCAGCCAAATTTGACAAAACGGAAGATGACATCACACTAAGAAGACGATTTACAAATTTATTGTATAAAAATATTCAGTTTTGGAACGTATTTTATTATCATCAGTTTTTTTAACTGATATAATTTAAAAATAAAACTACGCAAAAAAATAGACTTCAATATTATCTGATGAAAATTTACCATATGCTATGATTAAGAAGAAGTATTCTAAATATTAAATTTTTATTTCAAAATATTATTATTTTAAATTTTTCAACAATTCAATTAAATACGTTATAAAAATTATTAAAATTTACGGATCGTTACATTTGCACTGTAACAGCGTCTAATATGTACGTGGAAATATATATTCCAAGCGTAGAACGGACGGTGTTTTTATATTTTAAAGGCATTGATTAGAGATATTATATGTTTTTCCATGTTAGTTTGGAACGTGGGTTATACTTTTCACATGCACTATCAGTCGTTCATAAAACAGTATTGTCAGCATATATTCAAAATACTGTTATAATTTTCCCATACAATTTCCAGCAACAAACATTTAATGATTCAATATTGATTTTCAATAATTTCAAGCAATAATCCTGAATGAGACAATGTTGAGATTCAACAATTTGAAACAAGAATTCAACAATTTCAATTTCAAATTACAATTTAACTTCAAATAACATTGTCACTACATTAGTTCAAATTTGATAGTACTTCTAAAAAATTTAACAACTACGTAATATTCAGCTAATCCCATCTACCCATATTATCACAATTTTTCAACTTTTTCCATTCTTCTCTTCTATCTCGTAATATATGCTCTCATTGTTCAGCTTCAACATAACGATTAGCAAACCACTTGATATATACTTGTGGTACCGGATGATTCGCTTGTAAGACGACCAATACAAATAAAAACATTTCATTGTAAATCCAAATCATTCATCTAATCATTAAAAATAAAAGAATAACGCATAATACCTGAACAAAATGGTTATTGTTTGCATGAAGGATCCCTAATTCATGACGTTGCAATTGAGATGGAATTTATCCTCTCAAAGGTGGTGTAGTCAAACTCAAACCCTCACTAATGATAAAAACGACAATATTATATTTCGTTACTATTATGTATCCAATCTCGGGCATAATCATCCATTTACTTAGTTCGGCACCGCCAAATTCGTAATTAAGCACATTCAGCAAATAGGAGGTTCTACCTTTTTCAATAAACACTTATTCATAAATCTTTTGATGTTCTTCAAGTTCTTCCACTAATTACTTACGGACTTGACATCATTGATCTTCTCCTAATCCTAAAAAAAAAGCAACGCATCTAAATCCACAATTACCATCATACCCACATCTACAATTCCTTCAATATATGGCTTCCACTCTTTTGGTATGCAATTTTCATACACGTCTAAATGTATATTTTTAGGTCTATGAGCAGTCAAATTTTCTTTTTTCACCGAAATACAAGAATCAACTTGTTGTTTTTTAGCCACACTACACTGGGTTAAAGCACATTCACTAAGCTCAAATGCGAAAGGTAACCTTTTTGTTGAAGTATCAATTTTCTTATGAGATCTTCCACGGGTTTTGACTTTGCTAATCGTAGATGCAAGAGTTAACGTTTGCGGATAAATAATCTCTTTTATTTTCTTATAAACTTGCATATGATGCGCTAATTCCAATTTCATAACTTCATTTAGCATTTCTTCAAGCTCTTTCTTCATATTAAAATCTCTTTTCTCTTCCATTTTTATAATATGCAATTTAGTCCAATGAACATGAATCAAATCCAAAGGTATTTCAATATTTCGGCCGAGTTTTGCTAGCGCATGAAAGTATGGAAGTCCGTGTGTCTTACGAACAACACATCCGCATAAGTCATCATCTACAATTTCACAAGAATTTACCTGTAGAAGCTCGGACTGAATTAGCTCCAATGCCGCAAGTGAAACTACGCCACGTAGATTTTTAAATTCTTTTTTATGATAAACATGAGCTACTTTTAATAGGCTTGTTTCAAATGAAGCTTTTAGTTCGGTAAAAGATAGTTCAAGCAGTGAATGCATACTCTCTCATGCTCTTTCGAAGTTGCATTGACTTGTGGCCAAATGTCTTTTCAATTTAGCATGTGCGGCATCGGCTCTAAAAGAAAATAGATATTAAATTATTGTTATAAAAAAATCTAAAATAATTAAATATAAAAGCAAGTGGCTTACCTACCTGATGTAGTTGCCAAAGTGCATAAAATTGTCGATCTAAGCATGTACAAATCGATCTTTCCACGTCTCAAGCCAATTTTCAGTCATATATTTTATTAAATTTGGGTACTCATCATACTTGACATGCAAATCTTGTAGATTATTGTTATATTGCTCAATATTTTCAGACTCACATAAATTGACCCAATCTTGAAAAAAATTGTTTTTTACTTCCTTTTTCATACCCGTAACTCGTCTTTGAATAAAAGCAAGAATATTTTTTTGATATGCCACTTGCATAGGATATAAACTACTTGGGAAAAACAATGTTAATGGTATTAATCAATGCTATCTCTCTATCCGTGACAATGACACTTGGCATTTGTACATCACAATCAATCATTACCAATTGAAGACGATTTAAGGCCCAAAGATAGTAATTTTTACGTTCAGATATGAGATATGCAATAGCAACGCAAAATATTTGGTTAGACGTCGACAATCTCCAATAACGGCATTCTATATTTGTTTCTTTTGTAAGTACAATCTATAACAAGAAGATGTGGAAATGTTCTTAGCAAATCTATACTCGTAGGATGAACCCAAAATATGCCAGTAATTACATCACTTCCATCTAAGGTGTCACGATGTCATTCGAATTAAATTTTTTTCCTTAAGCTTGCTTAAGAGGTATCGTATTTGAGAACGACCCACTTTATCCATTTTCTTGTGCCTAGAAAGAACATTATATACCGTTTTAATTGTTGTACAATTGGATGGACTATTTTGTTTTATAGGGTGCAAAATGGTACTTGTCTTCAACATGTTTTTGTACATTTCAATGGCTAATTTTTTTTCATCCTCCGTTAGTCGACCAAGAAAAGACTGGACCTTCCGAACTGTAAAGTGCAAAATTATTATGAACACCGCATTTTACTTCTAATCTCCAATCATCCGGACTATGAAGTTTAACACCTTTCAAACGAAATGGACAATCGCAATTTTTTGTACTTGTTAATCTAATACTATTAGATTTTTTTGTCTCTGTACGCTTTGTATGCTCCACTTCTCTCACATTCAAATATAATTCTCGGATTTCTATCGCTAATATTAATATCTGATTTTAAGACTACCACTGTCATCAGATTCCTTCTAACCGCGAAATCAATCAATTCTTTCATTTTATAACTATTTGGAAATACTATCTGCTATAATTGTCAGGGGTTGAAGTGGCGGGGGTTATTCGACGGAGCCGCGTAAGCGTGCTAATGAGATGACACGGTTAAAATCATTAATCGAGTGGATGTTCAAAGGATTTCCACCTATCTTTTCGTCTTTATTAGCGATAACGTTAAAGTCGCCTCCGACGGCCCATGAATCATAATTCGAAGTCGAGAGTAGTTAGGAAATCTATGTCAGCCCAAAGTTCATGCCTTTCTACTGCGCTACACTTGGTCTAGACACAAGTAAATAGCTGAAGAGAAAATTGCGGTAAACTCTTGACAGAGAAAGCAATGGATTGTTTTGAATCGAGAACAATAGATGCCTCCCAATAAAATTTCCAAAGAACCCAAATTTTGCCGTTCCGATTCGATAGATCCCAGAGAAACCAAATTTCCTAATCAGAGTGGGCAAACTGCGCTTTTCGACAAGGGGTTCTTGGATGGCAATGACACTAATTTTATGTATATGGGCTATGCATTTAAGCCTATCCATGGCGGAGTCATCATCCACACCTCTAACATTCCAAAATAGGATGTTAATCATAGGGATGTGTGTGATGGGGCGGCAGTTTTTGATAATTTAGCTGAAACGGATCTAGTTCGATGTTCCTTAAGAGGAGCAATGGGAACAGACTTGCTATGTTTTGGGCGTGAAATAGAGAGTGAGCTTTGGGATGTTAGGTTAGACGAGGAAGGAGCTGAAGAGGAAGGGGCAAGACTTCGTAAATAGAAGCGTTGAGGTTGGAGACTGAACCTGGAATAGGTTCTGCATGTTGTTTGTGCTGTGAATTGGGTAAAGCATGGGTTGGATGAGCTGACATTTATGGAGAGGATGAATCAAAGAGCATAATAGTGGGGTTGATGTGTTCGTTACTGTGGGCTGATTTGATAGAATTTTTTTTCCTATAGTAATGAAGGTTGTAGAGGTAGTGTTTCTATATCATTGTGCAAACTAAGAGATATGTTAGGTGAAGTGGAGTTAATATTACAGTTTGATAAGGGAAGTTCATCAGTAATCATATCAGAAAGCTTTTCATTATCAGATAGTAGGGAAGTCAGCGACGCATCAGCTGCAACAGCACTAGAAATGTCTGAGCACGATTTGGAGGGACGTAAAGGAGATGTCCTGTTTATGGGGAACTGCCCAGGCTCAACCAGCAAATCAAATAGAAGCTCGTCCCTTAGCAGGTCGTCATTCTCATCATCATAAGGCATTGGTTCATATGATGTAAGAAAAGAGAAGGGGTTGAGATCGAGGTGGACTGCTATTGGATCGTTGGCGTTGCCGTCCACGACGACTTTGCTGATGTGGTGGGTTTGCGCAGACATGAGGGTGACATGGGGAAGGAGGTCCAATGCAGAAGGGGAGCCCCTAGGGGTGCGAAGCTTAGTATTTGGAGAGGAAGTAATAGGCATACGCCGAAGGGAGGGCGAGGTTGGCATAATAGCTTCAGGTGGATGTTTGCTGAAGTTTGGATCATTGAAATATGATTGCACTTCAGGATGCAGCATATAGGAAGTTTTCATTGGACTTTGGGAGAAATATATTTGAGCTGTGGGTCATAGAGAAATGGGCCAATGATTATTAAGAGGTGGCATGGGCCTAGATACAAATGAGGCCGCCTCTGTAAACAGTTGAAGTGTAAGGAATAATTAGATAATAGAGTGTACTAGCTTCATGCAGAATTGAGGAAGATTCATTCAAGCATGACGAATTTGCAGGCCGATTGTGTCCGAGTTATTAGGCAAGCATCCCGAGACGGTGATTGATTTTGTGATTTGTTCTTTACGGCCAAGCGTGCATGAGTTAGCTAGGCATAGAGCAGGTAGGGCAGAATTTGTGGGAGTGAGGATTGTGTGCACTGATACGGGCACAGCCGTGTCAACCGAATTGCAATAGGGGATACTCTGTGGCATAGCAGCATTTTCCATAATAGGAACATTGAACGAAGTAGAAGATTTGAGTTTAGAGCGTGTGAACCCGAAGCCCTTGAAATAGGGACCCAGCGCATGGAAGTAGATTGGTCAATATGCGTTGTAGGAGCAGGGCGAGAGCTGTGTAAGGCCATTGGAACGGTAGAATTTCCATGCATAATTACGTTACTTTCCCCTCTCCAAATAATTTGATTTTTAAGCACTTGATTAGCCGTTGACTGGGATGGTTCGAAGTGGTGATCAACGACGACTTCTCTACACAACGAGCCTTGTTTATGACCTAACTTCCGACACTTAGAATAATAAATCGGAAGATTTTCGTATTTGATATATTGCCAATAATCCACCCGTTCTTGGCCGACAAAAGCTCGCATGGGAGGAGGGGTTGATAGGTCAATCTCCACACAAACTCACGCTAAGCTAGGCCAGTTTAGATTAATGGTTGCCTTGCCCGCTTTAAGAGGTTTTCCGATTTGGGAGCAGATCTCCTGTAGTGCCTCTTTGTTGTAAAGATGTACCGGAAGGTATGGAAAGGAGATCTGGGGTGGACTAAACTATGCCTAAAGCAAGGAGGAGGGCGGAGGAGCAAAATTGGAGCGGTGACGATGGCAGCTAACAGTGATGGGTGGAGTAGTGCGTCAGAGGTTAAAGTACAGAAGAAAAAAAAGGGAGTAGCTTTACAACGGTCACTGAAGTGTTTTTGCTGTCTCCATTTTTGTTCTTTTTTTAAGCTTTTTCACTATGATATATCCAAAAGCTTATGGCTCGGCATATGGTATGAGTTTCTTTGATCTTGAGGAGTGGAAGAAAAAAGAGATTACTGGTACAGAAGAAAAGTGTTTGGTAGGATGTGTATAGAAGATGAATGCGATTAGATTAAAGCTTGCTTTAATGAGATTGCCAAAGATAAGAAGGTAAATTTGGTAAAAAGAATGGAACCTTCAAAACAAAAGGATTGGAAAAGAGGTCGTAAGGAATTTCATGAAACTACAATAAAACTTAGTGTAACTAAGAATGTCACGATTGATTTAAGAAGCGATTGAAAAAAATAGGGATAATATTCATGATTCTAATTTGCAAAGCATAGCAAAAATGATGAAGCTTAAGTTTGACAAATATTGGAATAGCATCGAAGTAATTAATAAGTTATTTTCATAGCCCATATTTCCAACCCAAGGTACAAATTTCAATTTTTTGAAGATCAGTTTTCTTGATATAGGTTGAAGTGATGGTAGAATAAATGAGTTTCTCAGTGTTATAAAACTTGTTTTAAATGAGTTATATGATGAATATAGGAAGAGCATGAACAGATCCAATATAATTGAATCTAATGTGGTGGTAAGAATTGAAGAGGTCGATGAACAAATTGATGATAATGTTTTTTTGAGAGAAATGTGTGGTCCTCTATAAATAGGAGAGAGCACACATATATCTATATATATCACAAAAATGAGGCGCTGCCAACATGCCTGGCAGGTAGCTAAAGCTAGGTAAAAGAAACAAAAATACTCAGGTACCTCTAAGATGAGTTTCGATAAAGCCACCACTCATCACACTCTAACATCGAGCTCCGGCATGGCCATCGCCCGATGTTAAAGTGTTTGAAGTACCTAATAAGCTAAAAAAGATAAATTCAAAGCTTCTAGTACAGAAGGACTAAAATAGCGAGTACACTAAAATGTAACTAAAAATGATGCTAAAAGGAAAACTACTCTGAAGACATTGAATCTGAGGTGGATTTGCTAATGGATCTGAAAGGAAAAAAAAATTGCTCTGGTGGCCTCTCTGCAATCCAAAATCCTGCAATCGTGTATCTGCAGTGAAACTAGCAGTGAATCTGAGAGGAAAACTCTGCGCTGATGACCATTCTGCAATTCAAAATCCTGCAATCCTGTATCTGCATGGGGCTAGCAGTGAATCTGAGAGGAAAAGTCTACGTTGATGACCTTTCTGCAACCCAAAATCCTGCAATATGAAATCATGAGTACCTACCAAGTGAACCTAACATCCTCTCACCAGTACCCGCATCTAAAAAATGACTAAGAACATAGCTAGAATGATACATACATATATGTATATTTTATAATTAATATACATATTTTTGTAAGAAAGAGGAAAGAAATAAGATAACAAGTAAAACTAGCTGCCTAAACAAAGACAAGTACAAGAATTGGTACAAAACTAATAAAATTCTTATGAACCTTTGATCCTAAGCAAATTATGATTAACAGTGAGATCGTCATAAGTTTGAAAAAATATTAATGCTACTATTGTTAATATTATAAAAATTATTATTGAGTTTAAATGAATTAATATTATAACTAACATTATTAAGATACCCTTCAAATAGGTTATTTTTAGCTAATTTATAATTGAGATTAGAAATCCAATTAAAACAAAAAGAAGAAATTTTATAAATCAAGTTGTTAAATTTGTTATTGTTAAAAATTCTTTGATTTCTTTCAAGCCAAATATACCCACAAATAATAATGAAAAAAGTAGCTAGTAAAAATCTAATATTCTTTTTGAACCTAGATCTAAAACTATTCTAGTAGAAATCACAGTAGGAAATTTTAGATATTATATTAAAATTAAAAAAATTTAGAGTATTTTTTAGGATGTAATAAGAATCCATGCAACCATAATAAATGTGTTTAATATCTTCAAAATGTGTATCACAAAGATAATATTTATTGTCATTGTGGATGTTTTTCTCTTTAAAAATTCTATAGTATTAAGTTTTCCATGTAGTATTAACCACATATGAATTTTAGATTTAGGAGGAGCGTTAGATTTCCAAATAAAATAAAAAAAGTTTGTCGTATCCGAAAAATTAATAAATCTGTAAAAAAAATTAGAATTATATTTCTTACTCTTATCACATTCCCAACTAATAATATCATTATCGTTATCAATATTATAAAGATTTAGTTTAGCATAAAACAAAGAAAGTTGCCTAAGAGTTGAACCTACTAGAATTCTGTTAAAACTAAAATTCCAAGGAGGATCGTTTTCATGAGAGAAAACTTCACTAATTAAAGCAAACTTAAAATTACAGATTTCATAAAGCTCTTTTAATTCTATCTTAAGAGGTAAAGCTGAAATCCAACTGTCATGCCAAAAAGAAGTACGATTACCAGAATGAACTATCGTATTAATACCTAGTTTAAAAATATCATGACATTTCAAAATGGATTTCCCAAAATAAAATAGATTTTGAGTGGCATGAGAAGTGATTTGATATAAGTTAATGCAACCATTATAGTAATGTTTTGAAATGATCTCTTTCCAAGTAGCATTATCATTTATATCCTTAAACTTCCATAACCATATATCTAGTAGGGACAAATTCATATTACGCAAATTAATTACTCCTAAGCCACCATCCTTTTTAGCTTTACATGCAGTTTTCCAATTTACTAAACATTTTATGCTATTGTTCGTATTTTCCCCACTCCAAAGGAAATCTCTTCTAATTTTGTCTATTTTATCTATTACCCAATCTGGAAATAGATGCATGGACATCCAATAAATCGGGAGGGCAGATAAAACTGAATTTATTAAAACTAATCTACCTGCTCTAGATAAAAATCTCTCATTCCAATTAGAAATCTTATTTTTGATTTTATCAATGATAATAAGCCAGTCATCATGTTTAAGTTTATTAGGTTTAATCACAAAACTGAGATAGTCAAAAGGAAAGCTTATAGTTTTGCAATTTAGAGTATTTGCGGTTAAATTTTCGACTTTTTCAAAATCATTTAAAACAAAAACAAAACTTTTATCAAAATTTTGTTTTTAAACCTGATAGAAGTTCAAAACTATATAAAATAAACTTAAGGGTAATACTGTGCCTAGGTAAGTGAGAAGAAAAAAGCAAGGTATCATCAGCAAATTGGAGAACCGATATACCATTACATGAAATGTCATTGCCTACAAATCCTAGAGATCCATTATCAACTGCTTTTTTTTTTAATAATCTTAGCAAAGACATCGACTAAGTTAAATAATAAAGGCGATAAAGGATCCTATTGGCTTAAACCTCGCTTAGATTGAACTTCATTACCTAATATACCGTTAACCGTAATACTAGAGTTACCAGTTCTAAGCAAACTCATAATCCAGCTAATCCATCTATGACCAAAACTTCTAGCATGAAAGATATCTACAAGAAAATCACAATCAACCGAATCAAAAGCTTTTGCAAAATCCAGTTTTAAAATCGCACAAGTTTTAAATTGATGATAATGTTAGAAGAAAAAGGTTAAAAAGACTTCAACGAACAAGAAGAGAAGAAAAATCGCTTAAGATAACTAATGAGGTTGATCAATATTTAAATGATCTATTTGAAAATCTTATGAGTAGAGAATTCAATTTGTTAGATTGATGGAAAGGCAAGCAAACAAAATATCCAATATTTTCTAAAATAGTTAAAGATATTCTAGCAATTCCTAGTTCAACCGTTGCTAGCGAAAGTGCATTTAGTCTTGGTCGGAGAGTCATTAATCCTTTTAGGGCTTCACTGGCTCCTATAATTGTTAAAGCATTAGTATGTCTTAGTGATTGGTTGAGAGCGGAGAACTTTAATTTTCATCAAGTGAAGTTTGAAGAAGACGTTGAATTATTCATGGATACGGAGGCGATATGTGAAGGTAAATAATTTTCACTTGGTATTGATATGTTATAGGCACTCACCTTAATTAATTATTTTACATTTAATTTGTTTCTTAATCATCTCGTATTAAGTAACTATCTTTCTGCCAATTGACTTTCAAACTACTGGTCGGCTTATTCTTCCTCTACCTAAACTAGAAATTTCTATTAAATAATAAAAATACGAAAGGAAAAGGAATATATGATCATGTATTAGTTACGATAAACAAATGCCTTTATCTTGTTTATGGATTTGCTTCACGTGCAACACTGAAGTAGTGCTTTGATAAATATATATATATATATATATATATATATATATATATATATGCATTAATATTTTGATGCAATCTGCTTCAAATTCTAAAATGCATAAGAAAACAAATCATTTTTTTAATCTAATAATTATTTTCATTTTTCATTTTGTACAAGTGACAAAATTCAAAGAAGGTTGCATTACAATTTGAACACATACTTCTATATCAAAGTGTTTTTCGCACCTTTTCTCTAATTGTTCGCACCGCTGTCGTTTAAGTGGAGTCCAAGTTGAAATTTATGCATACTTATCAAAATGTTTCGTTGTTCTATACCATTTAGCAGAAGTGGTGATCCTTTTAGCATGTTTACTGCTGGAGTAATAAAGAATTGAAGTAGATTGAAAGGAGCTTACACTACAAGGGGAGGGGGGATTTCCGACGGCTGAAAACCGTCGGCGGCCGTCGGAAGCCGTCGGCGGCCGTCGGAAAAAGCCGTCGGAAATGAAGGCGTCGGGGAGCAGTATTTCCGACGGCTACCGACGGGTGATGCCGTATACATTATCGACGGTTTCCGGCGGTTTCCGGCGGTTTCCGACGGCTTCCGACGGCCGTCGGAAACCGTCGGAAACCGTCGGAAATCAGGCCAATAAGCCGTCGGAACCCGTCGGAAACCGCCGGAAAATTTCGACCAATAAGCCGTCGAGAGCCGTCGGAAGCCGTCGGAAACCTGTTGTTTTTTTTTAAAATCTGCTGCAAATAGAGCCTTCCAACCACATTTCTCTTCCAAACACTACAATATCAATACTGCACAATCAAATAAACAATAATCCAACCAAACATGCAAACCAATACTCCAAAATATTCAATAGACACAGAAATAAACTAAATTAGAATAAAAATAAAATACAAAATATACATAACATTCCAACATTAACAATAATACTAACAATAACTGTTCTAATCATGCATATCAATACTGTCTTGACCACTCTTTTTGGTCCCATTGCAAGATGTTTCAACCCTTCGTCAACAACACAATTTTTCGGCTCATAAACGTAATTTGAAAACCAACGGGAAAATTCTTTACTGAGATCTCCGTTCGGATGTTCCCGTTCATAAACACTGTTTATATAAACAAATTATTACATTAGGTTATACACGCGCATGCATTACAGAAAAGAATAAAACAAAAATTATTATTTCAGATTACCTAACAAACGGTGCAACCTCGGCACAATTTAGAAGAATATAAGTGTGTGCTACACGAAGATCTCTATCGTCTAGCCATATTTCCACACATTTTCCAGAAGGCCGACCATGTTGTCTAAAAATAGATAACATTGCTTGAGAGGACTCTTGTTCGTCGCCTTCATCATTACGAGGAACACTTTGAAATGAAATATTCACATGGTCACTGAAATAGTGAGAGAAAAAGAACGAAGCTTCTTCTTCGATGTAAGATTTACATATCGAACCTTCAACTCGTGCTTTTTGTCTCACTTTTTTCTTCAGATGATTCAAATATCTATGCAACATTAATTTATATTAACTTCATCTTTCAAATGCAATTAAATTACGTTATAACATATTACATACCTCTCAAATGGATACATCCATCCGTATTGGACAGGACCTCGAAGTCGTGCTTCAGATGGAAGATGAACAGGTAAATGTTCCATCACATTAAAAAAACCTGGCGGAAATATTTTCTCTAATTTGCAAAGCAATATAGGAATGTCCACTTCAAGTTTACGTAAACGTTGCACTTTTAAAGTAGTCGAACAAAGCTCTTTGTAAAACATACTAAGCTCCGTTACTACCTTCCAAACTTTTAACGGCAGTAGTTCTTTAAACATAACGGGAAATAAATTTTCCATCATTATGTGACAGTCGTGAGTTTTCATTCCGCTCAATCTACTATTTTTAAAGTCAACACATCTACGAAGATTTGATGATATCCCATCAGGAAATCTTAACCCTTCCACCCATTTTAACACAGCTTTAACTTGATTATTATCTAATTCGTAACAAGCTTTTGGTTTTTTACTGTCATTTGGTTTCATATGAAGCTCGGGACGTTTGCATAATTCTTCTATATCACGTCTTGATTTCAAATCATCCTTCGTCTTCCCTTTCACATTCAAAATTGTGTTAAACACATTATCAAATACATTTTTCTCATTGTGCATCACATCTATGTTATGGCGAAGCAGAAGATGTTTCCAATACGGCAACTCCCAAAAAATAGTTTGTTTGCACCAGTTATGAACAACTGATTTGCCTTCAATTTCTGTTTGCTCCCCCGTTTCATATATCTTTGGATAGTCCTTAACAAGTTCATATATGTCTTCGCTTGACCATATCGTCGGTGGTTGTCTATTTTCTACTCTATTAGCTAAAAAGTTTTTCTTGTCTCCTCTGAAGGGATGATTTACATGGAGAAAATATCGATGACAGTCAAACCATGAAATTTTCTTACCATGAGGTAAAGAAAACGCTCGTGTTTCATCCATGCAATATGGACATGCTAGACGACCGGCAGTACTCCATCCCGAAAGCATTGCATAGGCAGGAAAATCACTTATAGTCCACAACAAAGAAGCAAACATACGAAAATTTTTCTTCTTTGACACATCGTATGTTTCTACTCCTTCGTTCCACAGTATTTTTAACTCCTCAATCAACGGTTGTAAATATACATCGATTCCTTGTGTCGGATCGTCGGGGCCAGGAACGACAACAGTAAGAAACATATATTGCGTTTTCATGCACATCCATGGAGGTAAATTATACGGTGTGACGATAATGGGCCAGGATGAATATTTAGAACCAAATTGAGAAAATGGAGAAAAACCGTCCGTACATAATCCTAATCTAACATTTCGACTCTCCGCTGCAAAATTTGGATACGTTTTATCGAAATGCTTCCATGCTTCTCCATCGGCCGGATGTGTCAACGTACCCTCTTCCTCCGTTCTCACGCTATGCCACCTCATATTAGACGCAGTTACAGAAGATGCGTATAATCTTTGAAGTCTTGGAGTTATGGGTAAGTAGTGCATACGCTTGTACGGAACTTCCTTACCCTTCTTTTTTCTTGGTTTGTATCTCTCCTGGTTACAAACTTTACAATTTCTAAGGTTTGCGTCTTCTTTCCAAAACAACATGCATCCTTTTAAACATGTATCTATTTTCTGATACGGTAAACCAAAAGCCGACATAAGTTTTTTAACTTCGTAGTGATTTTCACACATTAGATTATCGGGCGGCATATGTCTTTTTGCAGCTTGTACAACAGCCGTAAACCCAGCTTCAGTGATGTTGTATTTTGACTTCATCGCAATGTATTCTGCGATTACTGACAGCTGCGTGCCGCTTTTACAACCATCCCAAATAGGTTTTTTAGCTGCATCTAGTAAATCATAAATTTTCTTAGCTTCAATATTTGGTTCTTCAACATTTACATCATCGTCGTCAACTTCAACCATAGGAAACATTGATCGTGCTGCATCTTCGACCATATTTTCTATACGGGTCGTTGAAACTATTTCGTTAACGACACTTTCAGACTCTACAGAAGTATTTGCTACAACTTCTCCATGCCGATCCCAAACATAATATTCGGGTGTGAAACCGTGTTGGCACAAATGAACTTTCACAATATCTGGTAACAAAAACTTCAAATGTCTACACCTACTACACGGACAACGAATTTCTGGATCGTTTCCGTTATTACTTAAGGCGAATTCAACAAACACGTTTATACCGTTATAAAAATCTTCTTTTATTGAGCCCCTCATTCCTTTTCTTTGGTACATCCATCTCCTTCGATCAACAAAATAATCAATCATTTTTCCTATTTGACAAAATGAGAAGTTCAAAATTTAATATTTATTTTGAAGAATACACATTCGAAAAAGATTATTTTCATGTTCGTATAATATTTTGAATTTAAAGAACAACTTCACAAATTTAAAAATATTTTCAAATAGGGCACATTTCATTTTTTAACGTACGTAACGATTAAAAATATATAATTTTTTTTCATTGGTCAGACATCCTACCTCCCATTACAAACACAGTAAGCATTTACATTTCGTATATTACTTCGTCCCAAACGATTCAATAAAATTTCGGCAGCATTTCCCTTTTGTTCCCTGCATTGTACACAAATGCGTGTACGCAGGAAACAAAAAAGAAAAGTTAGGGCGAAATTTTATGAACCGTTTGAGACGAAGTAGTATACAAAATGTAAATTCTTACTGTGTTCATAACTTGTCCAATACAGGGACAAATCCGACAAACATTGTACCAGATGAATATAAATGGTCGTTTTTCGAAAAAAACGACTATTTATACAACGATCATGTACAACACTCGTCAGACGGGGCCAAAAACTCTCTAAGGGACATTTGTCGGTTAACATGCGCGCATTTTACTCAAAAATACAGTTTTACTCACTGTTCACATTTATATATTAATTTCACACATTTATTCGACGTATTACGCATCAACTTAGGGCTGGTTTAACATTTTGTCATTTTTCAATACACACAATTATAATTTAGAGTAATGCATTTTTTTTGTGTCATAAGTAAAAACGTGCACAATATAATACTCCTAGTTCATTCAATCATTTTATCTTATTCCAAATAACGTATACAATCGTCGAATCAAGGCATACACAACAAAATACATATACATGAACATGCACAAATTATACGTGTTTATCACAATTTCACGATAAAAGATGAAATTGGTATACCATGTGATGCTATAAACCGTTATTACGCTAGTGGAAACAATTGCAATCATTAATTCGCCCTAATTTATCAATTTATGCAAATCTATAATTAGGGTAAAAACTGAATTTTTCATAAAAATAAGAGATTATACCTGAGATTAAGAGTACTGAAGCTTGATTAGAGTGCGTTGGAAGATCCGGAAGCTAAAAATTAGGGATTGGAAGCTTAGGGGTTGAATTTGGGGGGTTTTTTGGGTTTTTTTCGTATGAAATGGAGGAGGAAGAAAGGGCTCGGCTGGCTGGTATAATCGCAAATTTGCGACGGCTTCCGACGGCCGCCGACGGCCCGTCGAAAGCCGTCGGAAAATGGCCGTCGGAAGCCGTCGGTCTTGGCTGTCGGTATTCTGCCTTTTTCTTGTAGTGTTAAGGCCTTTCATTGAAAGTATTCATGTTACAGATTACACATTAATGCTGGTATGTAAATGCTAATTAATATTTTATATAGGGACTTCTTCTTTATCCTTGGGAGCATCATCATAATCACAACAAAATGAAGTAGAATGAAGAAACCATTGGCAAGAATTTATGAAGACAACAAAATGATTTATGATTATAGTATTTTGTTAAGATCATGTGATGTTTTTTAGTTATGAATATATTGTTTGAATTTAATATTGCATGTGGTTCTATATTTCTTTTCTGTTAATTATGATTGTTTACGGTGAATGATGTCTGTACTGGACTGTAGATCATATCTTAATATTCAGTAGCATTACTCTATATTGGACTGATTCATGAATGATGCCTTAATATGAATTTTCTTTATATTTGAAGTTTCCTTTGTTCAGAAGCAGCTGTAGTAATATTACATATTCTTGGTCAGTTACAAAGTAATAATATTATATGTTCTTGATCACTTACGAAGTAATAATAGTACATGCATGAACAAGTAGCATTTCATCATTTGATGGTCAGTTTTACCTTTTATGCTCCAGTGCTCAAACCTACAAGTAGTCTGTTATATTAAAATTCAGTTCAGAACTCATTTTGATTATAAATTCTACATTTAAAAATGGATAGTTAAAGAGGACTTGCATGCGCTAAAGTCATCCATCATGCGCAATCCTTGTAGAAATCAAAAGGGGGCACGTATTTAGCGGTTGATCAGTTGATTCTCGGTGTTCTAGAAGATTATTAGGAATTTGATTGCTTGAAAGAAGTTGGCATTAGCGCAACTCTAGAAAGAAGTTAGATGCGCTAAAGTCATGTGTATGTGGCTGAACACCGTGTGGCTAATAACATTAGTATTTTGAGAGGTTTGAAGGCGAGGTATAAAGGACATCATGATGTAAGTATTCAAGATAAATCTCTTGTTGTTGTTGCTCAGCTTTCTACTAGCTATATCACTAGTATGTTTGTTTCTCTTAATTCTCTGTTTATTTAGGCTTTGATAAACTATCCTAATATATATGTTGGTATATTTGTTTCTTTGAATACTGAAAATGTTTGGGTAATATTGAGTATATCATGTGTTAACCAAAAAGAACATCATGAGATCAAGTTCAATGTTGAGAACTTCTCAAGGGTTTCAATATAACTTCAAAACATTGGCTTTTTAAAGCGTAAATGAGATTTGCTTTTAAAATCCATTGATATAATAATTAGAATTGTTCTAATAAAAGGGTATTTCAATATAAAAAAAGAGTGCTAACAAAACTTTAAAGGTCATAATACCCACGCTTACAACATGATCTTCAAATTTTAAAATTAACATTCAAACCAGTTTAGGTATGTTTCACTCAAAATTGTTCTCCAGTGAATGAAATCATGTTAAAATTTAAATGATACAGTCCATGAATAATGTGGCTTATATATATAAACTAAATAAGTATAATATATGAATAAACAAGGTATGGACAAATATAAATTACATATATTTATATATGTCTCTGTGTGTGTGTGTGTATGTATATTAATCATAATAGTATTTCTAGCAAGTACAATTTAACCTTTTTTCTGGATTAACTTCTCCATTTACTTAATTTAACATCTATTCAAATCTCATAAATACATTGGTACAAGATTATCGGTATTGTTTCCTCTTAGAATCCAAACTGTCAAAACTCCTGATGCCTAATATTGCTTGCACTTTACTTCATTTACTAATTTATATTTTAAAAGGTTATTGTGTATTATTGGTTTATAGGTTTAATTTCTTTCCATGATGAACCTAAATGCAAGCGGTAGCATTATGCATATAGCCTTCAGTTTAATTTTACGTCAACTCAAACAACATTATGCATTATGTGTAATTAATCAGAATGCAAACACCAACAATTTACATGGTCGTTGGTGTTTAACACAAATGTATTGCTTAATATCTAATATTTCCACTACAAAATATAAAAAGCCATGGTTCAAGAATAGATTTAACTTTGAATCAATGTACACGAACTCAATACCTTAGCATGAATATGTAAAATAAGTCTAAAAATGTACGGTTTACCTTGTAGAAAACAATACATTGTATTATATGATACGGTAATTATTGAACTTTTTCTTTACAGGCGACTGAACATATTTTGTGCAAACAAGTAGCAATAAGGTGATTTGAAATAATATTTGGTGTAGTATGTATCATTTTGGTATGAACACTACTATGTATCGTTTTGGTTGACATGCTTGCATATATTATTGCTTTTGGTCACTAATATTTGTAATATTGATACTTTTTTATGAAACATCATTGATGTATATTATGTTTTGGTGTAAGTATATATTATGTTTTTGCATCAGAATATTTTATTCGATTACATATGTAGTGTTAGTTATCAAATGTGCTATTTGTGATGTTTTGAATTTGTATAATATGTACATTGAATTGTATAGATGCAGGAATAAAAATGTTAATAAAAAGTAGACAACATTGAAAAATACTATAAAAGTTAACTACAGAGTTTCATAAATGTTATAGAAAGTAACAAAAAAGTTTTGAGCACATACTTTTTATAGTGTTTTGTCGTGCAATTCTCTTACATACTTATCATAACATGTAGTTTCACAGTGTTTGCAAAATTGCTATCACATACATTAACAATGTTTCTGAAACGGTATCAAAAACAAATTTAACAGTGTTTGGTGTATGCTATCATTTCAAACAGACTTATTACAACATGGCGTTTCACAGGTTTTGTAAAAACGCTGTAGAAGTGTTTAATAGTATTTTTGAAACGTTATGAAAATGAGTTTTTTATAGGGATTTTGTCTATGCATTTCTCGTAGACTTATTATAACATTTCCTCTCACAACGTTTGTAAAAATTCTAAAAGGCTTTAACAGTGTTTCTGAAATGCTACTAAAAGTATTTATTGCGATAGAATT
This sequence comes from Allium cepa, assembly GCA_030765085.1. Lineage (NCBI taxonomy): Eukaryota > Viridiplantae > Streptophyta > Magnoliopsida > Asparagales > Amaryllidaceae > Allium > Allium cepa. Next base: position 110,660,778 of record CM060928.1, on the reverse strand, counting down.
ATCCTCAGAATCAGAATTATCTGAGTGCTTTTTTATAAAGCTAAAGGGGAAGCTTCAACAACCTTGTGTTCTTTGGCCCACAGATTGCGATAATATTCGAGATGTTCCATGAAAAATTATCTGAATTTTGCATCTTTCGTCGTTTTGGGTATCTTTCTTTTCACTGTTTCACCCTAGAGCCAAATCTATGTTTTTCTTCTTTACTTATGTAATCATCTTCCGCCTTCGTTGCCAAGACTCCATTTCCTTGTATTTTTCATTGAGCTCTTCAAGCTATTTATTATGACAATTCTCTCTTTGGATTTTGGCCTAGATGTCAAGTGCAAGAGCGTTTAATTCTCCCTTCAGCTTTTGTACTTCAACTAACGCATTAATTAAGCATGCTGAGAAGTTTCCACCTGGTGATGTAACTCCGTGGCTAGAGCATATTCCTGTAAAAAAAAAATTGATAATAATAAATATACATAATAAACACCAAATATAGAACTTAAATATAATTTCAATAATTCCAAATCAAATTAGTACATGAGGCAAGCTCTAGTGGAGACTATAGAAGACCTTCACAGCGATAGGCTTTGAAGCAGGAAGAGGCATCAGAGATGGCGGAGCAGAAGTAAGAACCAAAACATCATCAATCATGCGACGACCCATCTGCTCAGCTAGAGTGAACGTAGCACCATCTTTTGGGAGAGGTAGGAAGCGTTGAAAAGCTCGAAGCATATTGAGGAGGCATGGATATGGTAATAGTATGGGTAGAAGACACAGGGGAGGAGGAGGAGAAATATCAAGTCCAAGTAATCCACTCCCATTATCATACACAATAATATCATCATTCTTTCATTTTTGTGCCTTCCTTGTCTTGAAAGCATTAAGTATCCTAGACATTGTACCTACACAATTCAAATAACGATGCATTTAAGTATTCACGTGACAACACATGAGTAATAACTGAAATAAGATAAACCACCACACAAACATATATGAAAATACACACAGATCATGTCACATGTGCAATAATATGTTTACATAACAAAGAAGTATACCATTTGGCATAGAAGTGTCAAAAACATAAATGAACACCGAACGTGAAAACGATGTTGTTGGCCTGAGAAACCATGCTTACACAATAAAGATTCTGTAAAAAAGTTAGAACCCTTGATAGTATCTTTATAAAGCCTAAGCGCGTTCACTCTGCGTAAAGAAAATGCTTCCCGATCTGCACTGGAGAAGTCGGGACATTTGACTAAAACAAAGAGAAGGAAGAAAAATATGCAAATCAACATAGAAAAAAGGGTAAAAAATGGAAAATAATACCAAGACATTGAAAGAAAGAAATAAAACCATCTCGATTAGGTACAAAAATTGATCCACCCACTTTTGAGTTTTGCAAGGAGAAATTGAGAAGATAGACTTCACGACTAGAACAAAATGAAATCCATCACTGCCTGCGGTAGTGCTTTTATGAAACAAATACAAGAAAAACTACTTTCGACAAGTAGGCGATGTCAAATATTTAGCATATAAGATATAAGTACATGTTAAATGGTAGTAAAAAATGGAATATAACTAAATAGGAGACAGATTCGTAGAAGATAACCACTCCTTGATAACGGGATGAAGCAAAAGATAGAGTTCATTTCTGATATGCACAGATTTTAATGAAATAAACCCATCTTGGAGCAGATGGATGAGTACGGAAGGGGTGGGAACCCTAATGCACAATCCCTAAACCCGAAGCGGTTGAGATTCCCCTCCGCTTGGTTCTCATCGTAGATGGTCGAAGTCAGTTCGGTAAAAGGGACTGAATCCCGATTAGATGTATTGGGAAGATCGTCAGTTGCCATGAATAATGAAAAGAGAAAATGAAATAAAATGGGAGGATTCTTTTAGGATCAATAACCAAAATAATAATATAAAAAAAATTTCAACATCAAATCCGCGAGGAAATCAACCCATATAAAGAATGAATAAAAAACAAAATCATCATATTAGCAAGTTAATGGAACTAACCATAAAATCTTTTTGCCAAACACATTAAAGGAATGAATATGTATCTCAACATATATAAAAAACAGAGATAAAAGAGAATATATATGAAAGAAAATAAAATGATAATAGTAGAGAAATCTTACTTACAGTTTGAGATGGATCGTAAGTCAGAAAAAGAAGACAACGTAAAAAAAACCATGGTGTTTGGAGTTAGAATTTCTAAATTAGTAAAAAGGAAATGGAAAGGAGAATAGAGATCTATATAGTTTTTGGTAAAAGAATCTCAACGTTAAAATTCAAACGATACGAAAATGTGACAACCCGCACCTTAACGGGTCCAATTTTTTGCTCTAACCGAAAATCCGAGTCCATTAAGATACAGAACGTTTATGTTAGTAACTTGAAATAAACATTAGTATATCAGAAGACTATCTATGCGAATTCACAACGGAGGAGTAAAATATGATAAAACATATATATACCTAGTAAGGCATCTACCTTGAAATCAGTATTATTTCATGGATGTCTAGTTGTCTTGTCAGTGTGAAGCATGAATGAGAAGACCTGTCCATCTACCACTCCCGTCTTGCATTAATGTCATATCCCGCTAATCTATCCTATAGTTTGTAATAGGGTATGGGTCAGAACAATGTTCGGATGACTGGTAAATTACATACTTATCCATAACGCTAGTTTGTACCGATTGATTTCCATTTATGTGTCATATCTACTATTCACAGATTATCTATTTAGTTCTATATGCGCGTATGATATATCTAACCTACTCTGAGGTGTGTGTGTGTCTGTGTGTATAAGGATTGTGGCACTCCCAAAAAATAAATCATGGTCACTAAATACTCCATAAATGGGGAAGGGACAGACCCAACAGTAGTTTAACCTCAATCCTGGAGCGTCCCCCTATAACATAAATGACGGTCAATAGACCCTAGCTACAAAGGTCGATGACTCATAGGTACGACTTTAAAATTTAATAAGCCGTATTACTAACATATCTTAAAGACTTATCTATAGGTAAACTAGACTACCTCTAACCAAAAAGACAAGTAACCAAAATTTGAGGTTTAAACATATCCCATAGGGACTCTACACTTGTGGGGAGTGTAATACGTCAAGGCATAACCCAAGTCAATACTAACTACCACTCAAGACCTGTAACACCTCGTAAATTCAGCGATAATTAATTAAAAAGAAATTAATTAATAATTAGTATTTGTGCTTTATATGATAAAAAAGCGAACGTGTGACGACCCACCTCCTCGACCCTCAAAAATTGACACAAGCACATCATATGTATCCATGTGCCGTAAATCCAAGTGCCGAAGAGACAGATTATCATGGTGTAAAGAAATAAGATAGAAGATGGATAATAATAGAATCTCACATCGTATTTAACACATAATTATACATAAGAGTAATACATGCACTTACTCCAAATTGTTCCATCAAAGTTACGACAGGTACAACCCAGCTAGATAGTTATAATGACCTACCTTACAGCGTCGGTAGATACTAATACATAATACAGACACATTAAAAAGTGATAGATGACTTCAACAAAAGACCCAAAATGCTCCATGATCCATTCCAAAATGCTCCAAGCTTACCTAACTAGTTGGCTGCACATGAAAATAGAGCACCCAGAGTTTAAGGGGAAAATAAAATAAACTCTGGGTCAGTCATAGGACTGGTGTGAGAATCTCAAAATACGATGTTTGAAAAAAAAAGTATCTCATAAGACCACGCTGCACATAAACACAAAATGGGTTTTTCTTTATGATAACCAAAACATTTACTACGTAGAATGTGTGGATGTTATTTTTAATGACATTCTTTTGGAAACACTTTTCAAGTAAGTATACATAATCTTAGCCGAAATTGTTACATTATTAAACTCCATCATACCAGGCTCTACAATCAAATCTGAAGATACTTATTGGAGAATGGATTTCCATACAATGAAAAGGTAAGGGACTACCTTCTGATAGTACATCTCTAGAAAAATGCACCTGAGGCTCCAACCTCTACCAACACAGAACTGGCCTACCTTTACCATAGATAGTACCGAATATGTCATCACCCCGGTCGTTCCTGGTCTACCTGAGGGCTCTCTTTGCATACACTACGTTAATTTAAAACCCGACGTCATAGCGAGAATAAATATATCTAGAAAGGTGATGATTATACCCTAATGGGAGCGACCCACTTAGCTCTGCCGCATCTACCATGTTTTTGTCATTTCCAAATGGTGAGGCTCGAGGTAACGATTACCTTACTCATAGCACGTCTCACTTTGAATGCCACATTGCCAATCCAAAATCACACAACTGATTTCTACAAATGTATAACTCCTAAGCTTGTACGTCTAAGAAAAGGTTGTTAAGCTAAGAAAGGTTGCCTTCTCCGTCACCAATCAAATGATACGTTCATAGAAATCAACCAATGTAATTACAATTGCAACATCAGACATACGTCCTTGCAAGTTGTTCAGGAACCGGAAAAACCGAAGGCACTCTCCTACCACATTCCATTGGGAGTTACTCCGAGGATTAGTGGTGATTAGTCCTTGAATTGGATATTTCATAATGAAGAGACTACTGCTACTATATGTATATTGGGAGTTTATCCCCAAATGATCAACAAGCAGTCCTTTATTACGAAAATCTTTAATATCATATCCATGTCTTCACTTATAATACATAAATTAGTTCAAAATGGTCTTCGGATAGGAATTACCCAAATCCGACCTCGGTTCCTCGGAACCAATCCTCGATTAAAAAGATGTTAAATTCATATGTGATTATCAATCATCATTAATTTTAACTCGTATTTCTATTCATTCATATATATATCCTACAGATATATTCATTTAAAATATTTCTTTATCTTTTCCAGAGTATATGGAATCATCAAGCCTCATTTATTAAATCCTTTTGGTTAATTTAAACCTTTTTAAATCGTGGAATAATTCCAAACCCTTTAATATTTTACTTAGAAAAATATTTCCAGTTCATTTCATTTAAATATTAACAAAGATTTCATAATTCAAAACCCATAATTTTAATTCGATTAAAAAATGTTATCTAGGATGTTAACCAAAACCAATAAATGTTAAGTGAGTAGAATCTATAGAAATCATCTAGTTCTACTAAATATCAATTCTCATATTCAATAAATAGTATGGGTGGAATAAAGGTGAAATCACCCTTTTAATTCCACGAAAAGTATACGCTCCTCCTTAGGCTTTAACACCGAGTACAAGAAGGTTATCTCTATAAAATTCAAGTTATTTATATTTGGAGAATCATATCCTTTAACTTCAAAAAAATTTGATCTGAGTAAATCAAATTTATTATCCCATCCGTTGAGCAATCCGGATAGCCAGGAAGAGTAGGAAACTGGTTTTCCAAACTCAAGCCTAGACACTACCTCTTTGACACCCATAAGGCGGTCAAGTAATTTGATCAACTCTAATTCATTTAATACTTAACTATTCCATAATTCATTCAAATCATCTTTAAAATACTTTATTAATCATTTGAAACTATTTACAAAAGATTTGGAAAAGAACGGTTGCGTTTAAAACCACATTTCAAAAGTTATAGAAAAGTGCTGCGCAAATTCTTTTTAAGCTATTGATCAAAATGACTATTTTTATCATTTTAAAACTCATTTTTATAACTAAAATCACTTTTAAAATATTTTTAGAATTTATTTCATATTTTAAACAATTTTAAATAGGTTTAACATTCCATATACACTAGTTCATTAAATAAAGTAAAGTGATTTCCTTTGTGCTTATTGACGTGTATTTCTGTGACTTGCATATATATATTCAACATTTATATTGAAAAAACATCATCAGTCATCATAATCAAATATATATAACATCCAATGGCATATAATATGATAGTTTTGGAGTCTACTCACCTCGGGTTTAAACGACTAACTAAAAATTGGCTATAGCTTTGCTAACTCGAACTTTTAGCTCACGATCACTTGGATTATTGCTTCTAGATGGCTCGGCCTATGGATGAGAGGATGGAGATGATGGAAGATATTAAAGTGGAGGTGAAGAAGAAGATGGAAAGATGTGTGAATTTGTGAAGCCTTAGGGTCTTATTTATAGTCTTAGGAAAATGTGGCAAATTACTAAATTACCCTTAAATATTATCAAAATATCTCTTACGCCACATCGCTTCAACATCAAACCCTTATCATCATACTCAAGTGCACGCATTAATGAGATGTAATGTGATAAGATATATTGCAGAAATATCTTAAGCATGGAATGACATGCATTAACGATGGATTTTATGTTTGCTTTCCATGTTTTAATGATGATTAGATGTTACCTTTTTCACTTACTTTTTGTAAAAATATATTAGATATTTTCTTTAGATTTGATTTGACTAATTGTGATACACATATCTGTGTATATGTTGTGCATGTATAAACAATGTTACAACTTAAAACAATTTCCATTTGTCAAACCATTGAGATTTCGAGATCCAATTTCCTGTCTTATTTTCAGTTTTTATTTCAAACTATTTATTTATGTAAACAAAAATTGAAAATAAATTTCTTATCATTTTTAACTAATTAAAACAATTTCATTTAACTTATAAAGCTATATTTAAAGTTAATTAAATATTCCATTTTCAAAGTGGTAAAATTATGAGTCATTACATAATTTCCCCCTTAAAAGAATTTCGTCCTCGAAATTAAGGATAAGAACAAGAAACTCAAAGAAAAATATATATAATGAAGTGATACACATGTATAAGATATAGCGAATGGCATCACCACAAGCCGATGAGTACACCATACACATAAAACTATGTATCCATTCTAAACTCAGGGTAGGCTTTATGCATTCTTTCCTCTGTCTCCCATGTACAGTCTGCTACATCTCCACTCTGTTGGACTTTAACCAATTTTACAACCTTACTCCTTAATCGCTTCTCGTCATGATCTACGATTCGCATTGGTCGCCTGACAGCCGCCAAATTAGGTTCAACTTCTAAATCTTCTTGGGTAGCTATTTCTATAATTTTCTTTGTATCATGCACATATTTTCATAGGTGAGATCTGTGCAGTTAAAGCGCTCGGCAGATTCAAAGCGGTGGAGGTGCAAAAAGTCATAGCGGGGATACAACGAGGATATAGCGGGATATAGCGGGATATAGCGGATAGCTCTAAAATAGTATATAAAACTCGTACTTAATGTTTTTACAAATATATAAATGGTAATTAAATGAAAAATTATCATTCAATTGAATTATAATTAATACATAAATGATTTTAAACAAAAAACATGTGCGAATATACTTTAAAAAACGTAAAACAGTTATATAACATAATTGAATTTAGTAGAATATTAGAGTATTTTCATTTCTAAAATTATATTAAAAATTAAATCAAATAAATTATTTTCGTAATTTTATAATGTATAAGTGCAATTTTTTAATTCATTTTATTAAAGAATTTATAGCTGAAATAGCAAAATATAGCGGGAATAACGGGATATAGCGGAAATAGCGGGGATTAAAGCGGAAAGGCTATATTTTGGGGATATATGGAAAAATCGTTGCGGTAGAAATCCGCTATGAGATATTGCAAGGTTATAGCGGGGTAATAGCGGGGCATTAACTACATAGGGTGAGATACATGAAAGACATTATGTACACCCGATAACCATTCGGCCAGTTCCACACGATAAGCTAATTGGCTAATCCTTTCGAGAATAGGAAAAGGTCCAATAAATCGAGGTGCTAACTTCACTGACCGACCAAATCTTACCACTCCTGTCAATGGAGAAACTTTTAGGAATATATAAACTCCAACCGAGAATTCTATATTTCTTTGCCTTTGATCATCATAGCTCTTCTGCCTACTATGGTCTTCTTTCGTTTTTTCCTCTAATTATGTCAACCTTTTCTAAAGCTTCTCTGATCATTTCAGGACCTAGTACTAATCGATCTCCAGCCTCGATCCAACATGCTAGGGATCTACACGGACGACCATACAAAGCTTCATACGGGACCATGCCAATACTATTCTGATAACTGTTATTGTAATAGAATTCTATCAGATGAAGGTAGCTTTCCTATGTACCTCCAAAATCTAAGATGCAAGCTCTTAATAGATCCTCGAACACTCGATTTACTCTCTTAGTTTGTCGATCGGTCTGGGGGTGATATGCGGTGCTTATATTTATCTTAGTTCCTAAAGTTGTTTGCAATGCCTCCCAGAACATACTGGTAAAGATAGGGTCTCAATCACTGACTATACTACTGGGGACACCATGCAATCGAACTACTTCCCTCATGTATATTTCTACCACACTTGCAGTAGTTCTCGTTGGTTTTACTACGATAAAATGTGCGTTCTTGGTTAATCGATCTATGATAAACCAAATGCCTTCATTTTCTTTTCTTGATCGAGGTAAACCATCGGCGAAATCCATCGATATTTGGTCTCATTTCCAAGTCGGAATTTTAAGAGGTTGGAGTAATCCAGCGGTCTTCTGCTGATCGCTTTTGATCTGTTGACAATTTGCACATTCGCTAATATGGATAGAGATATCCCTCTTCATGCCATCCCAACAAAAAGTTCTCTTCATATCTCGATACATCTTAGTAACTTCGGAATGTACAGAAAGTCGAGCATTATGACATTCTGTTAAAACTTCTTTCCTTATCCTATCGACATTGGGAACACATATCCTTCCATTCATTCTTAGGATTCCCTACTCATCTACTTTGAATCATATCCATCTTCCTAGTATTATATTCTCCTCTACTTCCCTAGCTATTCTTGAAATGATTGGATCCTTGAGCTGACTCTCTTTTAAATGATTAATCATGGTTGGATGTGCTACTAAATAAGCTATAACAACATGCCTTCTGTTTAGCGCATCCATCAGTACATTGGATTTTCTAGGTGTTTATAAGATATCAAGATCATATGATGCGAGAAATTCCTACCAACGTTGTTGTCTCGTATTTAAGTCCTTTTGAGTAAAAAGATACTTCATAGATTTGTGAGGCGTGAAGAGCTCGAACTTTTAACCTATTTAAAGAAGGACGTTATTTACAAGGGTCAATCAAAGTTTATTTATAATAAACTATAGGGAATTCTTACCTAGTAGATAATGCCTTCATATTTTTAATGCGAACACAACGACTAATAATTCTAAGTCATGTGTTGCATAATTCCTCTCATGAGTCTTTATTTGTCTGCTTGCATAAGCGATGACCTTTCCATGCTGCATCAGAACAGCACATACTCCTTCCCCACAAGCATCAGTATATCCAGTTAAACCGCTGCCTTCATCAGTAATAGCTAGGACTAGAGCGGTAGTTAACCTTCTCTTGAGTTCCTTGAATGCTTCTTCACATTTTAGTGTCCATTCAAATTTAACATCCTTCATAGTCAAAAAAATTAGCTGGGAGGAAATTTTGGAGAAGTCTTGAATAAATCTCCAGTAATATCCTGCTAATCCTATGAAGCTGCAGATGTCCTTCGGGGTTTATGGTTGCTTCCAATCTTGTATAGCTAAAATATTTTCTAGATCTACTGAGATCCCTTCTCCTGGCACAATATTCCCAAGGAATCTTACTTCTTTCTCCCAAAAGAGACATTTCAGGAATTTAGCTTTAAGTACATTTCTCTGCAATATTTCTAAGACAATCTCCAAATGTCTTTCGTGTTCTTCCTCATTTTTGGAATAGATAAGAATATCATCAATAAAAATCAACATGAATTTTTTTAGCACATCTTTGAATACTCTATTTATAAGGCCTACAAAGTAGGCGGGTGCATTAGTCATTCCAAAAGGCATAACTAACCATTCAAAAAAGCAATCCGGACCCCTAAATACAGTTAATGGAATGTCATCCTCAGCTATTCTTAGTTGAGGGAATCCTTTGGCTAAATCCATTTGTGAGAATACTTAGGCACCATGAAGTTGATAAAATAAGTCATCTTGAGGTAGAGGATACTTATTTTTAATTGTTTGCCTATTTAGGTCTAGATAGTCTACACAAAGCCTTAAGGAGCCATCAGACATGGCTACAAAAACTACCGTTGTGGCCCAACTTAAGCGACGAGGTCCAATTAGTCCTTTTTTAACAACTCATTAGTTTGGTTTGCTAACTCAATCTTTCCCGTCGGGGTCATCCCTCGAATAAGGTGAATAATGGGTCTTGCACCAAGAATTAAGTCAATTCGGAACTCAATTTCTCGATTGGGGGGGGGGGGGACTTTTAACTTCTTCAAAAACATCCTGAAATTCCTTGACAATTGGTATTGTCTCCAAATATTTTTGAGATGAGTCTAGTGCATACATGAAACCGTCCCTTATCGGACTAGGTTCTTCACAAGATATTTCTATAAACTTCCCGAAGCTGGTCCACAAAGTCACCATCCTTTTAACACAATCAAGGATAGCTTTATTCTTAGATAACCAATCCATACCGAGCAAAACTTGAAACCCAATAAAGTCAAGAACAAATAGGTCGCATGAAATTTTTGGGAGAGGTAAGTAACTCGGACGTTTTCACAAATCATAAAATATTAATTGTAACGTCTATGGGATTTGACACGCAAATATGGGTATCTACTATTTTTGTGATCGGTTTTAATCTATCAACCAATCCTTTTAGCAATAAAACTATAGGAAGCCTCAATATCAAATAATACTTTGACTAAATCATCATTGACATAAATATTACCTTCAAGAACTCACTTTCCTTTTACATCCGTAGAGGTTCAAGGCTCGTTTTTGATAGCATAGACCTTAACCTGCTCTCATTTCTTCATTAATGGGCACTTGTTCTTCCAATGGCCTGGTTGATGGTAGTTATCGTAGATACTTTTCTGCACCATAGGAGATACGGTTCCTTACTGCTGCCTTTGAACCTTGAAAATCCTACAGTACTTTGAATAATGTCCTTTATTTCCACAATTAAAACATTCAACATCTTTAAAATGGTTTTCCTAAGATTCTCCTCCGGGTTTGCCTTGCCATAGCTTCTTTTCATTGTTATTGAACTTCCTCGTATTGTTGTTGTTTTGGGTTGCATACGGATTCCTCTTATCCAAAGCTTCATAATAGAAACCCATATCTATTAAATCCATAAAGGTTCCTTTAACATGGGCATTTATCCTATCCTGATATTGCTTCTTCATCCCAGAAATGAAGATCTCGTTTTTCCTCAGAGGCATATCTATCAATCCAAGCCCAAAGCAAGACAATTCATTGAATTTGTGCAAATACTCTTCCATAGAAATCGCTTCTGGTTTTAGATCCATGAAACTTTTATAGAGGCGGAATTTGCCAGCGATGGGAAAGTATTGCTCTTCAAAAACTTCTTTAATCTTTCCCAAGATAAATTATCTTCATATTCATTAAGAGTAACGGATTCACACCAAGCTAGAGCCCCATCCTTCAATTGTCAGGAGGCCAAGAACCTCTTTCGATTATCATCAATGTCTAATCCTTTAAAGATTTTTTCATAGGATTTTTTCCAGGCTTGAACTCCAATAATAGATTCTGTGCCTTGGAATGGCTTTCCTCCCAAGCTAGTATAATCTTTGCAAAGAGTGGCAAAGTTAACTTGAGGTGGCACGAGAATTACCACTTCCTCTATTACTGTAGAATTTGATCAACCTTTAATGGTCGTAGTCTTGCTACCTCCCCTTTTTCCTCTTCTATTACCCATCTCTTACTATCTACATATAGTAAGGCAACATCTTCTAAAAATATAGACGAAATTATTTTATGGAATTAGTATCAACTTGGATAAATTATTCGAATAAAAATTTCAAATATACGCTCTCACGGACTAAACTCATTCTAGGGTAATATTAACCTATCTCTAATGAGTTGACCCATCTAGGCTTAGGTATTCACTCAACCATAAGCTCTGATACCAAATTTGACAACCCACCTCCTCGATCCTTAGAAATTGACACTAATACATCCTCAGTATTCACGTGCCGTAAATCTAAGTGTCGGAGAGACAGATTATCATGGGGAAAGAAATAACGATAAAAGATGGATAAAAATAGAATCTCGCATCGTATTCAACACATAATTATACATATGAGTAGTACATGCAGTTACTCCAAATTGTTCCATCGAAGTTACGGCAGGTACTAACCTAGCTAAGATAGTTATAATATACAGTGCTAGTAGATATTAACACATAACACAGACATAGCGAAAAATGATAGATGACTTCAACAAAAACCTAAAATGTTCCATGCTCCATTCCAAAATGCTCCGAGCTTATCTAACTAGTTGGCTGCCGAGGAAAATAGGGCACCCAGAGTTAAAGGGAAAAAGAAAATAAACTTCGGGTCAGTCATAGGACTGGTGTGAGAAACTCAAAATACGATTTTTGAAAGAAAAAAATGTATCTCATAAGACCATGCTACACATAAACACAGAACGGGTTTTTTCCTTATGATAACCAAAACATTTGCTACGTAGAATATGTGGATGTTATTTTTAATGACATTCTTTTGAAAACACTTTTCAAGTAAGTATACATAATCTTAGCCGAAATTGTTACATCATTAAATTCTAGCATACTAGGCTCTACCATCAAATTCAAAGGAACTTATTGGAGAATGAATTTCCATACAATGACAAGGTAAGGGACTACCTTCCGACAGTACATCTCTAGAAAAATGCACCTTAGGCTCCAACCTCTATCAACACAGAACCGGCCTACCTTTACCATAAATTGCATCGAATATATCATCACCTGGTCGTTCCTGACATACTCGAGAGCTCTCTTTGCATACACCATGTTAATTTAAAACCCGATGTCATAGCGGGAATAAGTATATCTAGAAAGGTGATGACTATACCCTAATGGGAGCAACCTACTTAGCTCTACCGCATCTACCAAGTTTTGGTCATCTCTGGATAGTGAGGCTCGAGGTAACGATTACCTTACTCATAGCACATTTCATTTGAATGCCACATTGCCAATCCAGAATGACATAACTGATTTCTACAAACGTATAACTTCTAAGCTTGTGTGTCTCAGAAAATGGTGTTAACCTAAAAGAGGTTGCCTTCTCCACACCAATCAGATGATATGTGCATAGAAATCAACCAACTTAATTACAATTGCAGCGTCAGACATCCGTCCATGCAAGTTGTTTAGGAACAGGACAAACCGTAGGCACTCTCCTACAACATCCTGTCATGAGTTACTCCTAGGATTGTTAGCGATTAGTCCTTGCATTGGATATTTCATAACGAAGAGACTACTGCTATTATACGTATATTGGGAGTTTATCACCAAATGATCAACAAGCAGTCCTTCATTACGAAAATCCTTAATATCATATCCATGTCTTCACTTCGAATACATAAATTGGTTCGAAGTGGTCTTCGGATAGGAATTACCCAAACCGACCCTGGTTCCTCCGAACCAATCATCGATTAAAAAGATGTTAAGTTCATATGTGATTATCAATCATCATTCAATTTAATTCATATTTCTATTCATTCATAGATAATCTTAGAGATATATTCATTTAAATATTTCTTTATCTTTTTCAGAGTATATGGAATCATCAAGCCTCATTTCTCAAATCTTTTTGGTTAATTTAAACCTTTTTAAATTCAAAACATTTTCATGTTTTACTTAAAAAGATATTTCCAGTTCATTTCATATAAATCTTAACAAAGATTTCCTAAATCAAAATTCATAATTTTAATTCAGTTAAAAGCATGTTATCTAGGATGTTAATCCAAAACCAATAAATGTTAAGTGAGCAGAATATATAGAAATCATTTAATTCTACTCAATATCAATTCCCTTATTCAACAAATACTATGGACGGAATAACGGTGAAAGCACCCTTTAAATTCCACGAATAGTATGCGTTCCCTCTTCGGGCTTTAACACCGAGTACAAGAAGATTATCTCCATAAAATTCAATTTATTTATATTTAGAGAATTATATCCTTTAACTTCGAAATTTTTTGATCCGAGTAAATCAAATTTACTATCCCATCCGTCGGGCCAGTTCGGATAGCCAGGAAGAGCAGAAAACTGGTTTTTCAAACTCAAGCCTAGACGCTGCCTCTCTAACACCCATAAGGTGGTCAAATAATTTGGTCCACTCTAAATCATTTAATATTTAACCATTCCATAAATCCTTTAAATCATCTTTAAAATGCATTATTAATCACTTGAAAATATTTACAAAAGATTTGAAAAAGAACGGTTGCATTTAAAACTACATTTCAAAAGTTATAAAAAAAAGTGCCGTGCAAAGGTGCTGTGGAAAAGTGCTGCAGAAAGTGTTTTTTGAGCTATATTGATCAAAACAACTTTCTTTATCATTTGAAAACTCATTTTTATAACTCAAATCACTTTTAAAATATTTATAGAATTTATTTCATATTTTTAAACAATTTTAAAGAGGTTTAACATTCCATGTACACTAATTCATTAAATAAAGAAAATTGATTTCCTTTGTGCTTATAGACATGTATTTATGTGACTTGCATATATATATATATTCAACATCATATTAAAAAACCATCATCAGTCGTCATAATCAAATATATATAACATCCAATGGATATAATATGATAGTTTTGGAGTTTGCTCACCTCATGTTTAAACAACTAACTAAAAATTGGCTATAGCTTTGCTAACTCGAACTTTTAGCTCACGATCACTTGGATTATTGCTTCTAAATGGCTCGGCCTATGGATGAAATGTAACGACCCGTATTTTCGCTACTTCGAAAATGAGAGATTTCGAACGATTTAAAATCTAAAAGGATAAATCTTATAAAGATAATAAAAGTATGTTAAAAGATTTAAAAGTTTGTTAATAATCGTTTTACAAAAATAACCAAAATTTGTCGCATTTTGTTAGTTTTACATACGCGGTAAAATTAGAGATTTTGATATTAATTAAATATGATTTTTTAATATAAAGAGACATGTTTTAATTTATTTAAAGAAGTAAAAAGTTCATTTTAAAGTTTGGTTTACATCAATATATAGCTTAATAAAAACGTCAAATTTTGACTGTAAACTTTGTCGGCGGAAAACACCGTTTTCAACCAAAACAAGTTGTCGACAAGTTGTTGCAACTTAATACATTTTATAACTTAAAATTACAAGTTTACAAACTATTTAAACACTTTACATTTAGCACTAAAAAACAAAAGGAGTTTACTTTTGAAAATAGTTTACATAAATAAAAAAATAAAAGGACATGATTTGACATAAAAACAATATCATTACTAAACCATCTTTCCACCATTAATGCAAATCAAATCAAGCAAAAGTCTTATTTCCTTTTTACACAAAGTTTAAGAAAAAAAAAGAGTAATCATTTTATAAATTCAAATCACATTAATGAGATGCTACTACTTTACATGGAAAAGGAGCAAAATATTATTTTAACATTTTAAAAGTTTAAGAAAAAGAGGCAAACATCATTTCATTAAGTACAAACTTACATCCTACCATCATTTCACCATTAATGCATGTCCTTAAAGAGTTAAATCAAGGGTAGAAAAGTAAATAAAAAAGTCAAAAAGTAAAGAAGGGTATTTTAGTCATTTGCCATCCAAAGCTCAAATATAAATATGCATCCATACCTTTCATTTTTCACACTTCATTCTCTACCTTCTTCTTCACTTTCTTCTTCTTCTTCTTCCTCTTTGAAGCTCTCTTTAATGGCTTCTTCTTCTCTTCCAAAATGCTTACTAACTTTTTCAAAACCATATTAAATCAACTCCAAACACCACCAAACTTTGTCAAAGACCTTAGAATACCATGAGAACATGGTTTAACATCTAATAAGTGAAGAAATGATGGAGAAAGAGGAAGAATAGGAGGAGGCCGAACTTATGGAAGAAGTGGTCGATGAAATGGAGTAAAAGTTGATTAGTTGAAGTTTTAGTGAAGTGTTGTTGATATGAATGTTGGTAGGAAGTTAAACATTTGGGTAAAGGTGAGAAATTCTCATCGCTTTTAAATTATATTGATTATCATGCTAAATTGTTATGTTAGATAATCACTATTTGATGATATGTATGTTTGGTTGATTGTTTGGATATGTTGGATAATCCGTAGTAATATTATGACATTTACCATATTGAAAATGTTGATGTTATATGATTGTTATATGGATGTGATGATAATTTGGATATCAAATTCCTATTGATTTAGTAATCACTTTTGTTTAAAAGACCATATTTTAGTAATATGAGAAATTGTGGAAAAACAAGTCTCTTTTCATTTAGAAGTGAAATTTAAGTTATAATGAAAGAGAATTTGAAATTTGAAGTGAAACGGATTTGAAAAGAATAGCTAATTAGAAAATTGAAAGTTAGATGAATAGTGAAATTGAAATTAAAATCAATTTTGAAAAAGTGAAGTTTAGTTTGAGATTAAATTGAAATTTAAATTGGAATTAGATTTGAAATCTAAGTTTTAAATATGTTTAATTTGAGATTAGAATTGAAATTGAGTTAAAATTGGGATTTAAAGTTTAATATTAAAATAATGGGAATATAATAATATTTTAATGTGGTAAGAGTGAAAATATATTTTAAAAGCTTTAAAAGGTGAAAATATTGATTTAAAAGGGTTTCTAATCATTTTATAAGTATTGAAATCCAATTTGAATAAATTATTTCAAATGTTGAAAAATAAGTTAAAACTAGACGCGTCGCGCAACGGTAGTTCGCGATTTCGCGTTGAAAAGTTCAAATGAATGTGTAGAGTGGAATATTGCTCGGAATTCTTCGAGATAAGAAAATTCCGGACTATTATATCCATATCTTCTAAATGAAGAAAGAAAATCAAAGTTTCGATAAGTAGATTTTGAATTATGTCCAAATCAATTTTCTAGAAAAATCGCGCTAGTGCAGTTTAGTGACCATAAAAGGAAATCTGTTTAAATGGATGTTTTTAATTAAGGAAAAAATATGGAATAAATTTGATAAATCTATTTAAATGATTTAAAAGAGATTTGGATTGGAAAATATGAATTAGCGAATGTTTAAAAGTTGTTTTAATCAAATAAGCTTATATAGCACTTTCCGCAGCACTTTTATGCTGTGAATTCTATAACTTTTGGAATATGAGTTTAAATGTAACGACGTTTCCAAGAATAATCGTGAATGTTTTAAAAAGGATAATTAAGCGTTTTGAAAGATAATTTGGAATATTTATAAGCAATTCCAAAATAAGTTGAAAATCTGAGTATGCGGAAACGACTAGTACATTTGTCCCGCCTGTGAGATCTGGGAAGATAAAACAAGGTGTTTAACTAAGGTTAGGGATGGAGCAACCAGTGCCCTGAACTTACCTGGCCTATGTTTTCTTTTCTTAGGCGAGGGGTGGAACAGATCGAAAGGAAAGCCCGGATGCTCTCAAAATAAAAATATTCTGTTAGGTTTTCCAAAATAAAAGAAGATTGGTATTATCCAAAAGTTAAGCAATCTCCAAAATGAATGATTTCTACGAACCTGTGAAGTTTAGAAAAGAATTTATAATGAATTTTAGGAATGCTAAGATTTGAAAGGAATGAATTGGTAAATAAGAGTATTGGATTTTGACTTACAAGTGAGATATAAAAATGGAATTTATAAACATCGTTTTGTAAATCTGAAATCAATTTAAATTGATAAGTTAAATGTTAAAGGAATTATATTCGCGATTTTGGACAGTGAATAATCCTTTAAATTAAATGGATGTTTTGGAAGGTGATATTATAAAGGGAATGTTTTCCTTAAGTTAAAAGTTAAGAAATTTGGATCAAGAATTAAGTAAAGAAATCTGAGATATTTTCCAAAACAAAAGAATGAATTACTTAGAATTATCCTAAGTTGAAAGAAAGAGAATTTCGAAATCATCCGAAGAGAATTAAAGTGAAAAGAGACTTAATAAATCCTATATTCTCATATTCACTTTTTATCGATGATTGGATTTCGAAGGAACCGGAGTCGGATTTGGTTAATTCCTATCCGAAAACCACTTCGAACCAATGTGTACGTTCGAACGTGAAGACATGTTGAAGATGGTGATTGAAGACCGTGGATCTTCATAGCGTGAGGACTGCTTGTTGATTTGCTCAGGGTGCGCACCCATTGTAGAGTTATATATAGCAGTGGTCTCCTCGTGATGGAGATTTTGCGGATTGCAAGGGCTTCTCGCCTAGTAATGGCCGAGGAAAGTACCTTCGGTTTGTCCTGTTCCTGGACAACTTGTATGGACGTTTGTCTGACGTTGCATTTCTAAAGATTACGTACATTGGTTTTTACAAACGTACATCAGTGGTGGCGGAGAAGGCAACTTCTCTAGCTTAACACCCTCCTTGAGACATACGAGCTCAAGGGTTGTATTTTTGTGGAAGGCAATTAGTAGTTAACGGAAATGGCAATGTGGCATTCAAAGATTTGATATGTGCTTTGTGAAAAGGTAATCGTAGCCTTAAGCCTCATCAAACCGGAAATGACCGAAACAGGATTAGATGCAGCAGGGCTATGTGGGTCATTCCCATTAGGGTATGATCATCCCCTTCTAGATATATTTCTTCCCGCTATGACGTCGGGATGTTAATTAATGTGGTGTATGGAAAACGAGCGCTCGGTTAAAGGTCGGCAACGACCGGGGGATGACATATTCGGTACTATCTAGTTACAGAGGTAGGCCGGTCTTGTGTTGGTAGAGGGCAGATGTTCTGTGCCTCGGGACATCCATCTAGAGGTGTACCCATTTCGGAAGGTAGATCCTGCGCCTGGTCATTTGTATGGAAATCCATTCTCCAATAAGAACCTACGGTTTTGTTTGTATTGGCGTAATGAATAGCCTCGAAATGCTATATGGGTAACCATTTCGGATAAGATTGATAAGTTTATTTGCAAATGTTTTCAAAGAGATGTCATTAGAAATAATATCAAAGGTTTTGATATAAAAGTGTTTTAGTTATCATAAGGTAAAAACCCGTTCGTGTTTATGTGTGGACGTGGTCTTATGAGATACTATTTATTTCAAAGGATTTTATCCAAAGGCTGATATATGACACTGTCATTTATTATTGAGTTTTTCTCACGCTGGTTTATCAAGCCTGATCCGGGTATTTTCAATACTTGGGTCAGATCCGAGTAGTTTCAGGATAGTCGAAGACGGTTGGAGTTTCCAGGAGAGAGCTGGAGATATTCATGGACGCATGAAGATATTCTTTCATCGCCTTTGCTTAGTGCATTTTGTTTGATGTTGTCAGCAATTGTAAGGGCAGGTTTTATAACTGTCCAAGCTGAATCTAGGTTAGACTCTGATATTGTATTTTAAAATTTTCCGCTGTAAATATTATTATTGAAATAATATATGTTATTCCATTCGTGTGAGATTCTGTTCTGTCTATTTTTCTTTATCACCCTTCATGTTCCGTATTTTCGTACAATTTGAGTTGGACATGTGTGGTTTATTGTCGATTCAAAGGGTACGGGAAAACGGGTCGTGACATTTGGTATCAGAGCTGAAGGTTAAGCGAGAACCTTGGCTCTGTTATGGGTAAAGTCTCATCAGAGATAGGATTAGTAATATCCTAGGATGAGTAACTCATTAGAGATAGGGTTAGTAACGCCCTAGAATGAGTTATGAGAGTATTATATATATGAGCGCGTATTTGTTAAATTTATAAAAATGATTTTGTTTTAAAAGAAATTGGTAAATGAAATAATTTTACCTTGGGTTTATATTATAAATACTAAAGGGGATATTATTATCTTTTGGGTTAAGGATTGATTGTGATTTAGCTTAGTGAAATTAAAATATGAATATCTTGTGATTAGAATTGCACAAATTTGACTATAAGATATTTCATATAAAATTAATTAGTTGAAAGCTAGAATTTAAAATTTTGACCATATACCCCTAGACCTTTGGTATTAAGAAATAATAATGATTAAGTGATTATCATAATGAATGAATTTAAAAGCTAAGTACAAATATCTTGTGAAGTAAAATTCGCAATTTGATTATAAGATATTTGATGATAATATTGAAGCTAGAAGTGTAATTAGAGGAAGTAAAGTGAAAATTTACACTTAGAAAAATTCTTATCAATAAGACAGAAAAGATAAGCCAAAATTGAAATTTTGGGTTAATATATTATGAAAGGATAAGTTCTATAACTTATAAATGAGTTAAGGTAATTTGAAATTTAGACACTTTGATTAAGTTTAAAAATCAAAGTGAAATTTAGGAACAAGAAATATAAGAAATATCATCCTAATATAAAAATTTGAATTAATGATACATTAGGGTAACATTTGTAATTCAAAATGAAGTAAGATGAAAAGTGGATGGTTTTGAATAATATGGTTAGTAGTTGAATGTTGGATGAAAATGTTTAAATAACAAATACCATGTGAATTAAGTTTCACAAATTTGACTATAAGGTATTTGATGGATTTAAGATTAAGAAATTTTGATTTGGCAAATGGATAGGTAAATAAGTTAACTTTGTAAGAAAAAGGATGTACACTTAGTAAAGTTGTCTGATTAATATATGGATTATATAAATAATATTAGCTAAATGGAGACCTTAGGTAAAGAAAACTAGGGATTGAGTTTTATAACTTATTTATTTGGAATAATAGAATTCCACATTTGTTGAAGACGCTAATTAAAGTAATGACGATTTGAAGATTTGGGATATGTATATATACTCTTAGGAAGTAAAGGTATATTATACAAGTTAAGTCATATTTGTAAGCTTAAGTAATAATGGATTTAGAAGAAAGTAAATGGTTGTGAAATAAACTTGGATTAATAGAAGTTTTGGAAGAAATGTATTAAGTAAAGATAAATGTGAATAAGTACATAAGTTAAACGTAGATCATTTTGGCACATAAATTTTGATCTAAGATTTGAGTATAGAACTTTGAGGTGTTTACACCAATCCGAAAAAAGGATTTATCACTCAATTTTTGATGGCGAACATTGATGAGAGTTTGTGATTATGTACACGAGTTTTCTATCATAGTTGAGAGCTATGCAAGGAAAGCAAGAGTTTGTGATTAAGAAGTCTGATCAAAGTCCGCAATAGAAAATCGGGGGATCGATACTAGTTCGAAAGAAAAGTTGTGGATTGAATAATAGATCGAATCAAATATAACATATATTATGATGTTTTGGGTATGTCAACATAGTAGTTGGATAGTTATCTTAAATAGTAGACGCTAAGATATAAGGGTTGGACTTATGTTTTAATATATAGACCTCAGGTGTAGTACATGCTTAGGTCAGAGGATGGGTTATGTGGATGTATTCATTTATCTTGATATAGTATTAGTTTGGTTGTTTTTGGATGTATAATCTTATTTGATAGTTGGATACATTATCTTAAGTGTGCAGTACGCACTAGGATGGGAAGGATAGAAGTTTGACTTGATGTATGTACATATAACCGTAAGTACGTAATAGATACTTAGGTTAGTGTGGGGAATCTTTATATGCATGTTTGGCATCATTTGTTTTAGTATTGTTATGATATCGGCCTTCTTCTTTTATATCATCAGTAGAAATAAGTCAAATTATTTGAGGAGATGAGTATGAGATAGATTCCTTTATCTAACTTTCATTTCGAGGACGAAATGCTTCTAAGTAGGGGAGAATGTAACGACCCGTATTTTCGCTACTTCGAAAATGAGAGATTTCGAACGATTTAAAATCTAAAAGGATAAATCTTATAAAGATAATAAAAGTATGTTAAAAGATTTAAAAGTTTGTTAATAATCGTTTTACAAAAATAACCAAAATTTGTCGCATTTTGTTAGTTTTACATACGCGGTAAAATTAGAGATTTTGATATTAATTAAATATGATTTTTTAATATAAAGAGACATGTTTTAATTTATTTAAAGAAGTAAAAAGTTCATTTTAAAGTTTGGTTTACATCAATATATAGCTTAATAAAAACGTCAAATTTTGACTGTAAACTTTGTCGGCGGAAAACACCGTTTTCAACCAAAACAAGTTGTCGACAAGTTGTTGCAACTTAATACATTTTATAACTTAAAATTACAAGTTTACAAACTATTTAAACACTTTACATTTAGCACTAAAAGACAAAAGGAGTTTACTTTTGAAAATAGTTTACATAAATAAAAAAATAAAAGGACATGATTTGACATAAAAACAATATCATTACTAAACCATCTTTCCACCATTAATGCAAATCAAATCAAGCAAAAGTCTTATTTCCTTTTTACACAAAGTTTAAGAAAAAAAAAGAGTAATCATTTTATAAATTCAAATCACATTAATGAGATGTTACTACTTTACATGGAAAAGGAGCAAAATATTATTTTAACATTTTAAAAGTTTAAGAAAAAGAGGCAAACATCATTTCATTAAGTACAAACTTACATCCTACCATCATTTCACCATTAATGCATGTCCTTAAAGAGTTAAATCAAGGGTAGAAAAGTAAATAAAAAAGTCAAAAAGTAAAGAAGGGTATTTTAGTCATTTGCCATCCAAAGCTCAAATATAAATATGCATCCATACCTTTCATTTTTCACACTTCATTCTCTACCTTCTTCTTCACTTTCTTCTTCTTCTTCTTCCTCTTTGAAGCTCTCTTTAATGGCTTCTTCTTCTCTTCCAAAATGCTTACTAACTTTTTCAAAACCATATTAAATCAACTCCAAACACCACCAAACTTTGTCAAAGACCTTAGAATACCATGAGAACATGGTTTAACATCTAATAAGTGAAGAAATGATGGAGAAAGAGGAAGAATAGGAGGAGGCCGAACTTATGGAAGAAGTGGTCGATGAAATGGAGTAAAAGTTGATTAGTTGAAGTTTTAGTGAAGTGTTGTTGATATGAATGTTGGTAGGAAGTTAAACATTTGGGTAAAGGTGAGAAATTCTCATCGCTTTTAAATTATATTGATTATCATGCTAAATTGTTATGTTAGATAATCACTATTTGATGATATGTATGTTTGGTTGATTGTTTGGATATGTTGGATAATCCGTAGTAATATTATGACACTTACCATATTGAAAATGTTGATGTTATATGATTGTTATATGGATGTGATGATAATTTGGATATCAAATTCCTATTGATTTAGTAATCACTTTTGTTTAAAAGACCATATTTTAGTAATATGAGAAATTGTGGAAAAACAAGTCTCTTTTCATTTAGAAGTGAAATTTAAGTTATAATGAAAGAGAATTTGAAATTTGAAGTGAAACGGATTTGAAAAGAATAGCTAATTAGAAAATTGAAAGTTAGATGAATAGTGAAATTGAAATTAAAATCGATTTTGAAAAAGTGAAGTTTAGTTTGAGATTAAATTGAAATTTAAATTGGAATTAGATTTGAAATCTAAGTTTTAAATATGTTTAATTTGAGATTAGAATTGAAATTGAGTTAAAATTGGGATTTAAAGTTTAATATTAAAATAATGGGAATATAATAATATTTTAATGTGGTAAGAGTGAAAATATATTTTAAAAGCTTTAAAAGGTGAAAATATTGATTTAAAAGGGTTTCTAATCATTTTATAAGTATTGAAATCCAATTTGAATAAATTATTTCAAATGTTGAAAAATAAGTTAAAACTAGACGCGTCGCGCAACGGTAGTTCGCGATTTCGCGTTGAAAAGTTCAAATGAATGTGTAGAGTGGAATATTGCTCGGAATTCTTCGAGATAAGAAAATTCCGGACTATTATATCCATATCTTCTAAATGAAGAAAGAAAATCAAAGTTTCGATAAGTAGATTTTGAATTATGTCCAAATCAATTTTCTAGAAAAATCGCGCTAGTGCAGTTTAGTGACCATAAAAGGAAATCTGTTTAAATGGATGTTTTTAATTAAGGAAAAAATATGGAATAAATTTGATAAATCTATTTAAATGATTTAAAAGAGATTTGGATTGGAAAATATGAATTAGCGAATGTTTAAAAGTTGTTTTAATCAAATAAGCTTATATAGCACTTTCCGCAGCACTTTTATGCTGTGAATTCTATAACTTTTGGAATATGAGTTTAAATGTAACGACGTTTCCAAGAATAATCGTGAATGTTTTAAAAAGGATAATTAAGCGTTTTGAAAGATAATTTGGAATATTTATAAGCAATTCCAAAATAAGTTGAAAATCTGAGTATGCGGAAACGACTAGTACATTTGTCCCGCCTGTGAGATCTGGGAAGATAAAACAAGGTGTTTAACTAAGGTTAGGGATGGAGCAACCAGTGCCCTGAACTTACCTGGCCTATGTTTTCTTTTCTTAGGCGAGGGGTGGAACAGATCGAAAGGAAAGCCCGGATGCTCTCAAAATAAAAATATTCTGTTAGGTTTTCCAAAATAAAAGAAGATTGGTATTATCCAAAAGTTAAGCAATCTCCAAAATGAATGATTTCTACGAACCTGTGAAGTTTAGAAAAGAATTTATAATGAATTTTAGGAATGCTAAGATTTGAAAGGAATGAATTGGTAAATAAGAGTATTGGATTTTGACTTACAAGTGAGATATAAAAATGGAATTTATAAACATCGTTTTGTAAATCTGAAATCAATTTAAATTGATAAGTTAAATGTTAAAGGAATTATATTCGCGATTTTGGACAGTGAATAATCCTTTAAATTAAATGGATGTTTTGGAAGGTGATATTATAAAGGGAATGTTTTCCTTAAGTTAAAAGTTAAGAAATTTGGATCAAGAATTAAGTAAAGAAATCTGAGATATTTTCCAAAACAAAAGAATGAATTACTTAGAATTATCCTAAGTTGAAAGAAAGAGAATTTCGAAATCATCCGAAGAGAATTAAAGTGAAAAGAGACTTAATAAATCCTATATTCTCATATTCACTTTTTATCGATGATTGGATTTCGAAGGAACCGGAGTCGGATTTGGTTAATTCCTATCCGAAAACCACTTCGAACCAATGTGTACGTTCGAACGTGAAGACATGTTGAAGATGGTGATTGAAGACCGTGGATCTTCATAGCGTGAGGACTGCTTGTTGATTTGCTCAGGGTGCGCACCCATTGTAGAGTTATATATAGCAGTGGTCTCCTCGTGATGGAGATTTTGCGGATTGCAAGGGCTTCTCGCCTAGTAATGGCCGAGGAAAGTACCTTCGGTTTGTCCTGTTCCTGGACAACTTGTATGGACGTTTGTCTGACGTTGCATTTCTAAAGATTACGTACATTGGTTTTTACAAACGTACATCAGTGGTGGCGGAGAAGGCAACTTCTCTAGCTTAACACCCTCCTTGAGACATACGAGCTCAAGGGTTGTATTTTTGTGGAAGGCAATTAGTAGTTAACGGAAATGGCAATGTGGCATTCAAAGATTTGATATGTGCTTTGTGAAAAGGTAATCGTAGCCTTAAGCCTCATCAAACCGGAAATGACCGAAACAGGATTAGATGCAGCAGGGCTATGTGGGTCATTCCCATTAGGGTATGATCATCCCCTTCTAGATATATTTCTTCCCGCTATGACGTCGGGATGTTAATTAATGTGGTGTATGGAAAACGAGCGCTCGGTTAAAGGTCGGCAACGACCGGGGGATGACATATTCGGTACTATCTAGTTACAGAGGTAGGCCGGTCTTGTGTTGGTAGAGGGCAGATGTTCTGTGCCTCGGGACATCCATCTAGAGGTGTACCCATTTCGGAAGGTAGATCCTGCGCCTGGTCATTTGTATGGAAATCCATTCTCCAATAAGAACCTACGGTTTTGTTTGTATTGGCGTAATGAATAGCCTCGAAATGCTATATGGGTAACCATTTCGGATAAGATTGATAAGTTTATTTGCAAATGTTTTCAAAGAGATGTCATTAGAAATAATATCAAAGGTTTTGATATAAAAGTGTTTTAGTTATCATAAGGTAAAAACCCGTTCGTGTTTATGTGTGGACGTGGTCTTATGAGATACTATTTATTTCAAAGGATTTTATCCAAAGGCTGATATATGACACTGTCATTTATTATTGAGTTTTTCTCACGCTGGTTTATCAAGCCTGATCCGGGTATTTTCAATACTTGGGTCAGATCCGAGTAGTTTCAGGATAGTCGAAGACGGTTGGAGTTTCCAGGGGAGAGCTGGAGATATTCATGGACGCATGAAGATATTCTTTCATCGCCTTTGCTTAGTGCATTTTGTTTGATGTTGTCAGCAATTGTAAGGGCAGGTTTTATAACTGTCCAAGCTGAATCTAGGTTAGACTCTGATATTGTATTTTAAAATTTTCCGCTGTAAATATTATTATTGAAATAATATATGTTATTCCATTCGTGTGAGATTCTGTTCTGTCTATTTTTCTTTATCACCCTTCATGTTCCGTATTTTCGTACAATTTGAGTTGGACATGTGTGGTTTATTGTCGATTCAAAGGGTACGGGAAAACGGGTCGTGACATGAAAGGATGGAGCTGATGGAATCCATCAAAGTATAAGTGAAGAAGAAGAAGAAGATGGAATGATGTGTGAATTTGTGAAGCATTAGGGTCTTATTTATAGCCTTAGGAAAATGTGGCAAATTACTAAATTATACTTAAATATTATCAAAATATCTCTTACACCACATCACTTCAACATCAAATCCTTATCACCATACTCAAGTGCATGCATTAATGAGATGTAATGTGATAAGATATATTGCAAAAATATCTTAAGCATGGAATGACGTGCATTAGTGGTGGATTTTATGTTTGCTTTCCATGTTTTAATGGTGATTAGAGGTTAACTTTTTTGCTTACTTTTTGTATAGATATCTTAAATATTTTCTTTAGCTTTGATTTGACCAATTGTGATGCACATATTTGTGTGTATGTGTATGTGTATGTGTATGTGTGTGCATGTACAAACAATGTTGCAACAACTTAAAATAATTTCCATTGTCAAACCGTTGAGATTTTAGAATCCATTTTCCGGTCATATTTTCAGTTTTTAATTCAAACTATTTATTTATATAAACAAAACTTGAAAATAAATTTCTTATCATCTTTAACTAATTAAAACAAGTTCACTTAACTTATAAAGCTATATTTAAAATTAATTAAATATTCCGTTCTCAAAGTGTTAAGGTCGTTACAGAACGTTAATGGCTTTTCTCAAATCCCTAATTTACATATCGTCACCCTTCTTGGTCACGCTCTACCAATCGCTTATTTTACTGTTATTGTCCGCCTCAATTTCCTCATTCTTATCACCATCACAATCTTCCCTTTAGTAATCCCTCTCCGCTTTCAATCCCTAATAGATCTCAACATCCCCGTTTATCTACAGATGATTTGCCTGACTTTGCGTTTTCGACCAAGCATTGAGCTTCGATGACGTGGTTAGACTCTCGCCCTCCCACCGCCTCCAACACCCTCTAAACGCTAATCGACCCCGCCTTCAATTGCCAAATATTAGCGTTAACGTCAACGACTTTCCATCAGATGTTATTGATGTTGCATGCCTGATATTCATCATCGTCCCGTAGAGATCCACTTTGGTGCTTCTTTTATGGATGTTTTGGCCATAAGCATGGTTGTGATAAACGCAAGAAAAGTTCTTCATTATAGACTTTGTTCCATCACTTCCAGCCTGCTAACTACCCTATACCATCAGATCCACCTGCCTCCTCATCTAGCCCAGCGTCAACATCTCTCATTCATGAGATAGGCATCAAACTTCTGAAAATCTGATCACTTTCCAGACAAATTCGAGAACCTATGGCTGTTGACAGTATTCTCTTCATCTCTGAGCAACTCCTTAACTTTCTTGCCCCCTCGATAGCAGATGATGCTTGTGCAACGCCCATGTTCTCTAGCAGCATTAATTCTTCCCGTTTTGATGAAGAGCTGTCCTTTTTCAGTCATGCCATGTTTCTACCATTTCATGACTTTGACATTCTGGCATTGGACCCTAATATTCTACCTTGCTACTAATAGGCTACAACTAATCTCAACACAACAGTGGAGGAACCAGATTTGGATGTCGCTGCTTCAACACATGTGGATAAAATGTCTACTCTAGATAATCATCCTATAATAGTTGCCTGAAGATGAAAATATAGATCATGAAGTAGATCTAGTGGAGTAATTTGTAGAAGTACTAAACACTTATTCTCCACCTCCTTATCAGACCACTCCCCCTCAAGTAAAAATGTTCTATTAGGAAGTACTTCTACTCCACTTATCCTTAACACTATTTTGTTAGCCAAGCATTTCACATAGCTAAAAATATTGGTTTCATATATGACACAAATGGTAAGGATTTTGAAATTATTAAAACTAAAGAAATTGAAAGAACTAACAATAATAACACGTGTCAATATTAAGTTGGAACATTAGAGGCCTGCGACTACCCGTTAAATATTCTAGGATAAAAATAATCCTCTTAGACAATAAGGTAGACTTAGCTCTTTTACAAGAAACTAAAACTGATTCTCCAAACCCTTATTCCCTTAGATCGATTGGCAGTAATACCCTTTTTGAATGTGTGTTTATTCCTTCGATACGTAGTTTGGGAGGTATTATGATGCTCTAGAGGGGAGATAGATTTAAACTTTACAAGCGGCCTGTAACTATCATTATTTACACATCATCTTTCTGAATCTTAATACTAATCACATTCTAAACATCTCCAACGTCTACGCACTTAACACTTTCTTAGGAAATTGCTTTGGTCAGAGTGTAATTACTTTAGAGCCCTCTCTTATGGTCCTTGGATTATGGACGGTGACTTCAATGTGACCAGATACATTGAAAAGCGCTCACCAAGTGAGAGTAACTTTATTGATATGGAAGATTTCAATGACTTCATTAATCAGAATCTTTATATTGAACTCCCATTATCTGGAAGGAATTTCACTTGGTCCAACGGCAGGAAGAATCCCTCAATGGCCTTAATTAATATATTCTTTATGAGTGAAGATTGGGAAGAGATGTTCTCGGTCTCCAAATCATATGGTCTAGTAAGCCTAATTCCTGATCACCGTTTTATTTTGTATAAATCTCACTCTAATCTTCCAATAATTAAACCCTTCAAATTCGAAAAAATGTGGTTCAAGGAAAATAACTTTATATATTTGGTGACCTTAAAATGGAGATCACTGGATAATCAGGTTTTCAATAACATGGCGAAAAACCAGGTTCAAAGTGCGGGAACTCAGATCTCATCTTAAGATTTGGAACACTAACATTGTTGGTAATATTCGAATCAAAAAAATAGAATCCTTAATGATATTTTAATGTTAAATAGGTTTAGCGAGGTTAGGAATTTAAGCATGGAGGAAAATCAGTAATTACATATCCTAAATTTGAAATGAATAAACATTTATTCAAGAGGAGATATTGTGGCGCCAACAATCTCGAATCCAATGGATTAACAAGTGGATAAAAATACCAAGTTCTTTCATCGAATTGCAAAAGGTAAAGGTCATATAAACTACACTAACTCTATTAAGTTAAAGAAATTAAAGAACAATCCCTCTTATTAACATATTCACTAATCACTATAGGGAGATTTTCGATAGCAAATATAGTCACAGAATCCAAGCTAATTTGTCTTCCCTTTCCCAACCCAGGACTTTTCTTTGTGTGAATTAAAATCTCATTTCGTCGAAGAGGAGTTTGGACAGCTGTCAGAGGTTTAGGTAGTGACAAGGCCCCCGGACCAAATGGTTTTCTGAAGATGTTTTACCAAAACTATTAGCCAACCATCAAAAACGACTTAATGCCTCTCTTGGAGTAATTTTTTGATGGTTGGCTTCAAATAGATAGCTTTAATGCATGCAGATGTAATTCTTATCCTTAAAAACCAAACCCGATAGAACTTTCTAACTATAGACCTATCTCCTTAATCAATGGCTTAATTCAAATAATCATAAAGGTTTTGGCTAACAGACTAAAAAATAAAATGGTTATTCTAGTTGACAAATCCCAAACTGCTTTCATGCTAAGTAGACACATCATGAATGACATTGCCACTGTGCAAGAAGTTATTAACTATTGTAAAAATGAAAATATAACTTGTGCTCTTCTTAAATTAGACTTCGCCAAAGCACTCGACACCATCGATTGGGATTTCCTTTTAGATATGCTTAGAGCTAGAGGATTTGGTTCGAGATGGGTCTCCTGGATCGAGCTCATCCAAAATCTAGTGTGTCCTTCATTCTAGTTAATGGGATTCAAGGAAACAAAATTCAATCTAAGAAGGGACTTAGGCAAGGCCATCCTTTATCACCTTTTCTTTTTAATTTATTGATATGCTTTTTTAACAAAGTTTCAAGACTAACCTCTCAAAATAACATTCTTCCCACTTTTAGGAGTGAAACTTCTACTAGAGGAATCTCCTCTCTTCACTACGTTGATGACACTCTCTTATTCTTCTCTCTACTACCTCACCATATCACTTCACTTAAGTTAATTCTTTATAATTTTGTACTCCTTTCAAGGTTGAAAATTAACTTCCATAGCAGTTCGGTTTTGGTAATTAACGACCACCCTAACTTCACAAATGATTTAGAAAATACACTAAACTGTAAAACTATGAACTTACCGACAAACTATTTTGGCATTCCTATTAGTCAGTCAAAACCTAAAAGAAAGGATTGGAACATGGTTATGGATAAAATAAATAAAAGACTCCCTTTATGGAAAGTGAATTTCCTGTCTAGGGTAGGCAGGGCAATTCTCGTTAACTTGGTTTTTTTGTTATTCCTATCTACTGGATGTCCTATTTATGATTTCCAAATTGGGTAATCAATAAAATAGACATCATTAGAAAGAAATTTCTTTGAAAAAGGAGAATGGATTGTTCTAACCTAAGCCGTCTCATCAACTGGGAACTTGTCTGTAAAATAAATCCAAGGCGGTCTAGGAATTACCAATCTGAAGGCATTAAACATTTCATTATTATGTAAATGGATTTGGAACTTGAAAGTGTACGGGGTGGATCGTGAAATTTATATGCAAGCATATGTGACAAAATATATGATGCAACTAAAACAATATTAATCTAAGTATATATAGAGTAAGCACACTAGGATTTTATAATGGTTCGGACCTCCTATCCTACGTTCGGTCACAAATCTCCCCTTCGAAATTCTACTATCAAACACCCTCGCTTCGCCCGGAGGAATAGGCTTGGTTACAGTAATTTATTCTTGTCAAATGTGTGTACTAATATAACACAGATGTTGACCGATTAGTACAATTGCTTCCAATATGTCTCTAAGGAATATTATCTATGAGAAACTGTGTATATGGAAGAGTGAATACAAGTAAGAATTGCTAGAGTGCAGAGATCAAGAATAGAGTATAGAGTCAAAAAGCATAAGTAAGTAAGGTAAGTAAGTCGAGTGTTGTTCTCTTGATTCTTGATGCTATATATAGTTGTAGATAGATATCTTGATTAGTTGCATCCACTAACGAGTGCTTTACAAGTGCTTTTGTTAATGATGAAGAGTTGCAGCGAAGAGAAGTGGAGATGACTTGCAAAGGCACGTAATATACGTATGGCCTGGAGTCTTGCTACTGGAGCAAATGTTTCTTCGTAGTTGATACCTTCTTCTTGGTTATAATCGTGAGCGACTAAACGTGCTTTATTCCTAACTAAATTTCCATTTTCATCTACTTTGTTTTTAAATACCCATTTTGTTCCAATAATTGATTGATTTTCTGGTCTTGGTACTAATTCCCAATCATTATTACGTTCAAATTGATTTAATTATTCTTGCATAGCTATTATCCAAAAATTATCTTTTGAAGCTTCTTTATAATTTTTGGTTCAAAATTTGACACAAATGTTATATGATTTATTTGGTTAAGTTGATTTCTAGTTACTCTAGAGTGAAGATCTCCAATGATATTATCTTTTGGATGATCTTTTAGAATTCTAGGAGATGACACTAAAGTATTATTTTATGCATTTGTCTCATTATTAGAAGATTTTTTGTATTTGTTATTGGAATTATTTCTTCATCGTCATTAATATGATGGTTAAGAAAATTTTCATCAAATGAAACATGTAAACTTTCTTCAATTGTGTTAGTATGTTTATTAAAAATTCTATACCTCGTGCTACAATCCGAATATCCAACAAAGATTCCTTCATCGGCCTTCGGGTCGAATTTTCCCAATTATCTTTTGTATTTAGTATAAAACATTTTGATTCGAAAGTTTTAAAGTATGATACTTTAGGTTTTCTTTCAAAAAATATTGCAAAACATGTATGTTTAGTCATAGGTCGTATGGTTACTCGATTCAAATTATGACTAATGCCCTTTTTATTACAAAAATTAGTAAAAAGATCGTTTTCGAATTCTCCACCGTGATCACTTCCAATATTCTTAATTTTCAAATCCATTTGAGTTTTATTTCTTTTAGCAAAAATTTTAAACGTACCAAAGGTGTCATTTTTATATTTTAAGAATAAAGTTCATGTATATCTTGAAAAATCATCAACTATTACGAAAACATATTTGTTGTGATTTATAGATCGTACTTGAGTTGGACCAAATAAATCTAAATGTAATAATTCTAATAGTTGTTTTGTAGAAATACTATTTCTAGATTTAAAATAGCTTTTCTTTAGTTTTCCGATTTGAAAATCGTCACATAAATTTTCTACTTTATAATTTATTTTAGGTAAACCTGTAACTAGCTCATATTTTGCTAATTTATTAATATGTTTCAAATTAATATAAAAGAATCGTTTATGCCACAACTATGGATCGTCATGTTTGGCGGTTAAGCATAAGTTTGAAGTTCGATTTATATTCATATTTAAGACATAAATAATTTTGTTTCTAAAACCCTCAAAGATAAGTTGTTTGTTACTGTCGAAAATATTACATCTATCTTTTTCAAAATTAATTTGAAAACCTTTATCACATAATTGACTAATGCTAAGTAGGTTGCATTTTAAATTTTCTACTAACAAAACATTTATAATAATAGAAGAGTTAGAAATACCAGAGTTGGTGACTTCTCCAATGCCAATGATGTATCCATTTGAGTTATCTCCAAAAGTTACCATTCCTCCATTGATGTATGTTATATTTGATAACATTTTTGAGTTTTCGGTCATATGCTTGTAGCATCCACTATCAAGTATCCATTTCTCATTATTTTTTACTTTGGGTACCTACAAAAATAAAAGGTGATTTAGTTGGTACCCATACACTTTGTTAGGGTCCTAGATGTTAAAGGAGCAGGTAAGCATACCCAAGAAGGTTTGATATCTTTATGAATATAATTTTTTGATATCTTTATGAATATAATTTTTATTATAGATTACGTTATCTGGAAAATTATTAATATGTTTTTGTCTAATCAAATTATTATTTGTCTTAGAAATCCAAATTTTTATATTTTTGTATTCGTATTAGACTTAGGTGATCTTTTATTCTTTTGATAGATAAAACTATATTTCTTAATTTTATTCCCTTCTGTTTATGAATATTTTTAAATCCTATTACATTCCTATTACCTGATAGTTTTGAAGTTTTGATAATATTTTCCAAATCTTGTTTTCCTTTATTAAATTTTGAAACATTATTTTTAATTTTATCTAATTTTTCTTTTAATTCTAAATTTTCAATTTTCAATGTTTCTATATTACTCTTCAAGTTGATTGTTTCTTTTAACAAGTTATCCTTTTCTAGTCTAATTTTCCAAAAACATTAGATATAATCTCCTTTTCAACTAAACTACTTTTAATTTTTTCTTGATATAATTCTAGTTCATCCTCTAAAATAATTTTTTCATCTTTTAAAATTTCTATTTCAAGTTCTAATCTATTTATTTTGGCTACATGTTCTTTATTCAATTTTTTAATTTGTCTAAATTTATCATCTAATTCCATGCTAAGTTCTAATAATTCATCATAGCTAAGTTCGGGACATACCTCATTAGTTTGTGCGATAAAACATACATTAGCTTGTTAACTGTCACTATCGCTATCATTGTCTGATGATGATGAAGAATTCGAGTCATCCCATGTTACTTTGAAAGCTTTCTTCTTTTTGAATTTTTTAAATTTGGTTTTCTTTTTATCATTGTTGAGCTTGGGACAATCTTTCTTCATATGTCCAAGTTGATCACATTCAAAGCATTTGATTTGTTGAGCTTGATTTTCCTCCTTTCTGAAATCTAGTCATTTTCCTAAACTTATTGAATTTGTTGTAGTTTTTGACAATAAATACGATTTCTTCTTCATCTAAGTCGGAGTATTCATTTGTTGCTGGAAATGCTATGTTTTTCTTTTTCGAATTTTGTTCTTTTCTTGCCTGCAAATTAGCTTCATAGGACATTAAATTTTCTATCAATTCTTCAACTAAGAGAGTTGAGAGATCATTATTTTCTTCGATAGCTAATACTTTTCTTTCCCGCTCTGGAGTTAAAGAATTGAGTATTCTAGATATTAAATCAATATTTGTGAATTTGAATCCAAGTGCCATTAAATCCTGTTGAATAGTTTGAAATCTAGAGTATATGTCCACTATAGATTCATTTCGTTTCATTTTAAATGATGAAAATTGAAATTTTAGTTTGTTTAACTTTGTTTCTGCCTTCGTGTGTAACTTGTAAGGTACGTCAAATATCATATACAGTGTTACATAACATGACAAGTGAAAATTCATTCTTATCTAATGAACAGAATAAAACATT
Organism: Allium cepa; assembly: GCA_030765085.1. Lineage (NCBI taxonomy): Eukaryota > Viridiplantae > Streptophyta > Magnoliopsida > Asparagales > Amaryllidaceae > Allium > Allium cepa. The sequence goes on along the minus strand of CM060928.1, from coordinate 110,626,068 downwards.
CATACCTTTGGCATTATTAGAAGCTGTGATTTTTTGTGCATCATTCCATGTGTTCATAGCAGTGTCAGGTGCTTCATATTTATTTTGAGTGGCTGACCAAATTTCTAATTTATTAGCTTCCATAAAAATTCTCATACGCGTTGACCAATATGCATAATTAGAACCATTAAAAAGTGGGGGCATGCTATGGATTGTACTTCTTGAAAAATACTTGTCATATTAAATTGATCCAAATACGTGTTACTGTACTTTGACCAAACCTTAGCTCTGATACCAACTGAAAGTCTACGGGATGGATCGCGTAATGTATATGCGAAAAAATATATGATGCAACTAAAATAATATTAATTTAAGTAAATATAGAATAAGCACACCAGAATTTTATACTGGTTCAGACCTCTCATCCTACGTCCAGTCTCGAAGCTCCCCTTTGGAATTCTACTATCAAGCACCCTCGCTTCGTCTGCAGGAATAGGCTTGGTTACAATAAATTGTTCTTGTCAAATGTGTGTTCTAATATAACATGGATGTTGACCGATTAGTATAATTGCTTCCACTCCAAGGAATATTATCTATGAGAAACTATGTATATGGAAGAGTGAATACAAGTAAGAATTGCTAGAGTGCAGAGATCAAGAATAGAGTATAGAGTCAAAAAGAATAAGTAAGGTAAGTAAGTTGAGTGTTGTTCTCTTGATTCTTGATGCTATATATAGTTGTAGATAGATATCTTGATTAGTTGCATCCATTAACGAGTGCTCTACAATTGCTTCTGTTGATGATGAAGAGTTGCAGCGAAGAGAAGCAGAGATGTCCATTCGAATGTGGCAGTTGAAGTTCTTATTTGAAATCCGAGTTTAAAATCAGACGTTTGGGATATGTTTCAGACGTCTGATACTATATATATTTTTGAATATAGTAGTAGATCAAACGTCTGAGTGCTATTGACATACGTCTGGTTCAGTCTGTCTGTTGTTCCAGAGAACTGTTTTAGACGTCTAGCTTATGCACCCAGACGTCTGATATTTTGCATATCATTTTTATACTCTTTTTCTTGTGCTTTTTTGTTCTTATCGACCTGTAGTTTCTTGTAGTGTCTTTTGAGTCTTGTTCTTGTCTTTCTAGTGATGTTGTTCTAGTAAGTACCTGTATATATAAATATATATGTATTTTCGATTTCCATTGTATAATTGTTGCCATGGAAACCGCAGATTTGATTTCCTAACAGAACTTTCTATACAACAGCCCATCCACGTGAAGAGACATCGTCAACAACTACTACAATGGAAACAAAAACTTGTAAACCAAACCTATTATCTTTCTTTTGGAAAAATATTTCTTCTTTGTTTCGCATCTTTAAACTAGATCTAAAATTTAACATACACGACGGTAGTAAAACAACATTTGGCATGATCCTTGGGTCTCATCCATCACCTTTAAAAATGAGTTCTCTAACCCTTTTCTCACTTCAAACAACAAAACAATCTCATTGCTGACTTTTTGTTGTATCATGAAAATTGTAACTGGAATTTTTCTTTTAACCGAAATCTTGTAGGGAATGCGTTTATCAAATTTCAAAGTTTGATTAATACAATTAACCACATCAATCTAAATGAGCAACACGATAATTTAATTTGGTGTAGGGACAATAGCGAAAGAAATACTTCAAAGTCCATGTAATTCTTAGGTGTTCCATCTCATCGTTTCTTCAAATATGTTTGGAAAATGAGGTTTCCCCATAAAATAAAGATTGATATGTGGTTAGTAGTACACAATAAACTGAACACTATTGAATGTATTAACCTAACACTATTAACCACAACACATGCTTTTTCTATAATCTCCACCCTGAAATCACTCAACACCTGTTCTATGATTGTCAGTTCACCCAATCCATTATTAGCAACTTACTCCATATTTTTAACGTTAGTATTAACTTAGTTATTCCTCCGTCATTTGAATATTGGAAAAAATTTAGATATAGATCCAATAAAACAACTAGAAACTATATAGACTCATTTTATTGTATCACTAGTTGGGGCATTTGGCTTCAAAGAAATAACATAATTTTTATTAATGTTTATGAAAATCCCTTTTCCATTATATACAGTATTGCCTGGTGTATTTATATATGGACGGGTTTCGATGGAGGAGACACGGATTGGAGTTCTTGTCTGGCACATGCCATCAACCCTTCTCTTCACCGGAGGCTATTCCTCTTCTCACTGAATAGCACAGTTTTAGCATTGCACCAGCATCACCCAATCAGCTTCAGAGCAATGCTACATATCTCGCTTCATTGTTCTCTATATATATTCCAATCAGCATCCTTCCCTTTTGATTGTTGCTGCAGCATCTTGTTCACTACATCTCCATTCTATACATCTTCTTGTCAAAGTGATCGACATAGGTAGCTGCACGGCCCATGTATCTCCTATCATGCAGATATTTCCAAACATTTGTCTTCACCGACCTTTAGCTCTTGCCTTGTGTACATACTGTCTTCGTCAAACTATTGTCAAGTGCACCTCCTATGTTTGTTCATTTGCGTATATCAGCTTCGCCTTATCCCAGCTTCATGCAACTGCCTCGGACTGCATCTTCTAAGTAGGAGAGATCTCATGTGTTCGTCTGTATTTCAGTCTCTTGGTCGATATTGCTACTTGTGCTCTCTTCATGCAGCATTTTTAGAGAAATCATTCTAAAACATTATGCGTTAATACCAAATACACGCATGTTAGAGCTCCATTATCTAGTCACTCTTATACTATCACAAGGTGAGCCTAACCTTATATGGTCAATCAATTTGCTTTTTCAACCTAGTCTCTCCAACAATTCATTTCACCCTGCATCTGATCTATTTAATGCCTATTCTGCAAGTCCTTAAAATAGCACACTAAAACATTTCATCTTAGCACCTATAGGCTTGCAACTTGCAATTCCATCAATGCCATTCTATCCGAAGCACGATATTGCACCTGGTGGCCAGACCTATGCCCAGCTCTACTCCACGAATGCTGCTTTACCAACAATGCTATCATAACATCGTCCTCCAAACCAAATCCCATTTAGACTTGCCCAATACAAGCCAAGGAAATTGCCTATTCTCCCGGTCACTTAGTACCTCTAATTTGTAATTGAAGCAGACCCTATTTTCCCAATTATGACGGTTAAATTTATATAAGATTTCTTAAATAGGGAAGAGGTAGAACCAATAGCCATTTAATATCTCAACCTCAAAGTAAATCCCTTGACTATCCTAAAGGTACGTGGTCATTTAATACTTCAACTCCGAGATGATATAGTTGGAGATGTCCCACATCAGTAGTATAAATACATAACTACTGGTGGCCTTGTAGAGGGCAAACTTTCATTGTGTAACTATACTGAACTCGCATCCCAACCATACTAAACCAAGTCATTTATAATTAACCTAAATATTAGGTTAGATCCACTAATTCACACCCGTCGCAATCATATTACTGAGACTATATAATTTCAATTGTGGGAATTATTATGCTTGTTGAGTTTAATTATTAATATTCATTTATTACTTGCTATGAACTTATTTTTATTTTATACGTTTACTATCTTTAACCTCTATCCTCATTAGTGTTATTGAATGTCATTGACTACATCCTTTACACCCAGTGAATGTCCTTTATAAATCATCTCTTATATTCATTTTGGATAATTATCAATGGCATTTATTTATTCGTCTCAAAATTAATATTTCATGACAATTTAATTTCCTATTATCAGTGCAATTAATGCCTATTAATATTGTGACCCTATATCTTCTTTATTATTACGTTATTCGTATTTCAATGTTTTATATGTAATTAATATAATAACTAAGGTTTATTTATTTAATTCTTAAACTTATGCTTTATTGTATGTGTGTATGTCTATATATATATATATATATATATATATATATATATATATATATGATTAATGTTATTGCAACGGGATATTTATATATAACTTTTTAGTTTCTACATTAAGGGATTTGTACATGTAATACACTGGAACTGCATCTTTTTCAAAAGGAAATGTTATTGTTGTAACTTTCCACAAACCATCAAAAGTAAAAAATTCCATGTTTGCAAATTTCAAGGAATTATTTCTTTTTGTTCATATTGAAATATGCAAACTACGGAAAAAAACATTCTTACTTTGCACATCTCTTTCTTTTAGCATATTCCTTGTTATTTCAAACAACGTACTTTTCACATTTAATTGTGGAATTGGTCAGTCTATGGAAATTTACAAGGCAGCCAATACGATTAAATGGTACATTCTACAAATCCAATATATTTTATTACAGGGATCCTGGATCCTATATCAACTTAGAGCACTACAATTGAATAACTAAAATTTACAACCCAAATAACAGTAATCTGGAATATCCTAAGTTTATCAATATCATACTTTACAAATTTTAGGTGTTATTCTCCCTAAATTGTAGATTCAGGGCATATATGCCATTCCATTAAAATGAAATGATATACTAAATATGTAAGAAAGATTTTCAATTCAACGGTTTTTACATAAGCATAATAACAAAAATGAATCTCAGCTAAATCTTTTATTATATAAAACATATAATTTCCTTCTCACCTAATGGCTTTCAAATCTCCAGATCCAAACCTATTCTTCTTACTTAACTCCTTTTTCTTTTCAACCATACACACCCCCCCCCCATAAGAATTACAGATCTGAAAGGAGATTTGAGTTAAGTGGAGTTTAAATTTAAAATTTCTAAGCTTACCTCTTTCGCATAACTAATTCACTCCTTCTCTTCTGCTCTTTTGTTTTTTGTATGTACATATATCATATTTTTATAGTTTCTAGAAATAGTGGAGAAGAGAAAAAGGTAGAGCTCCATTGTTCTTTTTATAAAATACGAGAAGAAAAGCGATGGGCCATGCCTATATTTATAGATGCTCGAATCAATTCTGTTCGTTAGATTATTATTCATTAAATCCAAACCATTGGTCCGAGGCTCAGATTGCGACCTGCCCTAACCGACCGGTCGACCACCTATAGCAAGTAGTCGGTCGGCTATATCAAGCGGTCGACCTAGAGTCCAGTGATTAATTTTTCGACGCTATTAATGTTAACTTATTATTGATGTGTATTTCCTCATTTCGCTTTGAATTATTTTTCGTAATGTTAACTTATTATTGATGTGTATTTCCTTATTTCGCTTTGAATTATTTTTCTATTCGAAATCTTCAAATGTCTATAACTTTTCTGTTTGAACTCCAATCGTGAAGATTTACATATGAAAGTCGCTCAGAAAATCGCTACGAATATAATAGTGCAAGTTTTATAGTCAAATTCCGATGTTAGCTAAAATTCCATTTTTGAGCTTAATAGTTATTATTGATTCTTTAAATTGATTATTGGTTATATTACGGTTTGCTACATTTCCCGCTTGAAAGAAAATCGCCTTTGAAATTCCTCAAGGATTGAATCATGTAACATAACACGCAACAATTCTAAACTATTCGACTAATTGGCGTACAACCAATTTTGTAGTCAATTATGTATAAGTGCATGGAGCATCACGGCACATATGATATGTATGCTGAATAAAACTACATCGGTGCCAGATATAGGAATTCATTGTTTAAAAGAATTTTGAAAATATGGTACAAACAACCTATATATACTGGCAGTTCAATATGTGTGCAAGTTTTCAAAATCCAAAATTTATTTTCACACAACAATTTCCATACTCCTACAAATTAGTGTATTGTTCAACAAGTTTTGCATCCAATCCCTACCATCCAATACCTAACACACAATTTCTGACATGAAACTCTTTAAACTCCATTGAAACTCTTTGAAGCATTGATAGTCATCATAAAAAAACGTTCACCGTTGTCCTTGTAAAGAGCTCATTGTTCATCGTTATGTCGGAGACTTCTATCAATCCATCTGTCAGCAGTCGGACTCATATTTTTTAGTTGCTTTCTGAGTTCTTTGTATACTAACTCGTCTCTTGCTTCAGCACAAGCACGAAATAAGTTTTGCAAAATCTTACTACCAAAACCAGCTTTTCTGAAGTTTGCTTTCAAATGGCGAAGGCAGAAGGGATGATGATGTGGTCTTCTCCACTTTTCTTACAAGGCGGTTGGAATTCCTTTCATTCTATCGAAAATGAATGTAATGCATCTTGCATTTAAAGATGGAATTAAGTGTCTCATGCATGAAAAAAACCAATCCTAAGTTTCCACCGACTTGATCCGTACAATAGCAAATGCCAAAGAAAAAAAGAGAGTTGTTTGCATCAACTCTTATAGCCACAAGCAACATACCTTGATATTTACCATACAGATGTGTTCCGTCAATGGAAAGAACCGGACGACAATGCTTGAAACCTTCAACGCTCGATCCAAAAGCGTGGAAAGCCCCTCAAAACTATACTTCTTCTGTATGTACATGATAAACGGTACCTGGATTGCATTTTTGTACTGCACGAAGAAACTAAGGCAAGTCATTGTACGAAGATTCCCAATCGTCAAATATTTTAGACACCGCTTTGCTAAGTCCTTTCCAGGCTCTCATGTAGCTTATTTGAATTTTGTAAGTTTTTGCCATAAGCTCTTGGACAGATTTTGCAGTGTAACTTGGGTTCGAACGAATATGTGGAAGGACTTTGGTGCAAATGAATTTGGTTGTTGCTTGTTTGTGGTTCGAGTTGATGATTGGATTGGAGCACGTGTGATCACCGTCGTATTCTTTATCACCCACCACCCAGCATGATCTCTTATAGAAACAATTGCATGAAGCCGCTATGGACAATTAGCATCAATATCACATATAGCAGTGAACTCTCTAGCACGAGACTTTATGTTTTTAAATGAAACAGAACACTGTATCGACCATTCACTTGTCTGTTTAATTAAAGATTCCTTCGATTTAAAAATCATACCAACTCGATGGCCTTTCTCCACACATTCCACTCTGAACATTTCGTCGGTAAATTGAAATTCTTGCATAATAGATCTTTCCATGATTGTATCATTGCATTGGTCATCTTCTAACGGTTCTTCCATCTCGATATGCTCATCAGTGTCATCAACTTTCTCTGGAATATCATCTAAAGGAGCGTCATTGTTAACATTCATAGCATTGATCCATGTTTCATCGTCGTCAAGTGAAGCAGCGATTTCCATGCTATCTAAATGGGAAATTTCAATATCAGCATTTCCACCCTCCATATCCTCAGTGTCAACATCTTCATCTTCAATTTCATGCAAGTGGTTGTTTGAATTCGGAGTTGGAATTGACTATGGAGGATAAGATGGATATGGAAGGAACTCATACCCGGGTGACTGCGATGGATATGCCATGACACCGTAGCTGGATGACTGTGGATACCTGTACGCAAACATTTGACTGGTAAGTACAAAAAACATGAATGAAATATTCATACAGCACGTAAAAGCATACTCAGCTGCTTGTGCGTAAATGTTCGGTGGTTGGTAGGAGTAGTGTGAGTAATACATTTGACTTTGCTCGACAGTATTACTGGGTCCGGGTTGGCTTGCATTGTCAAATATTGAGCTTACTGTTCAGTTTTATGTACCACCTTCGTCTTCTTAACATACAGCTCAATTACTTTCATCCCCACACAAAATATAGAATCGACATCGTCGTCATCGTTTATCTCAATAGCAATTGGGCCTTCATCCATTACCCATTTACTAACCAACGAGATGTCGAACTTCATAGAAGCGATCTTTGTAGCTTTGTAAATTGCCGCTTTCGGCTCAAGAAAATTGCAACCCCTCCTCACTTTCGATCCCTTATGTTTTTCATCAACATAGGTTGGCTTGCTATTTTCATCGATGACTAAATCACCGTCATAGTGACAAATAATCGGCACGGTAGTTACTAACCTATCAAAATTATAGAAAGTTAAATGTCAACACTTGATCTATCAAAATTAGTGGAGTAGGGTTTCAATGTTTTATCTCAAGTGTGGATGAACGTGCAATCTATTGTTGATCATCATAGAATTAAATGATTTTGACTGGAATACTGTGTTGCTGGTAGTGAAAATAATGGCAATGGAGGTTAGGGTTTCTGAAAGAAAATGGGGTTGAGGAGTTTTGTTTGTCTGAGGAGGAGTTGTAATGTTTATATGCTGCTGTTGGGCTAGGGGATAGCCCAGGTATGCAGGCGCAACTTAAAGTAGCATATGTACGTATGAAAGCATGCGCAACTTTTAAATGCACCTAAATAAGTAAATATTGGGCGCAGGCGTGAGCAACTAAAAGTTGCGCCTACAACTTTGTAGAGAACAAATAACAGGTTCAACAAGTAAAGTGTTGGGCATATTTATTCAGTGCACGACTATTTGTTGCGCCGGCACCTTTCCAGATTTCCAGAGAACAAATAACAGATGCAACTTTCATACAACATCAACTTTCATACAACAACTTATAAGTATGACATTTCATTCAAATAGGTAAAATATTTCATACAAAACATCATATTTCATACAACAACATGTTTCACGTCAATATTACAACATCGCAACACCTACAAACCAACAAGTTCAAAGCCATTACAAATTCAAAACAAAGCAACCAAACGACAAACTAACACAACACCTAACTTCTTACGTTTTTGCATTCGCGTAGTGTTCTTTGAGTTTACGTCGGAGGCGGTTGAGATGGTCCAGCTTCAACTATTTCCTGCCCTGGCTGGCTACCTTGTGAAGGACCCACCGTGCCTTTAAAATGTCTTCTGTGGTAGGTACGACCAAAAGCCTAGGGTGGACGAGGCACATACGGTGGTGATCTTTCTAGCATATGCCTACCAAGAAGCAACTTGATAATTTCCTTAATGTTGAAGCACTTTCCTTTTACTCTGTCCTCATCTGTAGGATCTGCCAGAACATCGTCAACTGCATTGAAAATCATGTACAACCCTTAAACTTAAAACAAAAGAAGCAATGACGCAAGTAAGTAAAGCTAGTTGAGTAAGTTAAAAGATTAAAACTTATAAACACGTATGAAATCACGTTCCACCGGTCCCCATGGAGCATATCTGGCAGCCTAGTTGACGATTCTTTAAGAACAAATCGTCTCGTGATATACCAGTACCAAATATAGCATTGTTTGATTGATATTCTTGGTACATGTTCAACTTGAACATGATCCAACATGTGATCCCACCTTGCGACGTACGTGTTGTACAAGTCTCTGTTCCAACCGTGTGGGAAAATCTGCTCGGCTGGATCCGGTATATGCTGATGAAGGCCAAATTGCCTCATCACTCTATCGGGGTAGTGCATGGCTACACTTTGCAAGCAAATAATCGAGGCTCTTGCATACCAAGTCTGCTCCTCATCCAAGCAAATAGGCGGCAGATCCTATACGATCTCAGCCATGTAAGGCGTCCCGTCAACAGCATGTTTGTCCATAACATCGAGCTCATTGCGATAGAGTGTGGGATGACGGGTTGGATTATCTCTCCAACGTCTATCTCCGGTCCATCTACAGTCATAAAAGAAATAGTGTGTGAATATTGGCCCATATCATAAAGTTTTTAGTATAAATTTCAAGTTACTTTTACCTTGCCCGGTACGATAATCCCGGAGCGACGTTGGCACGAACATTTGGCCACCCAACAGAAATACTCGTCCAAGACCATATCTGCATATTATCGGTGTTAAGAAACGTCTTTCAAATTATTTCATAAAATTGGTACACCAATAAGTAAAAACTGACATACCTGCAGAACGATTAAGCAACCTGCTAACCCGTTCGTCTTTCTTAATTCCACATTATCCAACTTCTTGGACAATGCACATAAAACCGCGCTACCCCATGAATAATCGAAAATGGTAGCAAAATCCTCTAGCAAGTACAACCATTTAACGCTAACTCTACCCTTTGAATGGTTCGGAAATGGACGAGATACTATAATAAGCAATATGATAGCCCATGTGAACTGTTCTAGCTCCTCAACGGATGAATCGACTGAAATTGTCCTGCCGATTATAAGGTCATTTATGCATTTGACATTCAACTCTCTTCTATTGACCACCGCTTCTGGAGGTAGAATTTCACCAAGATAACGTTGACAAACCTCATCGACGTTCACGTTACCACCGTAGTTCAACACGACACCTTCGACATGAAGGCCAAGAAAAATAGAAACGTCTTGTAGTATAATTGTCATTTCTCCAACGGAAAAATGAAAAGTGAAAGTCTTAGGTCTCCATCTATCGCATTAAGTTGTGAGTAAAGACTTGTCAAATCTCATATATTTAATCAGCATGAAATACCATAGTCCCACTTGATGTAGTAATTATTAAACCCGTTGATCTTCAACCATCTACATCAAATCTTTGAAATTCTACGAACGATCAAGACAATCCATCGATTTTACACTCTGTAAAACAAAGAATTAAAACTTATAGTTAATTCAAAATGCGAAAAAGCTTACAAAAATTTACTATATTTACAAAACAAATAATATTACCCTCATTAACTCTTCAAAATTAGTGCGGTTTCATCCTACAAATAAAGCACGCTACCGTCTACCGGTCCGCTTTTCAGTTCTTCGAAGTTCATGCCCAAAAAACCAAATTTTACAAATCATTTACAATCAATTAGTGATTCAACGCTTCAAATCGGGTTACTAACATGTAAAACAAGCTAATTGATAGTGTTTCTAGCAAATACAACCAAATAATAAGCAAAATAGAACTTAATCAAAAAAACTAGGGTTTAGAAATTATCAAAATTTATTTGTGTTGAAGAGGATCCCGCTTCCATTCTTGTAGCTTTGGTTTAATCGAAGAATGAAGAAGAAATTTGAAAATTTTGTGATAATTTGGTACAAAATGGCTAAAGATTGGGTTTGCAGTTGATGGGTTCGAACATGAAAGAAGGGGTTGAGGTTTTTGAAATGTTTTTGGGTTACGAGGGAAAGGGTAGCTGTTGTCTCTGTTTTACAGGCAGCTACCTATACAGGCGCAACTCATAGTTACGCATGCACGATTTTATAACAAGCATAACTATGAGCTGCGCCTGCTTATTGAAACCCTTATGTGCAACTGTTAGTTGTGCACAATTAAAAAAATAGGTTGAGCAACAAACAGCTGCGGATAGTAAAATAATCAAACATACGATCACGCGCATCTAAGTGTTGCGCAACCAAAAAAAATAAATTTATGCGCAAGAGTAGCGCTTTTGGCTGGCAGTTACAATATCGCTGATTGGACTGCTGACTGGGTCGAAACTAGCCATGTTTGGTAATAAGTTTGAAAAGTAACATCGATCGCGAAATTGTTTCGAAAATTAGCCTACTTTGAAAATTTATCCTAATAAAAATAAAACCAATAGCATACTTTATTTCAAACAAGATCCACTATAAGAGTTAAGTTAAATAATCAAATTACATAATCGTTCCTAGTGCACGACCTTAACTTTAACAGTTTCTTCTATGAATTCCCTTGTTGCGAGTGATGTGTTCGTCTCCTCTCGTATCCTCTTCGTCGCTATTTGACAAGTGAGTTTCCTCCACCCTCATGACACCATTGGTTCTTTGAAAGAAGTTGGTCAAGGATGAAGTTGGCTGCTTTTACAATTATTTCCACATCTTAGACTGATATCTCATCATGTAGCAAAGGTAGACCGCCAAATTATTCTTGTTCGCTCCTCGTGCACGGGTTGATTCTTTGTTAAAGAGATTGACATATGAGTAGAGTGACTCGTTTGGGTCATGTCTAATATTGCATAGCTCACTTGCCATTATTTTTTGTGTCCAAGAAGCGAAGAAGCGAGCTTTGAAGTCGGTGCACAACTGACCCCAAGAGTGGATACTCCTACTTGTAGATGTAAGAACCAACGGAGGTCGGTTCGGTTAGGGTGGAAGGGAACAAGAGGCACTTGGCATTGCTGAAGAGTTGACCGACTTTAGTGATTGAATTGAAAACCAAGATATCGGATGAGTTAACATTCCCATCATACTTCTCAACTGGAGGCAAAACATACCTCAGGTGGATGTAGTTGTTTTTTTGTCGGTTTTGAGGATGATTCTGCATTCTCGTTGTCGAAGAAGCCCTCACGGTCTTGGTTTCAGGTTTGTATCTGAAGCATCTGCTGTCTATGTGAGGTCACTCTTCTCTAAGACTGGCATCCACACCTTGTGGGCGTGAACTAGTATTTTCGAGTTCTTATAAAGAAAGGAAATCTTTGGCATCGGTAGGGAGGAGTTGGCGAGCGACGGTGTCGGGCAAGGGCATGTGACCATCTATTTCTATCACAAGGAGGAGACTTGGAGCAATAGCCTGGCCTGCTATGGGAGTGATATCTTCGTACTTCCTACAGGGCTCGGGAGTATGTTGAGCGTTCTCTGTGCTCGTTGTCCCTTGCTCGCCCTTCATAGCTCAAGCGGTTGAAATGTAGATCGCGTCCCCATCTATCACCCTGAGTTGTTCGAAAGAAGGCAATCTTTCGTGGGAGACTAAATGGTGAATAGCGCAAACCCTGGGCAATGGAACTGGCTCGGACCTGGTAACATTATAAGCGAAGTCATTAGCGAACATAGTGCGTGGTCCTTATTCCAGGTCAGGGGTTCCCATAGAAGTTTCAATTACGACCAATTCTTACGCATCATGCATAATATTATTTGTGCTTGGAATAGTGTGTGGAAGAGGTATTTCATCGATGGAATTTGAGATACTCTGATCGTATTCGTAGTCAATGGCTTCGTTAGCTTTAACCCGAGCATAGAGCTTGTTTTTCTAATGTTAGTAATCCCATTAACTAATCTGAGACGCACATCACCTGGAATGAAACCTCCAACACCACCGTTGGTGTTATGACTATATGAGTTATCGGTCTCTGTTTCGGTGTTATTTCCATGAGGTTGCATGACAAATATCCTGAAGATAATAGGTTTTTTGAAGGGATAAAAGTGATGAAAATAAAGGGGCTCAAGGTTCAAACCATCAATCTGGCGCCAAAATATTAACTAGATTTCTAGCAAACTTCAAAATGGTGACTAAGGAAGATCTTTAGTGAAGGTGGCTCGCTAAAAGGTTGTTAGAAAAATAAAATGAAGATTAAATATGAGTAAAAATATGATGCAAGAATGTAAACATCATAGAATATAGAATGGTTTAATTTAGAAAAGTTCTACGTTCTCCATGGTTTCTTCTGTCATTGATTTTTGAGAGATTTTTGTTACAAGTGTGAGGATGATGGAGGTTTTGTGTAACAATCAGGTATTTTCAACCATTCGCATCCATTATAAGTGTATAGGTAGACACTCATGCCAAAATTGAATTGCTCAAAATACCGCGTTGTAAATAAAATTTGGCAAACCTCAGAATATACAGTAAATAAAAATCACAAATCACAGACACAGAGTAATAATAATACAGCGGAAGTAAAAGAGATAGTGGTTCATGAAGCTACTATATAAAATATCAGAGTTAAATAAAATACAACGGAAGAAAATAAAGTACAACAGAAGTCTCAAGATGACAACCAAGTATAAGCTGAATAGAACAACAGAACTGGAATAGATAAAACTAGATAAGTAGATATCTCCAGCGATTCCAATCTCCAGAAAGCGGAATCCAAATCTGTGAATAACTCAGGCTGACCCGAGCGTAAATAAAAATACAAACACTCGAGTCAGGACATACATACTTATACAATGTAAACCAACTCAAGTGAACTGTAGTAAAGGTACAAGTAACTTAGAAGATGCTTAGGACCGCCCATCCTCTAAGGATCCGTTAAACTATTTACTATGCAATATATTGCGCTATATACAATAGTGTCTAATCAGTAAAGTATAATCATATAGAAAATAGCGTTAAGGGGATGGTGAACCTTAACACGGTCGGATCTTTAAAACCAAAATCGTAGTGGGCTCGATATAAGGATATGACACGGCACACAAGGCAACGCCAGGGTGGATACACCATTTGCACTCCCGGACCGGTGGTGACGGCAAGCCAGCAGCTTCCGCCCACCTCGAACAATACCCCCGAATCAAAGTGGCGCCACGTATCGAATCATAAAGTAATAGAATAGTTTCTGATGGAGCATGCTCGATAAAAGGGTGCGACCCTTTGTGTAGCCCGGTATAGCTCCTGTTTTAGTCATATATGCCAACTCACGGGAGTTGGGTCCACGTAATATACCTCGAGAACGTCGCCACCATCCTACTTCATTCTAGAATCTCCACCGCGTATACAGTTGTTAAAGTGGTTTTCGGTATTGGCCGGCTATAATACAATATCCGATCCCGGTCTCTTTAACAACCAATCGTTATTATAACTCGTAGTTATAACTTTAAAACCATATTTTATACTTCAAAATAAAATATCATTTCGACCCAAATCTTTATCAAAATAAAGATTAAATCATTTCCAAAATATCATATCTTTCATATCTTCTTTTCAAATCATTTTAATATCAAAATATCATATCCTTTCAAAACCACATTTCAAATCATTTTAATATATCAAAATATCATATCTTTTCAAAACCATATTTCAAATCATTTTAATATACCAAAATATCGCATCTTTTCAAAACCACATTTCAAATCATTTTAATATACCAAATTATCATATCTTTTCAAAACCACATTTCATTTCAAATCATTATTCATTTTATTCAATTTAAAATACCATTTCAATTCATATTTCAAAACAGTTTATATTCCAAAATCATTTTTAATCATTAAATGAAGTTATTATGTTTAATAATTAAATTTTAAATTGCCAAAAATTTCAACTTCCAAAGTTCATTTATTCACTTAAGTTTATCAAAATAGTGAAAATTCATTTTTCGCAGTATTTAGAAAACACTACGGAAAGTTACATTCAAAACAGTTCAATTTAACAAAAGACGGCATTTTAAAATGTTGTAATAGGGTTTACTTAAGTTTCAAATAAACTTAGTTAAATTCAAAAATTATAGCACTTACAAAAATTGCTATAATAGCTTTTAATTCAATTTAGCTTTTTAGTTCATTATCATCAACTACAGCATTTTCAAATGCTGTAAAATCATTTACATTGTAATTAATAGCATTTCAAAAATGCAGTCAATTAACTTCAAATATTCAATATAATTTCTCAACAATTATATTTTTATTTAAAACATTTTTAACTTATAACATCATACATTTTCACATTTATAAACATCATTTAATTTTTCTCAAGTTCATGATTTTATAAAGTTAAATTTCCATTCAAAATCAAGATTTAATAATAATCCACTTATTAAATTGCAATGTTCAATTTTAAATCCATTACATTAAATTTCAATTTAACACTTAAGTTCAAATTCTCAAATATAACTTAGTTTTATTTTTATCTACTTAACTAAAAGTTCACCTTTAAGTCAATTTCATAAATTTCCAATCTTAGTTATATTTCAAAATTTCAACTTAAAATATTCATTCATTTCACATTTCAACTTTATTAAAAATCATTAATATGATATAAAATCACTTTAAATTCATTTAAATTCAAATTATCATAAATTTATCATAATTTCATATTCAATTTAGTTTCCAATTTTAATTAAATCAAATTTCCAAAATAACTTACGTTCAAAATTTTCTAACTTTTTCATTAATTCATTTCACTTATAATTATTCAGAAAATCAATAATATTTTACAAAAATCCTTTTTAATTAGATTTAAATCAAAATATTTTAATATTTACATTTCTAAAATACCTTTAAAAATTTTAGAAAACATATATTAACTACGGGCCTGTATATAATTTTCTACGCTAGGTAAAGTGATACGGGTAATATATCATTTCAACCTGTAATTACAAAGAAAAATCCGGGTTTTATCATTTCAAACCCGCAGTCCCAAGTAAATGAAATAAATTTAAAATCATTCAGGCCTATCATTTCAGCCCATAACAATTTTCCCTTATTCTAAAGTCCGTTTGGGTATGTATCATTTCAACCCATAGTGATTTCTAATTTACAGGGAACTTGCAGTGTGATAAACTGATAAAGTATACATAATAGCATAAAATAACAGTAACATATAATATAATAGGTGTAATAACAGGTGTGAACATCATATGATAATAATATAAGCAGTTATAACATGATCATATAGTTCTACAGATTCACGGGGTGTCAATTTACTACTTATATAAGTACATAATGTCTGGTGAGAATAACTCACATGTTCAAAGCTGGAGATCGCTGCCAAGGCACACATACCGACACTAAGAAGGCACGACAACACGGATACGACAAGAGAGTGGAGGGCCAAAGCTAATAGCCTTGTTCAAACATTTACACAAAACAATAGAATAGATATAAGTTTTCGACACAAATTATCACTAAACAATGCTAGAATTGGATGTACAAAACAAAGCCAAAGTGTTTGCACTTGCTTTCTACCATCTATGCTTCAGCTATGATCTGAAATGGCATGGCTACAGCATGGTTTCAGATCAGGTTTGGGTTCCTAAAGGTCGGCCATAGCATGGGAAAATAATGGAGCAAAGGTTTGTGAGCATGAAACAACAACTACAAGGCAACACACAATGTTCTCAAGGCACTAAAGGTCATGGCCAAGGCACTCCAAATCATGGCCAGTCTTCAAGTGGTCAATTACAGGTGTGGCAAAGGTGTATGTGTCAGGAAAAGGCTGGTGGTGGTGGTGTATGGGTCGGCCTAACCTAGAGAAAGTGGTGCAACATTTGGTGATGTAGAAACTACCAATACAAGGCAAAAGCATGGGTTCAAGGCAACTACAAGGCTCGGGCAAGGCATGGAGGGGCATGGCCATGGCTCAGGGGTTCAGGTGGTGATGTGACATGATGTGTCAGGTCTGGAACAGGAGGTGGAGGTGGTATGTGGTCGGCCATGTGGTGGAGAGAGTTGATAGAAGGTGGATGGCTCGGCTTGTATGCATATAGGTGATGTTGGTTCACTTTAAGGTGGATTTTCTTCACATAGGGGCTCGACTATGGCATGGGAAGGTGCTGGAGGTGCTGTTGGTCAGAAGGGGATGGTGGTGGCGGCCCCAAGGTGGTGGATGTGGTGCTGGCCGATCCAATGTAGATGAAGAAGCAAGTGCAAGTCGTAGTAAAACAAGAGAAAACATGAAAAAAAGAAAGAGCTTTTACCAAAAATTTTGCGAAATGATGGAGGCCGGCTATTTTTTTGAGATTGAGGAGTTTTGATACGGAATGGAATGAGAAATAATCAGCTGAGAGGAAGAATGAAGTCGGCCAAACCATAATGAATGCATGAGTTAGAAAACAAAGAGGTGGAAACCCAAAAGCCTTAAGCAAATCAAGAGTCACAACCTTTCAAATTTCTTTTATTCATTTTGAAATTTATAAATGCTTATAAAACTGATAAACAAAGATAACAACTCAGAAATGAAAATAAATATATAAAATAAATAATTAAATTTTAATTTAAATAGAATTTAAATTAAGAAAATGGCTTAAAATTGCAAACTAGGCTTTAAAATTAGAAATAAATTCAAATGAACTTTAGAAAATCTTTATGGACTTGTAAAAATATTTATAACAAATAAAATAATATAAAATAAAAATGCATTCACAAAATAAATAAAAAATTAATTAAATATAATTTATATGAAGAAAATAGCAGAAAATTAGAAACAGCCTTTAAAAATAGGAAATAAATACATTAAATTTTGGAAAAAATCTATTATCATTTTAAAAATATTTAAAGTCAAAATATACATAATAAAACATAAATATACAAATTAGAATAAGATATATCAAGTAAAACATCATTTATATAATTTGAAACAATAAATATTGTTAAATAACCCTATATACACACAATATTGTAAAGGGTATAACTTTCACAATTTAAATCCAATTTCAATGAAACGAAAAGCGATATTCATGATATTAAATCTATTTTCATAATAAAAGATAAAATTTAAGATTTAAAATGATTTAAATTTTAATTTTAAAAGTCAAAGTTTAAACAGTTTGAGTAGAAATTCACCTTTTAGTAAAATATTCAAATTATACTAGTTTGAACTATAAATTACTTAATAATCATCATTTATATTTAAAAATGAAATGTTTGAAATAAAACAAATTTAAAATAATTTTAAAATAACAGAAAGTTCAATTTAAATAATATACAAAAATCTAGGGTTGTTACACTCTCCCCCACTCAAAACTTTTCGTCCTCGAAAAGGGGTGAGGTACGGAAAAGCACAGAAAATGATAGAGTGAAATAGGATTAAGATAAGATAACAAGAAGATTGAAAATTATACCCGATAACTGTTGTTATAGGTAAGTTTCGCAAGGTGCAAATTATCAAATATTATAGAAAGATTTCTAAACAAAAAGAATATAGAAAGATGCCTACACCAGTCTATAGCAAGATAAGGATGATGAGGACAACAAAAAGATAGTTTGAAAAACAAAATAAGGAAATAAGTTTGAAACCATGGAAATTTCAACTTAAATAGAAAATAAACTTTTACACAAGTTAAATAAATCTTAACTATCCCAAATTTCATTATCTTATTATCCAATCATCTTAAATTAACAATTTTTAAAACCATGGGTTTGAAAAATAATCATTTATTACACTCACAATGTACTTAATAAATTTAATTCTTCTTTATTCCTAATTAAAATTAAATTTATTCCACTCAATATATTTATCACTTATGTTAAATATACTTAAACTTATTATAACTGCTTTCTTTTATCCTTAGTTCTTTTAACATTATTTTATTGTAAGTTATTCAATTACCCATTATTATATTTACCTCTGTTAATCATTTTATAATTAAAATTTAAGTGTATAACATTTATTATAACCACTCAAATTTCATTTATAAAATCATTTTATATTGTATAGTATCCAATTACATTGTTAACTTCTGAAATTAAGGTAAGTTATATTTGAATGCAATTGTATTATACAAATAAAACTTTCCAATTAAATCATTTCATACTTGAATGTTCATCCAAAATTTTGATTTTCTTTTTATAATTGAATTTAAGAATTAAATTTCCGATTTCTTCAAACCATTTAGAGATAAATGAATGTATGTACATAACTTATCAAATCAATTTTTAAATCATATATCTATATATATTATAAATCAAGTCATATTTCAGAAATTCAAATCAATTAAATTCCCCCGAAACAAAACTGTAGCAAGACTACAGAACAGTCTCTTAACTTCGAAAGTCGAAAATGAACGTCGATGATGTCGCGATCATCACCGAAGTTATTTTCCAACGACAAAGAGAAGAGCACTTTAAAATTCTTTGGAAACAAATTCTATTTGAAAATACTTTAAATAATATATCCACCTTTTAAAACTTTAAACACAAAGTTTGAAACCATCAGAAATTAAATTCTCAAATTTCTTGTTCTAAATTCTTTTCAGTTCCCAAATCAATTTATAACTATCTATAAATTCATTTATAGAACAATAAATGGTAAATTAAGTATTATCATTTCAAATAATCAATTTAAATCAGTTTATTAAGTTCCATAAATTTACTTATACATCAAAATTTATTTCATTAACCAAATTTTAAAATAATATTGTGTCAGTTTGTTCTCTCAAAGTGTTTTGGAAATCCTATCGATAGCGTTGATCAGACGAATCGATCGGAAACCCAAATCAACATCAACAACCCAAACAACACAATATATAAAACAAACATAGATTTACAAGTACAATTCAAAATGTTTGGAAGAATAGATTGGAAACAAAAGACAAGATGATTAAATAACAAAATAGGGAGGTGGATAAGCTTAAGTAAATCATGGGCAATCTTAACCGGGTCAACTGTGACTTAAAAAATAAGATCAATGTGGATTTTTCTGGGGTAAATCTACATTTGATCTCAAGAGTTAGAGTTTTGGGATAACAAAAGATATTAGCATCTAAACCAAGGATAGATATAAATCTCTGGTGAATCGATGCTAATTGTAAAGGAGTCTCCCCTTTTTCAATTCAATTTGAAATTGGTGTGACCGCCGACTCACTAAAAGGTCATTCGAAGCAGAGTTATGGGATACTCCAGAATCAAAAGAAGATGAATAGTGAGGGATATGAATGAATTTTGGTACCATAGGGAACGTTCCAAAATTCAAAGGAATCGAGTCAAAAGGGAGAGATTCAAACTCGAATGAAAGTGATTCTGTAAGTACATTCACTCCATATGCTGAGTTTGCCTAGAGCTACCAAAGCTCTGATACCAACTGTAACAACCAGGTATTTTCAACCATTCGCATCCATTATAAGTGTATAGGTAGACACTCATGCCGGAATTGAATTGCTCAAAATACCGCGTTGTAAATAAAATATGGCAAACCTCAGAATATACAGTAAATAAAAATCACAGATCATAGACACAGAGTAATAATAATGCAGCGGAAGTAAAAGAGATAGTAGTTCATGAAGCTACTATATAAAATATCAGAGTTAAATAAAATACAACAGAAGAAAATAAAGTACAACAGAAGTCTCAAGATGACAACCAAGTATAAGCTGAATAGAACAACAGAACTGGAATAGATAAAACTAGATAATCAGATATCTCCAGCGATTCCAATCTCCAGAAAGCGGAATCCAAATCTGTGAATAACTCAGGCTGACCCGAGCGTAAATAAAAATACGAACACTCGAGTCAGGACATACATACTTATACAATGTAAACCAACTCAAGTGAACTGTAGTAAAGGTACAAGTAACTTAGAAGATGCTTGGGACCGCCCATCCTCTAAGGATCCGTTAAACTATTTACTACGTAGTATATTGCGCTACATACAATAGTGTCTAATCAGTAAAGTATAATCATATAGAAAATAGCGTTAAGGGGATGGTGAACCTTAACGCGGTCGGATCTTTAAAACCAAAATCGTAGTGGGCTCGATATAAGGATATGACACGGCACGCAAGGCAACGCCAGGGTGGATACACGATTTGCACTCTCGGACCGGTGGTGACGACAAGCCAGCAGCTTCCGCCCACCTCGAACAATACCCCCGAATCAAAGTGGCGCCACGTATCGAATCACAAAGTAATAAAATGGTTTCTGATGGGGCATGCTCGATGAAAGGGTGCGACCCTTTGTGTAGCCCGGTATAGCTCCTGTTTTAGTCATATATGCCAACTCACGGGAGTTGGGTCCACGTAATATACCTCGAGAACGTCGCCACCATCCTACTTCATTCTAGAATCTCCACCGCGTACACAGTTGTTAAAGTGGTTTTCGGTATTGGCCGGCTATAAGACAATATCTGATCCCGGTCTCTTTAACAACCAATCGTTATTATAACCCGTAGTTATAACTTTAAAACCATATTTTATACTTCAAAATAAAATATCATTTCGACCAAAATCTTTATCAAAATAAAGATTAAATCATTTCCAAAATATCATATCTTTCAGATCTTCTTTTCAAATCATTTTAATATCAAATAATCATATCCTTTCAAAACCACATTTCAAATCATTATAATATATCAAAATATCATATCTTTTCAAAACCATATTTCAAATCATTTTAATATACCAAAATATCACATCTTTTCAAAACCACATTTCAAATCATTTTAATATACCAAATTATCATATCTTTTCAAAACCACATTTCATTTCAAATCATTATTCATTTTATTCAATTTAAAATACCATTTCAATTCATATTTCAAAACAGTTTATATTCCAAAATCATTTTTAATCATTAAATGAAGTTATTATGTTTAATAATTAAATTATTAAATTGCCAAAAATTTCAACTTTCAAAGTTCATTTATTCAATTAAGTTTATCAAAACAGTGAAAATTCATTTTTCGCAGTATTTAGAAAACACTACGAAAAGTTACATTCAAAACAGTTCAATTTAACCAAAGACAGCATTTTAAAATGTTGTAATAGGGTTTACTTAAGTTTCAAATAAACTTAGTTAAATTCAAAAATTATAGCACTTACAAAAATTGCTATAATAGCTTTTAATTCAATTTAGCTTTTTAGTTCATTATCATCAACTACAGCATTTTCAAATGCTGTAAAATCATTTACATTATAATTAATAGCATTTCAAAAATGCAGTCAATTAACTTCAAATATTCAATATAATTTCTCAACAATTATATTTTTATTTAAAACATTTTTAACTTATAAAATCATACATTTTCACAATTATAAATATCATTTAATTTTCCTCAAGTTCATGATTTTATAAAGTTAAATTTCCATTCAAAATCAAGATTTAATAATAATCCACTTATTAAATTGCAATGTTCAATTTTAAATCCATTACATTAAATTTCAACTTAACACTTAAGTTCAAATTCTGAAATATAACTTAGTTTTATTTTCATCTACTTAACTAAAAGTTCACCTTTAAGTCAATTTCATAAATTTTCAATCTTAGTTATATTTCAAAATTTCAACTTAAAATATTCATTCATTTCACATTTCAACTTTATTAAAAATCATTAATATGATATAATATCACTTTAAATTCATTTAAATTCAAATTATCATAAATTTATCATAATTTCATATTCAATTTAGTTTCCAATTTTAATTAAAATAAATTTCCATAATAACTTACGTTCAAAATTTTCTAACTTTTTCATTAATTCATTTCACTTATAATTATTCAGAAAATCAATAATATTTTACAAAAATCCTTTTTAATTAGATTTAAATCAAAATATTTTAATATTTACATTTCTAAAATACCTTTAAATTTTTTAGAAAACATATATTAACTACGGGCCTGTATATAATTTTCTACGCTGGGTAAAGTGATACGGGTAATATATCATTTCAACCCGTAATTACAAAGAAAAATCCGGGTTTTATCATTTCAAACCCGCAGTCCCAAGTAAATGAAATAAATTTAAAATCATTCAAGCCTATCATTTCAGCCCATAACAATTTTCCCTTATTCTAAAGTCCGTTCGGGTATGTATCATTTCAACCCATAGTGATTTCTAATTTACAGGGAACTTGCAGTGTGATAAACTGATAAAGTATACAGAATAGCATAAAATAACAGTAACATATAATATAATAGGTGTAATAACAGGTGTGAACATCATATGATAATAATATAAGCAGTTATAACATGATCATATAGCTCTACAGATTCACGGGGTGTCAATTTACTACTTATATAAGAACATAGTGTCTGGTGAGAATAACTCACATGTTCAAAGCTGGAGATCGCTGCCAAGGCACACATACCGACACTACGAAGGCACGACAACATGGATACGACAAGAGAGTGGAGGGCCAAAGCTAATAGCCTTGTTCAAACATTTACACAAAACAATAGAATAGATATAAGTTTTCGACACAAATTATCACTAAACAATGCTAGAATTGGATGTACAAAACAAAGCCAAAGTGTTTGCACTTGCTTTCTACCATCTATGCTTCAGCTATGATCTGAAATGGCATGGCTACAGCATGGTTTCAGATCAGGTTTGGGTTCCTAAAGGTCGGCCATAGCATAGGAAAATAATGGAGCAAAGGTTTGTGAGCATGAAACAACAACTACAAGGCAACACACAATATTCTCAAGGCACTAAAGGTCATGGCCAAGGCACTCCAAATCATGGCCAGTCTTCAAGTGGTCAACTACAGGTGTGGCAAAGGTGTATGTGTCAGGAAAAGGCTGGTGGTGGTGGTGTATGGATCGGCCTAACCTAGAGAAAGTGGTGCAACATTTGGTGATGTAGAAACTACCAATACAAGGCAAAAGCATGGGTTCAAGGCCACTACAAGGCTCGGGCAAGGCATGGAGGGGCATGGCCATGGCTTAGGGGGTCAGGTGGTGATGTGACACGATGTGTCAGGTCTGGAACAGGAGGTGGAGGTGGTATATGGTCGGCCATGTGGTGGAGAGAGGTGATAGAAGGTGGATGGCTCGGCTTGTATGCATATAGGTGATGTTGGTTCACTTTAAGGTGGATTTTCTTCACATAGGGGCTCGACTATGGCATGGGAAGGTGCTGGAGGTGCTGTTGGTCAGAAGGGGATGGTGATGGCGGCCCCAAGGTGGTGGATGTGGTGCTGGCCGATCCAATCTAGATGAAGAAGCAAGTGCAAGTCGCAGTAAAACAAGAGAAAACATGAAGAAAAAAAAAGAGTTTTTACCAAATTTTTTGCGAAATGATGGAGGCCGGCTATTTTTTTGAGATTGAGGGGTTTTGATACGGAATGGAATGAGAAATAATCAGCTGAGAGGAAGAATGAAGTCGGCCAAACCATAATGAATGCATGAGTTAGAAAACAAAGAGGTGGAAAACCCAAAAGCCTTAAGCAAATCAAGAGTCACAACCTTTCAAATTTCTTTTATTCATTTTGAAATTTATAAATACTTATAAAACTAATAAATAAAGATAACAACTCAGAAATGAAAATAAATATATAAAATAAATAATTAAATTTTAATTTAAATAGAATTTAAATTAAGAAAATGGCTTAAAATTGCAAACTAGGCTTTAAAATTAGAAATAAATTCAAATGAACTTTAGAAAATCTTTATGGACTTGTAAAAATATTTATAACAAATAAAATAACATAA
The DNA here is from genome assembly GCA_030765085.1 of Allium cepa. NCBI lineage: Eukaryota > Viridiplantae > Streptophyta > Magnoliopsida > Asparagales > Amaryllidaceae > Allium > Allium cepa. Next base: position 110,601,456 of record CM060928.1, on the reverse strand, counting down.
AATAAAAATGCATTCACAAAATAAATAATAAATTAATTAAATATAATTTATATGAAAAAAATAGCAGAAAATTAGAAACAGCCTTTAAAAATAGGAAATAAATACAGTAAATTTTAGAAAAATTCTATTATCATTTTAAAAATATTTAAAGTCAAAATATACATAATAAAACATAAATATACAAATTAGAATAAGATATATCAAGTAAAATATCATTTATATAATTTGAAACGATAAATATTGTTAAATAACCCTATATACACACAATATTGTAAAGGGTATAACTTTCACAATTTAAATCCAATTTCAACGAAACGAAAAGCGACATTCATGATATTAAATCTATTTTCATAATAAAAGATAAAATTTAAGATTTAAAATGATTTAAATTTTAATTTTAAAAGTCAAAGTTTAAACAGTTTGAGTAGAAATTCACCTTTTAGTAAAATATTTAAATTATACTAGTTTGAACTATAAATTACTTAATACTCATCATTTATATTTAAAAATGAAATGTTTGAAATAAAACAAATTTAAAATAATTTTAAAATAACAGAAAGTTCAATTTAAATAATATACAAAAATCTAGGGTTGTTACATTTTACGCTTTAAAATTCAATCCTTGTAGAAGTGCATTGATTTTTCTATTTATTGCCAATGAAAACTATGCTTTGGAGGGCTTGGATCGACGCCTTGGATGTTAAGTTTCAGTGATTACAATTTGCGGTCCAGATGCGGCCAGTTCGAACGTCATATCGGTTGAGTGGTCCAGATGTGTGTTAACTGACAGGTTGTACATCAACATGATTTCATCAAAGAGCATCATATGGTACAACAAGTGGTTGTTGTACAGGCATAACGCTTTCATTATATGAACAGTACAAAACAATACAATCATGGCGTTTTTATTAGGGAATGGAATGGAATCGTCGTCTTTTCTTCTACAGGAGTGGTTGAGAGCTTTTATAAAATCCTTCGCTACGTAGGACAAAATAAGACATGCAAAAAGGTTGGTTGTGGAGGTGTTTGACAAGCAAAGATGTGAGTGAGCAAGGCAAGTAGATGGACATGTAGGGTTAGAAGTCCACGTTACTTGGGCAGCTTTGCTGGAACCAAACAAGACGGAAAGGTAGACAGACTATGGATGGTCCAGAGATCTTGCCCAACGATGCTTGTGAACAACCATCGTTTTTGAGGAGGAAGATACGCTCATGAATCATTAAACCATGAATCATTTAACGGTTAAACCTTTGAAAGTGAAGCACTCTAGATAAACAAGCAACTAATATGCATGTGTTACTTTTAAGTTTGGCCTTCGGATATGATTGGTCAATTCAAACTTTAGGAGAGAAAAATTCCTATGAAAGTTACAAAAATTTAACATCTTTTTCATTATCTCTACTACTAATAAAGAAAATTCGTCGAATTAACTTAATCGACGTCTTTTTGAAATTACGAAAATGCCCTTGCTTTCCGTTTACAATAATATAAACAACCCGTGTGCGAAACACATACCAATTCTAGTCTATTGAAAGGAAAGCTTTTACACGTACCCTTTTTTTTCCTTTAATTCATTCTGACAAAACATGGAAAGTGAACCTTTAGGAACGATCCTAAAAAAGCAGCGCTGAAAAATTGATATATGGGGAAAAGAAAAACTCGTCTCTAGCAGCAAGTGTAAGCTTTAGTTTTGAAATTTTAATACCACATACATCTAGCTTTTATTCCATCACGTACAACAAATATAAGCACAATAACTACAACCTTGGGACTGACCTGGAAAACACTTGAGTTTTTACTTGCACCAACTTCTCAAGAATAATTTACAACTATACAACATACCTAGATTAACCCTGTACTTAAAATTCAGCTCTGCATCGGCATTCCAACACTGTTGAACTGAAAACAGGAATCAGCTCAAAACATTCATCGCTTCTGGAAACTAAGGAATTTAATAGCACACGTAAAGGTAAAGAAGAAAGTGACGACAAAGCCAGTATTAGCAAGCGCAACATATTTAAGCAGTTCAAGCTTGTAACCAAAAAGTATCTTCTAAAAATTCGTTGATTCGAATACTATCTTTCCCTGGTACCTCGATTAGAGAGTCCAAATCGCCAAATTGAGATGTTACAATTCCGTATATTGTCCACGCTACCGGAGATGCCCAAAAGTACCATCTCACCCAAATAGGTGCAAGCTAGATTATACAAATATACAATAAAATGTCGGTAAAAACATAAAGAAGCATGTTTTTATGGCTACACCGCTTTATCAAAAAGCATCTTGTTCTAACTTGTATTATATTTGAACAATATGGGTTCCTTTGGATAGCTCTTAAAATGCAATCCTTTTTTCTTTTCTTTTTTAATTCTAGAAACAAAAAGTCAATTCTGACGCGAGAAAATAAATTCAACGTTATTTTGTTTGATAGAAAATATTTCAACTAGTGAATATTTTGACAAATGTTGGTGAAAAATCTTTTAAACTTTTGATGAGCAACCTCCACTTATCCAATTTTTTAACTGGCTACCAAAGACAGATATAATTTTAACAATCAACTATAATGCTCCACTAAGAAGACTTCTCACCAACAGTACCAACAGAATACTCATAATACACACACTCGCACACAATTTTGCTTGCGAATGCCAAATATACTCTAAATTATAACAATACATAATGCATTTCCATTTGAATCAGACAAATAAACAGTGTTTATGCTAAGTTAATAATCACCATATTCGAGGGACATTCGCTTTAAATGATGAATTTATCAACAGAATCTTTAAAAGTGAAAATGATCAGGGTTGTCGATATAGTATTTTAACTATTGACTACAGTGGTAAATTTTAGGTTCATAAGAAAGAGGTGTCTACTATTAAACCAGATATTGATGGTCAAGATTACTTACTGGTCTGGGCACAATGAAACCTGAGAACAAACTCCATAATCCGGAGAAGAAAGCTGTGAGTATTGCAGATAATTGGGGGCTAGGTGTAAGAGCTAGAAACATCATTCCACACAACGAGAAAGTGAGAAAACATATGAAGTTGAAGTACATAAACCAAAATAATTTTTCTAACTGCCAGCTGAACCCAAGCATGAAGAAAAGAATGAGACCATATATAGAGCTTTGGATCGCTACATAGAGTATTTCAATTGTTATCTGCCACAACAAAAAATGGACTAAATATTAGGTTCCATGCAATAACATTAGATTTTGTAATTTAAAAGAAAATGTTATATGGATAAGGCATGAGTAAAAGTGAACTTCGAGCATGAAAAACTTACTTGAGCTAATGCATATGGAAGAGCTGAGTACATTCCTGCAGCTTTTTCACGATAAAACACTGTCCTCTCAATGAAGACCACAGATTGTATTGAGGAAGAGTTTTCGCCTCCCAAAAAGAAAATAGATGCGTACATTGCTCCCATAATATTTAGCAAATCTTGTTGCTTTCTTCTGTTAAAATGAGAAACTAAATTCAAAAATTTTACTGGTAAAATAGCAGTATTGTACAATATAATCAGAATGGACTTTGCAGGCTCAAAATTTACACTTTGCAGGCTTAAAATAGTAAACATGTATAACTTTTAAAAATGACCTGACATGTTTCTGGCAAGATTTAATTTGCATTACACTTTGCACGCTTAAAATTTACACTCTGCAGACTAGGAAGAGAATGAAGGCAAACTGGCCTAAAAATACAGCATGAAAGTTCTATTTCTGGCAACCCAAAGATTGGGAATAAAAACAAGTGTTACATTTTTACTTTATTTTTTCCTTTAAAAAGAATATGAAAATTGTCAGAAGCAAAAATCAATCGAATTAAAGCAGTTTATGCCAAGAAAACTTTTAAAGCGGAAATTAAGAATGTAATCTTAGGATAAACTATCAATTTGATTCAAATAGTTACATTTTTTTTTCTTAAAAGAATCTGAAACTCAAGGAAGCAGACTCAAACAATTTAAAGCAGTTTATGTTATCAAAAAAATTCTATATTTGAAATTAAGAATCTACTCTGAGGATAAACGATCAATTTGATTCAAATAGAAATAAAAGAGAAATTATATCAACAATCGCACACAAACAAACAGAAAAGAGGAATACGGAGATTTAACGTAGTTCAATAATTTACTTATATCCATGAAGACCTAAAAACTTTTATTGATTTCACCAAATACAAAAGGAGATATTACGAATTCACTGACAAAGGTTTCTAAAGTGGACTAATTGAAGAGAAATATTGTTCATAAATGAGTGGGATACTTTTCCAATAGCCATAAGTCACAATAAACAGGAGAGATTTGTAATGAAGTAAATTAATTGTCCAAACGTTTTGAAAACATTATCGTTTTTCCAAGATTTAATTTGCATTTATTTAAACGCAAATATCAATGATTCCCTTATTTCCACATATTAAACAAATGATCAATCAATTAATTAAATTGACTAATTTATTTTCTTTTTCTCTTCCAACCGATATATATTTGAGTCACAGAATTTCAACACTACACCTTGACTCAAATATTCATATCCCTCTGAAACTAATAACATCATTTACAAGTTGTTAGGTCAGCGCCTTACGCCGCTAATTAGCTGTAATCTAATCAACTTTGAGAAATACTGAAACTTGTCTCTAGAACCGACTTCATCATCATATCTGAAGGGTTGCCATTAGTACGTATCTTTGTCAACTTAATTTTGTTGCATTCTTCCTCCAACATAAGAAAGAAACATGTAACATCAATATTCTTCGTATGAGAGCTATAGACCTAGTTTAGAATAAATGAATAGAACACTGACTGACTGAAAATACTTTTATTGTCGTCTTCATAACTGAAAGGTCATCCAATAACTGCAACAAATATATCACTTTATAGCCGCTTCCACAATCAAAAATAACTCAGCTGATGTATTTGACAACACTACTATATATTGCAGCTTTATCTCCTAAAAATTAGGATATGCCAAGCGTAAAAACATTGTCCGACACCGACTTCCGACCATCTCTATCATCAACATAATCAGAATCAAAATAACCACACAAAGAAATGTCACCATACAACAAGCCAACATTTGTAGTACCATGCAAATAATGGAGAATCCACTTCACTGCTTGTCAGTATCCCTTGGAGGGATCGGATATACATTTGCTAACACCAACCGCATGAGCTAAGTTTGATCTAGTACACACTATTGTATACATCAAACTTCCAATAGTGGTAGAATAAGGAAATCATGCACTTCCTTCTTTTCTGCATCTAACGTAGGAGATAAGTCTTTCGACAATCTAAAATAAGAGCCTAATGCAGTGTTTACAGGCTTAGCATTCTCCATCCCATATCAAGAGACGACTTTTTCGAATATAATGCACCTGAGATAGTTTTAACTTTTTATGTTGCCTAACTTTGAATATCTTCATCCCTAAAAAATGGTGTCATTCCTAAATTCTTCATATCAAACTCTTTATTGAGCCTTGCTTTTGATTTTGAAATTCTGACCATGCTCTGAGATGCAATCGACATATCATCACATACAAAAGTAAACATATAACATCTCAATCACATCTCTTGAAAAAGGACATTGATCTTTAAAATTTCTAGAATATCCCAAAGAAAGCATAAAACTATCAGATCTTTTATGTCACTGTCTAGAATATTGTTTCGGTCCACTTAAATATTTGTTAAGCTTACAAACATGATTTGTTGGCGTACTACCATCGATGAACCCATTTGGTTACTACAAATAAATATCTTCTTCGAAGTCCTTGTGCAAAAATGCAGTTTTAACATCCAACTGCTCTAACTCCATATTATAATGAGCAACTAAAGCCAATAATACACGTATTTAAGTATGATGAACAGCTTGAAAATAAGTATCATGGAACTCAATACTTTACTCTGAATATACCCCTTAGCTACTAATCTTTCATTGTACCTCAAGTCTCCATTGCAGTCGTTTTTGATTCTACATATTCACTTTCATCCAATAGTTCGCATGCTTGATGGAAGAGACACTATATCTCAAATGTGCTTAGATTCCATTTCCTCCTCCGTAGCTACCAACCAACTCAAACTATCAACAAAAGAAATAGTGTTTCTATAGTCTCTGGACTCATCATTAACAATACTCAATGCATAAGCTGCTGTGTCATCAACATTTGCATCTTCATTGGTAAGTCCAACAAAATCACAAGTCACTAATGCTTCTTTCACAAACGATTCTAGATTAGGTCCACCTTGAGTCTGAGCTTCTAAACGCGGTGCCATTGGATGCACCATTTGTAACACTATGAGAAGTATTTATGATTTTACTTAGGTTTGGTACTATGAAACTATAATAGGAATATCATCGGATGATGTAGGCTCCACCTCAACATGGTTTTTCATCAAAAGCCACATGTTAGTAATAATACGCCTCGGCGATACCCTTGCCGACATTGCTCTTAGATTGCATAAAGTAAACTCATGCATTTCTAAAGAAATCATCTATTAAAGATACAAAGTACACTGTTCCACTCAACATTGGGCAAAATGCAGACCCCCAAACATCTGTATGCACATGCTCCGAAATAGCTTTGGACTTACATCAACTCCAGAGGAAACCTTCATCTTGGTTTCCTCTGCTTGCCAAGTACATACCCTTCACAAAAACCAAGCTTAGAATGACGAACGTTATAAACCAAGCATCTCTTCTGCAACTCTGCCAAATTACGCTCTCCAATATGTTCCACACGAAAATTCCACAATCCGGTAGAATCAAAATCAAACGAATCAACTAGTGTCAAACTCTCCCATAACAGTGGTTACCCATCAGCAAATAAAATTCCCAACCCAAACTATCTTCATGACAATCAAAGAACCCTTCACCACCTTTAACTTTTCTCTTTGAACAACAATCTTCAATTCAAGTCTACTCAAAGATCCAGCAGAAAAAATATTTAATCCAAATCAAATGCATGATTAACATCGGTTATAATACGAACAACATCATCATGCATCATAATATTTACGCTACCAACACCCACCATATAGCAAGAAGCGTTATTGTCCATTAGAACATCTCCATCAACTTCACGATAAGTGGAAAAATAGTACTTATCAGGTGTCATATGAATCTATGATAGGATGTGTCATGATCAATAAACCATACATGACCCTTCTTTGAAGAGCCGGAAGCGATAAAAACATCAACATCGCTCTCTGTATCAGTTTGTGAAATCTTTACAATGAGTGTTGAAGCTTGCTGGGAAACTTCATTATTATTCTTCAACTTTGGACAAGTTGCAACTGTATGCCCGAGCCTAGAAACAAAGCTCACTGTTAGGTCCTCTAGACTATTTTGCTACAACCTCCTTCACATTTGGGCTTATCCTTACTTTTCCATATCCAAGGAAACAAACTTTCAAAATCACTGCCTAAATTGGTGCTCGCCGATCCGGCCATCAATACTTGATTATGTAAGTCGGCCTTAACATCAATAAGGCTAATTTTGCTGTGCTAATATATCGTAGAATTTATGGAAGCAGTATACTATCTAGACAAACATAAAAGAACACCGCTTGGGCTACATCAGTAATGTTAACAAACGCCGGTTTCAAATTCATAATTAAAGTATTTAAAGCATCACTATGTTCAATAAGATCCGTACAGGTTTCATTTTAAAAGTGTAAAGTTGTTGTAGAATGATGCGGTTAGAAAGAGATTTTTCCTGATAGATTGCAAGCAATTCTTTTTACAATATCTTTGTTGCCTTAACATGGAAGAATTCAGAGGATCTCATGGATATGCTAAGTAGATGGTAGTAAAAGCTTCTTCCACCACCTCCTTCAAAACATCAGCTTTCAAATCCTTCAGCTTCTTAGGTGCAGAAATAATTTTAAATGTTTTCTCTTTCTTAAGAACTGCTTCCATCTTCAACTTCTAAGTGCTAAAATATCATTTCCGTCGAATCGTGTAATGTCATCATTGTTGCATCCACTCTTTGAGGAACCCGAGATAATTGATAGGGAATCTCACAAAACAACACTCTTTGAGGAACCCGACATAATTGATAGGGAATCTCACAAAACAACAAGCTCCGACACTAATTTGTTATCAAAAGAGATTACATAACCTAGTTTGAGAATAAACTATCAATTTGATTCAAACAGAAATAGATGAACAACTATATGTAATCAACAAGCAAGCAAACAAACAAAATGTACACAAAGATTTAACGTGGTGTGGTAATTTACCTACACCCACAAAGATCCAACAATTTTTATTGCTTTCTATAAGAGAGAATATAAATTAATACTAAAGATTTCTGAAGTTGAGTAATTAATCGATGATTCTTACAAAAGGAATATTATTTGACAAAAATTGTCGTTTATATACGAGTGGAATATTTTTCCAATAGTCATAGGTCTCAATAAATAGAAGTGGGAGACTGGGGGTGAAGTAAACTAATTGTCTAGACGTTTTGAAAACATTGTTGTTTCCTATCATAGTGCATATAACAATGATTCCTTTATTTCGAACAATTAATTAATTAAATTGATTGATTTATTTCTTTTTTTTCTTCAAATTAAGATACATTTAAATCATGCAATTTCAACGGTATAAATTTGAGAGAAATGCAAAAGGATTCATATAAATGAAAAAATCATGTCCAGGATAAATAAAATCAGTTGAATCAGTTGTCAAATTTTAATATTTCCACATCTATTTTTGTTTGTAGGAATATAAATGAAAAAATGAAAAGAAAAGAAAAAATCATGTCCAGGATAAACTAAAACTGTACAAACACTGAAACTTAATCATACTTACATAGTGCTAGCCCTATTCCAGAACAAGCTGCCAAAAATTAGACCAAACACAAGGGTCATCCAAAGACGTACGGCATTGTGTTGAGGATTTCTCCAATAAGACCAATGCTGTTTCCAGAGGCATGCCTTAAACTGAACGCCAAAACGTTGTGAGTATTTAGTAGGAAAATAGAGATCCTTGACTCTCAGCGAAGCAACGTCCAATTCTTCAATAAGTAGACTGTTCTTTCTGAAGATTGAAAACAAAAAGGATGAAGTTGCTATTTCACATGAAATTACCTTTCTTCTTCTTCTTCTTCTTCTTATTTTTTTTTTTTTTTTTTTTTTTTTTTTGGCTACCAAGAGGTTACTTACTGAAAAAGAGATGAGTTGGAATAAATTTCTGCAAAATCTATATTAAGGCGATCTTCACTTGAAGGAGAACTGATGTCAAGCATCCAAGTAGCAGGATTATAACCATCTTTAATCTTAGGTACACCTGGAATAGCCTGTGAGGAAATTCAAATTATGGTTCGAAATTTCGTCCGAAACATCAGAATTCAAATGATTCCATCCCGGTTTTGGAGTGGATGGGGATGGAATTTGAACAAATACCGGTTTGGGTATCAAAGGTTGAAAAGAAGATAAAAATCATGTTTCCATCAAAGAAAAACATTAACGACTTTAAATCTTATGCAATAACAGAATCTTTTATCGTATAGATATAGAAATCAAATGCTAACTCAAATCCTTTTTCAATCGAATCTACTCAAATTCAAATTTATTCAGAAATACATATCCAAACAATTAAATCAAATGATTGTATCCATTTTGTAATGCCTATAATAATAGATTCATCGAGAGAAAAATATCACAAATTATATTATTTTCCAATCAATATTCAATTTATTACTTAAAAAAGCATACTGTAAAAATATACCTCCGATTATATTAACAGAAATACATAAAAGATCCTCAATTGCATACCTCAAAATAAGGGAACACGCAATTGTTACCTAATTCTTTCATTTATAATTCAACATACAATATTTGTTATTGTACTTATAAATAAAAAAAACTAATGGAAAGTGCAAAAATTGATAACCGAAACTGGAACAGACTTTCCAGATTTTTCAAAAGGTTGTAAAATTTCAAATGACTAAAACTGAATTGGAACCAAATTTTTGAAGCTTGATTCAAAAATAAACAATCAAGTCTTTTGAATGTGATCTCCGTACTTCAACGCGTGCTCCTGTATCAGCATGTGGTTAAGAGAAATAATATATAATTCCATCCTCATCCGAGAAAACACTTTTTCAGGCCAGTTTAAGACCTATATAATCTTACTGTTCACTTACAGATAAAAACCAACTTTGTCTACCAAAAGGCAACCAATTATGTATTCGAGAATATGCAATTTGACATGGCAACATATTATAAAGAAGGTGGCTCAAAAAATGCAGTTCAATGAACTTCTCTAACAGCTTGGCTTAGACCCCATACATGGACACCAAGAGTGCAGGGGTTTACAGGCCGCCTAGTCTTTAAGTCTAAGTAAGAAAAAACGTTACGGTCCTAGAGCTAGTGTCTGCTTTGGTAAATCCTACGTTCAAAGCCTGTGAAACAATGAGTACGTTTTGACTGTATGTCTTATGTCCAACTAAAGCATGCCTAAGACAGATGTAAGACTGTATTTTTTTTAATTATCATATACTAGTACGAAATGCACGTCCATTGGGCTTCAAAGAAAAACATGTGTTAACTTTTATTTGCTGCTAATTAGTATAAACAAATGCACATTAAAACTAAAATTAAAATAATTTAGTTTGAAAATTAAAATGACCCTTCCATAAGTTTTATTTTGTAAGTTAATTGGTTTAGAAATTAAACAAGGAATGGGCACGGAGACAGTATTAAGTTATTAATGTTGTAAGAGTAAAGCAAAACCTAGTAAGAATAAATTCCCAAAATGTCCTCTGTGCTATTTGTTTTATTTTATTACTGGAGAAGGGTAAATCAGTAAATTCAAAAGCTTCAATGGCAGTTTTCCTATCATATATAGATATAAAAAGACAAATTTTCAATGTAAGCTACTCCAACAAATCCTATTAACAAAACAGGTTGATACTTGGGCACATTCAAGCTACTCCAACTAAGTACTTGCGCATGTAGAGAAAGTAATATTGTACACTGCACACACACACACATATATACATTCAAACATATACACACACACATGTGTGTGTATGCACAACTCCTAGTTATGCATAATATGGTGCAACTCCAAGTTGCACTTTATTCGTGACAGTTAGAAATTGCTGAGTTGACTATTGATTCAGCTCAGAGTAGTCTATTTTGATAATAAATTTAGAAACCAACATGTTTTGTTGAATAGTTTTATGGAGTAGCCTATATTAAAAACTATCCTATATAATAATAATGAAATTTTCTATAATTATGAAGTATTTCATATATGTTACAAATTATAAAAGAATGATCTTACACACACACACACACACATACATACATATATACATACACACGTATAAATAATCTTACATCTCATTCTAACATTTTGCATTCAGATGTCCAAAAATGCAAGTTCACTGAACCATGTATCCAAGAATGCACCATTAATGTTTCCACACTAAAAATTGCGTAAGCCAAACGCTCGCCCAAGTCAGAAGTTAACCACGATTTCCCAAGATATTAATGTATAATATAATATCCTTAGGCTTGAAAGAAACACCATGGTAGTACATTAGTGCCCATTATACTAGTTTGTGTAGAAAATGGCATGTGTGAATAATTCGATAATAATCATATTATTTAGGTTCTAAAATCAAGGAATGATAATACATTGTAGACTTTTGATTTAAGGGTCCATTTTAGATTAAATATCATTTAGTCCTCTTTCCAAAATATTTTTTAGATTAAATATCATTAATTTTTTTACTTATATATTTTAAAGACAAGTGTATAGTTTTTTACTTGAACAAAAAGGAATTACATCTCAATTTCAATTTTCTCATCCAATAATTTTGTTGGATTTTACGTAAATAAGAATGCTTCAAGAAAATAAACAAAAATTTATGAAAAGTAGACAATGATTGAGTCGTATCAAATTTTGCATAATGACTGGAAAGTGACAAGAACATTGTTACAGAAAGAAACTTCAAGTTTTAAATCAATACCAAAATAGTTATGACAAAAAAATTGGTTGTATGATATCAAGCATAATTTAACAACAAGATGACTACAAAAATATTGTTATTCAAATAATTTTGCTTCTTGAAAATTTATTAAAATGTCACATCTTGTATAGGATAAACCGGTATGCCGTTACTTCAACCGTCAACATTACATAAATACATTGTTTTGATAACAACTTTTCAAACCAGCCTACATTGGTAATAAGCTTTTTTGAGTAGCGCATATATGTGTGTGTGTGCGCGTGCGCGCATGTATATATCCGTGTCTGTGTAGAGAGAGAGACACACACAAACATAATGATCAGTCTTTATTCTTGGTGATGTGAACTTAAACATCATTATTTCAGAGAAATTTTTTCCAACTTAAACTCGTGATTGTGTTTTGTAAATTAGAAAACACAGACAGCCTCAAAATAACTTCAATTTTGGTAAGTCCATTGAAAAGATAATCACATGAGGAAGCTAAAAACAAATTCAAAATTGATGAAGACGTGAACATATGAATGAGATGACAAAAATATTTAGATGGCCGTTTCTATTAACACCATCATCAGGATCACTCAAGTAAAAGAGATTATGATAAACAGAAGTGACAGGTTTATTTTATCAAAGGAATAGAAATTAGTTTACTAAATTTTACAAGAAGCTCGAAATATCTTGAGACAACCTTAGATGCGTCACACATGACATACACTAGTTCTCAAAATTTACAAAGAAAGCAAACAAAAAAAATGAAAGATCTTCCACAAACACCGACTTACAGAAACATAAATCTTCTTCATCTAAAGTGAAAATTATTTGGTTCTTATACAAAAACTAGAAGAAGAAAAAAAAAACATTTTTGACTGCTTTAGGTAAAACTGTAGGGAAATGAGAAGAGCACAAAACATCTAAATATATATGCATGCATACATGTGTGTCCGTGCGAACATGCATGTGTGTGCCATAGTGAATGGGATTTACTTGCTAATTTATTAAGAGATGTGGCAATAAGATGACATGAAGATTATTGAAAAGCAGTTTCAATTCAATATATAAAAAATATAATCTAAAGGTAAATGATAGACAGATCATTGTTACATTGTTATTAAGATGGCTTTCTTTTTCAATTCAATATTTTTTTCACAAACAACAACAACAGAGCCATTATTCCCAAACAAGTTGGGGTCGGCTAGAAATGGAACCCGAAACATTCAGCCAATACAGTCAACTTCTTATGGTCAAACGAACAAAAGAAAAAGAAAATTATTGGAGAGCTTTACGTAAAAATTGTATATTGATGAAAAGAGAATAGAAAAGCGAAAATAATTCTTTTTTAAGAGTGTCATCACAACGATGGATTCCACTTTCTAATTTACCTAGTAGGCTCTACAGTGGATGGCTTTCTTATGAGAGAGAATAGAAATTGAAATTGTACTAGAATGATATATTTACTATGTAGAGCAGGCATATTATGTAGAGCAGGCAGCTGAGCAGAAGGAATGTATAATATAGTATGTTAGAAGAAAACAACAATTATCTAATACACTAATGCTCTCGGTTCATATTATTTCACAATTTCTTCTTCATGTTTTTTAACATGGAAATATACACGAAAATCATTTTTGCTGCAAAGTTTACAGAAAAATGTTACGTGTATAATATTACAGTTATATATAAATGCATATTAGCTGCTCAAAACTAACTTTTATCATTGTATTTTTTATTTATTTATAAGTATTATTGTAAAAAATATTAAAATCTTCCGATTTAAAGCTAATCTCTTCCATTACAATTTGATTCTCATATTTTGATTCAAAACATATTAAGACCACAATTGAGGAAATTCATTCAATCCATTTTGAAATTTAAAATATCAAGATATTTACTTGAATCTAAAATTCAAAATTTGTTGCTTTCTATAAAAAATGAAGATGAAGGGAGAAAATTAAGTTTAGGATTAATGTAGAAACTCAAGCATTAAAATTAATTTTAAATTTACTAATTATTACTATGGGAAGAATTGATGCTTTTACGTACTCAAATCAAATGTTATTTAATAACCTTTATAGAGCAAAAACGTTAGCAAACAAGTATGTGTACATGATAAAATATAAATCTCTTATGTATATGATTTACAAGAATCCGGTTTTGATTTAAATTTAAATTTTATGATTTGAGATTTAAATCTTGTTTTGAAGACATTATCTATAAGTATTAGTACTAAAATGGTTTTATGTTTAACTAAAATTAATTAATTTTTTATATTTGATATATAAATTGTGAGCGGATATACGCTGATATTCATCCACTATTCAGCCTACAAATATTTGATATCCAAAAATGATTTCCTTTTAGATATAGGCTTGCTAAAAAAACATATTGTGAAAATTGGTTCCATTGAAAACTTATTAGGAAAACGGGTCTGGTTTTCCATGTTAGTCTTTTGTACATGTACACTTTAAAAGTACCCATGTTCAATTTTATTTTATTTTAATATATAATAAAATGCAAATTTGTACACGCGCTTTAAAAGTGAGCATGTACAAACTTAGACCTGGTGAAAACCAAGATTATTTTTCTAATAGGTTCTCAACGGAGCCTATTTTCGCAAAAGGTTTTTTTTAGAAGCCTGTATCTAAAATTTGTCATTTCCAATACAGATGTGAGTATAGCATCGTTTCTCTCTATTGACAGACCTACTTGCAACAATTAATTGTGTATTTCCCATCTAACTACCACTGTATCATTTTCTCAGTGGCACAATTTGTAGTTCATGAGTTACACAATAGTATGGTTTAAATAGTTTATATTTTTGGCAAAAATATTTATACAACATAATTCTGTTAAACCAATTTAAAACTGGCCGCTTTAGCTTCATTAAGTCGTATTAGGTATTTCTGTTATAATACAGATAGATCATAAATGTACTACCAACAAATTGAAAAGGAATTTTCAATAATGCGAACTCACATGAAAATATTCAATAAGGTTTTCCGACTGACACCCAAGGTTCCCTGCATATATGACTTGTCCACCTCTTTTCAATAATAAGAGCTGAAAAAGAGTAAAATTAGTATACAAAATAAATTGGTTACAGAATATACATACCCTGGTATACCTCATCAAAAGCTTCAAAAATGTCTATACTTGGTTGATGTATAGTGCAAATAACAGTTCTTCCAGTATTAACTGTATTCCTAACGGTCCTCATAATGATTGCTGCAGCTCTAGCATCAAGTCCTGAAGTAGGTTCATCCATGAATATAATAGATGGATTTGCAACTAATTCAACAGCGATTGTCAACCTCTTCCTTTGTTCAGTTGATAAACCATAAAATCCAGGAAGGCCAACTAAAGCATTTTTTAACTGATGGAGCTCAATTAGATCCATAACCTCATCAACGAACCTCTGCATTTAAAATCATGAAAATATATTGTCATGAACTCATGATAAACAAGTTTTTTTTTTCTTTCACAACAGTTCAACAACTTGCTTGGAAGCGAAGTTGGACGGTAATATAAGAGAATAAAAATTTAAGGATCAGGATACGGTGTTGAATTTGTATAAGATGAGCTTAATGAAGTAAAACAATTAATAAAAAAACATCATGCCACCAGTATGACAATATTTGAGATGCATCAACCAAGGTGACTCAACAGTAAATAGCGCAAGGCTTGCGCTATGCCCTATTTTGCGATATAGCACGGCTATTTTGTTCACTTTTATATATTATACTAAATGAGACTAAAGTAGTCATGGTCAATGATTACATAAATATCAAATCACTCATTTACGATATCACCATTATTTTATTAAATTTTACATTGTACGTTAATTATGGACTGGAATTTCCATTGTAATTTACAATGTAGATTGTTAGTTGGTGACTCCTATTCAAATGAAAACTCTAGAAACACGCTTTAAAATTCTTAACACTATATCCTGAAGTAAATATGTTTAACATCTTATTTGTTGTTTCTAGAGATCTATCATCCTCGTCATATTTATTTTTTTCATAATTGAAATCAACTATTTAAATTGTTATTTTTCATAAATTTCTATGTTGAATCGTAATTTCATTAAATTTAATATATCTTTATATTACATTTAATATATGTTTCAAGGTTTAATATCTCGGTTTCGGTCTCGGTTTCAATCTTTTGTAGTTTTAAGAATTTCGATCTAATTCGAAAAATTCAAACTTTCGGGTTTCAGTTTCAAAATATCACACATATATTTGTTTAATTTATTAGAACAAAATGTATAGTTTATTTTTAATTGAAAAATAAGGTATAAAGGAAGAATACTGATTAATCACAAATACTTATAACATTAATAGAATTATTATTTCTTCGCTTTTATTTTTTTTTTAGTTACACATTTTATACATTTTGTGATTTCATATGTTTCCTAAGTTAAAATTTCAAAATTTAAATATTTGTATACTTGAAATTCAAATTAATTCTTTCTTTTTTGAATTTTTCTACAAAAATTTGAAGTTCAATATATTTTTTATTGAACTGAATTTTCGATTTGATTTCGTTTCGACCCATACTGTAAGTCTGAAACAGAGTCGAAACACCGGAATCTCAATGTTTCGGGTTGATATGTTTTCCAGGTTGGTTTTGAAACTCTTTTTTTCATATTTTTATTGTAAATTCCAATTTTGTTTATTTCGAGAGTTTTAACATTATAAAAAGTATACTCATCAAAACAAACTTCTTAGTTGTCTAGCGAATGGAAAAAGAATGATATATAATATCTGAGCGTATGTACATTTTAGATGCCTATAAATTAAAAGAGATGAAAATGTATTTCCACATTTAAGTCTTTCTTCTAGTTAAGTTGATATGAAAGAGAAAAAAAATTTGAATCATATATGAATTGACACAAAATCATCATAATATTTAGTAGTAGTAAATCATAAATTAAAACATTTGTTATTAGGTTGAATAATTAATTTTTCATGAAAAATAAATTAGAAAATAACATCATTGATTATTCATCAAATTTCGGCATCTTGTACCAAATAATATTCTTTTTTGTACAGCCAAAATAAACTGATGCATAAGGTCATTTTCAAAATATTTGTCAAGTAGCGCTTTTGATGTATGTGAGATGGAATTTTATAATGTTTTGTCAAAGGGAACATTGCTTTCAAGAGTTTATTCAAAAGAATAAAAGGAAAGGATGTTCGGTCTTTCTATTTTTGATTTTTCAACATTTTAAGGCATTACAAACTATTAGCAAATTTAAAATGAAGTTATAAAGTTTCTACTTGTTAATATAGATAGAGGAAAACAAAAGTATTAAATTTTTCCACATAGTTGTTTCGAGTGCGGTACGTCTACCAAACACCTACATTCAATTTTATCTCAAGGAATCATGGTTATTCTTCGATAAACGATATTGATTTATTATTGAAGATATATGATTGGTTATTGTCCACATGTCCTGGTCTGTGTCATTCAATTTTATTTGGCTTTTCTAAGTATACACATCTAAAATAATAAATAAACAAAATAGCGTACTATTGGGCTATTAGCTATTTTGCGCTTTGATAAAATAGCATGCTATTTTACGCTATAAATGACACGTGCGCTATTAGAGGTTAATTAGCGCACACTCTGCGTTATGGCAATTTTGCGCTATAGTCGGCACTATGATAATTCTGGCATGATATGGTTCTATTCACTTTCATTTTTTGAGTTGAACAAAATATTATCTCTCGTTAACGGAAAATCCAAAAAGACAGATATACAATCAAATGTATTGATAAAATGAGAGTGTTATGCGAAACACTTAAAAAATGAGTGTACAAAAAAAATCTGCTCAGGCTATATAAATCATAAACACATGTAGTTGTTTAGCTTAATACATTATTACTTGGCCTAGCTCAGATACCATGCAGCACCCATCTATCTAACGAAAAAAAAACCTAGAGGCAATGCGTGAAGTAAAATTTTCAAACATATAGAGAGGATTTTTTAGTTATTTCTAAATGTGGGACAATCCATTGAAAATTTTACCAATTTTCATGTTCGGACACATTCATAAAACACTGACAGATTCAATATATGTAATAAGAAATTAAGCAACAAAGTTCTACAAAGGCCCCTCCCGGATTCAACAAAAAACAACCTTAGGATGATGGCGAAGATATTTGAAAAACACCCCGTTAATAAATTGTTGCTGTAGCATGTACTAACACACCATTTGCAAGCAAAATATATAGCTATAAACAAATGGTAATCAGAAATTAATTACCTTCCTGACGTTGGAACTGATATCAGCATCAAGACGGAGCCATGCTGAGTACATAAGAGACTCGTGAACAGTTACATGTGGTGAATGGATATCGAACTGCTCACAGTAACCACTAACTCTCGCAAATGTTTCTTGATTTTTAGGGTGTCCTGAAATGTTAATAGTTCCTTCGATAAAACCACCTGTTTTCCTTCCAGCAAGCACATCCATTAAAGTAGTTTTTCCAGCACCGCTGACACCAACCAATGCTGTCAGTACACCTGGCCTGAAAGCGCCACTTACATCATGCAGTAACTGAAGCCGAGATCCCTTAATTCCCCGTAATTTCATTTCCTGAAAGGAATAATGTCTTCCATTTCAATTCTCTTCCCTTCTTTAAATATTAAAGGACACGCAAGTGTACATGATAGAAATAGACATGGAACGACAGTAATTTACAGCATTGAAGCATCACAATATACCGGACATGTTTAACTACTAACAGTACTGTCGATATGGTTGAGATAGATCGCTTACAGCAGGCATGTCTACATAGTAGTTCACATTTTTGAATGAGAGAGAAAGAGGCTGAAAAGGTAACACCATCATTCTCCCGGATTCACTCTTCAGTGGATTCACTTCTAGTTGATTACCTGCATAATGATAATGTTAGACCAGAATTATAATGTCAAAGTTTACATGGTACTACCAAAGCTTTTGCATCTTGTTATGTATAAGTTAGATCACATTCACACAAGCAACAAAAAACACAGCTATTAATACATTAGTTTATCAATATGGAGAAATACATCTTAGAATCTCCCTTGAAGATGTCAAATCATCATCAGTTAGCCTCTGCAATTTTTTATTTATAATTGTCGCCGACTGAAGCCATGAATCGAGTATTTTAAATTATTAAAAACTAAGAATTAAACAACAGAACACATGATAATATAGCGAATTTCCGTAAACCATATCAGTAGCGTCTACAACCATGGCATGCACTTAGCAAATTGACTGATTAAAGTTGTAGTTCAATCGAGGGTTCAATATGAAATAGTCAAAAGCTACACTGTAGCAGAATACTTAATGATTTACTGACATTATGTATGCATTTGAAAGTTACTCAATCTTAGTACTTGATGAATCCAAGGACTTTAAGATTGAAAAGCAATACCACATTGCTGATTTTATTTATATCCAGTTTAGGGTTGAACTTGATGCTAATGACCTATCCATATATTCAGTCTATACTCTATACCCCATAAATTATAAACTAACATTATCTGTAAAAAATTCATCCATCCGTATCAAATATAACCATTTTTGTTCCACTATATACAGCAACCTTTTTGACTGAAAACGTTAATCAGAGATAATTGAAAATTGATACAGGAATAAAGTGCATGCACGTCTGTATCATTATTGTAGAAAATTGATAAGGTGCATTCTCGGACAATAGGTCAGCAACCTCTAGAGGTTGATGGTGAAGCGTTCGTGAACAAGAGGTTGAGCAGAATGTAAGAATTGGATGTAAGGTTTATGTTTATTTTGTTAATTTAATTAGTTAATTTAGTATATAATTATATTAATTAATTAATTATAAGTATTTAATCAATTACTAATAATTAATTATTGATGAATTAATTTAGAAAAAGAAATTTTGCTTGTGGAAGAGTAGTTAGCTATTTATAACAGAGAAATTGAAGTTTGCATCTGACTTAACAGCACTGACGTCCGATGTAAGATTTTACACCCCAAAAAACTATCCATTTTTGAACAATCAGACGTTTCTTTTCGAAATACTGACAAGCTTTACGTCAGGTGCATCTCCGCTTACGTCAAACGTGAAATTTTGCCAAATACTAATTGCTAGCTATTCTCTGTGTCCAAGAATGCACTAAGATTGAATAGCTACTACCATCATACTGAGTAGATTTATTTTCAGGTGGGTTGATGATAATGACATGTCCATTTATTCTATCTACCCTGTTGGATCAAATTTCAACTTGGTCTATGATTTGTGATCCCTAATTAAAAATGACCACTATTGTCCACTGCGTGAGGCGTATTTTGTGAAAGATGGACCAAGCTACTTGCAAGTTGATGTGTGAATAATGTACGCAGACCGATTTCACATTTAATAACTTTATATCTTGAATCAGCACTTTAGGGTTCTTTTAATTTGGAAAGATCAGTGAAAAGAAGAATAGAACATAACTATAAGCTATGAATACATAATGTAGATAATGGTTTCATACCTTGACACAAAGGCGCAATCGATGCTGTAGTCATTTCTATAGTTTCAGATTTCTCATGTCCAGTAAACGATGACGCATTACACTCACGTTCAGTATCATCTATTTTGGCATTTTGGGAGTTTCCAAAAGCTGCAATGCCATTTTGAGGTCATCAATTATCGTAAATCTGTAGACATACAGAGGAAACCTACCGAAGTAGTAACTTACGGTTTAAACAAGTCAATGCAGCAATTGAGCTAATATTTAATAAGATAGAGAAGCCAACCAATGCTCCAATTGATACCCAATACCAATAGTCATACACCTGCAAACCTCTAGACTTGAGAAGTGCTTTCCCAATTGTGGATGCATCTATGGTGGTATCGTTGTTTGGCTGTGGCACAAAAGAGCATGTATTATACATATGGATATAGTACAAGCTAAAAGAGCATAACTTGCTAAGAGGATAAAACATATAAAAAAAGTGATGATATTATTACTAGGTTCCATCTGTCATCAAGAAATTCATTGACTGATATAGCGTTCTGAGCAAACATTATTGGAGATATCCAGTAGGCCCATGCCAAATATGGATGTAAGTCATCTGAAATTAAGAAAATATAACACAAGATCTTTCAGATCAGTATGCATATACAATTGAGATCTTAATGCAACCACTAGTTTTCAGAAGTAAATTGTGTAAACTTAGCTTCCATCTACAAGGTGTTAGAAAGTTGCATTATCTTCCATGTTAACTCCAAACATTATAGGTTTCTGTTTTACCAATATAGGAAAACCTATTAATATGTTATGAAAATGTAATATGCATACAACTATGGATGTGGAACAACAAGATGTTGCCTGCACCCTTTATTGTAGGCCAATATACAAAGTTTGGATGGGTGATTTTCTAAACAAATTGCATAAATGTAATCCTAATGCTAAGTTATTCTGATCAAACTAATATAAACTACGCAAATTGAATTAAAGGAGATTAAAAATTACACTGCAGTAATGGACTAAACAAAGAATAAAGAGCAAGATAATTGAAATACCTGTAAATTAAAATAAATAAATAAAAATTTACATGAGCACGTTTTTTGTACTTTTCATCCGATAAAATGCACATGAAACTTACTATAAACTGATAAACCGGCTGGTCTTCGCTAATGTGGTTATTATATATAGTTGTCTTAGTTGTGCACAAGTATGCGTCACAATTTTTGATAGTTAAAGCCGACTACTACATACCCTTTGAAATAAGAAATCCCCCTAACCCAAACATCATTAGGAATAAAATCCTTCCAAATGTACTGGCAAGAACAGGAGTCCTTCCAATAGAAGCACTGAAACGAAACAAAGCAAGCGACATCTGATGTATAAAAAAGTACGCCAAGAACTGTTTGAAGAACCTGATTAAGTTTACATATTAGTGGCACTCTGTATCATGACTTTCAACAAATTGTATGGCACAAAAATGAATAGACAGACTTTGAATAAAAATAGTGTGTAATATAATCTCAAAGTTTGGGGCATCAGAATTTTAAGATAATAACACCACAGGTTCGATTCAAAAAACCAAAGAACAAGCCACAGTGCTAAACTGCTAATATATAGATCACTTACACTAAAGGGAATATTCTACTGTAACAGCGTAGTGAGCTTTAATAATATACAACAATGTAGTTACCAATATAGAGTTTTGGACATAGTGGCAGAGACTTGGACATAAACAATATATACAAATATACGTATATACATGTGTGCGTACATACACACACGTGTATGTGTGTGTTCTTGAATTATCTATTGTCCATTAAAAGGATTGCCTAATAAACATCCTTGTCCATCACACATAACATGCTACTCTCTCCATTTTTACTTATTTTTTAAGCTTTGTGCATGGTAAACTGGAAAAAAAATATCAAACCGTATGAATATTGTACAGACTAAAAAGTATCCAATGCTCGAGAAAGTTTCAAAGTGCTCTTATTTTCCATCTTGAATATGGTACAACTTAATATATTGAATACTCTGGACATAGTATGTGATCTTTAAAAAAAGATAGACATAAATGCTACCTAAAAAAGTTAACTATTATTCTTGAAAGATGAATGACAAGTAAAAAGGAGGGAATGCATGGAATATAAAAGAGATTACCGACTGAAGGAGGGAGCAAATCCAATAGCATAGTAGGTAATTAAGACCCAAACTCCTGACTCCACAAGAGAGAGAGGGATGCGTAGAACCCACATCGATAAGCCAAAAGCCCATGGAGGGAAAAAAAGATAATCACGTTGTTTATAAAACACAGGAAGTCTACGAACGGTTATTTGGAGTTCAGCCATTCCATTAAACATCATATTTACCAAACCAAAAAATAAGGCACCCAAGTATTTTCCTCCACCAGCAATTGTGTCACGATACATTTGTGTTCTAAGAAAAACTGCTGAAGTTATGAGCGACATAATTACTATTTGGGTGGTTTTAAAAATATATAAAAAAGAATTTCTTTTGACCAGCAGCAATTCTCTGGAGAAGCAAGCTTTAAATAGTTCCAATTTTGATAGTCCATATTTATCCACTGCTAAGGCAGCAGGATGCATGTAATGTTTTTTGTATGGGATTAAAAGCTCTTCTTTCAATTGCTGACCAATATCAAAAGAATAAAAATGATTTACAAAGTCATTCACTGAAGCATATCTGTAAGGTTTGGTGTCGTCAAACCAATATTGCTCCTGATCCTTTTTTGAAGTTATCTCTTGAAGAAAGTCAGCGATACCTTTTCTTTCAGGACATTTAAAGCCCATGGTCTTAAAGAACTTCAAAATTTGATCACAGGGACCCTGGTAGATAATTTGCCCTTCTGATAGTAGAATGATATCATCAAATAGATGAAAAGTTTCAGGTGAAGGTTGAAGAAGAGAGGTAACGATTGTACAATCCATTACATGAACCATCTGTCTCATGAATTTCATAATTTGAAAGGTAGTTGAACTATCAAGCCCAGTTGATATTTCATCCATGAACAGTACTTTAGCAGGCCCAACTAGCATCTCCCCTGTAACATGTGTATTTCATCAGCATATAACTTATTCACATTGCAGGTAGGTTGTGAAGCACTTTTTTTATGTTGACAGGATCTCAATCAAATAAAATGCAGAAATTTTTCCCTAACATGCTCGACGTCAACGTTGCTTCTGTTTTTAATCATATTGTTTCTAGACTACTTAACAGCATTAAAGCCTTGCTTATGATATCTACTACAGAAGCAATTAAGAATCTTCTTTCATATTTGATATGTTCTGCAACCCCTATAAACATAAAATTTGGCTATGCCCTACAGAACTCAAGAGGCACTGAGGAACAGAACATGGTTATAGGACAAAAGAATCTGCCCTTGAACAGATGGAAGTACAATAATAAAACATAAGAAAAATATGTGGTTTATCTAATGTATTTACACAAGATGGAAAAATCAACACTTACCTACAGTAACACGCTTCTTCTGCCCTCCTGATATGCCTCTTAACATTTCATTTCCTACTACAGTATCCGCACAAACATCTAACCCGAGGATCTGCCCATAGTTTTTCTTTTAGAATTTAATAAAATAAAATTAAAGAACTTAAGAAGATTATAATAATTGTGTAGGATATACACTGTTAACATAATTCACATAAAATCTATATATTTAAAAATAGTTAGAAGAGTCAGTAATGGTTGCTTAGAGGGAAACAAAAAATTCACTGTCTTAAGACTTAAGTAACATATGAAATCTGTTATAATCATTATATTGGTTCACAATTTACTTGTAACATGTCTAATATTCCGAAATCGAAACTGAAACCGAAATTTACAAATTAGATCGAAATTCATAAAATTACAAAAGACCAAAATCGAGATTTCAAACCTCGCAACTTAGAAATAAAAACTAAAACTAACTACACCTTATGTCAACACAAAAATATGAATTTCAAAAAAGAGTGATGCCAAAGGTACTACAACTATTATTAAAGATATGTTATTGTTTTAAAAAGCTCGTCTCGAGGAGCTCCTTGAGGAAATGAAGAATAAAACGCCTCAAGGCTTTTTCCAAAAAGTTTTTTACCTCTGAAGCTTACGTCTCAACACCTTTAGGCATACGAAATGTACTCCTCGCATGTCTCAAACTATTGAGACATGCAACTCAAGAATCATTTTACCCTTAGCTGCAAATATTGACGCTAACAGAAATAGTTAAACTTCAATTATTTAATGAAAAACAAAAAAAACAAAATTTAAGAAAATGAAAATTGGTGTTTTTTTTAATTTCAGTATCAACATAATTAAATAACATTGTTTCCGAAACAAAGATCAACAGCATGTAATGGATTTTCTCATGCTATTTAAAGAAAATTTGTTAATATACTTCATTGAATCTCCAAATAATTTTTGCGGATCGATTTGAATTGGTAGAAGGAATCGAAACTGGAATTTTTTGCAATCTCCAAATAAATTTTTTGGAATCAAAACTGAAATCATATGGAATCCAATTATTTATTTTTTATCTTTTTTTAGAAAAAAAGATGTATACTTGTTCAGAGTCGGGACTGAATGATTTTGTTCTTTATTTTTTGCATAAATTAATTTAAATTGTTATATTTCATTATATGATTTACGTTTTATTTTTACCCGAAAAGCTTACGCCTCGTCTCATGGACCTGAAAACGCCCCATGTACGCATTCGCGTTTTAAAACAATGATACACACATATACATACATACACACACACATACATAAATGCATACATACATATATATAAACCTTACCTTAAGAACGTATTCGGTGACTATATTGGTGTCATGGCCTTCCAAAGAGGTTGCCTTCATAAATGCATCAATTTCAGGATCCGGCTTTACTCCTGCATCTTTTTCTCGTCTCAGTAATTCCAGTAACATATCATAATTAGTCCCAACACCTAAGCATTGTCCTGAGAAATTCAGTGTCTCTCTAACTGTCATCTCAGCATTATGAAGATCATGCTGGCTAATGTAAACACTAGTCCTTTCAGGGATGAACTCCGTCAATTCATGTCCACAATATGAAATTTTACCAGCCACCTTGACACAGAGCAATATATCAGATTTATAACCAAACAAAATTACAAAGTTGAATTAATAAATATGCACATACCCGAAGTTTCTTGTTGAGTTTCCCTGCAAGAGCAAGCAAGAGGGTTGTTTTACCTGATCCTGGTGGTCCAAGAAGCAATGTCATCCTAGAGAGAAGAAAATAGGGCAGAAAATTACAGTACATAAATTAATTAGAAACTGAACATAAAGATAACTGTAAAGTTTTGGATCATGTCATCCATGATACAATCATTAAAATCTTATAAATTTGGGTTAATAGGTGGAGATTGGTATGCATAGTCAAAATAACTGTTCCAGCTAAACAACAGATTAAGTATTTAAGGATGCTAGAACAAAAATTTATGCTGTGCTGTATTGTTGAACGTAACAAACTTGCCATTACTTAATTAAGAGTAATTGGTATATATGAGAAGAGTGCAACTGTTGAAAACCTTGAGATGCTTATAATAGATAAGGAAAAAACATGAGAAAAGATATTTCCAGTTAATATTAAAGTTTACCTAGATGGTTTTACAATTCCATTTACGCACGAAAGTATCTTCATATTGTGTTTCTTAGAAGTAGAAAACCCAAGTATTCCCTGCACCAGAAGACTAAAAATGAAGATTCTTTGTTTTGTCTCATAGTATAGCTCATAGTACTAACAAATCAACGAAAATGGATCAAAATAAACCACAGAATATATGTTGGAACATGCACGCAACCATAATATTTCAAATTCAACCATTGAATATCACAAAGAATTTGTCAATCAAACTCAAGGATGCAAATACCCAGTTCAACCTGTATTTTTCTAGTTTGAAGCTTTCCTAATCCAAATATGAACAGCTGGATACAAGTGATTCCGTTCTAAAAGCAGTAAGAGAGTTCCATGTCTGCCTATGTTTATTTTTTAGAGATAGTGCTCCACATTTCTAGTTCTAAAATTAATATAAAAAACCATCATTGCACTAGTACACCAATAAATCCAATCCTTACGTTTTAAAGCGTAAAAGTTGAGCATAAACTACAATTTTATGTAGTATTTATCATCATTCACTACTCTGCGATCTATATTAATTTATATCATGGTTCAAAATCACGGTCATTCCATGCTGGTTCTGGTGATGAGCGGGGCGGAATTCAGTCTAAATTCCAGTTCCAGTTTAAATTCGGGATTTGCTCTTCGAGTAGGGAATATATAATAGAAAATAGCAAAAGATGAAGAAAAAACTATAATAAACATGTGAAAGAATAAAAAAGACAACAGATAAAACATGATAATAAAATATGGACAAATAATTGAGTAGTTTCAGAAAAGATCGTGATACTTTTGTCAATTCCGACCCAATTTAGATGAAAAAACTGTACAATAGCTGAATCAATATTTTTATGTACTGTATATATTTTAATCACGTAAATACAAATCTGTATTAGACATTAACATACTTCTATGGAAAAACAACAAAATCCAAAATGGAATCATAACTGAAATTGACTGAAATGCTGGAAATTAAACAAGAACAGAACGTAAACGAAAACCGAAATCTTGGACATTGATATATGCACAGAAAATGTGATATCATTTTCTAAAAACGTTGGACTAGAGATAGTTTTCAGCATAAAATCATACATTTGGTTTTACAGAAAGTTCTTATGCATTTGGCAAACTACGAATATTTGCACATAAAACGATACATATGATTGCACTTCTCAGAAAAAAGCATTCGCTGAATCTTGTATATACATATGTGCTTTTCGCTGAATCTTGTATAGACATACGTGTGTATACATATATAAACATATATGGTTGAATTTGTATACTTGTAACGGTGTCAAGCTATGTATTGATGAATTTTAGTTTTATAGTAGAACGGATAGTGTTTACAAAATTATTTGATTGAATCTTAGTGGTTTATGATAGTGCAAGCGTTTAAATTATAACATTAATAGAACGATTTTAAATTTTGTTAGCAAAAATAGACCGTATTTTAGACATTTGCAAATATAAGATTGTATTTAATAACCTAATTAACTGGTTGTATTTCTTTTGAAAAGTTTATCATACGAGTGCAACTATCAATTGCGTCGATATATAAATCCATCGAAGCTACTTCCAATTGGTTGCGCCCTATTAATATTTTTATTAAAAATCCAACAAAATGGCTAGGCGTCTAGAAAACTAGGCTATATTAGCAAATAGTTTAAAATATGATATGTTTTCACTAATAACATTTAAAATGGCCCAGTTAATATTTACCACATTGAAAAACATGCAGATAGTCATATTTTTATCAATAAACATTTTTATAGTAGATTTAATAATGATTGGCTTATTATGTGGTTATTTGAATGATCGTAAAAATATTTGCAAGTAACTGATAACCGTTTTCCAACAAAATCAGTAATAATTAATACTGCTACCATATGGTGGGAATTGGTCAATAATCTTCTTTGTTATTATGCCTAGTGCATTATAAGCACAAACAAATGAGGTTATCATATATTGATTAAAAAATAGGAAGTTGCATGCCATTTTCAATAAACAGAATTATTCACTGTTTATTACTGTTAAAGCAGTTCATTCTGCAAATGATATTTATTATGGTTAAGTTATTTTTAATATTATTCCATGAGTTGCATTATCCGATATTCATATTTATCTTTAGCTTTTAAATCAAGTACGAATTTATAATTTGAATGTCGATACATGCATCTCTTTGTTTACATCTTTTTCTAGTCTGATCAAAATGCTAATTTTTCAAATCAAGATTAATTAATTTGAAACTCACCTTTTATGTTTTAGTTTATATACTTTTGATTACATTTTTGATTAATTGTTCCTCAATTCATATTTGTTTTTGGAAAATAAAAGAGTAATTCTGGCAAAATCTGTTGTTTCAACTTTTTTATAATTTTCTCCAAACTAATAGTATGTTTAAAAAACATGTTTTTAATTTTATAATTAGCTAATTGTAAGACTTTTAATATATAAATTTTTTATTTTTTTTATTATTTACTGCAAACAATATTCCCAATTTGAAATTTATTTATGAAACTAATATTAAAATATATGAAAATTTGCAGGTTACGTTGATAATTTATAAACTGAGAAAAAGTTAGAAAATGATTTGAGAGCACTAGTATGCTCAAGTTACCGTTTCGTGATTGTACATTTCGTGAGGCTCAATACTATGGTCTTTGGACGGTGAAGAACAGCTCATGGGATTTTAGCAATATTGGAGTGTCAAACATTGGTGATAGTGCTATTATTATAATAATATTGTACAAAACAAATCATGTAATAATTTGTGGGTTTTGTTCAAAATTTGTTTAGGAATTTAATGTTGAAATATGTGATAATTTAAGTTTTCTTGATAATAAATAAAAACAGAAAATTGTTAACGAAAATGATTTGAAAATGATAACTTTTAAAATGATTGCTCGACTGCATCAACCAATGTAACGCTGCATAGAAGAGATGCAGCTAAAAAGTGCACCGGTTGAATGCAGCAGCTATTACTGCACTGGAATGGTGCAACTTTAGTTAGGGCTGTTATGGTAACCACTACTGTACCATTTTTATTGGTAAGAAAAACCAATATGGTTACCATATTGTCAGTATTTAAATCAAAATGTTTTGTGCTTTTGTAACGTAATTGTGCTTTATAATACATTATCGTATCACTTAGTAAAGTCGTCAAAGAAAAAGAAATGCAATTAGCATTATTTGATTTGAATTTCAAGACTAAACCCGATCACTTGCATGCTTCTTCGTATAACAAATGTATTAATAAAATAAGAAAAATTAAAATATAAATGTGGTGGTAAATTAGTCTAGGACCTCTAGCTCAGTTGTTAGGGGTGTGAAGCTTTAGACAGAGGTTCTAAAGGTCGTGAGATCGAGCTCCTAGGCTATCAGAAAGAGTGTTCTGCTTGAATAAAGTATCACTCATGTTATAAAAAATAATGTGGTGGTAAATTAAGGTTATCAACAGTTGTGAAAAAATATTACCAATGTTTAACCATTAAATTTTTTAAATTTATCATTATCGTACCATTGCACAAGTATGCCGATTTAACTTAAAAAATGATTACCAAATGATAGACAATATTATTATAATGTAATATTTACTGTTACAATAACAACCTTGGCTTTGGCCACATTGAACCAATGCTACTAAAAGTGCATTTATTGGATGTAGCAAGCCAATGCTACTAAAAGTGCATTTATTGGATGTAGCAAGCCAATGCAACTATAGTTGCATCAAAACGGTGCAGCTTTAGTTGCATCAAACCAGTGCTTAGTTGCATTAAACTAATGCTTTAAATTTTGATTTTCACAAATTCGATTTTACATGTGTAGTATCTGTCATTAGAAAGATTAAAAAATGTTATCTAGTGATGAAAACGGTTTGCTGATTCAATGTTTCTGCGAAAAGTTATTGTAATAACAGTGTGTGGAGATCTGAATAACATATGGAGTGGGTTTTATTAATTAGTAACAGTCATGCAATATACATTAAAAAGTACTAACAAAATACATACGTGGGTTTATATAATTTCCATAATTTATTTATTTATCACATATACATTTTCTATTTATAATTATAATTTTTTTGAAATAATGGTTATAGGTAGTTCTATGACCAGAAATTATTACTTATCACAACGTACAAAAAAGCATCCAAATAAATTAGTACAAATTCTTGTCAGAACGTTGATGTAAATAACATAATTAAATGGACTGGTGCAAGTTAAAAAGAGTGATTTTATCATTTCAAAAAGACAATGTTGAATTGTATGAAGTTATTTCACTTTTATTGATAGTAAAAGATAATTTTCACTCGATGATTGAAACTTTTTTCTTGAAAAATAATGAACATATTTGAAAGTTTTGAATCAAGTGATTAATTTTATGTTTAGTATATATTTAATTAAGGAAATTTTGTCTTACTTCGACAAAAGGTATATCTGATATTACATTTATAGATGCTTATCAACATTTTAGTAATAATAATTGACTAAAACCAATTGTTTGTGGACTGATTTATATTTAAAATATATGTATTGTACGAAGCATGATAGTTTAATTATATTTGAATGGAATCTTTTGTTATTTATGAAACATATGGGCAAGATTAGTTAAAAGAGGCGTCAACAAATTTTGATTTATCAATGTACCAATATCTTTTCTTCAATGCAAGAATGCAATCATTCGTGTTTTTATATACAATAACTAAATTTAATAGTAATTATAGTACTTGTAAAATTAAAATATGGTTATAAGTAGCAAAACTAGGGTTATGTAACAATTATGAAAATGCATGGGTAAATTTCTGGATTAGTGCAAAAATGTAGAAAAAATATTAAAAGAATATTAAAAGAATATATTTTTTACAATTGTGAACGAATATGAATGAAGAATCAATTAGGAGGAAACAATGTACAAACAAGAATGAAATCATTGGTTTTCTAATTTGTGTGGCCATAAGGGAGAAAGTAAGCCAAATCATCCAATTCAATTTTAGCGACTATGATTATATTGTTGTGATGGGAGAGGGATGATTACTAATCATCTGGCTAGCACTATTTAGGTTGTGTTCGCGACGGAAAAATGGTCAATAATAGTTAGTGTCGTGTCCGACGCGTCGGACGTGCGATCCACGTATTTACTCTGTTCGAGTGAACTGTTGAAACTGAACGTTTAGCTTAAGACATGTCGAACGTCACCACCTTTCCCAATTGTCACATTCTCGCCTTTATATTCTCCTTTCCTTTTTTTTCTATCTCTTCACCAAAAAATTCTCATCTCTTCGCCAAATCCGAATATTCAAGCATTTTTTCTTCTACTTCGTTTTCTTAGTAAATATCTTCGAATTTGTGTTTTTCATACTTATATCTACCTTCTATATTTTTTTCAAATTTTTAGTTCTTTTTTTTTCCAAAATGTCTACCTATGAATCTTTTGCTTCGTCAACCCGCCACATCATAGACTGAACTGAGGAAAGAACGTTGGCATTTACCAACATTTGTCTCGCCAACATTGGATCTCGCAAATGTCGAGTTGGTTGTTGGCATGATGAAATCATCAACGTCTTTAACACACAGATGGGCGTCGATTACAATGCCAGTTAAATAAAGAACAAATTTGACAGCCTGAAGTGCGGTTGGAGCCCCTAGAATAAGCCATTGCAAACTCAAGGTGGCTACTGGAATGCGAAGAAGGACATCGTCGGATGAGACAAATAGTCACTGCTAGAAAGTACAAGAGATTCAAAATTTGTTCGCCTTCGAAATTTAGGAACTTAAATGTGATATTTGAAAACTGCATCGAAACTCCCGTTTGCAAGCTCATAGTTCCGAAGGCACCACCTTAGATATTCGGTTCGATACTGACTTGTATGCCCAGTTTCTCCAACGCGATGCTACCGAGTTCAGCTCTCACGCTCTCTGAACTTCTTCACATCTGCATCGCTCTACTACCGCTTCAGCTCCTCGTAGACGTAACTCGAGTGGAGCTTCTTTGCATGACTTGGAAATGACACAGACCATTGGCAAATGTATAGCCGTACGACAGGAGGAGAACTCATTAGAGGAATGAGAAGTAACGTGCATTATGAGTACCAGGGAGGCAAACTATAGAGTTGTCCGTTTTGTGAGTACCAGGATTGCAATCTACAGAGCTGTCCGTTTTCTGATGGACAAATCCAAAAAACTTGGATAGCTTATGATTTATCTAGTGGGAAGATTCAAGCGAGATATGAAGTTTTGTATTCGGATTATAAACTACTAGTATGTAATAAAAATCGTCCTTTTTTACTGTATTTTTCTAGCATTTCATAATTTATAAATAATATAAATTCATTAAACAATATTACTAAAAAATAATTAAAAAAATACCCCTTTCAAATGCTTTTTTCGTAACACAAGAATGCATTCTTCTTTCGTCTAACCTTTTCCTTTCGTGCCTCTTCCAAATGTTCATTTAGCGTGCCTCCTTCGTCAAACACAAGAACGCACCCTTAAACTCTTGTTATTACACCCACAAATTCTAAAATACCTGCATACCCAGAATATAATCAAGTAGACCCTAATTATTTTCCATGTTGCCTTTTTCTCCATTTGTCTATTTTGACCAAAACAAACATATATCTACAAAACAGAACCCTAGATCTTGCAAAATCAGAAAATAAACAAATTCTTTGATTAATTTTATGTTCATATAGTTAGCCATTCTTTATTGGTTTGCCATATAAAGGATGCATTTTGCATAACTTTCTACGGTTGAAAAGAAGCCTCAAATCCAAATCATTGGTCTAGCAAATACTTTTTATTTGACCTTTGTGCTAAATCAGTGATTCAAATTTGTTCTCTTCCTTAAATTAGATTTCATAACGTAAATGTATGAAAAATTAAAGGGATGTTGTTATGGATATTTGGGATTTTTAAGATGACTTCAAACTGACATACAAGAACACAAATAAAGAGTATATGTGAGTCGCTGTAATTTTTCTGGAAAAAAATGTAAGAGGTATACTTAATAAATAATATAAGTGGTTGCAACAGAACCCAAAAGATGTGTAACCACACTATTTTGTAAGGATAGAAGATGAAAAAGAGGAGGACTCGCATGCATGAGGCTATTTTGGTAAGAATCTGCAATGATCATCTTGAAAAGCAAGGTTTTTTCCGGAAGAAATATTTCGGCAAGTCGCAATTGAACATGACTTGTCAAATCATAAAGCAAAGACCAGATCTATAATTGGTAGATAACAAGTTAAAACCATATAACTATCAACTGATGTTTAGTTAATTTGAAACAAAAATAGCGAGTAATGTTTGACAATAAGAAAATTATGAACCTTATATTGATATTTGTTTTATTATCAATGCACGTCCGTTGAACGTGTCCAGAGAAAAACGTGTGTTAACTTTCATGTATTGTTAATTAGTATAAATAATTGTGTACAAAAACTAAAATGAAAATGATCCAAAATGCTTTGGCTTATAAATTAAAATGATCATTCCATAAGTTTTATGATATATAAGATGGTTGGTTTAAAAATTAAATATGGAATTGGGAGGGTGTGGGTTTTGGTGGGGGGGGGGGGGGGGGGCAGTATTAAGTTATTAATATTGTAAAAGTAAAGCAAAACATGGGTAAGAAAGAGTTACCAAAATGCCCTTTATGCTATCTATATTATTTTGTTACTGAGATTAGCATGATGACAACTTTAGTAAATAAACATAATAAACAAGTAAAATCTATATGTGGATGAAAAGACAACGAAAATAATACCTCGATTGCATTTAAGGTAGCGTTTAAAAGAGTGGGAAGCACTCTACCTCCCACATATGCATCAACTTCCACTGATAAATCTTCAAAACGCACTTCTACAGTTGGAAGCTCAATTCCAACCCTGTTTCAAATTAAATCACAGTTTCCAGATTATTGGGCATATATGAGCATACAATAAGTAGTATTATATAGTAGTTGTAACACACACTGTTAGTGAATTTCTGTAATAGTGTGGAATCGGATTAATTATCCTTCCTCTTCCATATAAAAGCTAAAATATTACCGTCCCCTCATCTAACCATTTATTATATTTAATGTTTTTATTTAATTACAATTTTTCTCTATGACATTACTTAATTCGGCATTCCATATTGGTTCAAACTATAAAATAGTTGTGCCTACTATCTTCAATAATTTGTCTCTATCAAATTATTATTTCACCATCATCATCTCAATCTCCTTTTTGAACAATCTTAACTTATCAAAATTAGATTAATGTTTGTCCTTAAGCCATAATGTCTATTACCGATTACAAGAAGATAGCTTTTAGTTTCAATGTTGGTTCGCTTTTGTATGAAAATATTGCTGGACATACAAGATTAAACAAGTATGGTAAAATAATATTATAAATGCACTTTTCTATGTGCGTAATTTGTTGCATAGGTTTAAACTTCAAAGAAAAAAATGTGACGCTCGATTGTATTTTTACAATTATACAAACAATCAGTACTAGAAAATAATGTGATTGTTTTAATTTTTATTTATTCTCAAAATCTGACAGTTCTACTAAACTAGTTTGGCAAATTTTATTTGCAAATCTTGTTTTCTTTTTTCGCTCCAACCAAATCGGATATTTTTCGACGACCAAAATATCATCTTCTTCACTAAGTTGAATTTGTCATATCTTTCACCAAATTATGCAAGTTTGTAGCTTAAAACAACATACAAGTTAAAGTCTGTAGGAGTATGCTAATTATTGATCATTTTTAGAATCTTCCTACCAATCCTTGTTTGGCCTAAATGAGGTTGTTCAATAAACCATGCTACACAAGTGGGTTTGTTTAAACCATGCTACACAAGTGGGTTTGTTTAAACCATGCTACACAAGTGGGTTTGTTTAAACCATGCTAGATCTAAGCAGAGTCTAGTATGGTTTGTTAAACCGCACTTGCACCATAAACATTGGTTATTTTCCAAAACACAGTTCACAATTTTACAAATCAAACTATAAAATACAACTATCATAAAATGATTAATGATTTCAAAACCGACATTCGAACTTTATGGTCTACATTATTTTGTTAGAATTTTAATTAAATATAGGTTTAAAGGAAATGAAGAAGAAAATGATTAAGGGATGTGAAAGGAAATTTTCTGAAATAGAAAAGGCGTGAAAGGAAAAAGGTAGAAAATGGCAAACTAATTTCATCATATAAATTGTAATTTCTTTTAAAGTCTAGTTTGTTGCATCTAAATCTCAAAATAAAAACTGGATTTTATGAGCATTTTTATGTTTAGCTTGTTTAAGCAGGAACAATAATTGAATGATATCAAAATATTAAATTAGGTGATGTCAAAATATTAAATCATTGGTGATGTCAGTAATAAAATATAATGTGTAGTTCAAAACGGTGAGAAATGAAATAGGAAAAATTTTCAAACAAAGCCTCTCAAAAAAACTTAATGCAACAATAGGCTCACATGAAAACTTATTGTAGAAATAGGCCTAGTTTTTAATATAACTTGCGCATTTATGGAATGCGCATTTATGGAATGTGCAAGCTGTATTTTTTTTAAATAAATAAATAAAAGCTTGCGTATTTCATAAATGCATAAGTAAAAAAATGGTATATGTTTGTTTATAGCTTGCGCATTTATGGAATGCGCAAACTTTAAATATATATATATATATATATATATATATATATATATTTTAAATATAGCTTGTGCATTGCATAAATGCGCAAGTTATAAGCAAACGGGGCATATATCTGCAATAAATTTTCGATTGAGCCTATTGTTGCACTAAGTTTTTTTGAGAGACTTTGTTTGAAAATTTGTCCAATGAAATATACCATGACATCCATGTTGTTAAATATAATAATGACGATAGGAAGAGAAAAGTTTATCTATTATTCCAAAAAAGCAGACTTTTAAACCATATTTCCCATCTCACCGGCTCCAAGATCAAACAATTTTAAAAATAAAGTAAAATCTCTAGCTTGGTATGTTGTTAACTATATCCAATATATATTGTTACTATCTTTGTCAATAAAACTTCCTTTGCTAGACAAGTACATCACCAAAATTTAAACTAAAATAATTTTAGCAACAAATAACTATCAAACCACTCTTAATCTTGGTAACGGTAAATTTACTTGTAGTATATAACATTATTTTCTATGAATTTACACTTATACATATTATGACATGTGTCATGTGAGAAACAATTGATTCGTATTCAAATATTTGAATTAAGATGGAAGTGGTTATCATAACTCAATGATGGTTGGAATTATACAAAGTGGATTTCTTGCCTACAAATATTCATTTTGCATAATATAGCATCTTCTTCTCCATTAAGGGAGTTGTCAAAAAATATTGTAAGCAAGAAATTGTAATGGCCATGTTATGTGTTTCTACAAATTACATCAAGTAAATAGCAAGTGCAATATGGATAATATATGATAGTACACTCATTGTTAGTACGAACATGAGTCATTATTTTGCTTGTGTTGGGTCAAAAATTGACACAACAAACCCCACAGATTAAACAAACATAGAATGATGAAAGTGGATAAAAATATAGCGAAACACGAAGTTTTAATAATGATTCGGCAAAATATCTAATCTACATCCATTTAATCCTTTTATTTGATGAATTCTCTCCAAAATATAACATGTTACAATCAAATCTGTGCTACCATAGATCTCGGTTTTTTCTATGTTTTATGAGTTAGAGGAAGAAGAAGGTCGATCCAAAGTCCCCAAAATCGATTCAAAAATTAATCTACTTTGTAGTTGAAGTCCCTTTGATATTTATAAACGAATCCTAGCACAAATCTCGTGATCTCAGGCTTGAATACGTCTTTTTCCTCAAATATGAAGTTCCAACAGGTAGAACAGGTAGTCGCGCACAAATCCCAGTATTGTCAAACAACTCGGTACCGACCATAACATGGTCGGTAAAACAAGATCGGTAAAATATGGTTGGTACCAACCAAATTATGCACTTTCGAAACTTAACCAAATCTTTAATTTCTTCGATCTTAACATCTTCTAAACTTCTTTTTTTATTTAAAACATACTTTCGTAGGTTTGAGACGTAGGAGGGTCCGGTCCGTCCCCACCTAACCCCATTCTGCTTGGCCTCTCCCGGTGGCATTTTTCGATCCCTCGAAGTTATTCCTTTTGATAGAAATTATTGCATGCCTCCACGAATAACAGGCTACTAAAATGAAACCGTCAAGACTCGAACCATCTCCCTCTCATGGGGAGCTAGGAACCCCTCCACTCCACTAGGGGTGCCAAATCTTTGATTTATTCAATCTTAACATCTTCTAAACTTCTTGACTTGTTCCTTCATCATTTTGTCAATTTTGTAGTCCATATTATCCATCTATGTCAATTCTAAGACTGCAGTAAGTTTGCTGAAAACGGCTTGTTTATCGTATTATGAATATTTGATATTGTCTATTATTTCTAACGATTGGTAGCGAAGCAATTTTCAATTCAGTTTATACATTGAGCTAATTGATTTATTTAGTTTAAGTTATATATCATACAATAACATTGAAGGCTTTATTATGATATTCTTATATATACATTTTATTAAATACGGCTAATAAATACATGTCGGCATATATGTATATGTTGTATGAATGTTAAATGGAGGATCAATTTCACTCGTGCTCAAAAACAGTAAAAGATGCATGTTCTTTTAAGCTTACTTGTATGTTTAACTTATGTTAAAAGCCTAAAACATTAAATTTTACATGTTCCATTCACATAGGAATCAATCAGGTTAAAGTGATTATCCATAATAGTGAAAAGAAACAAATGTAAATGGCTAAAAAACGGTATCATCTGCTTACTTTGCTACTTATATATTTGTCAAGCAGATAATTATATAAGGGCAAGGATCGGACACACCTCAATTTGGCTACACCTCTGATCCCTTTGATTTGCACCACACGTTCCGAATTAAATAATACTATTTTTTCTCTCTTTTCACTAACTATATTATTTAATCTGAAATGTGTGTGGAAATCAAGATGGATCATAGGTGTAGCTGATCCTTGCCCATTATATAATGATCAAAATATTTAACTTCTACATGTGTATAAATAAATCTACACAAGTCAATGATAAGCCAGCTTTATATATATATACACACACACACACACACACACATATATATATATTACTGTGTACTACATGTATGAATCAATGCCTTCGATGCTAGTTTGCAACATTTATGATTTGATCTAAAATATATTATAGTCATGAAAACAGTTTATGCATCTGTGTGTGATTTCGAACAGTGTACTAAGACAACTCTATTTTATGCAAGGACTATTGTCAAAAATTATGTATTACGCTCGCAAAAGAGGATTATTGTGTATTATAGTATTTGAAGAAGCATTCTAATAATTAAAACACATCAAAGACGCAAATATTATGTCTATCGTGTTGATTTTTCATCTATTAAAACCCTGTAAATTTGGTTATATTAATGTTCAAAGCATATAAATGCTCTCTTTCAAGAATTAGATTAATCGCTATGTGATTGTTCTACTGTTAATTATGGGGATAAAATCATCTTTTGATATGACTGAATTTTTGGTTAAATCATGGCATTTAAAGGCTTTATTTGTGATATAAGGAATTGGTATACTCAATATGAGAATGTTTTGTTTTTATAAGTAGTAGTCATACTCTGATATTCTTCATTGGTCTAAAATAAAATAAAATTGGCTCTGCTATATATGATATCTTATCGTGTTATAAAGTTGCTTAGTGTTTAATGTCTATATATAGTCTAGTAAGCAAAATAAAATAATTTGACATGTCTGTTACGTATTAAGGTTAAATTTGTACATATTGCTTCTAAGATAATTTGGATAATTATTAAATATAAAGATCAAAGTTTGTTAGAATTTTGATATGTAACTTTAACATTTGTTGAAAATAAATTTCATGCATTAAGTTATTCTACTATTTGGTCAAAGAAGAATTTATGGCATATATGGTAACAATGTTACTAACTAGATGTAAACATCATTTTCAAATGTAATTGTGCATTAATCATAATTCAGTATATGAAATGGTGACAACATCCATAAACTGATATATAATTTGCACCATCGATCGCCAATAATGTTGAACTAT
This sequence comes from Allium cepa, assembly GCA_030765085.1. NCBI lineage: Eukaryota > Viridiplantae > Streptophyta > Magnoliopsida > Asparagales > Amaryllidaceae > Allium > Allium cepa. Next base: position 110,562,176 of record CM060928.1, on the reverse strand, counting down.
CTAGTATTGCAATCAATTGCAAATAAAGATATTTAAACTACACCCATGGGGAAGCAACAGCAGATTAATCGAGACATAATCAAAACTTGGTGGCAGTAGTCTCTTTGTCCACAAGTATAAAGATTTCAAATTCCGAAAGTAACTTGATTGTATTAACTAAAGTTAAAAATGTTACAACTCTAACTTATGGACTATTGCTTTAATATTATCAGAGATAATGATATTTTTATTAGTAAAATCAATTTAGTATTTTGTTCAATGACAATTGCTGGAGCTGTTACATAGCTGAATCGTCGATAAAAGCACGCAAGCCGATTTATAGATAAATGTAACAGTGTTTATGGACGGAAATTAAGTGCTTGTTTTATTGACATAAGTGGCATTCGAAAGCAATTTGAGCATGTAACCATGTTATGCGTCGTTGCAAATTATACTAACAGTCAAGGTTGTAAAAATCGCTAGGCGGACTCTAGACGGTAGGCATGGATTAGGGATTAATCGTTCAGACGGGGATTAATCGGCAGTAGACATTTTCAATATTGTTCATAAAAGTCTCTATACTACTCATATAATTAACGGTTATAATTGTGGTTTTCAGGTATGAAGGCAGAGACGCATGCGGGTTAAATTGAAGTTATATGTCATTTAACATACTTTCTTCCACAATTTAAATTGAAGCTATATGTCATTTAACATACTTTCTTCCACAATTATAAATCATATGTATTTTATATTGTATAACCACTAGTAAATTGTATGCAATGTTTAATATTATTTAACCACGGTCGCCAATGCTCATCGTCCTTCGTTGGTCAGCACTCTTTGGTCTTTCGTATAGCTAAACGATCGGGTTGAAATTGAAAGAGGAAAAATTAGGGTTCCAATAATTTTGTTTGTGCGTTTTGATTTCTAGTAGGTTGGGTTAAGAGGATCGGTCTTTCCTATAACTAAATGGATATGGGCTTTTTAATTTTTTGTTGGGCTGAGAAAATATTATTGGAAAAATAAAATCAGATTTATTAATAAAATCGGGTATATTTCCTTTTTATCGGTAATAGGCGACATTGGGCGGTTCTAGACGGCTAGACCGTCTAAAATTTCCGATTACATGCCAGGCGAGGCGGTTAGCACCGATTACCGCCTAGGCGGCCGCCTAGACCGGTTTTTAAAACACAACTAAGTGCAAAGAGAAATAATATGTGTATATGATATTACACTCATGACTAGTATGAATATGAAGTTTTATATCGAAATAAATAAAATTAAGTGGAAATTAGGATCCGTCCTTATTTTCAAGTTTCACAAGAAGAAATTTCTCCTCCAAACATGTTTCAAATTACACTTCTGTTTTTATTTTCGGTCAAAACATTTAGCATTACTTTACAGCAAATGTTATATGCATCTAGCATTACTTGGTTCTTCGGCCTAAAAGTTTTGACCAACGTCCTTAGTAAAAAAAACTAAACTAAACTATTTCCTCCATCCTATTTTTCTGTTTCTAAAACCTGTTTTTGAGAAGGGACGGCTTTGTATTTTGAAACTTAAAGGGTGTTTTACAAAAGTTCCCTAAATAAAATTATGAGTTCTTTTTTTGTTTGTCAACCATACTATGAAGATTTGACAATGCTTATGATTTCTAATACACTCAAAATGACACCCTGACTTGTTTTTAACATTGAAAGGTAATTAATACATAAGTAAGATTATAAACATATTTAGTCATGTAACCAAGGTTTTAAATCTCTTTCATGTCATCCAAGATATCAGTCTGTGATTTTTTTCGAAATCCGATATTTGACAGCTTAGTTAGTTATCGAAGTTTTAAATCTTCTTCATTTCAGCCCAGATATCAGCTGAGATTTTCTTCAAAATCCATAATATGAAACCTTGCATGTAACTAATAAATCATGTCGTTCTTTACCATGTAATTTGGAAATTACTCATGTACTGGTACATCAATCAAATTCACCAAACAAGAAAATACATAAACGATCAAAATCCAAACATACCCATCAATCCGTGACCTAAGCTTCCGCAACAGCTTCCCATTATCATGCTCCACAATTCTCATCACACTATCAATCAAAACCCTTTTATTCACCGAATCAATTTTGACAAAATCAATCAGTTCGTCATTAATCAACCCTTTCCTCGCCCTCGCTACAGTCGGCAGCTTCTCAATCGCCGCCAGCTTAAGCTCCAATTCATCGTCTTCGCACTCATCTTCCTCAAACCTGCTATTGAACGAATGGAACGAATGAAACGAATCGGAACCGAAGGAAGTCCACGTGGCCAGCTTCGAAGCTGAACTGCGGAGTTCGGCGCCCATGAAGAATGCTTCGGGTTTGAAAAGTGCGAGATGAAGAACGCATGATTTGGGGATTTTATGAGCTCGAGAGATTTCAGTAGCAGGAAGTGGGAGAGGAGAGAGAGGACTAGGGTTGTTAATTTTGATTTAATTTTTTAATCTTTTGGATTTTGGAAGTTACGCTTGGCGTTTGCATTGCTTTGGAGGGAACAGCCGGATCACACGGTTTGAATATTTAATCATCGACGAAACAATCTTTTTTGCAATATAAAATCGTACATTTGTCGTATTTGTGATTCTTTTTGGATAGGTTTGGATACATTAACATATTGGACATTGTAACCAAAGCTCGTTTAACTTTTCTTCGCATTAAGTAAGATTGATTCTTTTGTCCTAATTTCCTTTTTCATTTATCAAAGTTATATGTAAATGTAGATGATGATAGTTTTACCGTTGTAAACAAAATCAAATGTGAACTATGATACATTTTGTTGGTTAAATCTTACCTTACCATGATGATGAAATACTATGATGTGTAATTAAAAATCATTTAAGGTAAAAAGAATTGATACAGTCCAAAACTAAAAGTATGGTATGAGAAAAAATAATTAATGAAAGATCAAATGGATAATTAGAAATAATGTAGAAATGATATAAAGCTATAAAACAATTGAAAATAAGTACGAGCAAAAATGAAGGCAAAATGATATTAATCTTGTCATAGCGCATTTTTAATACATGGTCTTTTCATTGAGAGTTTATTACAAAACCAATCAAGCTAAAACAACTTTTGCGTACGCTTCTTGTAACAAAGTATTTATTTTGCTTATATTGTTTGTTGGTTGCTACTTCCTCTTGTGGCGATGGTTGCTTGATTTGGTTGCTTTACTAGCCAACCCGTAGGGTCGGCCCTGCTTAAATTAGCACATCTAAGGGGTTATGAAGTGTTCACGGTGTAGGATATAATTATTAATTATTTTTTAACGTCTCTAGAAATTAATATATAATAGAACACCAAACATATAACATAAAAATCACAACAAAACCAAAAAGTAAAAAAAAAAAAAAAAAAAACACCATAAAACACAAACCTTTTACAGTGCTCAATTGATGATCTACATCCACTTTCCATTTTATTGATGAATTTTGTAGTTGAATGATTACAGCAAAACATTTTTGAAATACAAAGAAACCATTTAAAATTTCGGTAGAGTTTCCTTATAATTTCTCCAAAACACCTCCTCCCCTTTCAAGTGTAAGGGGCATTTATACTATAGTTAGAGGGCTTAGGCAAGAGAAAAATCCTCTGAAAAGTCTTTTAGAATCGCCGAGGACCAAAGCAATTCAGATCAGGAAAGCGAAAGGAGGAATAGGTCAAAATATACTTGCTATAAGATGTAACCGAGAGGCTCAATAATTGATGGATCGCATGTACGAGGGACGATTATAGGCATAGGGCCGATAAAGGCATGGGTCGGCAAAATGGAATGATAAATGGATCGATATTCGTGGGTCGACTAGTTGATGGGCTTGGGTGGCATAATATTAGACACACCCGAATTTCTTGTTAGCTAGTTATGGCTCGATAACCTGAGCTAGCTATAAAACCAAGCTAGTTACCGTACCGAGCCGCACTAGCACATAATCAAGCCAAGCCAACTCTTTTTCCATGGTATCTTCTTCGTTTCATCATCTCTTCGCACGTCATCTCTTTGCATCATGTAACACCTCGTAATTTCGGTAATTAAATTAAACAAGGGTATTTTAATAATTTTAACCATATGGGGTAAAATGGTAATATTATGAATGAAAGAATTTGGTAACGAAACTTATGCCCTTGTGACGGACTAATTTTTCTAATCAATTTTAACTACAAGCTTGTCCCGATCAGAGTTAGGACGAGAGAGATGCAAATGTTTTCGTAAAAATGTTTTGAATATTCTATTCAGGCTCGGCTCATTTGGGGGAAACGGACGTTTGGCTTACTTATAAATATGAAGCGGTTTCCCAAATTCAAAATAAATGAGAATTATGTACATTCTTGTTCATCTTCTTTCTCTAGAAAACTCATTCCTTAATGTTCAATCAACTTAACACATCCCGCTCTTTTCTTCATGGAATTTTGCAAACAAAACATCAAATTGACGAGCGCAACGAAGGTTGCAAGCTGATACTAATTCCGATTAAAAATACGAAGTTTGGAGCATGTCTAAGTTTGGACAGCGTACTTCGTTACATTCACTGATGATTTTTCTAGATATGGATTTGTGTATCTTATGAAATGCAAATCAGAGAAACACAAATCAGAGTCCTATGTAATATTCATTAAAAATAAAATTGAAGCAGAAAACAAAATATGGGAACACCGCTACTACAGCCATATGGAAATAAATTTTCTATAACTATGAGTACACGTAAACCAACTACGCATTAAGGGGGAGCTTGCAATGCCGACTTGTCGGCATGTCTCACCATCTGCATTTGTGTCCACCTCTCGATCGTAATATACGCATCTTATTTCACATGTCAGGATTCATCAACAATACAATATCATGCTGCGTTGGAACCGTGAATACCAAGGAGTCACATTGTGATGGGTCCACACACTTCACCGGGCATCAGTTAATGATGTGTGTCCACCATAAACCTCCTATAAGCGCCATTTGCGATAGAATCGTCTCTAGTCGAATAATCGACCCACATTGGGTAAAGTACATTTACCCAACCCTACAACATCCTAGCGCCGTCTCATAGGGTACTAGCTGAAGGAACTGGGCCTGCCCGCGATGGAAGAAATTGGTGAACTTTTCTAAATTTGGTTTAAATAAAATCTTGCGTTCTATTTAAAATAGTTAAAGGGAAGTTTAAATAAATTTAACAAATGTATACTCTGTCAAATACACCTAACATTTATTTATAAGTATTAATATATACGGAATGAAACCTTTTGTTTCTTTCCCTAAAACAAACATTTATTGAGAGCATTAATTGTATTAAATGAAGGGAGAAACTTTTCATTTTCTCTCTTTAATTTGAATTGATTGATTCATTAAATGTCATTATTAATAATTTATCCATGACAATATTTATTACTATGTCCATATGTATTCTAATATACACACACACACACACACACATATGTGTGTGTGCATGTGTAACATTATAATCCATGAAGGGTATAATGTGCCCGTATATAGATGCTATGATTTACATTGCAACAGACATGTTAGTTTATTTTGTGTGTACTGTGATTTGTCCAAATATGTGATTGTATAATATGTCAAAATAAAATACTAATATATGTATGTGTGTGTATAATTTATTGAATAAAACCGTTTTTGCCATAACAAAGTAATGTAAAATAATTATATCATAGTAATACAAGTTTTAAAAAAAAAATCTAAAAATACATTTTGAGCTTAATATTAATTTATGAAATTTTTGTACAATTAAAATAATATTTATTATTAAATAATTGATAATAGCCCATAATCAAATTAATTCTTAAAAATAGAAAACCAAGTTGAAAGTTTATGAAAAAAATTCTGAAGGTATTTGAGACATATTGGGTTTAGGAAATATTTCTGGAATTTTCTTGACTGAAATTATATTTTAGTTAAATAATTAATTGCATTATGAAAATAAATTAATTCAAAAAATGAATAAATTAAGTTAAAAAATCCGAACCTTTTTCTAAATGTTCTAATACGTATCTAAGCCTTAAGAAAATTTTCTAGAATTTTCCCAATTGAAATTTTATTTTTAATTAAATAATTAATTGCGGGTCGAAAGTAAATTAATTTTTAAAAATAGTAAATTAATTTTAAAAAATATAAAGATCTTACTGTAATCTTACAACATGGTGAAGCAAATATTAAAAAACATAAAACTGAAATTTTGCACCATTTATTATTTTATTCATAATAAACAATTCACAAAATCATTAAATAATAATAAAATATGTATATACGTATTTAATAAAATATTTATATATTTTATGATTCATAATAGGTACAAATTCATAAAAAAATTAAGATTAAATATGTATGATATATAAACATATATACAATTGTACATATTCATAATTTGCATATTTGTACACGTTTAATACACACACACACATATAAATAAAAATAAAAATAAAAACCTTATTTTTATAAAATTAATTCAATAATAAAGCAATAAACAAAATATTATAACAATCACATAACCAATCTAATTGTAACAAGCACATGTACCTACAAAAATCTCATTTGATCTAAACAACAAACAGATCTGAATACAAACAGAGGATTTGGATGTAAATCAACTTTTATATGATAAACTTAAAATCAAAACAATGATAACGAATAAAAGTGTGCATCCTAATGAAATCTTTGAGTCCATATTGAACAATGATTTCTCTTCTAAGAACAATTCACAATCCGTCAGGTTGCTAATCCAGGATTTGAGATCTTTTACTACAAATTGGTATTTTTGTATTTTGAATTGGATTTGGGAATTTTAGGGATGATTTTAAAGGAAAGTTGCTACCATTAAAATGAGGAAGAGGAAGAAGAAAGTGGCGGCTCAAAAATGAATTAACTTGCAATTAGGGCTTTGAGATTGGCTTTTATATGGATAGGACAAGAGAGCAAACAATGATCCCAACCACACATCTCAAAACCTCATCACACATGTTGTAGCCGTCTCCTATCTTAATCCAAACCAACGCATATCCTTTCCAAATCCCATGGGTTGTGATCCCATTTAACCCAAATTAAATACGTACAATCATATTTAACATATTTTATTATCGATATCTCATATCGATCGGTATATTCATAACTTTTATAAATATATGCAATAATTTTATTTCTCAAATCACATTCAAAATTCATAATGAATATTTCATAAATATTAATTTAATTAATTAATTTAAAAAAATTATAAACTAATTAAATTGTTTGGCCTAAAGAGAATTCAGCGTTTCGGTTTTGTGACTCTTGGTTATACATTCGGTCAGCGATTAACGTTGAACTATTCGAACGTTTGCACTTCACTTAGCAGGTGCTGTGATATTGTGGCCAAATTGATCGCTTATTCATTTTCGAAAAAAATCTTATTGTAATTTAATAAGCGTTACTCGGTTATGACCATTATTTACACCAATTCTCTTTGTCAAAACTATATCACTTTGGACTTGTTGAATTTGGTAATGGCCAAAATTCCAGCATCATCCACATTCAACTTTATAATCTAAACACAAAGTTCTTGTTCAATAATAACAATTCTATCAACTAAACTACTCTGGCCAGAGATTTTGACTATGGGTTGACTTGAGATGACCGTGATACTAACCTCATATGACTGAGGAGACGAATCCTCTCTTGAATAGTGCTTCACTTCAAATACTTCCTGTAACGACTCGATATTTTCAACCATTCGCATCTGCACATGTCGGACTTGAATTGCTCAAAATATCGCGTTGTAAATAAAATTTGGCGAATCTTAAAATATACAGTAAATACATAATCACAGACCACAAACACAGAGTATTTAGTTATTTAGTTAATCAACTGTAACGACCCGCCTTTTTGGACAGTTTAAACCGACGATCAAATACACATGCCGATTCCAAACCATTCAAAAGGGCAGATGGTTATTGGGGTAAATAAGAAAAGAAAAGAAAGAGAAATAAAGGAAATGAAACAACACAGAATCTCGCAGCGGAACGATAAAATATAATAGTCAAATAAACAGTTCATGAAGCTATTTACTATACTTTGATAATTATTTATACAACATTTATCAGAGTTATACATATACAACAGAATAATTAAAATAATGCAGCAGATAGCATGATGCAAGGGTAATAATAGTAATAGTATACCAAATCCTCGTCTTCGTCCTCCAGAATAGATCTTCAATAAGCTGAAAAACTCAGGTCTGACCCGAGCGTAATGAAAAGACAAAACACCCGAGTCAGGACTAAAATATCATCATGTAAGTTAAATCAATTATAAATAAATATGAGTGTAACGGCGTCAAAGATGTTTACGGGGTTTGACATCTCATAGCCAGTGTCAACGTGCGTGTAATAACTCAAGAGATGTTACGGGATTTTCCATCTCTTAATGATCCGTTAAACTATCTACTATGTAGTAATGTACGCTAAGTAGATAATGCCTATGAGTAATATAAAGTATCAAAATAGCGTTAAGGCGTTACCATAATCCCCCTTAACACATTTTTATAATGCCATAGTCTATACAGCACCGTAAGCCCCACCGTAAACTGGTGGTTATCAGAGGGTACCCCATAGGTATAACACAAAACCAAACATAGTGGTCGCGAATAGGATAATCAGTATGACAAGGTACATGAGGCGATACCAACTAGGATACTAGTAGTTGCGTGATCCGGACTGATGTTGAGCATAGCCAACAGTTACCCCAACACCGCGAAACAACACTCCCAAATCAAGGGGTGCACCCAAATCGCATCACAAATGTACTAGATATGATATCGAAGAAGTGTGTCCGCTAGAGGTGGAGAACCTCAATGGCCCGGCGCGGCTCCTGTTTTAGTCATGTCAGGGGTCATCCAATATCGTTCTCTTTCTTCAGTCAACGCGTTCACCAAACCATCCACTTCATTCTGGATCAACACTCCCCGTATAATAGTTATTAAAGTGGTTTTCGGTATCGACAGAGAGTATGTCCATATCCGATCCCGGTCTCTTTAATAACTACGTATTATTACACCGTTGGCTCTTTTACATTTCAAATCGATTCATAATTGATATCAAAATATCATGTTCGCTTCAAAAATCAAATCCATTTCAAATATCATCGTATCTATTCAAATGTAAGATTCCGTTTCAAAATCATTTTTCGCATCAATATCTCATTTCGATTTCAAAATCATTTCGAATTTCAACTTAAGTTGCAACTTCATTTAACCAATTCGTATTTAAATTCAAGATTTAAATATAAACATTTCACCTTATTGACCAGCTTAGAATTTTAGAATATAATTTTAAGTAGTTTAAAAGTAGTTTAAATAATTAAAACTAGTTAAAAATACTTAAAATCTTAAAATGGATTTGAAATAGATAAATTATTTTAAATTAATTTAAAATGGGTTAAGTAGATTTAAATTAGATTAAAATATTTTAAGTATTCAAAAATAGTTTATATAACTGAGTAATTTGGAAAACAAAATAAAACAGCTTCAAACCAATCCATTTCAATTATAACTTCCTAATTCAAATCAATTTCAATTTCCATTCTACCGATTTCAATTTCGATTTCGATTCAATTCAACGTCACTTTGACTTCAAATTTATTCAATTTTATATTCACTTTCAATTAATTCAATTTCAATTTATATCGATTCAGAGCTTGATTTTTCCAAAGTATCAATTTATAACACTTAACAAAATTATCCATCAATATTCAAGTTTAAATCTAAATTTCAAATATGATTCAATTCCACGCTCGATTTCAAAATATCACTTGTATATCACTTTTACTAAGTAACATTCAAAGTTCGAATTAAGGTTCAATCTTTAAACAAATCAATTTTCGAAATTCAATCATATCCCGATCTTTAATTTCCAAAGTCTCCACTTTAATTATTTAACAATTTCTTTTAACCAAATTTATTTCAACATTCCAAACTCAAATTTTCGATAAATTCGACTTCTATAAATTCGATTTCTATTTATAACCTTTACATCAAACATTTAAATAAATTTCAAATCGACGATTTTAAAAATTATTAATTTAGCCAATTCGGTGTCCGTATATAATTTTCTATCCTATGGCCAAGTAATTATTTATTTCAATTAAATGTCAGGGATGAAAATATATTACTTAAATCAAATCACAGTTTCATATGTATGCATAACAGGATATATATATAAGCAAATAAACATCCAAACATTCAAATATCAACCAATAACATCCATCGAAATACATCATCCAATAGGCAATACAATTCATGGCAATTTCATAGTTATCGATGTCAGGTAATTAAAACGCAATTCAATTTCAATTTTAATTTCAAATTTAACTGTCAATTTAATTTTCGACGGTTAATTCAAATGACAATTAAATTCTATCAAACAACGACAAATAAAATCCATATCACTTCATAATGTCAATTTTAACTAGCATAAAGATATTCAGTACGTTGTGAGCGTTATAAAACACTCACCTTAATTTTTACGATTTTAAATCAAATCGAACGACGTTCGATTTAACCCAAAATTTTCTCTAGCTCCAAATGATTCCAATCCATCTCCATAGCGTAGTATTCGACAATACGAACGCAACGCAACTTGTTTCGTCCGATTCCGACCTCGTACGAACAAGATATGATATTTTAAAGGTTACACGAATTAAATATAACTATATTACAAATTTTATTTAACATTTTATACCCAGCAAATTTCTGGCCGTAGGATTTGCATCCCCCATCATCTGACCGCACGCGCCCTTCTTCCATCCTCGTTCGTTTCCAGGCCATCACGTACGCAAACAAGGAACCCATCACGCACGTTAGGGCTTAGGGCCGCTCCCTCCACGTCGCTCGAAACTCCATCACTTCACCACCATCAGAACGGCCATCACCAGAGCCACCCATGCCTGCCACCACGTTGAACTCGGCCTCCCCTGGATGCTCGAATACCGTGCCCAAATGCACGCATTTAAACACAAACCCTCGTCCATCCGCAGCTCCAATCGCGATCTTGACCGTTGGATAGGTAGTTCGTGATGTGCTCTACACTTTACTAGTTGGAAGGTTTTCGATTCGATTAGTGGATTTGAAGAAATCGAGGGGGAAAGAAGCTTGATTTTCGGCCATTGGTTTGAATAAGAGGCGGCGGCTGCGTTTTAACCCTAGGGTATATTAATTTTCCAAGAAATGAATTTAAAGGGGCTATTTATAGAAATTTCTCGAACCACTATTTATCCCGGGTTTCGAACTCCGATTTACGTGCGGTGACTGGCGTTTCTAAGGTTTACCCCGCGTTCCGGACACAATGAAACAGGTTTCGGAAGCTAATTCAATCGTATGCGCGAGTTACGGAAATAAACGATCGATTTTAAATTAAATCGGTTAACTAAATTTCTAGGCGTTTTGGCTCGCCCCGGACAAATGGTAAATCCGATTGACACGAAATTTGAAATCTTACAATAATACCACACTAAGGATCCGATGAAACTGGTTTCGTCGAAATCCGAGACTGTTTGAAAAATGACTAATTTAACTCGTTAAATTAATATTAAAACAATTTCGATGCGTTTCGAGCTGCCACGGTCAAACGAAAACTCCGATTGCTACGAAAATTGAAATCCGATAATAACAAACTATTATGGATCCAATGGAACTAGTTTCGTCCAATTCTGAGACTGTTCGAAACTTGTCCAATTTCACTAGTCGATTAAATTATTAAAATATTCAATTTTCACAAATTAACTTTTAATTCGATTTTAAAAGTTCTAAAATATCGTTCTAACTCCAATATGATAAAATAAAATTTTACAAATAGTTTTTAATCATATTAAACCCGTTATTCAATTATCCAATAAATTCCAATTTTAAAATCTTATTAACTCTATTATAATCCCAATATAACTTACATTCACTTTGAAAACCCATTTGAATCATATTAAATCAAATTTCAGTTATCCACTCTATTTTCATATATTAAATTTCAATATCAAATTAATCATATCAAATTCGGAATTTAATTATTCAAACATTTGTAATATTAAATTTTAAACAAATTTGATTATTCTTACATCACTATCTTTTGAAAAATTCAAACGAACTTAAAATTTACTTTTGAAACGAATTAAAATTATAGAACAACCATTTCCATTATACAGTTATTCAATTCCCATTGTTAAATATTTCAATAAATTCCAAATATTAAATTTAAACAATTTCGCTTATCCAATAATTCATTATCTTTTGAAATATTGAAATTGAACTTATAAGATTTAACTTTTAAAACCAATTTACAATTTAGAATACTATTTCCATTTTTACAGTTATTTAATTATTCAATAAGTTTTAAATATTTAATTTAAACAATTTACCTGTTCAGTATTCAATGTTTGATTTTAAATAGATTTTACTTATCAATCAATTACTCTCTTATACCCAATGAATTCAACATTTATTATCCTATCCAACTATTGATTGCGAAAGCATTCACTAAGTAGCTTTTATTTTTTATTACTTGGATAATTATTGTTGCAATTCGTTCCAGTTATTATTATTCCAAACGACTTACAATTTTTTTCTAACATTAAATCGCGAAATCTTATTAAATTAGCTATTTTAATTATCGAAAATTTACGGGTCGTTACACTCTCCCCCACTTAAAACTTTTCATCCCCGAAAAGGAAAAAGAAGGGAAAAGGAACTAAGTATATAATTCAACATTAGATATATTTTATTCAAATTTACCAACTTATAAACAATGAAATTCCATTTATAAAGTCATTACTACACTTTCACTAAGTTATTCCAAACGGCTTTCTAACTTTAAAAGTTGGTTATCAAAACAAGTTAAAAAAAAAAAATTAAAACTTGAAAAATTTTCTAACACCCGGAGTTACGGAAAATTTCGGCAGAGTCTCCTTTGCGCGGCTCGATCGGTACAGCTACAAAACGCCTCTACGGGCCCCAAACCAACAAAAGAAAATCAAAAGCCAAGTGGCTCATCAAAAATCACCAAATCCAATGACAAAATAAACATGTACCTTATATTTTATTAGCGAGCATATACGACTAATATAACGCGAAAGCGAGCTCCAAATGCGAAGTAAGCGCAACCCGCACCTACTAAACACTCAACAAACAATGAGAATCATGCATATATGAAAATAGTATCAATATACATCATATAGCAACATAACAACTACATGTGCCAACATAGCAAATGCAACAAACAACAAATGCAACCATCAATCAACTATCATCCAACAATCATCCAACAAATCCATAACCAATCAATATAAATTCACTTCTCATTAATATTTATTTACTTGGTTTTATATTTTAATCACAGCTGATTCATTAACATTGGATTTTACTAACATTCATTCACAATTCAATTAGTTAATGTTCACTAATTTATATTTACATTAGTTCACTTCCAATTTGGATCAAATCAAATTAAATTCTATTTAAATTCATTTAACTTCCAATTTGGTTTCAATGATTTATAGCTTTCAATTTCATTAACACTAAATGAATTATATACAATCAACTAACAATCATATAACAAACAAATCATACCCAACGTAACCAAATTATTAATTTTACATTCAATTTGGTTTATCTCTTTATATATATATATATATCCTGTTATATAATTTTAAAAGAATCATTTTATATTTGGCATCTTAAATTCCCAATATTAACTTTAGTTAAGTCCGTAAGCCGTACGTATATCCTCCGTGAGCAATATCAATCTAATCGCTTATTCGATCACACAATTTCACTTCCAAACTAGTATCGTTCACCCGACTCTCTAGTGCAGACTCAGATTTGGTTCCTTGATTGGAAACTGTTACTCTCCTTGCATAGCCATATGCTATGATAGTGAATTTCAGAATCAAATTAAAAAAATCCATATCCAGGGTTCGCCGTCGAGAATCGAGTGGAAAATCCTAACTTGGATCGATATAAATCATCTCGAAATTTTATGCTCGAATTTGGATCAAATCGTTATGCGAATAAAATAATATACGTACAATCTCACGTATCACCTTCCAATGGATTTCTATACAATTTATCTATATTAAATTATTTTATTGACTTTCATTTTATTTATAATTAATTATTCACAATCCATTATTCAGTTAATATATCCATTTCTTTACATAGCATATTCTTCAACATTATCTTTTCTTAGACATCATATCATAGAATTTGCCTACTCAAGTTCATTTTAAACATTCTATATAATTTAATTTTAAAATCAATTTATTTTCCCAATTGATTCTTAGCTATAAGAAATTCCTTTGTTTACATTTATTGCATTTTCATAATTTCAGTTAATAACGAATTCATTTGTGAAACATTTTATTAATCGGCACTTTAGTTTATTAATCATCCTATAAAAGTCTAACCTTTCATATATGATTTTTCTTATTTTACGGTTATCTCAAAGTTACAAATTCAAAAAAAAATTCTATGCAATTTATATTTATTTTCTATAACCAATTTACAAAAGATATTATACAATTCATTTGTCTTCTTTCTTAAGTTCACTTACTTGTTCCATTTATCCATTCATCCTTTCATGCTATATTTAAGTATATAACATTTTTATCACAACCAATTTCATTTATATACATTTTAATTCTTTTTGAGTTTTCCTTACTTGTATATTTCAATTACTTTCGGGTTCTGTTTATCTATACAATATCTCATTACATATCCAAAACATCATTTTAACTTTTAACATTTGGTAAGTCGTGTTATATGTTATCAGAATGTAATTTTGGTATTATACAAATTTATAGAATTTCATTTTACTTAATTAAAATGTTCACAATTTAATTTATTTAAATCCTCTTTACCTTTCAATTTTAAAGTTTTTCCCAAACCATAGCTTAGATATCTTAATCCTCTTATTTTATAAATTTTGGTTATTCACATTTCATTCAAATAATTTGAAAATTACTAACTAACATAACTTAGAATTTACATGCTCGGTTCTTTTCAAATCGTTTGAAATAAACATATATACTTATATCTTTAATATATCAAATCATACCTTTGGAGTTTAAACCAAAACCCATTTACCCAAAATAATTTCGAAGAAAAGCAAAGCTTCCTAGAAGCCTCCCCACTTTGAGACTCGAAAATGAACGTCGATGATGCTGCGCAGTCATCACCGAAATTATTTTCCAGTAACATAAGAGAGGAATACTGAATTCATTCTTTCCTTTAAAATCCTTTCAAAATATTTCCATAAACAATTTCCAACTAATATTACTATATATTTCTTCAAAACTTTGAAAACCATTTTCAAAATCTCTGGGTCTTAAATTCAATATTTTCCAATTTAAATCTATTTTTAATTTTGTAAGTCACCTTTATAAAATATTATTATAGGATTTTTTTTCCTTAAAACATTTCACAAGTGTTTTATCATTGTTCATTTTGTAATTCAGCTTATTTATTAAATTACAATATCCAATTAATGATAATAACCAATATTTTTGTTTCCAACAACCAAATAAGCTAGATAGATCACAATAATTTTTTTTTTGAAAATAAATTCTTTATATACAAAATATAATTTGGGCAAAATTATTTCATTTACCCAATTTCAAAACAATACTATGTCGAATTGTTCTGTTTAAGTGTTTAGAGATCCCTATCAATGACGTTAATTACTCGTAGACGTTAATTACTCGTATTGACCAGAATCCATAAGCCACTCAACAAATCAACCGACACAATATAAAACAATTTTATATCACTAACAAATACGCTCTCTCATATATATATATTCACTCAGCGACTCATCATAGGGTATTACTACCCTATTTATAAAGAGTCAGACTCCACGAAGCTAAGGTTATCGCTAAACCAAAGCTCTGATACCAACTGTAACGACGCGCCTTTTTGGACAGTTTAAACCGACGATCAAATACACATGCCGATTCCAAACCATTCAAAAGGGCATATGGTTATTGGGGTAAATAAGAAAAGAAAAGAAAGAGAAATAAAGGAAATGAAACAATACAGAATCTCGCAGCGGAACGATAAAATATAATAGTCAAATAAACAGTTCATGAAGCTGTTTACTATACTTTGACAATTATTTATACAACATTTATCAGAGTTATACATATACAACTGAACAATTAAAATAATGTAGCAGATAGCATGATGCAAGGGTAATAATAGTAATAGTATACCAAATCCTCGTCTTCGTCCTCCAGAATAGGCCTTCAATAAGCTGAAAAACTCAGTTCTGACCCGAGTGTAATGAAAAGACAAAACACCCGAGTCAGGAGTAAAATATCCTCATGTAAGTTAAATCAATCGTAAATAAATATGAGTGTAACGGCGTCAAAGATGTTTACGGGGTTTGACATCTCATATCCAGTGTCAACGTGCGTGCAATAACTCAAGAGATGTTACGGGATTTTCCATCTCTTAAGGATCCGTTAAACTATCTACTATGTAGTAATGTACGCTAAGTAGATAATGCCTATCAGTAATATAAAGTATCAAAATAGCGTTAAGGCGTTACCATAATCCCTCTTAACATATTTTTATAATGCCATAGTCTATACAGCACCGTAAGCCCCACCGTAAACTGGTGGTTATCAGAGGGTACCCCATAGGTATAACACAAAACCAAACGTATTGGTCGCGAATAGGATAATCAGTATGACAAGGTACATGAGGCAATACCAACTAGGATACTAGTAGTTGCGTGATCCGGACTGATGTTGAGCATAGCCAGCAGCTACCCCAACACCGCGAAACAACACTCCCAAATCAAGGGGTGCACCCAAATCGCATCACAAATGTAATAGATATGGTATCGAAGAAGTGTGTCCGCTAGAGATGGCGAACCTCAATGGCCCGGCGCGGCTCCTGTTTTAGTCATGTCAGGGGTCATCCAATATCGTTCTCTTTCTTCAGTCAACGCGTTCACCAAACCATCCACTTCATTCTGGATCAACACTCCCCGTATAATAGTTATTAAAGTGGTTTTCGGTATCGACAGAGAGTATGTCCATATCCGATCCCGGTCTCTTTAATAACTACGTATTATTACACCGTTGGCTCTTTTACATTTCAAATCGATTCATAATTGATATCAAAATATCATGTTCGCTTCAAAAATCAAATCCATTTCAAATATCATCGTATCTATTCAAATGTAAGATTCCGTTTCAAAATCATTTTTCGCATCGATATCTCATTTCGATTTCAAAATCATTTCGAATTTCAACTTAAGTTGCAACTTCATTTAACCAATTCGTATTTAAATTCAAGATTTAAATATAAACATTTCACCTTATTGACCAGCTTAGAATTTTAGAATATAATTTTAAGTAGTATAAAAGTAGTTTAAATAATTAAAACTAGTTAAAAATACTTAAAATCTTAAAATGGATTTGAAATAGATAAATTAGTTTAAAATAATTTAAAATGGGTTAAGTAGATTTAAATTAGATTAAAATAGTTTAAGTATTCAAAAATAGTTTATATAACTGAGTAATTTGGAAAACAAAATAAAACAGCTTCAAAACCAATCCATTTCAATTATAACTTCCCAATTCAAATCAATTTCAATTTCCATTCTACTGATTTCAATTTCGATTTCGATTCAATTCAACGTCACTTTGACTTCAAATTTATTCAATTTTATATTCACTTTCAATTAATTCAATTTTAATTTATATCGATTCGGAGCTTGATTTTTCCAAAGTATCAATTTATAACACTTAACAAAATTATCCATCAATATTCAAGTTTAAATCTAAATTTCAAATATGATTCAATTCCACGCTCGATTTCAAAATATCACTTGTATATCACTTTTACTAAGTAACATTCAAAGTTCGAATTAAGTTTCAATCTTTAAACAAATCAATTTTCGAAATTCAATCATATCCCGATCTTTAATTTCCAAAGTCTCCACTTTAATTATTTAACAATTTCTTTTAACCAAATTTTCAACATTCCAAACTCAAATTTTCGATAAATTCGACTTCTATAAATTCGATTTCTATTTATAATCTTTACATCAAACATTTAAATAAATTTCAAATCGATGATTTTAAAAATTATTAATTTAGCCAATTCGGTGTCCGTATATAATTTTCTATCCTATGGCCAAGTAATTATTTATTTCAATTAAATGTCAGGGATGAAAATATATTACTTAAATCAAATCACAGTTTCATATGTATGCATAACAGGATATATATATAAGCAAATAAACATCCAAACATTCAAATATCAACCAAGAGTATCCATCGAAATACATCATCCAATAGGCAATACAATTCATGGCAATTTCATAGTTATCGATGTCAGGTAATTAAAACGCAATTCAATTTCAATTTTAATTTCAAATTTAACTGTCAATTTAATTTTCGACGGTTAATTCAAATGACAATTAAATTCTATCAAACAACGACAAATAAAATCCATATCACTTCATAATGTCAATTTTAACTAGCATAAAGATATTCAGTACGTTGTGAGCGTTATAAAACACTCACCTTAATTTTTACGATTTTAAATCAAATCGAACGACGATTTAACCCAAAATTTTCTCTAGCTTCAAACGATTCCAATCCATCTCCATAGCGTAGTATTCGACAATACGAACGCAACGCAACTTGTTTCGTCCGATTCCGACCTCGTACGAACAAGATATGATATTTTAAAGGTTACACGAATTAAATATAACTATATTGCAAATTTTATTTAACATTTTATACCCTGCAAATTTCTGGCCGTAGGATTTGCATCCCCCATCATCTGACCGCACACGCCCTTCTTCCATCCTCGTTCGTTTCCAGGCCATCACGTACGCAAACAAGGAACCCATCACACACGTTAGGGCTTAGGGCCGCTCCCTCCACGTCGCTCGAAACTCCATCACTTCACCACCATCAGAACGGCCATCACCAGAGCCACCCACGCCTGCCACCACGTTGAACTCGGCCTCCCCTGGACGCTCGAATACCATGCCCAAACGCACGCATTTAAACACAAACCCTCGTCCATCCGTAGCTCCAATCGCGATCTTGACCGTTGGATAGGTAGTTCGTGATGTGCTCTACACTTTACTAGTTGGAAGGTTTTCGATTCGATTAGTGGATTTGAAGAAATCGAGGGGGAAATAAGCTTGATTTTCGGCCATTGGTTTGAATAAGAGGCGGCGGCTGCATTTTAACCGCAGGGTATATTAATTTTCCAAGAAATGAATTTAATGGGGCTATTTATAGAAATTTCTCGAACCACTATTTATCCCGGGTTTCGAACTCCGATTTACGTGCAGTGACTGGCGTTTCTAAGGTTTACCCCGCGTTCCGGACACAATAGAATAGGTTTCGAAAGCTAATTCGATCGTATGTGCGAGTTACGGAAATAAACGATCGATTTTAAATTAAATCGGTTAACTAAATTTCTAGGCGTTTTGGCTCGCCCCGGACAAATGGTAAATCCGATTGACACGAAATTTGAAATCTTACAATAATACCACACTAAGGATCCGATGAAACTGGTTTCGTCGAAATCCGAGACTGTTTGAAAAATGACTAATTTAAGTCGTTAAATTAATATTAAAACAATTTCGATGCGTTTCGAGCTGCCACGGTCAAACGAAAACTCCGATTGCTACGAAAATTGAAATCCGATAATAACAAACTATTATGGATCCAATGGAACTAGTTTCGTCCAATTCTGAGACTGTTCGAAACTTGTCCAATTTCACTAGTCAATTAAATTATTAAAATATTCAATTTTCACAAATTAACTTTTAATTCGATTTTAAAAGTTCTAAAATATCGTTCTAACTCCAATATGATAAAATAAAATTTTACAAATAGTTTTTAATCATATTAAACCCGTTATTCAATTATCCAATAAATTCCAATTTTAAAATCTTATTAACTCTATTATAATCCCAATATAATTTACATTCACTTTGAAAACCCATTTGAATCATATTAAATCAAATTTCAGTTATCCACTCTATTTTCATATATTAAATTTCAATATCAAATTAATCATATCAAATTCGGAATTTAATTATTCAAACATTTGTAATATTAAATTTTAAACAAATTTGATTATTCTTACATCACTATCTTTTGAAAAACTCAAACGAACTTAAAATTTACTTTTGAAACGAATTAAAATTATAGAACAACCATTTCCATTATACGTTTATTCAATTCCCATTATTAAATATTTCAATAAATTCCAAATATTAAATTTAAACAATTTCGCTTATCCAATAATTCATTATCTTTTGAAATATTGAAATTGAACTTATAAGATTCAACTTTTAAAACCAATTTACAATTTAGAATACTATTTCCATTTTTACAGTCAATATTCAATGTTTGATTTTAAATAGATTTTACTTATCAATCAATTACTCTCTTATACCCAATGAATTCAACATTTATTATCCTATCCAACTATTGATTGCAAAGGCATTCACTAAGTAGCTTTTATTTTTCATTACTTGGATAATTATTGTTGCAATTCGTTCCAGTTATTATTATTATTCCAAACGACTTACAATTTTTTTCTAACATTAAATCACGAAATCTTATTAAATTAGCTATTTTAATTATCGAAAATTTACGGGTCGTTACACGAAGCTACTATATATACAAGACACATCAGAGCTAAATAAGATACAACA
This sequence comes from Allium cepa, assembly GCA_030765085.1. NCBI lineage: Eukaryota > Viridiplantae > Streptophyta > Magnoliopsida > Asparagales > Amaryllidaceae > Allium > Allium cepa. Next base: position 110,541,438 of record CM060928.1, on the reverse strand, counting down.
GAAGAGTAACAAGATACATCAGGTATAAATCAGAATACATCACTGGAACCACTGAATACTGAAAGCAAAATAGATGGCTGAATCTTCAAGAAAACTCTAACTCCGAAGGTGAGTCTTGAATGCTGAATCACTCAGTCTGACTCGAGCATAAAGAAAAACACAAAACACTCGAGTCAGGACATAAATCCTTATGAACTGTAAATCAACTCAAGTGAACAGTAACAAAATGCATCAGTAACTTAAAGGATGCTTGGGATCGCTCATCCTTTAAGGATCCGTTAAACTATTTACTATGTAGTAATATTGCGCTATGATAATAATGTCTACAGTAAAATAAACTTACTTTAAAATAGCGTTAAGGGGTTACCCATATAACCCCTAACACATGATGGTGCCAATAGTCTATACAGTACATGCATATCTCCTGATCGGGAGACTATGAGAAGATACTCCATGGGTACGACACAAATAGAAACTCGTAGTAAGGCTCGCTATGGTAGGTGACATGGCACACAAGGCAATGCCAGGGTAGATATACCAATTACGCACACGGGCTGGCGGTAACTGTAACGACCCAGAATTTTTAATAATTAAAATATGAGTATTTAATTAATTTTAAATATTAATGAGTGAATTTATAAGTCGAATAAATTTTTATTTGAATTATTGGATTTAATTGGATAATTAAATCGATAATTTAATACGTTAAATTATGGAAATAATTGAAAAATTGAGTTAAATATGATTGAAAATGATTTGTAAAATTTTATTTTATCATATTGAAGTTAGAATGATATTTTAGAACTTTTAAAGTCGAATTAAAAGTTAATTTGTGAAAATTGAATATTTTAATATTAAAACCGACTAGTGAAAATAGTCAATTTTTGAATAGTCTCAGAATTGAACGAAACCAGTTCCATTGGATCCGTAATAGTTAGTTATTATCGGATTTCAATTTTCGTGTCAATCGGAGTTACCGTTTGATCGTGGCAACTCGAAACGCATCGATTTATTTTTAATTTTAATTTAGCGAGTTAAAAATAGCCATTTTTCAAAAAGTCTCGGATTTCGACGAAACCAGTTTCATCGGATCCGTAATGTGATATTATTGTAAGGTTTCAAATTTCAAGTCAATTGGATTTACCGTTTGTCCGGTATGAATTAAAAAGCCTAGAAATCGATTTAAATCGGTTTAATTTAAATTGAGCGTTTACAGCCATAACTCGCACAGATGTCCGAATTAGCTTCTGAAACCTGTTCCATTGTGTCCGGAACGCGGGATAAACCCTAGGAACGTCAGTTTCGGCGCGTAAATCGGAGTTCGAAATTTCCGGATGAATAGTGTTCGAATTTTCTTTATAAATAGCACCCACCTCTTCATAATTTAGAAAAAATAAAATAAAAACCCTAATATTAAACCCTAGCCGCCACTACCCCGATGAATGGCCAGAAATGTCCCAACTTCCACCTCGATTATCTCCTCATCCATCGACATTTACCAACAACTTTCAACTAGAGAATTGTAGACGACGGCGAGAACTACAGATCCAACGGTGGATTCGTGTTGAAGTGGCTTCGATTTTCCAAAAATCGAGCGTGAACGCCTGGAAGTCGCACGCGTTTCTAGGGTAGGTGTGACAGCCGAGCTTCACCACCTTGAGGCCGAGTATGGTTCTTGTCGAGGGCTTTCATTTGGTGGCAGAGTGATGTGGTTTCGATGCTCGAGGTGGTGGGAATCGGTAACCCTAATTCTACGGTTTATGGGTTCTTATGCGTGTGTTTGTCTGTAGCTTGAACGTGAAGATGATGAGGAAGTAGTGGACGGGCCTGATGCTATGGACTTGGATCTAACGGCCTATACTAGTGTAGGGTTTTTAAAATAAAAATTTATGTTGTAATTGTTATATAAAAATCGTGTAAAGTTTAAAAATCAATATCTTTTTCATACGAGGTCGAAAACGCGCGAAACCAGTTGCGTTGGAATCGTATGGACGAGCACTACGCGATGGAGTTGGTTTGGAGTCGTTTGGAGTTAGTGAGAATTTTGGGTAAAATTAAACGTCCGTTTAATTTTATTCGAAATAAATCGCTAAAACGGAATTTAAAATCAAGGTGAGAACTTCTCACTCAATCGAATCAGTTTCGATTTTATTTTAAATAGTTAGATTTAAAATATTTGAATGCATGTTTGAATGATGATTGATATTTATTGATTGTTAAAATAGACATTATACGCCGTTAGTAAGCGGATGTTATTTATTAAAAACATATACCGCGAATATTTCATAAACAGTGAAATTGGTATTATATATATGATAGCAATATATATATATTGGCATATGTATATATTGGAGTTGTTGATTCCCCGCATTTTTTAGCGGATGAGACCCTATTGCGCCGTTATTAAGCGGATAATATTTATTAAGAACATATACCGCGATAATTTCGTACTGGAGCGAAATTGGTATTGTGCTAATGTTTTTGGATGCAGGAAAACAGGTTGGAGGGATCCAACTGGATTCCTCAACAGTATTTATTTGATTTCAGATATTTTGATATTTGATGGATTATCATATTGATATATGATATCGTTGTTGTCGTGATTGACTATTTGGTGTGTAGCATCATTGGACCAAATTTGGAATTTTAAAATGATTTATAAAGTGATTTTTGAAAATATACTATATGTTTGGAATTTGATCTATTTTAAATAAATAAACGTTATAATTTTTAAAGTTATAAAAAATTATGATTTTTGAGAAATATAGTTAAAAACTGATTTTTGAGAATATTATGCTATTGAGTTTATAAAATAGTTAAATCGAGACATTTTAGAATTATTGTGAAAAGTTTAAATATAGAATTTATGAAATTTAATTATTTTATGAATCAAAATAGTGAAATAATAAAGGAGATTTAAGACGTTTTAAAAGAATAATATAAATTGAATTATATTTAGAGATTTATAAATGGATATTTATAAATTGAAATATTGAAATTATAAAATGAGTTTTTATAAGTGTTTGAATGAAGTGAAAATGAATTTCATAAATGAATGAAATTTATAGAATTTTAAACAGTGAAGTTATAAATGAAATTTTATAAATAGTAGGTTTATAAAATTTATAAAGTTATTGAAAGAATGAATTTTGGATAAATAAATGAATCTTATAAGTTATAAGATTTATGATTTGGAAAGTCTTTAAAAGAACGATCTTTGTAAAATAATCGTTTTATAAGCATTTGACTTATAATATGAACTTTTAGTTTATAATTGAGTTATAAACTGGAATAGGTTAATAAAAGAATTTATAAAAAGGAAGTTTTTATAAATAAATAGAAATGGAATTTATAAACGTTGTTTTATAAATTCGCAAATGACTTATTTTGATAAGTAAATTGTTGAAACCTATTAATGGAGTTATATTCACGTTTTTGAATAGTGAATAATTCTTTTAAATAAAATGTATAAAAGGATGGAAGTTGTTAACAAAATATATTCACGTTTTTGAATAGTGAATAATATGTTAAAGAAATTGTTTTGAATGTGATATTTGAAATAGAATTAAAACGATCGAACGAAGTTTTAATTGTGTTGAGATTCGAAACCATAGATTTCAACATTTATTGTTGAAATAAACGTTTTCGAGAAATAAAAGGAAATGGTGGACTATAACACTGTTGTTATAGTAAATGATTTTCGAAAGGAAATGTTTTGTATAATATTGGGATTTATATATCTATTTTAATTTCGAATCCCTATACTAGTGATTTTGGGTTGTCGTAACGATGTTTTACATAACATTCGTTTTGGCCCAAATAAATATGTTTAAGAGAATGATTTCCTTAAAGAATGAAATATATACTTAATTTCGATTTAAGTATATTGAATATTTTCCAAGTGTTGAAAATAAATAGAATTTGTGAATTACTTATGAATAAATAAGTATGGAAATGTTTTTCCAATGTGAAATGAAACGTATAGAGAATTTATCTTTTTTGAAGATAAATTGAAATGAATAATCGAAATCGAATATTCATTGATATTTTGGATTATAAATTCACTACGGAATTTATAAAAGAAAGTGGAATTGGTTTAAAAATAAATATTGATTTATTTTTGAAGTATTGAAATTATATACCTAGTGAAGATATTTTGGGAAATAAATAATTTGGAAAATTATTTGGAATCTGGTGATGTGTGCATATCCAGTGATAGTTCAATAACCGACTATCAATATTTCCCTTTGAATGGGTAATTGATGTGATTTGTTGAATGTGAATGCCACACTTATTTTTAAATAAGCGCTCACTATTCGGGTTAACCGGGAAAGGACCGTGGGGTCGTATAACCCATTCCGAATATGTGATACGTCGTTATAATTGCATTTGAAGATCGGTGTTGAAGACCCGGTATTTGCGAGAGCGATAGGATGACCTGTCGATTGTCTCTGCACTGAGTTGCAGCGGTATAGAGACTCCCTAAGTGATGGGAAATCCGATCAGGATTGTGAATATCCGGATTGCAAGGACTTCTTTGTAAGTGCCTTCGGTTTTGTTCGAGCCCGGAACAGACTTGTATGGATTGTATGTCTGACGTTACAAATTGAGATATAAAGCCGATTTCATTCAAATATATTTCTGTTGGTGGCGGAGAATTTATTCTTTTAGCTTAACACCCTTCTCTGAGACGTACGAGCTCAGAGGTTATATAGTTGAAGTTATCAGCGATATATTCCCAATTTGGTAATGTGACATGCTGAGTGTTGCTGAAATGATCATTGTGTTGATTATTGTGATAGGATCGTTTATTTGATCGTCTATCTTGGTGATCATTGTGTTGATCATTTGTTGACCCAAAGCATGGCTTTTGTATAAAGTATGTTTTTGTGGACGTGAATTCGTCGAACCTCACACCCCGGAAATGGTCAAAACAGGAAAGATGCGGCAAGGTTATGAGGGGTAGCACCCTTTAGGGTATGTACATTTCCTTCTGGATAGAGGTTGTATCATGGTATGCAGCCTAGATATTTAACCTATGTGGTTACTACGAATTTATTACTTTGTGGTTGTTGGTTTTCGGGATCCCGTGAGAAAGGTCGTTTACGATCGGGGAATGGCGTGCTCGTGTCAGTAGTTACCCAGTTAGGGGTAACCCGGCCTTGTGTTGGCAGAGTTCCGGTTTGGTTCTCGGGGATGTCTTTCCAGAGGCATTCTCATGTGGCAATGGGAAGTTCCTTGGCCTGACCATTTGTTGGAAATCCAAAGAAACAATACGTGACTTGTACGGTTTTAGTTGTATAACCTGCTATGGAATGTGGCGGTAACCTGCTATTGAACATAGTTAGCTATAGTAGGCATAGTTCGAAATGTCTATGTTGGCTAAGATTTATATTCTACTTTTGAAATGAATTTTTCCCCTACACTATGCACTAATAATAATATCAAATATTATTTTAAATGCGTATCAAGCATCTTTGACTATCATAAGGAGAAATCTCCTCCGATTCTGCGTTTGCATTGTGTGTGTGTGCGGGAGGCCTTATGGTAGTCTCATTTTTAAAAGCATTGCGAATTGAAATAAAAATATTCCTCTATTTTTGATTTTAAAGATAAATAAACTGTTTTGAGTTCTCACACCAGTCACATGACTGACTTGGAGTTTATTGTTTTCCTTCCTAAACTCTGGGTGCCCACCAATTTCAACACGGGCAGTCAAGAATTAGGTTTATCAGGATATTCTGGATATTCTGGAGTTGCTGGAGGCAAGCTGGATGGCATGGCGTATTACTAGTTTATATAGTATTTCTTTTTCCGCTGCATTGTTTGTTGTTGTTGATGTTGTACACTCTGATGATATGATGTAATGTAATGTATAAAATGTAATAACTGATATAGTTCTTTGTTTAAAGATTATTCATTTATTATTATATGTTGTTCCGCTGCGAATTGTGAGATTCTGATGTTGTTCTGTTGTTCTCTGTTCCGTCCTATTTTCTTCTGTTTTCTTTTCCCTCTATCTTCTACCTTTTTCTCCCTTTCTCTTTCCTTAAATTCTTTTTAAAAACCCTCAGTGTTCGGTTTTCCGTCGTTCGATTCCTCGGCAGTCGATAAAGTGAGTGTCGATGTTGAATTTTCGGAAGACGAAGAATCGTGTCCTGACAGTAACGTAGCAGCCACTACGCTCACCTCGGAACACACTTCCAAATCAAAATCGGAGGATGGCCATCAAATCAACCACAGGTAAGAGTATAGTATCTAAGAAGTGCGTCCAACCAGAGGAGCTACCCCTTTTGGCTCGAGATCGCTCCTGTTTTAGCCACCTTAAGCCAACTCACGAGAGTCGGGTCCATGTTCATACCTCAATAGGATCGTCGCCACCATCCTACTTTATTCTGGAATCTCCACCGCGTACACGGTTGTTAAAGTGGTTTTCGGAGTTGGCAGAGAGTATGAAAACTTCCGATCCTGGTCTCTTTAACAAGCAAATGTTATTATAACGCCGTGGTCATTTCAAAATAGTTTATACTTTAAAAATCAAATCATTTCATTTCCAAACTATATTCCTTTCAAAATAGTTTATACTTTCCATGCCAAACATATATTCATCTTTCAAAAGTCATAATACTTTCAAAGTGCTAACTCTTTCGAAATCAAAATACTTGAAATCATTACACTTTGAAAATCATAACATTTTGAAGACAAATTTCCAATTTAACTCAGTTCAAACCATCAGTTTCAACTCAACTTAGTTTCCTAACAAAATATTCCAAATCTTATCAATTTCAAATAAAGATTTAATCCACAAATAAAATATTCAATTTTTAATATATTTCAAAGCTTTAAATATATCATATTGCAAAACTAAATTTGAAAATCTCATATATCTCAAATTTAATTTCATTATTACTTAGTCTTGAAATATTAATTTCATAAATCAAATATTATTTAAATAACTCACATTACAAGTAAATCAAATATCCTTTCATACTAATATAAACTTCAAATATTCATTTATCAAAATCAAATATCATTTCAAATGCACATTCTTTATCAAAATAAAGATCATGTCATTCAAAATCATTTCCTTTTCAAATCCATTATAAATTCATTATCATTCTTTAATTCAAATATTCAATTTAAATATCATTTTAAAATCAAAGATATCATTTAAATATCATTTCAAAACACATTTCAAAAATTCATTCAAAAATTCATTCATCTCATTTCAATTCATTCCATTTAACACATAACTAAGTAAAACTTATTTAAATTCAAATTTACTTTAATTTCCTTAAAAATTCAAATTTAAATATTAAAATATATATTTAAACTCCTGAAATTTCACAAATAATCAATTCTAAAAGTTAAATCATTTAACACTTTAAAATATAACTTAAATAGTGTTAAAATCTATAATATATCAAAATATTATCAAATTATAGCAACGACGGCATTTGTAAAGTGCTATTGTAGCTTATAGTTTCCAAAATAGTTTAGTTTAGGAACAACGGCATTTATAAAATGCCGTAATAGATATTTAGTTATTTCAAACATAGTTAAGTTCAAAAACAACAGCATTTTCAAAATGTTGTCATAAAACTACAACATTTTAGAAATGCTATTAATAAAATTCCAGATTTTATTATAACTTTTAAAAAACAATAAAACTTTAATTTTTAGCAAATTTTAACTTATAAATCATATTTTTAGGCTTCTAAATTTCACATTTAAATACTTTTAACATATGATTTATCACAAAAGAAAATTTAAAATCAAATATCCAATTAAAAATTCAATTCATTTGTTAAGTCAAAATTCACTGTTTTCATAACTTATAAATTTAATAAAATTTATCATTTTACTTCAAATATCATTTCAAAACTTTAAATTTAATTCCATTATTTAATTACATGTTAAAAATATAATTTAAGGTCAAAAATCACATTTACTTCAAATTTACATACGTAAATTCACCAATTCAAAACTTAATATTTAACTTTCTCAAAACCATAAAATATATATTTTTAAATCAAAATTTCATACTTTAAAAATTCATATCTTAAGAAAAATCATTCAAAAATATACCTAGGGGTCTGTATATAATTTTCTAACCTAGGTCAAGTGATACGGATATATATCATTTCAATCCGCAGTTTAAAAAGAAAACCCGGGTTCTATCATTTCAAACCCGTAATCCCAAGTAAATAAAAATAAATAAAAATCGCTCAGGCCTATCATTTCAGCCCAAAATGATTTTTTCTTATTCTAAAGTCCGTTCGGGTATGTATCCTTTCAACCCATAGTGATTCTATTCTAACAGGGAACTTGCAGTGTGAATATATGCGTAAACAATATAAATAATTATACTAACACGTCAAAGTCACATTAAAATGTCATATATCAGATGTCAGGTGATAATTAACAAAGTTAACATGGCATAGCATATCATATAATCATCATTAACTTGCATAAATATTTTTATTTACTAATCACTTGTCATCAATTCACCATTTCATAAGTAAAATGTCAGAATGAGAAAGACTCACTTTTTCAAGCTGAAGTTAGCAAATCAAACTACACAAATAAATTCCAGAAAAGCACGATATGGCATGACACGGCACGACAATTGATTCAAGTGAGTGAAGAGCCAAAGTGATGATCTTGCAAATAGCAAACCAAACAAGACAAAATAACACATGAATATCCAATACAAAACAACATTGAAATGAATTGAAATAAAAAAACAACGAAGGACAAAATAGTTAGACCTTGCTTTTACCACTCTAATGCTTGGCCTTAGGGAACTCTATGCTCATCCATGATCATGCTTAGGCTTGGGTTAAGCATCAATACTCATGGCTATGCAAGGAGATGAAGATGGTAAGGTTGCAACATAAAGCATACAAAGAAACAAGGCTAAATGGTGAAGTTCTTGTGCACATAGGCTCGGCCAAAGGGTCAAGTGGCTCGGCCAGGTTAGGGTTCAGGTCTGGAGATGGATGGAGCTATGGCTAGAAGGGGTGTAGTCGCCAGTGGTGGTGGCTAGAGGTGGTGGCCAAAGTGCATATGAAAGGAATAGGTGAAATCAAGGCTCGGCTAGCATGTTTTCAAGGAGTTTTTGTGCAAAGTTTGAGGTGCTAGCATGAATTGGATGCCACGGCCTGGACTTGATCAGAGAAAAGGGAGGAGGAGCTACTGTAGATGGTGGAGCTGATGGAGTGGAGTAATGGCTAAGCAAGCTAGAAGAGGCAAAGGCAAAATCATAGAAAATGAAGAGGAGAAGAGATAAACAAAAGAAGCCATTTCCCATTTTTTTCTTTTGAGGATAGCCGTGAGTATTAGAATGAAGGAAGATATTTTTCACGTGAAAAGATGAAGAGGAAAACATGGCAATGGAATAAAATGGACAGCCAAAAGATGAATTGAAAAGACAAAAAGAAAATGAAGAGACAAGTAGATGAAAAGTCAATGGAAAATGAAAGGTCTAGTCTCTCGGAATTTCCTTTTCTTTTAATCAAAAATAACCAAATAAATTTTAGGAAATAAAAATAAATATGAAAATAAAATAAAGTGAAAAATAAAAAAATAAATAACTATTCTTAAGAAAAATAAAAGCAAATAAAGAAAATAGTTTAATAATTAAAACTAGACTTTGAAAATTGAAAGCAATATACAATTAACATTGGAAAATTATAACTACACTTATAAAATGTTTTAAAAATAAAATATATACATAACATGTCATGTTACATATATACACAAATTAGAACAAACAAAAATATTATTTATATAAATTAAAATAGACAAATTTTGTTAAATAAATCAATTTACATGCAATATTGTAAAAAGCATAACTTTCACAATATAAACCAGATTTCAACGAAATGAAAAGCAGTATTTTTGAAATTTTATTTATTTTCATAATAAAAGATAAAATTCAAAAATTCAAAAATTCAAAAATTTAAAAGTCAAAGTTTGACCGAATTGACCAAAATTCTCTTTTTATGGGAAATGTTTGATTTATTCATGTTTGGAATTCTAATTTATGTCAAAATCAAAATGTATATTTAAAATAACAAAATTTATCCATTTTAATAAATAAAATAAAGTTTTTAAATCAGGAATTTCAATTGAAAATAATTACAAAATACAGGGTTGTTATACTTCCACACTACCCGACTATAGTCAATCGATGGATGTTATGCCATGATTTGACTATAATCAAAGTGGAGCTTTCATATTGAAGCTTCGTAGTATTCTCAATTCGAAAGAACTGTGTAAATTAGTCACATCGATATTTTCTGTTTGACCTCCGTTATATTAACCAACAAAAAATTACCGAGTGAGTCATTCCATAGTTATCCAATAACTATTAGTATGTAACCCCTAGGTTCCCCCAGCAGTCACGAGTAATAAACTGCCTAATATTTGGAGAGTGTTACGTATTCTAGTCTCAAAGGATACATCAATATCCAGTCTCGACGCATCTTGACTGGAAACATTAAAAATAATATATTTGTTTCATTGTGATAAATTACTCACGGTTACAACACTTTATGACTACTATAAAAAACATACCATTTATGGATTTTCTATTAAATATACTTTTAATTAAACTAATTAATTAATATAACCACATCATATCGAGTATATAATAGAAAGAAAACACCTTACTTTGAACAAGATTGGTCAACGAGTTAGATATATGTAACAAATTACATAATTGCCCCGTAGGGCATATCCCTAACTCTATCAATCTCCCACTTGCATTTGGGGTCAATTATGGAAACTTATTCCAACATCTCTAATCGGTTTTTCTCAAAACTAATTGGGTTAGTCCCTTTGTGAACGGGTATGCTATTTTGTTTCAATTATCTACTCTGTCAATCAACTCTCTCTGACGGTGATAAACTGTTTTATCATGTGGAATAATTTGGAGTATGTCTCTCAACTTCTAGTAAGCTCTAAGTTCTGTTACAAACTATATCGCGACATTATTATCATATAACAATGTTATGAGATTCTTAACATCTGAAATCGACTTAATTATAAATTTGTGCACTTATATACTTATATACATTGTTTTTATTGCGGCGCTATTCAAGACGATGTACTTAGCCTTTTTCATTGAACCAGCCACGATCTTTCATTTGGAATATTTCCAACTTAAAGATTCTTGACTTGAATTTATTATTGACATATTATACTCAATATCACTTATGATGTTTGAGTCCAAACACTCCTTTATGAGGAGTTATTGTTTCTGTAAACAATTCTCTAGTATTTCATAAATACACGAGAACACTTCAAACAACCATTTAGTGATATCAATTTGGATTTGATATCTGCTTCACGTATCAAATACATAAACATATCACAATATTGTAACCAACATAACATGTATGATAATACTTATTGCCAATGCATAAGGAACTCACATGTTCCATATTAAACAATTTAATAAGGTGTATTTACATATCAATTTCGACATTCCCAGTATCTTTTATACTCACTATACAAGACATCATTTACAATCCAAAGTTGAATGTTAAAACAAATAAGGTTGATTACAACATAAGTACATTGTTAAAATCAACAATATGTTGTCTACTTATAGTTTAGAAATTTCAATCTACCTTCTAACGGTCTTTCTTATGAATACACGCTTTCTCTGCACTTTAGTTGAAAATCAAGCAATATGATTTATCAAAATACTTATTCAATCTTGATGCTTATTAAATGATACTTTCATATCATTTCTTGGATCATATCCAATGACTCATAAACTCAATATTGCTCCCACTGACTTCGAGACATTTTTTGTTAATATGCGTAAACAGCTTACTCTAAATCTCTATTTAGAATTTTCTGTTTCAATACATATGTAGCAAAACACTAAGTCTTATTAAGCGATAATTTTGCAAGTAAATCTAAATTAACTTGAGCATGTTGGATACCGAATCTATTATACTCATTACAATAATTCAAATTTACGATATTATTCTTATCAACATTACTCATTTGGTTCCAACTGCATTAATCTTTCTCACAAAGACACAATCTCGACCGGTGGATCACATCCCTTCGATTACGACCTCCAAAATCATATTTTGATAGCGGACTTGGAATTTTTTTGGATTTGCGCATCTATCCATATAGAGTCAGCACTCTTCATGCTTAATTAAACAACCGAGGATTATATCATTTCAGCATTAATAAGAAACTCATAGTTTCTCTTTGATGTACGAGAATACTTATTAGACATTCTAATGCTATGTGTTCATGTAAGTTAGTTAATTTCATTTCATCTCGTGTAGTCAGTTCTATCTATGGATTTTATCCAATTTCATTTAACCAACAATAATTCGTTAAAGAAATCCCTTCATGATGAAGTTGGCATATCTTGAAACAACAATTGTTTCTCAGTGTAAATAGAATAGGGATTCATGAACGCTTTATGAATTTCTTTATTTATAAAGCTGATTTGGTCTTGGTTTACAAAAATTGTGTTCAAAACATAAATATGTCATTCAATGACAGTTCTTTCCAAAATACTTTTAGGGAGATTCATATAAGATCCCTCATAAACAATTATTACGTGCAATCTTTCGACTTGCATAACCTTCCAACTCCTTGGCCTAGGATATATTGGAGTTTCTGATAAACCCTTATCTTGTAAGATTTTGTAAACTATTATTCAGATGAAATAATATTAACCTTGCCTACAATCTTAAGTACATTACCTTATAGAAAGAAACTAACTCAACTTCACTTACAATTAATCGTACATTGTCTAACAAAGTTCGGTTACTCCATATCGATGCATCATTATGTATCACATGAAGGAGTTATTTTGAGATTGAATCTTTATTCATTTTAGGTATGTTTGGAACCTTTTCCAATATACTCGATCGATCAAATCAAATCATTTCTATCTCATGTTATTTTTACTTTTGTTTCATATTCAATGAGTTTACCATAGACATACTACATGCGTATCAAATACACATGTCCATATCGATGATGACTCATTAGTGAATATAACGAAGTACGTGGAGTCATTTTGGTATTTATGGAATTATGATTGCATACATCTATATGTATCAATCCGAAGAATTCATCAACCCTTATGATGCTCCCACTAAATGGGCGCATAGCCCTTTATTATTTGAGATATAATTAACAAGTATTATATGATTTAAAATCATATAATAAAATTATTTTCTCAAATCTATGGCCTAGTTTATAATTCCAGAATTACTGTAAATAATATTAGATACTTCTGTATTTTCCAATGCATCACTTTTGTTATGGAAAAAAAATACAACATTATAGTTTTATTTCATAACGAATATTCATAATATTCGTAGAAATATAGCTATGTCTATTTTTTCAATCAATAACCAAAAATAGTTATTATTTCATAAATAAAGTTTAGTATGTTTTACGAAAACAATTTTGGTAATTTGATGCAATTAATAAGCGCAATATGACATGCTTCTACTATTTCCACCATTATTGTGATAACTTATTTAATTTCAAGGTCGTCATTCACTTAATATAGATTGTTTATTTCATATACTGCAACTAATTTACCGTAGAGAGTTATTTGATCAAATATCTTGAACTCAAAGAAAAAAATCTCATAGAAAAAAATTTCTATATTAAAATACGTTTCGTAATAGAAATCATATTTCTCATTCCAATGTTAAGTATCAATCTCTATCATTACAATTCTCGTTTCCATTGTTTCTTTATAAAGAAGAAATGATTATTCACTCTCTGTCTCTCCATCCCAACTATACCTTAAATCACATTTACTCTTATACATATGTTTTCCTTTCTAAATGGTTATACCATTGAAAAAAAACCTTACAACAATATCATAATGAACTCTTTACAAAAGCGCATTTGATTATCCTTAACATTTAAGGACATCAAATACGTTGCTCTTTGCATAAACTAATTAAACCGACATTTTAGCGATCGAGTTCTTAGATCTATCTTATAGTTTTCGTCTTGTACTACCATTAACACAATATGATCTTTTATGTAATCAATCAAATTGAATACTCGATCTCATAGTACAGTTTATTGGCTTATTTCGAATGAAATATATTCATTGAAGTATCGTACATTATGAACTGTGACCATTCACCATATAATATTTATATGTGACTGTATGTGAATCAAATATCCATCCATAGTCTTGTATTATTTTTAGAGTTCGAAACTCATAAAATGCAATACACAGTCTAAACCAAATTAACACGTAAGTGATCATTTTATGAATGTATTAAGTAGTTGTAAAAATTAGGCACTTGCATGGGTATAGAAAACATTAACATGTAATGGGAATTTAATAGTAGGTATTATATTTCCATTTATCTACTTTCAATTTAATTCATAATTTTTAAATGTTAATTGATAAACGTTGCATCAATCATATTAAATGCACAAATTTATCATTATAGATAATTATAATATTATTTAACATATGTTATTGCAGTATTAGAAAGGCTAAATGTTACTATTTCATTTTTGTAATAAGGCTCCTACTAGTGTTTTACGTTTCACCAAACACTAAGTAAAACATATAGGTCTTTCAACTTCTATAGTGGGTGTCAGGAGTCATATGCCTTGGGATTCCGACCTTGAGAAAAGCTCAACAAATCATAGGCCCACATACGATGGATAACTCTTTTTCGGTTGTATCACATACAACTCCTAACCTTTAGTACCTTGTACTAATACCGCCTTTACCTTGAGGAAAGCTCAGCGGGTAAAATGTGACTATTCACTCGAACCTATCATTTCGCAAAGGCCTAAGTATAATGCACGTAGCTTGAGGAAAGCTTAACAAATATGTATGGTTATCTTACCTCATCTATTCAATATATTAATAGTACTTACATAACATCCCTAGCTTGATGAAAGCTCAACAACTAAAGAGTATGCAAGTAATTTATTAATATATAAATGATAGAGGATAACTTTATATTAAATATTCATTATCTTAATGTATTATATCGAGTGATATTGAATTATGGTATAATGTATTTCTTATGAAACACTCTCATGATTTAAGTGTTGGACACATTAGAAATTATAGTATACGTACACTTACGTATGTATTTATTCTTTAAGTCTATTTAGGGTTTCTTTAAAGTTCCACCTTCTATCATACATTGCAACATCCCTTATCTAAAGGCCCAAAGCTAAATGCTACAGATGATGCAGTCATCCGTAGTATTAACTTTCGGTGACTAAATACGACTGCGTTAATGGTATTTATAATATCAAAAGCACTTGAATATGAAACCAATCACAGACTTCAAAACAGAATCAATTACATTTCAAAACAGGTGATCCATATTCAAAAACATCCTTTTAAAACGTATCTTTTTTATCAGATGTTCCAAAACAGGTGTTCCATATTCAGATTCCATATCCATATTCAGATGCCCTCTTCGATGATCAGAGTCATATAGTCATAATTGACCAAATACATACACAACGAAAATGAGCAACAAAACAAAGAACTGCACTCCTAAATAGCTATCCGTTAGCATCCTGCTTGCCTTCGGTAGCCTTATTCGTCATCCTACTAAAACTTGAAAAACCTTAATCCCTTAGCCTACTCAAATCAATTTTGAGCACCCGAGAGTTTAAAAGGAAAACATAAACTTCGAGTTAGACATAAAGCCTGATGCGAATAATATTATACATCCCAATTATTAATGTTTAGTGAGACCACACCTCTTAGCGGAATGGGTTTCCTCTCACTAACATCCTTTTAATATATACCTTTTGCAAACCTTTATCCTGCAACCAAATCTGGTTAAAACTTTAAAGCATTATTATGTAAACATACATATCAGGTAACCAATGGACTATCTGTCCGAACACTATAGTTTTGTTCGGCTTACTATTAACATTTGGTTGACTCGGGTCTACCATACAAAATAAAAAAATCTATCTAACATTTGCTAGACACACATCTTCTGGAAGGTCTTTCCTTAACTATTTATTAAATACTTCTCTTTTGGACTATCTGTCCCCAACTTAACATTTTCCATGGTCACCTGATCCTGATTGTTTTGTAGGCTCACCAAAAACCTATCGTATACAAACATATATTCACTTCTGTGTGTAATCATAATTTTAGTCTTACTTGTGACCAAGCCCTACACACTATAATTTTGGACTAAATTAGCTGGGGCCAATAGCTAATGTATAGGGCGCGACCCTATACCAGTCTCATCTGGTATTCTAATATCCGAGTCATTTTACTTAGTTATAACTTCCCTTAAATTTACCTTGAAAAACTCTTTCAGATTGATTTAAATCTTTAAATCATACTTACACAATGAAAATACATATTCTCTATGCTTTACTCACAATCACCTTACCATGTTATATATATTTCACTCAACCCCTTATTGATGAAAACATTTCCCCTTTTGAAACCATTAAACCTTATCTTTCGATAACATTGGAAAATCCTTTCTTTTCTCTGAAAGCTTCAAAATATTAGACATCCCTCTTTCGAAAACATTGGAATAATCCTTCCAATCTTTTCATCGAAAGCTTCGAAAAACAAAGGAAAACCTTCCCTTTCGACCCCTTCGTAACACTGGGGAACCACCCCTTTGAACCATTCATTAAAACTCTTTCAAAAGCATTAAAAAAGTAAATCTTTCAAAAGCCTTTGGGTTCAATTTAAAACATATGGAAACTTTTTGAAACCATAAAAAGTTTACTTCTTCGTTAAAAATCGTCTCGGTCGAAACCTTTTGAATTATGCCTTCAAGTAGAGAAAAATGATAAGAAGCCCATTGAAGTCAAAAGCACTTCTTTTGAAACCATTAAAACTATCTCTTTTGAAACCATTTGGGTTATACTTCAATTATAAAAAAAGGGTCTTTAAAATATTTAAATCGAAAGCTTCTGTTTCGAAACCATTTCTTAAGTAAAGAAGTGATTGTGTCAAAATCATCCCTTCGAAAGCATTGAAGAAGTGGCTGGTTTTTTTTTAAAACTAAGTATACTTTTCGAAACCATTGACTTCGAAAGGTAGAAAAGTGGCAGCTAGGGGTTTCGGCTTAGTTGAAATCAAACATTTAAAACCAAAGTGCAACCTATTCCAAATCATTCCATTTTAATTCATTGACCCAGTCGAAAGCTAACTGAGTCGAAAGCCATTTAGTTGAAAGCAAGCAGGCGCATTTTAATTTAAAAATAAAGTGATGCTTCGACCCCTTCGGAGCCTATGGTTTTGACCCTATACCTTTCGACTTCTACCTAATTCTCTATATACCAATTTCTTGATACCAAGTGCATTGGTTTCGATGGAGTTGAGGGCGGAGGGACTTGGTCGAAAGCCAACCAAGGCGGAAGCAGGTGCCAAAAGCAATAAAATAGTTAAAAAGCCTGAAATAGACAGTTCTTTACACCTAACCTGCTTTACGTGTAAAATTTTGATTGGTTGCCTTTTTTCTTTACCACTAAAAGTGCTGCACATTTTAGATCAATTAATTAATTTAAATCTTTTGCAAAACACCCCTTCTCCTTCATTAAATATATAAAATATTTAAGTCTCATACCTCAAATAACTTTATATATTCATCAAAACACTTAGGAAAATCCTATAAAAATTGCAGAAACTCCTTTTTATTATGTTTTCTAACATATGTAAATTTCGGACCCAAATAATTATTTATCTTGCCGTAAATAATTTATATCCTAATAAATCATCCTCCTCGCTAGAAAAATAATATAAAATCCACCATAATTCAGAAAATTACGAAAATTGAAACCCGTCTCTAAAATATTATTTTCGATCTATATTAAAATTTTCAAGACATTTGGATGTCATTTAATAGGATTTTTGTATTAAACATATCATAAAAACTAATATGAACATGTATAAATTATCAACAAGTGTATATAAACCTCCAATCGTCCAAAACATGGCATTATCATGCAAAATCATTTCAGTTTACCCTTAAATCCAAAAACTATAAGAAAAATAGGATGTAGTAATCATTCACCTTAACTTTGTGATTAAAGATATGAGATTTAATGTTGAACAAGTTGATTTACTTCTTTTTCTTGAAATCCTAGATTTATCTTCTCTTGAGATTGAAAATGGTGGCCGGCCTTATAGTATTTTTGCTTGAGAAAATGAAATGAACGTGTGTTTGAATTCCTAAGGGTTTAGGGTATATGTTCTATCATTTTCCTATTTTGCCCTCCCTTATTTCCCAATACTTTTATTCATGTTAACTTGTTTTGATTTATATTTAACATGGCATGGAAACCCTTGGTTAAACCAAATCCCAACCCATTAATCATCTTACATTATTTTATTTTATTTAGCTAATTAAATATTCTAAATAATATTACTAAAAATATGGGGTGTAACATACATACATACATATTACATAAGCTGAATTATCACATAACTTTTATAACTTAGTTAGCTTATATAATATTCTTATGTATTATATTATATTAATGAAATCTTATTTAATTAATTTTAACTAATTAACTCTTTAGTTAATTAACTCTTTAATTAATTTTATACTATAATCCCAATACAACATTTATATTAGACATATCTACTATAACCTTTATAATGCACACTATGACCTTTATAGTATAACACACTCATATATATCTTATATATGTGTATTTTATTTATCAATTTTATTTATTAATTAACCTTTATTATTTTATTTCATTAAACAATTTTGATTAAATTTTATTCATTTCAAAATTATCCTACATACATGTATGTAAACTTATGTTATCCTAAACATTTTAAAGTAACACTACATATGTCAACATATATAATGTATGCATATATGTATTAATTAATTAACATATTATATTAATTCA
The DNA here is from genome assembly GCA_030765085.1 of Allium cepa. NCBI lineage: Eukaryota > Viridiplantae > Streptophyta > Magnoliopsida > Asparagales > Amaryllidaceae > Allium > Allium cepa. Next base: position 110,522,532 of record CM060928.1, on the reverse strand, counting down.
TTTTACTAATATTATTAATAAATTTTAAATTTTGGAATTAGTATATAAATATTTTCAAACATTTTTGAAAATATCGTTATCCTTTCAAACATTTTGAAAACTTATTAATTTTTATGACTTTTAGAATAAACATGTTTTTATTTCAATTTTCAAAACAATTTTGAAAACTAGCCCAGAGCCCATTTCAAATTGGGCCTATTCTATTAGGGGCAGCCTTTAGACTCACTCACCTTTAAGGTCAGGCCGGTAACCAGGTAGGATAGGGTACTTGATTACCCAATTCCAAGCCGAGACATTACATTTCTAGACACCGTACTTAGTGGGCAAGTTTAATTGGCTAGCCCTAACATGACTAATTTAGACCACATAGGCTATTGTTTTCTATTATTCTGGCCAGAGATTTTGACTTTGGGTTGACTTGAGTCGAGTGTGATACTAACCCCATATAACCAAGGACACAAATCCTCTCTTGAATAGTGCTTCACTTCCAATACTTCCACTCGATCCAACTATAGTCACTCGATGGACACTATGCCATTATTTGACAAGAATCAAGCGGAGCTTTCATATTGAAGATTCACAGTATTATCAAGTCAAAAGAACTGTGTAAATTAGTCACATCGATATTTCTGTTTGGCCTCAGTTATATTAACCAATAGAAAGCTACCAAGTGAGTCGTTCCATAGTTATGAAATAGCTAGTATGTAACCCCTAGTTCCCCCCAGCAGTCATGAGTAATACACTGCCCAACATTTATAGAGCATTACATACTCTAATCTCAACGGATACATCAATATCCAGTCTTGATGCATCTTGACTGGGAACATTTAAAATGATATATTTGTTTCATTGTGATAAATTACTCAGGTTATAATACTTTGTAACTACCATCACAAAACATACCATTTATTGATTCTTGATTAAATATAATTTAATTTATTTAATTAATATAATCACATTATATCAAGTATATAATAGAAAGTGAACATCTTTATCTCGAACAAGATTGGTTAACGAGTTAGAGATATGTAACAAATTACATAATTGCCCCCTAGGGCATACCCCTAACTCTATCACTAGCTTACTTATTGTCCCTAACATCCAAACATTTGTATACAATATACTTATACATACAATTAATATTTACATTTTAACTTAGGCCTCAAGCCGAGGTTCAGATTACGCATTTTAGCCCTTAACCGATCGACCGCTACATCTTATCGGTCAACTATTCAAGGTCAGCCGTTTTGACGTTCAGGGTGAACGGTTAACCGGTCATAGTGTAAAATTTATGGTTTTATATTTTAACTATTTGATTTTTAATTATCATTTAATTCTACTAATTTAATTTGGCTTACATAGTGAACCTTAAGCAATTATATGACCGGTCCTTGCAATTTACCCTACTTTTTATCTATTTTAAATTCATAGGTTTGTACAATTTGCATATAATAGTTTAATTTAGGGTAAATCAATTTTAAGGTTTTCAATTCAATAACAAGAAGGGTTAAAATGAGATTTGTCAATTTATACCAATTTCAGTTTCTTATTCAATTTCACATTTAACAATTAGGGTTTAGGGTTTATAGTTTATAGTTTAATTGCTAACATCATAGATCACATAGAAAAGGTTAAAATTAACCGTAAATAATCAGATTATTAAACTTGTTGCCACTCACCTTGTATCAAAGCTCTAAATCTAAACTCCGTTTGAGAATCGTCACTCATTTGCTTGCCCTCTCCTTAACCCGATTTATTGATGCTCTCTTACTTTGATTTTAATTTATTTTTGAAAGAAAGTTTATAACTTGAGAGAAGAAAATTTTACAAAGTTTCAATGTGCAATGAATTACTAATGAAACTAGAGTTAACATTGGTATTAATTTATATGGGTTAGAGATTGATTTAGAGCATTGGATTCACATAGAAAAACTTTGTTCTCATCTCAACTGCACATCAGAAACTTGGCCGCAAAAAATATTCGGTGCAATCATCTTCGTCTGATCATGCTCTAGATCATGATAATCACATGTCAACGGTCGACCGTCTATAGGGACTGGTCGACCCTTGTGGTTGACTACCGACCATGCTTAATTTAGGTAATTTTTTTGTTCTTATTTTATTCTGTTTTCAAATTTTCAAATGTTCGTAACTTCTCCGTACTAACTCAGATTTCAACATGTTATAAATGTAAATTTTCCAGAAAATGGTTATGGATACAACGATGCGAGTTTTATAGCCAAACTCGAATGTTATGGAAATTTCATTTTAGCCTTTGTTTTATTTAATTTGATTTTCTTATGAATTTTCCACTAAATTTTCGTGGTGTTATAGCCTTACGGACATGGCATGAAATCTTTCAATTCAATACCGAAAGTAAAAAAAACTTCTGATTTTATAAAGCCAGACCCAAGCCCATACCACTTTGAACAAAGTACAATTGACCTTCATAATGCTAAAAAGACACCTTTTCAACTTCCTACCAAACATTCCTCCCCTTTTCTAAACCCCAAATCTAATTTTCATGGTGGCTCATAGGGAGTGCGATGGATCCAGTCACTATCTACCTTCAAATTCTAGTTCTAAAGTAGATATTCATAGAAGTATAAGCTAAGAGTTTTTGTCTTAGTCCTCTAAATGATTATCTGAATGTCTCAAGTTATAGCAAAAACCAAGGACTGATAATTTTTCTTTTTCTTCTTAAATGCTCTCTAGTTGAGTTCCTTCCACAAGTGTCGTGTTATAGTAGTAATCAAAACACTGGACAACTCTTTTGACAACCCCTTAAATGTAAAGTTTTGGGTGAGATGCTGTAATTCATTGGTAAGGTTAGAAGTGCTACTAGATTGGATTCTTTAACTTATTCTTAAAGTGATTCCACACTGTATTGCAATAGTAATAGATAAAGAATATGTGTTTACGAAGTTTACTTTCTTGTTTGCATAATGTAACAACCCGGATTTTCTAACACTTCGTATTTAATTATTTATATTATTTGAGTATTTTAATCTTGGACAAAATATGATTAAATTGCTTTAATTACCTTGTAACCCCATTTTATATCATAACTAATGTGGTAAACTTCTTTTGAGAAAACATTTACAAAAATAAATACTTTAAAGAAATACTGATAATGAGACCGAAAATCATTTTACCGATAAACAGTTTTTTATTCGTCAAAAGTTATTTAGATTTTTTACATGCATTTATTTGCTTAAGAGTAATTAATTTGAAATAAAAATACTTTGCACTAAAACTCTTACGAAGCTTCTATAAGCTTATTAAAGTTAACTAGTTAGGTGTAAAAAGGAAGAGAATATATTTTGAAAATGAGCTTTTAAGGAAAGTCTTAAGCGTTAAGCAAAGAAAATGAGGTGTAAAAGTGACACATGAGAGGGAGACTCCTTGTAACCTTTCATAGAAGGTAGAAGATGGTAATTACCTCTTATTCAAACCTATAAAGACACCTTCAAGGGTTTCACAAATCATTTTTACAAATTAAGAAAATAGTGAAAGTGGATTAGTACTAATTCACTTTGTTCTTCACTAATCTTTTTCAAATCAAAGAAAATCAAGTCCAACTTCACCAAATTTTGGCTATGGGCCTAAAACATCATATGAATCATGAATATCAAGTTGAAAGTGGAAAAAGATGATGGAATGAAGGGAGCATGGTGAGTCCATAAGCAATGGGAGAGAAGAAGGAGTGATGCTTTGGTTTGTAAGTGCTAAAGGTGGGATCTTTATGTGTTTAGTGATGGTAGAAAGTGTTTTTGGCTTTATGAGTGTTTGAGAATATGTTTGGCTTGGATCTAATGAGTTAGCTCACTATCTTGCAAGTATATATTGTATGGTTGAAATATAAAGTTGAAGTGACATTAACTAATTAAAGTTATAAACTTGGGACCCCTCTTGCTTTTAAAAGCAAATGATAACTTTATATTATATAACATCACTTATATTATCCACTGAAACATGTGGTGTGGCCTTTAATTAATACTTAAATGGTTGTTTGGATTGTGTGCTGAATTGAAGTATGTTTGAAAGTGTTTCAAGCAAGAATCGCTATAAGTGCACTTCGATATCCCTTAACTTTAACTTGTATAAATGGAGGATTTATGATCTTAACTTGGGATAATTTGATTTGATTGCGCTCTACGTATATTTTGGCATATGGAATAGTAAAGAAATTGTTTGGAAAGTTGTAGAAATTACGAACAAAAGTTGTTAAAGTTAGAAGTGAAAAGGTCAATATGGATGCACTTGAAAATACGTTATGTTCGACAATTCTCAAAGTTAACTTTGAGAGATATCCTATGGGCTTCTTTGAATTTTTAGTAAGTATTGTATATGTACTTATTAGTAGAAAAGAATTGTAATTTAAAAATTTTTAGAACTGCTCAAACAAAATGGCTAAAGTAGAACAAAAAGGTGGTTATAAATACACTTAGTAAATACCTTATTTTTGGGAATTTTTATAAATAAAGTAAAAGATATCATTGAGGTTTCTTTCCATGGTTTTTGAGTACCCTTAGTACTTACTATAAAAAAATTAAGTCTTAAATCATTTTTTTAAGTGGTTAAAACTGGTTACAAAGATTGTGTTTTTCAATGTTATTCTTTATCATGGACATTTATAAAGCTATAGCAAGTTGCTTATGGTTTTAAGTATTTAAAAATGAAATATAAATTTAATATTTTCCCTAATCTTTTTAGGGATATTTTCTAACATATTTTGCAGTACTATAAAGTTGGTTTGAAGTTGAAATATATTTTTCATATTTATTTATGAATTTTGAAAGTAAAGGGGTTTAAATTATAAAGCATGGTTTTTAATTATTTTCATCAAATTATAAATTACTTATTTTCAAGTAATATTTTGCAAGATATTTAAACCTATTTAAAATTATTTTTAAAGTATTTTTTATGTGTATATGTTTTGAATAAGATAATTAGCACGCTTAACAGTAAGAGCCGACGAAGTAGAATTATCTATTTGTGAGAGTTAAGATTTATGTTTGAGTAGGGAAAGGACCATAGTGCTCTAACCTACCAGCTCTCCTCTTGGCTAAGGAATAGTAAGTCGGGAATGTCAAAAATGTGTTTGTCATGTTGTTTACTTTCTTGTTTATGAAAGTCATTTATACTATACTTAACACTAAAATCCGATGAGATAGACTTGCCTATTTGTGTGATGCAATAATGTTGTGCTAGGCAAGGCTTTAATATACAACCAGTGCTCTAACTTACCTGGCTTCACACTTGAACGAGGGATAGTATAAGTTGAAATATCAAAAACAAGTTAAGTATATGAACCATGATTTCTATAAGCGATCGTTTTAACTGGGTAGTTGAAACGACCCGCCTTTCTTACCACAGAAAGACACATCATCTTTAAGAAAGAAATGGATAGAAAAGAGAAAAGATAGAGAAGAAAGAAAGAAACAACATCAGAATCTCAACAGCGGAAAGAATAAATTATATTAATCACATAAGTATTGCATAGTATACAACATCTATCAGAGTTACACAACTTATACATCACGTACTAGACAGTTATAAACACCTGTCTAGTTATTACAACACAAGATACAATTTAAACAAACGACTCAGAGATCAACACAGCGGAACCACCTATATATCTACAAATGCTGAAGCCTCCTACTTCATATCTCCTCTAGAATTCGTCAAAGCTAACCTGAATCCCTTGGCTACTCGTAAAAATTTGAGTACCCAAGAGTTTAAAAAAACAAAAAATAAACTCCGGGTCGGACATGGGTCTGGTGTGAGTAACAGGTTAAAAGTGCTTAACTTTGAAAACAAATGGTATCTCATAAGACTCCCCGCACATAAACACAGAAAAGTTTTTGCCTTACGATAACCAAAACATTTGATAGGAAATCCAGTGATATTATAATAGGGTCTAGGGTTTTCAAGTAAAATACAAAAATAGCTGGAATGCTTACATCTCATGTTCCAACATAGTTGTTCACAACTAAAACGTACGGCACTTATTGGAGATTGGATTCCATACAATGGCAGGGCTACTGCGGTACCGCCCATCATAGTTGTGGCCTAGATCAACGTACTGAGGATTACTCACAATCCCCTACAACATAAGGCCGGAACCATCCCTTACTGGATAGTCCCGAACAAGACAACCCCAGTAGTTGGAGCTCACAACTGCCCACACAGCCGAATAAAAGGGACCTCTAGACGGGGGAAAATCTCATCATACTTGGGTGCTACGCACTTAGCCTTACTGCACCTCCCTTGTTTTAGCCATTCCCGATTGATAAGGCTTGAGGCTACGATTACCTTTATAGAATACATCTATCTTAGAATGCTCATGTGACGCCCCACCTCTATACCCACGCTAGCCAAGAACACTCCGGAGTAGTGCTGTCAACTAGCACGGAGAATAAGGCTGTTGAGGAGCGACCATCCATGTAATTGCTTATCACATGGTGGCTATAAATAATCTTCGGAAACAAACATAGAAATAATCATATCACAAATCAGTCACAGATATCCATATCACAAAGGCGGAAGAAGATATGAATATATAACTAACACATGAAAGTGTACATCAGAGTAGTGGTCAGTAAGATCCACGATAATACAAAAGAATAGCAACACGTGCTATACAAAAGAATACAACTATGAGTCTATATCTCAAGTGTATACAACAAAAACTGCTAATCTAAACAGTTAGCCAAAAGTCAGAGTGGTGAATCCCTGGGAAGAAGTCAAGCAGAAGCACCTGTAACATCTCGGTCTGACCCGAGTATTATTTAAGAAAATAATAAACGGATCAGTCTAGCTATAAATATCAGATGACATGAGATAACATAAAAGATATGGCATAAACATAAACATCCATAATGACATACCGCTATAAGTATGTAAATAAATGATCAACAGAAGATCAATCAATAAAGATAATCAATATCACAAGAATCTTCTCAAAGATTCGGAAAGGGCATCATACCCCATACTTGTACTCATAACAAGTCAATGACATAAATTCTAGAAATCAATGCAAGAAGTCCAGAAATCATAGAAAAGAGAAAGAGGCCTATCACATGACAGTCCGAAGACCAAGGGGAGCTACCCCACATGTGTGAATGGAATCACACAGATTAAGGTCCAGACTAACCAAAAAGCAAAAAGGTATGTGTGAGTGGAATCACACAAGTGGTGTCTAGTCTAACCTCGCAACAAGAGACATCGCACAGTTGCTAGTCTAAATCATCAGAATGATCGTCATGATCAACAAGAAGTGTCAATTACACTAAGCTAGTAAATATAGAAGTTTAGCTTCATGTCCCATAACCACTTGCTTAACTTAAATATTTACGAACAAACTGTAAATCTTCACTAATAAAATTGTCACAAGAGGTTCAATCGAACAAGTCCAGGAATTAACCAACGAAGTGAACGCAAGCGTTTCATACCACTTGTTTTACTAAGTCGTTTAATTAGATTTCTCATCCGAGTGAGGTAAATGTTTGTATATACTAATAGATTGGAAAACGGTTTAAGAAAAGAGCTTTGTTACTAAAAATAGAGTTGAAATTGTTTGTTAAAAGAGTTTTGATATTTACTACTAGTATTGAAACCTTTATATTTTTTTTAAAATGACAAATCACAGAAGAGATTGTAGAAACAATCATCACAAAGATCACATTCGGAGATGTGAATAAAATCCAAGGAAATCAGCTCAAAAGCATCAAAGTGGAAGTTCCCCAACGACCAAACGTGGCCGAGATAACCAGAGATGGTTTGTCTCGAAGAATGGTCAACTCAGCATCTCAACAAAGCAAGTTCTGTTGAATGTTTTTCAGATAAGATCGCCTACGGAGGGGGGGTCCAAGGGGGGTGGCAACCCCCCAAGGTGGGGGTGCGGGGGCAACGCCACCGCTTACGGGGTTCGACCTGCCCGGTCAGGTCGCGGGGGTCCAGGGGGCAGCGCCCCGACCAAAACGGTACGACCTAGTGAAGACAAAATGAGGTCTAACGACCTAACGACTCAAGGGTCTAACGACCTAACGACTCAAGGGTCATACGACCTAACGACTCAAGGGTCATACGACCTAACGACTCAAGAGTCATACGACCTAATGACTCAAGGGTCATACGACCTAACGACTCAAGGGTCTAACGACTTAAGGGTTGCACGACTTAAGGGTTAGGCCAGGAGCGACCTAACGAGATAAGGTCCAACGACCTACGAGTTAAGTGTACAGCGACCTATCGGGATAACTCGTAACCGACTTAAGGGTTGCGTGACTGAAGGGCTGCACAACTTAAGGGTTAACTCATAAACGACTCACGACCTATGGATGAACGACTTAACTCCGAACGAGCTAAAAATGGCCAGAACGACCTAGGGTTAACTCGTGAACGACTCACGACCTATGGACGAACGACTTAACTCCGAACGACCTAAAAATGGCCAGAACGACTCAGGGTTAACTCGTGAACGACTCACGACCTATGGACGAACGACTTAACTCCGAATGACCTAAAAATGGCCAGAACGACTCAAGTGCAGAAAATTCAACAAAACGCTAAAAATTGGAGTTTTTCGCCAATCCAATCCAAACCAAATGCTAACATGCATGCAAAAATGATAGGGAATCATTCCCAACAGTCCAATATAGTTATAGGCTAGAATTGTGAGATAAAAATCTCACCTTTGCACCAAATATCAATGAAAATGAAGTTTTAAGCAAGCAAGAATCAATCCTTCTTCTATCTAAGCACAAGAAGCTTGAATCCAATGTCTTCTTCTTGAATTTGGAGTAGAAAGATGGATTGCAATTGAATTTGAGTTTTGGAATTTTAATTTCCCATTCCCTCCACCATTAATGCCAAAGCTTGATTAGTTAGGAAATTTATGAAGAGTGAGGAGAAGAGGGTTGGAACTTGGGCTTAATAGGCTAAACTAACCCAAAGTCCAAAGCGGGAGAAGTTAGTGAAATTTCACTAACTCCAAACCTATCGATGTTTATACTTAAAAAAATTGTAAACGACATTTCGAACTCAATGGAAGTGGTCTCGAGTCCTAATTTGACCGTTTGCAAAAAGTAGCTTTTCGGACCAAAATTCGATTAACGAGTTAATATTTAAATAAAATATTTAAATACAAACTCGATAAATATGCGGGTTGTTACAGCTCATCGTCCACTTGACGATATTCTAAAAGCATTCAATCCATACAAGTTCGTTCCGGGTTCGAACGAAACCGAAGGCATTATCTCGTTACACTCATTTTGAAATCACCCTCAGAGTTAACAACAATAACCCTTGCACTCTGAATCTTCATCTTCACTTGAGATTCACGACATATCGTTTAATTTGGATCGATGTGGTTTTTGGATATCCAAATCTGGAAACCCGATCCCGGTCTCATCGAAATCCCAAACGCCGGCTTTTAAAGCCAAGTTGTTTTTAAGTTAAAACAATTTGATTTATTATCTATATTCACATAGATAGATAATTCACATCATCATAATAGATAATCCATATTATCATCACAATTCAACCAAAACACCCAATATCACAGATTAGCACATATCTTATATTAGAGATAAACAATTCAAGGCATTAAATAACATTCAGCCATCCATTAGCAAAGATCTACTAATCACACCATCTATAGTTAATTTAAAATGAATTAAATTAATTACTTCATCTCTAATTAATTTAAAATAAATTAAATTAATTATTTTCATCACATAAATCTTACTTACTTAACCATTAATTAATTACAAATCAATTAATTAATCATCCTCTAATTTTTCATCTAATTAATCATCCTTGATTAATTATCTTCTAATTACATTAAGTAATTAGCTTTTAATTAATTACAAAAATTAATTATACTTAACCATCTACAGTAATTAACATTTAATTACTTCCATTAATCAATTAACCATAGTTAATTACATTAATCCTTAATTAATTACGTTTAATTAGTTACCTTATAATCACTCATTATTGATTAATTATTTTTAATTAATCAATCCTTAATTGCATTAATTATATTAACTAATGATCCTTAATTTCTTCTTTAATTAATTATTCTTTTAATTAATCACATTTAATTAATTAATCTTTAATTAATCTCATTCATTAATCAGCCTTGATTAATCACATTCAGTAATTAATTACCCTTAATTAATTACCTTACTTAATTAACTTCAAATAACTTTATTAATCAATTCTTAAATTATTACACTAAGTAATTAATTATTAATCACTTTCACTAAGTAATTACCCTTTTTATTAATTACATAAGGTAATTAAACCCAAATTATTTCCATTAAAAATTACCACTCTAATTTAATTACATCCAGTAATTACCCATTAATTACTTTACTAAGTAATTACACTTTTTCAATTACATTCAGTAATTATACTTAACAAATCATCAAGTGATTATCTTAAATTAATTAAACTAATTAATTAACTTGACTAATCACATTACTTTAATTAATTACATTGAGTAATTAATCCTTTAATTACTTTCATTGAGTAATATTGCTTAAACAATTCCACTAATGATTATCTTTAATTAATTAATCTAATTAATTATTAAAATTAATCACATTAATTAATTATTTAATAATCCCTAATTAATGATATCCACATTAACTATTAATAATTCTTTAATTACTTCTCTTAAGTAATTAAACTTTAATTAACCATCGTTAGTTACGCTAAGTAATTAATTTTTAATTACCAATTAATTCATCTCTAATTACCTAATTAATTAAGTACATAACTATAACTTAATTAATTTTTAATTACTTGATTAATTTATTCCAAATCATTAATTAATAATCTATACTTATCTAATTAATGATTATTGATTTCAAATTAATTAACCCCTAATTAATTAACTTTCAAACCTTAATTACTTATTTATTTTCCCATTATTAATTAATTAAAGTAATTAATTATTTTTTAATTTCGTAATTACTTTAATCAACGTCAAATCATTAAATCTTAATTAACTTAAGATAAACATTATTATTATTAGTGACTTAATTTATCATTTACAAAGCCTTTGAAATCTTATTTTTAAATTTACATTTTAAATTTCATTTTTAAATTTAAGATTAAAAATGATTAACACATTCCGCTTTAACAAAATTTAAATCAATTTACAAATCTATTAAATGAAATGTTAAAGAATACTTATTTTATATAAAAGAGATTTATGAAAGTTTTTAAACCAAATTTATTTAAATTTAAAATCTTGTTTTTATTTTAAAATCTTTTTAAAATCTGTTTTATAAAGTTGCTTCGGGTTCAACCCGCAAGCCACTCGAGTACTTACCCGAGTAAACCCCACTTTTCCTTTTTATTTCAAAATTTAGTTTTAAAACCTGAAACTAATCACTCACGAGATTCCCGAGCACCTACTCGAGTTAATACCCTTCAATCCTGAAACCTTCTTCGAGACAAACAACAACCCAAAGTTCCTGACACCACATCGCTGCCGTGCACACGCACCGGCCAACCAGCCTCCTCCGACCATCCATGACGACTCACTCATGTCGACGATTAACCCCAAACCGGATTACGACCATCAGAACCTCGATAACCACTCGAAATCAAAATCAACCATTAAGGCATAAACCCGGAACAAGAAGCACAACCTGGAAACCCTCGTCTTCACGCCTCTGATTACCGGAATGTCTGAACATCTGGCCTCGCCTTCTCTAACACCGATGCTATCATTTCCCAGAACCCCATGCAGCTCGATTCACCATAAATGCCACGGTGATCAAATTTCTGACCAAGTCTAAAAACTAGGGCTGCAGGCTTATATCGATCACCACCACCGCAACAATGACTTGATCACCAATCATACATTTTTCCCAAACTTCCCGATCACTCTTCCACCTCCAGTGAGAACCACGACCATCCCGATCAACTAGATCTTCAGAGACAACCCAAAGCTCCCAGTACTGATCAACTTGAACTGCTCCCTCATCCTAATACTAAAAATTGTGATTTTATTTTAAAAAATCATATTTTTGAATAAGAATTCAGTTTACATTCCTGGATTGGTAAATTAAGATGTTTAAATTTTCACTTACTTCAAGCATGCTTTGCTCTTTTTGATTTCCAGAGACATTTCAAATTTATTTTAACTTAAATAAATTTTTGACTTTGATTTATGATGAAACAAACAAATTTTGTTTGAATTCTAAAACCTAAAAGAGATTAGCTAAAGAGATAATGGATTTTTAACCAAAATCTTAGTTTTAAAACTAAGAACATGCAAGAACAGATACACAACAAGCACACATATGTACATTCATATACACAGAAGATTCACCAATATACACACACACAAAGCATACTCATTCCAAATAATCCACATGCAAACAAATATTCAATACTTAAGCTTTTAAAAAAGTGATGTTACTTACCTGTTAAAAATGATGAACGGGGCACTTTTAATTTGAAAAGGCTTTTAACTGAGAAAACTTGAAGTGCTGTAATATGCTTTTGATATTAAACTAGAATGTTGAAGATGCTTGAATGCTGAAGAAAATTACTTGAAAACAGAGATGAACTGCTTTGGTTTGAACTTGCTTGACTAAATCTCGGGTTTGTAAAAGAAACAGGCTTTTGAAAATCTCAGGTTTGCAAAAGAAACAGGCTTTTGAAAATCTTAGGTTTTAAGAATGCATGCAGGCTTTGAGTTGTTTTGATTTGAAAAGAATTACAGTTTAGACTTAAAGAAGAATGTTCAGGTTTTAGGCAAATGGTTTGATTCTTGGAAATGAATAACATGTTAAAGAATATTTTTTTGGTTTGAGGTGGTACTTGATCACAGATTTGGATGAGTTTCTGGTTGAAGAAATGATACATGTTTTGGGTTTGAATTTGAAGATGGTTAACAGGCTTTGAGTTTTGACTTATTTCTGGTTTTTGAAAGTATTTATTACAGATTTAGTTTTGAGTATACAAGTTTTAAATTTTCTTAGCTTTTGATTTGAAAAGAATTGAAGGGAAGAGGCATATGTTTATATAAGCTGAAAATATGATTTAATAAAAATAAAAGAAAAATCAAAATTGAAGATGACACATGTTTAAAATTCAACATTTGTCAATTGCCTTAGTTTATTAACTAACACTTGTTATAATGTGTCTTGATTTTATTACACTTGTCCTTTAAGTAATTTTATTTAATTTAAATGTTAATAAGAGGTTGTATACTTACTTTATTATTTATAAATGCTTATCCTTTTATATATATATATATATATATATATATATGAATTTCCTTAGAGAAAATAAAACAAAACAAATTATACACATATTTTTAAATCCAAAATATTTTAAAATATATAGGTTTTGAATTTCAATTTTAAATCCAAATTCAAATTCAAATTAAATTCAAAAAAACCCAATTAAAATCAACAACATATTAAATTTGAAAATAACAATTCAATTTTCTTTAAAATCTATTTATAAAAATAACACATTATTATTGTTTGAAAATAACAAATTGCTAATTTTAAACAATTTATAAAAGAAATTATCTCTTTATTTATAATTTACTTATATTACTAAATGAATTAATGATCATATGTAAATTGTATTTTAAACTTATATATATTTCCAAATCATATTTATCAAGTAATATTTAAAAAAGAAAATAAAACAAATCTTTTTTGTTAATTTCATTTAGATTTAAACTTAAGCTAAATATATTTTAGACAATTAAACATTTATCTTAAATTATTTGAAACTATATGGTTATTTATTTAAATAAGCATTGAAAAGTTTTATATTAATTTTAATCAAAATTTCCAAAATACCAAAATATATTAGAACTTGAAAACATGATTTTTATTTATTTATTAAATTTCAAACCAAAACTTTTCTATTTACAATATATGCAAATATATATATATATATACACACACACATTATAAATAGAAACATTTTATTAATTTTTAGAAGATAAAATTTACCAATTAAATATTTATTAGCTTTTAAAATAATAGATTTCCAATTTAAATTAAAATTATAAAAGACAATTATCAAATCAATTTAATTATTAATACAGATTTTTAAATTGATATTGCCCAAAATTTCGGGTCATCACAGTAGTTGACTTGTCAACTATCGAACTTAATTAAATATTAACTTAGATCTTTAAAATAATGTTTTGAAAGGTAATATAAGTATGAAATGGTTTAACATTCATCTTTAACCCCTTTTGGTTATCTTATGAATGTAAATAGATCTTTAAGGAATATTTTAAAGATAAGCATACGTGAAATGGTTTTAGGTTCGTAGTGACAAATGTTTAAGTAACATTAATCTTAAACCTTTTGGATGGATTAGTGAAAGTACATAGATATTTAAAATGGATATTTTGAACGAAATTATAAGTATGTAATCTTTTGAAAAAAGACAGAAAAAGTAAAGGTTTAAATTAAGAAATCTTGTTAATGATTTATGAATATACTTATACCATTTGAGATAAGTATATGAATACTTTTGAAGTACTGAAAGAGTGCAAATGAATAATTAGGATTGATAAATGAAGCCTTTTTTAGATAAAATAAGTTTTACACTTAAAAGATGTTTTGGTTAATAAAAGATTAATTAAACAAAAAGAGGATTAAAGTTCACTAATGTGACTTAATCTTTCTTTGTGTGACTTGATCATACTGTGTATTCACTCGTTAATGGAAACTATTTATGTAACGCCGCACCTCTATACTCACACTAACCAAAGACACTACGGAGTAATGCCATCGACTAGCATGAAGATTAAGGTTGTTGAGGAGCGACCATCTATGTAATTGCTTTATGCGAGTGTTAATATGTTAGATAGTATTACATGCATTTCGTTTCAAGAGGAAATCTGACACATCAATAACAAACTCAAAACTACTACACAATGACTATGTGACCTTCGGAACAAATATAAGATAAGCATAACATAAATCAGTCACAGATATTCATATCACTAAAGTGGAAACAAATATGAATATAACGCATAAAAGTGTACATAAAAGTGTACATAAAAGTGTATATAAAAGTAGTGTACAAATCTAACACATCAATCCAGACGTCTGGCTCTAGGTTCTGGAAATATAAATGTTTTTCTCCTTTCTCTTTTTAATTCCAGAACCATTTCAAAGGTCTGGATTTTCAATCAGACATTTGGATTTTGTCTCTACCCTTTTTTTCTTTTCCAGGGACCCCTTCCAGACGTCTGGATTTTCAACCAAATGTGTGGAGTTTTTTTTTCCAGACGTCTGGATTTTTCTGCTAGGAAAAAATCAGCCTAGCCCAATGAGGGCAAAAAATCCAAACCGGAAGCGATTGAACGAGCGGCGGATGCTAGGAATTTATGCCAATCGACAACCCAACCATATAGGCTCTTCGATACATCACCAAAAACGTGTCCAAACACCGAAGATAGGATCTTTAAAGATTTTGACTTCGAAATACTAAAATTGGAAAATTTACCATATCAATTCAAATCAAAAGTAATTGAACATGAAATAGATATTAGGAATTCATACG
Organism: Allium cepa; assembly: GCA_030765085.1. Classification (NCBI taxonomy): domain Eukaryota; kingdom Viridiplantae; phylum Streptophyta; class Magnoliopsida; order Asparagales; family Amaryllidaceae; genus Allium; species Allium cepa. The sequence continues at coordinate 110,506,956 of CM060928.1, read as the reverse complement.
TAACAAGAACGAAAGCTATAGACATAGATGTGAGTTCAAGAACTCACCTTTAAACCCAAAAACAACGAATGAGAAGCTCTAAAACAAAACAAGACCAATTCCTCTTCAATACACCTCTAGAATCTTCAATCTCTTATCAAAGGTGAAATTTTTCCTATGTTAGGTTATAGGAATTTCTGAAAATTGAAGAGATATTGAGATGGAGAAGATGAAGAGGATGCTTACCTAAGCTTCTCTTTGATTTTAGAGCAAGAACTTGAATTTCCTAAGAGAATTAGGGCTTAGGAATGTCTAGTTTCCTTTTTTCTTTCTCCCATTTTTCATTTAGCTTGAGAGTGTTAGGAAACGAAATTGAATGAAGATAAGTGGAGTTAGGGTATTTGATAGAGGAGTGTTCTCTTGTTAGGTTATTGGGCTGAAATCCAAACCAAAGCCCAATAGAAAAATAGCAAAATCCTACCCAACTCCAAACATATCGATGTTTATACTCAAAAAGTTCGCAAATGCCATTTTGGACTCAATGGAAGTGGTGTCAAGTCCTAATTCGATTGTTTGCATTAAGTAGCATTTCAGAATCTAATCCGACTAACGATGCTGCATTTAAATATACAATCGTAAAATATGCGGGTTGTTACAGACTCCCTTCCTTAAAGAAATTGTGTCCTCGCAATACTTAAGAAGAAAATAAAGAGTAACAACCATATAAACATATCAACACAAAAGAAAATTTTAAAGTGAGAAGTTCACCGTATGGAGCACGAGAGAGTAAGTCCGGATGTGTTCGTTCGATGAATTCTCTGGATTCCCAAGAGAAATCCTTAGGATTTGAGGACCACCGAACTTTCACAAGAGGGACAACTTTATTTTGAAGGCATTTAACCTCTAAAGCAATGATATGAATAGGATGTTGCTCATAAGTCAATTTCTCCCATAACACCAGGCTCAAGAATAGAATCGGAATCCCTAAGGCATTTTCGTAGTTGAGAGACGTGGAAAACGTCATGAATAGCAAAAAAATGAGCCGGTAATAAAAGGCGATAAGCCACGGAACCAATGCGTTCGGTGATGGGAAATGGACCAATATATCGTGGTGCTAATTTTCTCGATCGACTGAAATGCACAACACCCTTCATAGGTGAAACATGATGAACATCAAATTCTAAGAGCGGAAAAAATGGCCGCGAGCACTAGATCATGAATGGCATATCCAGTCTCAGTAGACTTTATTTGTATAGAAGTATAAGCGATAACGCGTTCCCTTTTTGCATGATAATGACATCCAAACCAATACGGCTAGCATCAGTATAAATGATAAAGTCTTGGTTCCTTTCGGGAATCCCAAGAATAGAAGCATCGAAAAGGAGTTCTTTTAGATGATCATCTTTCCCGAAAAGCTTAAAACATTCAAAATTATAATTAACTTTATTAATCATCTTTTTTAGAAAAATTTACTTTTTTACAAGTCAATTTATTGTCTCTGACTGTCTCATCAAAGCGTTTAGGAGATTTCTATCGATAGCATTGATCGAGCGCATCGACTAGAATTCTTAAAGCACTCAAGGGGCAAAACAACACAAAATCATCTTCTATATGATAAACATGTCTCTTGAGAATTTTACAAATATTCTTTGCTCGTTTCAAGAACAAAACCCAATTATACTTATAAATACCTTATTAAAAGAGTTGCAAATTTTAAATTGTTGTTTTCATCCATAATCAAAAAATACAAGGATGGTCACATCGAGATATTTGTAGAATACTCAATTCATAAGATGGATGAAATAAGCTGGACAAACCGAATGACATCACGAGTCACTCATAAAAATCGTAACGAGTGTGGAATGCGGTAAGTGGAATGCTACCCTCCGCAATTCGTAACTGATGAAAACGATGGCAAGGTCGAGCGGAAAAGACCTTAGCACCACTTAATAGATCGCTTAGGTGGTAATCCTAAGACAAGCCCAAAAATACCAAAATTCACAAACTACATGAATGAGAGAAATAACATTTTCCTCATCATGTGGGTGAGAATGTCTAAGATGTATAGTCCTCTCGGGACATAGGATATGAGCTTCATAATGATTAAGCCAATCCTTTCCTAAAAATCAATTCCGAAGCCTAAGTAGCACATGACATGCAAATCGGATCGAAAAGCATAATTACATAAAATAATCTTAACATCTTTGCAAAGTAAACTGAGTGTTGCAGATCCACCAACCGGATTCGCAATTCTCAGTGAATTCATCAAGCCCATATATTTAAAGACGAAGCATCAACAAGTTCTTTTGCCATAAAAGAGTGAGATGCACCCGTATCAAAAAGAAGTCGAATAGGATAATCACAAAAAAAATTGATGCCATCAAGGGCTGAATGAGAAATACCTTGACCAAGAGAAGTGCCACTAGAAGCTTGTACAACATTTAGCTTTCCCTCCTTCTTGCTTTGAAGTATGGGACATGCAGATAATGATGACTCAAACTTTTGCAATAGCGACAATAAAGGGGTTTCGGACACTCATTTGCATAGTGGTCCGTAGAACCACAATTGTAGCGTTGTCCACGACTAGAGGCAGGAGTCTTTGCTACCGAAGTTTCTTGCTTCCCTTTCTTGTTGGTATTGGGACATTTGAACTTCATAAGCCTCTTCATGTTATTGTTGAAGTCCTGTTTGGCACCCACAACTTCAACATCACTTTCTTTATCGGCCTCTTCAATTCGAAGAGCGATATCTACAAGCTGATCGAAAGAAACTTATAGTTTCAGAAGTGAAGGCTTTTTGAGGTTCTTATTCAACCCATAGACAAACCTCTGATTTTTATTTAATGGGTATTAATATACCCGACCCCATATTGAGAGAGATTCAAAAGATGCGACGTAACCCATCACAGAAGATTCACCTTGAATAAGGTCAATAAAGCGTCGGGCCAAAGTTACGTTTTCAGCTTTCGGCACAAACTTTGACTCGAACCTTTCCTGGAATTGCTCCCAAGTACGATCCGCTTCAACAATTTCCAAGTTCAAAAGCTCATACCAACCTAATGCTCTCTCTTGAAGCATGCTAGAAGCCACTTGGACTCGATGTAGATTCACAAGATTCATGCGAGAAAAGATGGTATCGCATGTTCTAAGCCAAGCTTGGATTTCTATAACGCTTTTGGAATCCTTGAATGGCCTTCCACCCAAATCGGTATAATCTATGCATAAGCATGCAAACTCGGATTTAGGATGAGTAGACTCTGGAATGGATCTGACAGCTTGAGCATTCTCTACGAGGTCTAAAAGATGTTGGGCAGACATAAATACTCCATCCTGAGGAGTAGCACTAGATTGACCGACGTTGGGACGACCAGGTCTAACCATTTCTCTTCTTTAAGAAAGAAAGAAAGAAGAGGAAAAATTTCATTCTCAGAATGAATATCAAACAAACTTGATTGATAAAACAAGGCATCACAAAAGAAATTAGGATAGTACGGGCCCTAAGACTTGGATAAATCCTAAGGCACGATTCTTAAGAAAGACTTAGGACGATGATCCTTGCTATAATATTCTATATTGTTCCAAAGTTTGGCTTTCGTACCAAGCTGTAATGCCTCACCTCTATACTCATACTAGCCAAGAACACTACGGAGTAATGCCGTTGACTAGCACGAAGAATAAGGCTGTTGAGGAGCGACCATCTGTGTAATTGCTTTGTGCGAGTACCGATACGTCAGATAGTATTACATGCATTTCGTTTCAAGAGGAAATCTGACACATCAATAACAAACTCAAAACTACTGCACAATGGCTATGTGACCTTCAGAAACAAATATAAGATAAGCATAACATAAAACAACATAGATATTCATATTACTAAGGCGGAAACAAATATGAATATAACACATAAAAGTGTACATAAAAGTAGTGGTCATATAAGTTCCACTACATCACAAAAGAATAGGTACAAGTGTTGGACAAAAGAATATGTACACATCAAGAAGTCTCTATCTCGAATCAATAAAAGCAAAAACTACTAAGCTAAAGTAGTTAGCCTAAAGTCAGGTGACAGACCTTGATAAGAAGTCAAGTAAAAGCACCTGAAATACCTCGGTCTGACCCGAGTATTATTTAAGAAGAAAATAATAAACGGATCAGTCTAGCTATAAATATCATATAAAATGAGATAGGATAAGAGATATAACAAAAACGTATGATAACAATAAAGCATACTGTGACAAGTTTACATTAGATAACAACAAAAATCATACAATATCTCAAATTTTCTCAAACACCAAAAAGAATGTCATATTCTTTAGCTTATTCACTAAGTCACAAATGTTAATCAAGCTTGTCAATATAAATCGCAAAAATTGGTGAAACACAAATTCTAGAAATCGTCAATTAGAAATCCAGAAATCACAAAGGAAAAGTCCTATGAAAAATGGAAGCATGAAAACTCACCAACACGTGTATCACAAATGGGACGTTATCCCATAAACCGAACATCGACGCACCTAAAAAGATACGCTCCATGCACAGTCGAACATCGACGCATCTAAAAAGATACGCCCCATGCACAGTCGAACATCAACGCACCTAAGAAGATACGCCTCATGCATAGTGGAACATCGATGCACCTAAAAAGATACGCCTCATGCATATGCTTATTGAGCCAAACATCGACGCACCTAGAAAGATACGCCACATGCACCAACATATTGAGCCGATTGCTCCATAAACGGTCAAAAGACCATGGGTCGTTAGCCCATAAAAACGAGACGAAGCCCCATAAATCGAGGTACAGTCCCCCACGTGGACAAAGAGACTCGCATATCGCTAGTCTAAACCATAAAATGGTCACCATTGATTGATAAAAAGTGTACATTACACTAAGCTAGTACATAAATGAGTTTAGTTTCATGTCTCATAACCACTGACTTAACTTAAATATTTACGAAAAGGTTGTAGATTTCCACTCGAAAATTGTCACAAGATTTCAATCAAATAAGTCTAAGAATTAACCGACGAAGTAAACGCAAGCGTTTCATACCATTTGTTTTGCTAAGTCGTTTAATGGGATTTCTCGAACGATTGAGGTAAAAGTTTGTATATACTAATTGATTGGAAAATGGTTTTAAAAATGAGCTTTGTATTAAAAGTAACATTGAAATCATTTTTGTGAAAGAGTTTGAGTATTTACTACTAGTATAGAAACCTTTGTATTTTAAAGTGATAAATCACAGAAATTATTGTAAAAACAATCTATCACCTAAAATCCACATTCGACAACGTGAATTAAAACCATAAAAATCGATATCAAATCCGTCAAATGGATATTCCCAAAAATCCATAAAAGATGTCATCAAAGTCGATGATAAGTGAGAACAACTAATAGGATCAATTAAAAATCGATAAAAAATGGAAATCCACTCAAAAATAGTCAAAATGGGCAAAATTGAACAGTACCAGACGTCTGGTAGGTTTATCCAAACGTCTGGTCCTAGGTTCTGGAAATATATATGTTTTTCTTCTTTCTCTTTTTAATTCCAGAACTATTTCAGACGTTTGGATTTTCAACCCGACGTCTAGATTTTTAACCAGACGTCTGGATTTTGTCTCTACCCTTTTTTTCTTTTCTAAGGACCTCTTCTAGATGTCTGGATTTTTAACTAGACGTATGGATTTTGTTCCAGACGTTTGGACTTTGTTTCAGACGTCTGGATTTTTCTGCTAGGCAAAAATCAGCCTAGCCCAAAGAGGGCAAAAAGATCCAAACTGGAAGCAATTGAACGAGCGGCGGGTGGTAGGGATTTATGCCAAACGACAACCCAGCCCTATATGCTCTTCGATGCACCACCAAAAACATATTCAAACACCAAAGATAGGATCTTTAAAGATTTCGACTTCCAAATACCAAAATTGAAAAATTCACCAAATCAATTCAAATCAAAAGCAATTGAACATGAAATAGATGTTAGGAATTCATACCTAACAACAATGAAAGCTATAGACATAGATGTGAGTTCAAGAACTCACCTTTAAGCCCAAAAACAATGAATGAGAAGCTATAAAACAAAGCAAGACCAATTCCTCTTCAATAAACCTATAGAATCTTCAATCTATTATCAAAGATGAAATTTTTCCTAAGTTAGGTTATAGGAATTTCTAAAAATTGAAGAGAGATTGAGATGGAGAAGATGAAGAGGATGCTTATCTAAGTTTCTCTTTGATTTTAGAGCAAGAACTTGAATTTCCTAAGAGAATTAGGGCTTAAGAATTTATAATTTCCTTTCTTCTTTCCCCCATTTTTCTTTTAGCTTGGGAGTGTTAGGAAATGATAATGAATGAAGATGAGTGGAGTTAGGTATTTGATTGAGGAGTTGTTAGGTTATTGGGCTGAAACCCAAACCCAAAGCCCAATAGAAAAATAGCAAAATCCTACCCAACTCCAAACATATCAATGTTTATACTCAAAGAGGTCGCAAACGCCATTTTGAACTCAATGAAAGTGGTCTCGAGTCCTAATTTGAATGTTTGCAAAAAGTAGGATTTCAGACTCTAATCCGACTAATGATGCTATATTTAAATAAAACATTTAAATATACAATTGTAAAATATGCGGGTTGTTACAATTTAGTCATGTAATTATCACTAAAAGTGGAAGTTGAGAGACTTAGTTTCCATATGCGATCGTTCTCATAATTATTGAATATGACCAAATTCGTCGATTCGGTCTTGAAGACTGGGATCGATAAGTGTTTTACTTATCGGAATCTACATCAAGACTGAGATACATGTTATATATCTTGGAAGTGGATCTGTTCAAGATGTTGAAATCCATGTGTGATTTCAAGATCTGTTTGAGATTTAGGAATCAACTGGGGATTCGTTTTTTGTTCGAGTGATGAAGATTTGTGTAAGAGATTTCGAAAATGACTTCGACATCAAAAATTATAGAAAACAGAGTAGGATACACATGGGGTTTAGCTGGCCGTATCAGGATATTATCAACTCCAAATCTTGAGATACTTATTGATTGTGTAACGATCCCGAATTTTAATTTATTTTAAATTGATAATTAAATTCATTTTTGATTTAAAATGGTGAAATTTGTTGATAAATTGATTTGAAAATTCAAAATGAAGTCTTTGAAATAAAATAAACAAATTCGCTAAATTCAAACAACATATTAATAAACTTTGTAAATTATAACGTGACTACATTGATGAAATTATAACAACATGTTAACTAGGACTTCACTTCAACAAGAAAAGCAAATAAAAAGAGAAGACAAAAAAATTACATATGTAAAGCAATAAGACAAAGCAAAAGGAAAGAAGGAATATATGTACACAAGTAAACAAAAAAAAAATTTAATATAGGTATGTAAATAAATTAATATGCATGTAAATTAAGCTTGCAAAGGAAGCCAAAGAAAATATCTCAAATTTGTACAAAAAAAAAAATATATGAGTTTGTACAAAGTTAATTAATGCAGCCATCAAAAGTGTAAACTATCAGCCGAAATAAGCTACATCTGGTAAACAAGAAATAAGTCAAAGACAAAGGAAAAAAAAATACATGATAAACATAAGCTTATAAAATAAGACAATGGCAATTAATGTTAGCACACAACATTATCTTATCAGCCAACAAAGAAAGGGAAATATCTAATCCCATTGTACAACACAGTATAATCACTTGTACAAGATATTTATCACCCTGTAGTCTGTTAATTCAATTTATATATACATCACACTTCTTCATTTTTTTCGTGCATCTGAGCTAAAAAAATATCTGAGTAAACAATATCTTTAAAACTCAAACAACAAAACCTTAAAACAACTCAACATGAACAACAATCTACTTCAAGATTCAAACCCGAAGGTTCCAGCTTGAAATTTTCGAAGCTACTCAACAAACAGAACAGGATCTGTTCATCTTCTTGTTCTGGGAACCAATGTGAGTAACTTTATTTTTAAAAAAATTTAAAGGATGAAATTGTTGTGAATACATTTGTGAATACTTATGGTTGTATCTACCCATATATGAATGCTCTGTGAATGATGATAGTATTTGTGAGCAAGCTGTAGTTATATTTGCTCACTGTTTCATGTTTAAATACAACGTCCCTGTTTTTTTTTTAAAAAAAAGCTTTCTCTCCCGATCTATTGGATTTCTGGACGTGGAGTTAAAACAAGAAGTGATTGTTATAGACTATACTTGGGATTAAAATTTTGTTCAACCCCAAACAAACTGTTTCTGGTTCAGGAACGCAAGAAATCTGATAACCTCTTTCAATGGGTCAAATTCCAAACTTCATGATTTACAAATTTAGGTATGCGAATGAAATCTTCATACCAAAACATGATTTTTAAAACTTAAATTGTGATTTTTAGATGTGTGATGAGAGAGCGGTTCAGGGGGTTCAAATTTTCGTTCTTTTATCGAGTTCAGGTGATCAATCCGATGAGGGAGGTCGGACTTCTCGAGGAGGGTAGCCGAGTGACCAGTGGTTCATGGAAAAATAGTGGAAGGGTGGTCAGGTGAACGTGGTGGCGACGGTGATGTTTTCTTTTTCGTAAACCTAGTTTTAGTATAGGATCGCAGTTTTGATCGTCTTGTTCACTTCAGTGCATCGAGTTGCATGTGGTCTCAGGTGGTGGTAGTTTGGTCGTGGACGAGTGCGTGGCTGGAATTTCAAGGATTCTGGTGGACGAGGTTGCGGAGGCGAGTGATTTTCAGGTTTGCGGGGGTATCCTGTTCGTTTCCAGGTTAGTTCGAACATTTCAATTTCGATACTGGTTTAGTTTAGGGGTTGGGATGGTTGGAACTAGATGGGTAGGCGAACGTCGACGTGCTCGGCGTCACAGTATCGCCTGTACTTGGTCGGAGGTACTGTAGACGTGCACCGTGCACTTTGGTATCCTGGTGAACTTTGGGTTTGGGTAGGAAGAACGCTCGTGTTTTACTCGGGTCATTCCAACATTTTAATCGAAGCAAGGGGGGGTTGGACTCGAAGGAGATATGGGGTAGCTCAGGTATAACTTGATTTCTTGGTTTAAACAGAAACCCTGTTCTGTTTCTTTTCAAACTTAAACTGATTGTTTTATTTAAAGTTTAAGTATAAATTTAAGTTAGGTTAGATCATAGATTGAAAACAAAAGTTTTAAATTTAAGATTGTTTTAATAACTAGAAAAAAATGTTGCTGCAGTTAAATACGATTTTTGTTAAAAGTTTTTGATTCAAATGGATATTTGAATTTTAAAGTTTAAAATAGATTCGGATTTAAGAATCGAGTTCCTAATTCTAGTTGTCAAAAGAAAGTTAAATCGAAGTTTTAAATCAAGATAAATTGATGGAATTCAAGTTTACTTAGAATCCAAATCTGAAAACTTAAATCAGTTTTAAAAAAATGAATGTTTTGAAAATAAGTTCAAATAAATTAGTTTTGGAAAGTAAATTTGTTTCAATAAAAATTAACTTGATTTCAAGAATTTTTTGATTAAAGATTTTTGAATGAAAATAAATAAATTGTTTAACTTGAAATTGCAAGTTAAAATATTAATGTATTTTGGAAATTTAAATTTGAATTAAAATTCAAGTAGTTTAATTTAAAAGATTTTCTTATATAAGTTCATATGTAAATAATAAATGTTATTTACATTTACTTAAAAGATTTTAAATTGAATTTAAATTATAGTCATTTTGAATCTTCAATTCAATTGATATTTGAATTTAAATTTTAAATGTAATGTTAATGAAGTCATTAATAAAAGAATAAATTATCTTAAGAATAATAGGGTAATTAAGGAATGACTTATGTATTTAAGTTAATAATTTAAATTGATTTATAACTAAAGATCAATTAAGAAGTAAATTAAGAAATGTTATTGGTTAATAAAGATAATTAACTAAGGATTATTAAATATTGATTAAAGCTAATTAATTATGTAATTGGTTTAAAAGGTTAATTTAATTTATATGATTAATTTAGAATAATTTTAAATTAATTAAAGTGTTTGATAAATTAATTTATATCAAATGATTCGTAAGTAATAAATCAGAATTGGATAATCAATTCATAAGTAAATAAATGTAATTGGAAATAAATTGAATTAATTTGGATTTAACAATCAGTTAATCCTGCTTATAAATGATTATTGAATGCTTGACCTTACTTATGAATGATTGAATTGAATGGGTTGCCTTGAATTGATTGTCCCAACTGATTGTGATATTTTGTACTGTGGATTGAGCTGTGTATGATTTATCCATTTATTTACACTGTTATATTATCTGTGAATCTGTGAATGAGTGATAAGCGTTATGTTTATATCGTTTATCAACTATATATCTGTGTTTTGATCTATGATGATTGGATGATGTTGCACTATTGTGTTGAACCCCTGGACCACACTTATACACACACAAATATGGATTTCACGAGGAAATCGATTAAGTCACAGATTTCGAAATGATTTATAAAATTGAATATTTTAATTCAAATGATTTTGGAAATGGATTGGGTTTAAAGTGAAAAGCTTTTGAAATAGAATTTCAAAGATAAAACTTATTTTCGAATAACTTGATTAAGTTTTGAAATTTAAATAATTTGATTTGAATTCAAGTTTGAAGTTAAATTCTATGATTCGAAACTAGGGATTTAAGATGCTGTACAAGTTATATGAATTTAAACCATTCTAAAAGTAAAATTTTGGGAATTTGAATTTAACCCAAAGATTTCAACTCGTATGGATGAATCAGATTTTTTGAAATAAAACTGTTGTTTTCAAATGATAAAAGCTTTCATATAAGAAATGAAATTCCAGTTTAAGTTAAAGGAATTTCAGGATTGAATTGAAAAAATAGTTTTCCAAGTTATGAACGAAATTGTTTTGAAAGCTATAAATTGAATCTGTTTATTTTTAACAGATTTAAAATGATGATTTGTTTAAACCATTTGAAATGAAATTATTTTGAAAGCTATAAGTTGAATCTTTATTTTAAAGATTTAACGAGTTAATCAAATTGAAATGGAAATCGATTTGGAAAATTTATGAATGAATCATTGGAAACGGTTTCAAAAGCTAAAAGATAAATCTTGATTTAAAGATTTAAAATGAGTAAATCAAATTGAAAATGGAAATTGTCTTGAAATCCGTAAATAGATCTTTGTGAAACTAAATGAAGTTTGTGAAGTAAATCTTTTTATTTAAAAGATTTGGAATGGAAATTGGTTTAAACCATGTGAAAGAAAATTGGAATTATTAAGTTGTGACTTAATTGAAATCCCATATCCGTATGTTTAAATGTTGCGCTCACTATTCGGTTTAGCCGGGAGAGGACCTTTGTGTCATATATCCCATTCCGAATATGTGCTTCGTCGTATATGGATAGCATTTGAAGACCGGTGGTGAAGACCGGCTATTTGCGAGAAAGATAGAATGACCTATCGATTGTCTCTGCACTGAGTTGCTCCGGTATAGAGATTCCCTAAGTGATGGGAAGTCCAATCGGGATTGTGAATACCCGGATTGCAAGGGCTTCTTCGGAAGTGCCTTCGGTTCTGTTCGAACCCGGAACAGACTTGTATGGTTACATGTCCGACACTACACTTTGAGATATAAAGCAGATTTCTTTCAAATACATATCTGTTGGTGGCGGAGAATTTATTCTTTTAGCATTAACACCCTTCTCTGAGACGTACGAGCTCAGAGGTTATGTAGTTGAAGGTTATCAGCAATATACTCCCAATTTGGTAGTGTGGCATGCTGAGTGCTGCTGTGTGTTGATGATCATTGTTTGATCATTTGTGATATGATCATTTGTGATATGATCATTTGTTTGATCATTTATCTTTGTGATCATTGCTTTGATCATTTGTTGACCCAAAGCATGGCTTTGTACCAAAGCGTAGCTTTGTGGACGAGACTGCATCAGGACCTCACACCCCGGAAATGGTCAAAACAGGAAAGATGCGGCAAGGTTATGAGGGTCGCGCCCTTTAGGGTGTGTCATTCCCTTCTGGTAAAGGGTGGTATTAGGTATGGAGCCCTGATATTTAACCTATGTGGTTGCTCCAATCTCATTTTCTGTGTGGTTGTTGCTTAGAGGTACCTCGGATAAAGGTCCCAAAGGACCGGGGAGTGGCATGCTCGAGTAGTAGTTACCTAGTTACAGAGGTAACCCGGCCTTGTGTTGGCAGAGATCCGGTTAGGTTCTCGGGACGTCCCGCCAGAGGCGATCCCATGTGGCAGTAGGAAGTTCCTTAGCCTGACCATTTGTTGGAAAATCCAATCAAAACAATACGAGCCTTGTACGGTTTTAGTTGTAGAACCTGCCATTCACTTATGGTGGCGCCCCACTGTTTGGATGGTAGCTATAGTAGGCATAGTTCGAAATGTCTATGCTGGCTAAGATTTATATTCTACTTTCGAAAATGTTTTCTGCACTTTGCACTTATAATAATAATATCAAAGATTTCGCGTATCAAGCATGTTTGACTATCATAAGAAGAAATCTCCTCCAATTCTGCGTTTGCATTGTGTGTGTGGCGGGAGGTCTTATGGTAGTTTCATTTTCTAAAAGCATTGCGAATTTAATTTAAAATTCTCTTGCTGTTTGTGTTTAAAAGATAAACTGTTTTTGTTACTCACACCAGTCCCATGACTGACTCGGAGTTTATTGTTCCTTTCCTAAACTCTGGGTGCTCACTATTTTCCACACGAGCAGTCTAGAGTTGGGTTTTTCAGATAGTTAGGTTCAGTTGATCATCTGGAGCTAGTTTCAGTCTTTGGATGCACACCAGTCTTGCTCTCTTAGTGAAATGTGATGTTGGTTCGAGCTGTTGGAGTTCTTTCTTGAAGACTATCTTAGAGTTATTTGTTCCGCTGCTATCTTATTGTATCATATCTCTGATGTATATCGATATCTATTGTATCATCTGTTGTATCAGGATGTTGTATCAGATATTGTATATTGGTATTGATTATTTTCTTCCGCTGTGTTGTTTTAGTTAATTGTGTTATAAGCTCCGGCGACTCGGATTTGAACGGTCGGATCTACGGCATTCAAGTACGATGTAAAGTATGGATGTCGATTTTCGAACGGGCAAAATCCGCTTCGTCACATTTGGTATCAGAGCTAAGGTTGAACTTTAGCTCAGGAGTATAACACATTAAGTAGCTCATTAGATATAGGGTGAAGTAAACCCTAGAATGAGTAATCCCTAAGATATCCATTCGAATGCCTCAGTAAATTCTCTTTCTATCCACTGATAGTGAGTACGAGTGCAAGAAGAGAACGAGATAGGGGACAGGGAAGTACCACTATAAGTAGTCAATGCCCTGCAACAGTGGAAACGATCTTTCTCTATCAATTTCCTTTGACTCGTTTTTCTAAATTCTTTTGATTGCTTCGTGATAGCTCCATAAGAAGTTTCAGTGTGATGGTGGCCCTACGAATCGTTGTACAAAATCCTTACTTCGTATCTTCATCAGTTTCTTATCGGTTTCAATTTAAACCTTAATGAATATGAATCGAAAATTTGAAACTGAAATTTGAAATAAATTGGAAATTTTAATTTGAGTTAACTCGATTAATAGAATATGAAGGATAATTTGAATTATATCAATAAAACGATTTCGTTTAAAACCGAATTTGAAATTCCATTATAATTTCTTGGGTTGATCGAAGTCCGAAGAGGGACAAATTATATATATAGTTTGAGGTATTCCGACTTGAATTTGGAATACATTCCTAGTATTTGAAAAATGGTAGAAGATGGAATCTATCTCTTTTGTTCAACATCTCTTTTCAATTCTTCGATGATTCCTGGTAAATACAGGAAGAAGATTTGACATATTAGTATGGGACACAAACTCCGGATAGACCAAAATTGTTTGCTTGGATGTATTGGTTGTTTTGTTTACTTTGGTTGCTATGGTTGATAGGTATAAATTGGTTTTTAAACTCAACATTTTGAAATTGTGTCCATATATCTGTCAATATTTGGGTCCAGAGATATATTACGGATGGTTAGTTATCCTTTCGAACTAACCAATGCCACTGCACATTTCGTAGATCTGGATAACCCGAATATCTTATGAAGTGTTAAATAGATTCGTTCTTGTATCTATTAGTGACATTCTGTTTTGGTAAGCCAAATACAGAATAGATATCCAGTTTGATCTGGAAAAATTGTTTCTCTATCCTGGTGTATCTATCTTTGTTATTTTCGTGCCTGTGAATTTCGAGGACGAAATTCTTTTTAAGGGGGGGAGTCTGTAACGATCCCGAATTTTAATTTATTTTAAATTGATAATTAAATTCATTTTTGATTTAAAATGGTGAAATTTGTTGATAAATTGATTTGAAAATTCAAAATGAAGTCTTTGAAATAAAATAAACAAATTCGCTAAATTCAAACAACATATTAATAAACTTTGTAAATTATAACGTGACTACATTGATGAAATTATAACAACATGTTAACTAGGACTTCACTTCAACAAGCAAAGCAAATAAAAAGAGAAGACAAAAAAATTACATATGTAAAGCAATAAGACAAAGCAAAAGGAAAGAAGGAATATATGTACACAAGTAAGCAAAAAAAAAAAATTTAATATAGGTATGTAAATAAATTAATATGCATGTAAATTAAGCTTGCAAAGGAAGCCAAAGAAAATATCTCAAATTTGTACAAAAAAAAAAAAAAAATATGAGTTTGTACAAAGTTAATTAATGCAGCCATCAAAAGTGTAAACTATCAGCCGAAATAAGCTACATCTGGTAAACAAGAAATAAGTCAAAGACAAAGGAAAAAAAAATACATGATAAACATAAGCTTATAAAATAAGACAATGGCAATTAATGTTAGCACACAACATTATCTTATCAGCCAACAAAGAAAGGGAAATATCTAATCCCATTGTACAACACAGTATAATCACTTGTACAAGATATTTATCACCCTGTAGTCTGTTAATTCAATTTATATATACATCACACTTCTTCATTTTTTTCGTGCATCTGAGCTAAAAAAATATCTGAGTAAACAATATCTTTAAAACTCAAACAACAAAACCTTAAAACAACTCAACATGAACAACAATCTACTTCAAGATTCAAACCCGAAGGTTCCAGCTTGAAATTTTCAAAGCTACTCAACAAACAGAACAGGATCTGTTCATCTTCTTGTTCTGGGAACCAATGTGAGTAACTTTATTTTTAAAAAAATTTAAAGGATGAAATTGTTGTGAATACATTTGTGAATACTTATGGTTGTATCTACCCATATATGAATGCTCTGTGAATGATGATAGTATTTGTGAGCAAGCTGTAGTTATATTTGCTCACTGTTTCATGTTTAAATACAACGTCCCTGTTTTTTTTTTTAAAAAAAAAGCTTTCTCTCCCGATCTATTGGATTTCTGGACGTGGAGTTAAAACAAGAAGTGATTGTTATAGACTATACTTGGGATTAAAATTTTGTTCAACCCCAAACAAACTGTTTCTGGTTCAGGAACGCAAGAAATCTGATAACCTCTTTCAATGGGTCAAATTCCAAACTTCATGATTTACAAATTTAGGTATGCGAATGAAATCTTCATACCAAAACATGATTTTTAAAACTTAAATTGTGATTTTTAGATGTGTGATGAGAGAGCGGTTCAGGGGGTTCAAATTTTCGTTCTTTTATCGAGTTCAGGTGATCAATCCGATGAGGGAGGTCGGACTTCTCGAGGAGGGTAGCCGAGTGACCAGTGGTTCATGGAAAAATAGTGGAAGGGTGGTCAGGTGAACGTGGTGGCGACGGTGATGTTTTCTTTTTCGTAAACCTAGTTTTAGTATAGGATCGCAGTTTTGATCGTCTTGTTCTCTTCAGTGCATCGAGTTGCACGTGGTCTCAGGTGGTGGTAGTTTGGTCGTGGACGAGTGCGTGGCTGGAATTTCAAGGATTCTGGTGGACGAGGTTGCGGAGGCGAGTGATTTTCAGGTTTGCGGGGGTATCCTGTTCGTTTCCAGGTTAGTTCGAACATTTCAATTTCGATACTGGTTTAGTTTAGGGGTTGGGATGGTTGGAACTAGATGGGTAGGCGAACGTCGACGTGCTCGACGTCAAAGTATCGCCTGTACTTGGTCGGAGGTACTGTAGACGTGCACCGTGCACTTTGGTATCCTGGTGAACTTTGGGTTTGGGTAGGAAGAACGCTCGTGTTTTACTCGGGTCATTCCAACATTTTAATCGAAGCAAGGGGGGGTTGGACTCGAAGGAGATATGGGGTAGCTCAGGTATAACTTGATTTCTTGGTTTAAACAGAAACCCTGTTCTGTTTCTTTTCAAACTTAAACTGATTGTTTTATTTAAAGTTTAAGTATAAATTTAAGTTAGGTTAGATCATAGATTGAAAACAAAAGTTTTAAATTTAAGATTGTTTTAATAACTAGAAAAAAATGTTGCTGCAGTTAAATACGATTTTTGTTAAAAGTTTTTGATTCAAATGGATATTTGAATTTTAAAGTTTAAAATAGATTCGGATTTAAGAATCGAGTTCCTAATTCTAGTTGTCAAAAGAAAGTTAAATCGAAGTTTTAAATCAAGATAAATTGATGGAATTCAAGTTTACTTAGAATCCAAATCTGAAAACTTAAATCAGTTTTAAAAAAATGAATGTTTTGAAAATAAGTTCAAATAAATTAGTTTTGGAAAGTAAATTTGTTTCAATAAAAATTAACTTGATTTCAAGAATTTTTTGATTAAAGATTTTTGAATGAAAATAAATAAATTGTTTAACTTGAAATTGCAAGTTAAAATATTAATGTATTTTGGAAATTTAAATTTGAATTAAAATTCAAGTAGTTTAATTTAAAAGATTTTCTTATATAAGTTCATATGTAAATAATAAATGTTATTTACATTTACTTAAAAGATTTTAAATTGAATTTAAATTATAGTCATTTTGAATCTTCAATTCAATTGATATTTGAATTTAAATTTTAAATGTAATGTTAATGAAGTCATTAATAAAAGAATAAATTATCTTAAGAATAATAGGGTAATTAAGGAATGACTTATGTATTTAAGTTAATAATTTAAATTGATTTATAACTAAAGATCAATTAAGAAGTAAATTAAGAAATGTTATTGGTTAATAAAGATAATTAACTAAGGATTATTAAATATTGATTAAAGCTAATTAATTATGTAATTGGTTTAAAAGGTTAATTTAATTTATATGATTAATTTAGAATAATTTTAAATTAATTAAAGTGTTTGATAAATTAATTTATATCAAATGATTCGTAAGTAATAAATCAGAATTGGATAATCAATTCATAAGTAAATAAATGTAATTGGAAATAAATTGAATTAATTTGGATTTAACAATTAGTTAATCCTGCTTATAAATGATTATTGAATGCTTGACCTTACTTATGAATGATTGAATTGAATGGGTTGCCTTGAATTGATTGTCCCAACTGATTGTGATATTTTGTACTGTGGATTGAGCTGTGTATGATTTATCCATTTATTTACACTGTTATATTATCTGTGAATCTGTGAATGAGTGATAAGCGTTATGTTTATATCGTTTATCAACTATATATCTGTGTTTTGATCTATGATAATTGGATGATGTTGCACTATTGTGTTGAACCCCTGGACCACACTTATACACACACAAATATGGATTTCACGAGGAAATCGATTAAGTCACAGATTTCGAAATGATTTATAAAATTGAATATTTTAATTCAAATGATTTTGGAAATGGATTGGGTTTAAAGTGAAAAGCTTTTGAAATAGAATTTCAAAGATAAAACTTATTTTCGAATAACTTGATTAAGTTTTGAAATTTAAATAATTTGATTTGAATTCAAGTTTGAAGTTAAATTCTATGATTCGAAACTAGGGATTTAAGATGCTGTACAAGTTATATGAATTTAAACCATTCTAAAAGTAAAATTTTGGGAATTTGAATTTAACCCAAAGATTTCAACTCGTATGGATGAATCAGATTTTCTGAAATAAAACTGTTGTTTTCAAATGATAAAAGCTTTCATATAAGAAATGAAATTCCAGTTTAAGTTAAAGGAATTTGAGGATTGGATTGAAAAAATAGTTTTCCAAGTTATGAACGAAATTGTTTTGAAAGCTATAAATTGAATCTGTTTATTTTTAACAGATTTAAAATGATGATTTGTTTAAACCATTTGAAATGAAATTATTTTGAAAGCTATAAGTTGAATCTTTATTTTAAAGATTTAACGAGTTAATCAAATTGAAATGGAAATCGATTTGGAAAATTTATGAATGAATCATTGGAAACGGTTTCAAAAGCTAAAAGATAAATCTTGATTTAAAGATTTAAAATGAGTAAATCAAATTGAAAATGGAAATTGTCTTGAAATCCGTAAATAGATCTTTGTGAAACTAAATGAACTTTGTGAAGTAAATCTTTTTATTTAAAAGATTTGGAATGGAAATTGGTTTAAACCATGTGAAAGAAAATTGGAATTATTAAGTTGTGACTTAATTGAAATCCCATATCCATATGTTTTAAATGTTGCGCTCACTATTCGGTTTAGCCGGGAGAGGACCTTTGTGTCATATATCCCATTCCGAATATGTGCTTCGTCGTATATGGATAGCATTTGAAGACCGGTGGTGAAGACCGGCTATTTGCGAGAACGATAGGATGACCTATCGATTGTCTCTGCACTGAGTTGCTCCGGTATAGAGATTCCCTAAGTGATGGGAAGTCCAATCGGGATTGTGAATACCCGGATTGCAAGGGCTTCTTCGGAAGTGCCTTCGGTTCTGTTCGAACCCGGAACAGACTTGTATGGTTACATGTCCGACACTACACTTTGAGATATAAAGCAGATTTCTTTCAAATACATATCTGTTGGTGGCGGAGAATTTATTCTTTTAGCATTAACACCCTTCTCTGAGACGTACGAGCTCAGAGGTTATGTAGTTGAAGGTTATCAGCAATATACTCCCAATTTGGTAGTGTGGCATGTTGAGTGCTGCTGTGTGTTGATGATCATTGTTTGATCATTTGTGATATGATCATTTGTGTTATGATCATTTGTTTGATCATTTATCTTTGTGATCATTGCTTTGATCATTTGTTGACCCAAAGCATGGCTTTGTACCAAAGCGTAGCTTTGTGGACGAGACTGCATCAGGACCTCACACCCCGGAAATGGTCAAAATAGGAAAGATGCGGCAAGGTTATGAGGGTCGCGCCCTTTAGGGTGTGTCATTCCCTTCTGGTAAAGGGTGGTATTAGGTATGGAGCCCTGATATTTAACCTATGTGGTTGCTCCAATCTCATTTTCTGTGTGGTTGTTGCTTAGAGGTACCTCGGATAAAGGTCCCAAAGGACCAGGGAGTGGCATGCTCGAGTAGTAGTTACCTAGTTACAGAGGTAACCCGGCCTTGTGTTGGCAGAGATCCGGTTAGGTTCTCGGGACGTCCCGCCAGAGGCGATCCCATATGGCAGTAGGAAGTTCCTTAGCCTGACCATTTGTTGGAAAATCCAATCAAAACAATACGAGCCTTGTACGGTTTTAGTTGTAGAACCTGCCATTCACTTATGGTGGCGCCCCACTGTTTGGATGGTAGCTATAGTAGGCATAGTTCGAAATGTCTATGCTGGCTAAGATTTATATTCTACTTTCGAAAATGTTTTCTGCACTTTGCACTTATAATAATAATATCAAAGATTTCGCGTATCAAGCATGTTTGACTATCATAAGAAGAAATCTCCTCCAATTCTGCGTTTGCATTGTGTGTGTGGCGGGAGGTCTTATGGTAGTTTCATTTTCTAAAAGCAATGCGAATTTAATTTAAAATTCTCTTGCTGTTTGTGTTTAAAAGATAAACTGTTTTTGTTACTCACACCAGTCCCATGACTGACTCGGAGTTTATTGTTCCTTTCCTAAACTCTGGGTGCTCACTATTTTCCACACGAGCAGTCTAGAGTTGGGTTTTTCAGATAGTTAGGTTCAGTTGATCATCTGGAGCTAGTTTCAGTCTTTGGATGCACACCAGTCTTGCTCTCTTAGTGAAATGTGATGTTGGTTCGAGCTGTTGGAGTTCTTTCTTGAAGACTATCTTAGAGTTATTTGTTCCGCTGCTATCTTATTGTATCATATCTCTGATGTATATCGATATCTATTGTATCATCTGTTGTATCAGGATGTTGTATCAGATGTTGTATATTGGTATTGATTATTTTCTTCCGCTGTGTTGTTTTACTTAACTGTGTTATAAGCTCCGGCGACTCGGATTTGAACGGTCGGATCTACGGCATTCAAGTACGATGTAAAGTATGGATGTCGATTTTCGAACGGGCAAAATCCGCTTCGTCACAGATTGTTGGTCGGTGGGAGTTGATAATATTTGGTTCTATGTTGTTCGTGTTTATGTTCGAGCTTGAGCCGCTTATGTTTACCTTAATGGTATATTTTCTCTAGAGATATATGACGCTCGGATGTACTTTTCTTACCCTTTTGCAAGAGATTGGATTCAGTATCGATCGAAGAGATCTCCATGGAAAAATCTAATATACGAACATACCTTAGCGGTAGTTATTCGACACCATAGACATTATCTATTACATTACTTTATGTACTTATTAGTTGTGGTTCTTTTTAGGGGATAACCGTTTCTGAATGGTCTCAGTAGTACCGTTATATGTTAATCGCATATTGCTTGAGTTTCTCATACCAGACTTATGTTTGACACATGGTTTTTGTTTTTCCTAAATTCCTCGTGTGTTCTTTGAAGTAGGCTAAGAAATGCAGGTTTTCATTGATTTTCATTTGAGTTAGAAGAGGCGAGTTAGATTTTTCACCTACTGTAGTATTATTTTTTCCGCCGCATTACTATTGTATATATCAGCATTTATGAGGACGGACTGTTATAACTATCTAGATCGATGATAGTATTTAGAATTATAACTTTGAAATGTTGTGTATCTTAAAATGATAGTTTTGTAATGTCTTTTAATACTATATGTTATCATTTCTAGTGACTATTGGGCACGCATGATAGGGGGTTCTAACACTGGTGAATGTGTGATGAAGCTTTGTCTCTTACTCCTACATATCCTTTTATGGGTTGGTTTGGAAATCGAGAGGCTGATCGTAAAATCAGAATCGAGGTTATTATGGTTTAGTCACCTCCGAAAAGGGAGATCGTTACATTTGGTATCAGAGCTGAAGGTTAAGCGAGAACATTGGCTTTGATTGGGTATGCCTCATTAAGAGATAGGCTAATGGAATGTCCTAGCATGAGTTGAGTGTATTATACATTTGAGAGCGTATTTGTATTTGTTATAAACATATGCCATAAAGGTAATGCCAACAAACAAAAATTAAAGAATTTACATAAGTGAAAATTCTTAAAGTAAAGTTCAATTAATGTAGGGATTAATAATGTTCATTTGTTATATCTTATCAATTAGTTTAGTCATGCTCGACCAGTTTATGAGCATTACTATCCTTTGTAGAATATTTGACATGTCGACCAGTTTATGAGGATTTTATCATTTGTAGAATTATTATCTTAATTTTGCTCAGCTAGTTTGCAATCATTGTTATCATTTAATAATTGATTATAGTTATGCTTGGCCAGGTTACGAGCATTAACTATTGTTAATTGATTTTTGATTTGTGCTCGACCAGTTTATGAGCTGTTTTAACTTCCACTGCATGGGTTGCGTGGACAGTACTTGTGGAAGCATTGAAACAAATACCTTTTGAACTGAGTTTCATAGTTGGATATAAGGCGTCTGATAATAATGTTAGGTCAGAAGTTAACTTTTATAAAAGTTAAATTTAGTAAAAGATGTTTATAAACATTTTGTGAAAAGATTTTATATAAGAAAGTGATTTTATATAAATATGGCTTGTAAATGAAAATGGTTTAAACTATGAATTTGATAACATAATTCTTGGTATTTTTGAAAATGTTTTTCAAAATTTTGGAAATATAATAGTATTATTTAAAAGTATATATTTGGAAAATTGGTTTATGAAATTGATATCATGGTACTTAGTAATATTTAGATACTGCTTTAAAAATGATTTTGGTTAAGTTTGAAAGGCATGATTTGGATGTACTGAACTCACTCCTTTCGCTTGAAAATAATTCAAGTGATGACTGCAGCATCATTGACATTCATTTTCAGTTTTCTATGTGGTGGATGGTATAGAGTTGTTTTGGCAAAACAGATTTTGATTTAATGATGAAAGTATGATTTGATATACAAAAGGTATATGTATACATTATTATTTAAAATTGATTTGAAATAAAGTCCGGTGTTTAGTTCTAAAGTTTTTCTTTAGAAAGAAATTTGATATGAATTTTTTATGTCACAAATTTCTATATGTTTGCTATGTAGGGTGCCCGTGTGGTAGTGGCATAACCCGAAATAAATGATAAAACTTTTCATGTTTTCCTTAATTGGGTAAAGTGTGTTTAATAAATAAGTGAAACTTTTTTAAGTCATTTTATGGACACATGTAGCCTATGCATTAAGATTGCATGGTATGTGCATCATGTTATGAAATATTGTTGGTGGTTTTCATTTATTAAAATGAAATAGGATTTTCGGAAATTTTGGACAGTCGGAAACTTCTGAATCATTATAGAACTTGTCGCTAAATGTTTTTGTGAAAGTATGAAAGTTGAGTTTTTGTAACTATTGAATTGAGAAGGTAACCAGATAAAACAGGTTTGAATTTTTTGAACATACTTGTTAAGTAAGGCAAATTGGATGTTGGTATATATTCTTCGAAAATATGGAGTGTTATACGAGTATGAAATGAAGTTATAAAATGTTTATAGACTTGAAGTTATGTTTTATGAGATGATTCATAAACGATTCTAGTATAAATGAGATATACTATCTGTGTAAAAGAATGCGATATAAAGAAATTGATGTAGTTATGAAACCAAAAGAATAAGAACGGAAGTTGTATGTAGATCGTTTTATTCGCATGACTGGTCTTCATCTGGTACTTGAGTACGAGGTTTCGAGGTAATTTACACCGGTCTGAACAAGGATTTTTCACTCGATTCTTGATGGTGAACATTTGATATAGATTCTTGATATGGTTCCAAAGTTTCTATTATAGTATATGGTTATGTAAGGAAGACAGAGGTTTATAATCAAAGAACCTGATCGAAGTCCGCACTAGAGAGGTTAAGTGATTCTTGTTTTGAAGTGAATTCTATGTGATCGAGTAAGTGATTGGATTTGAATTTGCATACGAACGATATATGTACATCGTACAGACTTAGGTATAATTGTATTCTATGTTTTTTGGGCTTACGGAGAGTTTGGGTGATGATTCTTCAATTTATAAGGTAAGATGAATATTCGACTAAGTAATAACCTAAGGCTGTTGAGCATAAGGTACGCTTAGTAAATTGTTTATCGTCCTTGTGCAATAAGAAGGTTTTTGAACTTGAGAAAACCGTGGACTTTGTTTGCTAGTAATTTTGAATAATATAAAGTATTGCTTTGTGACTGTTTTCATTTTTTTGCTCATGTTGGAATTTCGAGGGTGAAATATTCTAAATGAGGGAGAATGTTACAACTCGGAATTTCGAATACTTTGTATTTAAATTTGTAAATTATTTAAATATTTGAATCTTGAATTAAATATCATTAAAGTAGTTTAATAACATTTTTAACCCCTTTTAAATCATAACTAATGATGGTAAACTTCTTTTCAAAAAATGTTTAAAAAATAAATGCTTCGAAGGAATATCGATAATGCGGCTGAAAACCATTTTATCAATAAATAACTTTTTACTCGTTGGAAGTTGTTCGAATTTTTTTACATACACTTATTTTTTAAGAGAACATTAATTTGAAATAAATATTTTTTTTTACTAAAACTCTTAAGAAGCTTGTTAAAGTTATCTAGTTAGGTATGAAAGGGAAGAGAAGATATTTTGAAAATGAGCTTTAAGGTAAGTCTTAAGTATTAAGTAAAGAAAATAAGGTGTAAAAGCGGCATGTGAGTGGGAGACTCCTTTGTGACCTTTCATGGAAGGTAGAAGGTAGTAATAACCTCTTATTCAAATCTATAAATACACTCTTAAGGGTTTCACAAATCACTTTTTACAAATTAAGAAAAGGGTGGAAGTGATTAGCACTAATCCACTATGTTCTTCACTAATCCTTTTCAAACCAAAGCAAATTAAGTCCAAATTTCGCCAAATTTTGGCTATAGTCCTAAAATATCATAAGAATCATGAATATCAGGTTGCAAATGGAAAAATATGGATGTAATGAGGGGGCATAGTAAGGCTATGAGCAAGTGCTAAAGGTTGGATCTTTATGTGTTTAGTGATGATAGGAAGTGTCCTTGGCTTTGTGAGTGTTTGAGCATATGTTTGGCTTGAATCTAAGTGAGTTATCTCACTATCTTGTAAGTATATATTATGCATATATGTTGTGTGGTTGAAATATAAGGTTGAAGTGACATTAACTAACTAATGTTATAAACTTTAGGCCCGTCTTGCTTCTGAAAGAAAATGATAACTTTATATTATATCAAATCACTTTATTACCGACTTAAACATGTGGTGTGGCCTTGACTTGATGTTTAAATGGTTGTTTGGATTGTGTGTTGAACCAAAGTTTGTTTGAAAGTGTTTGAAGCGTTAATCGTCGCTATAAATGCACTTCGATATCCCTTAATTTTAATTTGTATAAATAGAGGATTTATAATCTTAACTTGGGATAATTTGAATTGATTATTCTATAGGACAGTAAAGAAATGGTTTGGAAAGTTATAGAGATTGTGAACCAAAGTTGTGAAATTTAGCAGTGAAAGGTCGCTATGGATGCACTTCGAATATGCATTATGTTCGGCAATTTTCAAAGTTAATTTTGAGAGATATCATAGAGGTTTATTTGCATTTTTAATAAGTATTATATATGTAATTATTATTGAAAAAGAATTGTAGTTAAAATATTTTAGAACTAGTCAAACAAAATGGCTAAAGTTAGAGCAAAACGATGGTTGTAATACACTTTAGCAAATACCTTGTTTTCAGGAATTTTTATAAATAAATTGAAAGATATTATTTGGGGTTTATTTCCATGGTTTTTGAGTACCCAATGAGTAGTACTTGCTGCAAAAGTTTCAAGTATTAAATCATTTGTTTAAGTGGTTAAAACTGGTCACAAAGATTATGCTTTTTAATGTTGTTTTTTATCAAGGACTTTTAACAGCATCTATAAATGCTATTGTAAGTTGCTTATGTTTTTAAGTGTTTAAAAATGATATATAAATTTGGTGTTTTTTTCTAGTATTTTTAGGGATATTTTCTAACATATTTTTCAGTATTTTAAAGTTAGTCCAAACTTTAAATATATTTTTAATATTTATTTATGAATTTCGGAAGTAAAGGGGCTTTAAATTATAAAACATGATTTTTAACTATTTTCATCAAATTATAAATTGGTTATTTTCAAGTGATATTTTACATAGATATTTAAAAATATTTATACTTATTGTTAATGTATATATAGGTTTTGAAAAAGGTAACTAGCCAAGCTTAACACTAAAAACCGATGGAGTAGACTTATCTATTTATGAGAGTTAAGATTTATGTTCGAGTAGGGATAGAAGCAATAGTGCTCTAACCTACCGGATTCCCTCCTGAGGAATAGTTAAGTCAAGACTGTCAGAAACGTGTTAATCGTGTTATTCACTTTCTCATATATGAAAGTCATTTATATTATATTTAATACTAAAAGTCGACGAGGTAGACTTGTTTATCTGTGAGTTTAAAGAATGAACTGTGTAGGCAAGGCTTTGATATGAAACCAATGCTCTAGCTGAGCTGGCTTCACTCTTGAATGAGGGATAGTATAAGTTGGAACGTCGAAAATGAGTTAAGTATACAAACTATGATTTCTATAAGTGATTGTTTTAATTAGGTAGTTGACTTGTCAGCTATCGAACTTAACCAAATATTAACTTAGATCTTTAAAAGAATGTTTTGAAGATAATATAAACATGAAATGGTTTTGGATTTGTTGTGACAATGTGTTAATAACATTCACCTTTAACCCTTTTTGGTTATACTTATGAATGTAAATAGGCGTGATAACCCAGATTTCTGGGCATCTGTAATTGATAATATAATTGGGCTAATTAATAGAAATACTAAATTATAGATTGAACAAATGAATCCGATCAAATGAATATTTATATTTGTAATTGTGTTGTGTATATATATACATAGATTTTAAATAGAATTATTATATACAAGTTGAAATTGTATTTGTTTAAATATATGTATATATAAAATGATTTGAAATTTAATTTGAATTTGGGTTTGATATGGAATTTCAAAGGATAGATATATATCTTAAATATTTTAGATTTAAAAATATATTATATATGATTTTATTTCTTTTATATAATTGGTTTTACGTTGTTTTCTTTAAAATATTTATTTATATGAATTAAGATAATGTTTTCACTTAATAAAAATATATACATATAAGTTTTATAAATCATTAAAAATAAAATTAACTCGAGGAAAATACACTTGTAGGTTAAGTATATATAATTTAACAAATGTAATCAATTAATTCATGTTAGTGACAAATGTTAGATTATTAGACAAGTGTCAACAGATTTAATTTAAGATTAATAAAAATTAAACAACGTGTTTTAAAAAGTAGAAATCAGTTTCATATTCTTCTTTCTCTCAATCTTTATTTTTTTTCAAATCTGAAAAGCAGTAAAACAAAATCAGAGAGAAAGCAAACAACAATCTCTTCCAAAATTCCAAAACTAAAGTATTTCAAAACATCAACAACATTTTTGTAAACCTGGAGATCAGTTTCAGTTGCAAGTAAAATAATCAAAGCAATATTCAATTCAGAAATCGAGCTAATACAAACCAAAACAAGGATTAGATCTGCTAACACAAATCTGCAGTTTCAAGGATCCAACCTGATTCAAATTTCTTCCAGTTTCAAGGATCAAAAGGAAATTCCAGTTTCAGGTCTCAAGCTGCTTCTCTGTTCTAGGCATATGCAGGTGAGTAACATCACCTTTTTAAAATTTAAGTATATGAAATCTGTTGCATGTTCATCTTTGGAATTAGAATGTTAGTATGGATATATTTTGGTGCATCTCTGTATATATGTGAATGTATGAAAGTGTGCTTGGCTGCTTTATCTGTAACTCAATTGTTTTTAGTTTCAGAACTAAGAATTCGAACAAAATTTATTTCCATTTGATCTAGTCTTTGATAGGATTTAATTTACAAACAAAAGTTGTTTGTTCCATCATAAATTAAGTTTTAAAATTTGATTTTAGTTAAGATAAATTTGAAATCTCACGGGAAACTAAAACAACAATGCATGTTTATAATATGTTAAAAATTCAAACTACCCAATTCATCAATCCAGGAATCTAATCTAAATTCTTAAACCAAAATATGATTTTTAAGAATGAAATTACAATTTTTTAGTTGGGTTTTGAGTTTGCATTTCTGGGTTAACCAGAAAAGGGTATTTTGGTGGGTTCTGGTGATCTAGATGGTTTGGAAGGTCGGGTTTCTTTCTGAAGGTAGTAGAGTGATCGAAGGATCGGGAAAAATTGTCAGCAAGGTGAATTGACCACTGTGGTGGCAACGGTGGACGTTTTGGGCTGGTAACCCTAGTTTTAACTAGGTTGAGTAATTCGATCACTATGACATATAGGTTGATCGAGTGCAACAAGATTCAGGGAGATGGAAGTAGGTGGGTTGACAAAGGCTTGGCCGGAGTTCCAAAAACTTTGGTGGTCGGAGATCCGAAGAAGAGGCGTTTCCAGGTTGAGGTGGTGGTTCCATTTTTTGGTTCCAGGTATGGTTTGAGCACTCGAATTTGATTTCGAGATTGAGAGGATGATCTGATGATCGTGTTAGGATGCAAGGGTGATCGTCGACTTGAGGAGATCATCGACTATGATGGAAGTTGATCGGCGTCACAGTGCATGTGCACGGTGCACTTTTATTTTCTGGTGATGTTTGGTTTGAGCAGGGTATTGTACTCGAGTAATTCTCGAGTCATTTGATGTTTTTCCCGAAGTCAAGTGGGGTTAGACTCGAAGCATTTGAGGGGTGGCTCAGGTAATATTTGTGTTACAGGTTTTAGAAACCTGTCTGTTTTAAAATTTTAAATTGATTTTAAAATCTAAAAGTAAAGATTTAATCAAAGTTTTAAATCTGGATTCAAATCTAAATTTGAAATAAAGTTTTTAAAATTTAAATTGTTTTAACAACTTTAAAATGTTTTTAAATGATTTGAATTAAAAATGAATTTGGTTTAAACTCGTTTTAAAAATTCTTTTATAAGATAAGTATTTCTTTAACATGTGATTTAAAAGGTTTTAAATTGTTTTAAAACTTTGTTAAAGTTAATTTTGTATTCATTTTAAATCTTAAATTTAAAATGAAATTTAAAGGTAAACTTAAAAGTAAATTGTTTTTAAATGCTTTGTTAATGATAATTTAATCATTTATAAGAATAAAGTTTTATCTTAAAATTAATTAGGTTTTAATGATTTGTGATTCGTTAAATTATTAAGGTAATTAAAATGGATAATTAATTTATTTAGTTAATTTATGATTTGGATTAATTAATTTAGTAATTATGGGTTTTAAGTTAATTAGTCAAGGTTTAAGATTAATTAATTAAGGGTAATTAATTTGTAATTAAGGATCATTAATTTGATAAGATTAGATTTTAAATTAATGATTAAAGATTAATTAATCAAGTAATTAAAGATTAATTAAGTTATAGTTAAAATTTAATTATTTAAATAATTAGGATTAATTAATGGGTTATTAATGGTTAATTAATAATGATTAATCTAAGTTTAATTACTTAATAAAAGTAATTTAAGAATTGTTAATAGTTAATGAAGGTCATTAACTAGGATTATTAAAAAATTAATTAATGAGTTTAATTTAAAAGTGGAATGTTTTGAAATGTATTTAAAATTTGTTAATGATAAGTAAGTCATTAATAAAAAAATAATAAAGATTTATCTTCAGAGATAATTAAGATTTGGATAATTAATAACTAATTAATTAAATAAGGTAATTAAGAATAATTAATTAGTTTAATTTAATAATGTTTAAGATTTACTAATTAATAGTTAGAGGTTAATTAATTAAGTAATTAAATTGTAATTAGTGACTAATTAATTACTTAATGAAGTAATTAAGGATTAATTACTTAGTGTAATTAATTAAGGATTGTTTGATTAAGGAAACTAATAAATGATTAGTTAAATAATGATTATGATTAATTAAGGGATAATTGATCAATGAAGTGATTATGAGATAATTAATTTGAGTGATTAATTAAGGATCAATGTAATTAATATGAATGGGTAAAGGATAATTAATTTGTATAATTAATTAAGAGTTAATTACTTATTATAATTAAATAAAAAATGATTAATTAAGAAGATAATTAGAGGATGATTAATTAATTGATTTGTAATTAATTAATATTGAGTAAGCATGATTTAAAGATGATGGAAGTAATTAATTTAATATATTTAAATTAATTAGAATGGTATGGCTAATCAACCTTGTGTATGGATGATAGAATGATATTGGAAGCCTTGGATTAATTGTTATCCCTAATATTTGATTCGTAATGCTATGTGATATGATATGTTTGATTTAAACTGCAATGATGTGGTAATCTATTGATGATGAATTACTGTGACACCCAGTATTTAAAGTTGAATTGTATTTCACTTGAATAACTTGGATTAAGATGACATTGGATTCGAAAAGACCGGAGTAGGGTATTAGTAAATACCCGAAACCACTTCGATTCTTTATAAATTGATATGTGAAATTAATAAGCTGGAATGGAATGATTTAAGTGATTTAGATAATTTAATCTAAGTTTTTGGCACTTAGAAATTGGTGAATGAAATAAGTGATGTCTATAACAATTTGTGAACTTGTAATTGATACAAGTTACCCGGGTTATATATAAGTTGTATGTTTTGAAATTTATGTTAGATGGGTTTGCTCACACTGGTTTCCAGCCTAACCTGGGTGTTACTTTGATGTAATGCTTGGGTCAGACCGAGTATTACAGATTTTCAGGTAAGGACGTTTTGGAGCTCAAAAGGCGACCTGGATGGCAGGAACGTATGTAGCGTATCCCGTTGTATATATTATAGTTTATCCAGGACATGTTATTTTAAACTGTCCAGTGTTGTGTAATGATTTTAACTCTGATGTATAAAAATATAACTGTACTAATACAGTTCTTCTTTGTAAAACTGTTATTTATGTGATATTATATTTTATCCGCTGCGAATGTGAGATTTTGAGTTTGAGTTTTCTGTTTCTTCTTCTTTCTCTTTCTTCTTTTCCCTAACTATCTGGAATTTTCGGGATCGAAATTTTCGGATCGTTACATTTGGTATCAGAGCTGAAGGTTAAGCGAGAACCTTGGCTCTGATGGGTTTACTCATTAGGGAGGGTCAATGGTACCCTAGAATGAGTTGAGTGTAGATATATATATATATATATATATATATATATATATATATGAGAGCGTACTTGTTATTTTCTTATATAAAGATTTTAAATGATTTTATATAAGAATATATTTGATTTGATATATAAAGCAATATTTCTTTCTAATAAATATCAAGGAAATTGCTTGTTAAATCATTGAAATAAAATAAAATAATGAGAGTTAAGTGGTAGTAGAAATACAACCAAAACGAAATTGAATGAAGATTAGTTTGAAATGGATTCAAATTGAAATTAAAATCTTCAATTTGGAAAAGAGTTTTCAGAATAAGATGATCGTGATTTGGATTCCAGTTGTAATAATCTTGGTTATTATCTTAAAATGATGAAATGTTTGTTAATGATCAAGCAAAAATAAAATGTTTAAGGAAGTAACCATTCGATGAGAATAACTTGTAAATTAGGAAGAATGTAAATTGAGAAGTTTTGAAATCCTAAGGCTAGGAACATTGGAAATTGTTTTCAAAATAAGTAATAAATAGTATTATTCAGAATATTTGAATGTGACGTGAGACCCAAAGTGAAGTAAGTTTTTAAACTTAAATGGAAAGATTATTAATCTGAAGATTAAAATTTGAATGGGAACTCAAATTGTGTAATGTTGACTGGATTAAGTAAATTGAATTTAACTTGGAGGAAGTTAATAAGTTTGAATGAACAACCTGATTTGAAAATTTCAAGATGAAATTAAGATTTAACTTGGAAAGTTAATGGTTGATTTGAGTTGGGGGTTTGTGTGATCTCAAAATGGGTTTGAGATCTGGAAATTTAAAATGGATGGATGTTTCAAATAATTTGGATGATATCATCCCGTTGTTATTAATAATCTTTAAACTGTAAATTGGATTTGTTTAAATGAATAAAGAAATCGATTGTGGTAATATATCCATTATAGAGATAAATAAAAATTTAACTTAAATTTGAAATTAAGGATATGGAATTATTTTGAACTGAAGATTTGAATGTTAAGAATTGAATTTGTAAATTAAAATTGTTTTGAACTCTTTCTTGAGCCTTGTAATGAGTTAAGCAAAGATAATTTAAAATGGAGTTTTGAAATTTGGACTCAAAATTGATTTTTTTTTAAAGACTTTAAATAAAGGTTAATTTGGTGTAAGAGGTTAAACCAACATTTGAAATTTAACTCGAATTTATATAATTCGAGATGATTTAAAGTGAGACTGAATTTGAAATTAGTTCAAATTGAAATTTGATTTAAATAATCTGGATTTGTGAATTAAAGTTGAATGAGTGCAAATTCAAATAGAAAGTTGATTGGAATTGGGATCAATCCAAATTGGAATTGAGTCAATTTAAATGGAAGTGAAAATTTAAATTGAGTTGATGAAAATGGAGATTTGAAAGTTGAACAGTTTGGCTCTGGACTATTTTCAAAATAAATTGTTTTAATATAAATTTATTTTTCCAAGCTATTTACTATATACAATCTTTCTTTTAAAAGCCCAAACTATTTTATACTTATTTTACAATTATTTTGGAACTATTTAACTATTTTACAACTGTTTTATAAACTAATTACCATCTTTCAACTATTTTATAACTAATTACCATTTTACAACTAGTTTGCAATTATTTAAAAAAAAACTATAACTATTTGACTATTTTCCCACTATTTTACAATTACTTAACTGATTTACAGCTATTTTACAAATTAATAGTTATTTTTCAACTACTTATCTATTTTTAACCTTTCAAGCTATTTTCTAAATTTAAGCTGGACAGAGTTCAAACTGTTTATGATTCATTACTAGTTGAGATAAGAATTGAAGTGATAATCCAAATGAGGATTGAAGCAACTGTGAATAAGTGTATAGAAATCATAAGAGAATGTGAATAGAAAAGGAAATTGATTTATTTAATAATCAATAGAGATAAATACGTAGGATGTACGTATATTATTCTATATGTATAATGATTTGATCTAGATTCGAGCATAGAACTTCGAGATAGTTATATCGATCCGAGTTAGGATTTTTCACTCGATTTTCGACGGCGAACCTGGATATGGATTGTTGACTGATTCTGGATATTCTCTATCATAGTTATGGCTATGCAAGGAGAATGACGGTTTCCGATCAAGAAACCAGATCTGAGTCCTCACTTGGAAGTTGGGTGGACGATACTAATTTGGAAGTGAAATTGTGTGATCGAGTAAGCGATCAGGTTGATATAGCGTACGGATGATATGTGTGCATCGTAGGGGTTTGAATGAAATTGTGACTGGGAATTTGTGGATAATAATTGTGAAATGGTTTTTGAAATGAAAGGTATATTTTGTGAAATATATGATGAAGTAAAATGGAAATCGGATATTTCTATAATAGAAATTTACTTTATGGAAGTAAGTGATATGATAAGTGGTTTTGTAAAGAGTAATCAAATTTGAATATTTGATTTGGCATAAACAAAGTTATATATCTTTGTTATATAAGATAAATCTCCCTTTGTGAATCTATAGCTAGAAGAAAAAGGTTTTTGAAAATATTTAAAGTATAAAAGGGGTTTTATACAAGTTTGAAATGATCCAGAGATTTTTCAAGGTTATACATATCTATGTATATATATAAAGGATCTTATGAGGATCTTATGAAAAGGTTTGGAACCATTGGATTTGAAAGACTTTTGATTTTTGGGTAAAATCAATATTGGATTTGGAAAGCCTAGCTTGAGAATTATCGATTTTGGGATAATCGATTTTGAAAAAGGAGATTTATATGGGATTCATAGTAGGTGTATGATTTGGAAAATGCTATATGTGTATAGTATAAAGTGTTTTGAAAATGGCTC
This sequence comes from Allium cepa, assembly GCA_030765085.1. Taxonomy (NCBI): domain Eukaryota; kingdom Viridiplantae; phylum Streptophyta; class Magnoliopsida; order Asparagales; family Amaryllidaceae; genus Allium; species Allium cepa. The sequence goes on along the minus strand of CM060928.1, from coordinate 110,473,550 downwards.
TAGAGAAAAAGGCGCTCCCTTGACATGAACTTCTCAGGAGTGCCACAGGGTGGTACTGCCTTGAACCCTAAGGGAGGGTTCTAAAGTTGATCCTGTGAAGAGTCCGGACAAAACTAGTTCCTGAGGATTTTGTGTAGCGTGTAGCAAAAGTCGAGGGTGTTGATGCCCATAGAGGCATTTGGGTTATGCTGTGACGACAACGTAACTCGATGTCACTGCGATCTACTGCAGACCATAGCAAAAGTCGTATGTGCCGCTGAGAACCAACAGTCTACGTTTGATTTTATATCGGTAGACTGCGACCTATGGTAACATAGCGAAAGTCGTGTGTGCCGCCGAGAGCGAATGATCTACGTTTGATTTTACATCGGTAGACTGCGACTTATGTGGGAGTGGAGAAGTTTCATATTGGCAGTAAAAATCGAGGGCGTTGATGCCTACAGTTACATGGACTTTTGTTGTGATGGCAACGTAACCCTGGAATATAACTGCGATCTGTTGTGGGTTCCATGGCGTAATCGAGGGGCGCGGAGTGCCTACAGTTAAATGGAATTTTACTGCGATGGCAACGTAACCCAGGATGTAACTGCGACCATGGATGGGGGTGATGATTTCCAGAGCGTTCTCACTAAAGATATTTCCTCTTTTTTCAATAAAATTATTTTTCGAATATTTTCACTGGGTGTTGAAATCAGGTCTGCTAAGTACTTATAGATTTTCAGTCTTACGCCTGATCAACGTATGACCGAACTTCTGTGAGAACGAAGACGACTTGTTGAAACATCAAGTTATAAAAGTATTTTTATAAAAAACTATTTTAGTAATATTATATAGATTTTTAAAAGTGTATTAAAAATGATTAAAGTGATTTATCTGATTTAAGCATTGTAATAAATTCTGGCTTCGTTCCTTTTGGAGGACGAATAGATTCAAAAGGGGAGGAATGTGATAACCTGGATTTCTGGGCATCTGTAATTGATAATATAATTGGGTTAATTAATAGAAATACTGAATTATAGATTGAACAAATGAATCTGATCAAATAAATATTTATATTTGTAATTGTGTTGTATATATATACATAGATTTTAAATAGAATTATTATATACAAGTTGAAATTGTATTTGTTTAAATATATATATATATATATAATTGATTTGAAATTTAACTTGAACTTGGGTTTGATATGGAATTTCAAAGGACAGATATATATCTTAAATATTTTGGATTTAAAAATGTATTATATATGTTTTATTTCTTTTATATAATTGGTTTTACATTGTTTTCTTTAAAATATTTATTTACATGAATTAAGATAATGTTTTTACTTAATAAAAATATATACATATAAGTTTTATAAATCATTTTAAAAAAATTAACTCTAGGAAAATACACTTGTAGGTTAAGTATGTATAATTTAACAAATGATAATCAATTAATTCATGCTAGTGATAAATGTTAGATTATTAGACAAGTGTCAACTGATTTAATTTAAGATTAATAAAAATTAAACAACATGTTTTAAAAAGTAGAAATCAGTTTCATATTCTTCTTTCTCTCAATCTTTATTTTTTTCAAATCTGAAAAGCAGTAAAACAAAATCAGAGAGAAAGCAAACAACGATCTCTTCCAAAATTCCAAAACTAAAGTATTTCAAAACATCAACAACATTTTTGTAAACCTAGAGATCAGTTTCAGTTGCAAGTAAAATAATCAAAGCAATATTCAATTCAGAAATCGAGCTAATACAAACCAAAACATGGATCAGATCTGCTAGCAGTTTCAAGGATCCAACCTGATTCAAATTTCTTCCAGTTTCAATAATCAAAAGGAAATTCCAGTTTCAGGTCTTAAGCCGCTTCTCTATTCTAGGCATATGCAGGTGAGTAACATCACCTTTTTAAAATTTAAGTATATGAAATCTGTTGCATATTCATCTCTGGAATTAGAATGTTAGTATGGATATATTTTGGTGCATCTATGTATATATGTGAATGTATGAAAGTGTGCTTGGCTGTTTTATCTGTAACTCAATTGTTTTTAGTTTAGAACTAAGAATTCAAACAAAATTTATTTCCATTTGATCTAGTCTTTGATAGGATTTAATTTACAAACAAAAGTTGTTTGCTGCATCATAAATTAAGTTTTAAATTTGATTTTAGTTAAGATAAATTTGAAATCTCACAGGAAACTAAAACAACAATGCATGTTTATAATATGTTAAAAATTCAAACTACCCAATTCATCAATCCAGGAATCTAATCCAAATTCTTAAACCAAAATATGATTTTTAAGAATGAAATTACAATTTTTTAGTTGGGTTTTGAGTTTGCATTTCTGGGTTGACCAGAAAAGGGTATTTTGGTGGGTTCTGGTGATCTAGATGGTTTGGAAGGTCGGGTTTATTTCTGAAGGTACTAGAGTGATCGAAGGATCGGGAAAAATTATCAGCATGGTGAATTGACCACCATGGTGGCGACAGTGGACGTTTTGGGTTAGTAACCCTAATTTTAACTAGGTTGAGTAATTCGATCACCACGGCATATAGGGTTGATCGAGTGCAACAGGATTCAGGGGGATGGAAGTAGGTGGGTTGACGAAGGCTTGGCCGGAGTTGCAGAAACTCTGGTGGTCGGAGATGCGATGACGAGGCGTTTCCAGGTTGAGGTGGTGGTTCCAGTTTTGGGTTCCAGGTTTGGTTTGAGCACTCGAATTCGATTTTGAGATTGGGAGGACGATCTGATGATCGTGTTTGGATGCAAGGGTGATCGGCGACTTGAGGAGGTCATCGACGACGATTGAAGTTGATCGACGTTACAGTGCATGTGCACGGTGCACTTTTATTTTCTGGTGATGTTTGATTTGAGCATCGGTATTGTACTCGAGTAAGTCTCAAGTCATTTGATGTTTTTCCTGAAGTCAAGTAGGGTTAGACTCGAAGCATTTGAGGGGTGGCTCGGGTAATATTTGTGTTACAGGTTTTGGAAACCTGTCTATTTTAAAATTTTAAAATGATTTTAAAATCTGAAAGTAAAGATTTAATCAACATTTTAAAACTAAGTTTAAATCTGGATTCAAATCTAAATTTTTGTTTAATACAATTATTAGCCTTTACATTGTCTTTTGTGGAGATAAGAAAATCATTAACATATAACAAATGGAACCTTTAAAGTAATGTTCATTATCAGCTTAATCAAGTGGTTATGCACTGCCAGCTCCAGTTGTAGCAACAAATACTCCACCATAATAGCAAAAAGATACAGAGACATAGGATCCCCTTGTCTCAAACCTCTTTGACTAGAAATAAAGCCTATTGGCACCCCTATTAATCATTATTGAGAGGGTAGGAATAGAGATACAATTTTTAATGAGCTTGATTAGCACAGTATGAAAGCCTATTGACTTAAGCAAGTGAATAATAAATCTTCTATTCACCTTATTATAAGCTTTTTGTAAGTCTGCTTTAAAACACATCTTATTTTCACGTTTTTATTGAAGCTTCTAATCAATTCATGCACGCGAAGTGAATTTTTTAAGATATTAAAGTATTTTGACCAGGAGAGACAATATCTTAAAGTATGAGCTTCATCCTATTACAAATAATCTTGGTTATCAATTTATATATCACATTACAACATGATATGGGTCGATGCACTTCTATTTTAAAAGGTTTGCTAACTTTTGGAATTAATAAAATATGCGTATGGTTAATTTATTTCAGAATTTGACCCAATCGTAGGTATAATATCAAGCTTCAAATCCTCCTAATGAAGCTTATAATTTTTTTTGCGTTCAACCCTTTGAGCGCTGGAGATGAATAAATATTCATTTGCCATAATGTAGTTTAGATTTATTCAGTAGTTATAGTAACAGAGAGCATGTCAAACCCTTCTTCATTCACCATTCCTCTACACTAAATAATAGGAAACTCAACTAAACCTGTCTACCTACTAAAGAGGATAGTACAACATTTTATAGCTTCAACTTCGGTTAACTTAAAGGCATAATGGCTGCCCACATTGTCATTTACCATATTCATCATATTATTATAATTTCTTCTAAATTATATTTTTGCGCAGAAGAACTTTGAACACTCATCCCCTTTCATTAACCATTTTTCCTTAGATTTCTATTTTAGAGTGACGATTTGAGAGTACGGTGTTTTTTAGATTAGTTTACGGTTCATAATAAGAAGAATTCAAGGCCTCTTTAGTGAGTGGATTATGGATATGCCCTAAGAAAAATTATGGAATTTGTTGCATATATCTAACTCTATAGTTAATCTTGTTCATAATAAAGGTGTTTAATTTCTATTATACACTTTATTATAATGTGATATAATTAATTAAGTAATTAATTTAAAGTATGTTAAGTAGAAAATCCTTAAATGATATGTTATGTGATAATGATTACAAGGAGTTGTAATTATGATAAAACTATCATTTATCACAATATAAAATAGTTCGTTATTTTAAATATTCCTGGTCAAAATGTGTTGAGAAAGGATATCGATACATCCTTCAAGACCAGAGTACGTAATGCTCTCCAAATGTTAGGCAGTGTATTACTCATAGCCGTTGAGAGCGCTAAGGTGTTACATACTAATAGTTATTAGATAACTATAGAATGACTCACTCGAAAGTTTTCTGTTGGTTAATAACAAGGTCAAACGGGAAATCTCATGGTGACTATGTTATAAAGTTCCCCTAACTTGAGAATACTATCAAACTTCAATATGAATACCCCATTTTGATTATGCTCAAATCATGGCATGACGATCCATTGAGTGACTATAGGTTGGTCTAAGTTGAAGCATTGGAAGTGAAACACTATTCAATCGAGAATTTGTCTCCTCGGTTGTATGAAGTCGCTACCATGGTCATCTGCAGTCAAGTCAAAGTTTAAATATCTATTCGGAGTAGTACGGTTAATAATAAATGCTATTATTAAACCAATGACTTTTTTATGGACTAACCGAGTTGAATGAGGATGATACTGGAATTTAACCAAAACCAGATTCCACAAATCCTAAAGTGATATAATGTTGACGAAAAGACTATGTGTAAATAATCAGTGCTAAATGGTACTACTTAAGATAGTATAAAATATGATTTTCTAAAAGCTTTTGTAAGCTATGAATTCAATCAAACTATTACACCACTAGCTAAGGTGACATGTGAACATTAATATCTGAATTAATCAAAATTAATTGCTGATTGAATTCGCATCTTTTAGTCACATAACCATATTTTTGAACTCTTTGAAAATCCATATGATTTAATTGATTTATAAAACATTGTAAATTAATTTATATTGGATAAATATTTTAAGACTCGATTTTTGGACCCCCAAATGTTGACACTAAAACATCCACGGTATTCATATGACAATTAAGTGCCAAAAAGACGAACTATTATGGTGAATATAAAGAAAAAGAAATAAAATAAGGAAGATGGAACACGATATTGGAAAATGGAACGATTATATATAATATCAAAGATAGTATAGACTGTCATTTTAAGATACAAAGTTTTATAGAGTTACAGTAATCAGCTTGGACAGTTATAACAACATGTCTTTACAAATGTTAATGATATAATAGTAATACAGCGGAAATAAATAATATGGTAGGAAATCATCCATCTTGTCTCTAGAAGTTTCAAAGCATCCATGGCTTAATCTGGAAATATACACGGGGCCGATCCAAGCATTATAAGAAAATAACACCCAAATCAGTCTGGTAAACCAGCGTGAGAAACTCAAGAAATATGAGTGACATGTAACAATAACCATTGAGACCGTACGGATTCCCATAATGGTTTTTTTTGATAACCCGGATTTTAGAATACCTAAAATTGATAAATTAACTGAATTTAATTAATAGAAATACTGAATTATAGATTGAACAATGAATCTGATCAAATAAATATTTATATTTGTAATTGTGTTGTATATATATACATAGATTTTAAATAGAATTATTATATACAAGTTGAAATTGTATTTGTTTAAATATGTGTATATATAAAATTGATTTTTCAAATTGGATTTGAAGTTTAATTTGAATTTGAATATTTAAATTTGAAATTCAAAGGATAGGTATATATATATCTTAAATTTTACTTTGGTTTTAAAATGTATTTTTATTTGATTTTATTAAGAGCATAAATTGTTTATATTATTTTCTTTTTTTAAAAAAGAATTTATTTATATATGTATTTATAAATTAGAAAATTAATTTTAAAATCTTTATAAAACATTTAAAAATATAATTATGCATGAAGTTACGTATGTTAACTTATGATTATTCTTACTAACGTGTGTTAGCTAACTGAATGAGGAAAATGACAAGCGTCAACTTCTTTTTTATTTTTTTATTTTGATTAAAACTTAATTCATATCATTCATCTTCATTTCCTTTCCTATCTTCACTTTATAAAAGAAAAAAAAAGAAAAAAGAAAGAAGGTCTGTAACTTAAAAACAACCAGCCAAAAGAAATCTTCTTTGTAAAATTCAAAGTTTTAAGGCAAGATCAAATTCAAGCACAATCACTTCAAAATAAAAGCAAGATTAGATCAGCTCAAAAATAGATTCAAGCTCAAATTTTCAAAACTTGGAATTAAGCAATCAAACAGTCAGTTCAAATATCAACTTAATGAGGTACAGACCATAATCAACAGCAGTTCATTGATCAACATTCAAGCTTAGTTTTCATATTTTCAAATCTGCTCTGTTCTATATACGGTGAGTAAACTCTAATTTGATTTAACTTAAATCTGGATGCATGACTAGGAGCTTGATGAAAAATATGTTTGCATGCTGTTGTACTGAATGTATTTGAATCTGTGCAGTCAATTCCCCGAAATTGCCCCGATATATCCCCGATATATCTTGTAGCGGACTTTTGGGGCAACGATATTCCAATATAGCGGATCCGCTATTATCCCCGATATTGCGGCAATAATCCGCTATATCCTCGATTTTGTTGCCTCGCTATATCCCCATTTCTTATAAATAAGAATTTTGCTTGATGTCTTGCTTTTAAGTTTTATGGTAACTTCAAAGTTGATGTAACAATGATATAAGCTGTTGGTTATTATAACTAGTTCTAACCTTTTAAGTGCCAACTTTGTTTATCTTTACTTTATTATAACTTGTTTTTCTTGATGGGAAATTATAAGCAATACTTGTTCCTCTTTTTAATGTAGAATGTTCATTATTCCTCTTTTTAAAGTCGTTTGCTTTATCCTGCTATATCCCCGATATATCTCCGCTACAACTTTTCGTACCTCAAACGCTATGGAGCGGCAGGGCGCTTTAACTGCATAGATTTGAATATAATCTGGTTGCATGTGTAGAGATATCAAAGTTTATCTCTGTTTAAAAGTGCAGAGTACAAATTTAAGATTTTTTTCAATTTCTCTTGTTTTAATCTTTGTTAGGATGGGATTTTTTTAACAAAATATGTTTATTTAAGATTAAATTAAGATTTAAAAATATTTTTAAATTTTAAAAATAAAAATATTGTCTGGAAAAAAGTAAAAGAACAGAGGAACATTGGTTTATGTTAAAAATCATATGTCTTGATTTGTAAATTCATCTATATAACCAGAATCCTCTTTTCAAAACTTGATTTTTAAAATTAAAATTTCAAAATTTAGTTGAGTTATGGTGAAGCATTTCTGGGTTGATCAAAAATGGAAGTTTGGTCAAAATTTGATAATTGGGTTGATTTTGGTGGTCGAGGTTTTGGCTAGGGATGGTATGGATATCATGGAAGCTAGGAAGAATGGTGATGGTGGCGATCGTTCGCCATGGTGTCGGCGATAGGCGAATTAGATTTTAAACCCTAGTTTTGCCTAGGTTTGAAGATTTGATCGCAGTGGATTCGTAGATGCATCGAGTTTGGCTAGATTGAAGGAGATTGTACCTGAGACATGAACGAAGTCATAGGTAAGGGCGCAACGGTTCTGAAGGTCAGGATGGCTATGACGAGGTGTTTTTTGGTGAGGTTACGAGTTTCTGTTTCGACTGAGAAACTCGATTTTGTTTCGAGCTTCGCGACATTCAATTGAGGGTCGGAGATGTTTGTTTGGTCGATCGCCGATGTGTGGAGCGAATCGCCGGAGGTGGCGACGCCGTTGATGGCGTGTGCACGTGCACAACCATGGTTTGTGTCAGGGAAAGATGAGTCCCTGTGTAACTCGAAGTGAGTTTCTAGTAGGTTGAGTTTTTGCACGAGTCTGAACTCGTGTTTGTGAGTTATTCTTTTCCCAGTTTGTTTAAAGTTTAAACTAAAACTAAACTAAAAAAGAAAAAGAAAATTGAAGATGATAATGATTAATACCCGAAACCACTTCGATTTTTGAAAATTGATATATGAAATCAACATGCTGAAATGGAATGATTAAAGTGAATTGGACCATTTAATCTAAGTTCTAGCACTTAGAAATTGATGTGTGAAATAAGTGATGTCTATAAAAAATTATGAATTTGTAAATTGATACAAGTTACCCCTGGGTTTTATATAAGTTTTATACTCTTGTATTCCATGTTAGACGGGATTACTAACGCTGGTTTCTAGCCTGACTCGGGTGTTACTTTGATGTAATGCTCGGGTCAGACCGAGTATTACAGATTTCCAGGTAAGGACGTTCTGGAGCTCAGGAGGCGAGCTGGATGGCAGTAATGTATGGAGTGTTTCCGCTGTGTTATATTGTTGTATATCTGGAACAAGTTATTTTAACTGTCTAGTGATTGTAAAATGTTGTAACTCTGGTGTATTAAAATGTAATTGACCGATACAGCTTTTTTGTGTAAAGAATATTATTTGATATTATATTTTATCCGCTGCGAATGTGAGATTCTGAGTTTGGTTTTCTGATTCTTCTTCTTCTATCTCTTTTCTTCTTTTCCTAACTATCTAGAATTTTTGGGATCGAAAATTACGGGTCGTTACATTTGGTATCAGAGCTGAAGGTTAAGCGAGAACCTTGGCTCTGATGGAATTACTTATTAAGAATAGGGTCAATGGTACCCTAGAATGAGTTGAGAGAGAGAGAGAGAGAGTGTGTGTGTGTATGAGAGCGTACTTATTATTTTCTTATATAAAGATTTAAATGATTTTCTATTAGAATATATTTTGATATATAAAGCAATATTTCTTTCTAATAAATATTAAAGTAATTGGTTGTTAAATTATTGGAATTAAATTAAGTGGAAATAGAAATACAACCAAACTGAAATTGAATAAAGAAAAGTTTGAAATGGATTCAAACTGAAATTAAAATCTTGAAGCTGAGGAAGAATTTCAAAATAAGATGAATTAGAATTGGTTTCAAACCAAAAAATAGAATGATTATTGTGTTTAATAATGGGATGTTTGCTTTCCAATAAATAATAAAATGTTTTAAGGAAGTAACCATTTGATGAGAATAACTTGTAAATTAGAAAGGATGTAAATTAAAGTGGGATTCAAATTGTGAAGTTCTGATTTCTAAATTTAAACATTTGAAATTGTTTTCAAAATGTTAAAGGAAATAATATTATTCAAACTATTTTGAATGTAATCTTATTCTAGAGTAAGAAGTTGTTTGTAAACTTTAAAGGAATTTGTTTTGATTTAAAAACCAAGGGTGGTTTAAATTTTAAAATTTGGCTTGGTGGGCCAAGAAGTAAATATGTATGTATGTGCGGATATACATAATATCAAAGATGGTTTAAAATAAACTCTAAATGTTGAGTTTTAAATTTGGAATAAGACGTGATACCCAAAGTGATAAGTTTTTGAACTTTTAAGTGACAGAAATTTGGAATTTGAAATGGAGGATTCAAATTTGGAGTGGGATTAATGGGATTAAATTGAATTTAACTTAGAAGAAGTTAAATAAGTTTGAATGAACAATTTGATTTGGAAATTTCAATATGAAATTGGGATTTAACTTGGGAAGTTAAATAGTTAATTTGAATTGGGAAGTTTGTGTGATCTCAAAATGGGTTTGAGATCTAGAAATTGAAAATGGATGGATGTTTTAAAATAATTTAGATAATACCATTCTGTTGTTATTAATAATCTATAAGCTGAAATTGGATTTGCTTAAATAAATGAAGAAATGGGGTATAGTAATATATCCATTATTAAGATAAAATGGAAATTGGATTCAGAATTAAATGGTTTAAAGAGATAAGTTGATTTGATTTAAAGGATTATTTTAAAAATTTAACTCGAATTTATATAATTTGGGATAGTTTAAATTTCAAATTTGAATTATTTTAAATTGAATTTGATTTGAATTAATTGGAATTATGATTGAAGATGGATAAGTTTAAAAATTCAATTGGAAAATTTGAATTGGATTAATTTGAAATGAAATTGAAGCTGAATGAGATCAAATTCAAATGGGAATTGGGATTAATTCAAACTGGAATTGATATGAATTGAAATTGGTTCAATTTGAAATTTATACGAATTAATTGAAATTGTGATTAAAATTGAATGAGTAAATTCAAATGGAATTTGATTTGAATTTAGAAAAGAAATTGAGGATTAATTCAACTTGAATTTGGGGTTAAATCAATTTGAATGGAAACTGAAGTTATTTGATTTGGAATTGAGTCAATTTAAATAGAAATGGAAATTTAAATTGAATTGATGGGAATGGAGATTGGAAATTGAACAGTTTGGCTCTGGACTATTTTCAAATAAATTATTTTAATATAAACTATTTTAAATCTATTTTTCCAAATTATTTACTATATACAATCTTTCTTTCTAAAGCTAAACTATTTTATACTTATTTTACAATTATTTTTGGAACTATTTAACTATTTTTCAACTATTTTACAAATTAATTATTATTTTACAACTATTTAGCGATTATTTAAAATTTCTATAATTATTTGACTATTTTACAATTACTTAACTATTTTACAGCTATTTTACAGATTAATAATTATTTTTCAACTACTTATCTATTTTAAAAAATTTCAAGCTATTTTTTAAATTTAAACTAGACAAAGTTCGAACTTTTTATGATCAAATATCCATTTGAGATAAAAATTGACGTGATAATCCAAATGGGATTGAAACAACTGTAAATAAATGAATAGAAATTAAAGTGAATGTGAATAGAAAAGGAAATTGATTTCGCTAATAATCAATAAAGATAAATGCGTAGGGTGTACATCTATTATTCTATTCGCATAGTGATTTGATCCAGATTCGAGCACAGAATTTAAAGATAGTATATCGATCCGAATTGGGATTTTTTTCACTCGATTTTCGACGGTGAACCTGGATATGGATTGTTGATTGGTTCTAGATATTCTCTATCATAGCCAGGCTATTCAAAGAGAATGACGGTTTCTGATCAAGAAACCAGATCTGTGTCCGCACTAGGAAGTCGGGTGGACGATACTAGTTCGGAAGTGAAATTGTGTGATCGAGTGAGCGATCAGATTTGGTATAACGTACGGATGATACGTGTACATCGTACGGGTTTGAATGAAACTGATATTGGAAATTTGTGGATAAGAAATGTGAAATGGTTTTTGAAACGAAAGGTATATTTTGTGAAATATATGATGAAGTAAAGTGGAAATTGGATACTTCTATGGTAAAAATTTACTTTATGGAAGTAAGTAATTTGGTAAGTGACTTTATAGAGTAATCAAATTTGAATATTTGATTTGAAATAAATAAAGTTATATATCTTTATTATATAAGATAAATCTCCCCTTGTTGAATCTAAAGCCAGAAGAAAGGGTTTTGAAAAATATTTGAAGTATAAAAGGAGTTTTATACAAGTTTGAAATCATCTAAAGTTTTAAAAAAAATTATATATATATATATATATATATATATATATATATATATATATATATATATATATATATATATATAAAGGATCTTATGAGGATTTTGGGAAAAGATTTTTGGAACCTTTGGATTTGGAAAGGCTTTTGATTTTCGGGTAAAATCAATATTGGAATTTGAAAAGCCTAGTTTGAGAATTATCGATTTTCGGATAATTGATTTTGAGAAAGGAGATTTATATGAGATTCATACTGGTTGTATGATTTGGAAGATACTATATGTGTATAGTATAAAGTGTTTTGAAAATGGCTCTGGGGAAAAAGGCGCTCCCTTGAAATGAACTTCTCAGGAGTACTATAGGTTGGTACTGCCTTGAACCCTAGGGGGGTTCTAAAGTTGATCCTGTGAGGAGTCTGGACAAAACTAGTTCCTAAGGATTTTGTGTAGTGTGTAGCGGAAATCGAAGGTGCTGATGCCTACAGAGGCATTTGAGTTGTGCTGTGACAACAGTTTAACTCGATGTCACTACGATCTACTTCAGACCATAGCAAAAGTCATGTGTGCCGCTGAGAGCCAATAGTCTACATTTGATTTTATATCGGTAGACTACGACCTATGGTAACATAGCGAAAGTCATGTGTGCCGCTGAGAGTCAATAGTCTGCATTTGATTTTACATCGGTAGACTGCGACCTATGTGGGAGTGGAGAAGTTTCATTTTGGCAGCGAAAATCGAGGGCACTGTGCCGACAGTTACATGGACTTTTGCTGTGATGGCAACGTAACCCTGTAATGTAACTGCGATCTGCCACGGGTTCCATGGCGTAATCGAGAGGGAGGAGTGCCTACAATTACATGGACTTTTGCTGCGATGGCAACGTAACCCAGGATGTAACTGCGACCATGGATGTGGATGATGATTTTCGGAGCATTCTCACCAAAGATATTTCCTTTATTTTCAAAAACGTTTTCTATATTTTCAACAAATTATTTTTCAAGTATTTTCATTGGGTGTTGAAAATGGGTTTACCAAGTACTTATATTTCAGTCTTAAGCCTGATCAACGTATGATCGAATTTCTATAAGAACGAAGATGGACTTATTGAAACATCGAGTTATAAAATGATATTTTTATAAAAACTATTTTGGTAATATTATGTATAGATTTTAAAGATGTGTTTTAAAAATGATCAAAGTAAATTTACCTAATTTTAAGCATTTTAATAAAGTCTGGCTTCGTTCCTTTTCGAGGACGAAAAGACTCAAAGGGGGAAGGAATGTGGCAACCCGGATTTTAGAATACCTGAAATTGATAAATTAACTGAATTTAATTAATAGAAATACTGAATTATAGATTGAACAAATGAATTTAATCAAATAAATATTTATATTTGTAATTGTGTTGTGTATATATATACATAGATTTTAAATAGAATTATTATATACAAGTTGAAATTGTATTTGTTTAAATATATGTATATATCAAATTGATTTTTCAAATTGAATTTGAAGTTTAATTTGAATTTGAATACTTAAATTTGAAATTCAAAGGATAGGTATATATATATATCTTAAATTTTACTTTGGTTTTAAAATGTATTTTTATTTGATTTTATTAAGAGCATAAATTATTTATATTATTTTCTTTTTTTAAAAAGAATTTATTTGTACATGTATTTATAAATTAGAAAATTAATTTTAAAAGCTTTATAAAACATTTAAAAATCTAATTATGCATGAAGTTACATATGTTATCTTATGATCATTCTTACTAACATGTGTTAGCTAACTAAATGAGGAAAATGACAAGTGTCAACTTTTATTTTTATTTTTTTTATTTTGAATAAAACTTAATTCATATCATTCATCTTCATTTCCTTTCCTATCTTCACTTTCTAAAAGAAAAAGAAAGAAAGAAGGTCTGTAAATTAAAAAAAAACCAGTCAAAAGAAATCTTCTTTGTAAAATTCAAAGTTTTAAGACAAGTTCAAATTCAAGTACAATCACTTCAAAATAAAAGCAAGATTAGTCAGCTCAAAAACAGATTCAAGCTCAAATTTTCAAAATTTGGAAGCAAGCAATCAAACAGTCAGTTCAAATATCAACTTAGTCAAGTACAGACCATAATCAACAGCAGTTTATTGATCAACATTCAAGCTCAGTTTCCAGATTTTCAAATCTGCTCTGTTCTATATAAGGTGAGTAAACTCTAATTTGATTTAACTTAAATCTGGATGCATAACTAGAAGCTTGATGAAAAATATGTTTGCATGCTGTTGTACTGAATGTATTTGAATATAATCTGGTTGCATGTGTAGAGATATCAAAGTTTATCTCTGTTTAAAAGTGCAGAGTAAAAATTTAATATTATTATTTTCAATTTCTCTTGTTTTAATCTTTGTTAGGCTGGGATTTTTTTTAACGAAATATATTTGTTTAAGATTAAATTAAGATTTAAAAATAATTTTAAGTTTTATAAATAAAAATATTGTTTGGAAAAAAGTAAAAGAACAGTGGAACATTGGTTTATGTTAAAAATCACATGTCTTGATTTGTAAATTCATCTATATAACCTGAGTCCTCTTTTCAAAACTTGATTTTTAAAATTAAAATTTCAAATTTTAGTTCAGTTATGGTGAAGAATTTCTGGGTTGATCAAAAATGGAAATTTGGTCAAAATCTGACGATTGGGTTGATTCTGGTGGTCGAGGTTTTGGCTAGGTATGGTATGGATATCGTGGAAGCTAGGAAAAATGGTGATGGTGGCGATCGTTCACCATGGTGTCGGCGATAGGCGAATTAGATTTTAAACCCTAGTTTTTTCTCAGTATGAAGATTTGATCGTAGTGGATTCGTAGATGCATCGAGTTTGGCTAGATTGAAGGAGATTGTACCTGAGACATGAACGAAATCGTAGGTAAGGGCACAGCGATTCTGGTGGTCAATTTGGCTGTGACAAGGTGTTTTTCTGGTGAGGTTAAGAGTTTCTGGTTCGACTGAGAAACTCGATTTTGTTTCAAGCTTCGCGGCATTCAATTGAGGGTCGAAGACGTTTGTTTGGTCGATCGCCGATGTGTGGAGCGAATCGCCGGAGGTGGCGACGCCATTGATGGCGTGTGCACGTGCACAACCATGGTTTGTGTCAGAGGAAGATGAGTCCCTTTGCTACTCGAAGTGAGTTTCGAGTAGGTTGAGTTTTTGCACGAGTCTGAACTCGTGTTTGTGAGTTATTCTTTTCCTAGTTTGTTTAATGTTTAAACTAAAACTAAACTGAAAAAAGAAAAAGAAAAGGGAAGATGAGAATGCAAACTCGAGTCTGGTCTTGAGTTTGAGTAGGGTTGAACCCGAAGTTATGTTGAATGATTTAAAAAGTTTTTACCAATTAGTTTTAATATTTAAATTTTAAAATGGTTTAAACTACTTTATGATAAATGTTAAACTATTTGATTTAAAGAAGTTTTATACTTTGTTAACTAAAATTTAAGATGTTTATGTATTCTTTTAAATTTAACCTTTAAAAAGTAATTAAGTTTAAATAAAGATGAAATGTTTTAAACAAGTATTAATTTTAAGTAATTAATAAAATTGTTTTATTTTGGAAGTTAGTTAAGTTTTTATGATTAAAGATTACTTTAACTAATAAGGTAATTAAAGTTAAATTAATTAATAATTTTGGATTAATTAATTTATAAAGGTTTAGTTAATTAATAATTAATAAATTAATAATTAGTTAATTAATTATTAATTAATTAATCACTAATCACTTAATTAATTAATAATCATTGATTAACTAATCTTTAATTACTTAATTAATTAACTATTGCTTATGTGGTTTAATTACAGGATGAGATTAATCAAGAGTGATTAATAAATGTGGTTCAATTAAAGATTAATTACTTGATGTAATTAATTTAAATTGGATAATTAATTATAATGTAATTAAGGGTCACTAATTAATATAATTAATGATTGATTAATTAAGACTAATTAATCAATGATAAGTGATTATGGAGTAATTATTTAGTGTAATTAATTAGGGATTAATTGATTAAGAAAAACTAACGAAGGGTTAGTTAATTAACGAGTGTGATTAAGTATAGGGTAATTAATCAATGTAAGTGATTGTATGATGATTAATTTGTGTAATTAATTAAGAGTTAATTACTTATTATAATAATTAGTCAAGGGTGATTAATTAAGAAGGATAATTAAAGGTGATTGATTAATTGGTTTCTAATTAGTCAATATTAAGTAAAGGTAATCTAGGTGATTAAGATTAGTAGTTAATTTAATTAGAGATAAATTAAATTAATTTTTGGAAGTGACCAATCTTGCTTATGAATGATTGAATGATGTTAAAAGCCTTGAATTGGTTGATATCTCTTATATGAAGTACTTTGTGATATGATATGTTTTGGGTGAACAATGATAATGTGGTTATCTATTGATGATAAATTGCTGTGTAAAAGTGACATGTTTTATTTGAAGTTGAATTGTATTTTACTTGAATAACTTGGGTTAAGATGGTATTGAATTCGAATAGACCGGAGTCAGATATTAGAAAATACCCGAAACCACTTCGATTCTTTGAAAATTGATATCTGAAATCAACATGCTGAAATGGAATGATTAAAGTGAATTGGACCATTTAATCTAAGTTCTGGCACTTAGAAATTGATGTGTGAAATAAGTGATGTCTGTAACAAAGTGTGAATTTGTAAATTGATACAAGTTACCCCCGGTTTTATATAAGTTTTATACTCTTGTATTCCATGTTAGATGGGATTACTCACACTGGTCTCTAGCCTGACCCGGATGTTACTTTGATGTAATGCTCGGGTCAGACAGAGTATTACAGATTTCTAGGTAAGGACGTTCTAGAGCTCAGGCGGTGAGTTGGATGGCAGGAACGTATGGAGTGTTTCCGCTGTGTTATATTATTGTATATCTGGAACAAGTTATTTTAACCATCCAGTGATTTTAAAATGTTGTAACTCTGATGTATTAAAATGTAATTGACTGATACAGCTTTGTAAATAATTTTATTTGATATTATATTTTATCCGCTGCGAAAGTGAGATTTTGAGTTTGGTTTTCTATTTCTTCTTCTTCTATCTCTTTTCTTCTTTTCCTAACTATCTGTAATTTTCGAGATCGAAAAATTACGGGTCGTTACATTTTTCCCTCAAAGAAACTGACCATTCATTAAGTTTAAAATACAGTGATATGATTGACAATGTCTAGTATGTAGCACATAAATCATATGAAATATCCGTCATGTGAATGCCACACCAATAATAGGTACACAATCAATACCGCTAAGGCACATTCATATATGAATTGTTTTTCGTAGAAACGCCTCCAATAAACTGAAGTGGATCTCCATGACAAGAATCAAAAACGTCCTTCCGAGCATCGTATATTTCTAGATATGATATACTCTAAGGTAAACACAACTGGTCCGACGATGAACTACGTGGTACCAAGTATCAAAAACTCCTGGGTGCAACATATCAATAAGTATACTCTAAATATGGAGTTGATATACCCTCGTGGGTAATCTAAACCCAAGATTGTGCATCCTTATCCGGTTTTAGTCATTTCCGATATCGAAGCTACGTTCGACGTCTTTCATACGAGTCTTCATTGCTTGAACAATGCATGAATCCTCAATAGGATTCCATCATCTTAATCAGACCATGAATGTGACGCCCCACCTCTATGCTCACAATAACAAAGAGTAGTAAAAGAAATACTGTCTGTTATTACGAAGAATAAGGCTGGATAGGAGCGGCCATCCGTAGTTAGGCCTTACACTAGTATTGGTTATCTTGATAGGAGAGGTATATATTTTTACTCCCATCGACATACTCAATTCTAGTATAAAACGAACTACGATGGTTCATAATAGTTTAGGACAATATATAGAATAATAACACAGATAAAGTAAATGCGGAACACAAATATACCAGAAAGTCTCATATATATAATAACTGATGTCAGTTACAATACATGTGATACAATACATATGATAAAACTACAATTGTCGACTCTGGAGTTACATATACAAGTACATTAATATCATTAATATACATGAATACATATCAACCTATACAATTACACTAACTACTAAAAATGACAATGACTACTCCAAAAGATATGAGGTGACTTCTAGCTCAAGCAGCAACCCAAAGTAAGATATCAACAACCTGTAAATACTCGGTCTGACCCGAGTATTACATTCAAAAGAAAATAATACACGGGTCAGTCTAATTCAAACTCAGTTATTAGTGCGCAGAAGCAATAATAGTTAAATAATGAATAGACGACAGTCACAATAAATCTCGTCTATCCGATCCTTAAATAAAGAAATCGGATAACGATAAATATAACACGTAACAGTGTTAAACAACCAATCAGCAAATTAAACCAAATCAGGATATTGAATTGAATAAACAAAACAGTTCAAACCAAAATATCACTAAACCAAAACAAAATAGAATATCCATAAAAGCCATACCGTGTAGCTGCAGTTCACGCTTGCGTGCACTGCCTTGCCACTATAGTGATGATGTACCCAAAATATCAACGAACCAAAATCAATGAAATCTATACTGTGTGGCTGCAGTACACGCACGCGTGCACTGCCTCGCCACAACAGCGAAGAAATAGAAATCAGCACAAGGTCAAATCCGAGCTACAAGCTGGATTCAACTCAAATGAATTCTATAAACACATCCAAATGCAATCAAGTGGAACAAGGCTATATATATAGGCAGTAAAATGGCTGCAACATAATCAGAGATGCAGTACTGTGCACCACAAGGCAGACCCATATAAACATGCACACAAGAATCTCAAGTCTGGACCAAATGCCCTCAAATGAACGTGGGACAAGACCAGAACTAATACCATGGAGGTGGCTACCTAGAACTGCAGACCACGGGGATTGAAAACCAAGCATCGTATGCAAATCAGGTAAGGTTGCCAACCAAGCATCATACAAATGCAAGAATTAACTGTGGATACAATTGTATCACCATTCAAAGCAACAGGGACAAGAAATCAAGACCGAAATGCAACTGCACAAGGCAGGTGTAGGCACAAGTAATGGAACAAGTATATATGTAAACCCAATTGTACACAAATTAATGTACATAAAGATCTGCACAGGGACAAAATAAATGAGAGGTGCAACTTGGAATTGCAAAAATTTTACGACAGGTATATCATAGTGAAACTGGACAGTAACATCAAAATGCATGAACAAAGCATGCTACAGGTCTTACAGCATGGATGGACAATTACCTATAGGCAACAGTGGAAGGAACATAACCAACCTTACAACTGACACATATATGCAACAAAGATCACATGTGCAGCAGTCTAACCAATGAAATAACCATGTTCGAGACCCAATTCAGTGAATTACATGACAAACAGGAGTGCAGTGACAACATCAGTGAATGTATGCAGAGTCAAGGCCACAATGAAATCACAAACCAAAGGAGTGATAGGAATAAAGATAAAACATGTATGCACTGTAAACTGGATAGCGCAACTATCATACTCACGACCAAATGCCGTATTACATCTCGACTCAACTATAGGTGAATTCTAGCAAGTATAATGACAACTTGAACATTTCAATGTTTGCAAAAATAATTACCCAAGCATTGTAGCAAGGAAGCATAACATTTCAACATTATAAACTACATACACCCACATGCAGTAGGAATTAAAACACTTCAAGTTTGCAAAATACTAAACAACATGAATTACTGGAGCAAATGCAACCGCAACTCGAAGCCAAGTGATACATTCAAATAACAAATGGATGCACAGAATTAACTCGATGCAGTCTCGAATCAAACCAAAAAGAAACAAATGCAACAGTCTCAAAGCACCATCAACAAAAGGGAACAACAGAGAAACGAAGTCAGTGCCCAAAATCGAACCAAATCTATTTTGATTTAAAAATCAAGTTGAAGCATAGTATGGTCCACCAAACAAAAGTCCCCTAAATCAAGTGACTGAAGTCACAAAAATCGAAATCGTGATGGTCACGAGATATTGAACAGCCCAAATTCAAAGCCGAGTTAACCAAGTAACACAAATATACACGAATATGTAAAATCAGAGAAAGCATCAACAACGAACCCAAATCAAACGCAAAACATATTACTAAGTCGAATTAGATGTGAGTAAACTCACCTTCTTCGACGTGGCAGCCGTGAGCAACAATACTTGGCAGAGCCGACGCAGTGGCATCACGAAGACGAGCTAATGAAATCGCTAGAAGCCCTGATTTGAAAAGGAGAACGAACGAGATAGGAGCCGCCACCATTTTCTCTCATATACTCTTGTTAGGGTTTAAAAACAAATGAGAAAAAGAAAAGGGGACGGGTCGAATTAAATTAGAATGGGAACGGCATTGAGAATATTAAAGAAATATTGGGCCGAAATTGATTTTTTTTTAAGGCCCAATCAACATTTCACAAATTATTAAAAGAATTTCAATCCAACATAAAAACTCCAAACAGCAATTTGCCAGCACCTTAATCGTTTAAATGACGAAAATTAATTAATGCGAGATCCCGGGTTGTTACAGACTCCCCCTCCTTATAAAAATTGCGTCCCCGCAATTTTCATAATTAAAGGCGTCAGTAACGCTTATTTCTCTTATATAAACTGGTTAAGCTAGAAAATAAAGAGTCGATAATGATAACGCCCAAGAAACCTTTTAATTTCATAAAAGAAATTCACAAATTCTCAACAAAATCTAACTATCAATTAGCTAATCAGAAAACAACTAAGCTGAATAAAGGCAATTATCAGCAATTATTCAATTAGATAATTAGAATATAGAAATCACAAACAACTATATTTAATTATTGATCCGACAATTAGAAAACAGCAATTCAACATAACCAACATAATCTAGAATCAATTAGAGACTAGAAAATCTTAAAATCAGCAAAATTAACAATTACCTAATTATCAAGACGATAATCAGAAATCTCAAATCAACAAATATTTAATTATCTCAAGCGATAATAAAATTTCAAATCAACAACTATTCAATTATCAAAAACGATACTCAAATCAACAAATATTCGATTATCAAAAACGATACTCAAATCAACAAATATTCGATTATCAAAAACGATACTCAAATCAACAACTATTCAATTATCAAAAACGATACTCAAATCAACAAATATTCGATTATCAAAAACGATACTCAAATCAACAAATATTCGATTATCAAAAACGATACTCAAATCAACAAATATTCGATTATCAAAAACGATAATCAGATCAACAAATATTCGATTATCAAAAACGATAATCAAATCAACAAATATTCGATTATCAAAAACGATAATCAAATCTCAAATCAACAATTATTCGATTATCAAAAACGATAATCAAATCTCAAATCAACAAATATTCGATTATCAAAAACGATAATCAAATCAACAAATATTCGATTATTAAAAACGATACTCAAATCAACAAATATTCGATTATCAAAAACGATAATCAAATCAACAATTATTCGATTATCAAAAACGACAATCAAATCAACAAATATTCGATTATCAAAAACGATACTCAAATCAACAAATATTCGATTATCAAAAACGATAATCAAATCAACAAATATTCGATTATCAAAAACGATAATCAAATCAACAAATATTTGATTATCAAAAATGATAATCAAATCAACAAATATTCGATTATCAAAAACGATAATCAAATCTCAAATCAACAATTATTGGATTATCAAAAACGATAATCAAATCTCAAATCAACAATTATTCGATTATCAAAAACGATAATCAAATCAACAATTATTCGATTATCAAAAACGATAATCAAATCAACAAATATTCGATTATCAAAAACGATACTCAAATCAACAAATATTCGATTATCAAAAACGATAATCAAATCAACAAATATTCGATTATCAAAAACGATAATCAAATCAACAAATATTCGATTATCAAAAACGATAATCAAATCTCAAATCAACAATTATTCGATTATCAAAAACGATAATCAAATCTCAAATCAACAAATATTCGATTATCAAAAACGATAATTAAATCAACAAATATTCGATTATTAAAAACGATAATCAAATCAACAAATATTTGATTATCAAAAACGATAATCAAATCAACAAATATTCGATTATCAAAAACGATAATCAAATCTCAAATCAACAATTATTCGATTATCAAAAACAATAATCAAATCTCAAATCAACAATTATTCGATTATCAAAAACGATAATCAAATCAACAAATATCTAATTATCAAAAACGATAATTAGAACTCATATCAACAAATATTTAATTATCACAAGCGATAATCAAATCAACAAATATCTAATTATCAAAAACGATAATTAGAACTCATATCAACAAATATTTAATTATCACAAGCGATAATCAAAACAACAAATATCTAATTATCAAAAACGATAATTAGAACTCATATCAACAAATATTTAATTATCACAAGCGATAATCAAAACAACAAATATCTAATTATCAAAAACGATAATTAGAACTCATATCAACCAATATTTAATTATCACAAGCGATAATCAAAACAACAAATATCTAATTATCAAAAACGATAATTAGAACTCATATCAACAAATATTTAATTATCACAAGCGATAATCAAATCAACAAATATCTAATTATCAAAAACGATAATTAGAACGCATATCAACAAATATTTAATTATCACAAGCGATAATCAAATCAACAAATATCTAATTATCAAAAACGATAATTAGAACTCATATCAACAAATATCCAATTACCTGCAGATAATTGGAAATGACAAATATCTAGAAATCAATTAAGATGATCTAGAAAATCAACATAAAAGGTGGATCGATCCCAGCAAATGGCGAGTTTTAGCTACGCCGCACGTGCATCAACATATGGCCGAAGCCTACCAAGTACCCAACATAATTTTGGCGCCCAACAAATGACCCGAAGGTCCAACATATGACCCGAAGGTCTGGTACTGGTATTGACCCGAAGGTCCATCATATGACCCGAAGGTCCATCATAGTGGCTCGAAAGCACACGAAAATCATCATATATTCAATTAACGAGTCCGGAATTAACCGAAATAGCAAAGGCACATGTCCCATACCACGTGTTTTACTAAATCGTTTGATTCTCTTCATCGTTTCTTTGAACGTGCAAAATTGTGTATTCCAAAATAACATTTCACATTCTCAAACGGACAAGTCCGAAATTAAGCGAATCAGTAAAAGAAAGGGGTCATAATCCTCGATTTTTCTGAAACGTTTAAGTCACTTTCTCATTCTTCTGAAAACGCAAACTGTAAAAAATTCTAAAAACAATTTCATTTATTTCATAAATGTAATAATTTACATTCTCAAACGAACAAGTCCGGAACTAAGCGAATCAGTAAAAGAAAGGGGTCATAATTCTTGATTTTGCCGAATCGTTTAAATCGCTTCCTCATTCTTTTGAAAGCATAAACTATAAAATTTGAAAAACAATTTTATTTTTAAAACGATTTGCAATCCGTGATAAAAACAACAATATTAGTGACAATTTCAATAAGAAAATTGTACTTCTCAAAACACCGTATAAAACGGATCTCAAAATCAGCATTGCGAGATAACTGCTTGAAAATCCACTTTAAAATATGACGGATACTGAAGTCAAAGCGACAGTAATTTTTAAACGTCAAAATCTCATCAAAATAATTTGCATCAAAATTTCATATCAGTGAATTTTCATTCATTAAAATGTCAACAAAACACCGTGCTACAAAATTCTAGCATCGATGTAAAAATCCCGTTATAAAAATAACGGCAACAAAATACGTTTCATAACCAAGCATTGGTTCAACGTAAAATCAATGCAGTAACGTGTAATTTATATTTGCACGCACACTACAATATAAACAAAAAAATCATTCTATTATATCTTCAATAAAGATATTTCAAAACAGCAAAATCTAATCAACATGTGATTAGCATCAAAGGAAACCAGCAAAATTTCAACAAAACCACCTAGCTGCAATCGCTTCGAATCCTCAAATCGGATTCGAAATTTTAAAGAAAACAAAATAAACACAGCTATGTAAACAACAAATGAAATTTATTTCAATTTCATACTTTGATTTTTAAATCAAAATAATTATCATCTGTACTCAGCGAAGCAGTCACACTGTTTTCGCTGCGCACTCTGATAAACAAAGCACAAATCAATCAATCATCAAAACCCAAATCAACTTTTATTTTTAAATAAAGCTATTTAAAAATTTTATCAAAATTTCAAAACTTTAGTTTTGACTCAAAGCACATATAAAACATCGACTAATAGTTGTAACACATGTTCCATCTAAGTTATGTTTTATATTATGTCCATAAACCCCAAGCTCTGATACCAACTGTGACGCCCCACCTCTATGCTCACAATAACAAAGAGTATTAAAAGAAATACTGTCTGTTATTACGAAGAATAAGGCTGGATAGGAGCGGCCATCCGTAGTTAGGCCTTACACTAGTATTGGTTATCTCGATAGGAGAGGTATATATTTTTACTCCCATCGACATACTCAATTCTAGTATAAAACGAACTACGATGGTTCATAATAGTTTAGGACAATATATAGAATAATAACACAGATAAAGTAAACGCGGAGCACAAATATAACAGAAAATCTCATATATATAATAACTGATGTCAGTTACAATACATGTGATACAATACATATGATACAACTACAATTGTCGACTCTGGAGTTACATATACAAGTACATTAATATCATTAATATACATGAATACATATCAACCTATACAATTACACTAACTACAAAAAATGACAACGACTACTCCAAAAGATATGAGGTGACTTCTAGCTCAAGCAGCAACCCAAAGTAAGATATCAACAACCTGTAAATACTCGGTCTGACCCGAGTATTACATTCAAAAGAAAATAATACACGGGTCAGTCTAATTCAAACTCAGTTATTAGTGCGCAGAAGCAATAATAGTTAAATAATGAATAGACGACAGTCACAATAAATCTCGTCTATCTGATCCTTAAATAAAGAAATCGGATAACGATAAATATAACACGTAACAGTGTTAAACAACCAATCAGCAAATTAAACCAAATCAGGATATTGAATTGAATAAACAAAACAGTTCAAACCATTGAAATATCAATAAACCAAAACAAAATAGAATATCCATAAAAGCCATACCGTGTGGCTGCAGTTCACGCTTGCGTGCACTGCCTTGCCACTATAGTGATGATGTACCCAAAATATCAACGAACCAAAATCAATGAAATCAATACTGTGTGGCTGCAGTACACGCACGCGTGCACTGCCTCGCCACAACAGTGAAGAAATAGAAATCAGCACAAGGTCAAATCCGAGCTACAAGCTGGATTCAACTCAAATGAATTCTATAAACACATCCAAATGCAATCAAGTGGAACAAGGCTATATATATAGGCAGTAAAATGGCTGCAACATAATCAGAGATGCAGTACTGTGCACCACAAGGCAGACCCATATAAACATGCACACAAGAATCTCAAGTCTGGACCAAATGCCCTCAAATGAACGTGGGACAAGACCAGAACTAATACCATGGAGGTGGCTACCTAGAACTGCAGACCACGGGGATTGAAAACCAAGCATCGTATGCAAATCAGGTAAGGTTGCCAACCAAGCATCATACAAATGCAAGAATTAACTGTGGATACAATTGTATCACCATTCAAAGCAACAGGGACAAGAAATCAAGACCGAAATGCAACTGCACAAGGCAGGTGCAGGCACAAGTAATGGAACAAGTATATATGTAAACCCAATTGTACACAAATTAATGTACATAAAGATCTGCACAGGGACAAAATAAATGAGAGGTGCAACTTGGAATTGCAAAAATTTTACGACAGGTATATCATAGTGAAACTGGACAGTAACATCAAAATGCATGAACAAAGCATGCTACAGGTCTTACAGCATGGATGGACAATTACCTATAGGCAACAGTGGAAGGAACATAACCAACCTTACAACTGACACATATATGCAACAAAGATCACATGTGCAGCAGTCTAACCAATGAAATAACCATGTTCGAGACCCAATTCAGTGAATTACACGACAAACAGGAGTGCAGTGACAACATCAGTGAATGTATGCAGAGTCAAGGCCATAATGAAATCACAAACCAAAGGAGTGATAGGAATAAAGATAAAACATGTATGCACTGTAAACTGGATAGCGCAACTATCATACTCACGACCAAATGCCGTATTACATCTCGACTCAACTATAGGTGAATTCTAGCAAGTATAATGACAACTTGAACATTTCAATGTTTGCAAAAATAATTGCCCAAGCATTGTAGCAAGGAAGCATAACATTTCAACATTATAAACTACATACACCCACATGCAGTAGGAATTAAAACACTTCAAGTTTGCAAAATACTAAACAACATGAATTACTGGAGCAAATGCAACCGCAACTCGAAGCCAAGTGATACATTCAAATAACAAATGGATGCACAGAATTAACTCGATGCAGTCTCGAATCAAACCAAAAAGAAACAAATGCAACAGTCTCAAAGCACCATCAACAAAAGGGAACAACAGAGAAACGAAGTCAGTGCCCAAAATCGAACCAAATCTATTTTGATTTAAAAATCAAGTTGAAGCATAGTATGGTCCACCAAACAAAAGTCCCCTAAATCAAGTGACTGAAGTCACAAAAATCGAAATCGTGATGGTCACGAGATATTGAACAGCCCAAATTCAAAGCCGAGTTAACCAAGTAACACAAATATACACGAATATGTAAAATCAGAGAAAGCATCAACAACGAACCCAAATCAAACGCAAAACATATTACTAAGTCGAATTAGATGTGAGTAAACTCACCTTCTTCGACGTGGCAGCCGTGAGCAACAATACTTGGCAGAGCCGACGCAGTGGCATCACGAAGACGAGCTAATGAAATCGCTAGAAGCCCTAATTTGAAAAGGAGAACGAACGAGATAGGAGCCGCCACCATTTTCTCTCATATACTCTTGTTAGGGTTTAAAAACGAATGAGAAAAAGAAAAGGGGACGGGTCGAATTGAATTAGAATGGGAACGGCATTGAGAATATTAAAGAAATATTGGGCCGAAATTGATTTTTTTTTAAGGCCCAATCAACATTTCACAAATTATTAAAAGAATTTCAATCCAACATAAAAACTCCAAACAGCAATTTGCCAGCACCTTAATCGTTTAAATGACGAAAATTAATTAATGCGAGATCCCGGGTTGTTACAGACTCCCCCTCCTTATAAAAATTGCGTCCCCGCAATTTTCATAATTAAAGGCGTCAGTAACGCTTATTTCTCTTATATAAACTGGTTAAGCTAGAAAATAAAGAGTCGATAATGCTAACGCCCAAGAAACCTTTTAATTTCATAAAAGAAATTCACAAATTCTCAACAAAATCTAACTATCAATTAGCTAATCAGAAAACAACTAAGCTGAATAAAGGCAATTATCAGCAATTATTCAATTATCAATTAGATAATTAGAATATAGAAATCACAAACAACTATATTTAATTATTGATCTGACAATTAGAAAACAGCAATTCAACATAACCAACATAATCTAGAATCAATTAGAGACTAGAAAATCTTAAAATCAGCAAAATTAACAATTACCTAATTATCAAGACGATAATCAGAAATCTCAAATCAACAAATATTTAATTATCTCAAGCGATAATAAAATTTCAAATCAACAACTATTCAATTATCAAAAACGATACTCAAATCAACAAATATTCGATTATCAAAAACGATACTCAAATCAACAAATATTCGATTATCAAAAACGATACTCAAATCAACAACTATTCAATTATCAAAAACGATACTCAAATCAACAAATATTCGATTATCAAAAACGATACTCAAATCAACAAATATTCGATTATCAAAAACGATACTCAAATCAACCAATATTCGATTATCAAAAACGATAATCAGATCAACAAATATTCGATTATCAAAAACGATAATCAAATCAACAAATATTCGATTATCAAAAACGATAATCAAATCAACAAATATTCGATTATCAAAAACGATAATCAAATCAACAAATATTCGATTATCAAAAACGATAATCAAATCTCAAATCAACAATTATTCGATTATCAAAAACGATAATCAAATCTCAAATCAACAAATATTCGATTATCAAAAACGATAATCAAATCAACAAATATTCGATTATTAAAAACGATACTCAAATCAACAAATATTCGATTATCAAAAACGATAATCAAATCAACAATTATTCGATTATCAAAAACGATAATCAAATCAACAAATATTCGATTATCAAAAACAATACTCAAATCAACAAATATTCGATTATCAAAAACGATAATCAAATCAACAAATATTCGATTATCAAAAACGATAATCAAATCAACAAATATTCGATTATCAAAAATGATAATCAAATCAACAAATATTCGATTATCAAAAACGATAATCAAATCTCAAATCAACAATTATTGGATTATCAAAAACGATAATCAAATCTCAAATCAACAATTATTCGATTATCAAAAACGATAATCAAATCAACAAATATTCGATTATCAAAAACGATAATCAAATCAACAAATATTCGATTATCAAAAACGATAATCAAATCAACAAATATTCGATTATCAAAAACGATAATCAAATCTCAAATCAACAATTATTCGATTATCAAAAACGATAATCAAATCTCAAATCAAAAAATATTCGATTATCAAAAACGATAATCAAATCAACAAATATTCGATTATTAAAAACGATAATCAAATCAACAAATATTTGATTATCAAAAACGATAATCAAATCAGCAAATATTCGATTATCAAAAACGATAATCAAATCTCAAATCAACAATTATTCGATTATCAAAAACAATAATCAAATCTCAAATCAACAATTATTCGATTATCAAAAACGATAATCAAATCAACAAATATCTAATTATCAAAAACGATAATTAGAACTCATATCAACAAATATTTAATTATCACAAGCGATAATCAAATCAACAAATATCTAATTATCAAAAACGATAATTAGAACTCATATCAACAAATATTTAATTATCACAAGCGATAATCAAAACAACAAATATCTAATTATCAAAAACGATAATTAGAACTCATATCAACAAATATTTAATTATCACAAGCGATAATCAAAACAACAAATATCTAATTATCAAAAACGATAATTAGAACTCATATCAACCAATATTTAATTATCACAAGCGATAATCAAAACAACAAATATCTAATTATCAAAAACGATAATTAGAACTCATATCAACAAATATTTAATTATCACAAGCGATAATCAAATCAACAAATATCTAATTATCAAAAACGATAATTAGAACGCATATCAACAAATATTTAATTATCACAAGCGATAATCAAATCAACAAATATCTAATTATCAAAAACGATAATTAGAACTCATATCAACAAATATCCAATTACCTGCAGATAATTGGAAATGACAAATATCTAGAAATCAATTAAGATGATCTAGAAAATCAACATAAAAGGTGGATTAACAATGCCATGTTCGAGATAACCAACCTTACAACTGACACATATATGCAACAAAGATCACATGTGCAGCTGTCTAACCAATGAAATAACCATGTTCGAGACCCAATTCAGTGAATTACATGACAAACAGGAGTGCAGTGACAACATCAGTGAATGTATGCAGAGTCAAGGCCACAATGAAATCACAAACCAAAGGAGTGATAGGAATAAAGATAAAACATGTATGCACTGTAAACTGGATAGCGCAACTATCATACTCACGACCAAATGCCGTATTACATCTCGACTCAACTATAGGTGAATTCTAGCAAGTATAATGACAACTTGAACATTTCAATGTTTGCAAAAATAATTACCCAAGCATTGCAGCAAGGAAGCATAGCATTTCAACATTATAAACTACATACACCCACATGCAGTAGGAATTAAAACACTTCAAGTTTGCAAAATACTAAACAACATGAATTACTGGAGCAAATGCAACCGCAACTCGAAGCTAAGTGATACATTCAAACAACAAATGGATGCACAGAATTAACACGATGCAGTCTCGAATCAAACCAAAAAGAAACAAATGCAACAGTCTCAAAGCACCATCAACAAAAGGGAACAACAGAGAAACGAAGTCAGTGCCCAAAATCGAACCAAATCTATTTTGATTTAAAAATCAAGTTGAAACATAGTATGGTCCACCAAACAAAAGTCCCCAAAATCAAGTGACTGAAGTCACAAAAATCGAAATCGTGATGGTCACGAGATATTGAACAGCCCAAATTCAAAGCCAAGTTAACCAAGTAACACAAATATACACGAATATGTAAAATCAGAGAAAGCATCAACAACGAACCCAAATCAAACCCAAAAACATATTACTAAGTCGAATTAGATGTGAGTAAACTCACCTTCTTCGACGTGGCAGCCGTGAGCAACAATACTTGGCAGAGCCGACGCAGTGGAATCACGAAGACGAGCTAATGAAATCGCTAGAAGCCCTAATTTGAAAAGGAGAACGAACGAGATAGGAGCCGCCACCATTTTCTCTCGTATACTCTTGTTAGGGTTTAAAAACGAATGAGAAAAAGAAATGGGGACGGGTCGAATTGAATTAGAATGGGAACGGCATTGAGAATATTAAAGAAATATTGGGCCGAAATTGATTTTTTTTTAAGGCCCAATCAACTTTTCACAAATTATTAAAAGAATTTCAATCCAAAATAAAAACTCCAAACAGCAATTTGCCAGCACCTTAATCGTTTAAATGACGAAAATTAATTAATGCGAGATCCCGGGTTGTTACAATGAATCACTACATGGATTCAAGCATCTCGAACCTCCAAATAGTTTCTCGGCATAAGTCTTTTGACACAAATGCTAACGTTGTCCTCTCCCTTGGAATACTTGTCAAGATAGGCAGTCCAACAAGATAGCATCATTTGAAATGTTAACGCCGACCTTTCCCTTGGACTTAACCTTAGAATAGATAGTTCAACTCTATAACATTCCACTTCTCAACCTCTTCCAGAACATAGATCCCACATATGGTTTTGATTGGTTATGGGTTCAGGTCATCTCATATAAGTACACTTTTTCCACTTATCAGACGTTCCAAAACCAATTGATGAATTTTTGGTAAACTCAACTCCGGTTCTTTTGAAAATAAACGGACGATACATTAGAGTGGAGATCATCTTCTAACCGTTTAAGCAGATGGATTTCCTTATCATTTGTTATAGAAAAGCAAGACGAGTTTATACGTACAATATAACATCTCCGAAGATAACTACACCATATAAACCTTGTGTTTCTTCTGAATATCCCTAAATTTATATTTGAACAATTTCGATAGTCGAATAATCGACTATCTAGTACAAGATAGATGTTTGTAAATGGAAACCAAGTCAAGTATACTTCCCATAAACAAATGAACATATAAACTTTATCAAGTAATACAAAGCACGATCAAGCTACTCCTGATCCCTGTTATTTAATTAATCCTTTTATTAGTTAAAAACTCCTTTATTAGTAAACTTCTCTTAATAACAAACTTCTATTTTTTTTCCCGAAAGATTCCATACTTATAATTTCCTTCAAATATCCATTCTAGGGATATAAGTACTTTCGCAAATCCATTCAAAAGGTTTAAGACCGATGTTACTTAAACATTGTTACTACAAACCCAATACCATTTTGCTTATGCTTATCTTTAAATCATTCTTTTAAATATCTATTTACATTCATAAGTATAATAAAAAGGGGTTAAAGATGAAT
Source organism: Allium cepa (assembly GCA_030765085.1). Classification (NCBI taxonomy): domain Eukaryota; kingdom Viridiplantae; phylum Streptophyta; class Magnoliopsida; order Asparagales; family Amaryllidaceae; genus Allium; species Allium cepa. Next base: position 110,441,771 of record CM060928.1, on the reverse strand, counting down.
GCTATTGACATGTTGTCACAAAAAACCTAAAACCACTTTTATACTTGTTTCTATCTTTACAAACATTTGTTTTGAAGATCTAAGTTCATAATTTGTTAAATTCAACATTCGACTAGTTAACTATCAAGTTCGAAAGGCGATTACTTATAGATATCACGATTCGTGCGCTTAACTCATTTTCGACATTCTAACTTAACTATTCCTCATTCAAGAGTGAAGCCATGTAAATTAGAGCATTGGTTGCATCAAAGCCTTGCCTAGACACTTTATTCTCAAATCTCACAAATAAATAAGTATACCTCGTCGGCTTTTAGTGTTAAGTATAGTATTAATGATTTCCATAACTAAGAAGAAATCAACACAATTAACAGGTTTTTGACATTTTCCGACTTACTATTCATCGGTCAAGAGGGAAGGCTAGTAAGCTAGAGCTATATTGTTCTGTTCCTACTCGACATCAATCTTAACTCTCACAAATAGATAAGCCTTACTTCGTCGGCTTTTAGTGTTAAACATAGTTAATTACTTTTCAAATAAGTAATTAAACAATTAACCATTTAGCCATTTAGCAATTCTAACCACTTTTTAAACCTCTTGTTTGTACTTTCAAAACCTTTTTTAAAATGATATATATATATATATATAGTAACTTATTTACCAAAACTTAATATTAAATAAACCATTTCAAAAGATATTTATTCCATAAGATAAGATATAAAATAGTCAACATATTTTCGAAAAACTATATATACTTAAAAATTCTCTTAAAATCCTTTGTAATACTTATAATAGGTTTTAAAACATTTACTCAAAATATTACTTGAAAATAATATGTTTATAAAATCCTTAAAAACTTGAAAACGACATGTTTTCTTTATATTTTAACAAAATATCCCTTCTTTGAAAATTCACAACTAATTCTTAAAATTTATTAAGGTCTCAAACCACTTTTAAAAATACTCTAATAAGCGTTTTTAAACACCTGTAAAAAGAATGAAAAAAAATACTTAAATCTAAATATCTTTTTAACCTCTTAAGTCAAAACAAATTCAAGTCTAAATGAGGTAGTTTTGCACTAGTGATGTTTTGGCCACTTTTCGAGGTGTTGCTTAACTTTTTACTATTCAAGCATTTAATAGCAATGAATTTAAATACAAAAAATTATAAATATTTCAATAAATCTCTATGGATCTCTCTACAAAGTTCCATAAATATTGCCAAAAACAAGCAATTCACATCTGCATCTATAGCGACTATCGCTATAAGTGCACTCTCAAATCCAAATCCTATCTAAACTAAAGTCCATCTACAACCTATGTGCTTTTTTCCAAGGCCTTGTCATAGGTCATAAAAGTCCACTAAATTACATTCCATGTTCGCTCAAGTCCTTATACATGGATCACATATGTCACTTGCTTTAAAATAAGAATTCAAACCACTGTTTTAACATAAGTTCAACAATTCAAACAACATAAACAGAATCAAATACTAACATATATATGATATATTTTTCATTCAAAGTAAGGTTTTAACTCATCTTTATTTATACAACAACCAAGATCCAAACACCTAAGCCTAGACCTATCCTTGCAACAACTTTGCTCCTCCTTCTTGCTTTCCACTTGCTTTTCCTCCCTCCCATTCATCCCTTTGCTCATGGCCTATGCATGGTGGAGTATGGCTCTACTTCTTCAACTTCTAACACAGTGGAAAGTTTTAAATATTATACTAAGCTTTATGGAAAAGTTTTAAGTGATTTGGCGTTGATTTGCAACTATTTCATTTGAGAGCATAAGAGGGAAAGAAGATGAAGAAGCCACTAAAGAAGCTTATTTTCATTTGAGTTTTTATTATTTACTCCTAAGGGTGTGCCCCTCCTTTTATAGGTTCAAGATGGTTCTCTTTAGCCTTGCACTCACCCCTCTCCATGCTATGGAAGCTTCACGTCCCATCACTTCTCCTTTATGTCACTTCTCCTCTAAGCTAATTACCATTATACCCTCATCATGATAATATCTCTTATCCATTAGAACATTCTAGAACCTTCCATGATCAATGAAGATGTGTGTTTGTGTTAATTAATTGCTAATGTGTTCATTTGATCATTAGACAAGTGCACAAGAGTTCTAACAACTTATATCGATCGAAATGTTGTTTACCGATAAACCGATTTTCAGTCACATTATCGATATTTTCCAAAGAATATATTTTTTTAAACATTTTTCCACAACAAATTTACCATAATTGGTTTTGATTTAAAAGGGGATTAACAAGCTTATTAAATAATTTTAATAACATTTAATCCAAGATTAAAATATTCAAATAATTTAGATATTTAAATATGAAGTGTCCAAAATTACAGGTCGTTACATTCTCCCCCACTTAGAATATTTCATCCTCAAAATTCCCACACAAGCAACCAAAGAGACGATCACCCATTGATACTTAATAATATCACAATCATTAGTAAACAAAGCTCATAGTTTGCGCAGGTTCAAAAACCCTCTAATTGCACAAGGATGATAAACAACCTGCTAAGCGTACCTTGTGCTCAACAGTCTTAGGTTATTTCTTAGATGATTATTCATGCTACCTCATAACAAATCGAAGAGTCATTGCCTAAACCCTCCATTAGTCAAAAGACATAGTATGCATATATACTAAAGCCTGTACGATGCACATGGACCATCTAAATGCAATAATTTATCTGATTATTTGATAGATTTCCATTTCCAAACTAGCATAGTCCACCCAACCTATCTAGTGTAGACTTCGATCAGGTTTCTTAATTAAAAACATATATTCTCCTTACGTAGCTATATACTATGAAATAGAACTTCGAAAACATATCAAGAATCCATATCAAGTATTTGCCATGAAGAATCAAGTGAAAAATCCTTGTTTGGACCGACGTATACCACCTTGAAAACTTGTACTCAAATACTGGATGAAGAACAATCATGTGAATAAAACGATCTACTTACAACTTATGTATTTATCCTATTGTTTTCTTAACCACACCAATTCCTTTTTAAACACATTCGTCTATCCAAATAGTATGTCATTCGATACTAAAATCATTTATGAATCGTTTCATAAAAACCTAACTTCATGTTTACAAATATTTTTCAACTTAAGTTCCGTACTCGTATAATTCTCCATTATATCCTAAGAGTATACACAACAACATCGAATTTGTAACAAATAAGTTTAACAAATTTAGGACTTATTTTAACTTGCTATCTCCTCAATTAAAGTGTTGTATAAACTCAACTTTATATTTTTTAGACAATTAACTACAAGTTCTATAACAATCCGAAAGTTCCCGACTATCCCAAATTGTCGAAAGTCCCATTTCATTTTAACAAATGGAAACTACCTAACAACATATCATATCATGATGCACATCCATAATTTCTTAATGCATGAGCTATATGTGTCCATGAAACAACTTAACAATAAAACTTTAGAACTAAACACCGATTTTCATTCAAATCATTTTGAAATTATATATATACATATATCTTTTGTATATCAACTCATACTTTAGGATAAAATCTATTTTACCAAAATAAATTTGTAGCTTTCCAGACTTAGAAACTCAAAAATGAACGATGATGATGTTGAAGTCATCACCAAAATTATTTTCAAGCAACAAGAGTGAGTTCAGTACATTTAAACCATACTTTTGGTATTTAACCAAAATCATTTTTAATGGTATCAAATACTTTGTAAATGTTACCAAGTACCATGATCTCAATTTCATAGACTAATTTCCTAAATACTTATTTTCAAATAATACTACTATTATTTTCTCCAAAATCTTGAAAAAACTTTTCAAAGATACCAGGATTTAAGTCCACAAATTCTCTATCTATTTTCGTTTATAAACCATGTTTATATAAATTTGCTTTCTTATCTAAATCATTCACACACACACACACACACACACACACACACATATATATTATATAATAAACAACTCTTTATTAAAATTCAATTTTAACCCAACATTATCATTGAACACCTTATAGTCAAACAGTAAAACATAATTCACAAGGTGTTCATACTCAATGTTCCCATAAATTTACTATCTATGCGGCCCTTGTTGTAAGAAGGTAAATTCCTTATAAATCAACAAACTTTAGTAATTGCTCATAAACTGGCCGAGCATAACTAATTAAATAATAAATAATAGTAATTGAATATTATCATTTTCTAATAAACAAACACATCATAAATAACTATATCAATTTATGAAAATTATATATTTTTGTATAAAATATACTCCTAGGTAAAATTATTTCATTTACCAATTTTGAAAATAGTACTATGTTGGTTTGCTCCGTTTAAGTGTTTAGAAATCCCTATCGATACCATGGCGTCCCATGTACCGACCAGAATTCATAAACCACTCAACAACTTATTTATAGCACTAATAAATACACTTTCATATATGTAATACACTCAACTCATGTTAGGGCATTCCATTACCCTATCTCTTAACATGTCATACCCAACCAAATCCAAGGTTCTTGCTTAACCTTCAACTCTGATACCGAGTGTAACGACTTGATTGTTCAACCCCCAAAAATGCCGACACTAATATATCTACGATATTCATGTGCCGAACACTCAAGTGTCGGAAAGACAAATCATTCGGGTGAAATAAAAGAAAAGGAAATAGAAAAACGAAGAAGGAACACAATATCACAACCTCATAATGGAATGATTATATATAATATTAAAGCCAATATAAACTGTCATTCTAAGATACAAAGTTTTCTAGAGTTATAGTACTTAGCATGGACAGTTATAACAACCTGTTATCACAAATGTTGACGATACAATAGTAATATAGCAGAAATAAATACTATGGTAGCATCTAATTCATCTCCAGAAGCTCCGAAGAGTCCACGGTTGAATATGGAAATATAACAGGTATGACCCGGGCATTATAAGAATATAAAACCCGGATCAGTCTAGTAAACCAATATGGGAAACTCAAGAAATATGAGTGACATGTAACAGTAACCATTGAGGCCGTACAAATTCTCATAACGGTTTAAAAGAAACCAACCATTCATTAAGTTTAGCATATAATGATATGATAGACAATTTCTATTATGTAGCACACAAATCGTATCAAATAGCTTATGTATGAATGCCACAACAATAATATGTATACAATCAATACCGCTAAGGCATGTTCGTAAAGAGATTATTTTCCTTGGAAATGCCTACAGTAAACTGAAGCTTGATCTCCATGACAAGGATCAGAAACATCCTTCCGAGCATCGTATATCTCTAGATAAGATATAATATAAGGTAAACACAATTGCTCAAATGATGAACTGTGTGGTACCAAGTATCAATAACTCCTACGTAACATATCGTTAAGCATACTTTAGATATGGAGTTGATATACCGACATGGGTAAGCTAAACCCGAGATTGTGCATCCTTCTCTAGTTTTAGTCATTTTGATGTCGAGGTTATGTTAGGCATATTTCATATTAGTTTTCATCACTCGAACAGTATGAATCGCCAACTGGATTCCATCATCTCGAATAGATCATGAATCACAACATGGATTTGAGCGTCTCGAATAGATCTCAAATCTCTGTGATATCCCAGAAATTTTGGCAATATCAATTTAATAATCTGTATTTAAAATTAAATTAATTTGATAAAATTCTGTTAATAAATTTAACTTGATTTAATAATCCAATTACATAAATGTTTAATTGGTGAATTTTATCTTTTAAAAAGCTAATAATTGCTTTCTATTTATAATGTAATATTGTAGATAGATAAGTTTTGATTTGAAGTTTAATAAACAAATAAAATCTTGTTTAAAATTATGATATTCATTTTGATGATTTGGAAAATTATTATTTTATTTAATAAATAACTATTCAAAACTATTAAATAAATAACTATTTGGTTTTAAGATACTTAAAGCAATTGTTTTAAATTGTTTAAATGTATTTTAAAGCATAGTTGAAATTTTAAATAAAATAAACAAAAGTTTATTTTCTTTTTGAATATAGCTTAATAAATATAGTTTGGAATTTTATATGAAAATTTAAAATACCATTCATATATATTAAACATTAATGCATTTAATTAAGATAAATAAGATATGTAATGTATAATTACTTTTATAAATTATTTAAATTAATAAATATGTTATTTTCAAATAATAATAATAAATGTATAAATATAGATATGTTTTAAAAGACAATATTAGTATTACTTTAAAATTTAATATGTTGATATAAATTAGTTGTAAAATTGGATTTTTTTTAATGATGAATAACATTTGGAATTGAATAAATTTTGAGTTCAAAGAATAAACATATTTAGATTTTGTAAGTAAGCTTTCATTTTTATATGTATTGTTTTATTTCATCTTCTTTTAAAAAGAAATGCATATACATTTACTTATGAAAATAATTTTTTTTATATATATATATTTAATAAATAAAGAAAAGGGTTTCATTTATTTTATTTTAAAAAAAATAATAATTCTTAAGACACATGTTAAAATAGTAAGTGTTATAATGACATGTGTTAATAAATTCAGTGGGAGAAAATGACAAATGTTAGTTCTTTGACATGTGTCCTTTTATTTTTAATTTTCATTTAATTTTAAATAAATCAATTACATTTATAAACATGTTCTCTTCAATCTTCTCCTTTTCTAATGTTCATTTTTTCGAGGAACTTTTTTTTTCAGCTAAACCCAAAAGCAGTAACAAACTCTCCAAAAACTAAAATTTAATTCTGTTCGAAAAAAATCTGAAATGCCTCCTCAAAAACTAAAATCTGAAACCTGTAATTTCATCTCCAATATCAACTCCTCAAACAAGAAGCATTGCCTGAAATTCATTTTTCAACATCCTCCTCAATTATAAATCTGTAACCCTGTAACCATTTCAAACATGAAAACTGTAAAATCCATTTCCAAAAGCATATGCCTGCATGCAAGTTTTTAATAGCAAGTTCAAGTTTCAAATAGCCTGCATGCAAATCTAAAAAAAAAACAAAAGCAACTCAAGTTTTTATCAAATTCAAAAAATCATTCAGGTTGAAGTCTTTAAAAGCAAGGCACACTGGTTTTTGAAATTCAAAACAAAAGCTTTTCAGAAAATTTGTGCTCTGCTTCATCACTGTTTCCAGGTGAGTAACATCACAGTTTTAAAGATTTAAGTAAATATTTATGTTGCCTGATCATCTATAAAACACGTATGTTATGACTGAATTTATCTGTGAGCTTTGTGTATATGTGAAATGTTGTTGTGCATGTATTTGTATCTCCTCTGACTCTAGTTCCAGGTCCAGATTCTTATATATAAAAAAATCCTCTTGTTCTTGTTCAAATTTTGTTAAGGCTTAAGTCCTGAAGAAAATGTGTTAATTATACCATAGTTTTAGTTTAAAAACTTATTAAGTAAAAAAAGAAAAACAAAATTTGATGTTGCCTCTGTAAATTTAAAAAAAATAAAATCAAGAGCAACATTTAATAAGTCTAAATTTCACTTGTCGTGATTCTTGTATTCAGTAATCTAACTCAAATACTTAAACTAAAAATCGATTTTTAAAACAAAAATCTCTATTTTTAGTTATGGGATTAAAGAGTATTTCTGGTTTAACCAGAAATTGGAATTTGGGAAAAATTTGTTGAACTCGATGGTCTTAAGGGTCATAGTTCTTTATGGAGGAAGAATAGGGGTCGGTGATTTAGGGAAAAATGGGGGAGTTGGTGGAAGATTACTGTGGTGATGGTGATTTTTGGAATTGGGTTGTTAACCTAGTTTTGAGTAGTTCTGTAGTTTTGGATAATTGCGATCCTCTGGTTGATTGAGTTCGATGGAACTTAGGGGAAGAGTAGCTAGGGCATGGACGAGGACATGGCCGGAGTCGCCAGTGTTCTGGTGGTCAGCGATGGATGTACGAGGTGTTTTCAGGTTTTGGGGGATGGGGGTGTGCCTGTGCTGCCAGGTTTTGAATTGGGGTACTCGAATTTGTTGTCATGATGATTGTGGGGTTCTGATGATCGATGATGGATCTGAAGGCAATGGTCGTTGTGCTCAAGGCAGAGGGGATGACCGATGGTGGCCAGGACCACCGTGCATATGCACGGTGCAACGATCTGTTCAGGTGATGTTTTGTTTTTAGGAGATGGTGTACTTGAGTTTCACTCGGGAAACTTGATCATTTGCTCGAAGTTAAAGAATGGGAGGCTCAGGTATTTTTGGATGGTTTCAGGTTTCCCTAAAACCTGTATATTTCCAAATTCAATCTTGGTTTTAAAAATCTGAAGCAAGCATTTTAACCAAAGGTTAAAGTTAAATTTTAAGTATGGATTCAAACTAAGTTTGAATCCCAGTTTTAAATTTTAAATTTAAATTTTATAAATTAAAATGTTTTAAACATTTTTTTAAAAAGGGTTTAAATAGTTTAAGTTTAAAGTAAAGCTTAAAAATATAAGTAAAGATTTAACTTAATTTTAAATCTGTATTCAGATCCAAATTTGAATCATAGTTTAGAAACAAAGGAAGTTTCTAAAATTTAAATGTTTAAACAACTTTGAATATTTAAGCTAATTTAAAATATGATTTGTATTTTAAATAAAATTGGGTTTAAATTCCTTAAACATCTTTTATAAATAAGAATTTTTTTGCATAAGTTTTAAAGGGTTTTAAAATGTTTTTAAACTTGTTAAAGTTTAAGTTTGACTTCATTTTTAAATCTAAAATTTAAAATGAAATTTGAAATAAATTTAAAGTAAATTGTTTTAAATTGCTTTGTTAATGATAATGAAATCATTAATAAGAAATGTTTTTATTCTTAAGTAAATCAAAGATTTAATGAATTTTTGAGTTATTAAATTAGTAAGGTAATTTAAATAATTTAATTAATTAATTTATGTAATTAATTAAGGTTTGAATAAATTAATTAAGGATAAATTAAGTAATTAAGATGAATTAAATTTGAAAATTAATATTAATTAATTTAAGTTAACTACTTAAGAAAGGTAATTAAAGAATTGATGATAAGTTAATGAAGGTCGTTAACTTGAGATTATTTATTAATTAATTAATGTAATTAATTTTGATAATTAATTGGATTAATTAATTTAGATAATCAAGTATGGTATTTGGTTAAGTTGATTACTTTATGAAGGTAATTAAAGGTATTAATTACACATTGTAATTAATTAATTAATTTGATTAGTTTAAATTAATTAATTAAGTTTAACTAATTCAGAATAATCATTGGATGAGTTGATAAGTAATCAGTGAAGAATAATTACTTAGAGAAGTAATTAAGATAAGTAAATTACTGGAGGTAATTAATTGAAGTATGGAAGAGTTTTGGTATTAATTACTTGTGTAATTAATATGAGGGTAATTACTTTGTGAAAGTAATTAATAATTAATTACTTAGTGTAATTAATTTAAGTAATGATTAATTAAGTCATTCAACATTTCAAAACCGAATCAATATATTTCAAAACCGAATCAATTTCAATTTCAATTAGAATTCGTAATTCAACATTTCGTTAGTCATTCTAAATCAAATTCCAAAATTTACATTTCATAAATTCACAATTTCATTTCAAATTTCTATAATTCAATTTCAAAGTTCAATTTTAAAACAATTCAACATTCATTTAATTTCATGTATAAGTTCATTCCAAAATCGTTTATCGTTCAAATCGATTTAAACCCAATTATCGATTTCATTCGATATTCATTAAATCAATTTATCATTAAACAATTTCAATTAAATTTCCAATTCATTACATTACTTTCTGAAATTCAACTTCATTATCAAAGCTTACAAATTAAATTTAAATTAAAAATTGTCAAATCCAATTCCTTAAATTTCAAATCTTTCATTTGTTCGATAAACACATTCTATTTCTTATAAAGAAATTCAATTTCATTTATTTATTTCCTCGTTACAAATTTCAAAACTCAATTAGAGAAGCTAGTTTCCCTTATTCAAAATTCGATTTCTCTTAATAAGAAAATCCAATTTAATTTAATTTAATCATTAAATAATTCAGTCTATTCAAATTATCAATAATTTCAAATCTTAATTTATTAATCATTTCAAACTTAATTATTAACAATTCCAAAACTTAATTATCAAAAATTTCAAAACTTAATTTTTTTTAATAATTTCAAACTTCGTTATTAATAATTCCAAATTTAATTATTAATAAATTTCAAGACTTGATTATTGATAGTTCCAAATTAATTATTACTAACTTCAACTTAATTATTAACTACTCCAAAATTAATTATCAATTAATTCTAAATTTAATTATTACATAATTGAATTTTAATCAATATTCTTTTGTCAATTACGACGTTCATATTTGTTTCAAATTTAGGTATTCACATTTACAATTCATTCAAATTTAAATTCCAATTTTTATTCAAAACCTTGTTATTAGTCAAATAAAACTTTATTTTATTTTGAATCAAAACATTGACCAACCGGTTTTAATTAAATTTCTATCCTAAGTCAAAGTTATTTGGGTATTTATCATTTCAACCCGATTCCATTTCAATTCAAAGTCAAAGCATACAAAGGGAACTTGTAGTGTGATAGCTGGGATGATGTCAAAGTAAATAAACAAGCAATAGCATCCATGCATAACAATTCAACAATTTATTTAAATAATCCCGAAATAATCGTATTAATTTACATTTGTTATTTATGTAAATTAATATAATTATTTCTAGAATCTACACTATCATTTCATGTAGATTAAAGATTACTACATTACGGTTTTCACTTGCCGTTCAATTCAATTTTAATACTACAACAAATAAATCAGATGTACGTTCAAGGGGTCAAAGTGAATTTATCAAATTATACGTGTCAATTAATCTTAACAATTAAAAGGTCATATTTAACTAGTCCATATTCAACATATAAGGGGGTCAAGTTAATCAACATTCAACATAAACAATTCACTTAATTTTGTTAAATATCCTATATCACTTTTAACTTGCATATTTTATCACTTAACAATAGCAATCAACATTCAACTTAATTATCACATAGCAATCAGTTATCAACCAAACTAGCATAAGAATATATGTCGTGAAAATTTATTTCACCTTTCGTGGATAAAGAAATTGACGGTGAAGCAAGAAAAAGCACGAATGGAGTCGGTGCAACACGAACAACGAACACGACGACGGAGAAAAGAACGAAAGCTGAGAGATCGATGCTGCTGCAAAAGCTCAATCGGTTGCTTCTGAACACAACAAACAGAGAAAGGTTGGTTACTATTTTGCAACCAAAATAGATGTTGGCGTAAATATTCTACTGCAATATCCAACGCTATTCGCTAATCTTTGTTTCTTTCTTTTTTTTTTCTTTTTTTTATAGACTCACGCACACAGTAAAGCACAACACAAATATGCACGCAAAATGTTCATACACGCATGCACAGTCCCTCTTCCAAATCCCCCTCTACTTCAATAATCACCCCATGCATGAACACACTGAGAGAAAAATGCAACCTCCTCCAGATTACACAAATGAGCCTCTGCACCATTCAAAGCATGCAACATATTCCTCTTTTTTTTCTTCTTTTTTTTTTTTTTTTATAAACTCATGCATACAACACAAAGCACACCCAAAACACAACACAACACACACTAAAACACGTACGCACGCAACTTTTCCTTTTTTTTATAGGTACAACGACCGAGCCTTGTACACTACCCATTTCATGAACCCTATGCGCGACCAGAAAATGTAGCACGCATGCAACATCCTCTATTTTTTTTTCTTTACATGGCCGGAGCTTGGTGGTGGCTGGCGAGGCGGCTTTGGGATGGTGGCCGTGCGCATGGTCTGGAGTAGGGGAGGGGAGAGAGGTGCATGAGTGCTTTCATTTTCGGCCTTATTTGTTTTCAGAGAGGAAAGTATGAGAAGAAAATAAGAAAAAGAAGAAGAGAAGGGAGGAGGGGAGAAATACCCGGCAGTTTGGAATTTTTGAAAATGTGGTGCAGTGAAACGACGAGGTGTTATATTATGTCCCTGAAAGTTTGCAATTTTCGTAAACGTACTTTATTTATGGAAACGATGAGCCACTCCACTTTACGATGATAACTCCCAGCTGCCAACTACTTCATTAATACACTAGTTGAGATTTTATTTTCAACTTCCTTTTGTAAATGGGTTAAAGAATTTGGGCTGAAATTGTGTACCTGGTCCGTCCGGAACGGTTAAATTAACGCAACGGATTATGCCGGACTTCGATTCGCGCAAATAAATATACCGTTATGATCAGTGCGACGAGGCGCTTCCAACGGTACACAGATTATTGCGATATGATGGTTTTATAAAATTCGTATTTACGCCGCTTAAATTGTACGATTTGCAAAACAATTTAAACGGGACAGGCGATGACAGATTTTGTCGAAACGAATTTCATAATCATGACCAGAATAATTTTTACAACATAACTGTGTAAAAATATTTGGATTTGAAAGATAAATTTTACGTAGCTTTATATGGGCTGATATACAGTAAAACACGAGCGAAATTTACTGTAATATTTTCCGACGAAATTTTTTCTATGCTGATATTTAACTAGACGTATATCATAAAAAAAGTTTGGATGTTAATTGAGATCGTTTATAAATTTCAAAATTTTTATACCGAAATGATGAATTTAGAAATTTAAATTGAGCTAAAAAATCATGGTCGTTACAATCTCCCCCACTCAAAACTTTTCGTCCTCGAAAAGGAACGAGACAAGTGAAGTAGGTATGAAATGAGCAGAAAAGTTAAGATAGATTTTGAGAAATTTGAATTATACCTGAAATTAGTAATTCGGGGTTTGAATCCCGAATACTATCCTCAGTTTCTCATGTGCAATCTCGCTCATCCGCACTCCATTGGACTTTGACGAGATTTACCGACTTCCTTCTGAGTTTCTTTGTCTCACGATCGACTATCCGTAGTTTTTTACGTTCAATAGTCAAGTCAGGCTCAATAACTATCTCTTCTAACTGAGTAGTAGGAATAGTCATAGATGGATCGTGTACAACTTTGCGCAGATGTGAGACGTGGAACACGTTGTGCACACTGGCGAACTTCTCAGGTAATGCAACTCTATATGCCAATGTTCCGACTCTTTCTTAATCTCAAACGGACCAACAAATCTCGGAGCTAGCTTCCCTTTCCTTCCAAATCGAACAATATTCTTCAAAGGCGACACTTTCAGAAATACTTTGTCTCCTACGCTAAATTCGAGATCCCTTCTTCTTTTGTCAGCATAGCTCTTCTGTCTATCCTGTGTCGTCTTTATCTTCTTCCTAATTTCTTCAACTTTTTCAGAAGCTTCCATAATTATTTCTGGACCAAGCACTAATCGATCTCCAGACTTGATCCAACAAGCTGGCGATTTGCATGGCCGTCCATATAAGGCTTCGAACGGTGCCATACCAATGCTTGCCTGGTTTATCAAAGATGATTTATTCAAATTCAAATATACCTATTCAAATTTGAAATTCAATTTCTTTACCTGGTAACTATTATTATAAGTGAATTCAACCAAATGAAGATGGTCTTTCCAGGATCCACCAAAATCAATAATACAAGCTCGGAGAAGGTCTTCTAAAATCTGATCCACCCTCTCTGTTTGGCCATCTGTCTGAGGATGATAAGCAGTGCTCAGATTCAAATTGGTGCCCAACGTATCCTGAAATGCTTTCCAGAATTTACTGGTGAAAATAGGATCTCTATCGCTACAATACTGGATGGTACACCATGAAGTTTAGCAACTTCTCTCATGTATATCTCGGCCAAACTCGAAGCTGTATGAGTAGACTTGACTGGAATAAAGTGGGCGGATTTCGTCAGTCTATCGACAATCACCCAAATGCTTTCGTTACCCTTTCTAGTCCTTGGCAGTCCATCAATAAAGTCCATAGAAATCTGCTCCTACTTCCATCCTGGAATCTCTAATGGTTGAAGCAAACCAGCTGTCTTTCTGTGATCAGCTTTAACTTGCTGGCAAGTTGTGCATCTGCTGACATAGGTAGAAATATCATGCTTCATCCCACTCCACCAATATAGCTTCTTCATATTCTGGTACATTTTAGCGACATAAGGATGAAATGAAAGCGAAGAGTTGTGGTTTTCTCTTAGCATTTCTTGTCTAAGGCCATCAACATTAGGAACACAAATACGATTATCAATTCTCAAGACTCCGTTACTATCCACATGTGCACCCAATTTATTATCAGGATTTCCAACTCTGCCGAGAACTATTTCTTTGATGCGATAAAGCAGAGTGTCTTCGTATTGCTTGGCTATAATACGATCCATAAGAGCTGGGGAGACGGAAAGCTGGAATAACATTCCCTCAACAAGATTACAACATGCCATCGCTTGGTTTCTGCTCAAAGCATCGGCTACGACATTTGCTTTCCCTGGAGTGTAATTAATATCAAGATCGTATGCAGCTAGAAATTCGAGCCATCGGACTTGTCTCTGATTCAAATCCTTTTGCGAGAAAATATATCTCAATGAGTTATGGTCAGTGAATAACTCGAATTTGGTTTCCAATAGATAGTGCCTCCATAGCTTAAGAGCAAATACAACCGCAAGAAGCTCTAAATCGTGAGTTGCGTAATTTGCTTCATGGGTCTTTAACTGACGACCCGTATAGGCAATAACCTTCCCTTTCTGCATTAAAACTGCTCCTAATCCATCACGGCAGGCATCAGTATAGACGGTCAATCCTTCGCTACCGTCAATGACTGTAAGAACTGGGGCAGATGTCAATCTTCGCTTCATCTCGTTAAAAGCTGCTTCGCACTTTTCACTCCAAATAAATTTCACATTCTTTCGGGTCAGTGCAGTAAGTGGGGCAGCAATACGAGCAAAATTTTCTATAAATCTGCAATAATAGCCGGCCAAACCCAAGAAACTGCGGATATCTGTAGGAGTTTTGGGAGTCTCCCAATCCTGCAAATTCAAGGGATTCGAATTTAGATATTGATAAGCTATTTAGATAGAATTGACAAGTAAGAATAAACTTACATTGATTACGGCGATCTTACCTGGATCGACCGAAATCCATTCTTCGAAACAATATGGCCAAGAAAACGAACTTCATCTCGCCAAAAGTGGCATTTCAAAAACTTGGCTTTAAGCTGGTGTCTGCGAAGAGTTTCAAGAACAAAAGCCAAATGTGACCAATGCTCTTTCTCATCTTTGGAGAAGACGAGTATATCATCGATGAAAACAAGAACGAACTTGTTAAGAACATCCCGGAAAACTCTATTCATCAAATCGACGAAATAAGCTGGAGCATTAGTGAGACCGAACGGCATAACTAGCCATTCATAGAAACCATTTTCAGTGCGGAATGCTATTTTAGGAATACTATCCTTAGCGATTCTGAGTTGGTGAAATCCGGTAGCCAAATCAAGTTGAGAGAAGAATTTAGCTCTATGAAGCTGATCGAATAGATCGTTAATGCGGGGCATCGGTTACCTGTTCTTGTGTGTGAGCTTATTTAGCTCTCTATAGTCCACACACATTCTCAGCGAGCCATCAGATTTGGTGACAAATACAACTGCCGCACCCCATTCTGAATGACTGCGCCGAATCAAGCCTTTAGAAAATAAATCTTCAATTTGAACATTCAACTCTGCCTTTTCTTTAGGAGCCATTCTCCTTGGAGGAAGAACTACTGGTCGTGCACCAGGAATAAGGTCGATGCGGAATTCGATTTCCCGCGGAGGTGGTAGAGAATTGACTTTTCCAAATACATCAGAAAAGAGTTGAACTACTGAAGTGGAGCTAAGTTCATTTGGATGAGAGTCAAGAGAGAATATAAAACTCCCAGCATGCCTTTAACAACTAAAGGCATACTCTTGTCATCGATAAGAGAGACTGTTCGAGCTTTGCAAGAGATAACGGCTTCGAATTTTCGCAGCCAATCAATGCCTAAAAGAATATCAAATGCCTCGAATCCAAGGACATAGAAATCCCAAGTGAAGCGGTGAATGCCATGCATAAGAGTGACATATTTGCAAACCCTTTTGAGGTTAGCGGGCCCTCCAATAGGATTAAATACACATAAGGAAATAGATGCAAGAGTGGGTTCCAAACCAAGTTTATTACATAAATCAATAGATATGAAGCTGTGTGTAGCTCCGGTGTCAAGTAGAACTCTAACAGGCAAGGTATGTAACATAAAAGTACTTTGCAAAGTACCTTGATTATCCAGAACTTCCGGGGCAGGAAATTCCGGGGCAGGTGTGGAAAGAGAAAAGACTCCAGATGGTGTACCTCTCTTCTGTGTTGGGCAGTCTTTCTTGAAGTGTCCAGGTTGTAAGCAGATATGACACACATCCCTCCTAGTCATCTACGCCGGTGGCGGAACAGCTGCGCCCTTTGGAGATGGGCAGCTACTAGCATAATGACCTTTTTGGTTGTAGTTGAAGCAAGTAATAGATGATATGTCAATGGGCTTCTTCTGAGAATAGCCAAGCCCAGACTTCTTCTGTGTGCAAAATTTGGCTTTCTCTTCCCAATCTGACTAGAGGATGGCTGAGTAGCTGGAACCTTAGTGACCGAAGTTTCTTTTGGCTTTCCCTCATATCGAAGAGCAAAATCCATCAACTCAGTGAAAGTTCCATGGACATTAGCGGTGAGGAGCTCGTAATACTCAGGGCGTGTGCCATGTATAAACTTATCATTCTTAAGCAGAGGTGTATTAATCAAGCCAGGTCCGAACTTAGATAGTTCGTTGAATTTCCTTTCATACTCAGTAAAGGTCATATTGCCCTGCTTGAGATCCATAAAAGACCGATAGAGTTGGGCCTTCACAGCAGCTGGCATCCATTGAGCTATAAAGGAATCCCTATTTACAAGTGATATGAAAACGAGTCAAAATTTGACGATATAAAAGGAATTTTATTTAGATGAAATTTTTGATAGATTAGTACCTTAACTGGGCCTAAGTGATGGTTCCCTCACCAGTACGAGAAGTGACTGACTCCCACCAATCCTGTGCAGCATCTTGAAGCTGCCAAGCGGCCAACTTACGCTTCTGAGCGTCTGTGATCTCCAAGCCAGTAAAGATCCTCTCCAAACTCTTTAGCCATTGCTGTGCTTCGATGATACTCTCGGATCCAGTAAATTTGACTCCGCTAAGCTGAGTGTACTCTTTGCTAAGAGTGGAGAATCTGACTGCGGGAGCTGGGGCATATGGTTTGGGAGCGTTTCCCCTACCCCTACCTCTAGCATTTCTTCTGGTAGCCATCCTGCAATACCAAAAGTGATTTTAGAATCAAAGATAAAAATTTATGGAACTTAAAGAAATTCAAATCGAAAGAATTCAATAAGAATAATGGAATCAAAGGATATGCATTCTAAAATGATTCTCCTCATTCTAGGGTATGTTCACCCTATCTCTAATGAGCTTTAAACTCCACGGGCTAAGGTTATCGGGAACCAAAGCTCTGATACCAACTGTAACAACCCGTATACTTGTACCATTTAAATTGACGATATTCCAACTTGTCAACTTAAATAATACAAAACACGAATCATTAATGGAGTATAAATATATATATATATATATATATATATATATAAATGAGAATCATCACCGAATCACAGAAATATAACATCACAGAATAGTGCAGCGGAAAATACAACATAGTCACAAGAGTAGTTCATGAAGCTACCCAGAAATACAACAATGTGTCGGATAAAATAAAATAGAACAACATAGATTTCCAAATAGTCTGAATAGAAAGAACAATACTGATAAGATAAGATAATGATAATCTTCGGTCTTCAGCTCCAAGTAGAAACAGCAACAACAATCCTCAGTCTGATCCGAGCATATGCACAAACAAACACTCGAATCAGGACATATATTCTTATACAGATAATATGGTTCAAATTCAAATAACAATAACTCAAAGATGAATGGAATAACATCTTTAAGGATCCGTTAAACTATTTATACATAGTAATGTACGATAGATAGATAATGTCTAACAGTAAAGTAAAATATCAAAATAGTGTTAAGGCGTTACCATTGTCCCCTTAACACATTTCATATAGCATTATAGACTATACAGCACTGTAAACTCCACCGTAAATTAGTGGGATATCAGGGAGTACTCCATAGGTATAATACAAAACAAATTCGTAGTGGTCGCGTATATGGGAATACAAGTATGACAAGGCACATGAGGCAATACCCAAGGTAGTGAAACTACCGTTTTCCTGATTCGGACTGGTGAGAACGCGCCGCCGCAACGATCGCAACACCGCGAAACAACACTCCAAATTCAAGGGTGCACACCAATCAATCACAAAAGTAAATGAGTAGTTTATGAAGAAGTGTGTTCGCTCGAGGTAGCTAACCCCATTTAGCCCGGCACAGCTCCTGTTTCACGAGCATACACAACAAAAATTAGATACATGACGTCATACGTGTAAAAATATATCTAGAAGAATGATGACATCTCCTAATTGGAAGCGACCACTTAGCCTTGCAGCTTCTATCCCTGTTTCAGTCATTTACCGAGGAGTGAGGCCAAAGAGGTATCGATTACCTTTCACATATCACGTATCAAAAGTCACATCACTTTGAATGCCACATTGCCATTTCCGTTGACTACTAATTGCCTTCCAGAAAAATACAACCCTTGATCTCGTACGTCTCAAGGAGGGTGTTAAGCTAAAAGAAGTTGTCTTCTCCGCCACCACTGATGTACGATTGTACAAACCAATGTACGTAACCATAGAAATGCAATGTTAGACAAACATCCATAAAATTAGCCGGGAATAGGATAAATCGAAGGCACTCTCCTACCACATCCTGTAGGGAAATCCCTAGGATTAGTAACAAATAGTCCTTGCATTGGATATTTCATAATGAAGAGACCACTGCTACTATATGTATATTGGTATTTTAACCGCAAACGATCAACAAGCAGTCCTCCTGTATGAAAATCCTGAATATCAACATCATCAACCAACCTGCACAATCGTCGCATAAATGTTGTTCCGAAGTGGTTATCGGATAAACCGATCTCGGTCTCTTCGCACCAACAACGCAAAAGCGTTTCTCAACCTCACATAGAAACTCAGTCTCATAGAGTTATCACGTCTCCAACTTTCAACTTGCTATCCTTTGGCCAAGAAGGAAGCTCGATAGATTGGAGTAATACTTTGCACTACACGAATCAAAATTCTCAACACAAACAATAATCAAGCCTACGTAGAAGGCTATGTACAAAGTGTACGACTAAATAGTTCCCACGTCAAGTCGAGGAACTAAAATGACCAAATTTGATAGTCGATCAAAGCAACAAACAAATATCTAGCACTATAAGCAATCACTAAGCCCTTTTAATTAATCTTTTATTAATTAATCACTTTCTAAATATCCACTACAAATTATCTTTAAAAAGATATATTCTCAAAACCATTTCAATATTTGGAAAACATTTCCATATATTTATTTAATAATAAGTAAATTCACAAATCTCGTTTATTTTCAACACTTTGAGAATATTACATATACTTAAATCACGATTAAGTATATATTTATTCTTTAAGAAAACATTCTCTTAACATGCTTATTTGGGTAAAAACGAATGTTGCATAAAACATCGTTACGACAATCCAAAATCACTAGTATGTAGATTCGAAAATTAGATAGATATATAAATCCCATATACTATACAAAACATTTCCTTCCAAAAATCATTTACTATAACAACAATATTATAGTCCATACTTTCCTTACTTCTCGAAAACGTCTATTTCAACAATGAATGTTGAAATATATGTATTCGATACTGAACATATTTTAAAACATCTTAAAACCATTTTACTCCATTTAAAAGATCACTTCCCATAAAATTTTATTTAATTTAAAAGACTATTCACCGTCCAAAATCATGAATATAATTCTCTTATCCAAATTCAATACTATCGCAAATTTAATTTAAAGGATAATTCACTGTCCAAAATCGTGAATATAGCTCATTTAATAAACTTTTATATATAACTTATCAAAATAAGTTGATTTCGAACTTATAAAACAATGTTTATCCCATTTCTATTTTATAGAAACTTTAATTTATAAATTCCCTTTTATTAACAAATTCCATTTACATCTCATTTATATGCCAAAAATCCAATTGTAAGTTAATTACTTATAAATCTCTTATTTACAAATTCATTCTTTTATAACTTCATCAATTCATAAATCTATAAATCTAATTTACTTATAAGATCCATTTATAACTTCATTTCAACACTTGCAAAACTCCTTTATCCTCCCTTCACTTTTGATTTATAAAAATTCAATTGAATAAATCTTCTATATAAACCATTTATAATAAATTCAAAATCTCCATTTAAACTTTTTACAAAATAGTTAACTTCATATTTCAAATCATATTTTGGTATATTTCATAAAAACATAATTTTTACAACATAAAAATTATAACTATTTATTTATTTAAAATATATTCATTTCCTTAACAATTCAAAATTTAACAAAACATCTATTTCAAAATCACTTGAAAATCCTTTTAATTTTGAAACGTCAGTTTAACATTTTTAAATTACCAAAAATAGGACCAATGCTGCCACAACACTAAATGCATCGATCACGGCATCCAAAGTATCATATATCACATGATAACAACATATATATCAATATTTGTAAATAAAACAATACTGGTGAGGAATCCAGTTGGATCCCTCCAACCCGTCACCTGCAATAGATATACATATTAGAAAATATGTACAATGTCCGCTTCGAGGCAGACATGCGTACAAAAGGTCATCTGCTCATACACGGGAACGTATAGGGTCTCATCTGCTCAATAGGCATGAATGTATCCAAATACCAATCAATATATATAAAATATATCATATATCATCCAAACAATCATCATCATCATAAATAAAATTTATTCTCACTTATATAAAAATACCGGTGAGTCGGAAAGAGTGAGTTATACTCACATTGCTTCCAATAGCAGTTGTAGTGTTTTATTTTTGAATAAAAATAAACCGGCGTTTAATTTTACCCAAAATTTACACTAGCTTAAATAAACTCCAAACTAGCTCTAAAATGTAGTGCTCGTTAATATGGACCTAACACAACTTGTTTCGTCAAAAACAGACCTCGTATGAAGAAGTTATGACGTTTTAAAGTTTACACAAATTATGTATATATAAATTTACAACCTTTATTTTATTTTTAACCTAGCTTTAATCCAAGATGTTTATTTCATCCCTAGCAGATCACGGCCGCTGCTTCCATCTTCTCCCCCTTAGATTTACGCATGCAAGAACCTATGTAGCCGCCCCCTTCCATCGAATTATGCTCCTCCATCTCCACGTTTTAGCCGATCAACCACTACCATTTGAACGACCATCACAAACTCCACCTTCACCGCAAATACCAATGAGCTCGGCCATCCCCTTGCATGGAAGAATGCACGTGAACCCTAGGTGAACACGTCCGATTTCCTCCCTCCACGTTGCGCCATATTTGATCATTATCGTTGGATTTAAAGATCTCGTCGCCCTCTACAATATTGTAGTTGAATGCTTTTCATACAGATTTATAGATTTAGAGATTTTAAGATCGAACGTTTATGGCTATTAAAATATAACTGGTGGCTAGCCCAAGTTCTTTAGGGTCTGTGAAAATGTGAAGAATTTAAGTCCTCTTATATAAAATTTCGTGGCACTATTCACCTGAAAATTTTTCGAACTCCAAACAAAGCGTGCCGCTTGGTGTTTATAAGATTTTACCCATATTCCAAACATAATGGAATATATATCAGGAGCCAATTCAATTGTATTAGAAAGATAGGTTTTCGAATCAAATTATTTTAAATTTAAATTTACTTCAATAAATTTCTACGCGTTTCAGCTTCCCACGACTAAATCGTAAGTTCGATTGACACAAAATTTGAAATCCAACAAAGTATAACATTACGGTTCTAATGAAACTAGTTTCGTTGAAATCCAAGGCTGTGTGAAAATGATTATTTTTACATGTTAATTAAATATTAGAATATTCAATTTCTATAAATTAACTTTTAGATCAATTTCAAAAGTTCTCTAACATCATTATAATTCAAATCGGATTTTATACAACTTTATAAATCATTTTCATTCACATTATTCAACTTCAATTATTTCCACAATTTTAAATATTAAATTAACAATTAATTACCAATTAAAGCACTATATTTGAATATAATTTATTCAACTTATAAATTTTACTTTTGAATATTTAAAATCAATTAAATATTTCGAATTCGAACGAAAAAAAATCTGGGTTGTTATAGTGTTGATCCTTGTAGCAGTGAGAACTAGAGAGGAGGGGTCGATATAGGGCATGCCGATCCCTACGGATTTTTAAAAAAAATGAACAAATAAAAAAATGGTTATAGGGGTTTGGCTATAAGCATAAACACACAAAATACTGTGAAAATTAGCAATAAACCGTAAGTGTTTGAACATGTCTGGCGGCCAGCAACAAAAACTATATATATGAGCACGCCCGTATATGACTTAAATGTTCAATTTTCAAAATTGATGGGGATTGAAGACAAACATGAAGCCTTCGAGTTTGGGCTGGACTAGATAATAGAAGCTTGTTAGTCTCACAAAACTAGATTTATGTATATCAATTGATGGGATTTGGTACTGGATTTATTTTAATCGAAATCAACTGGGTGTTAGGGCAATCAATGAAGAATTCGACGCCTTGGAAAAACGGTTCGATAAGAAAATAGCAATTGTTCGGAAAGCTAGATGGATCTCGTTCTCAACGATTCAAAGCACGTCATGTAAACAACAGGACGTACTATGGGAGGCAAGTGTTACCCGACGTTCTAGGCCAGCTATGTTAAACTGGCTATACGACTTAGATCCGGTTGCCATAAAGTCTGATGGTTCCAAAATGATGATCGTAGGGCCTAAAGGTCGGGTAAAGACGATTATATAAAGTCGGAGTTAAATGGATTTAACGGATGTAAAATGTAGGATGCTTAAAGCATGGAATATGGCTCAATGAATGGAAGGGTTCGGCATAACATTCAAAATAGGAAGGGATCAGCAAGATTGATGGGGAGGGTTCGGCAAGCTATGTTAAGGAAGTGTCAGCATCCAACAAATTCCAAGAGCATTCATGCACACAACACTCCATATTGCAGAAGCCACCATAAGAATTGCTTCCCAAAAATTAACCAATGAAGGGATCGGTACCGATCCTTCCTCATTGGGAATTGGGCCTAGCAATCCCTCTAGTGGGCACATATGGGTTAGAAGGTCCATCAGCTAAAGTTACAGAGAGATTGGTGGTCGTGTTCACCTATAAATACTGGCCTAATAGTTCATTCCGAGGATCTTTACGCTGCTTGTTACCGTAGACTTTATTGTAATCAATTGTTCTCTATTTTCAACTACTGTAATCCGATTATAAGTGATCAATAAATACAATCCTTAAAGTGGACGTAGGCATACAACGCCGAACCACCATAAATCTTTATGTTTCTGATTATTGCTTTTTATTTGTTGTTAGCTTAATCTTTTCCCCGGTTTAATGTTTTTTTCTTCACTTACTTCTCTACAAAAATCTGTTCTTGGGTGTTTGTGACTAATTTTCTTGCAAACAATTTGAATATTTTAAAAATAAATATAATTTATCAAAGTGATAAATTTGCGGGTCGTTACACTAACTTTTCACTTTAACTTACTAACTTATTATCAATTTTAGTTCACTAACCTTACTAACTAGTTTAGTTACCAACTTTTACCAACTAGTTAAGTTACTACCTTTTACTAACTTACTAACTTAAATTACCGACCTTTCTAACTTACTTACCTAGTAACTTTTCTAACAACTTTACATATTAAATAACCTACTAGTTTACTACTAATTAGCTTATTATTCCATAACAACATTACATGCCACAAATCAAACATATATCAAATCCAACATATAGCTAACTCAAACATATAGAAAATCATAATACAACATTATTTAACCTAACATTAAACATCAATCGCAAATTACATATCACTCTACAAATTATGCAATCGTGTTAAAGTTCAAAATTTTGAACTAAAACAAATAGGTTTACTCTCCCAATAATCTTTAGCGAATCCTTTGCAAACCTTAATTAAAAACTATAAATTTTGCAACTTCAAAACCATATGGACTCAAGCCAAGAATTGACACTCAAATGGCTCAGTCATGGCTATTTTGCCTATTTGGTTTGGCCATAAGGTTGTATAGGGCTCGGCGTAGGGTTGTGTGGGGTGGTGGAGCTTGTTTTGCAAGAAGAGGATGTTTAGAAATGAAAAGGAGGAGTTTTAAAACCATTTTGAAAACTTTTAAAGTATAATTTTGGAATATTAAAACTTGTAAACTTTTTGGAAACCATTAAAATCCTTTTCAGAAAGCTTAAGGAAAAAGAAGAATTTGGAAAAAGAGAGAAAGAAAATGAAAACTGGAAGGGAAGAGAGAAAAGTGAAATCACTTTTATATAAAACACATATATCAAAATTACCAAACTACCCCTTGGTCCTTTACCCTCCGCACATCACTTTCCACATCATCAAGCCTCTTCGACCTCTCCATGATCATGCCTCCTTCATTTTCCCCCCTTTGTTTCATGAGAAATATGCATTAGTACGTTGTTTAGACATGTTTAAATATGTCTGCCTGTGATGCGACACTTACTTTTACTAAATTTTATTTTATTTTTACCTTATATACCTAAGTATACACACACATACGTACACACTAACACATACATATATATACATATACTAAGTTATTTACAAATGTTTATACTTATGCTAAAGAGTTCACAACGTTTACGATAACTTTTAGCCAACGAAAAGTCGAAAATTCAGAAAATGAATTCTAGTCACATTTTCGATACTTCTTCAAATTAAATATGTTTGTAAATAAATTTGAAAAGATATTTCACCATTATTATTCATTATTTAAAAGAGTTTTATTTCCATTATAAAATCAATCATTTGAATATTTAGAATTAATTAAATATTCTCAACTCAAAGTAGTGAAATTCCGGGTTTTTACACTCTCCCCTTAAAAGAATTTTGTCTCTGAAATTACACCTCAACCTGTCCTAGAAACACACTCAACACTATACATCAGTTCACATGATGTATGTAGATCGTTAACATGCAAAATCGATTCGATCACTACTCGAATACATAACTTTACTTGCGAACTAGTATCGCTCACCCAATTCTCTAGTGCGAACTCCGATCAGGCTCCTTGATTTGGAAACTTTGTTCTCCTTACGTAGTCATGTACCATGATATAAAACATTAGTCCATACCAAAAATTATCATCAAGTATTCATGAGTAATAGATCCTTATTTGGAATGGTGTGAAGCACCTCAAGCCATGTACACGTGTCTTAGATCAAATTTTATGAGAAGGAGAAATGATCTACGTCCAGCCTACGCACTTATTCAATTGGTTCTCACTAATACCAATCCTATTTGCATTAAATTTATTTATGAAAACATTTCATAAACTGACTTAGAATCAACTTGTATAGTACTCCACTATATCCTGAGAGTATATTAACCTATCTAATTCAACTATTCCATTTTGAATTTATTTCCCTAAGAAAACTCAGGATTCAAATACCCATGTTTTATTTCAAAAACTTTTTGAAATGGAACTTTATATTTTAATCATGGAAAATATATACATATAGCCCGAGTAACTCCAAATGATACTAAGGAACTCGATCTACCAAACAGTATCATGCATTCCCTTACCAAGAAGGGTAATACTCAAGAGTAGTGCTTACCATTCGAACACATCTCTTCCCCAATTTTAAGTTATTTTCGAGAACTCGAACTAGTTAACCTAAAAATATTTCTTTTATTTTAAAATCTTGTTTTTGAAACAATACTTTACATTTTCCAACAAAACATTTATCACCGACTTGCTTTAGGTTCATTTGAGTTTAAAATTGTTTCGATTGTACAATGATGAAGAGAATAATTTACTAAATGCCCTATAACGTTCACCTAGGCAAACATAAGATCGTCACTTAGAAGATAATTCCGATTATCACAGAACAAGTCGAGACTTATTCCCCTTAATGAATCCAAAGAAAACGAACATTTTCACTTCCAAAAATTTAATTCTTGAACCAAATTTTCTTTCAAATATTACTATTATTATTTATCCTTTCCAAAAGCCCCAAGATATAAGTCCTCAACTTTCCTACTTATATTCTTTTTAATCAAAAGACACATCTTAAAAATTCATTTTATAAGATCAAATTTATAAAACCATTTTTCAAATATTTATTTCAAAATATTCTAACACTTTTTTTAGAAACATTTTTCATTATATCAATTTTAATCCCAACATTAACATCAAACTCTTTACGGTCAAATTGTAAAACTTAATTCACAAGGTGTTCGTTTCAATGTTTTCCCAATTTATATCTACCCAACACATTTCCTAAACGGGAAGCTACCTATATACACTAATAATAGTCAATGCTCAAACTGTACGAGCATGACTAAACAAACCCTGAATGATAATAATAAAATATTATTATCTTCTACTACACTTCAAATAACTATGTACTATACTATATTGAAAATCATTCTTTATATATAAAATATATTTTGGGTAAAATTATTTCATTTACCCAATTTCAAAACAAAATTATGTTAGTAGGTCTTGTTTAAGTGTTTAGGAATCCCAGTCGACAACGTTGATTAAGCATGTCGACCAGAACTAATAAGCCACTCGACAGATCAAACGACTTAAAATAAAACATTTTATATTACCAACAAACACGCGCTCACAAATGGTATACACTCAAACTCATAATAAGACATTCCATTACCTTATCTCTTAATGAGTTTCCGCACCAAATCCAATATTCCCGCTTAACCTTGCGCTCGCATACCAAATGTAATAGTTTGCCTCTCTTACACCTAAAGATGACGCTTAATACATCCATGGTATTTGTGTGCCGGTCATATAAGTATTCAAATATCAAGTCATTGGGGGAAAGAGAGAAGATATAAGATAAGAAGAAACTATAACAACCATAGAATCTCACAACGCAATAGGATAACATATATTAATCAAGATAATACTTTACAAAGTCATTTCCAAAAAGATACATCAGAGTTATACTAATACGGATTCTACCCTAGGACAGTTATAACAGTCTATCCCTACCTAAATAATACAATATACATACAGTATAGTGGGAACAAAACAGTAACTAGCAACGATGAAGCCTCCTGCTCCAAGCTCCTTCAAAATGCATATGTGGAAACCTGAACTACTTGACTGACCATACAAATTTGAGCACCCAAGAGTTTTAAGGAAAAAAATAAAATTCCGGGTCAGACATGGAGCTGGTGTGAGTAAAGTCAAAACAACCGAATAATTACTTTAAAACTCTTTTAAAATCAAGGGTATCTCGTAAGACCCCGCTGCATATAAACACAGACGGGATTTTACCTTACGATAACCAAAACACTTTTATATAAAATCCAATGATGTTATAATAAGGTCTAAGGATTTAAAGTAAATATATAAAATAGCTAAAATGCTTGCATCTTACATTCCAACATAGTTGGGTACAATCAAAATAATAATATCTCGTATTAGAGATTGGATTCCATACTATGACAAGGTAAGGGACTACCATCCAATGAGACACCTCCAGAAAATGTACATGGATCTGACAAGAACTTCTTGTACCCATGCTCCACAGAACTGGCCTACCCCTTTAACATGACAAGCGGGATACCTCACATCTTTTTGACACCGAAGCCTTCTACTACCCCGGAGCGTACGCGCAAACCAACTCTGAAAGGGACAATCTAGAATGGGATGACAGCTCTTAATAGTAACTAACTACATGGCTCTGCTACATGCCCTGTTTTTGCCTTTTCTCCGAGTTGTGAGGATTATGAGGCACATATTTGCCTTTTCAATAGCTAACTCACTTACAATGCAAACATTGTGTGACGACCCATTATTTTCCACTATTCAAATCGACAATAATCCACACATGTCGGACTTGAATAGTACAAAATAATAGATTATAATAAAAATTCGGAGCAAATGAAATTCAAATCATAGAATCACAGACATAGAACATCAGAATATCTCGCAGTGGAAAAGGAAATACCATAGTAGTTCATGAAGCTACTATCACAAAGTCTTAAAACCGAATACAAAATACATAATATCTGTCTGAAAGTAAACACGACATCAAATCCCAATTACAAAGAAGTCCACTAATACAAAGCTGACAACAGAACAACAAAACTGAAATATAGATAACTAGATAGGCTGATAAATCTCCAGTGATTCCAGACCTCCAGAGAGTGGAAATCCAAATCTGTGAATAAAACCAGGTTGACCCGAGCGTAAATAAAAAAACAAACACTCGAGTCAGGACATACATACTTATCCAATGTAAACCAACTCAAGTGAACTGTAGTAAAGGTACAAGTAACTTAGAAGATGCTTGGGACCGCCCATCCTCTAAGAATCTGTCAAACTATTTACTATATAGTATATTGCGCTATTATAATAATGTCTAACAGTCCAATAAACATACTTTTAAATAGCGTTAAGGAGTGACCCAATATTCCCCTTAACATAAATAATGCCAATAGTCTATACAATACCTGCATATCTCCTGATCGGGAGAATACGAGAAGATACTGCATAGGTACGACACAAATAGAAACTCGTAGTAAAAGCTCGATATGGTAGATGACACGGCACACAAGGCAATTCCAGGGTAGATATACCAATTACGCACACGGGCTGGTGGTAACGCAGCAGCCACATACGTCCACCTCGGAACACATTCCCAAAATCGAAGGGTGGCCACCAAATAATCACGAAGTAATAGAATGGTATCGAAGAAATGCGTCCGACCAGAGGAGCTACCCCTTTTGGCCCGAGATCGCTCCTGTTTTAGCCACCTTATGCCAACTCATGGGAGTTAGGTCCATGTAACATACCATAAGAACGTCGCCACCATCCTACTTCATTCTGGAATCTCCACCGCGTACACAGTTGTCAAAGTGGTTTTCGGTACCGACAGAGAGTATGTCCATATCTGATCCCGGTCTCTTTGCCAACCAATCGTTATTATAACTCGTGGTTATAACTTTAAAAATAATACTTTATACTTCAAAATAAAATACCATTTCAAAACCCAATTCTTTATCAACATAAAGATTAAATCATTTCCAAATCATTTCGATATTTCAAAATATCATATCCTTTCTAAACTTCCCTTTTAGAATCATTATTTGAATTTAAATTCAAATATCCAATTTAAATACCCTTTTATATTCACAAGATAACATTCATTTACTTCAATCCAAATCGCCTTTTAAAATGATTTAATTTCCAATTAAATTTATTCATTTAAATCATTTAAAAGTGAAGTTATCCTTCGTTCAAGCTAATTATTCAAATTTCAAAATTTCAAGTCATTCTGAGCTCATTTACTAAGTCGAAACCCATCATTATTAAAATTTCAGCCTTCTGCAGCATTTAGAAAAAGCTGTTATAAGTTACACTTGAAAACATTTTAATTCAGCATAGACAGCAATAAAAACCACTGTTAAAACTCAGCTTTAGTTAAATTATGGTTCAAAACAGTAAAGACAGCATTTACAGAAATGCTGTAATAACTCAGGTTTCAAAACAAGGGTTTTTATTCATTTCTGCAAAGACAACAGACCATTACAGCATTTACATAAATGCATAATAGATCTGAGTTCAATCTTAACTTATAAGTTCAACTACAGCAACTACAGCATTTCAGAAATGCTGTAATAGCTCTTTTTACTCAATTTTAGTACAATTTAGAAACTATAGCATTTTTGAATGCTATTAAAAGTGAATTCCAGATTTTTATGTATTTCCAGCAAATAATAAACTTCATTTTAAACTCTTAAAACATTTTAAAAATCATAATTTAACATTAAAAATGTTCATTACATATCATTTAAACATATTGTCTTTATCATAATAAATTCCTTATTATTAAATCAAATTTCAACAAATTCCTTTAATAAATTCAAGTGTAAAATTTCCAATTCTTCACATTTTAAATATATAACTTAACACTTAAATTTTCCTCCATTTTTTCTCAAATAAATGTTAATTTCCAATTTTTATTTATATAACTAAATTTTATTTAACAAAATTCCAATTTCCACTTAAGTTATATTTCAAAATTCAATGCAACTATTCATTTTTCCCCACATTTTAACTTATAGAAAATTCCAAATTTATATATTTAATAAATTAAAAATCCAATTTGAATCAAATTTTCATATATGTACACTTTTAAAATTACTTAAAAATTTACAGAAAATTCATAGAAATAACCACAGGCCTATATATAGTTTTCTAAACTAGGTCAAGTGATACAGATATATATCATTTCAATCCGCAGTTTACAAATAAAATCCTGGTTCTATCATTTCATACCCGCAATCTCAAGTCAAAATAAATAATTTAAAAACCGTTCAGGCCTATCATTTCAGCCCATAACGATTTTTCCTTATTCTAAAGTCTGTTCGGGTATGTATCATTTCAACCTATAGTGAACCTAATATACAAGGAACTTGTAGTGTGATAAACAAATATAAATGAACAGTTTAACAATATTCAACAGTAACAGGTGATATGACATGTAACAGGTGAGATGATATGCAATTTAACAGGTTTAACATCATATATATAAAATCACATGGCAGTTATAACATCATAAATATTTTTCTACACATTCAGTTGTTGTTGTTTTACAACTACATAAGTATAAATGTCATGTGAGCTTTACTCACCTCTAATTGTTGAAGATTTCAAAACCAAAGGCATAACAGAAAACAAAGCACGATGACACGATTACGGACTTGAGTGGAGAGCGAATCCAAGCTACAACTCTTGTGTACAACCCAAAACAAACAATCAAAACAAACACAATTCAATACAACTTAAAATGCAATAACTTTGAAATAAAAGAGAATATGAATTGCCAAACTTTTTTCCTTGCTTCCTCAAACTTTTGTAACGGCCTAGGATATGGTTTGGTTCAGATTTGGTCAAGTTTGGCTCAGGTTTGGGCTAGCATGGCTTGGGTTCAAGGCATGAACAAGGTGAAGTTTTATACATGAGAAGGTGAAGGGCTTTAGGCAAATGGTGGAGTTTTGGTTGGCTAAAGGGCTCGGCCATGGGAAGTGGGCTCGGCCTATGGGTGCACCATGACTGGACAGAGGTTGGAGGGGTGTGTGGTGGTCAGGTCAGAGGTAGTGGTGGCTGCTATGGTGGTGGTTGAAGGAGATGAAGCAAAGGTGGTCAACTAGCATTGTTTTTAGGCAATAGGTTGCATTCTAGAGGGTTTTGATCACCATAGGGGCTCGGCCTTGGTCAAGATCAGAGGAGTGGCTGGTGGTGATGTCATGGAAGTGATGAAGGGTGGTGGTGGCCGTGGAACAAAGGGGAGGCCGATCCGAACAATGAAGAGAACAAGGCAAAATTTGCATAGAAATAGGAAGAAAAGTAGAAAAAGAGATAGAGGCCATTACCAAAATTTTGTTGAAGTCGTGAGAAATGAGGAGCTGAGAATTTTTTCACGTGAAAGGTAAAGAAAATGCACGGCTAAGAAATGTAATGTACGGCCAAAAATGCAAATAAATGAGGAGTTGTGAAAATGAAGAGTTTTGAAGGTGAAAAGACTTAAGTTTTGCAACTTTTTAAACCTTCGGCATTTCCTTTCCTTTTTAAATTTTATATAAACAAAATAAACTCAGAAATATATTTTACAACCGAAACAAAGTGGTAGGAAATAAAAATAAATATTTAAATTTAAAAGAAATGGAAAAAGAATTACAGAAATTGCTTAAAAATTGGAAACAGTGTCCAGTAATTACAAAAAAATAACCAATGGCTTTGGAAAATTATTTTCTTCATTTTAAGAATATTATAAGACAAAATTTGAAATAAAATGATTTTTAAAACATTTTTAATGTGAAATAAATAATTAATTCATAGAAAATATCAAAAGAATTGAAGAAATTGCTTAAAAATAGGAAACATAACCTGAAAATTTCAAATAAATTACCATTAATTCTAAAAAAAATTCTACTTCACTATAAAAATAATTTAAAACAAAATTTTAAGTAAATAAGTTGTAAAACATTTTCAAAATGAAATAAATTCAAATAAAATAATGTCAAAAATATTGGGTTGTTACACTCTCCCCCACTCAAACCTTTTCGTCCTCGAAAAGAATGGAAACAAGGAAATAAGAAAAAAAAAGATAGAAAAACAAAATAGTACCTGAAATAAACAATTCCAGATTTGAAGAACGAATGCTCTCCTCCGTCTCCCAAGTACAATCACGATCATTAGTACTCCACTGTACTTTGACCAGACTAACAGATTTCCTTCTTAGCTGCTCCGTACCTCTGTCGACAATACGAAGTGGCTTCCTCTCGACAGTCAGATTAGGCTCAATATCCAAGATGTCAAGAGCAGAAGGCTGAACAAACAAAGATGGTTCATGGAGATACCAGCGAAGATGTGAGACGTGGAATACATCATGCACTCCAGAAAGCTTCTCGGGTAACTCCAGACGATAAGCCAAGGAACCAACTCTTTCCACAATGCGGAAAGGACCAATGAATCTAGGAGAAGGCTTCCCTCTACGACCAAAGCGAAGAACATTCCTTAAGTGAGAGACCCTAAGGAAAACGAGATCACCAACAGCAAACTCAAGCTTCCACCTTCACCTATCAGCATACTTCTTCTGCCTATCCTGAGCAACCTTCCTTCTCCTAATCTCCTCAACTCTCTCAGAAGCTTCCAGAATCATATCAGGGCCAAGAACCTGATGATTACCAGATTCAATCCATCAAGATGGAGATCGACAAGGTCGTCCATATAAAGCAGCAAATGGAGACGTCTTGATACTGGCCTGAATTCAAAGATAGAAAGAGATAGATAAAAGATTAAGATAAACTTAAAACATAAAATAAGATTATACCTGATAACTATTATTGTAGGTGAATTCGACAAGATGCAAATGATCTTCCTAAGATCCACCATACTCAAATACACAAGCATGAAAAAGATCTTCGAGTATCTGATTCACTCTTTCCGTTTGACCGTCGGTCTGCAGATGGTAAGCAGTGCTCAGATTCAGATGAGTATCCAAAGATTCCTGAAAAGCTTTCCAGAACTGGCTGGTAAAGATAGGATCACGATCACAAACAATACGGAGAGAAACACCATGGAGACGAACAATCTTCCTCATGTAGATCTCATACAAGCTAGAAGCAGAACGAGTGGACTTGACCGGAATAAAATGAGCAGATTTGGTCAGCCTATCCACAACAACCCAGATACTCTCATTGCCTTTCCTTGGCCTCAGCAATCCATCAATGAAATCCATGGAAACCTGTTCCCACTTCCAGTTGGGAATATCCAGGGGTTGCAACAAACCAGGGGTCTTCTAATGATCGGCCTTGACTTGCTGACAAGTCGCACACCGACTAACAAAGATAAAGACATCCCTCTCCACCAATAAAGCCTCTTCATATCCTAATACATCTTCGACACACCATGATGAATAGAAAGTCTGGATCGATGATTCTCCCGAAGCAACTCCTGTCTCAACCCATCTACATTTGGGACAAAAATCCTTCCATTAATCCTCAAAATACCACTATCATCGATCTGAGCTCCACTACTACCACCAACCCTGCTCCGAACACTCTCCTTCATCAACCTAAGCATCTCATCCTCATCCTGCTTAGCCTTGATACGATTCATAAGAGGAGAAGAAACAACAAGCTGACACAACAAAGCCTTCTTCCGACTCAGAGCATCGGCTACAACATTAGCTTTACCGGGAGTATAGCTAATATCAAGGTCGTAAGAAGCCAGAAGCTCAAGCCAACGAACTTGCCTCTGATTCAAATCCTTCTGGGTGAAGATATATCTCAGAGACTGATGATCGGTGAAAATCTCAAACTTGGTTCCAAGCAGATGATGCCTCCAAAGCTTCAAAGAAAAGACAACAACAAGCAACTCTAAATCATGAGCAGCGTAATTAGCTTCATGGGTTTTCAATCGACGGCTGGCATAGGCAATGATCCTACCATCCTGCATGAGAACATCACCTAATCCCTCACGACAAGCATCAGTATATACCGTCAATCCCTCACTTCCGTTCGGAACGGTAAGAACTGGTGCGGAAGTTAGCTTGCTTTTTAACTCAGCGAATGCAGCTTTACACTTCTCATCCCAGATAAACTTAACATTCTTACGAGTCAAAGCAGTGAGAGGTGCAGCAATCCGAGCAAAATTCTCGATGAATCTCCGGTAATAACCGGCAAGGCCCAGAAAACTACGAATATCTGATGGAGTCTTAGGAGTTTCCCAATCCTGAAACAGAATAGGGAGAAATAAGACAACAACAAATATAGAAAAATTAAATGATGAAGAAAAGAGAAAAGACTTACATTGATCGCAACGATCTTGGCCGGATCAACAGAAACTCCATTACCAGAAACAATATGTCCAAGGAATCGGACTTCATCCTTCCAGAAATGGCATTTAGAAAATTTAGCCTTCAATTGATGGCTTCTAAGAATCTCCAAAACAAATTTCAAGTGCGACTCATGCTCTGCCTTAGTCTTAGAAAAGACAAGGATATCATCAACAAAGACTAGAACAAATTTATTAAGAACATCACGAAAAATACGATTCATCAAATCAACAAAGAAAGAAGGAGCATTAGTCAAACCAAAAGGCATGACTAACCATTCAAAGTATCCATTGTCAATCCGGAAAGCAGTCTTGGGAATGCTTTCCTCAGCAACTCTGAGCTGGTGAAAACCTGTAGCAAGATCAAGCTGAGAGAACCAAGTAGCACCATAAAGCTGATCAAACATATCATTGATGCAAGGCATTGGATATCTATTTTTCATAGTGAGCTTGTTCAGTTCCCTATAATCAACACACATCCTCAAAGATCCATCGGACTTGGTGACGAAAACCACCGTTGCTCCCCATTCTGAATGGCTAGGTCTGATCAGACCTTTGGAGAACAAGTCCTCAATTTGCTTTGCTAACTCAACCTTCTCGTGGGGTGCCATTCTTCTAGGAGGAAGAACAACAGGTCGAGCACCAAGAATAAGATCAATGCGGAAATCTATCTCCCGCTTAGGAGGCAAAGCAGTGACTTCACCAAAAACATTAGGAAAGAGTTTGACCACACGAGTCGAATGAAAATCATCTGGAGCAGAATCCAAAGAATAAATAAAACTGCCAGCAAAATCCTGAGGCATGCGGCACTGAATAACAAAGGAATTACACAGATCATCCTCAAGATAAACAGACCGGGCTTTACAAGAGATATGAGCATCATGCCTACCATGCCAATCACTACCAAGCAACAAATCAAAAGCATCGAAGCCCAAAACATAGAAATCATCACTGAAACGATGATCAGAATAAAGAAGCTTCACTTGTTTACAAATCCTATTAAGGTTTGCGGGACCTCCAATTGGATTTGAAACACATAAGGATTCATAAATATACTCAGGAGAAAGAAGATGCTCAAACTTATCACATAAATCAACAGATATAAAAACTGTGGGATGCACCAGTATCAAAAAGCACACGAACAGGATGCTGAAATAAAGAGAAAGAACCCTGGAGAGTACCTTGGTCATCACTAGGAGCTAGAGGAGCAGGTGCTAGAGAAGAGGCATAGGTGACAGCAAATATACCAGAAGGCTTACCCTTCTGCTGGGTAGGGCAATCCTTCCTAAAATGGCCTGGCTGAAGACAGATGTGATAAAGATCACGCCTAGCTGACTGAGCAGGGGGAGGAATGGCAGTACCAACAATAGTAGGACAACTATTTGCATAGTGTCCCTTCTGGTTACACTTGAAGCAGGTGATGGAAGAAAGGTCAACTGGCTGCCTCTGAGATGGAGTAGATAATGAAGATCCCAAACCAAGATTCTTAAGCCAATTTTTCTTCTGCTGTTGGAAACTGAGCTTTCTCTTCTTAGAATTTGCAGAAGAAGTCTGAGATGAAGGAGCACCAACTGAATTAGGACCCTTAGAAGTAGGGTTCTTATAACGAAGAGCCATATCCATAAGCTGGGTAAAAGTGCCATGAACATGAGAAATGAGCTGACTATAGTACTCGGGACGGGCACCAGCAATAAACTTCTCGTTCTTCTTCAGAGGAGTGTCTATGAGACTAGGTCCGAACTTAGAAAGTACGTTAAACTTCCTCTCATACTCTGAAAAAGACATGCTTCCCTGCTTGAGATCCATGAATTCCCTATAAAGCTGGGATTTCCCGGCTTCGGGCATCCACTTAGCAATGAAAGCCTCCCCGAGAAGAATGATAGATATGCTTAGACAAGGCACGAAAAGATAGAAAACATAATTCAAAGAAACACAAGAAGATACCTGAACTGTTCCCAAGTAAGATTAGCCTCAACTGTTATCCGTAACAGACTCCCACCAACCTTGGGCAGCCTCCGCAACTGCCATGCGGCTAACTGACGCTTCTGGGCATCAGTAATCTCAAGACCAGTAAATATCCTCTCGATACTCCTCAGCCATTGTTGAGCCTCAATGATAGACTCAGAACCAACGAACTTGGTTCCTCCAAGCTGAGTAAATTCTTTGCAAAGAACAGTGAAACAGACAGGAGCTGGGGCTGGAACTGGAGCAGGACCACGACCCTGACCTCTAGCATTTCTACGATTCATCCTGAAAATTCAAGAATGAATATTAGGACAAAGGTAGAGAAAAGATAAGGATAAGACAAGACAAGACAAGATAAATTCACTTGGATGAACATCCTAATTACAGAAATTTCTATCAAGGCAGATATGAAAGGAAAGAAGTTTAGAAAAATTGCTTTTAAAACAAGAAATTTTTTATATAAAAATAATCTTTGAAAAATCCTTAGAAAATCATTTTATACTTTGAAAATACGTTCTCTCACAAAGAAATGATTCTGAAGTTGATTCCACTCATTCTAGGGTATTTCTACCCTATCTCTAATGAGTTTTTTTGCTCTGCATGCTAAGGTATGCCTAAAACCAAAGCTTTGATACCAACTGTGACGACCCATTATTTTCCACTATTCAAATCGACAATAATCCACACATGTCGGACTTGAATAGTACAAAATAACAAATTGTAATAAAAATTCGAAGCAAATGAAAATCAAATCACAGAATCAAAGACACAGAACATCAGAATATCTCATAGCGGAAAAATAAATACCATAGTAGTTCATGAAGCTACTATCACAAAGTCTCAAAACCAAATCAAAAATACATAATATCTGTCTGAAAGTAAATACGACATCAAATCCTAAATACAAAGAAGTCCACTAATACAAAGCTGACAACAGAACAACAAAACCTGAAATATAGATAACTAGACAGGCTGATAAATCTCCAGCAATTCCAGACCTCCAGAGAGTGGAAATCCAAATCTGTGAATAAACTCAGGCTGACCCGAGCGTAAATAAAAAAACAAACACTCTAGTCAGGACATACATACTTATCCAATGTAAACCAACTCAAGTGAACTGTAGTAAAGGTACAAGTAACTAAGAAGATGATTGAGACCGCCCATCCTCTAAGGATCCGTTAAACTATTTACTACATAGTATATTGCGCTATTATAATAATGTCTAACGGTCAAATAAACGTACTTTTAAATAGCGTTAAGGAGTGACCCAATATTCCCCTTAACACAAATAATGCCAATAGTCTATACAGTACCTGCATATCTCCTGATCGGGAGACTACGAGAAGATGCTACATAGGTACGAAACAAATAGAAACTCGTAGTAAAGGCTCGATATGGTAGGTGACACGGCACACAAGGCAGTGCCAGGGTTGATATACCAATTACGCACACGGGCTAGTGGTAACGCAGCAGCCACATACGCCCACCTCGTAACACATTCCCAAAATCGGAGAGTGGCCACCAAACAATCACAAAGTAATAGAATGGTATCGAAGAAATGCGTCCGACGAGAGGAGCTACCCCTTTTGGCCCGAGATCGCTCCTGTTTTAGCCACCTTATGCCAACTCACGGGAGTTGGGTCCACGTAACATACCATAAGAACGTCGCCACCATCCTACTTCATTCTGGAATCTCCACTGCGTACACAGTTGTCAAGTGGTTTTCGGTATCGACAGAGAGTATGTCCATATCCGATCCCGCTCTCTTTGCAACCAATCGTTATTATAACCCGTGGTTATAACTTTAAAAATAATACTTTATACTTCAAAATAAAATATCATTTCAAAACCCAATTCTTTATCAACATAAAGATTAAATCATTTCCAAATCATTTCGATATTTCAAAATATCATATCCTTTCTAAACTTCCCTTTTAAAATCATTATTTGAATTCAAATTCAAATATCCAATTTAAATACCCTTTTATATTCACAAGATAAAATTCATTTACTTCAATTTAAATCGCCTTTTAAAATGATTTAATTTCCATTTAAATTTATTCATTTAAATCATTTAAAAGTGAAGTTATTCTTCTTTCAAGCTAAATATTCAAATTTCAAAATTCCAAGTCATTCTGAGCTCATTTACGAAGTCGAAACCCATAATTATTAAAATTTCAGCCTTCTGTAGCATTTAGCAAAAGCTGTTATAAGTTACACTTGAAAACATTTTAATTCAGCAGTACAGCAATAAACACTGCTGTTAAAACTCAGCTTTAGTTAAATTTTGGTTCAAAACAGCAAAGACAGTATTTCCAGAAATGCTGTAATAGCTCAGGTTTCAAAACAAGGGCTTTTATTCATTTATGCAAAGACAACATACCACTACAGCATTTACAAAAATGCTATAATAGATCCAAGTTCAATTTTAGCTTATAAGTTCAACTACAGCATTTTAGAAATGCGTAATAGCTCTTTTTACTCAATTTTAGTTCAATTCAGAAACTATAGCATTTCTGAATGCTATTAAAAGTGAATTCCAGATTTCTAGTGTATTTCCAGCAAATAATAAACTTCATTTAAAACTCTTTAAACATTTCAAAAATCATAATTTAACATTAAAAATGTTCATTACATACCATTTAAACATATTTTTTTTATCGTAATGAATTCCTTATTATTAAATCAAATTTCAACAAATTCCTTTAATAAATTCAAGTGTAAAATTTCCAATTCTTCACAATTTATATAAACAACTTAACATTTAAATTTTCCTCCATTTTTTCTCAAATAAATTTTAATTTCCAATTTTTATTTATATAACTAAATTTTATTTAACAAAATTCCAATTTCCACTTAAGTTATATTTCAAAATTCAATGCAACTATTCATTTTTCCCAAAATTTTAACTTATAGAAAATTCCAAATTTCTATATTTAATAATTAAAAATCGAATTTAAATCAAATTTTCATATATATATATACACTTTTAAAATTACTTAAAAATTTCCAGAAAATTTATAAAAATAACCACGGGCCTATATATAGTTTTCTAACCTAGGTCAAGTGATACAGATATATATCATTTCAATCCGCAGTTTACAAATAAAATTCAAGTTCTATCATTTCAAACCTACAATCCTAAGTCAAAATAAATAATTTAAAAATCGTTTAGGCCTATCATTTCAGCCCATAACGATTTTTCCTTATTCTAAAGTCCGTTCGGGTATGTATCATTTCAACCCATAGTGAACCTAATCTACATGGAACTTGCAGTGTGATAAACAGATATAAATGAACAGTTTAACAATATACAACAGTAACATGTGATATGACATGTAACAGGTGAGATGATATGCAGTTTAACTGGTTTAACATCATATATATAAAATCACATGACAGTTATAACATCATAAATATTTTTCTACACATTCAGTTGTTGTTGTTTTACAACTGCATAAGTATAAATGTCGTGTGAGCTTTACTCACCTCTAATTGCTCAAGATTTCAAAACCAAGGCACAACAGAAAACAAAGCACGATGACACGATTACGGACTTGAGTGGAGAGCGAATCCAAGCTACAACTCTTGTGTACAACTCAAAACAAACACAATTCAATACAACTTAAAATGCAATAACTTTGAAATAAAAGAGAATATGAATTGCCAAACTTTTTGCCTTGCTTCCTCAAACTTTTATCATGGCCTAGGGTATGGTTTGGTTTAGATTTGGTCAAGTTTTGGCTCAAGTTTGGGCTAGCATGGCTCAGGTTCAAGGCATGAACAAGGTGGAGTTTTATACATGAGAAGGTGAAGGGGTTTTAGGCAAATGGTGGAGTTTTGGTTGACTAAAGGGCTCGACCATGGGAAGTGGGCTCGGCCTGTGGGTGCATCATGACTGGACAGAGATTGGAGGGGTGTGTGGTGGTCAGGTCAGAGGTGGCGGTGGCTGCTATGGTGGTGGTTAGGATGGTGGTTGAAGGAGATGAAACAAAGGTGGTCAACTAGCATTGTTTTTAGGCAATAGGTTGCATTCTAGAGGGTTTTGATCACCATAGGGGATCGACCTTGGTCAAGATCAGAGGAGTGGCTGGTGGTGATGTCGTGGAAGTGAAGTAGGGTTGTGGTGGCCGTGGAACAAAGGGGAGGCCGATCCAAACAATGAAGAGAACAAGGAAAAATTTGCATAGAAATAGGAAGAAAAGTAGAAAAAGAGATGGAGGCCATTACCAAATTTTTGTTGAAGCCGTGAGAAATGAGGAGCTGAGAATTTTTTTACATGAAAGGTAAAGAAAATACACGGCTAAGAAATGTAATGTACGGCCAAAAATGCAAATAAATGAGGAGTTGTGAAAATGAAGAGTTTTGAAGGTGAAAAGACTTAAGTTTTGCAACTTTTTAAACCTTTGGCATTTCCTTTTCTTTTTAAATTTTATATAAAACAAAATAAACTCATAAATATATTTTACAACTGAATCAAAGTGGTAGGAAATAAAAATGAATATTTAAATTTAAAAGAAATGGAAAAGGAATTATAGAAATTGCTTAAAAATTGGAAACAGTGTCCAGAAATTACAAAAAAATAACCAATGGCTTTGGAATTTTTTTCTCTTCATTTTAAGAATATTATAAGACAAAATTTGAAATAAAATGATTTTTAAAATATTTTCAAAGTGAAATAAATAATTAAATTCATAGAAAATATCAAAAGAATTGAAGAAATTGCTTAAAAATAGGAAACAGAACCTGAAAGTTTCAAATAAATTACCATAAATTCTAGAAAAATTTCTACTTCACTATCAAAATAATTTAAAACAAAATTTTCAATAAATAAGTTCTAAAAAATTTTCAAAATGAAATAAATTCAAATAAAATAATGTCAAAAATATTGGGTTGTTACACATTGCCCTCCAAGCATTAACGCAACGCTAGCATTCATGCAATACAAATTCATAGGACTGAACGAAACTGAAGGCACTACTTCTGTTACGTCCATTACGGGGAATCCCTACCAAGGTTAATAGAAAATAACCCTTGCACTTCAAAACTCTATTTTCAATTTCATACTCTTCAAGAATTTTTTTAGTTTGAAATGCTTGAGTTGGATCAAAGTACTTTTCAAATAACATATACGATCTCGGTCTCTTCGAAACAACTTTTGATCACAAAACAATCACAGAATCAAACACAGATGCAGAAAGTAAATAAAAAGTAGTAAAAGGAAAGAACACACCAGATTTTATGCTGGTTCGGAGTTATCCTACATCCAGTCCTGTACCAAGGCAAACAGCTCATACAGATTTTTATTATACCAATGTCGAGATTACAATCCTCAATTTCTAAAGGCCTTGAGGTACCCTCCTGTCTCATGAGTCCGGGGCAAACTCTCTTGATTTACGGGACACAAGATCTCCCAATTGATTTCCAGGCACAACCGCACCTTATAGAGAGACATGATAAACTTCTGATTATAAATTGATCCTATAACTCTGAATAGCACTTTGATCTTTGAGAGAGGGCAGAGAATCAAACAAGAATGAGATTCTAATTTGATTCACTTGATAATTCGGTAGAATTTCGGCACGATCTTAAAAATATAAAAATTTCAGAATATGGATTTTTGGAGAAGGACTGAAGAAACTAAGAAATTAGTTAGTTAAAAAATTCGTTTGTGAAGGCTATTTATAAAACACCAACGGTTATAAACCGTTCGTGAAGAGATTTAAACGAATAGACACTTCTTTTGAAAATTGAAACTTTTGAATTTAACGGCCACCATGTCAGCTTGAGGTATCCCATGATGTCCATATCCCTAGTTTAAAAAAATGTAAAATTTGTTTTTTTAAAATGAAGTTTAATACAAGAGTTTATTAGAAAAACAAAAACAAAGAATATTTTAATGCTAAAACATCATTTTGAAAATCATTTGAAAAGATATTTTTTAAGGCTAAAATATTTTGAGAAATAGTTTTGAAAATCATTTTGAAAAACCATTTTGAAGTAGTTTTGCAAGCTTCTTCCTGCAGAATATGTTATCACATCAGGACTCGAGAACTTGTACAAAACCAGGATGTTCATGGGTTTGTAAGCCACATGTCATAGGTTTGTAAGCTACTTGTCATAGGTTTGTAAGCCACTAAGATGGTATAAATGAGTTCCATCCCAAATGAAATTTAGAATGAAGATTTCCGTGCTATTATGAAGTTTTAACAAAAACTAGACACA
The DNA here is from genome assembly GCA_030765085.1 of Allium cepa. NCBI lineage: Eukaryota > Viridiplantae > Streptophyta > Magnoliopsida > Asparagales > Amaryllidaceae > Allium > Allium cepa. The sequence goes on along the minus strand of CM060928.1, from coordinate 110,398,901 downwards.
TATCTTGAAATCTTGATCTTGATATTCATGAGTCTTCAAACTTGATTTCTTTATTCTTGATCTTTTTATTGTACAGTCTTCAATAATCAGTACCTGCCTTATATATATCCTACATAATAACATTCATATATATCTAGACAATAGTGTTAATATATAAGTTATAATAAAGTAAGTTATAAAGGTTGTTGTCATCAAAACCACTATCTCCAGTTCCTAACAACATCATCATTGGGGATGAACGTGTCATACAATTCACGTGTTTCTTCTAGATATTCTCAAAGTTTCGTTTCGGTCTAGATTTGATAGTCGGTTGTTTAACTACCAAATAAATAATCATTCAGACATGTTTTAATCCATATGGGATCCATTAAGCCTTTATTAACTAACCTTTCATTAATTAAAACATTTTGCAAAACTTGATCAAAAGATCCTTTTTAAAACACTTTTCCAAACCCCTTACATCCCTTTTATACTTGGAAAACATTTTTACATATCAAAATATAAGTATTTACCAAAACATTTTGGAAAATTTCTCCTTCTTAAATTCCATATAAATGGCCAAACAATTCTCTTTTCAAAACATCATTTACTATAAAACCCATCCACTTATCCCTTATAAAAACTTCCTTTTAAAAGCTCACTTCATAATTAGAACAAATTATAAACTTCCAAAATAAATTTATAACTATTTTTTATAAATCTCTAATTCAATTTATAAAACCTCTTTACAAATCTCTAAAATGATTTATAAATCTTTTCTTATTTTTTAATTACTCTTTATGAATCCTCCTTTAAAACTCTTTTATAAAATTACCATTGTAAAATATTATTTTAAAAATGTAATTTGTAAATCACTTTAAATAAACCCTCTTATTTTTTAAAACCTCTTTTTAAACAAGTTGTTATTCATAAATACCTATATTAAATAACTTGCAAAACCATTTACAAACCCTTAACCTCACATTGATTAATGAATTGAAGTTAATTCCAAACCATACTTCAATAATTCAAAAGGAGGCTTAGCAATCATAATGGTAGTAATTTAAATTACCATTTAATTTCAGTTTTGAATTTCAATTTATTTAACAATTATTTACATAAATCAACCTGTATGTAAATTTAATTCATATCCAAACCAAGACATAAAATGTCAATATAAACTAACCGGCATATACATATCCAATAACATAATAACATGATGGTGATTTGTCATGCTAAATAGATATCCAAACAATTTACTTAATAATAGCAGAATGGGATTATTCTGCTAGTAGATGTCCACACAATTAAACAATTACGTTATAGCGGAACGGGGATTTATTCTACTAACAGATTTCCAAATAATCAAAAAATTTACATAACTGATTCACAGCTGTTTGGTTATTAATGGTATTAAAACTTGAATCCCTGGTGTTTAAAACTATCATTTGTAAAAGAGTTTTTCTTTTAAAAACAAATTGATCTTGGAAAATAAAGTAATTATAAACTTAATAAACTTTTTAAATTAATTAATTACAAATTAAAACCTTATTAGACCATAATTAAACATAATTAAATTTAAATTTCATTTAATTAATAATTAAGAAATAATTAAACCGTAAATGAATAAATAAACAACAATTAACCATTATATAAATAATTATTAAACCCTAATTAATCCTTTATTAATTAAATAATAATTTAAACCTTCATTAATAATTAAATATCAATTAACCTCAATTTATTAAATAATATTTAATTAAAGTTTTAATAATAAATTAAACCTTTAATAAATAATTTACTAAAATTTAAACCTTAATTAATTTAGAATTAAAAATAACTAAACAGTTAATAAGTTAAATAATAAATAATTGACCTTTTATGTAATTAATAATTAATTAAAAATAAATCAAATACTTAACTAATAATTAAGTAAAAAATAATCTTGCTTAATTAATAATTAATTTATTAATCTTATCTTTAAAGGATAACTAATTAGTACCAATCTTTACTTAATTAAAGTTAACAAACCTTGTTAACCCTTAATTAATTATCAATTATCAAAAATTAATTAATTAAAAATTAATTAATAAAACTTTATATAACCTTTTTAAACATCATTATTAATTTATTAAAACATTTCAAACAATTTCAAAGTTCGAAAACTAAAAATCGCATTTTATCGAACTACATCCATAGCGAATGGATGCCATGAGTTGAAATGTTTTAGCTTTTCCTCTTTGGAAAACACTTAACACAAAGAAGGGTACTAACTTTTTGAAAATACAAAGTAGGTATTTGAAAAACAGAAATAAATTTCTAACTTTAAACAAATGATTTTGATTTTGAAATCCAAAGCTTATATTTTCACATAAGGGTTTTTCGTCGATAATCCATCACAAAGTGCTAACTTCCAGCTTAATAAAATTTTAGTTTAACTTACTAACTTGCTATCAAGTTTAGTTCACTAACCTTAATAACTAGTTTAGTTACTAACTTTTACTAACTAGTTGATTTACCAACTTTTACTAACTTACTTAACTTAGTAGCTCAAGTTACTAACGTTTCTAACTTACTTACTCACTAACTTTTCTAAAAAGTTTACATACTAACTAACCTACTAGTTTACTACAAATTAGATTGCTAGTTAATGTCCATAACAACATTACATACCATGAACCAAACATATATCAAATCCAACATATAGCTAATTCAAACATATAACAAATCACAATACAACATTATTTAACCTAACATTCAACATCATTCGCAAATTACATATCATACAACAAATTATGCAATCATGTAAAATTTTAAACTTTGAAATAAAACAAAGAAGTTTACTCACCCAAAAATCTTTAGCAAAACCTTTGCAAACTTGAATTAAAACTATAAATTTTGCAACTTCACAACCATATGGACTCAAACTAAGAATGGACACTCAAATGGCTCGATCATGGCCACTATGGGCTCGACCATTATTCCTTTTAGGTTCGGCCATAGGGTGGTATAGGGCTCGGCCTAGGTTGTGTGGGGGTGGTGGAGTTGTTTTGGAAGAAGAGGATGTTTTAAAATGAAAAGGAGGAGTTTTAAAACCATTATGAAAACTTTTATAGTTAAATTTTGGAATTTTAAAAACTTGTAAACTTTTTGGAAACCATTAGAATCCTTTTTTCGAAAGCTTAAGGAAGAAGAAGCATTTGTAGAAAAAAAGAGAAAGAAAATGAAAAATGGAAGGGAAGAGACAAATGTGAAATCACTTTTATATAAAATGCATGTGTCAAAATTGCCAAACTATCCCTTGGTCCTTTGCCCTCCACACATCACTTTCCATATCATCAAGCCCCTTCCACCTCACCATGACCAGGCCTCCTTCATGTTCCCCCGTTCATTTCATGAGAAACATGCATTAGTACTTTGTTTAGACATGTTTAAGCATGTCTGCCTATAATGTGCCGATTACTTTTACTAAATTTTATTATATTTTTACCATATATATACCAAAGTACACACACAGTTATATACATATACTAAGTTATTTACAAATGTTTATACTTATGCTTAAGTGTTCATAATGTTTCTGATAACTTTTAGCCGACGAAAAGTCAAAAATTCGAAAAACGAATTTCGGTCACGTTTTTTTATCTTTCTTCGAACTAATATTTTGGTAAACAAATTTGAAAAACTATTTTCACCATTATTATTCATTATTTAAAAGATTTTTATTTCCACTACAAAATTAATTATTAGAACATATCAAATCAATTAAATATTCGCAAATCAAAGTAGTGAAATTCCGGGTCGTTATAATAATACTTATAATATATATATACACACACAATTACATTATACAATAACTAAAAATATTTAAAAATTAATATTAAATTTTGAAATAGGTAACTAAATGTTTAAAATATGGTCGAAATTAAAATAAATATTTTAATGATTTTCTTTATTTTATTATTATTTTGAAACAATTAGATGCATACATACAATTGGACAACATAGCCATATACAAATTCGTTATAATAATAATAGTAATAATAATTTAAATAGTATGAGCATGATGATAAATATATAAATTTATAATTATTATTAAAATTGAAATGTTACCAAATCAGTAGCCTACGATGTTCAAACCGGCTAATCTATCGGTTTAGAAAATTGTCGAAAAATTTATAATAAAATAACCACAAGCACACGGTGTACAATTCTAGTACGTGTTGAGCATGGGTCGATCCATAAGGAATTGTTTAGATTTTAAAATTCTTATTCGATCAAATTAAATCAATAATTGAAAGTGTGATTAGCTAAGAAAAATGTAGAAAACTAACAAAAGAAAATGTTTAAAAATATGAGAGTTTGAAGGCAGTTTAGAGGTAATTTTCACTCACTATATCACGTAAATCAACACAACATGAAATTATGATCTCTTTTTTTGGCCATTAGTGAATTTAATTGATGCGTTTATTATAAGTATGGCCTATTTGTGCTATTAATTAGCTCAACATAAGCCATTAAACTATAACACACCCACTAAATCACTTTATAACTCTCATGAAAATGACAATGAAATTGAAAATAAAATCTATTCTAAGCATGACCTATTAACTATTGATTAGAAATTTAGACCATCAAATTTTGATTTCAACATTCACTTCATTACCATAATCATATGTAGATGAGGAGGCATTTTGTGTTTTGTTTGCTTAAGCATAGCCTATTTGGTGACAACAATATAGACTATCAAATTCAAAGCTAAAACAATAAAAATTAACCATTCAAAAATTTCCATTAAGCAAAAAAAGAGATCATAGATTATCAAATTATGTTGAATCTACATGATACGAGAACTTCATTACCCCTAAATTGAAGGGGTTTAGTCTTCATATTTGTTATCATATCAACAAATGTAAATTTCAACATTAAAAAACAAAAGAAATAGAAAATAAGAAAAGAAAGATAATGAGATTGACTACTAAACTACTTGCATAAAATAAAGCTATACTACTTGCATGAATGTAAACCTAATCTACTAACAAATAAAAGAAGAGAGAATAGAAGTAAAAATGAACATAAAAGTAAAAAGGAGCCTGTAGAAAAGAAAAGAGAAAGAGGCTAGGAATTCATTTTTATTTCATGAAACATTTAGCTTACAACTTGCATTCTAATTTTCTAAGTAATTTGAAAGAGTAAGAAGATATCTACATGTACATAAGTGGGTTATTTATACATGCATAAAACCCTAATTCACTTTTTAGGGTGCTTCCCAAAATGCCCTTTAGGAAGTGTGGCCACCAAGTAACCATTAGCCTTTAATTAATCCATCATCAAATATGCATGAAGCCTTAACCTCCATTTAGTTGTCTATTAGCTTCTAATTGTAGATTTAGGTAAGTGGGTGGGGTCCTCCACGATCATGAGTTTGAACTATTTCCTTCTTCATTCCTTTGTATTCTCTTATGCATGAACATATTCCATGAAATCCTCTTCTATTTACATCCAAATTCCTATAGAAATCATAAAAAATGTCCAAGTAAAAATTCTCAAATTAGCACGTGCATAAAAATGTCCATTTTACCCTTGTATGAAGATGAATGTAATGATCCGCCTTTTTGGACAGTTTGAATCGACGATAAACCACACACGTCAGACTCAAACCATACAAAATGACAGATTGTTATTGGGGTAAATAAGAAAAAGCGAAGAAAGAAGAAAGAAAAACAAATACAGAATCTCCTAGTGGAATGACAAAATATAATAATCAAATAAACAGTGCATGAAGCTGTTTACAAATAACATTAATCAAAAATTTATAATACAGATTAGAGTTACATAAAACAAGGACAAATAATAAATGCAGCGGAATAACATGATACAGTGGAGTAAATATAATATATAATAATAGTACAAAATCTTCATCTTCGTCTTCATCCTTCAGAAATAAGGTCTTCAACCCTGTAATGCTCAGGCTGACCCGAGCGAATTGAAAAGACAAAACACTCGAGTTAGAACTAAAAGATCTTATGTAAGTTAAATCAGCGGTAAATATGAGTGTAACGGCATTAGAGATGGTTACGGGGTTTAACATCTCTTATCCAGTGTCTAACGTGGGTGTAGTAACTTAAGAGATGTTCGGGATTACCATCTCCAAAGGATCCGTTAAATTATCTACTATTTAGTACAATACGCTATTATATTATGTCTGTAGTAATGTGAAATATTAAAATAGCACTAAAGCATTACCCATATCCCCTTTAACACATTTTATATAATGTCGTAGTCTATACAGATACTGTAAACTCCACCCGCATGTGGGCTATCAAGGAGCACTACATAGGTACGGCGCAAAACAAATTTATAGAAGGCGCGATACGACATGCGACACGGCACTCGAGGCAATGCCAGGTTAGATATACCAATTGCATATCCGGACTGGTGGTAACGCATAACAGCTACTACCGCCCACCTCAGAACACACTTCCATAATCAAAATCGAGGGGTGGCCACCAAATCATCACAAAGTCATAGTATGGTATCGAAGAAATGTGTCCGATTGGAGGTGCGACCTTACTTGGCCTGGCGTGGCTCTTTTTTTAGTTAGACCAAGCTGACTCACGAACAGGATCACGTAAATACCTCATACAGAATTATTCGCCAACAATCCTACTTCATTTATGGAATATCCACCACGTACACAGTTGTTAAAGTGATTTTTGATATTAGCAGAGAGTAGGACAATATCCAATCTCGGTCTCTTTAACAACCAAACGCGTATTTTACACTAGATGGTTCTTTTACATTTAAAAAGGTCAATTCAAAATTTGATTATCAAAATACCATATTCTCAAATCACTTGCAAAATCATATCACATTTGAAATCATATCACTTTCAAAATCATATTTACTCAAATATGTCATTTCACAAAAAAGTATCAATTTCAAATTCCAACTTAAGTTGTATCAATATCAAGGATTTAAATATAAATACTTCAACTTTCCACGGTTTGAAATTTTAGAAAAAAGTTTAGTTAGTCATAAATGGTTTAATAGTTTAAAAACAGTTTAAATAAATCAAAATAGTTTAAATAGTAAAATATTATAAATAGGTTTGAATTTGATTTACCTAGATTTAAATTGATTTAAATAGATTAAATACAGATTTAATAGATTTAATTAGATTTAAAATGTTTATATAGATTAATTATAGATTAAATAGAGTTAAGTTATATTAAGTAAATTTTTAAATAGATTAAATAAATTTAAAATAGATTAAATAGATTTAAATTATATTAAATAAATTTAAAATAGATTAAATAAATTTAATTAGTTTAAAATAGGTAAAATATATTAAATTGTATTAAATAGGTTATAATAGATTAAAATAAATTAAAGTGGTTTAAATTGATTAAAATAGTTAGTTTAATTAAAATAGTTTAAATTAGATTTCAATGTTATATCCAAACATTTTCAATAACTCAATTCTAATAAATTCATTTATATTTAACACTTCAACTTTGAATTTCAAATTTAAACCTTTGAGCAATTCATTAAACCAATTTCCATTTCAACGTTTAACACTTGGATTATCGAAAATAATTCTGTTCATATAAATCAATTTCTATTTCAAAATATCAGTTAACTGAACTCAAAATTTAAAGATTTAAAATCATTTAATTTAACCAATCTGGTGTCCGTACATAATTATCTACCCTAGGGTCAAGTGGTACAGATATTTATCATTTCAATCCGCAATTTAGAATTTTACGGTTATATATCATTTCAAACTGCAATCCTGAACTAAATAATAATCCATAAAATCGCTCGAGTCTAGGATTTCAACCCAAAATGAGTTTTCCTTAATCTATAGATTATTTGGGTATGTATCATTTCAACCCATAGGGAACTTGCAATATTATAACAATATAAAATAGAAAATCCAGCCATCTATTATCAACCACCAAACATACATCACAATCATCATCCAAATAAATAAATAAACATCAATAGGTAACTGATAATCAATATAGGTATTAAATTGACAATTTAAAATTCAACATTAAATTAAACGATGATTAAATGCAATAAAAGTCAAATTTAACTAAAATGACAATTTAAACATACCAAACATCAATCAATAAATTTCAAATCACCTCAAATACTTAATTTAACTGGCATAAGATAATTTAGAAGTTGTGAGTGGGTTAAAACACTCACCATCAATTTTAAATCGAGTTAAAATCCAAAATAAGGCCCAAAATTCAACAATCTAAGAATTCGTCCGAATCAATTTCAAAATGTCCTAAATTTCAATATGATCCCGGTGGAACAAACTGCGTGTGAATCGACTTTGTATGCGAAAGTTATGTAAATTAGAATGATCGAAATATAATTTAAATAAATTAAAATATATATAAAATAAAATAAATTATACCGTAGCATCTACATCATCTCTTCGTTTGCTTCTAACCCTAACTCACACAGCATAACACCGCGGTCCACGGCACGAAACGCTACCCAACACCACCGATCGCACGCGTCGAAAACCCTCGACCACTGAAGTCCGATGTGCCATCTCCTCCTCGCGGCCTCCCAGACCAACCACAGCCCCTCCGATCGCCCAAAAAGAAGCAGCCGCCGCCACGAATTTTAACCTTAATCGAATTAGTTTAGACGATCTAATCGTCGCCTGACCAAACGAATGTCACCGATGCGATCTCCGTGCTACTCTCCACAAAACTGTACCCTTGATTCGTCGATCGGATGAATTTGATCAACGCGCGATGAACGGTCGAGAATCAATCACCCAATTCTGGCCACATAGAAACTCAAATTGAAAAGAAAACAGTAGATTTGACTTGCGCTTGTCGAAAGTTTCAAACGATATATAATTCGATATATTTTGAGGACTAAATTTTTGATTTGATTTTGATTTGCCTTAGAATTTGAAACTAGTTTTGGTTTGTCTGTCATTAGAAAGAGAGAAATAGATAGAATTATACGTATAGACAAATGGAATAAGAAATAGTTAGGGTTTATAGCAGGCTATTTATAGGCTGATCATAAATAGAAATGAATGGGCTAGAACGATTTGAAAGTTGAACGATAAACGACGCGAAAAGCCCTTTTCATTCCCAAAACGAAAATGGGTTGTCCTATATATATATCAAAATAGATGTTTTCGATAATTTTAAACTCAATGGAACATGTTTCAGGTCCTATTTTAATCGTATGAAGAAGTTATCTTAAAATCAGCTTATTTCAAATTGATTTTAATTGATTTTAATTAAATTGATTTCTACGCGTTTCGAGTCCGTACAGTCAAATGACCCAAGCCCGATCGTTACGAAACTTGAAACCTTACAATAATTCACCATTACAGATCTGATGAAACTGGTTTCATCGAAATTCGAGATAGTTACCAAAATGGCTATATTTCAAGTTAATTAAATAAGTTAATATTAAACTAATTAAATCACCTTTTTAACTCAAATTTATAAACTAACAAATTCATCATTTTTGATTACTTAGACATTTAAAATAACTTAAAACAGGTTTACATATCAATTCAGTGTTAATTATTTTCAAAATACAGTGTTCAGTTTCAACCGCAATTAATCCAATTAATTATAATTAAATTCCAATAGGTTGATTTAATTTGATTTCTATCTTTCTACTTAATCGATTATTACTCTAACAACATAGTTAACATTTGTTCATCTCTTATTTCACTAATATGCTATAATTTCCATCTTTTACTTACATTAACTACTATATTTCAATTATATTGATTTTTTTTTCAATTTTCCACATTCATTAAAATTTTAAATCCCAATTAATTTATTATCTTGGTTTCATTCTTTTTTATAAATTAATTATTACCTTATGAATAAAATTAACATTTCTATCCATTTTATTACGTTAACAAATTTCAATTATTGTCTTAACTCACATTAATGTAACATTTAATTACATTTAATCTCAATTGATTAAATATATTGGTAACAAACAACAATCATCACTGTTATTACATGTATTAACATTGGTAAGTTTATTATTTACAAATAATTGTTATAACTATTACTACCCCACTACTATTATCAATTACAATTACTTACTCCCTATTTCATTAATTAATCAACATTGAATTACCAATTACTCTTTAGATCCAATTATCAATTAATACATACATTAGTATAATTTATTTACAACCTATACCGATTATAACTCTTTAATCCTTATAATTAATTAGAATTACATTTAGAGTAATTATTAGTTACCTTAAATTAATACTATTTAAATTTATTTCAGTTATATTCTTATTATAAAATCACAAATTTTTATTTCTTCCAATATTAAATGCAAAACTTTATTAAATTAACATTTTTTAATTATCGCAAATCAGGGGTCGTTACAATGAAAATATGGTGATTTGCAAATGATTGAATTTTGGTTTAAACATGTTAAAATACATAATTATGACATTTATTTAAGTAAAAATGGATAAAATATGAATGTAAATATATACACATTTACGTACGCATCATGCGACTAGCACCTTGAATGTAGAACCAACTCCTTATATCTAAATTGTAGTAGACTAGAGACAAACACCACACTTTTATTTTGATTTGAATTTTTTTGGAAATTTAATGATTTAGACTTGATATTTTTGGTTGGTATAGAAGTAAGAGAAGGCAAAATTAATGAGGGTGAGGATTTTATATAGACATTAAGATGGACCAAAAAGTAGAGATCCAATATCTTTGTTTACTCTTTCTTTTCTACTAATTCAAATATACGTTTGAGCATTTAAAAACCCCCACACCCCTCCTCTCTATGGTCGGCCATGGTATGGGCACAACGGGACCATTAAATTTTCCGAACCCATTTTATAACTAATTAATGTAAATATTCAAATACTTACATTAACTACTATATTTCAATTATATTGAATTTTTTTCAATTTTCCACATTCATTAAAATTTTAAATCCCAATTAATTTATTATCTTGGTTTCATTCTTTTTTATAAATTAATTATTACCTTATGAATAAAATTAACATTTCCATCCATTTTATTACGTTAACAAATTTCAATTATTGTCTTAACTCACATTAATGTAACATTTAATTACATTTAATCTCAATTGATAAATATATTGGTAACAAACAACAATCATCACTATTATTACATGTATTAACATTGGTAAGTTTATTATTTACAAATAATTGTTATAACTATTACTACCCCACTACTATTATCAATTACAATTACTTACTCCCTATTTCATTAATTAATCAACATTGAATTACCAATTACTCTTTAGATCTAATTATCAATTAATACATACATTAGTATAATTTATTTACAACCTATACCGATTATAACTCTTTAATCCTTATAATTAATTGGAATTACATTTAGAGTAATTATTAGTTACCTTAAATTAATACTATTTAAATTTATTTCAGTTATATTCTTATTATAAAATCACAAATTTTTATTTCTTCCAATATTAAATGCAAAACTTTATTAAATTAACATTTTTTAATTATCGCAAATCAGGGGTCATTACAATGAAAATATGGTGATTTGCAAATGATTGAATTTTGGTTTAAACATGTTAAAATACATAATTATGACATTTATTTAAGTAAAAATGGATAAAATATGAATGTAAATATATACACATTTACGTACGCATCATGCGACTAGCACCTTGAATGTAGAACCAACTCCTTATATCTAAATTGTAGTAGACTAGAGACGAACACCACACTTTTATTTTGATTTGAATTTTTTTGGAAATTTAATGATTTAGACTTGATATTTTTGGTTGGTATAGAAGTAAGAGAAGGCAAAATTAATGAGGGTGAGGATTTTATATAGACATTAAGATGGACCAAAAAGTAGAGATCCAATATCTTTGTTTACTCTTTCTTTTCTACTAATTCAAATATACGTTTGAGCATTTAAAAACCCCCACACCCCTCCTCTCTATGGTCAGCCATGGTATGGGCACAACGGGACCATTAAATTTTCCGAACCCATTTTATAACTAATTAATGTAAATATTCAAATATTTATCACCGTCATATATCGACATGTATATATATAACCTTTATATATGTCCTCGGTTAATTACTAATGGCACCCAAAATCAAATTAAATTTAGTGAGTAATACTTCATGAATATTAATTTAATTAGTTTATAAAGATTATAAACTAATTAAATCATGTGGTATTTCGGAGTATTCAACATTAGGTTGTGCGACTCAAATTTGCAAATTCAATCGACGATTGATATCAAACAATTCGAATATTAGCGTTCACACATCACCTTAACTAATGGTGTGACAGTATGGTCGATTTTATATTTTACATATTCTAGTAAAATCAAATTTCACCATTTTAAGAAATACCTAGTAGTAACGATTATTTGCACCAATTCTCTTCCTCAAAACTATATTTACGATTTATGGAATTTGATTTTGGTCAAGATTCCAGTATCATGCATATTCAACTTGTTTAATCCAAACAAAAAAAATTTAGTTCAATAATGACAATTATAACATTATTGACCTACTACTTTTTCTTGAGACTTGGCTTTGAGTTGACTAAGATTGACCATGATACTAACCTCATATAACCGAGGTAAAAAATTCTCTATTGCATAGTGTTTTACTTCCAATGCTTCAACTCGTACCTAACTCTATAGTCGTTTGATGGACGTCATGCCATCATTCGGCTATAATCAAAGTGGAGTGTCCACATTGAAGTTAAATAGTATTCTCAAGTAAAGAGAACTGTGTAATATCGTCACTTCAAGATTCTCTATTTGCCTTAGTCGTGTTAACTAAAAGAAAACTCTCGAGAGGGTCATTACAAAGTTATCCAATAACTATTAATATGTAACCCCTTGGTGATCCTACCAACTATGAGTAATACATTACCCAACATTTAGATAGCATTACATACTCTAGTCTCAATGAATGTATCAATATCTAATCTTGAAACATCTTGACAAGGTTAAAATAATTTTTTATTTTTCATGTGATAAATTTCTCATGATTATAACACATAGTAACTGCTATGACATAACATATAGTTTAAGGATTTTCTATTTATTACATTTAAGTTAACTAATTTACTAACATAACATAGTATGGCATGAATATAATAGAAAGAAAAAAAAACATTTTATTTTAAACGAGACTTTATTACATAGTTAATAATTTACAATAAATTATATAATTATCCCTTAGGCATACCCTTAATTTATCAATCTCCTACTAGAACTTTAGGCCAATTATGGAATCTCAATCCCATCCCTTCGATCAGTTTGTTGAGAACTTACCAAGCTAGTCCCTTTGTGAATGGATCTGCTATATTTTCCATCGTATCCACTCTATCAATAACTACTTCTTTATTAACAATGAATCCTTTAATAAGGTGGAACTTGTGAAGAATTTGTCCTGATTTCTCATGAATTCTTAGTTCTTTTGCTATCTACATCGCATCATTATAGCAAAAGAATTTCATTAGATCTTCAAGGTTCGATATCAATCTAATCTGCCATAAATTTGCACATCTAGGCTGCTTTACCCGCTTTGTTGAGTGTGATGTATTAAGCCTCCAACGTTGAATCAATTATTGTTTTCTATTTTGAACTTCTCCAACTAACAGCTCCACTGCTTAATGTAAAGATATAACCCGATTCAAACTTACTGTCGTCGATATCACTCTGAAAATTGGAATTTTTATACCCCTTCATTAAAAGGTATTCCTTATATATTAGGAATAAGTCCTTTGTATTTCTTAAATACTTAAGTATACATTTTACATCAGTTCAACGCTTCTCACCAGGATTAGACAGGTATCGGCATACATATCTTAATGCTAAGCCATATCTAATTTGGTACATAACATAGCATACACTATAGAATCGATTACTGATGCAACGGTATACTCTTCATACACTCTTTCTCCACATCAATAGGAGGAGTGTCCTTCTTCAAAAGAACGATTCCAGATGGCATCAGAACATTTCCATGCTTGGAATTCTCCATACTTAACTTTTTCAATATGGTATCATACACTCTATTTTTATGGATCTTAGTATCGAGTGCATAAGCTGCTTCACCCTAATCCTTCATAGAGAAGTTCTTGGATAACCACACTTTCACCGACTGCAATAATCAAATGCTATTGATCATTAATCGTCGACATATAAAACTAAGAACACTATAGTTATTTTCGATTTCACATGTTTCCTCTATGCTCTGACAAAAACCAAGTTGGTTGATTATTTCATCAAAACACTTGTTCCAACTCCCTGAAGCTTATTTAAGACCATAAATTAAGCTTAACAAATTACAGGGTTTGCCCTCACTCCCACCAACCTCGAAACCTTCGAGCAACGACATGTAAATGGTCTCTTCTAAATTACCATTTCGAATGTCGTTTTCACTTCCATTAGCCATATTTCGTAGCCATAGAACGTGGCAATAGCTAGCATTGCCGAATGGACATAAGAGCGGCTACAGGTAAAACCATTTCGTCATAATTAACACCTTTAAATTGAAAAAACCCTTTCACAGCTGGTTTTAATTTATAAGTCTCTAATTCTATCTACACTTATTTTTGTTTAAATCCATTTACAGTAGATGGGGTTTATCCCTTCGAATATGTCAGTCAAAGTCCCTACTTTGTTGTCATACATGGAATCCATTTCGTATTTCATAGCTTTAAGCCAAGTGCGTATTCCTTAATTTGCGATGCTTGTTGGAACAAGTGAGGAGTATCATCCTCTTTCTCGCCATCCACGAGAAAAATGTAGTATCTCTCTGGTGCATGAGATTCCCTTATTAGACCTTTTAATAGGTTATGTGCTTTTGTAAATTAGATTCTCCCACTAGCTTGGCCTTTATGTTAGTTTCTTAAATCTCATCTAAGTCTACAACTTCATTGTTAATTTCTTTTGATTGAAATTTAGTTTTTAAAATGACAACATGTTGTGAGATAATAAATTTTTGTTCATTAGTGTTTTAGAAAATATATCCCATAGAGTTCTTGGGATATACTATGAGTTTACACAAGGCTGATCTTGCCTTTTGTTGATTGGAACCAACATTCTTAACGTAGACTAAACAACCCCATACCTCAGATGCTTGAGGTGGGATTTCTTCCCATGCCACACCATATATGGCATCTTAGGCATAGATTTAGTGGGTATCAAATTCCACATATGCATTGCGCTTTCTAATGCATATCCTTAATAGGAAAGTGGAAACTCAACCTTATTCATCATGAAATGAACCTTATCCAACAGGGTTTGATTCTTTCTTTTCGAAACACCAATTTGTTGCAGAGTATAAGGTGGGGTAACCCGAGACACAATCCTATTATCTTTTAGGTGCCGTTGGAGCTCTTGTCCAACATACTTACCTCCCTAATCAGATCGAAGTATTTTAATCTTATGGTTCGTTTGATTTTCAACCTCATTCTTTATTCTTTAAGTTTCTCACAGACATTGGATTTATTCTTCATAGGATATACATATCATAGACTTGAGAAATCATCGGTGAAAGTAATAAAGTAAGAAAAATTATCTTTGGTAACAATAGGCATTGAGCCATCTACATCAGTATATATGAGACATGAGTTCATTAAGTCTTTCTTTGATCCTACTAAATGGGTGCTTGGACATTTCCCTTTTAAGACACAAATCACATGTATCAAATTATTCAGAATTAAATGATGGTAGAAAAACTTTGGTTTTTGGATTCTATAGTCGTTTGTCACTAATATTGCCTGTTCAACATTGCCACACATATTATTTGTAACAATCCGAGAATTTTCAACGATTTTATAATGTAAATAACTAATAACGTTTCTTGAGATGTAAATAATAAAATTTTAAAATAAATTTTTTTATATTTGGAATGCGTCTATTTAATTGTATTAATTGGTAAAATTTTATTGTAAATCGTGAAAGTCGATTTATTTGTGAAATTTCAATTTTAAGTTTAACCTGTTTATTTTTATATAATAAAATGTAAATCACTTTCTGAGAGAGACATCGTAATTTATTTTGGTAAATTTGGACTTTTATAACTCCGTTTGTCTTATTTTCTACGTTTTAGTAGCATTTTCAGTAGCAGAAATTTGATTTTTTATAATTCGATCGTAACGCTGATATCTGTGTACCGTTTTATTCATCTCATCGCCCTGACCTTCGTAGTATACTTATTTCTGTATTTTGAGGTCTGACACACGACGGAAACAGTAAAACGGTGCATCGTATTGGTACCATATTTATGACTCTTTGTTTCCTTTTGCCTTTTCAAATTTTCAGCCGTGTAACCCAAGCAAAAAGAAATCAAATGCTTTAATTATTTTCAGCTAAATTAGAGGGGACCATTGCTATTCATTTCACTTTATATTTATTCATTCTTTCCTTTTCACTTTGCTCACCTATTCATTTACAAAAATAAAGACCGGGTACGTTCCTTTTTTCCTTCTTCTCCCTATAGCTCTCTTCATTTCTTTCTTGGTTTTTTTTATTTTGACGTGCTCCATCTTATTTACCAAAGGAAGCTCAGCCCTTCTACGTCGTCCTTGCTTCACAATGCCCATACTTCTTTGTCGTAGAATATTTTTTGCAAAGCTATATATATATATATATATATATATATATAT
Organism: Allium cepa; assembly: GCA_030765085.1. NCBI lineage: Eukaryota > Viridiplantae > Streptophyta > Magnoliopsida > Asparagales > Amaryllidaceae > Allium > Allium cepa. Next base: position 110,382,219 of record CM060928.1, on the reverse strand, counting down.
ATATATATATATATATATATATATATATATAGTCGAGCCGTATATGTTATATATACGCTGCCTGAATCTATATATACATTTTAGATATTATGTACCTCCGAACGGATAGCTCATCTACGTTTTTCCAAAAGCTTTACATATTGAAATGATAGTGTACAGGAAGGAGAGAGTTCCATTGTTATTAATCCAACTTGTACACTTATATTTTTTTGCTATTAATCCAATTTGTACACTATTTTTTTGTTATTAATGCTTTGGCCGTGCATGCCATAACCTACCTTACTCACTTAACTAAGCCTATATATCTATATATATAATACGCCTACGCTATTATCGACTGAAAAAAATATGTACATTTTTTAATATATATGCGTGTTACAGAGGTACCTTGAGAACTGAGGATATCTTTGTGTCTTATTTATAACAATAAAATACTATGCCTATCTTTTTATATTTTTTTTATATGTACGTGCAGAAAAAAAACAATACAACTTATATATAGGTAGCATATATTGGCTTTGTTAGTATGAATATATATGGGCTGTTAGTACTATAAGAATAATGTATATACTATGTTAGTATGATATGAATCACATATAGGCTATATGTGGCGTGCTGTGTCAGTATATTATAGGTAGGTCTATAGGCTACGGCTATAAAAAATATAGCAAGCTTTATCTACGTCGTATGTACACGTGGGCAGAGATGTATGTGTTCTATATCTAAATCGATCTTTGTTATTTATACAGCACATGCATATATGTGTTAACGGCGAGTTGTATATGGGTCACTTCGAATTTGTCAACGGAAATATTATATGTTGTGCATATATATGTTTTTGTTCTTTTAATTTTTTTATACATATTGCTTACATATAATTTGTTTCCATCAACTCATCATGCTAAAATCTGTTTTGCTTGTCGCAGTTATTTGAAGTTCCGTGTCTGTACCTACGTCAGTGCTTTAAATTCCATCGTTCTCTAGCCACGAAAGGTGGACAGTCACCCATGATTAATATTCTTATGCTTATAAAATTGATTTCATAGGAAATAACAATTTAAATATACTGTAAAAATTTAATTGATAGTTATTAACTGTTAAAGATGATAAGTTGTTAATTAAATTGATCACTTATATAAAATGACACTGTTATCTGTTCATGGATTATTTTATATAATTATTATTATTATCGATCATATTGTCAGAAATTGCTATTGATTGTCCTCACTCTTCAAATTCCTTTAGTTAGGAATCACTATGGGTTGAAATGATGCATACCCGAACGGAATTTAGAATAAGAGAACTTCATTATGGGTTGAAATGATAAACCCAAGCGATTTTCAGTTTTTATTGAAATTTTAGGATTGCAGGTTGAAATGATATACACCCGTAAATATAAAATTTTGCGGATTGTAATGATAAATATCCGTATCACTTGACCATAAGATAGAAAATTTTATACGGACATCATTGGTCTATTTTTGAAAATGATTTCCAAATATTTGAAAGGAAAATGTATGTGTTTATTTTGAAAAATAAATAAGTATCCTATTTTATTATTGTAAATTTTAAAACCTTAAATGTTGATTTTGAAGATATAAAGGTACGAGTTTAATTTAAAAGAAATTTGTAAAGTTCCACTTATATCTTAATATATAAAATAAGGATTTAAATAGATATATAAAAAGTTTAATTTATTTTAAATTTTATAAAGGTAGTTTTATTTAATATATAATATTTTTAAAAAGGATCATTAAATTATATTTAAATAGATTTTTATAATATTAATAAATAAAAAGGGTGGAAAGGTGCATTTATATTTTGATTGGTGAATTGAATTAGTTATTAATTGAATTTGAATAAAGATTCATTCAGAATTTAATGATTTTGAAAATAATTTATAACTTGTTATAATAAAAGGTGGTTAAATGGATACTTTAAAATTTATATTGAATTAAATTTAAATATTCCTTTTGACTTAAATTTGTATATTTGATTTAAATATTTATAAAGTAATTTTATAAAGGACCACAGTGTGAAATAAGCGTTTGGTTGTTAAAGAGACCGGGATCGGATATTGTCATACTCTCTGCCAAAACCGAAAACCAATTTAACTACTGTGTACGTGGTGGAGATTCCAAAATGAAGTAGGATGGTTTGACGAACGATTCTGTATGGTATTTATGCAGCCCTGACTCCCATGAGTCAGCTTGATGTGGCTAAAACAGGAGCTACGCCGGACCAAGTGAGGTCATTCCTTATATCGGACACATTTCTTTGAAACCATATCTATTTCTTTTGTGATTTGATTTTGGTGTTCACACCTTTGATTTGGAGTGTGTCACGAGGTGGGCTGTTGTAGCTGCTATGCGTTACCACCAGTCCGGATACGCAAATGAAATATCTACCCTGGCATTGCCTCGCGTACCTTGTCACATGCCCTATCGCCCTTTCTACGAGTTTGGTTTGTACCATACCTGTGGAGTGCCCTCTGATAGCCCTCCCGTTTACAGAGGAATCATGGTACTGTATAGACTATAGGAATATATAAAAATGTGTTAAGGGGGGTATGGGTAACGCCTTAACGCTATTTTAATATTTTTACTTTACTGTAGACATTATATATGTAGCTATTGTACTATGTATGTAGATAGTTTATCGGATCCTTAAAGGATGGAATCCCAACATCCCTTGAATTTATATTGCATTTACTTGACATTTCACTTGAACCTAATTTATCTGCATAAGAATGTTAGTCCTGATTCGAGTGCTTTGTTTTGCTTTACACTCAAGTCAGCTTGAGTGTCACAGTTTGAGATTCATCCTTTGGAGCTGGAGTTCGTTGGAAGATCTAGCTTATTTTTTTCAGCTTTCAGTTTATTTCTTTTATTTCCAGTTGTATGTTCAGACGTGTCAACTGCTTTGTACTATAAATTTCTATGTATTAGGATTTCTGATGTATTCTATTTCAGACTATGTTAAATCTGTAGTAGATTTATGAACTACTGTCTATCTTTCCGCTGCTTTGTTGTAAACTCTGTGTTTGTGATTCTGTGATTGAGTTATTTACTGTATATGCTAAGTTATGCCAAATAAATATATTAACAATCTGTTATTTGGAGTAATTCAAGTCTGACATCGTCTATTTGAATGGTTCGAAATAGCGGGTCATTACAGTTGGTATGCGCGCTCTGGTTTTTGCAAACTTAGCACATGAAGTGAAAACTCATTATATATAGAGTCGTAATACCCTTGAATGAGTTGAATTAATTACAGAATCATATTCGTTCGTGCTTGAAATTTCTAAGCTGGAATTCTCTTTAATTAGGATTTCTTTTGAATTCTGAAACTGTATCCTTGTTGTGAAATCAAAATTCTTGTTTTCCAGATGAGTAACCATTGGAATGTCCGTGGAAAGGGTCGTGGGAATGCTCATGCACCACCAATTTCCCTTGTCCCACCTATTGCTTCTCCCATTGTCGCACCTGTTCAGCCTGTTAGGTTCACTCATCTTTGTAAGTAGTATTCTTAGCTTGGAGGTACTAAGTTCACTAGAGCCGAGAGCATTATCGAGGCTCAACAATGGGTGAAAAGTCTTAAGAGGATTTTCAGCGACCTTGAGATTACTGATGCTCAGATACGTCATTTAGCCACTTGGCAGTTACAGGAGTCCGTCCAGGATTAATGGGAATTTGTTACCGCTTAGACTATTGAGACTAATATCACTTGGCAGCAATTCAGAGAGATTCTTAGTTGTTTCCTAGTTTATTTCTGTCGAATCTATTCTTTTGAAATTAATATCTTTCATATTTTGCCTTATTTTGGATCCCTTTTTCCAGGGATGCTTTTATGGCAAAATGGATGCCCGAAGCCGGGAAATCTCAGCTATATAGGGCATTCATGGATCTTGAGAAGGGTGATATGACTTTTGCAGATTATGAAAGGAAGTTCAATGAGCTTTCAAAGTTTGGCCCCAGTTTGATTGATACCCCTCTGAAGAAGAATGAGAAGTTTATTCATGGTGCTCGCCCAGAATATTATGACCGATTGATTAGTCATGTTTATGGTATCTTCACTTCTTTGATGGATATGGCCACCATATTTGAGAACCCTACTTCGAGGGGTAAGCAGGCAGTTTCAGCATCTCAGGGTACTTCCAGTGGTTCTAAGAAACAGAAACCCAGCTTCTAGCAGTAGAAGAAGAAGTGGTAGCATGGTATTGGATCTATTCCTCAGAAGCGATCTATTGACCTTTCTACCATCACTTGCTTCAAGTGTAACCAGCAGGGTCATTATGCCAATAGTTGTCCATCTCCTACTGGTGTCGCCATTCCTCCGCCTTAGGCTACCAGAAACAATCTTTGCCACCTTTGCCTCCAGCCTGGTCATTTCAAGAATAACTGTCCCACCCAGTAGAGAGGCAAGACATCTGGAGTCTTTTCCATGAATTCTCCAATCCTCCACCTCCGTCTGCTAGTGATAACCAAGGTACTCTTTAGAGTTCTTTTTCTTTGCATGATTATCATGTTTGTGTTCTATTTGATACTTGTGCATCCCATAGTTTTATATCTATTGACCTCTGTAATAAATTCGAACATATTTTGCAACCCCAATTGGCAACTTCATCATTATGTGTGATCAATCCCATCGGCGGTCCTGCCAATCTTAGTATGATTTGTGAAGAAGTGAAACTCCTTTACAAATGTCGTCGATTCACCGGAGATTTCTATTTTTTGGTTTCGACGCATTTGATATTTTACTTGGAGGTGATTGGTTAAAGCGTTATGATGCTGCCATTTCTTGCAAAACCCGAACTGTCTCCTTAGTCAGTGAACTGGGCGAATCTTTGGTTATTGTTGGGCGAATTCTCACATAGAAGATCTCGAGACCAAGAAGTCACAAGTTTTACCCGGGCTCGCAACCTCCACTTCGTTCACCAAACACAAGGCTCGAAGTCCATCCGGCATTCTCCATGCACAAGCTCATTCGGCATAAGGACATTCGGTCATCCCCATTCGGCATACCGGACCAAGGGCACCACCGAACCACTTCTCCAACACCCTACCGGACCACCCTACAACCGGACCAAGGCCATCACCGAGCCAACACTCCTCCCCTACACGACCGGACCAGACCACCACCGGACCACGCCTATCACCGGACCACCATGACCGAACCAAACTCCAACTTCTCTAAGCACAGCCGAATGAAGCCTCGCCGAACCAGATGATTGCCAGTCCAGATTGCTCCAGCCCGGGCCCACCAGCAGCTATATACATCCAAGACCCCTGCCCCCTACCTCACTCTATAAATAGAGGGGCAGGAGTACAACAATGGCAGACAAGTTTGAGAGCTCAAGCACGGAAGGAACTTTCAAACTACTTTCATATACTTGTACACAAAGCATTGTACTTGTAATCTGAAACAAAGAAGATAATAACATATAAAGTGGACGTAGGCACGTTCTGGCCGAACCACTATAAATTTGTGTGTCTTTTACATTTCAGCCCCTGCTTTTTTCATATTTACATAACTCATCTAAATCATTAAGAACCACATAAAATCAACTAAATCACACGACTTGGAGGTGTTTGCCCATTTTTTGCGCAAACATTTTTGGTGCTTTCACTGAGAACTTCGAACTCGAAGCTTCAGCTTCCCTCATTCAACCTTCTTTCCCAATAGCATCCTTCATCGCCTAGGAAACATGGCTTCCAGACCAAGAAAAGACGCCAACAAGGGAAAGAACGCTGCAACTAGCAGCGCTCCAAATCCAGTGGATCCAGATCAAGAGAACCATCCCACTACAGCAGCAGTGCCACATGTAGATCAGGCAATTCCGACAGCCCCTGCCGCGGTACAACCGGCAGTAATCACTAGAGCAGACCTAGACAGAGTTGTGGTGGAAGTGACTAACCGCTTCGCATCCCAACAAGAAGCTTTGGTAAACCAACTCATGTCACGCTTGAGGGATGTCGAAGAATCCAATCGCAACACTGAATCATGGGATGAATCTCAATCTGGAGGATCTCGGAGACAGCAAAGGTCTTCTCTCTTCGAGGAAGCCATCAACAGGAACAACAATGATAGGGGCCGCGCCCGGACTCAGCCCGAACTCCGACTCGAGGAAGCGCTTGGAACCGAACCCAGCGGGGGAGGCGCCAGGCGAGGGTCGGATGTAGCTGAGCCAGTCATGCCACCTAATCATAGAAACCCCGCTGAACGGAGCCGAGCTAGAACCCAGCCCGAAGTTGACCCCATGGAAATGCCCGAAACAGAACCCCACAGGGGAAGATCAAGGCAGGGGGCAACTGTAGCTGGTCCTAGCATGCATCCGAGCAGCCAGAGGCAACCACTGGATAACGTCAGAAGTGATAGACTATACCATCCCTACAGGTCATCTGGACGAGATCGATCCCACAGGGAAGAACCAAGTTCATTTCTATCCACTCCAAATTCTGATGAAAGAATGGCACGATTATTCAGGGAATGCGTCCAACGGGAGCAAAGGGACCGAGGAATAGGCGCTAGGGTCACCAGCCCCTTCACCCGCAGTATCGAAACTGCCATCACCCCCCGGGAATGGAAAATGCCAACCATGGAACCTTACAAGGGAACTTCCGACCCCATCGTACACTTACAAAGATACACCCAGCATATGCTCATGAGCGGAGCAACAGAAGGGGTGCTGTGTAAATGCTTTCCGCTATTCCTAACAGATCTAGCTACCTCCTGGTTCTACCATCTACCCCAAGGATCTATCAGCTCATGGGAGATGTTAAAAGAAAGGTTCATTAGCCAGTTCCGCATCCATGTAGAACAACCCAAGGATGCTTATTCTCTATCCAATGTCAAACAGAAATCCGGAGAGACACTGCAACAATATCTAACTCGGTTCAACGCCGCAGCGGCCGCAGTCCAAGATGCCGATGAGAAGCTCACCCTAATGGCCCTCTGTAGTGGTGTACACCCGGATACCAAGTTCGCTAGAAGATTAACTAAGGAAAAACCAGCTACTTTACCTGATTTCTTCCATGAAGCTGGAAAGTATATGAGACTTGAAGACGTCGCCACTGAGAGGCAGTCAGGGCAACAAGGTAGGACAACTTCGGACAAGGTTCCCGCTGCAGCTAAGGACACTCGAAGAAATGAATCTAGAGACAATGCTGGGGGCAAGACGGTTGAAAAACGCCAATATCGACCAGGACCAAGATTTGACTCCTACACTCCTTTGAATGAAACAATCGAAAACATCTTCCTAGCCACTCAGGGCGAACTCGGATACAAGCGCCCCCCGCACAAGAAAGAATCTGATAACGCACTCAAGTCTGGAAAGTTTTGCCGCTTCCACGAATCCCACGGACATGGCACCAATGAATGCCACCATCTCCGGGACTTGATCGAAGAACACATCAGAAGAAGAAGGCTGGAACGCTATGTGAAAGGTCAGAACAGGACTCCAACTCCTGCCAATGAGAACTCAAAGCGACCCCTCCCAGAAGTAGGCGGAGGGAATCGCAACACCAGTGGCTCTAGTCAAGAGAAGATAGTGGTCCATACCATCTCGGGAGGACCACACATCGCCGACAGAAGCTGGGCAGAGATGGAAAGATACGGCAAGTCACTTAGAAATGCTGAAGGCTATGTCAACTACATTATGGAAGAACGCCACCCGAAACGGAAAGAGAGTGACGACATCGTATTCAGTAGGCCTGATTTAGAAGGAAGACAGTATCCGCATAGGGATCCCATGGTCATCTCTGCCTGGTTCGGTCCAGCTAAAGTTTTCCGAATTCTAATAGACACAGGAAGCTCCGTAAATATCCTGTTCAAGCATGCTTTCGACAAAATGAAACTGTCAATGAAGGATGTGTCTCCCTGCAACAAACCCCTGCACGGTTTCACTGGAGATGCGAAAATGCCCCTCGGGCAACTTGACCTCTTCATCGAAATAGGAAGTCATCCCCGCTCCGTTGTGCGAAAACAAACGTTCGTACTAATAGAAAACCACTCGGCCTACAACGCCTTCTTGGGAAGACCAGCCTTATCTGACTTCCAAATTGTCCTAGCCCCGTGGTGCCTAAAGATGAAATTCCCAATAGATAACGGAATAGGAGAAGTTGAAGGAGATCAAGACGCCGCTCGAGATTGCTATGTAACTGAACTTCGCAATAACCATAGAAAGAATAAAGGGAAAGATGCAGAGACCACTCTCTGCATGAAAAGCTTGGAAGCATAGCAACTAAAGAAAGCCCCTCCTCTTCGATACACCAGCGATCCTTTCAATGAACTAGACCCCAGGGATAAGGAGGAGGAGGCTACCGCTGAGCCTGCAGAGGCCATGGAATTCGTATCTGTAGACAAACATGATTCAAGCAGACTATTAAAAATAGGATCTCAGCTAAAAACAGAATTGAAGGATCAACTCATTGACTTTCTCCGCCACAACTTAGATGTATTTGCGAGGACACATGCCGATATGACAGGAATCTCCCCAGACATAACATGCCACATGCTGAACATCGATCCCACCAAGGTACCGATAAAGCAGAAAAAAGAAGCATGGGAGCAGAACGATCAGCAGCCCTCGATGAGGAAGTAAAGAACCTACTTGCTAATGACTTCATACGAGAAGCCATCTACCCAGAATGGATAGCTAACCCGGTACTAGTAAAGAAAGCTAATGGGAAGTGGCGAACATGCATTGATTTCTCCAACTTAAATGACGCTTGCCCGAAAGACTGCTTTCCGCTCCCCCGAATCGATCAACTTGTGTACAGCACTGCCGGGCATGAACTTTTATCTTTTATGGATGCATACTCCGGATACAACCAGATTCCCATGCACGCTCCCGATCAAGACCACACTAGCTTCATCACTGACCGGGGATTATATTGTTACAAAGTCATGCCTTTTGGACTCAAAAATGCCGGAGCTACCTATCAACGCCTCGTCAACAAGATGTTCGCCGAATTAGTAGGACGAACTATGGAAGTATATGTGGATGACATGTTGGTAAAGTCCAGGAGAGCCGACGATCATGTAAGCCACCTGAGCGAGATGTTTCAGGTACTTCGCCGATATGGAATGAAGCTGAATCCTCTAAAGTGCTCCTTCGGAGTGTCATCGGGAAAATTCTTAGGATTCATTGTCCATTCCAGAGGAATTGAAGCAAACCCTGAACAAATCCGGGCTCTAAAAGAAATAAGAATACCTTCCACCCGAAAAGAAATGCAGAGCCTAAACGGAAAGGTGGCCGCCCTAAGCAGATTCATTTCCAAAGCAACTGACAAGTGCGTCCCTTTCTTCGAAGCTCTCAAGAAAGACAAAGGAAAGTTCGAATGGACCGATGAATGCTTAAAAGCCTTCCTTAACCTGATCGAACACCTACAGAAACCACCAGTACTCTCAACTCCTAACGAAGGCGAAGAGCTATACCTATACCTCGCTGTATCATCTCATGCTCTAAGCGCTGCCCTGGTAAGAGAAGAAGACCGCACACAACGCCCGGTGTACTTTATAAGTAAGAGATTTACGGGGGCAGAAGCCAGATATCCTAAACTTGAGAAATTGGCGTATTGTCTATTGATCGCGTCACGAAAACTACGACACTACTTCCAATCTCACTCCATCAGAGTTCTAACCGATCAGCCACTAAGACAGGTGCTCCATCGTCCCGACACTTCTGGACGACTCCTCAAATGGTGCATTGAACTAAGTCAGTACGACGTCACCTACCATCCTCGCACCGCTATCAAGGGGCAAGCCATGGCCGATTTCATTGCCGAATTCACTACCAACGAAGGCAAGGATCAGTTCGAAATAGCAAAAAACATCAAGTGGAACCTCTTTGTAGATGGAGCATCTAACGAACAAGGCTCGGGGGCAGGTATTGTGATAATCACCCCCAGGGGAAGAAAGTTGTACTATGCATTAAGGTTGGAATTTGCGGCCACTAACAACGATGCGGAGTATGAGGCAGTAATAGCGGGATTGGAGCTTGCCTTAGAAATTGGAGTCAATTCTTTATGTCTTCATAGTGATTCTCAACTTATCGTAAACCAAGTACTAGGAGAATTCCAGACACGAGGAGAACGACTCACAACATATCTAAAGAAAACCAAACTGTTGCTCGACCAATTGGACCATTATCTAATCAAACACATTCCTCGAGAAGATAACCAAGAGGCCGATGAACTAGCAAAGCAAGCTAGTACGAAGAATAGCACCATTTCCGGAGCACTAGCCATCTCGAGGCAGCTAGCCCCAAGTTTCGAACAAGTGAATCTGATAACTGCAATTGAAGAAGGAACTTGGATGACTCCTATCCGGAAATATTTGCAGGACGGCACACTACCAGACAAACGTGATGAAGTCAGGAGAATTTTGAGGAAAGCTCCCCACTACACAATACAAGAAGGCATCCTCTACCGGCGTGGCTTCTCTAGCCCCTTACTCAGATGCGTCGCTGGAAGGGAAACCAAGGAAATCTTATTCAACATCCATCAAGGAAGTTGCGGAGATCACACTGGAGGGCAAACTCTGGCAAAAAAGATACTCCGATATGGATATTACTGGCCCACACTAAACAAAGACGCCTTAGACTTCGTCAAGAGATGCGACAGATGTCAGAAATTTGCCAAAATTCCTCGACTACCCGCAAATGAGATTACTCAAATGACCAGCCCTTGGCCCTTTGCTGTATGGGGAATTGATTTAATTGGCGAACTGCCAACGGGCCGAGGCGGAGCCAAATATGCTATAGTGGCAGTCGATTATTTCACCAAATGGGTGGAAGCGGAACCCCTAAATAAAATATCTTCAGCAAAAGTTATCAACTTCTTGATCAAGAATATTCTGTGCAGGTACGGAGTACCACTCAAGATCATATCAGACAACGGACTCCAATTTGATAGCGAAGAATTCGCCGACTGGTGCCAAGAGCATGGAATTCATAAAAGCTTCTCATCAGTAGCTTATCCTCAGGCAAACGGACAAGTCGAAGCTGTCAACAAAATTCTCAAAACCCTAATCAAGAAGAAACATGAAAAGTCAAAAGGCGCTTGGGTGGACGAACTTCCTACGGCACTTTGGGCCTACCGCACATCTTTCAGAACATCAACGGGACACACTCCTTTCTCTTTGGCATACGGATCGGAGGCAATGCTCCCTGTTGAGACTATTGTTCCTTCCCATCGTAGGATCCACTACAATCTAGAAGAAAACGAAGAACTCCTCCTCATGTCTTTGGATCTGATTGAGGAAAGGAGAAACAATGCAGCACTCAAAGCAGCAGCTCACAAACAAAAGGTGGCAGCACTATACAACTCCAAAGTCAAACATCGCATCTTACAAGAAGGAGATCTTGTCCTCAGGCGAATCTTTCCGCGCCCCGGGGCACTGGACCCCATCTGGGACGGACCATATGTAATTCATAAAGATCTCCACAACGGAGCTTATATTTTGTCAACAGTGGACGGAGAGGTGTTCCAGAGGGCATGGAACATCTGACACCTCCGTCGATACTTTTCTTAACTTGTACTGCCCATATGAAGTGAATTAACAAAGAGAATCAGTGGACGTAGGCATTTTCATGCCGAACCACTTTAAAAAATCTTGTCTCTTTTTAACTTGTTCCTTTATATCTTGGCTGCTTGTTAAGCTTTATCCTTTTCTGTTGAACAAAATCTTATGGCATCTCCACTCAAGACGCACCACGGCCTCATCTGGACAAGGCCTAACAGGTACGCTACGATTCTATGCACTCGCCAATGAGACTCTTTTGCTCCAGCATCCCTCTGCTGCGGGTTAACTCATTGCTCGCGCCTGCCCTCAAATCCAACTGTAATGAGCCGATTATAAGTCATCATAAAGGCCGATTACAGCCGATGGCAGCTCATTACGGCGTTCGGCTCGCCGGCAACTGTGAACCTACTTTAAGCCCCAACATAAGGTGTGGCCAGCCAGGGGTAGTTCACGGCCAACGGCACCAACACTAGCCGGCCACGGTAAATCGAATAATACCCACGATTATGGACCATAATGGTTCGGGTAGTTACCATGCGCGATCTCGGCTCCGATGTGTCTTAAGTGCGGCTGTGGTAAAAAAGAAAACTCCCCGCGGAGGCGTAAGATGGGTGACAAATGTCTCCAAGACCTACAGCTAGGGAAAGTGACTACGAAACCCGTTTGTCACGAACTTAAGCACATCGACGGCCTTCCGTGAATGGAAGTTTTACTTTTTCTATATTTCCATTTCATTTAAATACTTTTCTCCTATCCTGTATAACAAACTCTAAAGTACAGGAAACCGAATAGGGAGCATTCACTCATGAGAATCTAAGCATGCGTACTGGGTGGCAAGGTACTCAGATATATTCATGATCAGTTACACAAGACGCTCAAAACTACCGCCTGCAAATAAAACATGAAGGGCGGTACTCTCTTCTCTTGTACATAAATACATAACTATAGCTTATTCATATGTCACACTAACATTGCAAAACATGAAATTATATTTCGAGCAAAGGCTTAACGTCAAACACAACTAGTCACAGGCATATACATAGTTATACTTCTCACGCAGCACATCAAAATGACAACAACGTTTAAACATAACAAAATCAGCTTATATTATGAAATCACACCAAGTTATTCTCTGCAAATAATATTATTACAGTCACATCAATGTTTTGGACTAACGTAAACAACAGTAAAAAGAAATAAAAAGCGGCCGAATCCGGACGAGTAACCAGCTGCGTCCACACTCCATCACCAACTTCCCAAGCCTATTTGGCCGTAGGGCCGGAACCCCCAGCATGTTGATCGAAAGTTCCACCTGTCCAATTCAGAAGAGGAATCCATTAAACAAATGATAAACGATCAAGTTATGGAAACCCGGAAAGAAAAGGAAAAGAGAAGAATAACTCACCAGCGTCCGCCGCTTGATCCTCATCCTCCAGTTGCACACCCGCTTCCTCCGCAGCGAGCAACCGCATCCCCTCCTTCACCACCGCTTGCTCCTCTTTCGAGAATTGAGCAGTGACCACATCCAGACTAAAAGCCGCTCCACCTTCCTTACCCGCATCGACCCTGGCCTCCTCTAAAGCCCGAAGGTATATCTTGGCCATGACCCGGGGATAATCATCCATCCAAGACAAGCTGCCCTCCTTTCAAGTGCGGAAGTACATGTCCTACAGCATCTCGTCCATCATCCCCTCATTCTCCTCGAACTCCCTCACCCGGGCTTCGGAAGCCTACAACTTGGCGACAGCGACATCCCTCTCTGATCGGTATCTCGAGCAGTCAGCCTGAAGAGACCTCCTCATCTCCTCCATCTCCTCCTTTAACTTGACTTGAGCCATCTCCGCGGCCTCAAGCCTTCCAGACAACTCCTCTACATGCTCGAGATCCGCATTCCGAACCTCATCCACTGTCGCAATGGCCATGTCGATCCGCTCCTTACAGGCGGCCTCCATCTTCCGTAATTCCGCCCTACTAGCCTTTTCCATGGTCTCTTTCAGACGCCTGGAGGCTTCCTCGTGCCGAGAAATCTGAACGGCTTGACCGGCAAGCTATTCGGCCTGATCAGCAACCTTCAGCCGCAACCGAATATTGGCACCCCCAATCTCTTCCCCGGCCTTGACCAATTGAGCATGATACTTCATTAATTTCTTGGTCTCTTCAGCCACCCGATCGATATTAGCCTTGGCCTCGTCTCCCATGGTAACTACCCGAGTGGTAAGCAGATCAAGATCTAGGGACTTAGCCTCGTCTAACACTCGTACCATGGGGTTGCGGGGAAGGAGGTGTTCACCCGTGGACTCATCAAATGAAATATCCCGAGAGCTTGGGTCTAAATCAGGATGACCAGTAAAGGGGTCACGAGGCACGTCAGGACGCCTTATACGGATAATTGTGGGATTCTTGGAAGGAGGTGGAGGGGGGATAAACTCCGTGCTCTCCTCCGTGGCATCACGAGGAGGCTGAACAGGAAGCTGCGGACCAGGGGAAGGCTCAAATAAAGAACGACTCCTCTTCTTTTTCTGAATGCTCTCTTCGATGACCCCAAGAAGAGGACGGTATTTGACCATGTCTCCAGTGCGACCAGTGGGAGGCTTCGCAGAAGCTCTCATCAACTTGAATTGTTCGAGGCGGTGTCGAACGTCTGACGTTTTAACCACCTGGCCTGCCCCTGGAATAAAGAACAAGTGTTACGAACATACAATGGTCCCCAATTCAGGAAATATGTTAAGTAAAAAGAAAGAAAAGTGTGAAGGCACGTCTATTATACAAACCCTGCGGAGAAGTGGGGTACTGCAATAAGTCCTGAATCTCATTCCAGGACGGGAGTGAACCATAAAATATTTCTAAGTCCTTATCGAAAATGGAATCGACAGAGGACAAAAGTTCACCTTGCACCGCCGAAGTCACCCTGGCTGAGGAACCCCTGGGGGATAGATCGACACCAGCCCCGACCTTGCCAGTCTCCTTCACCTTCTCCGCTCCCGATTCCCCTTCCGATTCCCCGAAGGCCTGGCGGAGGGCCTCATCCAGCTCAGAGTCTTGCCCAGAAGTTAAGGCACCAGCACCACTACCACCCTGACCATCTCCATCTCCTCCGCCTTCTGACTCTCCTTCCATATCGCCTCCTTCGCCCTCTTCCACACCTTCCTCCTCCGGAATGATCGGGCAAGTACTAGGAGAGGGGCCCTCCGATTCTTTAAGCTTCTTGCCCCCCGCGACGGGATGCTGTGCAAAGGGTTTTCTCTTGCCACTCTTCACCGTGACCCCCTCCTTAGCTTTAGCAGCCTTCTCCTCAGCCGTGTCCCTCTGCTTAACAACGGACTGGTGCGGCTGGATCAAATTGTACTCCAGGAGGGTAGCGTTCCTGATCAGGAACGAAGCCGACCTGTCCCGCGCAGGAATGGCCTTTATTCCAGCAGCCATCTGCGCCAAAGAATCATCTTCCACGACAGCAATGCCACCTGTCGCTAGCAAGAAATAGAAGCGTGTCAGAAGAAGCACTACAGTCAGAACATGGAAAATATAAATGAAATTAATCTTACAGCCGGAAGTGAAAAGGCGGAAAGAAACAGAATCGTCCTTGACAAAAAACCATTCCTTCTTGAACATGGTGAACTTTGAATATAAGTCCAAGACCGGTTTGAAGGGAACGGCCGCTTCCAGACTAATATACGGAGACCCCTTCTTGTAGCCCCTCAGGTTATACAAATATCGAATTTCCCGGTTAGAAGGAGGGCGCCCGTACCTCCTCTGGAAGATGACGAAAAGGCTTACCAAAATGGCATAAGAGTTCGGCTGAAGCTGGAAGGGAGCCACTTTCAAATATGTGGTAAAGCTGACTATCCAGGCATTGATAGGAGGGATAGCACCACACATGCAATGGTACCTGCTGTAAGCGAAGTAACCTTCGGGGGGATTATACGGCATCACTCCATCCCCCGGCAGCAGCATAAGAGCCCTGTCTGTCCCAAATGAACGAGAGATGACATCAAGTTTCTCCTCCTTTAGGGAGCTAGGAAAGCAATCGGGAGGGGAGACCAGAAGTTCATGTGGACCATATCCGTCCACTAATGACCTCGGAACAGGTCGATGCTGCCCAGATCCTGGTTGGGCTGGAGGCACGGAGGAAGACTCGCCTCTATCTTTGGATTTCCATCTGTCTGATCGTGTTTCCGCCTTGCGAGACATTTATCTGCAAACACAAAAGCGAAAAGACAAGTTGTTAGAACAAGAGGTACAGAGATGTAAGCGAAAAAGAATGCATAAGTCCAGAGTTCCACTCAAAGTCCAAATACAAGAGTTCATTCGGTATACATGTCATTCGGCACTAAGAGTTCATTCGGTATACATCCATTCGGCACTAAGGCCTAAGGCACATTCGGTAAAACGAGGACCTTCGTATGTATTCGGCAAATTAGGCACATTCAGTAGTTAGTCCATTCGGCAATAAGTGTATACCTGATTCGGCAAGCAAGTTGGTTCGGCACGAAATGGTTCGGCTTTCGTTTGATTCGGCAAGATTGTTGATTCGGTATAGTATTGGTTCGGCGCTTGTTGATTCGGTGAAGAAAACCTAAGGGGGTGCAGCCCCTATATATAGACTGGAGGAACACCACCGGACCAGATGGTTCGGCATACCGGACCAGCCTCCAACCGAATGAAAACCTATACCTACTCGAAGCCGAATGAAACTGTCTCTACCAGTAGAAACCAGAAGCAGGGGGCACGCAGGGTGCCTCACTCAGATAAGTACCGAACTCCAGAGCTTACTAATAAAATAAAGAATATGATAACAATGAATAAGTCGTAAATCTCTCACTAACATGGGTTAATCATTTACACGTGTACGCAACCACGAACGGTCCATAGGCACACGCTGAATGGCTATTAACCCTGTAATCGTGAGAATTTACACTTTGACATTCCTTTTTAAGCTCATCGGTTAAATGGATATTTGATTCTGATAATTAGGAAATGGCTAAGCCACTTACACATGTACAGGGTCGCGAACGATCCTTAGGCATGCTCTGAGCTGGCGATAAACCACCTTGGCAAACGATCCAGGGGCCCACTCTAACGTGAACCTGGCATCGATAATGCTAAGCCCCCTCGGGGCACACTCTCTCGTCCCGAACGACACAATTTACTTCATCTCGAATATGTCAATCCCGAACGATCGTTACCTGAAATCACACTAAAACTGTAAATTCCTTTGCAGGACACCAACAGGATATGGGCATCTAACCCATGACACTACGAAACAAGCCTTCCTACCATGGGGAAACAAAGCGCGACACATGCAAACATGTGCCCCACTTTGGGGGGCAAATGTTGGGCGAATTCTCACACAGAAGATCTCGAGACCAAGAAGTCACAAGTTTTACCCGGGCTCGCAACCTCCACTTCGTTCACCAAACACAAGGCTCGAAGTCCATCCGGCATTCTCCATGCACAAGCACATTCGGCATAAGGACATTCGGTCATCCCCATTCGGCATACCGGACCAAGGGCACCACCGAACCACTTCTCCAACACCCTACCGGACCACCCTACAACCGGACCAAGGCCATCACCGAGCCAACACTCCTCCCCTACACGACCGGACCAGACCACCACCGGACCACGCCTATCACCGGACCACCATGACCGAACCAAACTCCAACTTCTCTAAGCACAGCCGAATGAAGCCTCGCCGAACCAGATGATTGCCAGTCCAGATTGCTCCACCCCGGGCCCACCAGCAGCTATATACATCCAAGACCCCTACCCCCTACCTCACTCTATAAATAGAGGGGTAGGGGTACAACAATGGCAGACAAGTTTGAGAGCTCAAGCACGGAAGGAACTTTCAAACTACTTTCATATACTTGTACACAAAGCATTGTACTTGTAATCTGAAACAAAGAAGATAATAACATATAAAGTGGACGTAGGCACGTTCTGGCCGAACCACTATAAATCTGTTTGTCTTTTACATTTCAGCCCCTGCTTTTTTCATATTTACATAACTCATCTAAATCATTAAGAACCACATAAAATCAACTAAATCACACGACTTGGAGGTGTTTGCCCATTTTTTGCGCAAACAGTTATCGAATGTCGGATGCCTCAGGATGTCGCAGGCAACTTTATCTTTTCTCTAGATGCTCAACCTAGTGATCTAGACTTCACCCCGACAGTCAGGGATTACCCTGATGTTTTTGGTGAAGTCACTTCTCTCCTTCCTAAGAGGGAAACCAAATTCCACATTGATCTTATTCCGGTTGCTCGACCTGTTGTTCTCCGTTCCAGACGGATGGCACCGAAAGAGAAGGTTGAGTTGAAGAAGTAGATTGAAGATTTGTTCTCTAAAGGTCTGAATAGGCAGACTTTTTCTGAATGGGGAGCTGCTGTGGTCCTTTTCACAAAGTCCGATGGCTCCTTAAGGATGTGTGTTGATTATTGAGAGCTGAACAAGCTTACTCTCAAGAACCGACATCCGATGCCTCGCACCAATGATATGTTTGATCAGCTCTACGGGGCTAAAGTGTTCTCTCAGCTTGATCTTGCTACGGGTTTGCACCAACTTCGTTTTTCTAAGGACAACATTCCCAAGACTGCTTTGTGAATAAAAAATGGTTTCTATGAATGGTTAGTCATGCATTTTGGATTAACCAATGCCCCTGCTTTCTTTGTCGATCTCATGAATCGTGCGTTCCATGATGTTCTTAACAAGTTTGTTCTGGTTTTTGTTGATGACATCCATGTCTTCTCTAAGTCTAAGGAGCATGAATCGCACTTGATCTATGTCCTTTATACTCTTGGGAAACATCAGCTAAAAGACAAATTTTCTAAGTTCCATTTTTGGAGAGACGAAGTCTGATTTCTTGGACACATTGTTTCAGAGGATGGAGTCTCGGTTGACCAGTTAAGGTCACTGCGATTAATGTAAGTCTATCCACCTTGTCTCTTTGAATTTATTCATTTCCCATATTGGGAGACACCTAAGACCCTGATCGATATCCGTAGCTTTCTGGGCCTTGCCAGCTATTATCGAAGATTATAGAGAACTTTGCTCGTATAGCTGCTCACTGCTTTGACTCATAAGAATGCCAAGTTTAACTAGGATGAGAAGTATGAGGCTGCATTTAATGAGTTGAAGCAAAAGCATACCTCTGCTCCTGTTCTCACCATTACAAATGGGGAGGAGGGATTATTGGTTTATACCAATGCTAGTAAGGGAGGATTAGGTATTGTGTTGATGCAAGATCGGAAGGTCTTAGCTTATGCTAGTCATTAGTTGAAGCCCCACGAAGCTAACTATGCCACCCATGATGTGACGACCTGGAATTTTTTGATGTTTGAAGTCGGAATATTTAATTGATTTTAAATATTTAAAAGTTAATTTTTAACTTGAATTCAAGTATCACTATTATTTGATAATTAAATTATTAAATTAAATAATTTAAAGTTGGGTAAAATGTTGAATCTGGAGTTTTAAGTCTGTTAAAAATAATTTGAAAGCTTGTAAAATTTATATTGATAGTGCAGAAGATAATGAAAGTTTTTAAATTGAAATTGGAAGTGATTCGTTCGGTTTTAAAAATATATCGTTTAAATCGACATTTAAAAATAGCCTTCCGAGGCACAGTCTCGGAATTAGACGAAACCAGTTCCTTTGGAACCGTAATAATGTATTATTATCGGATTTCAAATTTCGTAGTAATCGGAGTTGTGGTGTAAGCATATGATATATAAATGCACTGGAATTTATATCGAAAATTTAATATAATAACTGGGTCCAAAAAGCAATCTTCTCCATACGATCAAACTAGGACTCGAAACCTTTCCTAATGCGTTCGGAATAGGCGTATAACATTATAAATGCCTAGCAGCATGCCTCCGTTGGGGTTCAAAATTTCAAGATATGTATAACGAGACATTTTGGAAGTTTTATAATATAATAAAAATTGGAAGTCAACTAGCCAAACAAAAAAATTATAATATTTTTATAATTGGACACTCGTACTTAAGAGTCCATCCCCAATTTATAATACATCTTCGTCTCCCTCAAGCCTTCATACCAAAATAAAAAAAATCATGGCCGAGCATTTAAAAAAAATTGCTGGTTAATTTCATTTTCATCCTCTATCTTTTCCCTCTTAGCAGTTCATATCAGAGAAGATTACCATCACCCCCATTTAAAATCATAGTTTCCCATTCCATCTTAATCTGCTCAAAATCGAAAATGATTTCATATATAAAAAAAAGGTAAAAGAGAGAAGATCGATCTGTAGTTCGCATTCGAAGTGGGAGATTCACAGCGTGGGGTCGGCTTCTCTAATGGGTCGAGGTAGCAAATAGATGGCAGTCAAGCTCGATGGCAAAGCAGAGAGGGCATACACAATGGGGAAGAAAGAAGCCGACGAATGAGGCTGGGCTTGAGCTCGGGGCTGACGACTTACGCTGAGGGCTTGGAATCGCGATCAGTTGTTCATGGGATTGGCAGCAACAGCGAGGCTTCTAGGGTTGTGGCATCGGTCTTCGATTAAAGGGGCACTGGATGGTTTTGCGAGTAGAGGGGTTTCGATCGCGAGAAAGGGGGGTCGAGTCGAGACTATTGCGAGCTGAGGTATTTTCGATTTTTTCCTTCGAATTAAAAATTTATACTTTTAAAAGAAAAAAGGAGAAGAAATGTGTGTTACAGTAAAAGTAAATTCAAATTTTCTTGTTGTTTTAGGTAAAAAAAGAATTGTGTTTTAATTTGTATATATCTTCATGCAAGGAAATTTATTTACAATAAGGGTTAAGATAGAGATCTGATTAAAAAAAGAATTTTAACGATAAAATGCAAAACAATTTATTTATTTAAAATATTTATATATATGTATATACAGCAAAATCGAAAATAGTTTACATATGGATATTTTAATTTACTAGTTTATTTTAAGATAATTTATTAAGGTGATTTATTTGTTTAATTAACTTAATTAATTATATTAGTTACTAGAGATCTTTAAAAGGAAAGTTAGTTCAAAATTTAATTATTTGTTTAAGATAAATCATTAGTTAAATTTAAATCTATTATACGGTAAATGTTTGTTCGATTTGTTCGAATATTAATAAATCATCTAATGTTTATATAAGGTCGAAAAAAAACCATGAAACCATGGCAAAGTTGAAGTGGATTGCAAAATCAAAGGTGAGTTAATTTCACTCATCTGGGATTAATTTAAATTTAAATAGTTAAATTTAAATAATTAGTTGAATGATTGAATTGATTTGATGTGCTATATTATATATAGTAGTATATATGTATATATATTTGGTGTGATTGATTTCCCACATTATATAGCAGATGAGACCTTATGCGCCATATAATAGAACATATACCGCGATATTCCACTTCGATATTCCACCTCGAAGTGGAATTGGAATTTTATTGTGCTAACATCTATGGATGCAGGGAAAAAGGTTGGAGGGATCCAACTGGATTCCTCAAAATTATTTAGATTATTTAATATTCCGCGTTATGAATATTTGATATTCTGTGATGACTTATATTTGGATTATTGAATGCTATGGTTTCCTTAAATATATTTCGGTTCACTGAGTTATCAAAATATATAAAATGGATTTTTGAAAAGAAAACAAAGTAGTGGATTTTTAAGTAAAATAATTTTAGAGCATCTGAATAAATTTAAGAATGTTTGGAAAAGAATAAAAGTGATTTTAAAATTTTAATAAATAAATTCCGAGTGTGAAAAGGGGATTTTGAATAAACAGAGAATAATGAATTTTAAAACTTAAGTGATATTATTTAAAAGAATTTATTTTAAAATTGAAGGATTAAATTTATTTAAAAGGGATAAAGAAGGAATTTAGGAACGTATGAAAGTAATATTTCAGTTAAGTAAGATTTTAAAATCATGTTTGAGAGGTAAAAGTGAAGTTGATGGATTTTGGAGTTAAATTGAGAAAGTAAAGGAATCTATTTCAATTTTGGATAAAGTCTGAAATCAATTTGGAAATTTATTTAGAATTTGAAATTATGTTTTAAAGAAGACGAGACTTTGGAATATATAAACTGGGTTTATAAAAGTGAAGTAATATATCAGTGGATATTTAGAGGAATAAATTCACGGTGGGAGTTTATTAAAGGAATGTGTAAATTTAGTAAAAAATAAATAGTGTTTTATTTTTAAAAGATGGGAAGAGATGAGTATTTCCCTGGATAGCCAAGTTCGTTTTGAAAGTAAATTTTTAATATAAGATAAAGGCTTAATGTTGTTTCAAAAAGCATGTTTTAGAAAATTTATTATTTCTAAATGTTTAAATTCTAAAGTAAATATTTTTCAAAACTATTATCGTCGTAATTATTTAAAGATGACTTGGTATTTTGTTTTAAAAAGAGAAAATCTAGTTTAATATTTTATTAAGTAACCTCATTTTCAAATATTCCTATAGTATATATTTTTAATAAAGTATTGAAGTAGTTCTCAATTTAAATGTTTTAAAGTATATTTTATAATAAAGTGTTTTAAAATATTTTAAAATCTAAAGTGTTTGTACTTGGCGATTTCAGTGGAAACAGAAAATATTTAGGAAATTTATTCTGTAAAAGGAAAACGGTTTGAAAACTATTTTCCAAAAAGGTTGAAAATGGAAATATATCTTGCGAAGAAATTTTGAGGATTAATAAATAACTCTGGAGAGATTATTTATGTTTAATGGTTGTTTGTGAATGTTAATTGATAGTTAAATAACCGACTATCAATATTGATCAATGCGCTGATCGTTTCGAAGACCGTGATCAAGATTAATTTCTCAAAAACCACTTCGATCCGGTTTGTACGTTTTCATGAGGAAGACGAGTTTGGATTCGAAGATAGAGCAATGAAGTGCAAGGGCTAGTCGCTACTAATCCTTAGGATAATTCCAAAATGGACGTAGTAGGAGTAGTGCCTTCGGTTCCGTTCGAACCCGGGACGGACTTGTATGGAAGAATGCTTCCAGAACATCGTCAGGTGGGTAATGAGCATTCTAAGGGATGTGTTCTTAAAAGGTAACGCCTAGCCTCAAGCCTCACCAACCAGGAATGACTGAAAATCAGGGGTTATGCAGCAAGGCTAGGTGGGTAGCACCCATTAGGGTAAGTCATCCCTGTCTAAATGTCCCTTTTTATTCGGCTTAGTGATGCGGTTGCTGATCCCAACCGTGGGGTGATCTTACTCGAGATTATCCAGTAAGGGGTAGTCCCGGTCTTGTGTTGCAGGGGATTGGGAGTAATCCTCGGTACGGTGATCTAGGCCACGTACTGTGATATGTGGTACCCCAGTGCCTAGTCATTAGTTGGAAATCCATTCTCCCTACGCGGCTTTTACGGTTTTTGTTTGTATTACCCACTTTGTGGCTAGTAGCTGGAATTTAATAAGTGTAACAATTTTGGCAATTTGAATAAGTATTTGTATATAGACCCTATTATAATATCGGAGGATTTTATAAGAAATGTTTTAGCTATCGTAAGGTAGAAACCCGATATGTTTATTTGTGGCATGGTCTTACGAGATGGTTTTGTTTTCAAAGGGATTTTTGAAACTTTAATAATCTAATTGAGTGTGGTTTTCTCACGCTGATATTCCAGACTGACTCGGGTGTTATTTAACTATAATGCTCGGGTCAGACCGAGTATTATAGATGACAGGAAATGATGCTGTGGAGCTGGATGGCGATACATACTTTCGTATTTGTTTAAATATTCCGCTGTGTATTCAGATTGTGAGGATAGGTTATGATTACTGTCTAGTTGTTTGTTATTGATGGTGTTGAACTTTAATGATGTATTCTGGTGATGTATGTATAAAACAGATATAGTTTTCTTTTGTGTAAAGATCTGTTATTACCTATTATATTTTATACCGCTGCGATGGTTAGATTCTGATCTTGTTTTCTATTCTCTTCTTCTGCTTCTTCTTCTTTAACCCAAATGGTTCGTATTTCTGTTCATCTTAAGTTGATTGATGTAGAATAGTGTTGACTCAAGGGGTACGGATTTGCGGGTCGTCACACTTGGTATCAGAGCTTAGGTCAGTGATAACCTTGGCTCTAGTGGGGAATCACTCACAGAAATAGAATCCATAGTACTCTTGAATGAGTTTGAGCGTATTAATAATATGAGTGCGCATTTGTTAGTGAATATAAAAATTGTTTTATATTATGTTGACTTATCGGTTGAGTGTTTATGGATTCTGGTCGATGTATGGGACGCCATGTCATCGATAGGAGTTTCTAAACTCTTGAACAAGATAAACCAACATAGTATTGTTTAAATAGGGTAAATGAAATAATTTTACCCAAATTATTTTATATATATATAAGGAATAATTTTTCGTAAATTATTATAGTTATATATGGATGCTTGGTTGTTAGGGATGATGATATTAAATTATTATCATTAATGTGTAAAATTGAATAACAGATTGAAATATTAACTAAAGATTAAGGAATAAATTAATAAAATAAATGAGATTTGTAAATGTGGATTATGAATTTGATCTATAATTTTGAAATAGAATTCCAGAGAAATATTGAAAATGTTTCTGAAAGAATTTGGGATTTGTAATTTTGAGAAATTTAAATTCCTTTGAATTTGGAAATAAATTGTGATGAAAGTTCCAGAGTAATGTTTTGAATGGATTTCGAATTTGGAAAATTTATATTCCTTTGAATTTGAAAGTGATTCTCAAAAGCTTTGGAGAAATAATGGTGATAGTATTTCAGAAATATTTTGAATGGGATTTGAAGTCTGGTGAGATTTGGGATTTAAAAATATTTGAAGGGATTCTAAAGAAAAAAAGAATTGAACTCTTTTCGGTCGCTGGAAAATAATTCCGATGATGATTGCGACATCATCGGTGTTCATTTTCGAGTTTCCAAAAAATGGATTGCTACCTGGATGTTTTGGATTAATGTTTGCTTGCGAAATTTAGTTTGGTTTTGAAAATGCAGAGGAATTGTTTGATTTAGATATATATTTTTTCAAAATTGAATTTGGAACATTTTAGTAATGGTTTAAACTCTGGAGTTGGTTTGAAATGTTTTGGTATGTTTAAGCAATTGTTTGAAACTCTAGGATCTTATTAAAAATGGTTATGGAATAATAAATAAGTTTGAATTTTTTTTGAAAATTTGTCTAGAATAAAAATTTAACTTGGAGAAGGGTTAAAAATTTGAAGTAAGTAAGAAAATGAAAATAAATTAGAATGTAAGCCAATTAATTTACGTGAGTTAAAAGAAGTGAGCAAACGGAAGGTAAATGAAAAGTGAATGTTGAGGAAATAAATATAAATAGGCTAAATGGAGTAAGTTAATGAAATAAAATTTATTGGTTGAAAATAAATTAGCGAATGAACAAATGAATTTATAATTGTAAATAAATGAATTGAATTTGGAAATTAAAATCTGTAATGAACGAAACAAAAGAACTAATCAAATAAATTTGTAGATTGAAATGAGATTTGATTGAAATAGAATCAAGTTAAAGTTAAAAAGAAAATTTATTTGCAAATGAAGCGAGCTTAAGTTTGAAGTTGGAATAAATTTAAGTAAATTAACTAAAGTTAAAAATAATAGAAGCTTGGCTTCGAGTAAGGGTGAAAACCCATTAAATAAAAGTTTGGGTTAAATTAATTTGGGAATGGTTATTAATATTAGCATAGAATGTTGTCAAGCTTAATGGAATAGGTTTAAATGAAACCTACACGGGAATGAATGAATGAAATGCAAGTGAATGGTTTGTAAATAAGTTAGAATGGAATAAAATTTAATATAAATTGTAGTGGAATCAATTTAAAATGATTATAAGCTTAAGTAATTGTTTATTCACATAAATATCGCCGAATTTGCATAGAAATAATTGTCGTTTGACGAAAATGAGATTAAATAAAATTCTATGAATTAATAGAGGTAAATAAAATTTATTTTTGGAATCGGTTGAAATAAATGTGAGTTGTTTGGGTTAAAAATGAATTGAATGTAAGCAATTGCGTTGCAAACCATTTAAATTGAATGAAGTGTACACAAATTGGTTGTAAACAATTAAAATTAATGTCGAAACCCTATAAGTGGCTTATAAATATTGTTTAACCTGCATTGTTTATAAAAACTTGTATGTTTGCTAATTAAATATGTTAAATGTTGTTAAATTGCAATGATTTTGGCACTTACATGTTTAAATTAAGAAAGTACATGTACCGGGAAGCCGTTTGGCTGGATTTGGACGCGCTAATTGCTAAAATAATAAGCCGCTTGCTTAAAAATGCTAAATAAAGGTACGCCTACGCAATAAGAATAGGAAATATGAACTGTTTTTGTTTTTCCGACCGTGTGGGTCGATGTATATATATTCATATCTCTTGTCAAATTGCAAAAGTCCTTAGTACAAAGGAGAATCTGCCAAAAATTTTTGAAAATTTTGTGAGTTAGAAATTTTTTGAAAATTTTTATTAGCAACAAAACGATTTCAAATTGGAAAATGAAATAAATTAGTGGATAAAACTAATTTAAAATAATGATATGAATCAGTTATAAATGGAAGATAAAATTCAATATTCAGCGTTGAGGATAAATTGAATTCATATGGAAATGGGAGAACCAATTTGAATAGAAGTAGATATAAACTCAAGTGGTGAAGTGAAAATAAATAAAGAAGCATACAAAATGCTTATATTAAACTTAAGAAAGGAATGGTGAATTCTTAAAGTAAAATTTGGTATTAGAAATATATTCTAAGTTAATATTTGAATGAAGATTTAATAAAAGTGATAATTGTGAATAAGTGAATAGAAATCAGAATGAATGTGAATAAAAGAGAATGGATATAAATACGTAAGATGTACGTATATTATTTTGTTCGCATAGCAATTTGATCCAGATTCGAGCACAGAATTTCGAGATAGTTATGTCGATCCGAGTTAGTATTTTTCACTCGATTTTCGACGGCGAACCCTGGATACGGATTTTGATTGATTCTGGAAATTCTCTATCATGGTTATGACTATGCAAGGAGAATGACGGTTTTTGATCAAGAAACCAGATCTGAGTCCGCACTAGGAAGTCAGGTGGATAATACTAGCTCGGAAGTGAAATTGTATGATCGAGCGAGTGATCGAATTTGGTATTGCATACGAATGATATAGGTACATCGTACGGACTTGGATGAATAAATATTGAAAATTTTGTAAAGGAGTCAATAAAATGACTTTGAATGTTGTGATTGGATATTATTGCTAAGTAGTATATACAAGTATTATGAAGGAAAGGAAAAATGGGTTTTGATTTCAGAAGATAAATTTGAATTGCTCGACAAAAAGGTATGTGTTTAAATTTCTATATGAAATTTGATTGGGGTTTTGATCTAGCCACTTAGCCTTTTGTTTTCTTTTGGAATTTGGGAGCTCGTAGAGGCATTTTGTAGTTGTACCGAGCTAGCCGCGCGAAGGAGACGCTGGCGAAATTTTTTGGAAATTTAGAGAGTTAGAAAATTTTTGGGAAAATTTTGATAATTCAAAATTTGGTTTCAAATTGAAATTTGAATGATGGAGCAAATAGTTTTGTTTGAAAACTATGGGAGAGTTTGGGAAGTTAGTAAGAATGATAATGGGTCTTTTATAACAAGATAGTTGGTAGGATGTTGAATTGTTGGTTTTGGAAAAAGTAAACGGGTATTGGACCATTCTTCCTAACTAGTAATTTCGGGGATGAAATTCTTTTAAGGGGGAGGAATGCGACGACCCGGAATTTTTGGATGTTTGAAATCGGAATATTTAATTGATTTTAAATATTTAAAAGTTAATTTTTAACTTGAATTCAAATATCACTATTTATTTGATAATTAAATTATTAAATTAAATAATTTGAAGTTGGGTAAAATGTTGAATCTGGAGTTTTAAGCCTGTTAAAAATAATTTGAAAGCTAGTAAAATTTATATTGATAGTGCAGAAGATAATGAATGTTTTTAAATTGAAATTGGAAGTGATTCATTCGGTTTTAAAAATATATCGTTTAAACTGACATTTAAAAATAGCCTTCCAAGGCATAGTCTCGGAATTAGACGAAACTTGTTCCTTTGGATCTATAATAATGTATTATTATCAGATTTCAAATTTCATAGTGATCGGAGTTGTGGTGTGAGCGTACAATGTATAAACGTGCTGGAATTTATATCGAAAATTTAATATAATAACTGGGTCCAAAAAGCTATCTTCTCCATACGATCGAATTAGGACTCGAAACCTTTTCCAATGCATTCAGAATAAGCGTATAACATTATAAATGCCTAGCAGCATGCCCCCGTTGGGGTTCAAAATTTCAAGATATGTATAACGAGACATTTTGGAAGTTTTATAATATAATAAAAATTGGAAGTCAACTAGCCAAACAAAAAAAATATAATACTTTTATAATTGGACACTCGTACTCAAGAAGCCATCCCCAATTTATAATACATCTCCGTCTCCCTCAAGCCTTCATACCGAAATAAAAAAAATCATGGCCGAGCATTTAAAAAAAAAATCGCTTGCCAATTTCGTTTTCATCCTCTATCTTTTCCCTCTTAGCAGTTCATATCAGAGAAGATTACCCTCACCCTCCATTTTAAATCACAGTTTCCCATTCCATCTTAATCTGCTCAAAATCGAAAATGATTTCATATATAAAAAAAGAGAAAAGAGAGAACGATCGATCTGTAGTTCACATTCGAAGTGGGAGATTCGCAGCGTGGGGTCGGCTTCTCTAATGGGTCGAGGTAGCAAATAAATGGCAGTCGAGCTCGATGGTAAAGCAGAGAGGGCGTACACAATGGGGAAGAAAGAAGCCGATGCATGAGGCTGGGCTTGAGCTCGGGGCTAACGACTTACGCTGAGGGCTTGGAGTCGTGATCAGTTGTTCATGGAGTTGGTAGCAACAGCGAGGCATTCTAGGGTTGTGGCATCGGTCTTCGATTAAAGGGGCAGTGGATGGTTCTGCGAGTAGAGGGGTTTCGATCGTGAGAAAGGGGGTCGAGTCGAGACTGTTGCGAGCTGAGGTATTTTCGATTTTTCCCTTCGAATTAAAAAATTATACTTTTAAAAGAATAAAGGAGAAGAAACGTGTGTTACAGTAAAAGTAAATTCAAATTTTCTTGCTACTTTAGTAAAAAAAAGAATTGTGTTTTAATTTGTATATATCTTCATGTAAGGACATTTATTTACAGTAAGGGTTAAGATAAAGATCTGTTTTAAAAAAAGAATTTTAACGGTAAAATGCAAAACAATTTATTTATTTAAAATATTTATATATATGTATATACAACAAAATAGAAAATAGTTTACATATAGATATTTTAATTTACTAGTTTAATTTTAAGATAATTTATTAAGGTGATTTATTTGTTAATTAACTTAATTAATTATATTAGGTACTAGAGATCTTTAAAAGGAAAGTTAGTTCAAAAATTAATTATTTGTTTAAGATAAATCATTAGTTAAAATTAAATCTATTAAACGGTAATTGTTTGTTCGATTTGTTCGAATATTAACAAATCATCTAATGTTTATACAAGGTCGAAAAAAACCGTGAAACCAAGTCAAAGTTGAAGTGGATTGCAAAATCAAAGGTGAGTTAATCTCACTCATCTGGGATTAATTTAAATTTAAATAGTTAAATTTAAATAATTGGTTAAATGATTGAATTGATTCGATGTGCTATATTATATATAGTAGTATATATATATATTTGGAGTGATTGATTTCCCGCATTATATAGCGGATGAGACCCTATGCGCCGCATAATAGCGGACGATGTTATATTAATCCCATAAACTGCGATATTCCATCTCGAAGTGGAATTGGTATTTTATTGCGCTATCATCTATGGATGCAGGGAAAAAGGTTGGAGGGATCCAACTGGATTCCTCAAAACTATTTAGATTATTTAATATTCTGCGTTATGAATATTTGATATTCTGTGATAACTTATATTTGGATTATTGAATGCTATGATTTTCTTAAATATATTTCGGTTCACTGAGTTATCAAAATATATAAAATGGATTTTTGAAAAGAAAACAAAGGAGTGGATTTTTAAGTAAAATAATTTTAGAGCATCTGAATAAATTTAAGAATGTTTGGAAAAGAATAAAAGTGATTTTAAAATTTTAATAAATAAATTCCGAGTGTGAAAAAGGGGATTTTGAATAAACAGAGAATAATGAATTTTAAAACTTAAGTGATATTATTTAAAAAAAATTATTTTAAAATTCAAGGATTAAATTTATTTAAAAGGGATAAAGAAGGAATCTAGGAAAGTATGAAAGTAATATTTTAGTTAAGTAAGATTTTTAAATCATATTTAAAAGGTAAAAGTGAAGTTAATGGGTTTTGGAGTTAAATTGAGAAAGTAAAGGAACCTATTTCAATTTGGGATAAAATCTGAAATCGATTTGGAAATTGATTTAGAATTTGAAATTATGTTTTAAAGAAGACGAGACTTTGGAATATATAAACTAGGTTTATAAAAGTGAAGTAATATATCAGTGGATATTTAGAGGAATAAATTCACGGTGGGAATTTATTAAAGGAATGTGTAAGGTTAAAAATAAATAGTGTTTTATTTTTAAAAGATGAGAAGAGAAGAGTATTTCCCTGGATAGCCAAGTTCGTTTTAAAAGTAAATTTTTAATATAAGATAAAGGCTTAATGTTGTTTTAAAAAGCATGTTATAGAAAATTTATTATTTCTAAATGTTTAAATTCTAAAGTAAATATTTTTCAAAACTATTATCATAGTAATTATTTAAAGACGGCTTGGTATTTTGTTTTAAAAAGAGAAAGTATAGTTTAATATTTTATTAAGTAACCTCATTTTCAAATATTCCTATAGTATATATTTTTAATAAAGTATTGAAGTAGTTCTCAATTTAAATGTTTTAAAGTATATTTTATAATAAAGTGTTTTAAAATATTTTAAAATCTAAAGTGTTTGTACTTGGTGATTTCAGCGGAAATAGAAAATGTTTGGGAAATTTATTCTGTAAAACGAAGACGGTTTGAAAACTATTTTTCAAAAGGGTTGAAAATGGAAATATATCTTGCGAAGATATTTTAAGGATTAATAAATAATTCAGGAGAGATTATTTATGTTTGATGGTTGTTTGTGATTGTTAATTGATAGTTAAATAACCGACTATCAATATTGGCCAATGCACTGATCGTTTCGAAGAGACCGGGATCAGGATTAATTTCTCGAAAACCACTTCGATCCGGTTTGTACGTTTTCATGAGGAAGACGAGTTTGGATTCGAAGATGGAGCAGTGAAGTGCAAGGGCTAGTCGCTAATAATCCCGAGGATGATTCCAAAATGGATGTAGTAGGAGTAGTGCCTTCGGTCCCGTTCGAACCCGGGACAGACTTGTATGGACGAATGCTTTCAGAACATCGTCAGGTGGGTAATGAGCATTCTAAGGGATGTGTTCTTAAAAGGTAACGCCTAGCCTCAAGCCTCACCAACCAGGAATGACTGAAAATCAGGGGTTATGCAGCAAGGCTAGGTGGGTAGCACCCATTAGGGTAAGTCATCCCTGTCTAAATGTCCCTTTTTATTCGGCTTAGTGATGCGGTTGCTGATCCCAACCGTGGGGTGATCTTACTCGAGATTATCCAGTAAGGGGTAGTCCCGGTCTTGTGTTGCAGGGGATTGGGAGTAATCCTCGGTACGGTGATCTAGGCCACATACTGTGACGTCCCAGTGCCTAGTCATTAGTTGGAAATCCTTTCTCCCTACGCGGCTTTTACGGTTTTTGTTTGTATTACCCACTTTTTAGCTAGTAGATGGAATTTAATAAATGTAACAATTTCGGCTATTTGAATAAGTATTTGTATATAGACCCTATTATAATATCAGAGGATTTTATAAGAAATGTTTTAGCTATCGTAAGGAAAAACCCGACATGTTCATTTGTGGCGTGGTCTTACGAGATGCTTTTGTTTTCAAAAGGATTTTTGAAACTTTAATAATCCAATTGAGTGTAGTTTTCTCACGCTGGTATTCCAGACTGACTCAGGTGTTATATAATGCTCGGGTCAGACCGAGTATTATAGATGACAGGAAATAATGCTGTGGAGCTGGATGACGATACGTACTTCCGTATTTGTTTAAATATTCCGCTGTGTATTCAGATTGTGAGGACAGGTTATGATTATTGTCTAGTTGTTTGTTATTGATGTTGTTGAACTCTAATGATGTATGTATAAAACAGATATAGTTTTCTTTTGTGTAAAGATCTATTATTACCTATTATATTTTATTCCGCTGCGATGGTTAGATTCTGATGTTGTTTTATATTCTCTTCTTCTACCTCTTCTTCTTTAACCCAAATGGTTCGTATTTCTGTTCATCTTGAGTTGATTGATGTAGAATAGTGTTGACTCCAGAGGCACGGATTTGCGGGTCGTTGCTCATGATTTAGAGTTGTTTGCTGTTGAGTTTGCTTTGAAGTTGTGGAGGCACCACCTTTTGGGAACCAAGTTTGAGCTTTTCACCGATCACTAGCCTCTTAAGAATTTTTCAACCAAAATGATTTAAACCAGAGGAAAGTTAGATGGCTTCAGTTCTTAGCAGCTTATGATCTCGACATCAACTATACCCCTGGGAAAGCCAATGCCATAGCCGATGCTTTGAGTCGGAAGATAGCCTTGTTGTGTCAGATTGTGGTTACACCATCTCTTATGGATCGAATTGCAGCTAAGCAGGATAAGGATGCGATGCTTAGGCTTATGAAAGAGAATATTCAGAATAGAGAAGGTGATAATCAGAATGAGTTAGGAGCATAGGTTGATCAGAATGAAGTTTTGAGGATAAATGGACGGATTTGTGTTTCGAATGTTGATGGTTTGAGGCAGGAAGTTATTAAAGAGAATCATCAGTCCAGATTCTCCATCCATCCAGGCGTTACGAGGATGTTTTAGGATATGAAGAGATTGTATTGGTGGAACGGTATGAAGCGGGATATTTCTATCTTTGTCAGTAGATGTTCCACTTGTCAGCGGTTTAAAGCTGATCACCAAAAGACCGTTGGATTGTTGCAACCCTTGAGATTCCCATTAGGAAGTGGGATCAAATTTCTATGGATTTTATTGATGGTCTACGGAGGACTAGAAGAGGGAACGAGAGCATTTGGGTAGCTGTCAATCGATTGACCAAGTCCACCCATTTCATTCCGGTCAAGTTGAATCGAACTGCTTCGAGCTTAAATGAGATATATATGAGGGAGATTGTCCGTCTCCATGGTGTTCCTTACAGCATTGTTGTGATTGTGATCCTATCTTTACCAGCAAGTTCTAGAATGCTTTTAAGGAAGCTTTGGGTACTCATTTGAACCTTAGTACGATTTATCATCCCCAGACCGATGGTCAGACGGAAAGGGTGAATCAGATTCTGGAAGATCTTCTTCATGCTTGTGTTCTTGACTATGGAGGATCTTGGGAAGATCATCTCCATCTCGTTGAATTCACATATAGTAACAGTTATTAAGTATAACTATATCTTTGAATCTAAATCTTCTTAAGCTCAATCCATCTATTAATCCAAATCATTTGAATTCAGCCAAGTATTGAGATGTCTCCATTTGCCGCTCTTCACGGACGATCCTGCAAATCTTCATCTTGCTGGATTGAACCTGGTGATCGCTTGGTTCTTGGTCTTGATATTATATTGGAATCATCCGAGAAGGTTGAGGAGATTAGGAGGAAGATGAGGATTGCTGTTGAAAGGCATAAGAAGTATGCGGATAGGCGTAGAAGAGATTTGGAATTTTCAGTAGGTGATCAAGTCTTTCTTAAGATATCCCCGCTGAAGAATGTAGTTCGTTTTGGTCAGAGAGGGAAGCATTCTCCCAGGTTCATTGGTCCTTTCCGCATCCTGGAGAGAGTTGGTCCTTTGGCTTATAGAGTTGACTTGCCGGAGAAACTGGCAGGTATGCACAACGTGTTTCACATATCTTACCTTCGCAAATATCTCCAAGATCCTACCTTGATTGTTCTGCCAGCTTCATTAGAGAATTTGGACATCGAGCCAAATCTCACTATCGAGAGGAGGCCACTTCATATTGTCGATAGAGGTACAAAGCAGCTTCGAAGGAAATCCGTCAGTTTAGTTAAGGTACAGCGGAGTACAGATGACCGGGATTGCATATGAAAAAACGAGGAATCCATACGTACCACAAAACCTAAATTGTTTGACTCAGGTACTATTTGTTGCCTTCTTCTATCTTTTTCAGTTATTTATCTTCTCCTATCTCGTACCTTTTCGGAGACAAAAAGTTTTGAGTGGGGGAGAGTGCAACAATATGAGAATTTTCAACGATTTTATAACGTAAGTAACTAACAAAATTTCTTGACATGTAAATAATAAAATTCTGAATTTTTTAATATTTGGAATGATTCTATTTAATTGTAGTAATTGGTAAAAATTTATTGTAAATCATGAAAGTTGATTTATTTATGAAATTTCAATTATAAATTTAATCAGTTTAATTGGTGAAATTTAAATATTTTTGAAAGCTGAATATTTTTATGTAATAAAAATGTAAATCACTTTTTGAGAGAGACGTCATAATTTTGTTTGGCAAATTTGGACATTTACAGCTCTGTTTTTCTTTTCTGCGTTTTAGCAGCATTTTCGGTAGCGGAAATTTGAGTTTTTATAATTCGATCGTATCGCTGATATCTATGTGCCATTTTATTCGACTCGTCGTGCTGACCTCCGTAGTACACTTATTTCTGTATTTTGAAGTCTGATGGAAACGATAAAATGGTGTATCGTATCGGTACCAAATTTATGCCTCTGTTTCCTTTTTTCTTTTCAAATTTTCAGCCGTGTAACCCAAGCGAAAAGAAATCAATTGCTTTGATTATTTTCAGCTAAATCAAAGGGGACCGTTGCTATTCATTTCACTTTATATTTATTCACTCTTGCCTTTTCGCTTTGCTCACTTATTCATTTACAAAAATAAAGACCGGGTACGTTCCTTTTCTCCTTTTTCTCCCTGTAGCTGTCTTCATTTTTTTTTTTTTTTTTTTTGCCGTGCTCCATCTTATTTACCAAAGGAAGCACAACCCTTCTACTACTTCCTTGCTTCCCAATGCCCTAATTTCTCTGTTGTAGAATATTTTTTGCAAAGTTATATATATATATGTGTGTGTGTATATATATTTATATATATTGTCGAGCCGTATATGTTATATATATGCTGCCTGAATCTATATATACATTTAGATATTACGTACCTTCGAACGGATAGCTCATATATGTTTTTCCAAAAGCTTTACATATTGAAATGATAGTGTACAGGTAACATAGAGTTCCATTGTTATTAATCCAACCTGTAAACTTATATTTTTTTGTTATTAATCCAACTTGTACACTATTTTTTTATTAATGCTTTGGATGTGCATGCCATAACCTACCCTACTCACTTAACTAAGCCTATATATCTATATATATATAATACGCCTATGTTATTGTCAACTGAAAAAATATGTACATTGTTTAACATATATGTGTGTTACAGAGGTACCTTGAGAACTGAGGATATCTTTGTGTCTTATTTATAACAGTAAAATGTTATGCCTATATTTTTATATTCTTTATACGTACGTCGAAAAAAAAACGACATAGCTTATATACAGGTAGCATATATTGGCTTTGTTAGTATGAATAATATATGGGTTGTTGGTACGTAATAATATATAGATTATGTTAGTATGATATGAATCACATATAGGCTATATGTGGCGTGCTATGTCCATATATTATAGGTAGGTCTATAGGCAACGGCTATAAAAAAAGGAAAAAAATATAGCAAGCATTTTTTATGCCGTATGTACACGTGGGCAGAGGTGTATGTGTTCTATATCTAAACCGATCTTTGTTATTTATACAGCACATGCATATATGTGTCAATGGCAAGTTGTATATGGGTCACCTCGAATTTGTTGATGGAAATATTATATGTTGTGTACACATATATTTTTGTTATTTCAATTTTTTTTATATATATTGCTTATATATATAATTGTTTCCATCAAATCATCGTACTAAAATCTATTTTTCTTGTCGCAGTTATTTGAAGTTCCTTGTCCGTACCCGTGTCAGTGCTTTCAATTCCATCGTTATCCAGCCACGAAAGGTGAGCAATCACTCACGATTAATTTTCTTATGCTTATTAAATTGATTTCAGAGGAAATGACAATTTAAATGTGCCGTAAAAATTTAACTGATAGTTATTAACTGTTAAAGATGATAAGTTGTTAATTAAATTGATCACTTATATAAAATGACATCGTTATCTGTTCATCGATTATTTTATATAACTGTTATTATTATCAGTCATATTTTCAGAAATTGTTATTTATTGTGCTTGCTCTGCAAGTTCCGTTAGTTAAGAATCACTATGGGTTGAAATGATACATACCCGATCGGACTTTAGAATAAGAGAACTCGTTATGGGTTGAAATGATAAACCCAAACGATTTTCAGTTTTTATTGAAATTTTGGGATTGCGGGTTGAAATGATATACACCCGTAAATATAAAATTTTGCGGATTGAAATGATAAATATCCGTATCACTTGACCATAGGATAGAAAATTTTATACGGACATCGTTCGTCTATTTTTGAAAATGATTTCCAAATATTTGAAAGGAAAATGTATGTGCTGATTTTGAAAAATAAATAAGTATCCTATTTTATTATCGTAAATTTTAAAACTTTAAATGTTGATTTTGAAGATATAAAGGTATGAGTTTAATTTAAAAGAAATTTGTAAAGTTCTACTTATACCTTAATATATAAAATAAGGATTTAAATAGATATATAAAAAGTTCAATTTATTTTAAAGTTTATAAAGGTACTTTTATTTAATATATAATATTTTTTAAAAAGAATCATTAACTTATATTTAAATAGATTTTTATAACGCTAATAAATAAAAAGGGAGGAAAGGTGCATTTATAGTTTGATTGGTGAATTGAATTGGTTATTAATTGAATTTAAATAAAGCTTCATTCAAAAATTAATGATTTTGAAAATAATTTATAACTTGTTTTAATAAAAGGTGGTTAAATGGATACTTTAAAATTATATATAATTAAATTTGAATATTCGTTTTGACTTAAGTTTGTATATTTGATTTAAATATTTATAAAGTAATTTTATAAAGGACCATGGTGTGAAATAAGCGTTTGGTTGTTAAAGAGATCAGGATCAGATATTGTCATACTCTCTGCCAATACCGAAAACCAATTTAACTACTGTGTACGTGGTGGAGATTTCAAAATGTAGTAGGATGGTTTGGCGAACGATTCTGTATGGTATTTACGCAGCCCTAACTCCCGTGAGTCATCTTGATGTGGCTAAAACAGAAGCCACGTCAGACCAAGTGAGGTCATTCCTTCTATCGGACACATTTCTTCGAAACCATATCTATTTCTTTTGTGATTTGATTTTGGTGTGCACACCTTTGATTGAGAGTGTGTCTCGAGGTGGGTGGTAGTAGCTGCTATGCGTTACCACCAGTCCGGATACGCAAATGGTATATCTACCCTAGCATTGCCTCATATGCCTTGTCACATGCCATATCACCCCTTCTACGTTTGGTTTGTACCATACCTATGGAGTGCCCTCTGATGCCCTCCAGTTTACGGAGAAATTACGGTACTGTATAGACTATGAGAATATATAAAAATGTTTCAAGGGGGGTATGGATAACGCCTTAACGCTATTTTAATTTTTACTTTACTATAGACATTATATATGTAGCGTATTGTACTATGTATGTAGATAGTTTATTGGATCCTTAAAGGATGGAATCCCAACACCCCTTTAAGTTATATTGCATTTACTTGACATTTCACTTGAACCTAATTTATCTGCATAAGAATGTTAATCCTGATTCGAGTGTTTTGTTTTTCTTTACGCTCGAGTCAGCTTGAGTGTCACAGTTTGAGATTCATCCTTTGGAGCTGGAGTTCGTTGGAAGATCTAGCTTATCTTTTTAGCTTTCAGTTTATTTCTGTTATTTCCAGTTGTATGTTCAGACGTGTCAACTGCTTTGTACTAGAAATTTCTATGTATTGGGATTTCTGATGTATTCCGTTTTAGATTATGTTATTTCTGTAGTATATTTATGAATGTCTATCTTTCCGTTGCTTTGTTGTAAACTCTGTGTCTGTGATTCTGTGATTGACTTATTTACCGTATATGCTAAGTTATGCCTAATAAATATATTAACAATCTGTTATTTGAGTAATTCAAGTCTGACATCGTTGTTTTGAATAATTCAAAATAGCGGGTCATTACATTATTATCAATGACAACATTAGAAGAATCATTTATTCCACATATAAGATTAGAATTAAGTACATAAATTCCATCATTCAAAAGTCCATTGTAAATTTTATTTCCATCAAACATAATGTTCATAACATTATTTGCACAATGAAAAACATATCTGGTCTCAAACAACCTTGACGCGGCAATTATTCCACAAATAAAAAAATTCATATAATAGTAATTATTTAAAATTAAATCTAATCCATTCGGCAAAGTCAAGTGATAGTCTCTACTACAGTTGCATCTCTCACAACTTGAAGCCTTATTTCACCCTTTGCCATATTCTGCCTATTCCTAAGTCCTTGTAACGAATGTTGGATGTGAGTTCCAGATCTAATATCTAAAATCAAGATAATTTATTGATCGTTAAACTATTTTTCATCATAAATATACCTATAAGAGTGGTAGAACCCTTCTATTTTTTCTCTTTGACAATTTTTTGGTAATCCGAACAATTCTGTTTCCAGTACCCGTTCTTGTGAAAATGGTGACACTCACTATTGTTATTAGAAGCGCTCTTCTTACTCTTCTTATTAACTCGATTCATTTTTCAGAACCATACGAAGACGATGCCTTTCCCTTTATCACGGTGTGACGAACCACACCTCCCGAGACATAAATTTAAAGCCTAAAGTGACTTTCAAACATGTGTCGTGTGAAGAAGTATGAGCCATACTTTAAAACATTACATGGTGTAGAGGCTAAGATAAAATTTATAGCATTCTACACTTTGAGATCTCACGGTGGAAGAAATAAAATATATATACTGAAAATAAACATCTTAGATAATGGTCTCGCTAATGTGTACTCCGTATACAAAGTTCCCAAAATAACACCATGGAGTCTAACGGGAATTAAAATATGATAAATTGTACATGGAGAAATGCAAAAAAAATACTATAACGCTAGCACCTAGCTTCTTCCTCCATGTATGGTGTCTGGGTCGGTTCACTTGTTGCCCTGTCCTTCTATTAGGGGAGGAGGGAATAAATAAAGGGGCGAGTCAGACAAAGGTCCGGTGAAAGAATTGTATTAGTAATGTATTATGCTAAAAAAGTAACTTTATTTATAGTCTACATAATCTAGGGTGTCCTTTTTGTGTTTGTGCAATTATCAACCTAGGGTTAGTCGCCTTAACTTAAGGAATATAGTCTGAATTACACCAACACCCAAAACATCTTGCATAGGTTTGTACCCAAGGATCGAATGATGGATCGACTAATAATATCTAAGACTACTCCTAGTATAGATCGCAAGGAATAATCTCTTATCACTATTGGGTTGGTACCCAAATAGTAATGATCTATATTGCGTTTACATACTGAGCAGACCTCGCAATGCCAAGCTCGTGCCGAACTTACTACTTTGATGGTTTAGGGCCAACATATGCATCTATGTCAATAGTATGAATGGTAACGTCCCCTACGCAGTGCGCCAAACATCCGTCAACAGTGTCTAGGTTGAATTGTCCACTTACATTAAGGAACCTTCTGTTAGTGCCATAAATATGCACCATGCCAGACATCCACCAACAATGTCTAAGCCAAATTGCCTACTTACACCGAGGAACCTTTTTCTAGTGCCTTAACGATGCATTGCGTCAGGTATGCATAAACAATGTCTAGGCCAACTTGCCCGCTTGCACCGAGGAACCTCCCGTTTGTGCTATGTGTTCGAAACACCATTGCAATTAACTCAGCCATATGATAAATAGTGTTTGGGCCTACTTGCCCATGTACATGTTTGCTTCAGTTTTGTAGTGGATAAAAATCAATAAAATGGGAACTAATTTCCCATAGTAATAGAATTATCATATATTGAACATGGGTCATAGGTCGAGGTTCAATCTACGAGATTCGTTCACAATCGGTCGATTGCTTGTACCTTAGCAGTTGATCGCTTGCTGTCGATCAACTAAGGTTAGTCATCGACCAGTGGAGTTTAATTCCACCAGCCATTAATTATATTATAAAGTTAACATTAATTATGTTATAAAATTAATTATATTATACCAGTAATTATATTATAGCATTAATTATGTTATTACATTAATTATATTATAATGTTAGTTATATTTCCCCATACTCATACAATTACGTTAATTATATTGTCTGATTCCCATCATTTACTTTGCCTATAATTCAAGTAGATTCTCAATTTCTAGAATTTCGTCATTTACTTCACCTATAATTTTAGCAAATTTTCATATATAATTGATAATATTGTTTACATGGATTTAACAACATTATGCCATATGAGTATTAATATGTTTTTATTCAGTATCACTGTATATTCCTAACTAAGGTTCTATATATATTTAAATTCCAAGATCCATTCAAGGTGAAACAGAAGGTATCCATTACTTTTATTTATCTAATCTAAATCATCTTAAAACTCTATCAAGTAAGGATTTGTATTCATTCAATTTAAACTCAATTTAGAGTGAGGTAATCTGGTCCATCTTTCTAAAATTTATAGTATATAGAATTTAGACTTTATCATCATATCTCTACATAGTTGGAGTTAACTTATTTTAAAATTAAATTAGAAATTTCATCTCAAATTAAAAGAATACATTATAAATCAAGTATAAAATTAAATAAATTTGATTACTTTTGAAACAACATATTCCAGGAATCAACCCACTCATTTTTATAGCTGTCCCACTTCTTTCCTTTGCGAATCCTCTCTTCCTAATTTCGAAGATTTGGTTGTTGCATTCCTCTTTTTTTATTTCTACAATATGCTTTTTTTCTCTTTTTGTTGATTCACTTTTACTATTTTTTTAAATGAGAATTTCGCTTGAGGTAGGAGAAGAATATGAAAACCTTTAAGAAGTGGAGGCTAGGGTTATAAAATAAGAAAATAAGAGTGGAGGCTTATGCTTATATTTATAGTTGAAA
Organism: Allium cepa; assembly: GCA_030765085.1. Classification (NCBI taxonomy): domain Eukaryota; kingdom Viridiplantae; phylum Streptophyta; class Magnoliopsida; order Asparagales; family Amaryllidaceae; genus Allium; species Allium cepa. The sequence goes on along the minus strand of CM060928.1, from coordinate 110,341,383 downwards.
TCTAGGGTTTCTGGTTTAATTTTCGAAATGAATAATTACATGCTTATTCACTTTTTCTTACCTTTACGCATAAAATTCATTTCCTTTTCGTTTTCTTTAAACAGAGCAACATCTTTATTCTCACCATTAATTACCATTTACTATAATTCAAATTAATTAATATCATTCATTGATGTTTTGCACCTTTATATATGACAGAGAGTCATGTATTTGTATCCAAAATTACATGTGTATTTATGTATGTATGTGTGTGTACATATGTATGTATGTATATGTGTGTGTCTATATATATATATATATATATATATATATATATATATATATATATATATATATCCGTGTGTATGTGTGTGCGTTTATTCACATTAGAGACCTTATTCTTTACCAATTAACGGTCCAATAAATCATTAACTGATTGGTATAAATATTTCAAGATCAAATTGGTTTTATCCTTTATTCTTTATCAGTAAAGAGATGTCGTACCTTATCTTTCCTTTAAAATAACCCTTTACTTTTGTGCATATTCACCTTTCAAATATATAACATTAAATATATATATATATATATATATATATATATTTAAATATATCGTTACATTCTCTTCTTAACACGTGTGACATATATTTTCATTAATTATAGAAATAAATTCCATAAAATGGTAATTAATGCTTTCTCTCTTCGTATGTAAATTTCTTCTTCCTTTTCTTTTAATATTCATTAACAAAATTGTATTTTATTTAAAGAAATTTGTACATATTTAATCTATTACTTAAATAGATAAGTTTTGATTTATTCACGTAATTGATTCTTACACTAAACTGCGCTATAGTAAGCATTCAATATTTTCTTTAGATGGTATCTGTTTTTGATAATTTATATATGAATTTGAGCTAGAAAATCTACTTAACACAATGGAAAAGTCAGATTCCCAAGATTCCTTTTTCTAGAAACTTGTTATTATTTCCTTTTATATAAAATTACATTTTTACCTTTTGTTTTCAATTTGTTATTAAAATTTCCAAGGTGTTATACACGAGCCTTATGCCTTAACCTTTGGATGAAGACTCGAATGATCTCAACATGTCAAGAAGCTCTATGAGGCTTACATTCATTTGGTTCATATTTTAATTCAATATAAATGGCTCAAACTATGAAATAAGAGCCTTTAGGATCAAGTCCATGTGTAGCTCGTTGCTTACCATAACGTCTAATTAAGAAAGCCTATCACTATAGCCTTTCATTAATAAGATGTATTCATCCACATACATGTCCTTTGTCATCTTCTTAGTTATCCTGTACCTTGCGTAATAGGATTTCTCCCTAAATAATGTTTTGAGGCAAGTAAATATTTGATGGAAAGCCATGTTTTCTGTTGTCTTTGCAATGGTCTACCTAAAGTAGATCACAAGTAAACTTGGGTGATTTCTAGGTGTGCAACCTATTTGTTATAAGCAATTATTGATTCGGGATTCGCATCTTCAATGAGTTTTTCTTTTGGAGGTTCATGTATTAATGATCATCAGCATTCATAGGTTAATGGTATTTTGATTGCTTTAAACCGGTCTATGTAGTTAGGTCAAGTGAGCTTGTCATTCTGAAAATAACTTTGGTGTGGGGATATTTTGCAAAATTTAATTAAGTATATTATAGGACATTAACATAGCAAACGTTCTTATATTATTAATAAGGTTAAATATTTTTTTATTTTACTAATAAGAACCCGACTAGATTTTGATATTTTTCAAAACCCTAAAGGAAATATAGAAGTCATTTGACTTCTCTAGTGAATTTTCCCTTGACTTAGGATTTTGACTTTAAGGAATATCAACAAATTATAGATCCACAAGTGATGGATAATTGGTTGCATCATATACAATTTCTAACCGGTGGTCTTTATCCTAATCTCATTTCAATCCTGAGATATATCAACAAATAGAAAGAGATTATTCACTCGTGCCTACCATCTCGCGATGATCTAAGTATAAATGCACATACATTGAGGAATATCAACAGATACATGCATATATCTTACCTTGTCTATTCAATATATTAACAGTACTACACATAACATCTCTAGCTTGAATAATATTAACAATTAAAGAGTATGCAAGTAATCAATTAATATGTAAATAACAGAGGATAATATTTATATTAGAGATTCATAATCTAGTATATATTTATTTGAGTGATATCAACTTTTGGAATAATGTATTTCTAACGAAATACCCTCGTGATTTAAGTGTCAAACATGTTTAAAATCCTAGCATGCGCTCTATATGTATGTATTCATTTTTTAATCTAACTTGGGTTGCTTATTGTTGCACTATATTAACAACATTATTGGGACTAATCTCAAGCATCTGACTTGTAATCCTAAAACAGCACTTGCAATCCTAAAACAGCACTTGCAAATGACTTCATCGCTGATTTCCACATGAATTACCCTATAGCAGTTCTCAAATAGTAAGGCAGGTCTAGAATTCAATCTCCCAAATGCAGCTTCCATCTGACGCCTCTGTTGTCAGTGGACAAACAAAAGATTACATCATTCAGTAGCCTTAGTGTACAAGGTCTATATAGCAAACCGCGATAGGTTTCCATGGTCTCCTATAATTTGAGCTATGGGTAGCCTCGCAAAGGAGAACCTCCTTCTTTGGAATGTCATAGCTGATGCCCGCCCTACCATAAACAAGCCGGCATCCATAGGGGTCATCGATGATGACTTGTGCCATCTTTGTGGTAGACAGCCCGAGACAAACATTCACATCTTCCTTCAATGCCAATTCATCCACTCTACCCGGTCGAGAATCTTGGCCAATGCTAACCTCCATAGACCTTCAACTATCAACAAGTTAGAATGCTTTACCATTTTCAAGGCCTCCAGATGGAAAACTCCATAGCCAAACTCCTCCTCAAAATTACTAAACGGTTCATCTATGCAATTTGGATGAAAAGCAACTGCAGAGTGTTCAAAGGCTTAGGTAGAACACATGTGTATCGAGCGCTTCATGTGTAGCTACTTTGTGATTCCATGAATTTTTGATTTGGAAGAAATATTTTGTCTCCAGTTTTTGGTTGTGATCTTTTGTATTATTTTAGGTCGTTTAGGCGTTACTCCACAATTTTCTTTTTCGAATTTACTTATACAGTAATTTCTTCTATATAAATACGGGCAGGCTCCCTTGGCACATTTACGATTCAAAAAAATTTAGTGCTTTAATTAATTTAATTTTAAAATTATGAAATTGAATATATTAATATACATAATGTTTATATTAATATACATATATCATTATACATGTATATCATATATTAATTAATATATTAATAAAACAATTTTAGTTATATTTAATTAATTTTGAAAATATATTATTGTTTAAAACATTTCAATATAAATATAAATATACGTATATCTATATTTATGTTTTAATTTAATTAATTAAATTTTAATTAATTAATCCAATTTAATTATAATAAAATTTTCAAAAATAATTAATTAATTTCAAAAACAATTTTGAATATATTTTATAACATTTATGAAATTTCTTTCAGATTTTAAATTTAACTTTTAAATTCAAAATATTATTTAAATTTTCAAAACAAATTTTGAAAATTAGACTAAGGCCCAAAATTAATTTAAGTCTTTATATTAGGGATAACCTTTGGGTTTACTCCATCCTTCATGTCACGATAGTAGCCGGATAGGACAAAGTACTTAATTACCCAAACCCAACCTTGGACCCTACCTTTTTTGACATCGTACTAAATGGACAGGCTTTAATAAGTTAGTCTGAATAATGCTAATTTAGATCGCATTGGTTATGGGCTTTGATACCATTTAAGGAACTAGGCTGGGTCCTAGTGGGTTAAATATGTGAATTTAAAAAAACGTTTTAAGGTCTTTATTGAACCTATGAAATCTAATTGATTTTATATCCAATTATAAAATCCTTATTTTATTCATTTTGTTTATAAAAGATTTTCTTTAGTTTATATGAGTTTTAATTTTTATGTGTATCAAATACACTTATTTGCATATGGTGCATAAGCAGTGTATATGAATTGTACATTGCTAATGTGACTGTGTATAGGTGACGAGAGTTACACCTGAACAGACTCATTTATCCTTTTGTATAAGAGCTGTTGTCCCAAGTTTCATTTGATATATATATATATATATATATATATATAATTGTAGATATTTTAATTAAATAGCTATAACTAATTCAAAATATTTTAAACTAATATCTTACGTTAATTTAAAATTTAAAATTAGATCCAGATCTAAGTAAATATCTATTTTAATTTTTCAAATCAAATCATAAATTTCATATGCATAATATAATTTAAAATAAATTTTTTCTTTTCGAAATATGCATACACATATGTTTTATTTTAAAATAGATATACTTATAAACAACTAATTTATATATATATATATGTGTGTGTGTGTGTGTGTGTTAAAACTTAATTTCCACGATTTACGTACGTTCATGGCAGATGCAACCATACCCCTTTCCCTCTCTACGTTGTAACGACCCGCATTTTTTCGATAATTAAAAATATCGAATTAAATAAGATTTTGTAATTAATGTTGGAAGAAAATAAAATATATGATGTAGGAATGAGAAAAATAACTAAATGAAATTTAATAACGTAAATTAATGTAATAGATGATTATTTGAATGTATTCTCAAGTAATTATAATAATTGTAAGTTATAATTGGTTATAAATTTAAAATAAGGAAATAAATTTAAATATTACATTAATTGATGAAAAAATATGTAATAAATTAAAATTGGATAAAATTTGTATTATGCTAGTAGTTACAACATTTATGTGTAGATAAAAAACTTGTAAATGTGACTAAATTAAGTAAAAGGTGACAATTGTTATTTGTTACCAATTTATTTAAGTGGAAATTAGCCACAGGGGCCTCTTTAGTATGTGCAATTAGTTTTTAGGACACACAACTGAAATAATTACTTTTAAGGACAAAATGCAAAATAATTAGTTTCTAAGGCCTAAAAACCTATGAAATTATGTTCTTGAAAGTAATTGGACTGTTGACTTTGTCCTTAAAAGTAATTATTCTACTGACTTTGTTCATGAAATTAATTTCTATGGATGTGTGTCCTAGAAACTAATTGGACAGAAAAGTTTGTCCTTCTAGTGAAATGTCCCTTTATTTAATATGTTGAATTAAGTTGGAAATCAAATGCAATTAAATATTACGTTAATGTGAGTTAGGACGATAACTGTAAAATGTGAAGGTAATAAATGTACAGAAATGTCAACTATATTCTTAAGGAAATAATTAGAAATGAAGTGGAGCTATCCGCGGTGGAAATGCGGCTGGCAGAGGCGGCGGCGTGTGAAAGAACGACGGCGATGAGTTGAAAAGTCAAGGCTTGATTTGAGAAAAGTTAATTAAGTTAATTACCTAATTAATTAAGTGATTTATAAATTAATTAAGCTCAAGATGTTCTAATCTCCGTATCTTGTTCATACGAGGTTGGAACTGGAAGTAGTCTTTTGTGTTGGACTCATATCAATGATATCTAAGCATTGGAGTTGGATTCATTGAGTTTGGAACTAGTGGGATTTTTATCTAAAATAGAACGAAATTCGATTTTGGAGTATTCGAAAACGCGCAAGCGTTGGCTGGAACATGCGTGAGTTTACCGACCAGTTGATTTTATATTGTTGTATACGTAATTGTTGTTGTATTAAAATATAAATTGTATAACAAACAATGCAAGTTATTACTTTTGGATCCCGCCTGGTTTGTAAAGTAAGTGACAACATTATTATGTAGTATAATTTCCCTCATAATCATCTATTACATGTATCGTGACCCAGACTACTTATTTACATGTTTGATAATGCTATTTGATTAAGTTGGAAACTAGCTGTGAATGTTTGGAGCGATATAGTTGTTATAAACATGCTTTGAAATCCCAAACATTTGACATATGTTAAATCAGATAGATTGTGACATATTGTGGGTATATATATATAGCTACACACGTTTTGGTGTGTTTGACATAGAGGAATTGGTTTGGACATTTGTGAAAATGGAAAATGAAAGTTGTAAGTGTTAGAAGTGTAAAGGTCACTATGGATGCACTTTGAAATCGCCATGATCAAAGACTTTAAAGTTAACTTTGAAAGACATCCTAGGGCTTCTTCATATATTTAATAAGTACTGTAAGCATACATATTATCAAAAAATATCAAGGTTTAATTATATTACGGATAATCAATTATGGATTTATAAAGTAATGTTTTTATATTATAAAAACAGGTTTTTAAATAAATGTTTTAAAATATAGTATAAGTATTTTAAAATTATATTTTTAGTATATATGGTTTTAGAAAATGGTTAAAGATTTTATTCAAGAAATAAAAGGGTTTTATATTATAATATCTTCAAATGGTTTATTGTACTTTATTAAGTACCTTATTCTTATTAATAAATCAGTATGTGTGTGCGCGCACGCGTGTGTGTGTGTATATATATCTTTTTAAAAGGTATTTTAGTGTATTTATTAGTTTGAAAAGGAAGTTTAGTATTTGTAAAAGAATACAAAGGATTTTTTAGGTTATAACACTTTTATAAATTGATTAAAAAGGTATATAACCTTGTTCAGTAAGTGGAGAAGTACTTAGAGCTTTAAATGAATGTTTCAAAGTTAATGACAAGTTTAAAAGTGATTTTGGGTTTATAGCAACGATGTTTAGGAAACATTTGTTTTAACCCATCTAACTATACTTTTGAAAAATGATTAGATCTTTAAAATGGAGTTTTAAAGATAACGAAATAGTGAAGTGTTTTGGGTTTGTTTTAAACAGTGTTTCAATAACATTTGATTTTAAACTCTTGGATAATATTTCAAGAGGTAAAATATTGTTAAATGATTTTAGAAAATACTTAGAACTTTAATAATGGAATTTTAAAGAGAATAAAAAGTATGAATTGGTTTTGGGTTTGTTGTGATCTATTAATAACATTCGTCTTTAACCCGTTTTGATTGTATTTATAAATGTAAATAGATCTTTGAAAGAAATGTTTTAAAGATAGTCATAAATGATTTTGGGTTTGTAGCGACAATGTTTCAGTAACATTTGTTTTGATCCCTTTGAAATTGATTTGTGAATATACTTATTCGGTTGATATAAGTATATGAATACACTTGCGAAGTAGTGAAACGTGTAGAAATGAATATGGAAGTTTTAATTAAATAGTGAAGTTTAATTAATAAAATGGAGTTTCATTTATAAAGATTTATTGAGTAAGAATGAGTTTTCCTAATAAAAGAGATTTTTAATTAGTAAAGGAAGAGTAATTAAAAAGGGGATAAGAAGTCGTTTATGTGACTTGATCATGCTTATGTGTTTCAATCGTGGTTTGTGTGGTACTTGCTTGTGGATAGTATACGGGACTTAGTTTCCCGTATGCGATTATTCTCTTTGTTATTGGATTTGACCAAAATATGACTCTAGAAATATCTAGAAGAAACATAAGAATCATATGGTATAGTTCTCTTCGATGATGCTATACTATACGTATAAACTTGTTTTGCTCTTCCATGGAAACGATAAGGAATCCATCCACTTAAGTGGTTACGAGGTAATCTCCGCTCTTATGAATTATCTGTTTATTTCCCATAGAACCAGGGTTCAGTTTATCGAAAATCCATCGATTGGTTCTAGAGCACCCGATAAGCTGGGAAGTGTACTTATATGAGAGGACTTGAAATCGTAACCACTCCAAAACCTTATTCGCCTTCTATGCTTTGGAAGAGGTTCGTGATTGGTTAGAGATGTTGTAGTTGTTCATAATCTATTCAGGATGTGGGGATCCATGTGTGATTCTGAGATCTGTTGAGATATGGGAATCCATATATGATTTCGACATCTGTTGAGGAATCCATGTGTGATTCGAAGATCTGTTGAGATATGGGAATCCATGTGTGGTTCCGAGATCTGTTCGAGTCGTGACTCGTGTGCTGAGATGTTGAATGTGACTTCACCATCGGTAATGACAAAAACCAAAGATAGGAGACATAGCCTTTGGGGTTTAGCTAAGTTAAAGGGTGCAGGTACTCCATTCTAGTGATACTTACGGATATACATACGGGAGCGATGTGACACAGTACCATGTGTTCAGGTTTGTGTCAGCTATGTTTTATTATAGTATATTTTATCTAACGATATACGATATTTGGAAGGATATCTCTGATCCTTATGTGAGGGACTATTCTCGAAATACTAAGTACACAATTACCGAACGTGCCATAGTATTTTTGATTATATACCTATTATTGTTGTAATGTACACTCACATGCATCACTGTGTGATTATATATATCTCACACCTTAGACATATTACAGTATTACTGGGTTTTGTAATAGAAATGGTTTGGTTATGGTAAGGTAAAAGTCCGTCCATGTTTATTGGCTGCATGGTCTTACGAGGTATCTTATTTTGAAGGGTTCTACAAATATAGAAATCCATATAATTTGAGTTTCTCATGCTAGTTTAGCAGATTGATCCGAGTGTTATTCCCTTATAATGCTCGAGTCAGCTCGAGTATGTTTCCAAATTTATTTGTGGTCCATTGGAGCTCTTAAAGAGGAACTGGATGATTTCTCACCATACTTATCTTCTGCAGCATTAATTGATTTGTATCTATTAGCATTTGTGAGGACAGGTTGTTATAACTGTCTAGGCTGATGATAAGTAGTTTATCTCTGATTGATGTATGTATATCAAAGTTTTCTTTTTGGCAAAGACCTTTTGAGATATGATATATTATCGTTTGATATGTGAGGTTCTAATAATCCGGCACTTGGTTGATTGGCATGTGAATATCGTGGATGTAACGACCCACTTTTGGAACCCTAGAAGTCGACATTAATACATCCACGATATCGTTATGGATACATGTAGTTTCCAACTTTTTATCACTAACTCTTCGATTTGCTAATTTTACTTGCTAACTTTACGTATCACTTCCAATTCCAAGATAAAGATCACAATTTTATAACCAAAACACCATTTAAATCATCAATTCAAAGTTCTAATGCTGAATCACAAACTAGCACACACATATACATCCACACCATAATCCAAATAACAACATCACATATACAACCATACAATAATCATACATATATATATATATGTGTAAATTCTTTCTAAAAATGTTAAGGAAATTATTCACCAAAGGTTTTGAAAACTTGAAATATTTTAGCGCTCGAAAAGCTTGGAAAACCACAAATTCCTCTCAAAAATGGATCATTTTGCACTCGACTTTTGGACACTTTCCTCTTAGATTTTGGAAAACTGATCAGAAGGAAAGTTTTATATTATTCTTTCCTTTATCATTTAAAAAAATTATTACTTAAAAAAGTTAAATTTTGATGAAGTTAAGACCAAAACAGTGAGGGTATTTTCGAATATCAAAATCTAGGTACAAAAACGCTCTTGCAAAAAATAAATTTTTGATTTTTAAAACTATTGAAAACTCAAAGGAAGAAAATAAAATTCTTTGGAAAGCTTGAGAAAGAGGATGAAACTTTGGAATTGAAAATAAAAATGAAATAAGGAGGAAAAAAGATTAGGAATTTGTGTGTGTATATATATAAAGTGAAATACCTAAATTACTTAAAAGCCCTTAGGGTACCTACCCTCCACAAACTCAATGACACATCACCACCCTTGTCTCCTCTATATCCTACATGCCCAACATGAAAAGACTTCTTTATGTACTTTTTTCCTCTTTAAGTTGCCAATATGTCACATCATGTCCCCACGATGTGACAAATTTCTCTTTATTTTTTATTTAGTTGCCAAAGTGTCACATCATGGTTATCTTAACTTAATTAACACTAATTATAATATCTTAAACTATATTATATAATTAGTCTATGTATGCATATATATAAGAAAGTGTGCACAACATTTCAAACAACTTTTACATTATGAAACGTCGAAAATTCGAAAAATAGTTTCCGGTCACATTTTCTGTTTTTCATCGAACTATATATTTTTGTAAACAAATTTTAAAAAATATTTCACCATTATTATTTATTATTAAAAAGTGTTTTATTTTCATTATAAAACATATATATTTAATATTTAAAATTAATTAAATATTCATAAATCATAGCAGTGAAATTACGGGTTGTTACAATGGATGTATTGGTGTCGACATTCGAGGGTCGAAAAGCCCGACCGTTACATAATTCAGAAACAACTTTTGCCTTCAAAAAAAACCCCTCCCTACACCATATGTCCTACTATACTATAGGGCAAGATGGGCCCTTAAAACTTCTAAGCCTAATTAGTATTAATATAATTTAAATCCAAATTAAACCTTTGTCGATATCGTATATCAATACGTATATATAACTTTCATGTACGCACTTTATTAAATACTTTTTCAAATAAATCAAATAAATTTCCATAATTAATAATTAATTTGATTGATATATAACAATTATAACAATTAAATCATGTGGTATTTTGAGGTATTCAACATTTCGGTTGTGTAACTCATTCAGCCGGTGTTTTATTATTTTAAGCGATACCTGTAGTGATAATTAAACCGATTCTCTTTATTAAAACTAAATCTGTAGGACTTATGGAATTTATTACTGGTCCAATATTCCAATATCGTCCACATTCAATTTTTACAGTTCAAACACAAAGTATTTGGTTTAATAATAACAATTATTATTCACCATACCGCTCTTACTAGAGACTTGGACTTTGAGTTGACTATAATTGAACATGATACTAACCTCATATAACCGAGGAGACGAATTATATATTGAGTAGCATTTCACTTCCAATGCTTTAACTCAGAACCAACTATAGTCATTTAATCGACGTCATTCCATGATTTAACTATAATCAAAGTGGAGTGTCAACACTGAAGTTTAATAGTATTCTCAAGTCGAGAGAACTGTGTATATTGTTACTTTGATATTTTCTGTTTCACCTTAGTTATATTAACCAACTGGAAAACTATCGAGTGAGTCATTCCATAGTTATCAAATAACTATTAGTACGTAACCCCTTGGTGCCCCCAATAACCATGAGTAATATATTACTCAACATTTGGAAAGCATTACATATTCCAGTCTCAGTGGATGTATCGATATCCAGTGTTGATACATCTGGACTAGGAATATTTAAAATGATATGTTTATTTTATTGTTATAAATTGTTCATGATTACGACACATTGTAACTACTATCACAAAACATATCATTTACAGATTTTCTCTTAAATATACTTAAATTAAACAATAACTAATATAACACATTATAAAAAGTATATAATAGAAAGAAAACACTTTATTTCGAACAAAATTTTATTACAGACTCAATAATTTATAGTAAGTTTCAAAATTGCCCCCGTGGCATACCCCTAACTCTATCAATTTAAACCAATTATCCTCATCAACAATATATCGTATTAGGACTTGTGAAATTTGGATTTGGTCAAAATTTCAATATTGTCCAAATTCAACTTGGTTAGCCCCTAAATAAAGTCTTTAGTTTAATAATAACATTTTTTATTAATCGCACTACATTGGCCAGAGAATTTGACTTTAGTTGACTGCAGTTAACCATGATACGTACCCCGTATAATTAAGGGGATGAATTCTCTAGTTGAATAGTGTTTCACTTTCAATACCTCAACTCAGGGCCAACTGTAATCGTTTGATAGACGTTATGCCATGACTAAATTATAATCAAATTGGCGTGTCAACATTGAAGTACAACAATATTCTCAAGTCGAGAGAACTGTGTAATGTTGTCACTGTGAGATTCTCTATTTGACCTTAGTTATATTAACTAAGAAAAACTTTCAAGTGAGTCGTTCTATAGTTATCCAATCACTATCAGTACATAACCCCTTGATGCTTTCAGCAGCCCTGAGTGATACGTTATCCAACATTTAGAGAGCATTGCGCACTCTAGTCTCAACGGATGAAAGGATATACTTTCTCAAATCATCTTGACTATGAATATTTATAATAGTTACATTAATGTGAAAATTTTCTAATTATTACAACACATTATAATTATATCACTTAACATATCACTTAATGATTTTTATGTGATACACTTAAATTATATATAATCAATTAGCATATCACAATATGATAAGTATATAATAGAAAGACAAACAATTTTTATTACGAACGAGATTTTATTATAAAGTTCATGATTTACAACAAATTCCAGAATTGTCCACAGGGCATACCGTTAACATTATCAATCTCCTACTTGCACTTGGGGCAAATATGAAATCTCAATCCCATCCCTTTGATTAGTTTGCTTAGAACAAGTTGAGTTCGTCCCTTAGTAAATGGGTCTGCTATGTTGTCCTTAGTGTCAACTCTTTCAATCAAGACATTCTTCTTAGTGATAAATACTCTTGTCAGGTGGAATTTTCAAAGAATACGCCTTGACTTCTTATGGATTCTGGACTCTTTCATGATTGCATCGCAGCATTGTTATCATGTAACAATGTTATGGATTTTTCAACATGAAACACCTCATCTTAGTCATAAACTTGCTCATCTAGACCTCTTCTTTTTTTGCTTCGTTGAGGATGATGTACTCGAGCTTCATCATTGAATCAACAGTTGTCTCTTACTGGGAATTTTTCTAACTGACGGCTCCACTGTTCAACTTGAAAACATAACCTGATACAAACTTGTTGTCATCTAAAAGCTAGAATCTGAATACCACTTCATAAGGAAGTCTTTATTCCCGTAAATGAGGAATAAGTCTTCATTATTTCTCAAATACTTAGGAATACATTTTACAGTCGTCCAATGCTTCTCATCGGGGACAGACTAGTATCGGCTTGTGCATCTTAATGCATAAGCCATATTTGGTCTTGTACATAATATGGCGTACATTAGAGAACCAATATCAGATGCATACAGTATCCTCTTCACACGCTCCTTATCTGTATCAGTATGAGGAGCATCCTTCTTAGAAGAACGACTTCAGATTGCATTAGAATATTTTCGTGCTTGGAATTTCAATATTAGATCTTTTCACTATAGTATCTATGTATAGGGATTAGGATAATCCCTACAACAACTTGGATCTATCTCCATAGATTTTAATACCAAGTATATAGGTTTCTTCTCCCAAAATTCTTCATGGATAAATTCTTGGATACCATGCTATCACCAATTGCAATAATGTGATGTCATTGCCAATCAGGAGTATTTCGTCGACGTACGGGACTTTGAATACTATAACATTTCCTTGTTCTTTCCAATATAAGAATGCTTGTAACGACCCGAAATTTGGTTAGTATAATTTATCATTTGAATAAGATTTAGATAATATAATTTAGAAAGAAATAAAGATTTATAATTAATAACGAGGAAAATGTTGGAAGTGAAATGAAACATGGAAATTTAAGCTAAGTATTAACAGTCGATATAAAATGACGAATAAATTGAAGTGATGTAAATGGTTATACTAGGATAAGAATTGAATATAGGAAAACAAGGGTTTGTGAATTTATTTAATGAATTAATAATATTAGATAGTAAATTGAATTAAATCAATGTCCTGTAGTAATTGGAGTATGGTTTGGAAATGAAAGCTTTTAAAGGAAAGCATTTAATTTACAAATGAAATCAATGCATTAAATTATTTGTAACTGAATGTAAAATTATGAAATTTTGGTAGGTAGTAGTCGTTGTGGAGAATAAATATACATGTATATTAAAGGTTATAATAGTGGATTACTAGTAAATTCACTCATTTAAAAATAGAGATAATTAGATGTGCCTTAATTGTAATTAATCAAATAACGAAAGGAGTAAATGTATTTATTTAGAGTATTAATTTCAATTGGATTTAGTTTTAAGTAACATTGTTAATGCAATGTAAGTAATGTTAGTTTAAGTCAATAATAAGAAATTGGGATGAATTCAAAATTTGTAACATATGGCTTGTAAACATATATTATTAATTACCTGCTTATTTGTTAATGGAATTAGAATTTGCAATAAGTGATAGTAAAATAAATGAATGTTACACTAATGGAAAGTGAAATAACGTTCGTTTAAAGGTGAGTAATTCTATGGTCGTATTTATTATAAGCGTTACTTTAAATAATTATGATCAATTGTGAAATAAATACGGGAAGATGTAATGTAAATAACTATGAAAGTAACACGTTATAAATTAATTATGACCTAAACTTAAGTGTAAGTAAAGGTTGAAATTGAATCTAAACCGTTTAATTGTAAACTTATTAAAATAAATTGGATTCAAAGTGTAATAAAAGGATTATTTTAAGAAATTGAAATAAATACTATAATTGGTGAAATAATTTACACTTAAAAATTTAAGATGGGATTTTGGTTAAAGAATTTTAAATTGTAAGTAAATCAAGGTGATAAAATTTATGAATTATAGAATTTGAATTTTAATAGTGAGTTAATTTATTTAATTTATAATAGTTGGATTTATTGCAAATGAATAAAAATCAAATATGTAATTATTACGTTAATTTAAAAATTAAGTTGAAAACTGGAAATATTTATGTGATAATTTTAAATCCAGTGGTAAACCCTTTTATTTGATATTTATGAATGGAATAAATGTAGGTTAATTCAATTAAAAGGGAATTTTGGAAATTTATGTATAATTTTGAATTTTATGAAATCGAAGATTTATATTGATTTAATCTTTAATAAATTGACATTTAAAAAGTGTTAAATCATTTTAAATGTTTGAGAATTATTAAGTGATAAAAATTTCCAATTCTAAAACTGAAATATAAAAATTGGATTTATTTACCAATTCTTAATTTATTAATAAATATAAAATAGCCATTTTGGTCACGAACTCGGATTTCGATGAAACCAGTTTCATCGGATCCTAACAGCGAATTATTGTAGGGTTTCAAGTTTCGTAGCAATCGGACTTGTCGTTTGATCGTACGAATGCGAAATGCCTTGAAATCGATTAAATTGAAATCAATTTGAAAATATTGATTTCAGCATAACTTCTTCATACGATCGAATTTGGAAGTGAAACTTTTTCCATCGCTTGCAGAATATTTTAAAATACCTATTGTGATATATAGGTTGACCCAATTTCGTTCCGGAGTCATAACGGGCTTTTTGGACCAATTATCGTTCAGCACGTTTGTTGATCGGATCCATCTATTCTATTTCTAACCTACGTATATAAACCCAGTTATAAACCCTAGCCTCCATCTATTTTCATTTGTTGTGCATTCATTTCCTCAACTCTTTCTCTTCCTCAATGGATGCAAATCTTAGATCCAAACACAATTGCAAATCAAATCAAAAGTTAACAATTTAAAGTTCTCAGAAAAATTCCAAAAAAATATATGTTGAAGCTGTCAATATACGCATCTCAAAACTTCAATTCGTTTTTCGATCTGGTTGCTGGGTGACCGGAATTGGCTAGTTTATCTACGGCCGTTCATTGGGTGGTTTCGTTTTAACGGCGGATCTGCGACAAGGCGACGATCAGGGAGCACCGCTGTGTAGAGGGGGCTTGGAGGAGCATATCCATGCGGCTACTTGGATTCACCGGAGTTTGGATGCATGCGAAATCGAAGGGGAACTGGCCGTTGTCGTTCTCGGCCTATGGGGTTTTGGAGGCGGCGGAACTCGGGGGGTTGAATGCGAAGGTGCGGCTCGACAAGGGGAGCGCGGAGGCATGGTCTGATCGAGGTGACGATGGTTGGGGTTGACGCGGCAATTGCCTGTAGGTGGCGGCTGTGTTTCCAGTAAGGTTTTGAACGAGAAGTTCGCAGCGTGTTTCGTTCGGAAGAAATTTACTGTAGGCGCGTGATAGTAGCGTGTAACTTGGACTTAGAAGGGTAATGTTTGTTTAGATTTATTTTATTTTATTTTAAAATTTCAATCGTTCAAACTTTAATAACTTTCGCGTATGATATCCAAATCATGCGCGGTTTTCTCCGCTAAGTTCATATTGGGACACCGGATCTTTTGGCACTAGTTTGGACGGATTCTAAGACTGTGAAATTTTTGGATTTAAATTGGATTTAAATTCAATTTAAATTCAAAAGGTGAGTGTTTTAACCTACTCACAACTTCTAAAATTTCCTATGTCTGTTAAATTGACTTAAGATATGAGTAGAAATTTATTTATGATTGTTTGGCATGTGTTTTTCATCATCTCAGTTAAATCGCATTTATTAAATTTAACTGTTAATTAATTTTTATTATTGCATATAAATTGATAGTTAGAATTTATTTATTTGCATATAAACTGCTTGTTAAACAGTTATTAAATTTATTACTGAATAAAAACTGTTAGTTAATACCTGTTATTTATTCCCTGTATATCTTATATGCTCTATATTGATGTTTGTTCAAATTGGATGATGATTGAAATAAATGGTTGATGAATGATGTTTGGTAAATGGATGATGTGTTCTATTTTATAGAAACTGCAAGTTATTATGCATTTTCATTTCATTCGGGATTGCATTTTGAAATGATATACAACCTCATTTTTATTTTTAAATTGCGGATTGAAATGATAAATATCTGTATCACTTGACCATAGGATAGAAAATTATATACAGGCACCGCGGTATATATATAAGATTATTTTTGAAATAATTTTTATGGTTTGGATATGATACGGTTTAATAAATATTAAATTTGGATATGATATTTTATATATACATATATAATTAAATTGTTGAATTTAAGCTATGCATAAATCTGTTAAATAAAAATGAATAAGTTGAAAAATGGAATTTGATAATTTATATTATATGATCAAGTACAGGTTTAAGATCTTGTATATATATATATATATATATATATAGTTTTAAATGATTCAAATCAATTAAGATTGAAAGATAAATTGGAAATTAATTGGAATTAAGCTTATTTAAAAATTTAACTCCATAAGTTGATTTTGACTTATAAAAATTGGAAAATTTAAAGGAATGATATTTATAACTGGATTTAATGAATAATTCTAGTATAAATAAATGGAAGGAATATTTAGTGTTAATAAATTGAGTTTTATTTTAAATGGTTAGGGATTTATCATGTAAACCTTTCAAAACTAAATAATAGGAAAATGAATTGTTCCCAACCTTAGTTTTGAAATTCACTAAATACTCAAAGTTTGAAAATATTGAAATCGAAGTGTTTTATTTAAACTGAAAGTGAATCTAAAAGTTATGGGTTTAGACTGAATTTAAAATATATAAAAATTATGAAGGCGTGGAAATTATTTACTTAAAGAAATTTTAAATTCAACCGTTTTATTTTATATACCGTTGAATATCCAAACCATTTAAGTTTTGAAAGTTATGGTTTTAAAACTATGGATTTCGAAGTATTATGTTGAAAGTTAATTTCAAATATTTGGTTTCGAGGTATTATAAATCTTAAAAGTGGCATGATTTTGGAAAAGAAATATATTTGAAATAAAATGATATCATATTTATTTGGGTTTTAAAAGGAAATGATATCGTATTTATGGGTTTTGGAATGGATAATTATATTCTGGTTTTAAAGTATAAATTATTTTGAAAAGACCGCGGTGTTATAATTACGTTTGGTTGTTGAAGAGACCGGGATCGGAAGTTGTCATACTCTATGCCAACTCCGAAAACCACTTTAACAACCGTATACGCGGTGGAGATTCCAGAATGAAGTTGGATGGTGACGGCGTTTCCTTTGAGGTAAATACGTGGACCCGACTCCCATGAGTTGGCATAAGGTGGCTGAAACAGGAGCGATTCTCAGGCCAATGAGGTCATTCCTCTGATCGAACGCACTCCTTCGATATTATACTCTGACTTTTGGATTGATTCGGTGGCCACTTTTGATTTTTGATTTGGGGTGTTGTTCGAGGTGGGCGGTGGCTGCGCGCTGCGCATTTCCACTAGCCCGGATAGCAATTAGTATATCTACCCTGGCATTGCCTAGTTGTGCCGTGTCACCTACCCTATCGCGCCTTGTACGAGTTTGGATTTCTCCCGTAGCCCGTGTGGTATCCTCTGGTGGCTTCCCGATCAGGAGGGACTATGATATTGGATGGACTACTGGGACTATTACGTGTTAAGGGCTATATGGGTAACCCCTTAATGCTAAGAAAAAAGTAAGTTTATTTTACAATTAGACACTATTATAATAGCGCAATATACTACATAGTAAATAGTTTAACGGATCCATAGGAGATGTAAATCCTGAGCATCTCTTGAGTTACTGCACTCATATTTATTTCTGTTGATTTAACTTACATAAGATCTTTTAGTTCTGACTCGAGTGTTTTGTCTTTTCAATTCGCTCGGGTCAGTCCGAGCGTTTCAGGATTTGAAGATTTTAGCTCTGGAGGACGAAGAGATTTGTATTACTATTATCTACTATTATTCCACTACACCATTTAATTCCGCTGCATTGATATTTATTGGTATGTGAACTCTGATATTTATTGTATAAAGAAGAAGCAAATGTTTGTAAACAATTTTATGAACTATATATTGATTATTATATTTTATCCTTTCGCTGTGAGATTCTGTTTTATTTTATTTCTTCTCTGTTTTTCTTATTTACACCATAACAATCCGCCCTTCCGTATGGTTTGAATTGGCACGTGTGTCGATTTAAACCGTGCGAAAAAGGCTGGACGTTATAATGCTTCCTCTGTATTTTGATAAAAACCAAACTGTTTGATTATATTATCAAAAAACTTATTCCAACTCCTTGAAACCTGCTTAAGACATAAATTGGCCTCAATAACTCACCTGCATTTCGTTCACTTCCTCTGACCTCGAAACCTTCAGGCTGTGATATGTAGATGGTCACTTTTAAATCACCATTTAGAAATGTCATTTTCACAATCTTGTGTCATATTTTTTAGTTATAGTACATGATAACAACAAGCATTATCCAAATTGATTTTAAGCATGCCTACAGGCGAAAATGTTTTGTCATGATCAACACCTTGAATTTGACGAAACCCGTTTGCAACTAGCATTGTCTTATTGACCATTACCTGTCCATCTGCATTTATTTTTTTCTTAAAAGTCCATTTGCAACCTATGGGTTTAATTCCTTTGGGTTTGTCAACCAAAATTCAAACTTTGTTGTCGTGCATGGAATCAATCTTAGATTTCATATCATGCAAGCCAAAGTGCAGAATATTTACTTTATAGTGCTTGTTGGAATGAGAGGAAAGTGTCATCTTCTTAGACATAATCCTATTTCTGTCCATCACAAGAAATCCATAGTATCTCTCTAGAGCGTGAAATTCTCTACTAGACCTTCTAATAGGTTGCGTGTTTTCATATACTGATGAATTTGATTCATTTACCGGTTCGACCTTTGTGTCAATTCCTTTTGTAAGAAATTCCTTTTCCAAAAAGACAACTTACCGAGAAATAATAACATTTTGTTCCTTGGTATAGAAAATGATATATCATTTTGACATCTTGGAATATCCTATAAATTTACACAATGTTAATCTTGGTTCAAGTTCATTGGAGCCTACGTTCTTAATGTGGGCTGGCCAACCCACACCTTCAAATACTTGAGTTGGGACTTCTTCCCACACCACATCTCAAATGGAGTTTTAAGCACAGATTTGGTAGGCCTCAAATTCAACATATGCGTTGTAGTTTCTAGTGCCAATCCCCAATAGGAAAGAGATAACTCGGCTTTACTCACCATAGAATGTAACATATGTAATAAGGTTCAATTTCTTTTTTCGAAACACCATTTTGTGGTGAAGTGTAGGTTGGAGCAACCTAAGAGATAATCCCAACATCTTTTATATATTATTTGAGCTCTTGTCTAATATACTCATCTCCTCGATCAAATTGAAGTACTTTGATCTTATGGTTTGTTTGATTTTCAACCTCATTTCAATACTCATTGAATTTCTCACAGACGTTAGATCTACATTCATAAGAAACATATCCTAGTCTCAAGAAACCATCAATAAATGTTGCATAGTAAGAAGAATTATTTTTGGTAATTATAGGCATTGGCCATAAATATAAGTATGCACGATACCCAAGAGTTCACCAACTTCATTGTTGCTCCCACTGAAGTAGTGCTTGGTCATTTTTCCATTTATACCAGACTCACAAGTATCAAATGATTCAGAATCAAATAATGGTAGAATACCTTTGGTTTCATTTTATGTTGTCGTTTGTTACTGATATGACGTAGCCTATAATGTCATAGATAATTTTTGTCTATTTCAACTCTAGAACAATTATTAACATCACAAATGTGATTAAGGTAAAGTACATAAATGCCATTATAAAGAATACCATCATAGGTATTATTTCCACCAAACACAACATTAATAATATCATCGTTTAATGAAAACTGAACCGGTTTCAGTCAGTCTTGAAATAGTTATAATGTCACAAATAATGTTCCATGCATAATATCAATTATTTAATACTAAATTATAGCCACCAGGCAAAAGTAAATGATAATCTCCAACTCCAGTTGCATTTACAAGAGATCTGCCAGTAACTTGAAGTTCATTTCACCCTTTGCCATATGTTGTATTCTCTAAAATCCATATGACGAATTACAGATATGAGTTCTAGATCCAACCAAGATAAGTTATTGATTGCAAATAAATTTTAACTCATAAACATACTGGTATGAGCTGTAGAACTTTTCATTTTCTTATCCTTGACAAATTTTAGGTAGTCCAAACAGTTCCATTTCTAATGCCTCATCTTGTGACAATGGGGAAATTCACTTTTGTTAGTAGGAGCATCCTTCTTGTTCTTCTTAGAAGCTCTCTTACATTTATTCAAATCTTTTGAAGACTATGCTTTTCCATTTATAGCCAACACCAAGTTCTGATCCTTGAATAAAGCCTTAGTTGACCTCAACATATCGAGTAGCTCAATGAGGTTTACAATCAACTGGTTCATATTGTAATTTAATATGGATGGATCAAACCGAGGAGTCAGAGAGCCAAGGATCAAATTCACTTGTAGCTCATCGCTTAACTTGATATCTAGATTAGAAAGTATTTCAATATGAGCTTTCGTTGTCAAGGAGAAATCCTCAGAACGAATGCCCTTACTCATATTTATATTAAAAAAATTCTTGGTAACCTTATACCTGAAGGAATGAGATCGCTCTCTAAACAAAGCTTTGATGTTTTTGAAGATTTTATGGATAGATGTATGCACGTGTGGGCTTTACAATAGTTTGTCTAAAGCAGACAATACGAACACTTGAGCGGATTTGCAATCAGCTACCCAAGTATTATAAGACTTAACTATCTCGGGGTTAGCACCTTCGTTGGGTTTCTCTCATAAAGGTTCATTTATCGACAATCGTAACTTTTAGTATGTAAGTGCTATCTTGATTTCTCTTAACTAGTTAATGTAATTAGGTCTAATAACCTTGTCATTATAAGAAAACATTCTTATATTTCTTAAGTGAGTATTAGGTCTTGCTTTCCTTGTGATTCCGACTTTAAGTTTTCTCAAAAAATCATAGGCCCGCAAGTGATAGATAACACATTATTTGTTGTATCGTATACAACTCTTATCCCATGGTCTTTTTAATCTCATTTCACCTTGAATTTGCTCAACAAATCGAAAAAGGTTATTTACTTATACCTACTTTTTTCCGATGGCCTAAATATAGATGTACGTACCTTGGGTTTGCTCAATAAATACGTACATATACCTTTACCCGTCTATCAATATATTAATAATACTACATATAGCATCTCTATCTTGAGTTTGCTCAACAACTAGAGAGTACGTAGGTAATTTATCAACTTTTAAATAGTAGAGAACAACTTTTATACTACAGATTCATAATCTTTAATATATTTGTCTAAGTGATATCAGTTCAGGAAATAACATGTTTATTTTGAAATAACCTTGTGATTCAAGTGTCAAACACATCTAAAATCATGACATACGTACTCTACGTATGTATTTACTTCTTAAACCTGATTTAGGTTAATGTTTCATATAGTTCCACTCTACGTAATTAAATGATTTAAAGTAAATTAAATGTATTAAATCATATTTAATTTATTTAATTAGTTGTTCAATAAACATTTTAATTAATTGAATTTAAATTTAATTATTGAATTTTACTTCTTTCATCCTTAATAATATAAAGATGAGTACGAACTATGACATTTACAGTAACTATGTAGACATATCATTATACATGTATATTATTTATTAATTAACTTGTAATTAATTTAGTTAATTAAAAACAACTTTAAATTAAAATAATATTGGTTAAATTCAAATTTTCATTTTCATTTGCCTTAAACATTTTAAGGTAAATATACACATATCATTATTTATGTACTAATTTAATTAATTATTTAGTACAATTAATTAAATAATTAAGATAAGATTTTGAATTTAAGATTCTAACTTTCAAAATAATTTTTTTTAAAAGTTTATAACTTTTAAGAAGTCATGTTTTAAACTAAACTTATAAATATAAAATATTGTTTTTTATTTTCAAAACATATTTCGAAGAATTAGCACAAGGCCTAAAGTCAATTTGGACCTTTACATGGGATAACCTTTGGACTTGCTCTATCAGGACAGACCAGTAGCCAGGTAGGATAGAGTATTGATTACCTAAACCCAATCCTTCGACACTGCCTTTTTAGACACTCTAATTCGCCCTAACATTGCTAATTTAGACCATATAGACTATATGGCTCAGATACCATTGCTGGAAGGGGCCAATCAGAAGCGGGTTAAATGGGTAAATTTCAAAAAAAAAAAAAAAATTCCATTTTGGTCTTAGTTATGTTTATGAAGCCTAAATGGATTTTAGATCCAATCTAAAATGTTTTAGAAATTTTTTTCATTTTAGTTAGTTATGTTTAATAAGTTTTTTTTGTTAACAAGTATATCAAATATACTTGTTTGTCTGAAATGCAGGTGCTACAGATAAGAAGTGTACATGGTTAATGATAATATATGTGGTCGTTGGGATTCACATGCGACAGACCCATTTTCCATTTACATATACATTTGCCATCCATGATATAGATTTAAAATATATGTACATATATTAAAATCACATTACATTTCATGTGATAAAAATCTAAAATTAACATTAATGAATTTGGTTTCAATTAAAGAAAGATTTAACAATAAAAGTTATGTAATTACACAGGATATATTATATAACTTTGAATTAAAGCAACAAATGTATATTTCCATATATGTATGTAATATTACAATTTAATATTCTAGAATTAAAACAACACATATTTGTGAACATGGTATTTTATAATATATAAAATGTGTGTAAACAAGTGAGATTTAAAAGTAAACAATATAGGTTCACTTTTAATTAAAAAGGAAGTTAGAGTTTAACTTAGAAAAGGATACAAAATATAATTTGCATACAAGTCCATTTATAAATGTTAGACTAAAATAGTTCGTTCTTTTTTTTCGTGAAAAAATTCATTGTAACAAGAACAATATTCAAATGCTTGTATCGAAGATTAACCATATAATTATATAAATCAACTTTAAGCAACAATAAATAATAAGCATAAACAATTCATTTACAATTATGTCTGTAAGGTTTATAAAGGTACAAAATAGATCAAAATCATCTTTCAAATTTCTCTTTTTTTAAAAAAAATAACCAAAACAAAAGGAAAAGTAATTGGATGGGTTAGGCATGTGTAAACTCATGATAAGAACAAACAGATTAGATATTACATAGAATAACTACAAAATAGCAAAGGTGATTAAGAGTCCAAACATATCAATTCGAAATGAATATAAGGGAAGAACATATGTAGATCAGAAATAAAACAATTCAATTGAGATGATGGAGGATTTTGACTTATGTATTACAAGACGATCAATTGAACACACACTGATTCTTGCAAAATCCAAACACATGAATGATGAAACATATAAATAAATTAAATGAAAATTACCTGGATATTGCTTGTAAATCACACCTTGAAATGATGAATCAAAAGCTCATAGCTCAATAAAACCAATCTCCGAAATTATTTGGATTTAGAAGATGAAAAGCACTTTATTTTAATTATTTATTTGATTTTTCTTTAACGTTTTTTTACTTTAGGCCACCATGAAAATTTAGCTAAGAGAGGAGAAAAGTAGG
Organism: Allium cepa; assembly: GCA_030765085.1. Taxonomy (NCBI): domain Eukaryota; kingdom Viridiplantae; phylum Streptophyta; class Magnoliopsida; order Asparagales; family Amaryllidaceae; genus Allium; species Allium cepa. Next base: position 110,317,180 of record CM060928.1, on the reverse strand, counting down.
AAATGACTGAATGAATTTCTATTTTTATTAAAGTAATAAAAAAGAGAACCAATGCTAGAGATTTTTTCGCTTCCTTTTTATCAATTTCTTGCCATTTCAAATCCAATTTGAAAACCTTTTCCTTGCCCCATTGGTCAACAATAGATGGAGAGAAGTGGGCCACTAAATCTTCCAAAATTATTTAATATTTATTGTATTTAAATCTAACTCAAACGTTCCACCGATATCTTATATCGGTACACGCATTTATAACTTTTATATATGCATTTTATTAAACGATAATGATATTCAAATATCAAATAAATTTTTAATAATTAATATTTTATAAATATTAATTAGTTTAATTAATTGATAATATCACAAATTAAATAAATCGTGGTTTATTCAGAGCCTTCATCATTTCGGTTATGCGACTCAAAGAGGTGTAAATGTAGTCAATGCTTAACATCGAACAATTCAATATTAACGTTCACAAGTCACCTTAGCAAATGTGTGATATTTTGGTTAAATTTAGCGCTTACACATCCTTTCGGTAAAATCTAATTTTACCCATTATAAGTGGTACCCAGTAGCAATAATTATTTACACCAATTCTTTTCGTCAACATTGAATCACATTAGGACTTATGGAATTTGGTTTTGGTCAACATTCCAGTATCGTCTACATTGAACTTAGTTAGTCCATAACAAAGCACTTAGTTCAAAAATAACATTTATTATTAACCGCACTACTCTAACCAGAGATTTTGACTTTGAGTTGACTGCAGTTGACCGTGATACTACCCCATATAACAAAGAAGATGAATTCTCTATTGAATAGTGTTTCACATCCAATGCTTCAAGTGATACCCAACTATAGTCGTTCAATGGACGTTATGCCATGATTTAACTATAATCAAAGTGGAACGTCCACATTGAAGTTCAATAGTATTATCATACTAAGAGAACTATGCAACATCGTTACTTCAAGATTCTCTGTTTGACTTTAGTTATATTAACTAACAAAAAACTCTTGAGTGAGTCATTTCCTAGTTATCCAATAACTATTAGTACATTATCCCTTGATGTCTCCAACAGCTATGAGTAATACACTGCCCAACATTTGAAGAGCATTACATACTCCACTTCCAACGGATATGATGTCCTTCCTTAAATCATCTTTACTAGGAATAAATAAAATAATATTTTCTTTTTATATGAAGAATTTCACATGATTACAACACATTGCAATTACTATCACTTAAGGATTTTTCTGTTTAATACACTTGAATTATATATAACTAATTAACATATCATACATGACAATTATATAACAGAAAGACAAACACTATTTATTTCGAAAGAGATTTTATTACAAAGTTGATAATTTATAATAAATTCCGAATTGCCTCTAGGGTATACCCCTAACACTATCACAGTGTAGGTCACACTTCTAAGAACAACTTAGTACCGACATGATTTTCCATATGCAGATCTTCACCGAAGTTCTTGTACTTTACCTCTTCATCATTCTTGACATCTCTTGAGCTTTCTGATTTATTTCTTCATCATTTTGAAGTATAGATTCATCGAGATACTGCTTGGTTCAAAAGCTAGATAACATTTTCTCTCCAAAGCATGCTTTTGTTAACTATAAAGCATGCTTTGGATCAGGACAAGCGACTAAGTCGAATTCAAATTCGCAGACGTTTCCACCTTTCGAATTTTTTTCTTGAAACATTGCATCTTTCCAGAGAAGATTAGAGCAACATTTCAAGCAATTGCAGAATCACATTACTTCAGAAGATTTAAAAGCAATAGTTTTCCTCCTGGTACCTTCAATCACTTCCGAGACTCCTTGGAGGCTCCGTTTCTCGATCAAGCGGATATTTTTTCCTCTTTTTTTTCCTAAGATAAGACATGTCGATACCGACATGATCATGTCGGGCTGACATGATTTTTTAAAATGCATATAATAGTAACATTTAGGAAATTTTCAAAAGTTTTCCTTAACTTTTCAAAACTCACTGCGAATCCAGGTCTACAGCTATCTCATCATCGCCTCCTTTTTGAACCCTTCGAAATCACCGTCAACTACTCTAGTGCTGCCACAACCCTAGCACCATTATTATTTGAATCAAGTCAATCAAGTCATTATCAACTTCTTTAGGTAAACCTATACCAAATCTTTACTTCGATTAAAGGTGGATTTTTAGCTTCTCTGTTAGCGTTGCTGCCGCCTTAGTCTTGGGGTGCTGTCGCTACCTTATCCCCATCACATCATCGCATCACCAAAGCCATAAACTAGTTTCCATCGCTAATTCATGCTTGGTTCAACCTATGCCCACATTTTCTTACCACTACATACTTGTCTTGACAAACTCAGGGAACAACTTCATGCTTCTCCTGGCCGACTCCGAGCCTTTCCGTTCCTTGAGTTACTTGGTGTCAACTTTGAGTTTTTAAGGTATTGGCTTCGAGTTTTCTTGAGGTCTCGACTTTGTGTTTTCTTGAGGTTGGCTTAAAGATTTAGAGCCAACATTAAGTTGTTATGGAGTAGACTTCGGGTCGATAGGTCGTGGAGTGGGGATGGTAAATAAGAAGGGAGGTGATTAGTTTTCATCGGCCTTCGGTTGAATATGGATAGGAAATTTAGCTTTGATTGGGCGATTCTAAGAAATTGTCACATCGAATGCACTTCATGTAAAACAAAATCCAAAATCAACACTTCGGATCAAATAACATAGTCCTATGATCCTGCAAAGAAAGCTCCATGTTGTTTTAGACAGTAGTTATGTTATCGATTATTCTATAATAACTGGTAAAATCCAACATATGGTTGCATAGCATGACATATCTCGTTTGCCAGCATGAGCGAGCTATCTACATAGAGTGCGCTTACACCATACGACAAACATAGGACACACACAACATAGATTGACATAGTGCACTGCCCTCAGTCAATGTATAGATCTGATTGGTCAACACATGTCGACATCTGTTGGAATCTATATATTGGCTACACGGGTTTTAATTAAGACATCAAGATAAAGCACGCCCGACATCATTTCTCATCAAGTTTTCTAGTACAGAATAGTAGCCTCAGATAATTTCCTTATCCTCGAACTAGCACCACCCCTTCCACACCTCTACAGGTTGGTTCATCTACTGCCCAGGCTCATGGTCAATCACTTAAGAACTTCAACTGCAAGCTGGTCAGTTAGTCCAACCTTATGGCCCCACCATTCTATAGGATGAACGAGCTATCCTATTGGTTCTAGATAATCCTGTAGATCAATCAGACTCCATACTGACTGCCAAAGAGCTGAGGTTGAACTGCTCTAAACGCGGGATTCCCAAAGATGAAGTCCTTCCCAAACCCTAACAAAGTGCTCATCTTCCTCCAACTAGCTATATTGCATGCAGCAAAGACACGTGTCTCTCTAGAGTCATGCCTCCATTCAACGAATTCCTTAAGTTTATTCTTCAAGCTTCGGCTATCTCCAACCCAAGTATGTCCCAACGGCTATGCCCTATGAGCTCCATTTACATCATATTCATGGTGCATCCAGGCCTTCCCCTACCTTCAAAGATCTCTCCTATTTACTCAATTTCAAAAGGAGACAAGACACCTTTTGCATCTAATCATTGAAGCCTTCAACCGCTGCAAGGTTGTCTAAGGTCTACATAAAAAAGGATTTACTTCAAGGATGAATATTTCTTCATTTAATGTGCCAAAGGTTTCAACCGCTACTAGTTGTATGACCGTAAGCTTATCCAAAACTTTCATCACACTTGGGCTTTCTTCACCCAAATGACAATCATTCTTTCTATATCCCTAACATATATCCCAAACTAGTCCCAGCTCCTGCTTTCGCAAATAATCTGGCGCTCTTGAAGGGAATCAATCCTAATTTAAAGAAAACAGTCGCAGCATCCAACATAACCAAGTTCCAACTAGAACAACTCGGGTTGCTCATGTCTCGCTATCTCGGCTATGAATAAAAGCGATTCTCGAAGAATGGGAAGAAGATAGAGGGGTTGAGAACTTAGATAAAGGAGAAATTAGAGGAGGAGAAAATATAAATAAAGGACGAGACGAAGAAGAGAATAAGGAGGCATAAGAAAAGGGAGAAAACTGTGCCAGCGAGGAGGAATCGTTCGGTGAATCCTCCCCTGAAGGCACTATGGTAAGCTCACCTTTCAAATTGAAATGATTAATCGCCAATTCTTCCCAGCTTGCGCTCGAACCATGTCATGACACTGTTGAAAAGTCAACTCCTCCAACAAGCACGTCCGACATCATCTTTGGTTCTCTAAGCGATCTTAGGAAACTCTCAAACCTCCCCTCGAAGGATTGTATTTCAAAGACATCTTGGGGTCTGATCCTTACACTATAATAAAAAAGACCTTTCACGGTGTTTTGAAAAAGTTGTTTAACAATCTGTAATAGGGTTATAACATAGCGCAACATTTTTGAAAAAGTACCATTTTGCAGCGTTTTACTTTTTTTTACAGCCTTTCAAAAAAATGCGATATATCATGACTCTATTACAGCTTGATGTTAAAAAATGGTCTTCAAAACCCTGCATAACTAAGGTATTTTCAACAGCACAAATGAAACGCTTTAGAACACTATATATTATTTTATTGATTTTCTAGAACATGTTAATTATGCTGTAATATCATAAAAATATTTTTATTGATATGCTTCAATTAGCCAATATATAAAGCATATTCAAATAAAACTCAAACAATAATTATATAAACACATTTAAATAGTTCAACACATTATATATAATAAACATATCCAAGTTTGTACAATATCCATAAACCAAATTTACACAATATCTACAAGTCAAATAATATCATGTGCTTACTATGCGAAAAAGACTTCAAACACTTCGATTATGTAACATCATGCTAATTTTTTGCTCCAAAAGTCTTTAGTTACCTATAAAAAGAAATTCATTAATCAACGACCAACATGTAAGTTTAAAATGAAATGTTGCTATGTGCAATACCAATTTGAATATTTAACTAACCAAACTTGATTAAAGATGACTTGCATATCCTTATGTTATTATGGTTAGAAGTAGATGTAAGCATGAAACATTACGTACAAATTAATTAACATCATTCTAATTCAATCATCGTAAGTATTAGATGGTACATGTATAACAATACAACTATTAATTAGGGGTTCCAAATGAGACTAGATTCATATACATTAACAAATAGATTGCTAAAAAGTTTGAGAAGTGAAAGCAAAATTTACCACCGAAAACTATTGGGCACCAATATGAAATATATTTTATAATTTACTACTATTACTATTATAAACCTAGTTAATTTTTATAAAACTTAGTTAATTTATCATCATCATCATCATCATCATTACTATGAACTTAGTTAATTTTAATAAGACTTGGTTAATTTATTATTATTACTATTATCATTACTATAAACTTGGTTAATTTATTATTCTTATTCTTATTATTATTATCATTACTATAAACTTAGTTAATTTATTATTATTATTACTATTGTTTATAAAACTTAGTTGACTTAGTTAAATTATTATTATTATTATAAATTCAGTTAATTTTTATAAAACTTAGTTAACTTATTAATATTTTATAATTTATTATTATTATAATCATTATTAAATCAGTTAATCATCATCATTGTTATCAATTTTTTAATTTTTTTAAAACTTAATTAATTATTATTATTACTATAAACTTAGTTAATTTTTATAAAACTTGGTTAATTTATTATTATTATTACTATTAGGCACCACTATGAAATATATTTTATAATTTATTATTATTGCTACCGCCTCTATAAACTTAGATAATTTTTATAAAACTTAGTTATTATTACTATAAACTTAATTAATTTATTATTACTATTATTATTTATAAAACCTAATTTTTTATTACTACTACTGCTGTAAACTTAGTTAATTTTTATAATACTTAGTTAACTTATTGTTATTATTACTATTTTATTAAACTTAGTTAACTTTGTTAAATTACTGTTGTTATTATCATCATCATTATATATATAGTTAATTTTTATAAAACTCGATGGACTTGGTTGATAGATTATAATTTATTATTATTGTTATTAGTATTATTATAAATTTAGTTAATTTTTGTAAAACTTAGTTAACGTGGTTAGTATTTTATAGTTTATTATTATTATAAACTTAGTTAATCATCATCATCATCATCATTATTATCATAAACTTTTTAATTTCTATAAAACTTAGTTAACTTAGTTATATTTTTATAATACTTAGTTAATTTTTATAAACTAATTTAATTTTTATAAATCTTAGTTAATTTTTATAAAATTTAGTTAACTCGGTTTTAATTTATTATAATAATAATATTATTATCGATTTGGTTATATTTTATATTTCTATAATACTTAGTTAATTTTTGATGAAGTACATACCTCGACTCGCGACTCAAACCATCTCCACGACTCACGACTCATCCACCCACCACCGACTCACGACTCATCCACCCATCTCCACGACTCACGACTCATCCACCCACCACCGACTCACGACTCATCCACCCATCACCACGACTCACGACTCAGCCCAAATCCCCTCACGCGGCCTCGTCACTCGCGAAACCCTACATCAATTCCAAAACCCTAGGTCGCGACACCGCCATAAGTCGCGAATGACTTATCCTCCCTCGCCTCCTCCATATACCGCGCGCGAGCTACCCAGAGTTCGAATGACTTATATTTTGAGTCGCGAGAATTTGTGCCGTGTTTAAGTCACGAGCGACATAGTTAAGTCGCCGATGATTTCTAAGTCGCGAACGACTTACTGTCTGCTTCATAAGTCGCGAACGACTTATTGCTTGAGTCGCAAAGTTGTGCCGTTTGCTATTTTAAGTCGCTGCACATTCTTTTAAGTCGCGAACTTTTCTTTAGGTCAGTGTTGAGTCATTGTACTGTGTAGTTTTAAGTCGTGTACATATTGTGTTGTTATTTTTTTTAAGTCGTTTGTTGAGTTGTAAGCCTATAAATAGGCAAGTCGTGTCATTTGTAAAGGTTGTTGATTTTTGAATAAAATTCTCTTTTGTTAGCTTTGTGCTTTCAATTTAAATCGGTAGTTGAGTGTAATCTCCTATCTCCACTTTCGACATTCGAGTGCGCTCGAATCTTCGTTTGTGAAGCCGATTCACGGAATCTTGTGCGCAAGATCAACGTTGAAGAATCGTAGATATCTTTTCACGGAATCGTGCGCGATCAACGTGATAGAGATAGCTAGAATTCGGTATCTTCGGATCAACGAATTCGGGTATTACAGGATTATCAATTCACCGATTGCTACATTTTCATCGTTATATCGATTTTCTATTAATCCGCTGTGTCAGTTTGGTATCAGTTCTTGATTGCAAGGAGTTTGCATCATTTGGAGACTTGGGTTTCGAGAAGTTGAAGTTTGGGGATCGGATTTGCCATTGTTGAGGAGTTTGGTGTTCATTGTGTTCATCGTGAAGTTGCAACAATTTGTTTGAAGTTCAATCATGCCTCCGAGACGAGCTCAACGTCATCGAAATATCAATGCTTTGTATGGAAGAGAAGGGGATGATGAAATGGAACAACGAATCAACGAGAGTTTCACTGAAAAGTTAAATGAAGAAATTGGTCGATTAGAGAGAATGATGCTTGAAATGAATCAAAATCGAAGAAGAGTTTCACCTGAATCGAACCATGGGGGAAGTAGAGCTTCGATACAGTCAGATCGGGAGAGAAGAGAAGATCAAGATCATAGAAGTGTTGATAATCGAAATAGGAGGAATGTTGATGATCGGGATCGAAGGGATGTTGGTAGTAGGAGTGGTGGTGGTAGAGATGTTGGAGGACGTGAACGACAAAGCTATACATCAGACTTTGATGAGGAGTTTGATGGTGAAAGAGGAAGTGTTCATTTCAGAGATAGAGATCAGGGACAACGTCAGTATCGGGTTATTGATGATGATCGACGTTGGGAATCGGGAATGAAGATGGAGATTCCAGAATTTAAAGGTGGGATGGTTGCTGAAGAATTTTTAGACTGGTTGTCAAATGTGGAGGAAATCTTTGATTTCAAGGAGGTTCTGGAGAATCGCCGAGTGAAGTTGGTTGCTACTAGGTTGAAGGGGAGAGCTTTGGCGTGGTGGCAGCAAACTAAACTTACGAGAGAACGGATGGGGAAGTCAAAGGTTGTTGAGTGGGATAAGATGAAGAAAATGATGAGAGCTACATTTTTACCATACAACTATCAATCACTTATGTACCAGAGATTGCAGAATCTAAGGCAGGGAACGAAGTCGGTCTGTGATTATGCAGATGAATTTTACCAACTCATTGCCAGAAATGACATAATGGAGATAGAAGAACAACTGACTGCTAGATTTGTTGGAGGGCTGAGAATGTAGATCTAGGATATGGTTAATATGTTCGATCCAAGATCTGTAGCGGAGGCACATCAGAAAGCGTTGGCTTGGGAGAAGCAGGGAGGGCGCGGAGGTGGTGTGTTTACTAACTCTAACAACCAAATGAAGAGTGTTAGCGGAAATTCTAGTGTTCCTAAAGTTATTGCAAAGCCAGTTGTGAAGGAAGGTGAGAAGGCGAAGGTTAGCAGTGGGTTTAAATGTTACAATTGCCAAGAGATGGGTCATAAAAGCAATGAGTGTCCGAAGCCGAAAAAGAGAACTATGTTAGCGGAAGCTGAGGATGAGGATGAAGAGGCAGAGTGTTCTAATTCATTACCAGTTGAGGAGGAAGACTTGTTGTCGGGAGACGAAGGATATTCACTGATGATGAGGAGAAGTTGTTCGACACCGAAGCAAGAGGAGGAAGACAGTTGGTTGAGGAATAACATATTTCAGTCTACTTGTACTATCCTTGGAAGAGTTTGTAAATTTGTTATTGATGCTGGGAGTTGTGATAATATTATCTCTACAGAGGTAGTGCAGAAGTTGGAATTGAAAACCAAGAAGCATCCTAAACCGTACAAGTTAGCTTGGTTAAGGAAGGGTGGTGAGGTGAAAGTTGGACGAAGGGCTTGTGTGAAATTTTCAATTGGGAAGAAATATAAGGACGAAATTTGGTGCGATGTAGTGGACATGGATGTGTGTCATCTGTTGTTGGGCAGACCATGGCAGTTTGATAGAGCAGTACAGCATGATGGACGTGCCAATAGCTATAGTTTCATGTTTGAGGGTACCAAAATCACTTTAGTTCCCAAGAAGCAGCAACAGAAAGAAAGCAAGCTGGAGGAGATTGAGGAATTGAAAACTCTGTTAACTTTGAAGGAGTTTGTCAAGGAAGTTGAAGAGGAGCCTGAAGTGTACTTGTTGATAGGGCGTGAGAGCAGTGAAGAGGTTGACATTCCAGAAGAAGTGAAGCCAGTTTTGAAAGAATTTGAGTATGTATTTCCAGAAGAGTTGCCTAAAGAGTTACCGCCACTAAGAGACATTCAACATCAAATTGATCTTGTTCCGGGAGCAGTACTACCGCATAGACCACATTATCGAATGAGTCCGAAGGAACATGAAGAACTGAGAAGGCAGGTGGAAGAGTTACTTGAGCAGGGACGTGTGCAGGAAAGTTTGAGTCCGTGTGCTGTGCCAGCTTTGTTAGTACCGAAGAAGGACGGGACGTGGAGGATGTGCACTGACAGTAGAGCATTGAATAAGATTACGGTGAGATATAGATTTCCAATGCCAAGATTGGATGACTTGCTAGATCAGTTGAGTGGGGCAACTATCTTTTCGAAGATTGATTTGAAGAGTGGTTATCATCAAATTCGAATTAGACCAGAAGACGAGTGGAAGACAGCTTTCAAGACGAGGAAAGGATTATACGAATGGTTGGTTATGCCATTTGGTTTATCAAATGCACCTAGTACATTCATGCGGGTGATGAATCAAATCTTTAGACCATTCATTGGGAAGTTCGTGGTGGTTTATTTCGATGATATTCTGATATATAGCTGGAGTATGGAGGAGCATGTTCAACATTTGAGGGAAGTGCTGATTATTCTTCGTGAGGAACAATTTTATGCTGCTACGAAGAAATGCGTGTTCATGACGCATAGTGTTTTATTTCTGGGATATGTTGTGTCAGGAGAAGGTATATAGGTGGACCAGAATAAAGTTGAAGCAGTCAGGAATTGGCCACAGCCAAAGACAATTACGGAAGTGAGAAGTTTTCATGGGCTAGCGTCATTCTACCGAAGATTCATTCCACACTTCAGTAGCGTGATGGCATCGGTTACTGATTGTATGAAAGGGAAACAATTTTCTTGGACAGAGGAGGCTGGGATTGCTTTTGAGAAGATTAAAGAACTTTTGACGGTGGCACCAATTCTTGTGTTACCAGATTTTCAGTTATTGTTCGAACTACACACTGATGCGTCAAAGGTTGGAATTGGGGGAGTGTTGAGTCAGAGGGGACGTCCTATTGCATACTTTAGTGAGAAGTTGTCAGGAGCAAAGATAAGATATAGTACATATGACGTTGAATTTTATGCTGTTGTGCAAGCGGTTAAACACTGGAGACACTATCTATTTCAGAAAGAATTTGTTCTATACACTGATCATGAGGCGTTGAAGCATATGCAAGGGCAAGACAAGATTTCAGCGAGACATGCATCGTGGATTGCCTATTTACAGCAGTTTACTTTTGTTGTCAAACACAAATCAGGGGTGACGAATCGTGTGGCTGATGCTTTGAGTCGAAGGAGTCATTTGTTGACGACAATGAAAGTTGAAGTGACAGGTTTTGAATTATTGCCAGAGTTGATTGAAGAAGATCCTTACTTTGTGAAATTTGTTGAGAAAGTTAAGGATGGGAGTACTGATGAGTTTGTGTTGGTGGATGGTTTTCTGTTTAAAGGGAATCGTTTATGTGTACCGGATTGCAGTTTGAGAATGAAGATTATCAAAGAGTTACATGAAGAAGGCCAAGTAGGCAGAGATCGTACATTGCAGTTGATTTCTCAGTCTTATTTTTGGCCATCAATGAGGAAAGAGGTAGAGAGATTTGTGGGGAGATGTCATATCTGCCAAGTTTCGAAAGGAACTACGACCAATGCTGGGTTGTATATGCCGTTGCCTGTACCAGCTAAACCATGGGTTGATGTGAGTATGGACTTTGTGTTGGGATTGCCGAGAACGCAGCATGGTAATGATTCTATATATGTGGTGGTTGACAGATTTTCAAAAATGGCACATTTTATTGCTTGTAAGAAGATGACGGATGCTGTTCGTGTTGCTCAATTGTTCTTTAAAGAAATCTATCGTTTACATGGGTTGCCGGAGTCTATTGTTTCAGACAGGGATACCAGATTTTTAAGTCATTTTTGGCTTAGTTTGTGGAAAATGGTGGGAACGAAGTTGAAGTTTAGCAGTGCTTATCATCCGCAAACAGATGGTCAAACCGAAGTTGTTAACAGATCGTTGGGAAATTTACTGAGATGTCTTGTGAAAGACAATTTGAAAAACTGGGATTTGAAGTTATGTCAAGCTGAATTTGCTCACAATCATGCAAATAACCGAAGTACAGGTTTCAGTCCATTTCAAATTGTATATTCAAGCTTACCAAAAGGACCGTTGGATTTAACGATAATACCACAACCAAAGGGGACAGTTAAGCGGGCAGCTGATTTTGTTGATGGGTTGACGGAATGCCATAGAATCGTTCAGGAACGATTGGAAAAGGCAAATGAGAAGTATAAACAAATAATGGATAAGAAACGAAGAAGTATAGTCTTCAAAGAGGGTGATTTTGTTTACGCGGTATTGACGAAAGATCGTTTTCCAGTTGGAACTTACAATAAGTTGAAGGCACGAAAGATTGGTCCAGTAGAAATCTTGAAGAGGATCAATGATAATGCGTATCGGTTAAAGTTGCCGGAAAATATTCATACTTCAAATGTTTTCAATATCAAACACTTAGTTCAATATTATGGGGAGGAACTTGATGAAGATGACGAGAGTGTGAATTCGAGGACGAATTCTTTCCAACAAGGGGAGGATGATGAAGTACATACCTCGACTCGCGACTCAAACCATCTCCACGACTCACGACTCATCCACCCACCACCGACTCACGACTCATCCACCCATCTCCATGACTCACGACTCATCCACCCACCACCGACTCACGACTCATCCACCCATCACCACGACTCACGACTCAGCCCAAATCCCCTCACGCGACCTCGTCACTCGCAAAACCCTACATCAATTCCAAAACCCTAGGTCGCGACACCGCCATAAGTCGCGAACGACTTATCCTCCCTCACCTCCTCCATATACCGCGCGCGAGCTACCCAGAGTTCGAACGACTTATATTTTGAGTCGCGAGAATTTGTGCCGTGTTTAAGTCGCGAGCGACATAGTTAAGTCGCCGATGATTTCTAAGTCGCGAACGACTTACTGTCTGCTTCATAAGTCGCGAACGACTTATTGCTTGAGTCGCAAAGCTGTGCCGTTTGCTATTTTAATTCGCTGCACATTCTTTTAAGTTGCGAACTTTTCTTTAGGTCAGTGTTGAGTCGTTGTACTGTGTAGTTTTAAGTCGTGTACATATTGTATTGTAATTATTTTTAAGTCGTTTGTTGAGTTGTAAGCCTATAAATAGGCAAGTCGTGTCATTTGTAAAAGTTATTGATTTTTGAATAAAATTCTCTTTTGTTAGCTTTGTGCTTTCAATTTAAATCGGTAGTTGAGTGTGATCTCCTATCTCCACTTTCGACATTCGAGTGCGCTCGAATCTTCGTTTGTGAAGCCAATTCACGGAATCTTGTGCGCAAGATCAACGTTGAAGAATCGTAGATCTCTTTTCACGGAATCGTGCGCGATCAACGTGATAGAGATAGCTAGAATTCGGTATCTTCGGATCAACGAATTCGGGCATTACAGGATTATCAATTCACCGATTGCTACATTTTCATCGTTATATCGATTTTCTGTTAATCCGCTGCGTCAATTTTTATAAACTTATTTGATTTTTGTAAAACTTAGTGAATTTATTATCATTATTATTATAGACTTGTTTAATCTTTATAAAACATAGTTAACTTAGTTGCAAAGTAAGTGAAGTATAAACATAACATAAAACATAATAATTTATTATTATTATAAACTTAGTTAACTTTTTTGTTATCATTATTAGGCAATGTTGACATGCATTTTGTGTTTTAATATATATGAATCCCAAGTCGAAATTTCTACTGCGTGATCATTAATGTGCATTACAATTGTTTTATACAAAGTAAGTGAAGTATAATTTATCATGAATTTTGTATTAACTAACTGCATTTCATTTTCGGACTTTGAAGGTTCATCACTGTCATCTACTTTACACAACAACTAAACTGGGAAAGCAAGATAAAGATGTGCTTCCTAAATAATTTCAATAAAAATAACCTTATCTCATATTTTAAACAAAAAGTAAACACGAAACATTCAAAAAGGTTACACCACTTAATTGGGTATGTCCATCGATACTTCTATGTGCCATAGAAGATACAATACAACTCTCCGGCTTAGAGTACAGTGCTATGGAGAACGCTTATGACATTAAAATGCAAACGTATCAGGAAAATGAAAATGTATTGGGTGCTGACTACTGACCCATATATTATCAAATTAGGTTCAGTTTTGAAGTTTAGTTCAAATGATAATTTGTTCCTTTTCTTTCTCACTAGTATCTCTTATCAAGTGATACGGTGAAATAACGGTAACTATTCCCATAGTGATTTCAAATTTGAGTACTAGGATTTTCAGGGGTATAGAAGTAAAAAAAAAGGTAGATATATTACCATCTACATCCAATGAGGAAAGCTACAATATCTAGCAATACCAAGGGTGAATACTTAATGAGTTGTATATGTTTCAACCATCTGCAAAAGTAGCAGAATTATTCGCAAAAAATACCTTCTTTTAATGTGTGTGTACACAAATATGTAAACATCTATATATGCATGCATGTCTGTGTGTATCTGTGTATGTATGAATGTACAATGGATGAATAAAATATGCCACCTTTGCATTTTGCATGAGACTGATGAAATATTAAACTTGATTTGTTTTGCTTAATTTTTAGAAGTTTCTTGTTATTATAGTTTTTAGAGTCTTCTAGCATTTACTGTAGTTTGTTGAGAGCTCTTGAATTTTCTAGTAAAAATAAAAATTATGTATGGAGTCATGTTTCTAGAATTTTTTAGAGAGTAATATTTCTAGAATAGTCTATGGAGTCCTATAAATAGAAGAGCTCTCTCATCATTTTGTATCAAGCAATCAAGCAAGAAATCTACCATCAATAAAATAAAAGGTTTTCAACAAAAAAAAGCCTCTTTCTTATATTCTCTCTCTCATAAAAAATATTCAACAAAGTGGTATCAAAGCCTTAAGATTCTTTCAAAAAAAATAAAGATGGCAAACAACGGCGATTCCTTACAAGTTCCAATGCTCGTCAAGAACAATTATGACAATTGGAGCTTAAGGATGATGGCTCTCCTTGGAACACATGACGTATGGGAAATAGTGGAGAAAGACTATACTGAACAAGAAAACGAAGGTAGCTTATCTCAACCTCAAAGAGATAGTTTGAGAAACTAAAAGACGAGAGACAAGAAGGCGCTCTGCCTAATATATCAACCAGTGGATGATGATACTTTTGAGAAGGTTTCGGGATCGAAGTCAGTAAAAGAAGAATAAGAGAAGCCTCGAACATCTTACAAGGGAGTTGATCAAGTCAAAAAGATATGTCTTCAAACTTTAAGAGGAGAGTTTGAAACTTTGCATATGAAAGAAGATGAGCTTGTTTTTGATTACTTCTCAAGAGTTTTAGTGGTTAGTAATAATCTAAAAAGAAATGGTGAGAAGTTAGTTGATGTAAGAATTATGGAGAAGATTATTAGATCATTAGATCCAAAGTTCGAACATATTGTCGCCATCGTTGAAGAAACTAGAAACTTGGAGACCATGACAATAAAGGAACTTCTAGATCATTGCAAGCTTGTGAAGAAAACAAAAGGAAGAAGGAAGAGACCATGGAGCAAGGTCTTAAGACCTGGATTGATTCAAAAAGGAAGAAAATAATCGAAGCCAATAAAGATGGGGTTATGACCAAGAAAGAGGAAGAGGTCGTGGATATGGACATGGAGAAGGTTGGAGGCCAAAAATGAAAACAACAACAGCAACAACAATAAAAGAGGAGAAAGCTCAACAAAAGGTCATGGAAGATGAAATTTAAGGTACGACAAGTCACGTGTTAAATGCTACAATTATGAGAAATTTGAACAATATGCTTCTGAATGTAGCGCTCTAAGAAACGGTAAGGTTGAAGAGAAGATCAATTACGTTGAAGAAAAAAAATCAAAAGGACGGTACATTACTCTAGCTCACAAAGAAAATGAAAAAGGTGAGGAAAATCAATGGTAACCAAGATAGCGGTGCAAGCAACCATATGTGTGGAAAAAAAACGTTTGTGGAGCTTGATGAATCAGTGAAGGGCGATGTCGCATTTAGAGATGAATCAAATATAGCAGTGAAAGGCAAAAGAAATGTTCTTATCCGATTGAAGAATTGAGAGCACTAATTCATTTCTAATGTTTATTATGTGCCAAACATGAAAGGCAACATCTTGAGCCTAGGACAACTCTTAGAGAAAGATTATGATATTCGATTAAAAGATAATAACATTTCTATAAGAGACGGTGCAAGTAAATTAATTGTTAAGGTACCAATGTCAAGAAATAGAATGTTCGTGCTCAACATTCAAAATGATGTCGCACAATGCCTTAAGGTGTGCTACAATAATGCTTCTTGGCTTTGGCATCTTCGTTTTGGACAACTTAACCTCAGAGGACTATAATTGCTCTTCAAGAAGGAAATGGTAAGAGGATTACCATGCATAAGCCATCCTAATCAAGTGTACGAAGAATGTTTACTTGGAAAGCAATTCAAAATGGGCTTTCCAAAGAAGTCATACTAAAGAGCTAAAAAGCTGTTGGAACTCATACATACGATGTGTGTGGTCCGATCAAGCCATGTTCACTTGGTAAGAGTAACTATTTCCTTCTTTTCATCGATGATTTTTCAAGAAAAACATGGATGTAGTTTTTGAAGGAGAAATCAGAGGTTTTTGAGAACTTGAAGAAGTTCAAGGCCCAAGTTGAGAAGGAAAGTGGCCTTATGATTAAAGCCATTAGGTCTGATCATGGAGGAGAGTTCACATCAAAAGAATTCAAAAAGTATTGTGAAAATAATAGAATCAAATGATAGCTGACAGTGCGTAAATCCCCCTAGCAAAATGGAGTAGCAGAGAGGAAGAATAGAACAATTCTTGAGATGACAAGGAGCATGCTTAAAAGTAAAAGACTGCCAAAGGAATTTTGGACGGAAGTTGTTGCATGTGCGGTTTATCTATCAAACCAATCTCCAACGTGAAGTGCGTAGAGAAAGACACCACAAGAAGCATGGAGTGGAAGGAAGCCTAGTGTTTCTCATCTAAGAGTCTTTAGAAGCATAGCTCATGTACATATACTGGACGAGAAGCGAAGCAAATTGGATGACAAAAGTGAGAAGTACATTTTCATTGGTTACGACACCAACTCCAAAGGCTATAAGCTTTACAATCCCGATACGGGGAAGATAATAATTAGCCGAGATATTGTGTTCGATGAAGAAGGAGAATGGGAATGGAGATCACATAATGACAATTACAACTTCTTTACATACCTTGAAGGAGATGAAATGCGACAACCAAGGATCGAACAATCTAGCGTGGAGCTCACTTCGCCACTAACTTCACCAACCACAAGTTGTCAAGAAGATGAGAGCTCAAGTGAAAGGGCTCCATGCTTTAAAA
Source organism: Allium cepa (assembly GCA_030765085.1). Classification (NCBI taxonomy): domain Eukaryota; kingdom Viridiplantae; phylum Streptophyta; class Magnoliopsida; order Asparagales; family Amaryllidaceae; genus Allium; species Allium cepa. The sequence continues at coordinate 110,300,300 of CM060928.1, read as the reverse complement.
GCCTTCAAGATATTTACAAGGTAACAGAAAATCAAGACAATTTTACTCTCTTTTGTCTATTTTCGGATTGTAAGCCTATAAACTTTCAAGATGCTTTGCAAAAGAAGAATTGAAAAAATGTTATGGACGAAGAAATCAAGGCCATCAAGAAGAATGACACATGCAAGTTAGCTTCACTTCCAGAAGAACACAAGGCAATTTGTGTGAAGTGGGTGTACAAAGTAAAGAAAAACACCAAAGGAGAAGTTGAAAGATATAAGGCGAGGTTGCTGATAAAAGGCTATAGTCAAAGAGCTGGCATTGACTATGATGAGGTATCCGCTCCAGTCGTTCGACTAGAAACTGTTAGACTAATAATTTCTTCAGCAGCTCAAAACAAATGGAAGATACATCAAATGGATGTGAAACCTGCTTTCCTAAATGGAGTTCTTGAAGAAGAAATTTATATCGAGCAACCACAAGGCACGAAGTTAAGGGAGAAGAAGACAAGGTCTTCAAGCTAAAGAAGGCACTTTATGGTTTGAAACAGGCTCCAAGAGCTTGGAATGCTCGAATTGATAAGTATCTCCAAGAAAGAAACTTCATCAAATGTCCATGTAGCAATCCAAGCATGTTTAAAGAGTTTAAGAAAGAGATGTCGAAAGAGTTTGAGATGACTGATATTGGGCTCATGTCTTATTACCTTTGCATTGAAGTAAAACAAGAAGATAAAGACATCCTAATCACTAAGGTTATGCTAAGTATTGAGGAAGTTCAAGATGGATGACTCTAACCCAGTTTGCACGCCGATTGAATGTGGATTATCAAGGCATGAGGAAGGAGAAAAAACGGACTCAACATTATTCAAGAGCTTGGTTGGAAGATTGCGATATTTAACGTGCACACAACCTGACATTCTATATACGGTAGGAGTTGTGAGTCGATACATGGAGAATCCAACAACAACTCATTTGAAGGCATCAAAGAGGATTCTTCGCTATGTTAAAGGCATAACAAACTTTGGCTTGTACTATTGTGTTTCTGATAATTACGAGCTTGTTGAATATAACGATAGCGATTGGAATGGAGATATGGATGACTGAAAAAACACAAATGGTTTCGTATTCTACATGGAAGACATAGCTTTCACTTGGATGTCGAAAAAACAGTCAATTGTCACTCTTACCATATGCGAAGCGGAGTATGTAGTTGCTACTTCATGTGTTTGTCACGCAATTTGGTTACGAAATCTGCTAAAGGAGTTGAAATTACTTCAAGAGGTGCCGACCAAGATTTTCGTGAACAACAAGTCAGCAATTGCTTTGGTAAAGAATCCAGTCTTTCATGATCGAAGCAAGCATATCGATACACACTATCACTATATTAGAGAGTGTGTCGCCAAAAAGGATGTGCAACTAGGGTACGTGAAGAGGCATGATCAAGTAGCTAATATCTTCACCAAACCTCTTTAGCATGAGAATTTTATCAGGTCGAGAAATCTGCTTAGACTCACAAATCAAGTTTAAAAGAGGGTGTTGAAATATTAAACTTGATTTGTTATGATTAATTTCTTGGAGCTTCTTGTTATTATAGTATCTAAAGTTTTCTTGCATTTACTGTAGTTTGTTAAGACTTAAATTTTCTAGTAAGAATTATGTATGGAGTCGTATTTCTAGAATTGTTTAGAAAGTCATGTTTCTAGAATAATCTATAAAGTCATATAAATAGAAGAGCTCTCTCGTCATTTTATATCAAACAATCAAGCAAGAAATCTACCATCGATAAAAAAAAGTTTCAACAACAAAAATGTATTTTTTCTATTTTCTCTCTCTGTACCTCCTAAAAGATATTCAGTAGAGACGAAGTTGAGGAAGCATGAACACAACTTCCAAATACACATGAAAAGCCCAAGTAATTGTAACAAAGAAGTTAACATGTACATGTGGATGCAATAGAACATAAACTACAAAACACGAAACTATCTGCCAAAGCAAACAACCTTTATTAATATTAATAAAGATCATGTAAACACAAAAAGCAGAAAAAAAATGTGAAAAGAAATTATTATTTTTTCCCACCACTTTACATCTGGGTATACTGTAATGATCCTTCATGTAAGTGGAACTCCAGTTGAATCTCATCATGTAAATCACGTAAAGAGTAGCAATAACTGTAAGAAAATCGAGAACAATATGGATGTCATCACTGATCGTATGGTACTCCGTACGCATCGTCCAAGGCAAAATATGAAAATATTCTAAGGCCAAGAACGTTGCAGTTCTCCTGGCCCTTTAAAGACAGATTAGTAATTAACCAAAATTTATTTATTTATAAGACCATTACTAGCAATAAGTTGAACAAACAAGAACCCCACTAGAGCAACAAAAAATCTTGTTTAAATACAGATATAAAAAGAAAATATTACGCATGAAATGCCTGACACTACGCAGTTTTAATCCATAGGTAAAACTAGGCCAGTTTATTTGATTTTACATTAAAATAACAAAATAGCTTGCCATTTTATAAACTAGTCATGTGATCAGTTATTACCAGCTACTATTTGGTTCTTGGTTTGCTAAAGTGAACAAGGCGTTTTTGAGATTTTTCATGACTTGTCCAGTGATTCAAATTGACATGAACAAACAATTGTTTGAAATGCTCTAATAGTGAAATTAGTTGTAATATATATATATATGTATGTATGTATGTATGTATGTATGAAATTCAATAAGTACGTGAGCAGTTCTTCATTTGGGTTATTGAAGATGAATATGTTGATACCTAAAGCATGTATAGTCTCAGCAACAATGATAATAATCATATTTACGAGTGAATAATGTTTTCAAAGCTAAAACAGTATGGATTGCAGCCATTGTCAAGAAAGGCAGCTTCAATTTCATTAGCTTCCTTAGTATAAAACCTAACATTTTATCCCCCCCACCCCCCCACCCCCTCTTTTTTTTTTTAAATTTTTTCTTTCTTTATGAACTAAAAGGAAGAATCTGCTAATACATGGAGAGCATATTTTATTTAAAACAATCTGGAAGTATTGATTTTCCAAGAGAAAGAAAGATAACGTTGAGTGAATGAATGAAATATTGGACTTCCCATGTACAATCTGCTTATGTATTGTGTAACCATAACAACATTCTATACCTATGAGTATAATTAATTTTGGATATTACAGTTTATAATTGCATATAATTGTTCATTGAATATTACAGTTTATATTCATGATTTCAATATATAGATTTAAGAAAAAATCATGAACATACACATGTAGAGTAGTACAAGACTGCACTGCTGCAAATGCAGTAGTGCTGTACATGCTACAGTGCAAAACTGCACTGTGCATTTCAAACTGAGGCGTTATGATATCTTGATTTGCATTTCTTAATACTTAAAGCGGATTTCAAGGCTCAACACAGTTATATATACATCAGAACTAGAAGTATACTGTGGTGGGACTCAAATTAAAACCCCGAAGCACGACGGAAAACGAGATCATGGTAAATAGTACAAAAAACAAATCAATATCTCAATCCCAAACTCAAATCAACTCAAGACCAATCACAATCACCAAACAAGCAATATAATATATGTTATACGTCTAGTATACCAAAACAGAGAATAATCAATTATAAACTCGTCGCACAAGTTTATAACTCAGATTTCCACTACACTGGAATTCTGTAGTAATTATTATAACAATATGAATGTTGTAAATGAATTACAACAACAGCGTTATACTATTTTGAATAAATAGTATAACCAGAATAATGGATAGAATATAGAATAATGTATATAAATATACAATTAGTCTAACCGGATTATTTCTGAGGCTCGTCGTAACGATTTCTTTAAGAATTTTATTTCAAAATTCTCTCAAGATACAACAGACGTATTTTGCTCGAGATTGTAATGAGTATATCACTCTGTGATTTTGATTATAAGAACAGCAGTTGTTAGAAGGGAAGAGATAAGAAAATTCAGTGAGGAAAGTGATCAGTTTTCCTCCTTATTTATAATTGGTCCGTATCCCTTCGAACGGTCGCGTCTGGACCCGTTTGTTCAAAACGGTCGCGCCTGTTGCTTTTCATCGCACCTGCCTGCTGTTCGGCCGCGTCTCCTCACTTGGGCCGCACCTGTTCGTTTGCGCGCGCTTCAAAAGTCGTGTCTCTTCAGTCCCGCGTCCGTTTTTACCCGCCTGCTGCTTCTCTTCATATTCCAGGCCCAGCACAGTTTCAACCGAAGCCCAAAAAACTGTTAACAATGGCCCAGCAAAAGAATGGTCATTTTAGACCCGTACCCGAGCCCGGTTCGATCGGTCGGCGGCGGCGGCGCGCGCGCGTGTGGTGGTGATGCATAATCTCCCTCCTCACAACGAAGCATACATTTGGGAGCCCCAGGCCCCCAACCTCCTCATGAGAAAGCTATATTTAAACCAATATAGCTCTCACAATTTAGAGATGTGAGACTTTGTATATTTCATTCAACTTATTCTTAAGGAATTCCAACAATCCCCCACATGAATGATAATATACATATCCCCCACACAAAGCGAAATATCACGGAGTACATATGGAATAATGCTTTGTCGTGGATAAGTAGATATTTCACTTTGAACTTTCCCTAGTTAAAACTTATCGGATCTACTTGGCTAATCGATGAATTATTTCATCTTGAACCGTCGGCCTTCATTGTATATCCAGACAATAAGCTTTACGAAGCATTAATTCCCTTCTCATCCAATCTCTTGGTTGTGTTCATTTTGGTCCTGAACAATTTTTGGTTCTGCGAGTGTTTTTAGAGAATAAAAGCCTTTGAATATTCTCATAGAGCCGACCCAGCTCACACTAACATAGGTGATCGCAACCATTAAGAGTATCCTACATATACCCCACTTGTTATTGTCAAGATATGGTCATCATTAAAAAACATAGTTTCAACCTTTAAACACCTCTGTAGGCATGCATTTATATTTTGCACCATAGGAATGGAGTTGGACTATGTCCACGTAAATGCATTACGTCTTGAGTTATTCAGAACTGGTTTGCCTATTGATCCTAGTCCGTGGGATCTCCAGTCGATAGGATAGGTTTCCGTATAAGATAACTCTTGATGGTTTAGGCTTTTAAGCCCATTCCCCTCGATGCGCAGTCAATTTTCTCTCTTGATAAACCTTTAGTAAATGGATCCGCTAGGTTATCATTTGTCTTCACATAATCAATGGAAATAGTTCCATTAGAGAGTAACTGCCTAGCTGTGTTATGGCGTCGACGAATATGTCGTGACTTTCCATTATACACAAAATTGTGCGCTCTACTTAGCACAGCTTGGTTATCACAGTGTATACATATGGCCGGTACGAGTTTAGGCCAAAACGGAATATCTTCTAAAAAGTGACGAAGCCATTCTGCTTCTTCGCCTGCTTTATCTAATGCAATGAACTCTGATTCCATAGTGGATCGAGCTATGCATGTTTGTTTAGTAGATTTCCATGACACTGCTGCCCCTGCTAGGGTAAATACATAACCACTCGTTGATTTTGATTCCTCTGAATCTGCAATCCAGTTTGCATCACTATATCCTTCTAAGACGGCAGGATATTTTCCATAATGTAAGGAAAAATTAGTGGTATTCTTTAAATATCCCAACACTCTCATTAGTGCTTTCCAGTGTTCCTTCCCTGGATTACTTGTATACCTGCTTAGTCGACTTACTGCATAAGCTATATCTGGTCTTGTGCAATTCATGAGATACATGAGACATCCTATTACACGAGAATATTCCAGTTGCATTACACTCTCATTAGTGTTTTTATGCAGTACTTCTGATGGATTAAAAGGTGTATTTACTCCTTTAATTCCAAAGTTTTGAAATCTTTCAATCACTTTTTCTACATAATGTGATTGAGATAACTCAATTCCATTAGATGTTCTTATTATTTTTATTCCCAAAATAATATCTGCAACACCCAAGTCTTTCATGTAAAAATTGTTGATCAACATTTTCTTTATGGTCTCAATTACCTGAGTATTTGGACCGAATATTAGCATATCGTACACATATAGACAAATCATCACATATGATTGTCCAAGTTGTTTATAATAAACATATTTGTCACATTCATTTATACGAAAACCATTTCTCATCATGACACTATCAAATTTTGCGTGTCATTGCTTTGGAGCTTGTTTTAGTCCGTATAATGATTTGACTAATATACAGACTTTGTTTTCATTTCCTTTGGAAATAAATCCCTCAGGTTGCTCCATGTAAATCTCCTCATCGAGATTTCCATTTAAGAATGCTGTTTTTACATCCATTTGATGAATCTCTAGATTATAGATGGATGCAATTGCTATTAACATTCTTATAGAGGTTATTCGTGTTACCGGCGAATATGTATCAAAGAAGTCTACTCCTTCTTTTTGACGATATCCTTTGGCTACTAATCTGGCTTTATACTTGTCGATAGAGCCATCTGCTTTCATTTTCTTCTTGAAAATCCATTTGTAGCCAATTGGTTTTATTCCTGGTGGAATATCAACAATTTCCCAAGTTTTATTACTTAGAATTGAATCAATCTCACTTTTGATTGCTTCTTTCCAACATGAAGATTCAGAAGATGAGATTGCTTCCTTGTACGTTTGAGGTTCGTGCTCTAATACATATGTAAAAAAGTCCGAACCAAATGTTTTGGAAGTTCTAGCCCTTACACTTCTTCTTGGTTCAGCATCCTCAATTTCATGATGAGTTTCATCTTCATGCGAATCGTTTGATTCTTCACTTGTCCTTTTTGGGACATTATTTCCTTCATTCCTTTTGTGCGGAAACACATCTTCAAAGAATGAGGCATCTCTTGATTCCATGATTGTATTTACATGAATATCAGTTATATCAGACTTGAATACCAAAAATCTGTAGGCACTACTATTTCGGGCTGGCCCAAGATAATAACAATCTACTGTTTTTGGTCCAAGTTTGACTCTCTTGGGAGGCGGAACTGGAACTTTTGCCAAGCACCCCCACACTTTGAGGTATTTAAAGCTTGGTTTGTGTCCTTTCCATATCTCATATGGAATTGTTCCCGTTTTATTGTGAGGAACTTTGTTTAATATGTGATTAGACATATTTAATGCTTCCCCCCACAAGTTCGTCGGTAGACCAGAAGTTAAAAGCATGGCAGTAATCATGTCTTTTAACGTTCTGTTCTTCCTCTCAGCTACACCATTTTGTTGTGGTGAATATGGTGCTGTTGTTTGATGAACTATTCCATTCTCTGCACAGAACTGTTCAAACGGTGACTCATATTCTTCACCTCGATCAGATCTCAATATCTTGATCTTTTTATTTAACTGATTTTCTACCTCAGCCTTGTATTTTATAAACGTTGTTATTGCTTCATCTTTACTATTTAAAAGATATACATAGCAATATCGCGTATAATCGTCAATAAAAGTAATGAAATACTTTTTCCCACCTCTTGTAGGTAGTGATTTAAAATCACATAAATCTGTATGTACCAAATCTAATGGTTCGATGCTTCTGTCAACAGATTTAAATGGTTGTTTGACCATTTTTGCTTCTACATATGTCTCACATTTGTAGTTCTTATCTACTTGAAAATTTGGAATCAATCCCAAGTTTGATAATTTCTTCATTTTTCGAAAGTTTATGTGTCCTAATCTATCGTGCCCTAGTAAAATTTCATGCTCAAGCAAGTAAGAAACTTCAATTTTATTAATAGCACAATCAGAATACATAGTTTTATTGCCGATAACGGCTACATTTGCCTTAAATAGGCCATCACATAAATATCCCCTTCCGATATACAGTCCAACTTTGGACAGAACCATCTTGTCTGACTCGAACACCATCTTGAATCCCTTCTTTGATAGGACTGCACCAGAGATGAGATTCTTGCGTATGTCTGGAACGTGGAGCACGTTATTCAACTTAACAGTTTTTCCAGAAGTAAACTTGAGGATTACTGTACCACTTCCTTCGATCATGGAAACTGCAGAATTACCCATGTAGAGTTTTTCTTCGTGATCGAATTTCTGATATGTAGAAAACATGGATTTGTCAGAACAGACATGACGAGTAGCAACTGTATCTAACCACCATTGGTTAGGATTCTGAACCAGATTGCATTCAGATACCACCGCCGAGACGTTGGACTCGTCTACTTCCATGTTATCTACTATATTTGCCTCTTTATTGCGTTCCTTCTTGAGTCTGCAATCTCTAGCGGCATGTCCAACTTTTCCACAAACCCAACATTCGCCATTAAATTTCTTGGTTCGTTTGTTGTCTTTTGGTTTGTTGTCTTGAGCTTTCCTTTTCTTCTGGAAATTCTTCTTTTTGTTTTTGGTCTTTGACCCTTCAGCCACAAATGCCTCCTCGCTTTGTTTTGTTATTCCACGGTTATCTGCCTCAATTTTCAATCGGACTATGAGATCCTGTAAAGAGATTTCCTTCTTCTTATGCTTTAGATAGTTGCGGTAATCTCTCCATGACGGCGGCAGTTTTCCCGTGATGGCTTCAACCAAAAACGATTCTCCAACCACATGACCTTCCACTTCGAGTTCATGAATGATGATTTGCAATTCATGCAGTTGAGCAGTCACCGGTTTGGAGTCAACCATCTTGTAGTCCATGAATTTGTCTACAATGAATTTCTTAAGACTGATATTCTGTGTCTTGTATTGTGGTAAGTGCATTCCAGAGTTCTTTTGATGTCTTTGAAGGCTGATATACTTTGTATAGCATCTTGTCAAGACAATTCAGAATATAGTTTCTGCATAAAAAATCGGAATGCTTCCACGTATTCACCTCTGCTTCCTTGCCTGGTGCAGGAATCGGTTCCTCCTCCTCGAGGTACTTTTGCAGACCAAGTGTGGTGAGATAAAACAACATTTGATTTTGCCATGTCAAGAAATCATTACCATCTCCCTTGAACGGTTCAGGTCTGTTGTGAGTAGAATTCTTTGAAAATTCGACTGCTGCCATCTCTGTTTTAGTAAGAAAACAGTAAAATTCTTAAGATGTTATACGTCTAGTATACCAAAACAGAGAATAATCAATTATAAATTCGTCGCACAAGTTTATAACTCAGATTTCCACTACAGTGGAATTCTGTAGTAATTATTATAACAATATGAATGTTGTAAATGAATTACAACAACAGCGTTATACTATTTTGAATAAATAGTATAACCAGAATAACAGATAGAATATAGAATAATGTATATAAATATACAATTAGTCTAACCGGATTACGTCTGAGGCTCGTCGTAACGATTTCCTTAATAATTTTATTTCAAAATTCTCCCAAGATACAACAGACGTATTCTGCTCGAGATTGTAATGAGTATATCACTCTATGATTTTGATTATAAGAACAGCAGTTGTTAGAAGGGAAGAGATAAGAAAATAGTGAGGAAAGTGATCAGTCCGTTTATTCAAAACGGTCACGCCAGTTGCTTTTCATCGCACCTGCTTGCTGTTCGGCCGCGTCTCCTCACTTGGGCCGCACCTATTCGTTTGCGCGCGCTTCAAAAGTCGTGTCTCTTCAGTCCCGCGTCCGTTTTTACCCGCCTGCTGCTTCTCTTCATATTCCAGGCCCAGCCCAGTTTCAACCGAAGCCCAAAAAACTGTTAACAATGGCCCAGCAAAAGAATGGTCATTTTAGACCCGTACCCGAGCCCGGCTCGGTTCGGTCGGACGGACGGACGGCGACGGCGCGTGCGCGTGTGTGGTGGTGATGCATAATCTCCCTCCTCATAACGAAGCATACATTTGGGAGCCCCAGGCCCCCAACCTCCTCATGAGAAAGCTATATTTGAACCAATATAGCTCTCACAATTTGGAGATGTGGGACTTTGTATATTTCATTCAACTTATTCTTAAGGAATTCCAACAATATATAAGCAATAACGAAAAATAAATCACACACCGATTTATAATGGTTCCACTAACGTTGTGTTAGTGTACATCCACTTTGTGAGGGATCTTTTATTAATATCGATAAGAAAAGTACAAGAGATTGATTGCACGATCAAAATTTTAATAGAATTAATTTATGAAGAAGAGAATTGAAGGAATTTAGGTTTAGATAAAACACAACTGGTGGAGGCTAAAACCCTTGATTAAACCTTTAATCTGTTTGTCATCCTCTCGCCTCTGAATCCTAAAAATAACTTATATAGAAAAGTAAAAAAACCTAGACAAAGTTCCATAATCGCCCATGCGAATACAGTAAATCTTCACGTCAAAATCTAGTCAAAAACAGACGTCTGTCGCAAGTGACAGACGTCTGTCCAAACTGTCGGGTTCCAAACCCTATAGTCACAGACGTCTATCACTTTCGCCTAATGTTGGCCACAACTCCACCTTTTTCACCGTATCTTCCTCCTCCGAGCTCCGATCTGCGAATCGTTTTCATCATTATAAAGCTACTTTCGACCTTATCAATTCTCCATATAGTGCAGCCAAAATTCAACGGATACAAGTAATCGCTACAATTAAGCTTAGTTAAACAAGTTTCTTAGAAAGTTATCTCCATGGGTTGAGACCATGAGTTCCTAGAAGATTGTTTTCATAATCAACTATTTAAATTTTGATGTTAATCATACTCTTTTATCTTTTATACAATAGTAATTTGGTATGGCATGTCCTGAAAAAACCTAAGAAGTCCAAGCATTTCCAATGGAAATTGTTAAGCTCTGAAAGGAAAAGTAGTCATCGCACCCAAAACAAACAACTCAAGAATATACATAGAAAGGTATAAAGCATTGCTATTACCGAGACCCCAACTCTGATATTTTATAACCCGTTAGTACATTTACCACTAGACCACCTCCTAGGATTACCATTAATGTATGACTTTTTTTTTTAAATATCATTCAGTAGTTTCACAGGATGAAATCCAACAGGTGATCAATAACAAATGCTAACTGTCCATCGGGCGAGAAACCACCACTTTGGTGAAAGTAAGTCCTCCCAAAGTAAAGATGAGGAAATTATACTGGAAATGAAAACTCATTCAATGGAAATTATGACAAGGTATGGACTATGGATGTACACCAGAATACAACACAAATTTTCACTTCAAATTTCATGGTCCTTGCTTGTTGAACAGGTCGAACTGGTTCTTTACTTTTTAGATATTTATTCAGTTAGAAGCATCTATCATCTCTTTCTTGGAATTTTTATACGACTGAAATATTAGCCATCTCCATCAATATAATAAATGTCTTTTGATGCAATAATAATGTTACAGTTATCATACTTTTGATAACAATCACTAAAAAATTTATTATAAATATTTAAATTCATGAGATGATTTTGCTTCATAAACTATTAGCACTTTTATGTGTACTTTTAATGTTTATATTTGGTTAATTTATTAATAAATATTTAGACATGATTGAAACATAAGGTTTTAATATTTCACTTATCATAAAGCAGATATGAGTTTTCATTTCAGGCAAAGCTTTAATATTCCAAAAATGTTACAAAAAAATTCTTCATAAAAAGTACAGAAAACCACATATGGATTTGACATAAAGAACCTTCAATGTGTTAGCTCCCCAAATACAATATAATTAAGGTCACCAGTGAATTGTGATTTCAAATTTTCAATTCAACTTGTTGAAATACTAAATTGTCCTCTAATATTATGTTGAATTGTAATTCTCGATGGAAGCTTGATTTGCTTTCGCATTCCCATGTACAAAACTATAGTTAGAAGCTGATATGTCAAAATGTTTAGAAAAATCCTATAGCCAAATGAACTGTACTTGCCCAAACATCTAACGAATATAATACGTCCTAATAGAATTGAAACCTCCACTACTAGCATAAACAGGTACATTTGTCTGAGCATGAATGTTTGAGCTTGAATGCATCTCTCGTTAATAAATAATCCAAATATATATTTGGTGTTGCTTATTGAGCTCTAAGAATCAAAGACAGACAAGTTTACAAGAAAATTCAATGCCAACCTGCTTCTTCCCCTACTTTGAAAGTCCATAAGTTGAGTAAGAACGTCTTAAAGCTCTTTTGACAATTACTATGGAAAAAATACAATAATTAATAGAAAAACTTTTTTTTTGAAGGAGTAAATAAAAAACATCGACCCAAGGCCCAATAGACCTGGTAAAGTACCCATATTTACAAACCCATAAACACATTAACACAAAACCCTAGCCACAAATATATCTAACTCCATTTCCTTCAAAGCCCTGTAACAAATTAGGGTTAAACGAGACTAAGAAGATCAGTCAGCTCCCCTTCAGCGCGTCTCCCTTCTTCAAGGAGGAGGAATTCTAATAACATCCCATATCCAAGGATCTGCACTGAAGACATTAATTCCATTAAATTTGCTCCAGTTTTTAAGATCACTCGTTGCTTGCTTACGTCTGATCAAAATGTTCTAGCTAACAATGCGGTAAGCTTATTCAGCGACAAAGGATAAATATAACAACTATAGTGAATCACTACAGCTGCTTTCCTCATCTTTTCTTATGTCTAAGTTTCTGCCTCTTTTTTTGTAGGATTTTTTGTTGCTGACTTTCAGCTTATCCCATGCTTTATTTTTGATGATGTACTTTTTTCTAAACTCAGATTCATTTGCATCCTCTGCATTCTCTAAACCCATAATGTCCTGAATGTTCTTCAGTCTACTTCTCCTTTTCTTTTTCTTGCTTGTAGGTGGAGATTTAGATGCTGAAGAGCTAGAAGCTACCAGTCTTACTGCATTCTGAATGGATTGCTGTGAAACTGTTTTTCTGGGTTGAGGGGCTAAGTGACTTGCAAGCGTAGAGAGATTAGTGCATTCAGGCATCTCAGCTAGCAGATCCATAATATTTCTTTGAACTTCGGATAAAGATCCTTCATCTAAATTCATTGTTTCAGTATTTGTCTCAATGACCTGATTGTCAATCCTTCTTTTACTTTTGCTGCTTAAGCTATCTAAGTGTATTGTGGGGATGATAATGTTAGCTGTCCCGTCGGCATTTAAATCTTTCTGAATGGGATCTTGCGAGTTTCTTACCAAACTTGCAGTATCCTCCTGAGTGTTTGCTTGTTCAGTATCTGTTTGAAACTTATCTGATGCTTCCTTTTGGGACTTGCCTTGAGAATATGGATTCTCATCGCTACTATTATCTGCATTTTCTACTGAAGTGTCTGCATCTACCTTATTAAGTGATGTATTCTTTTCCTTATTTGGATTTCGGTCAACCTGCATTTGTTCAGAATCCTCCCTCAAAATTTTTTCCATTGGATTTTCTTTGTCAAATCTTTTATCTTTCCAGACTTTTTAGAAACACAATTTTCTATCTGATGTCCAAAACATGCACACGATTTACATCTTGGAGGAATCCATTCATACTCTATACTTTGCACTATTTTTTCACCATCATGCATTGGTATAAAAGCCTCATTCGGAAGTTCTGCATTTGCTGTTATTTCCACTAGAATTCTTGCATAGCTTAATCTAGTTTCTCTAGCAGTGTGTTCATCCATTTTTATAGGGATTCCTACCACACTGGCTATAGCGCTGAACGCTACCTTGTCCCATAGCCTTAAACTTAATTCAGGTAAACGGATCCAAACTGGCATTGTTGATAGAAGATCCATATCAAAATTTAATGATTTGCTCCATTTTTTAAGAATAATTAGCTTACCGTTGATAAAATAAGGACCACCCTTAACAGTTTTATCACAATCGGGTAAATTTGAAAATCTAATAATAAAAAACCCATTGTTTCTTGTAAATATTTCAAAGTTACCCGTTGGACTCCATGTTCTAGAGATGAAAGCTTTAAAATGATGATATGGTGGTCTTTCGCCTACCACGTAGGCGACAACAGAAAATTCTCATTTACGTTTCGTCCTTTGGCTAACCTCCTCCTTCACAACTATTATCTTCTTTTGATTTAAGGATAACGGGGACATAAATTGCAGGTCAAAGTCAGAGGCCATACCATCCTTTTTGATCATTTCAGCCCATGTAGAGGCTTTGCCTTGGTTTTCTCTATTTTGATTTTGAGAATCTATGCTTACGTTGGTTCTTGAATCAACAGTTCTCCAATTCGTGAATCTGTTCTGGTTTTGAAATCCATTAGATTCTTGATAGTTTCTTGATGCGTTTCTTGATCCTGCAGTACTCTGAATCATAAATCTGCGCTGGAAATCCTTGGCCTGAGGTAGATTTTGCTTTCTTGATTGGTTGCCATAATCTGATGGCTGCCTCTCTTGGGCGGATATAGATCTGGTGGCCTTTTTTCGGTAAGAGACCTCTTAGAACCCGTCTTCATCTATAACTGGTTTGCTATGAGGTTGATGTTGTGAAGGTGGATTGAGATTTGTCAAGGGAGGAGAATGAGATGGAAAAGAGGAAGAAAGACCTCCATTCTGATCAAGGTTTCTATCAAAGATGGGGTTGTTGACAACATTCATGGTAGCCATGTTTTCATGGAGTTAATTCGTCACTGTGATATCGAAAATTCCAACACTGTAAGTTGATAATACCTATTAATAGAAAAACTTGAACATAAACTAAGTTGATTTTACTTGAGCTCCAATAAACAGTTGACAGTATATGAACTCAGCTTGTAATGCAATCAATTAATGATAAAAGAAATAGGAATTCCTGTAAAAAATAATAATGTTCATGACAAATATTTACATGGAAATTGACCGAAAGAATAAAGAGAGTATATTGAATTGAATATATACATTCTAAATATATAGACATTACACACACACATCTTTTATAATATATATCATTAATAGTTGTGGCAATGCACATTCTTGTGAATATATTTTTCCATTAACTTGCATCCTTTTAGTGGGCATGGCATATTTGTCAGAGGAATAACATGTAACAACATGAAAGTTGCCATTAAGAAAGTCTATCGAATAGATGCAAAGATAATGAAGGTGTTTGCAAAGGGAATGTATGTGCTATGTCTCAGAAACCACAATAATGTGATTCAAATGTTTGATAGTTGTCTAGGAGTAGGAGTTCCTATCTTAGTGTATGAATATATACCCAAGGATACATTGTACCAATGCATTAAGTGCAATGATCAAAATATGTCATTGACCAAACAATAGCTCTTACAAAACCAGCATATTAAATAAAGTAGCCGTTAATGTAGTTAAAATAAAAAAGGTCACACACAAAACACCCTTAAATGTGAAGTTAAGATAAAATATAATCGTCAAATACCTAAATCTGTGCAGCCATGTGTGACTAGAGTGTGCTGAAATGTGTAAGGTGAGACTGAAGTAGATGTTGTAAAATGAAGAAGTTCGAAGTGAGACTGATGCAGCTGTAAACTTGAAGAAGCATGTTGTGAAGGATAACACGTTGAATTGTAGGTTGAGGTGCAAAACTAAATGGCAAGTGATGAGTGCATATTAAGTTGAGAAATGCAAAACATGCATACAAGGAAGGTCATGCTTATAAGTTAATCCATTCAAAGTGTGAGGGAAGTGATAGAAATAAATTTAGAATTCAATTTTCTTGCCCATTGTGTTCAACGTACAATAATATATATGGTTACAAGAGTCAAGATAGGCTACAAATTAGCCAACTGATTTGCTAAAACAAAGGTAATTAAATAAATACTAACCAAATAAAGAGGCTACAAATTAGCCAACTGATTTGCTAAAACAAAGGTAACTAAATAAATACTTTCAAATACAGATATCATCAAATCAGAGAATAAATGCATAAAATATTCTAACGCCTAGAATATATGTAAAATATATTCTATCACACCCCCTCAGTCGAAGCGGGAGGTTCTCGTATGCTTAGACTGTCCCTGAAATCATTAAATAATACGCGCGGAAGCCCTTTTGTAAAAATATCAGCAATTTGGTAACGGGATGGTAGATAAAGCACATGCACTTCGCCACGAGCTACTTTCTCACGGACGAAATGAATATCCATCTCAATGTGTTTAGTGCGTTGATGTTGAACATGATTGTCGGATAAGTATATAGCACCCACATTGTTACAATAAACTTGAGTAGCCTTTTGAATACGACAATGATACTCTAGAAGCAAATTTCCGATCCAGCACGAATCAAAAACAAAATTAGCAACACCCCTGTACTCCGTCTCAGCACCACTATGGAAAAGAGTAGGTTGCCGTTTCGAAGACCAAGAAATCAAATTATCTCCAAAGAATACACAATAACCAAAGGTTGAACGACGGGTGTCAGAACAACCACCCCAATCTGCATCTATATATGAGATAATACGATTAATATTGGATTTGTACAAGTGGAGACCAAAGTAAAGGGTACCCTGGAGATGGCGTATGATACGCTTAAGAGTTTTCATATGCTCATTAGTCGGGGTATGCATATGAAGGCAGATCTGCTGCACGGCATAGGAAATGTCTGGATGAGTGAATGTAAGATACTGAAGAGCACCTGCAAGACTACGATACTTAGTCGGATCATCATAAGGAGTGTTTGTGGTGGCACTTAGTTTGGATTTAGTGTCAACAGGAGTAAGACATAAATTGCAGTTAGACATTCCGGCACATTCAATAATTTTTGCAGCATACCGTGTCTAAGATAAGAAAAGACCATGGGCACACGAATGACAACAATACCCAACAAGAAACTCAAAGGACCTAGATCCTTCATAGCAAATTCAGAAGCTAAGAGAGTCATAATATACTTACGAAGACGATCAGAATAAGCTGTAAATATAATGTCATCCATATATAACAAAATATAAGCAATATCAAAACCATTCTTGTAGATGAATAAAAAGTGATTTGACATACTATGAGAGAACCCAATGGTAGCAACAAAATCAGCAAATCTTTGGTACCAAGCTCGAGGAGCCTGTTTTAATCCGTACAAAGATTTCTTCAAAAGGCAAACATGATTCGAATAATTTTTGTTACGAAAACCCATGAGTTGATGCATATAAACTGCTTCATTGAGATGATCATGCAAGAAAGCATTCTTGACATCCATTTGATGAATGAGCCAAGATTTAGAAAGAGCAATGTTGAGAACCGCTCTAATGGTGACCGGTTTAAGCACGGGGCTAAAAGTTTCATCACAATCAACGCCCTATTGCTATGTATTTCCATTACCTACAAGACGAGCTTTATAACGCTCAAAAGAACCGTCAGATTTATATTTATGAAAAAAATCCATATAGACCGAATAACGTTAACATTAGGCGGCCTATGCACTAATTCCTAAGTCTTATTGTCAATTAAAGCATTAAATTCATCCAACATTGTACTTTTCAATTATGGTCACTAAGCGTACTAACAGGATTTTTCGAAACAGGAGAAATATCTGTAGTGGTGGTAGTGTGGTAATTATAAGAGTATTTGGGCTTGAGTTTAAAAATGCCATTTGATGTACGAGTGGTCATGCGAGTTGAAATGGGGTTGGGAGGCCTAGGGGTGGTGTGAGGAATGGTCAAAGTGGGGGAGCTCATAGACGGGGTTGGGATGTGGGGAAGAGAGGATGGGCCAGAAGAGGAAATAGAGGACCGAGTGTGGGCATCAGTGGGAGGTGTGGAATCTAAGCCCGTGTGAGACTGTGGCCCAGATTGAGGAAGAGAGGACGAGTCGTTGGGCTGCGTTGTTGGGTCAAGATGCATATTTTGTGGTGTGATATTTTTGAGATAAATGATGTATTAATTGAGGATTAATATTGTCACTTAAAAAATCATAATTCGAAGGTTTTGTTTTGTGGAGTTTGGAGAATGGAAATTCTGTTTCAACAAAACGAACATGATGACAAATTATGATTTTACCACTAGACATGTCATAGCATTTGGAGTCACAATGATTAGGAGACGGACCTAAACAAGCACAAGGAGTCGACCTTTCTTGTAATTTATGAATAGTAGAAGAGGGGAATAATGGAAAACATAAGCAATCAAAAACATGCAAACCCGAATAATCCGGATCACTTTGATAGAGGATTTGAGCGGGAGATTGGTAATTCAATACCTTGGAAGGAAGGATATTGAGAAGATATGTAGCCATGGAGAGAGCATGATGGCAAAAGGAGAGTGGCATAGATGCATGAGCAAGAATCGTCCTGATGATATTATTTGTGGATTTTATGTGTCTTTCGGCCTTCCCGTTTTGAGGAGATGTATGAGGACATGAGAGACAGAAAAGCATGCCATGTTGCTCAAAAAAATCCTTAAAAGTGCCATTAATGTATTCCGTACCATTGTCACACTGAAAAGTCTTAATATTACGTTCAAATTGTGTCTTGACTAAAGCATGAAACGCTAAGAAAAGTTTTTTGACCTAATATTTTTTTGCAATAGGAAAGGTCCACAAAAATTTTCTATAGTCATCAAGAAAAAGAATATAATAACAATGGCCGGAAGTACTAATAGTAGGAGAAGTCCAAAGATCACTATGAATAATATCAAACAGAAGAAAATTATATGACACTGAATCATAAAAAGGTAGCTTAGAATGTTTCCCAAGAGGACAAGAAGAGCAAAAAGTTTTACAAGCCTTATTACAATCAACAAACTTTTTACTATAAAGAGACTTAAGAATAGCATCGCCAGGATGAACTAAACAATTATGCCAAATATTCAAAGGCAAAGCAGTAAAAGCAGAATGATTGTTGGAAGAAATGGCTTGAGAGTTGGAGAAAAGTGGATATAAGCCCTCAGTGCTATCACATCTCATTAGTCTGTTCCCCGTTTGTAAGTCATTAACAGAGAAACCAAAAGGGTCAAAAGAGATAGAAACCATATTATCTGTGGTAAATTTACGAACAGAGACCAGATTTTTAATGAGCCCAGGAGCATGTAACACATTGTTTAGGGTAAACAATGTATAAGGTGGAGGCAATGTAGTGCGACCGTGACCAATAATTGGAATTAAATGACCACTACCAACAACAATGTTATGATGCTTATTGCTTGAATTAAAATAAGAAGAGAGAATACCTGCATCCACCGTCATGTGAGATGTAGCACCAATATCCATGTAGTAGTTCCCATCTATTTGAGAGAACGAAAGAGCATGCATAGCGGCCTCAATGTCGGTGGGCATGTAGCTAGGAGCAGGAGGAGCGACGGCATTGAAAGCTTGAGGTCTGGACCCAAGTAAGCCTGACCCAGAAGAGGAGGGATGTTGGGCCGTTGGATTGGGCCTTGGCTGCCAAGAGTATGTGGGAAATGGGCAAGGAGGAATAGTCCACCCTCCCCAACCAGGCTGCTGCAACTGTGGCGGTGGGGCCTGCTGACGTGGCTGCCACTGGTGCCGTTGATATGACGGTTGACTAGGACTGGACCCATTAGTACTTTGGTGGACCTTTTTCTTCCCATTGTTTTTCAAATTGTTCCTCCCTTTATTATTGTTGTTGCGCTTGTTGCTTGCAGATGAATCAGTGGCAACCATGGCAGCACCACCGGACCGACTCCTAGAACCACCAGTTTCACGAGCTTGACGAGCCTTGATAGTACGCTAAGCCATTTTCAACCTTGAAAGACAATTCTCAAAGGATGGCAAAGGCTCTTGATTTTGTATATAGTCCATCGTACCACTATACGCTTCTGGTAAGGACCCGGTGAGACGTAAAAACAAACGACCATTTGTCACCGGAGCATCAACATCAGCCAACCTATCCGCCAGAGATTGTAGATAATTACCATAATTGTCGATCTAGTTGAAAGCCTAAAAAATAGCATTTGTAAAGTCCTCCTCGAGATGGATAGCCCAAGAGGCTTTGTTGTCCTGAAAAAGAGCTTTAAGACGGTTCCATGCCCCCTCTGCCGTGTCATTACGTCTGAGGATAGCGAGGAGAAGATTAGAAAAAATGGTGCTGTAAATCCACTGCAAGACAACATCATCCAAACGCCTCCAAAGAGCCGGATAGCTGACTTAGCCTAGACATTGGCAGCCATAGCCTTCTCCTACGTTGGTGGAACCAAGTGATCGTAAAGATCATGAACCCTAGCAAGATTGGTAAACAAATTAGCCCAAGGATGATGCATGGCTTGCTCATTGTCTAGTGTTATGGGAATAAGAGATTTAACATTAGTGATGGTGAATGCGGGATGAAACTTGGATGATTCTGCCATAGAAAAGAATTAAAGATAGAAGAAGAAGAATGGAGAAGAAGATAGGTGAGGCTAGGGTAAGGAGAATAGCTCTGATACCATGATAGAAATCAATTTGCTTACCCATTGTATTCAACGTCCGATAATATATATGGTTACAAGAGTCAAGATAGGCTACAAATTGGCCAACTGATTTGCTAAAACAAAGGTAACTAAATAAATATTAACAAAATAAAGAGGCTACAAATTATCCAACTGATTTGCTAAAACAAAGGTAACTAAAATATACTTTTCAAATACAGATATCATCAAATCAGAGAATAAATGCATGAAATATTCTAATGCCTAGAATATATGTAAAATATATTCTATCAAGCAGCATACTCATAAATTCTAAAATTTTGGATTAGTATGCACTATGCAGGTTCATATAGTGCCTCTAAAATAAACAAGTAGAAATGTTGGTTACCGTTACTTTAAGAGAATATAGTCAGAATTATTCTTGCCAAATAAAAGATATCTTAACAGCATAACCCTTAGTGATAAGTAGAGAAATATGTCATGCATAAAGTATATGATTTATAAACTAAAAGTGACAGCGAATATGTTATGTATCGAACATGTGAAATGATATAACAAGCTTGTTAAGCTAAACTAAAAAGCTAAAGAAATAAACTGTGTATAAACTATTATCACTTGCTTCAATCCATCCATAATTAAACAAACAATAAGCATTTTTCCATCATTTAACAATAAATATTAGCACTTAGTCTATGCAATTATGTAAGTAAACTAAAAACTTAATATATACACATCAAGTATATTTTACGCAAATAAACTAATAATAAATGAGCTAGAAGTAAGAAAATAAATTTCAAGAAAGATTCAATGAAACCTTAAATTGATCCATTATTGAAGTACTGTAGGCTACACCCAAAGGTGCAATAGCTTGGATGGAAGGAAGATCTACGATGACTTGGGGAGAAAAAGATCCGATGCAAAAACAGAAAATTAGGCTACTGAAATAATGTCGCGAAATCAGATGAGTACCCAAATCAGGTGACGCGAGATAGTGGCGGCGAGGTCGATGAGGCGAGACAGTGGCGGCCATGAAATCAGGTGATTAGATGAATTAGGTGATGCAAGACGGTGGCAGGGATGTCATTTATTTAGGATTGGAAATGAAGTATGGAGAGTTAACGTGGTAACTCCAAGAAACAAAATGAAACGCTGAAAATACAAAGGAACGCAGCCGCCAAAATAACTAGAATCCTGCGTCAAAATTTTGTGATTTAGGCAGCGATTTGGTTTTAATGTTTTATTTTATAAACGTATATTGCATCTATAATAGCCTTTTGTATTAAAACGCTGTTATATACCGTTGTCAAAAACAATTTTTCTTATAGTGTTATGATTTTAGTTTCCTTCGGATGACGTACTCCGGGCCGTCTAGAGTGAAGAGACTCCATCCTTGAAGCTCCTCGAACATGGTTTATATGCTATTTAGGGCATGTCAACACTTCACACATTTCTAAGATCACAAGCGCAACCACTCTATACTTGTTCCCAGTTCGGTTCTTTGATTCATTCGGTCCTTCTTCATTTTAGGTAGAGTGGGGAATACGAGTCAAATGGGGAGACTTTTTGAAGGTACCAGGCACTAATGTTCCTAAAGGATCATCCACCTTTGTTGAGGCTCTTATTACGAGTCTAAGAATGAGAGGCCGAGATGGAAGGATAAAGAATGGCGCGATGCCAAACAAAGACAATGCCACCGTGATGAACAAAAGGAGGCCACGCGACTATTCTAAGTGCGACAACGACTCCCAACATCAACAACGTTTACATTTTCAATCTTCCCAGCATCGCCAACCTTCCCATTTTGATATTCCTCTATCATCTCAACCTATTACAACTGCAATCGTAGCTCTCTACCAATCCAAGTCAATCATCCCTTCTCATTCTCGGTAAGCTCACAGGGCTGGAAAAGAAATAACTCTATGCCATGCTGCTCCTACTCCAACCCCCACCCTCGAAAACTAATCTATTGCCCCAGTCACAAAGATGCAGGCAGCTCTTCCTGACTTCTGCCTTGAGGGGGTCAGATTTGATTGCAATGTCAAAGAATTTCCATGAAGCTACGGAACAAAGGCATCGCCAAGCACCAGGAGGTCATAGAGCAGCTATATCAATGGAAGAACCTAGCCAAGGGTCTTTTAGACGTCAATAGAGTGAATGAACTGATCAGCTGAAGCATTGATATTGAGAGGGATGATCACACTTGCATCTACGAAGACTATAAAATGGAGTTTGGTTAAGTTTCAGAAGGAAAATGATGAAAATGCCAAGTCTACAAAAGGTTTTTAGTAGAGACTAAATGAATTAGCAGCTGCCTACACATCCGAGATCTTGGTCCTCAACGAGCAAATAAGGAAAGTCCATGCTTATAGTGGTGATCTGGAGAAAGAAATCAAGAATCAAGAGATTCAAAAGGGTCAACTTCAACCAGAGATCAATAGGATCAAAGCGATCTGCAGGCTGAGAAAAAATCAAGAGAGTAGGCTTAGTGCAAATCTATCGATTTAAGAATCAAGCTAGCCACTATAGAGAAGGAGAAAGTAGATCCCAATGTCAAGGCAGCCCAAACTGAAGAAGGCAACAAAGTCACTCTGCTCAAGTATTTTTTCGAGTGTCGTTGAAATAAAGAATCATAAGCAGCTGGGAGATGGCTACCACGTTACACTAGCTAAGTCCTGGGAAGAGATCATCAGAAGGGCTACTGTATTTGGTGGTGAGCAAGCTTCTCGATGAAGAATATTTGGTACCCCTAGAAGAGGGCATGAAAATTAGGGTAGCGGAAGCCGCTGCCGCTCAACAGGTTCCCATCAAGACTCCCACCATCCTAACTCTTCAGACTGCATGGACGATGCAACTATGCTATAAAAGTAGTCTTAGGTTGAAACCATCACTTCTACGGACACCACTCTTGAGGTTGCTACAAACAAGACCCATGTAATTGCTATCTCTAACACCGCTACTTTTAGGGGTTACACTCCTGTTGCTCCAACCTTCAATCCTTTGGAAACTCTACCTTCTCTACCTACCGTTCCAAAAGCTCTTGAAGAAGGGGAAAACGTTAAGTCTCACTGAAAGGGATCTCCATGTACCAAAGGTATATCTCTCATCTCTGCAGTCTTAGAGTAGCTTCGGCTCTTGCACGAGGACATCCCTAAACTCTACCTTTCCTTTTGTAATCTTGCAGGTCAACCATCATCACTGCCTCCTTCGCCACTAGCTATTTACATTTCGGGTCCTGGTGCTATCACAACTACATCCACCACGGTCATTATAGTGCCCATTATTTTGTCTTTCCCCTCCAGCTTTGGCCCCAGCATTGACTCTGAGAAGATTGGGGCATTGTAAGGCCTGGGGGATGTTGAAGTATCTGTTGACTAAGATGCGACTATAGTAACAAAAAAGGACCCGAATCTACTTCTATGGCCAAAAGATTAGCCTTCGACATGTTGAAAATCAAGGTCATGGTCGAATCGGGCATGGAGAAGCTCATGCCCGGGCAGCCATTTCTCTTCCAAACATAAGCATTCACATCAAACCCCTTACTGGTTCTAGCAAGACTTCTTATGCTCCACCAATCTCCCTCTTAAGATCACACAACACTCAGGTCATGCTGTTGGTGCTTCCTAAACCCTTCAGGTGCCTTCGACAAATTCGAGGAGCACATCTATTGGACTACCAAGGAAGAGACTTCCCACACGGAGAAGAGGACACCGTAGAAGGAGTAGAAGAGTGTCAAGAAGAAACGTCTCGCCAAGAGGTTGATGAAGAGAGGCAAACGAGGGAGGAATAAGTACCCGACTGTTACTGCTTCTAGAAGACACTTTATTTTTGTCCTTTTGTATTTCGTTTTGGCACTGTCATGTATATAAGCCACCGTTGTGCGAGACGGACCCTTGCAACTCTATACTTAAAAGATGATGTAAATAAAAGATTATTTTCTATCCAACGTTTGTCTTATTTACATTACTCATTTTATTTCTGTTGCCTGCATGCGTTGTATAGTCATATGTAATTCAGTTACTCATATATTATACCTTCTAGTATCTATGATCTATGCAATGCCATTATTTACTGTAATTCTGTACATATAAATAAATTTCCATAATTTATTAGTATTATTATGTTACTTAGCATTGTTTATCATTATTTAAATATTTCTTGTTTAACTAAACAAAACTATAATTCATTGATCGACTCTATTTATCTTCGATCGACCGTATCTCGCTTACCCATAAACAAAGTCGTACCTGCATAAGATTCAACTATACACCGACTCCGATCTCCGATAATCAGTATCTTGGATGCCTATATCCGGGCATTCGTCTTGGACGTCGCCTATCTTTGGGCATCAACCGCGGATGTTTCATTAACCAACTTCGCTTATCATCATATGAACGCATCTCATTGGACTGTAAACAAATTCCACCTATAGAAGATGCATTTTTGCATCGATTTATATCTATATGATCTAATGTCTTAGATGTCTATCTCTGGGAATCAATCCTTGTACTTGCTTATCTTTGGGAATTGGTCAAAGATTAGATGCATTAGAGCGAATCATCAGATTGATCCTAATAAGATTATACTCTAATGACCCGATGATGGATCGAAGGAGTTCATCAGTACCTATCTCTAGGTACTTAGATATCCAATTTTTCAAAACATAGAATGTTTGACTTTGCCGCTGATCTTGGAGCACAAAGCCAGAATTTAAGAATCCGGGTCCATTGATTCAAAGAACCAATTTTATTTACGAACGAAAATGGCAATCTCTACCTTATTGCACCAAATTCCAACAAACAGGACGTCTTATTTGCAAAAATGAATTCAAGTGAAGTAGCATCATAAATGTTTGATATTCCACGCCCATGGAATTAGGGTCCCGTCCACAGTCATGCTACTCCCATATTTTCCAAATGTTGTCAAAGTAAAATTAATGCAAGCACCGAGCCCTAAAGAATTGCTCCCATAATAAGAGTCAAATATGGAAAAGAAGCAAGAACAACCAGATAGTACCGTGTCAAAATCCGAAGGCGGGGCCAAAATGTGAAGACCGCACCCACTCATGGAACATAGCTTTGTCATTGTAACACTTGGCTTAAAAACTGAGATGGCTACAAAGAGCAGGAACCAATCTACAACCTTAATACTCGCTTCAATGAATTGAACTACAACATAGTTTCTAAGTTTCAAAATATGAAGATTATGCTATGGTTCCAAAAGTGAGACTTAGAAAGTAAGAACTACAACATAGTCGTTAAGTAACAACAAGATGTAGAAACTGTGTTGCAGCCCCAGAAAGCAACATTAACAAAACAAAACAACGACATAACCTTTTAAGCGACTATACGCAAATGGGGATGTGTTGCATTCTCAAACTATCGTCTAAAGTGGTAGGTCTACACCATAATTTTATATCAAAAGGCTATAAGGAGCGCCTCCATCTTGATTAAATGATGAAGTGATAGAGCTGCACCACGATCTATATCAATATCGAATTAATAAAGAATGCACCACCATCTTGATGTGATAGAACAACACCACCATCTTGATGTGATAGAACAATGCCGCAATCCTAAAGACACTGCCCACAAGCTTAAAGACTTAAGGGATGAGGTGATGGGAAAAGACTGCTCAGCAACCAAGAGCTGAAACGCATTCCTCAAAGGCAAACTAAGGGATCCCAACTTCATCTCTAAGATCGTTAAACCCAACTCAAGGACAAAGGCGATGATGTAGTCCTCTAATGGGGAGAGCGGTTTGAGACAGGTTCATGCAAAGCAATCACCCTTCAAAATAATAGCTCAGTCTCTTCTACTAAACCATGCAACTCAACTCCAACTATCATAAACACTATGCTATGCCAATATCTCAAATTGAACAATGCAGTACAACTTCAGGGATGTTGGTGCAGTCCAAATGCAATACGATATCAGTTTCTCATACATAATAAAGGCACAACTCCTCATAAACTAAAGCGAAGTCCAAAAGTGTTGATAATCATGTAGCTCTCCCAGAAATGAAGGGCGGTTTCTCATTGCAGCTTCATTGACATATATGTACAGTCCACAAGCATGTTGCTTTACAGAACCAAAAAGCCATGATCTATTCAAGTTTGGTTTTTCCTGCGTCAATTTCAAATTTTCCACCCAAGTTCAAATTTTGACCACTCAAATCCCAGTTTCCCATTGAAAGCCATGATACCAGTCCGTGTATATCAAATAATTCAAATGGATAGCCGACACATAACATGATCTAAAGGCATAAATCAAAGAAGCGGAAGGGTGACGTTGGAAATCCATGTGAATCTCTATGTAATATAAATAAATAGGGCACTGTAGCAAAAAAGGGAATATTTTTTTGACTTTACTCTTTTTGGATACGCAAATCAAAATTTTTACTCTCTGTCACTTTTGTTTGTAATAAAATCAAGAGAGAAGAAAACCATTTACCCATGAATGAAGGATTCTTTAACATCCAAACCATGTAAATTCCCTGTCCTTTTTATTGCCTTCAGTACTTTGCTTTTTTGTTAAAAATTTGTCACAACATAAATCGAAATGGATTGTCTTAAGAAACTTATGTTTCGAATGTTTTCCCTCAAAATTGTGAGAGCTTCAACGCAACATAATTACTCCTCTTAAAGGCAATTTTAATATTACTTAAAATTTTTGATTTATAATCACAAAAACATTTAGTGTTATGATTACTTCGTAAGAAAATACTCGAGTGTTTCTAAGATGGAAAATCTCACTAACATTTTTGATGTTAGAAGGAGGTCTGATTTCCCTTCTCTGCAAAATCTACCCACACTTTCTTCAAATACCATTACAAATCCACGAATCCCACGGATTCCACTACCCCCCCCAAGAGAAACTTCACCTGGCCTTAAAATCCCAAAAGCACATTCATTCCCTCCATAGCCCAAACTGAGGTGGAAGCTTCGATAGAGCCCACCTCAAACCCTGTCCTAGCTGCTTTTTAAGCCTTCACAAACCAAATAAACCAACGCATGGAGGGATTAGAGAGATCCATGGACTGACATACTACTCTTAGCTAATCTTCCCTCAACCATCCACAGCTCATCGCAATCACTCACCAATTGTGCTAGATATGCAGCGTGTGAGAGATAACTTCACTCTTAGAAGTGAGAACGGTAAAGTTGGTCTAAAACCAATGGCAAGCCTAAAGGAAAAATCCAAATCAATCCTTAGATCAAATTAAATCTTGCTAACGTGAAACCTCTATTTCTAAAAAAGCATGCATGAACTGCTCCTGATGATGACGAAGTCGCTTTACTCTGTATAGACGGTTCATCCTAAATGGATCCCAAGGAAGATGAGATTCGATAGTTGAAAGCTTGTGTAGAGAAACTGGTAAGAGTTTGTCGGCAAAATGGTAAAGAAGAAGTAAGGGAAGAAGGATCTTCACCATTAAGTGAAACCATCATAGAAGCAGAATTCCCCGACAACTTCAAAACACCATCGATTGATAAATTTGACGAAACAACAAACCTAGATGACCATATTAGACCTTCAAATACTATATGGACATTTTAAAAGTGGGGAGGATGGCTGGTGACAGCTCTTCCCAGTCTACCTAGTCGGTGCAACCTCTAGATTGTTCAGGATGTACGGGCCAGAGGAGGTCCATTCTTTGCGGCTGCTATCATCGAATTTTATAAGACAGTTCAACTCAAGGAAAGAAGCTTCCACAGATGTAAATACCATGTCAATCATAAAGAAGGATGAAAATGAGATTTACGAAACTTCAAATCCGAGTTGCTCCAAATTAGGGTGACCGGTGAAGAAGCACTACTAATGATAGCGCATACTGGAATAAGGAGGGATACTGCCATGTGGGACAAGAACAGTAGAAAAATCTGTGTCATAGCTTGAAGTCCTTTTATGAAAGGGCCAACAGCTACATCAGAATGGAAGAAGTTGGGTCCACAAAGTAGTTTGAAAGAGCTTTTGTTCCCGAATATGAGAAGAAAAGGGGGGCATAAGGGTATCATCCTCTCGTAAAGCAATAGATAGAAGTTAACTTCATAGCAAGAACTCCCCCCTCACCCATGCTCCTGGGTAGATATACGAGATGACCAAGATCAAGCTTACTAATAGTGTCCTGAATAATGGGGAAATGACAAAGTAGAACAGAGGCAAAGCATGCTGCTGCTTCCATGGAGTCAATGGTCATCACATAGACAACCACCAACACTTGAAAAATGACATAGAAAGACTAACTCAGAAATGATACTTAGGCATCTTCCAAAAGGAAAACAATGGGGAAAGGACTAGGAACCTCACATTAGATTCGAATGAAAACCTAATAGGAAATCCCTCTAATCTCATAGCCTCAATCCATGGAGGACGACAACTAGCAGGAAAAAACAAGAAAGCACCGGAGCGGTAAGCGTAGGAAGCAAAAGTAGAGCAAAAAATCATATTCAATGTAAGATAGAAACCTGCGTATGAGATAATCATCACCACATCTAATGCCACTGGGATTGTCTTTCCATATCAGTATCCACTCATTATTATGGTGCAGATCTCAAACTGCACTATGAGGTAGGTCTTTGTGGATTTCGGGAGTTCAATTAATGTCATCTTCAAATCTACATTTGACCAGATGAAGATCCCAATGAAAGTATTGAAGCCAAGCCCTAAATCGATCTGTGGCTTCAAAAATATCGTAACCACCCCTACTTGGGGGCAGTTGTATCTCAAAAGGACTTGCTCATGAAGTTCCAAACCACTGCTGGGATATAATCGATAAGAGGAGAACAATTGCTAGCTAGAGAATTATACAATATAAGCCTTAATTCTAGCAATAAAATAATTCCAAAATATTCTACTACCTCCCCTAATAAATGTGACAATGGCAACAAAATTGAAATCAAGCCAATTCTACGAACTACATTGTTACAAAGTACCAAGACTAATGCTGAAATAGTTCATTCTGCGACTACGTTATCATTAAGGAAAGAAAAGAGAAAGTATATGCACGTGATTGGCATCGATGAGTATAACGTTGTTTATGCACATTATTTTTAGAGGCTCTAAAATAAGCACTCGTTGCTACCTCTTAGCCCGAAGAGAAACAAGAAAGCGAAATAGACCAGAGATTAAGGGAAACAAGGAGAGAGTTGAAACCATTGGATGATCTTGAAGATGTGCATATAGATCCCACAAAGGTTCTAAAGATAGGATAAAATCTCAATGTAGAAGCCATAATCGAATTAATAGACTTCCTAAATAAATTAGCAAATGTTTTTGCCTAGGCACACTTAGACATGGTAGCGATAGATCCAGCCATCATCTTCCATGCACTCAACATCGATCCCAATGCTTAGGAAAAAGCATAGGATTCTTGATCAAGAAAGGTATAATGCTCTACATGAAAAAGTTGGGAAGCTGAAAGTAAATGGATTCATCAGAGACGTATACAACCTAAAGTGGATCACTAACCCTGTTATTGTAAAGAATCCCAATAGGAAAATGAGAACCTGCATAGACTATACAATCTCAACAAGGGCTGCCCAAAGGACAACTTTCACCTAACTAGAATTGACCAATTAGTGGATGCAACTAGCAGACACAAACTGCTCTTGTTCATGGACGCATACTTAGGTTATAATTGAATGGCTATGTTTGAGCTAGATAAGAAGCACACTAGTTTTGTAATGGAAAAAGTTTGTACTACTACAAAGTGATGCTGTTTGGACTCTAAAACACTGGAGCAACCTACCAGAGGTTAGTTAACATGATGTTTGTAGATCAGATTAGAAAAAACATTGAAGTATATATGGACGACATGCTAGTCAAGTCAAAAGAAGATTCAAATTATGTGCGAGATCTAGAGGAAACATTTATGGTCCTGAAGCAATATAATATGAAGCCAAATCCCTTGAAATGTACTTTTGTTATTCCGTCGGGGAAGCTTCTGAGATACATAGTGAGCGCTCGTGGAATTTAAGCAAACCCAAAGCAGACTGAAGCTATAAAGATTAAAGAATACGAGAGTCCTAAAGAAAGTGAAAGATATCATGAGCCTGAACAGTAGGGTGGATGCTCTAAGCAGATTTATTTTCATAGCAACCGACAAGTGTATAACGTTCTTCGACCAGGTGAAGAAGGGATGAAATTTTGAGTGGATAGAGGAATGCAAAATCGCATTCCAAAAATCTAAAGTACAATTTGATCAGTACTCCTATATTATCAAAACCGATGACAGGTAATCACTATGTGTATTTAGCGGTAACTGATAAAATTATCGGTGCTACAGTGGTTAGAGAGGGTGAAGGTACTTAGAGGCACATTTACTTCATAAGCAAATGTTTGTCAGGATCAAAACTCAACTATTCTGTCATTGAAATGCTAGCTTACAACATGCTTCTCACGATAAGGAACTGTGGCCTTACTTCCAAGCACATCCCATCAAAGTCCTTACAAACAGACCACTAAGGTTAATACTGTAGAAACCAGAGACGTTTAGTCGCCTGCTAAAGTGGGCGATGGAGCCCGGCTAGCATGATATCTTCTATTGTCCAAGAAAAGCGATCGAAGGTCAAGCATTATCACATTTCATCAAGGAATGCACACTACCTACTGGGCGTCAATCCAAGGAAGAAGCGCCCACATTGCAGTTTTAGCAATTATTTATGGACGTCAAATGAATATGAAGCGGGAATAGGATATATGTTAATCACTGCAGATGAGCAAAAGCTATACGGCATAATACATCTCAGATTCAAAGCTACCAACAAGGTGGTAGAATACGAGGCTCTTCTCGCATGCTTAAGGATGGATTAGGTAAGGAAGATTACCCATATGAAGATCTATAGTGGTTCCCAACTGGTTGTATATCAAGTTCGAGGAAATTACCAAACGAAAGAGCTAACCTTAGCCAAATACTTAGAACTACCTAAAAGATTGTTGGAACAATTTGATTGATTCGATATAGAGCTGATCCCACTCGAGAACAACTTTTCCGTGAACTCATTAGCTAAACTAAATAGCAGTAAGATAGCACAGGAAATGAAAGTTGTCCCAACAGGACATCAAGCTAAACTAAGCATTATTAGGGCTAATCAAATACTAATCTTAACTAGTGTGAAACAAGCCTCGACCCGAAAGATCAGAATCAAGAAACAGATTAAAAATTAAATGTTGTCTGCACTTGCACCTAACCTCAACAGACAAAAGAGAACTCGTGGATGACCCCCATCAAACAATTCCACATAAATGGAATCTTACCTCTAAATAGAAATGAATCTTGAAAAATAAGATAATAGGCTTCGTATTACTCCTTCTTTAATGGCATATTATACAAGAGAATACTCTACCCCTTATCTTAGATGCATTTCCAAAGAAGCGGTAATACAAGTCTTGAGCGAAGTACATAAAGGGTAGTGCAGAGATCATTCCAAAGGAACTATATCTGCTAAGAAGGTACTAATGTTAATACCCTAGGTATTGATTTTGATGACAACAACCACAAAAATTTACTACTAACATATCTTCCAGTTATGCAGTCATATCAGATATATTATGGAGACATTTACAGAGATAAAACAAGAATACAGTGGAAGCAAATGAATTATAGAAGAAGGTTGATCAGAGCAATTGAAGAACAAAACCCAATTAGAGAAGAATGCTGAAGCATAAAGGTGTTTGAAGTGATGAGGAGTTGGTTGAACCTTAGAATATCTTGTTAAAGATCTCATGGCAATTATACTTCAAGATCATCAACCATTGACATCAACCGAATCACAAAAATCCACAAATATAAGGTAATTTGAAATGCTGAAAATTTGCAAAACTTATTAGTGTTGCTGTTCATTTTCCAACACACCCATGTCGACATGGGGTACTTGGGCATGTCGACATACTAGCAGTTTTTCAGAATTTCAAATTTTAAATGAAGAGACATTTCCCTCCACCTCTTCACCAAAAGACACGTCTCTTCAACCACTATATAAAGGCCTCTGAAAACGAATTTTAACATCAAGAATTCTCATTTTCTCTTACTCCTTCTTCTCTAAACATTTGCAAAAGAAA
Source organism: Allium cepa (assembly GCA_030765085.1). NCBI lineage: Eukaryota > Viridiplantae > Streptophyta > Magnoliopsida > Asparagales > Amaryllidaceae > Allium > Allium cepa. The sequence goes on along the minus strand of CM060928.1, from coordinate 110,268,077 downwards.
TCCATTTCATACTCTTCAAATCTCCTTGCAAATCGATACTATTTCACTCCAATTCTTCACTGATTTGCAAGCCACACAATATCAGAGAGTTGTACTTTAATTCACATCATTCTCTCTCTGATTTCATCCTATTCCTCAAAGAATTTAAAGATATATTTCCATTGGAGGTCTATAGGATCATTGTACCGAATCCGCAAGAATCTATATTGAAGATACGAGTATTTGCCATAGTATGTTGTTGCTGATAAGGAGAAGGTGTTCTTGTAGCCTGTAAAATCAAGAGGGTGTGTCTTATAGCCCGTGAAACCAAGATTGTAAAGGTGTTCATTCCACCTGTGGAAAGCAAGCGATTATAGTGGAATTTTGCACGATAGAGTGCAAGAATGGATGTAGGATTGGTTAATCCGAACCAGTATAAAAATTCGGGTGTTATTTACATTACTGCATTTTACTTTATTACTTACTTATTCTCTGATTACTTCATTCTGTTTGCAATTTGAGTAAATACAGTTTTATATTCATAAGTAAGTAGTTAATACACAATTCACCACTTTTAGTGTCTGAATAGCCTTAAGATCCAACATTGTGTTATAGCCACCCTAGTTTCCAACATTTGGTATCAGAGCATTGGTTTTCAAAAATTCATAACTTGGTTTTTGAAAAGTATAAATAGCTAGTGACACTAGTAACACATTTTTTAATACTTTTGTAGAAGGGCAATCTACCACTAGACCCCCTCTATTTGATGGTAGTAGTTATGCTTATTGGGCTTGTAGGATGAAATGTTATTTGCAGTCTAATGGTTTGGATATTTGGAACAGTACCCAAATAGAGTATATAGAGCCTCAAACTGAATATTCAAAATGGACACTAGACCAAAAGACACAAGCACTTAATAACTCTAAGGCCATGAACATTTTATTTTGCTCCTTAAATAGAAATGAATTTAATCGGGTGTCTATTTGTAATTCTGTATATGAAATTTGGAGAACACTGCAAGTCACACATGAAGGCACCAATAAAGTAAAACAAACAAAGATATCTTTGCTATCTAACAGTTTCAACTCTTTCAAATGAAACCAAATGAGTCTATTTCTGATATGTATTCTAGATTTCAAGATATAGTACATGCTTTAATATCATTAGGAAAGAAAATTACTGAACAAGACCAAGTCAGAAAGATCTTGAATTCACTTCCTAGTGAATGTGATCAGAAGACTCAGGCAATTGAAGAAGCCAATGATATTAGTTTTATGAAAATAGAAGATTTAATTGGTAACCTAATGTCTTATGAAGTAAAGTTGCAGATTAGAAAAGAGAATCAGGCAAATGAGAAGAACTCACTAGCACTCAATGCTATGATCGACAAAGATGAATCAGATGATGATGCTATTGATGATGATATCGAGTTTATGACCAAGAAGTTCAAGAAATTCTTGAAGTATTGGATAACAAACAAACTTCGAAAAACTAACAATAATAATTCTAGAAATGGAAATGTTGTTAAGTGTTTCGAATGTGATAAACCCAGTCATTTGAAAAGAGACTGTCCCAAACTAAAGAAATCAAAATCAAACACTTTCAATAAGGAGAGGAAACAGGCATTCAATGCAAAATGGGATGATTCAGATACATCATCAAATGATAGTGATTCAGAAACAGAAAACTCCAACATGTGCTTCATGGAAAATGATGACCAGGTATGGAATTTTAATAAAGAAATTACTAATATTTTGAATGATATGAATAAGGGATATAAAATACTTAGGAAAGAGTACAACAATAGTTTGGCAGAGATAGATAGGTTAAAAATATTTAATGAAAGGTTAACTGAAGAAAAACAATGTCTAAAAGATGAAATTGAAAGACTTAATGGGTATAATGATGAAAATGATTTGACACTTGGAAGTTTTGAAAAACTAAAAAGTGAAAATGAATCCTTAAAATCAGAAAATCTTTCAATGAAGTCACAGATCACTGATCTGAATGACAAAATAACATCTCTGGACAATGTTATTCTTAACCTTAATAAGGATTTTGACAAAATGAAAACTAATGTTGATAAATTTAACAAAGGGATGGATAATCTAGAAAAATTATTATCTACATCTAAACACACTAGGAATAAACATGGACTTGGAAACACCCCTAAGGCTAAATTAAAGAAAAATAGTTTTCAAAATACTAAGTTTGTTAAGGCTACCAAGTTCAAACCAAAACCTAGGAAATTAAATTTAAAACCTCCAAATAGATTCATTAATTTATGGGTTCCAAAAAGGATGGATGATATTGAAAAAGAAAAATATATTGATAATTTTGTTAATAAGGTTCATTCATCTAATGATTATATTTTGAAAGGACATTCAAACTCTTCATGGGTTTGGCATCCCAAAACTTAACCCCATGGACCCAGAATAAAAAGGGTACCAGTATGCATATTTTATAATTTTTCAGGTACCAAACAATGTATATCAGATAGCAGATGCTCAAAGCATATGACAAGAAATCTATTGTACATTGGATAAATACGAAAATGATTTGTTATTGGCATCAGCAAAGTTGGTAACTCTAAAACTCATCTTATTATTTGATAAGTTTATTTCATGTTTTGAATTGATTTGGTTTCCCCTCAAGTGTTTTATTTATAAGTATTTATCTCTATATACAAACTCTACATATTGTCTAGCCGTGATTTAAGTAACTCTTTTTCTCCCTTTTTATTGATGACAAAGGGGGAGAAAAGGTATAAATATTCTAGGCAAAATGATAGGGGGAGTGCATAGAGTTAGGGGGAGTCAAATATAAAAGTATTATATTCTATCTCTCAAATATTTATATCATTCTCATCATCAAAAAGGGGAGATTGTTAATACCCTAGGTATTGATTTTGATGACAATAACCATAAAAATATTACTACTAACATATCTTCGAGTTATGCAGTCATATCAGATATATTATGGAGACATTTACAGAGATAAAACAAGAATACAGTGGAAGCAAATGAATTATAGAAGAAGGTTGATCAGAGCAATTGAAGAACAAAACCCAATTAGAGAAGAATGCTGAAGCATAAAGGTGTTTGAAGAGATGAGGAGTTGGTTGAACCTTAGAATATCTTGTTAAAGATCTCATGGCAATTATACTTCAAGATCATCAACCATTGACCTCAACCGAATCAAAAAAATCCACAAATATAAGGTAATTTGAAATGCTGAAAATTTGCAAAACTTATTAGTGTTGCTGTTCATTTTCCAACACACCCATGTCGACATGGGGTACTTGGGCATGTCGACATACTGGCAGTTTTTCAGAATTTCAAATTTTAAATGAAGAGGCATTTCCCTCCACCTCTTCACCAAAAGACACGTCTCTTCAACCACTATATATAAGCCTCTGAAAACGAATTTTAACATCAAGAATTCTCATTTTCTCTTACTCCTTCTTCTCCAAACATTTGCAAAAGAAATCCATTGCATACTCTTCAAATCTCCTTGCAAATCGATACTATTTCGCTCCAATTCTTCACTGATTTGCAAGCCACACAATATCAGAGAGTTGTACTTTAATTCACATCATTCTCTCTCTGATTTTATCCTATTCCTCAAAGAATTCAAAGATATATTGCCATTGGAGGTCTATAGGATCATTGTACCGAATCCCCAAGAATCTGTATTGAAGATACGAGTAATTGCCATAGTTTGTTGTTGCTGATAAGGAGAAGGTGTTCTTGTAGCCTGTAAAATCAAGAGAGTGTGTCTTGTAGCCCGTGAAACCAAGATTGTAAAGGTGTTCTTGCCACCCGTGGAAAGCAAGCGATTATAGTGGAATTCTGCACGATAGAGTGCAGGACTAGATGTATGATTGGTTAATCCGAACCAGTATAAAAATCCGGGTGTTATTTACATTACTGCATTTTACTTTATTACTTACTTATTCTTTGATTACTTCATTCTGTTTTCAATTTGATTAAATACAGTTTTATATTCATAAGTAAGTAGTTAATACACAATTCACCACTTCTAGTGTCTGAATAGCCTTTAGATCCAACATTGTGTTATAGCCACCCCAGTTTCCAACAACTAAGACATAGTTACTACTGGACCACTGCACTTCAAGATGCATGGGAATACATGAGAAGATTTGGTAGATGTTAGAGGTTTGCAAGTATCCTAAGTCAACCCTCCCACGAGCTCATCTCTTTAGCCAGCCCATAACCGTTTGACATATGGGATATAGATTACCACTTCCCATGTCAAAGGGAGGAGCAATGTATGTTGTAGTGGTAATAGACTACTTCACCTGGTGGATGGAAGCAGAACTTCTAACTACAATCACCATAAAGAAGATGGTCACTTTTGTGGTAGAAACATAATCACCACAATTGGGATCTCCCACAAAATAATCTCTAATAATGGAACCTAATTTGAAAGTAAGGAGTTCACAGAGCTCTGCTGTAACAACCCGACTTTCTATGCCATACAAATAAATAAATTTTATTAAAACAACAGAGTTTGAATTCGATTTGTGATAATTAATAATTTTGGAAATAAATTTTTAGTGAACTAAATTCTATTTCGTAGAAGATTTTCTTGTAATAAATTAGATTGAATTAATGAATTCTTTCTGAATGATTTATTAAAATTAAATAAATTGTTTTGAGTAATATATAATATTCGAAGTGTAAATAATTTTCGTATAAAGTTGAAATAAATGAAAAATAAATTTAATTTGTAATAAAATGATGAATTATTAAATGAAAATAAGCGAGCGATGAATTAAATAAAGTTGTCCAATTATTGAAATATAATTTGTAGATTGTCGAAACCCATTTTCTTTCTCTCCATGCTTCTCAAAAACTCTCTCCATTTCTACATAATCGAACCCGTTCCCTTATCATGTTCAAGCCATAATTTACAAATTAGAAATCAAGACTCTATTACAAAATAAAGACAACGAAACACGCAGTCACGTGTACCTATGGGTGGCCAACATCGTCGACGATTGTCAAGGGGGAAGCGGCGATGGGCGATGTAGGGCCAATGAAAATCATGATTTGGTGGGTGATAAGGAGCTATTCGCATTCAAAACGGGAAGCCATGCCATGGCGGTAGCTATTGGCGAATTGGAGGGAGCGAAGCTGGGGTGTGATGCGACATGGAGATCACGATGACATGATTTCTAGTGAGAAGTGGAGGAGAATGCAGGTGATGGTTGCGATGTTGGCTGGTTTGAGATGGAATGACCTATAGTTGAGTTGAATAAGGGCTTGACTATGCTGAGGGAGGATACGGTGATGGAATTGCAAGTTGATTAAAATCATTTTAGAAATAGTGTATATTTATATGGTTTGGAGAATCATTTTATTAGAAGCTAACGAATGTTTTATAAAAGATTAAGTTGTTTTATGAATAAATATTTAAAAGAATTTAGAAGTTGACATTGTGTTAATTTATCCGTTGAGTGTTAAGAAATTTCAGTTGATGCGCCTGATCAACCTTATCAATAAGGATTCCTAAATAGAAGAACAAGACTTATGGACACAAGATTTTGAAGAGTGAAGAATAAATTCAAAGAGAGGAATATGTTCTTAGTTATATTATAAATCAATATTTGAAATTATATTTTGAAGAAAATTATATTAATTATTTTGAAGATACTAAAGGAATTTGGAGAATAATTTAAAGCAAGCAAGATGTTTGGAAAGGAATTTTTTTTATTTAGGAAGAAATAAACAATTTGAGGAAAATTGACCTTAATATTTTCAAAAAGATGTTTTGTAAAGAAATTGATATTCTAACGGAGTATTCGAGTTAAGGTTTGAAAAGAATATATATAAATATATTTTGATAGGAGAAATATTCTTTTGAAAAGACGATTTAGAAAATATGAGATATGAAAATTTGTATAATAGTTTTAGATAATAGAAATCGTTTTGGCTTGAGTATCTACTGATGAAGATTTAATGATTGAAATTTCTTTTATAGGAGATATTACTTTAAGAGAGTAATTTAGTAAATTTTGAGATGAAAATTTTAGAATGTTTTGAAGTTTTATAAATTATTTTAACTTGAGTATATGAGAGTAAGTATTATTATAGTGAAGTAACAAATTGTTTTAAAAAGTAAAAAAATAAATTAATTTGCTATATTTAGATGTTTGAAGTGATAATTGCAGCCATTAAGCATTGTGGACAGTTGTAGCTGATGGCGAGGTAATGTTAATCACACGATTAATACTGCAGCCAGTTGACGAAGTAGACAATTAGAAATTCATGGCGTGGCATTATCACTAGACAAATAAATATATTTAAATTTGAAATTAGTATGGTTGTGATGTTTTGCGATTGAATGGTTGATTTATTATATAATGTTTGTGGTTCGAATGTGTGCTGTGAAGTTGTTTATGACGTGATGCATTATGGAAAAAGAATGATGATTGCAAAAATGTGTATATAATTAAATTTTGATGTTAATAAAATATTTTGGAATTTATTAATAATGAAATAAGATAAATGTCATTTTGGAAAAAATAATAATATGTTGAATGTTTCGAAAAGCGGTTTTAAAATATTTGAAGCTTTTGAATTGAAAATGATATATATATATATATATATATATATATATATATATATATATATATATATAATTAGAAGTGATAAATTTTTATTGAAAGAGGTTTATAAATTTAGTAATAGTTTTGGAGGTGAATTGAATTGCAAAGTTAATCATTATTTTGAAAAAAAGAAGATATTATAGTTCTTACAAATAAAATCATTACTTCTGGTGAAGTGATCTGATTTTCTTGATTCTTCTTTCGTTAATTAGGCAATGGTATTACTAACAACTTTCATGTGTATCACTTTTCAAAATTGAAGTTTGGTACCGCAGATATGTGTTTAAAGGCAAGATAAAAATAGTAGTATGTGCTTAGAAAATTTTAAGATGAAGTACGCTATTGTTTTAGTGGAATGATGAAGATTAGGTGTGAAACACGAACTTTTCTTCATAATTTCAAACGTCTTATCCGTTTTTGATGATTTTGATTTCATTAGAAAGATGTGACATTAGAGAATAATTTTTATTGGAAGTATAATGCCAAATTTTGAGTTTAAGTGAAGTTAAAATATAAATCTCAATAAATCGCTGTCCTGAAATGTAAATTGCCTTAAATTGAGCTAAACACAATTGCTCATAATTTTGAATGGTTTAGCCGATTTGGATGATTTTTCTCATTCCTAAAGGATAATGAAATAAGTTACAACTTTTGTATAGATGTTATGTAAAATTTTGATGTTTAGAAGGCTAAAAACGTGCGTTTATAAAGAGGACATGCACTTGAAATTTTCTGAGCCTAAGCATCATGAAGTTTTGATCATAACTTTTGACCGTTTCATCTGTTTTTGATGATTTTGTACATATTTTAAATCTATAAGGGTAAGAAACATGTTTTATTTTGAAAATATTATGAAAATATGTTGTTTGCTAGGCCAAAAACTGCCTTTAGAGAGATGGATCTGCATATTTAATTTGATTCCAGTTTTCCCACTTTGCAAAAACTACCAAACTTCTAATACCATCAACATTTTTTGATCCGCAAGATGATTTCGAAATTTAAAACATTATATCACAATTTACTGTTGGAAACCATGTCTTGATTTGGTGTTTTGATCTTTGAAACCTTGTCGAAAGAGGTTAAACATGAAATTTGTATTTCTATTACATTACATAAATGCAAACTTTTTATGTTTTCTTTTATGCAACTGATATTTGCACTTGTTAAGAATATGTGCTTTATAAACTATTTGGACTAACGTTTGCTCGCTTTTTCTCATATATGCGTGCTTAATAACAACGTAAATTGCTTAAAAATGCTAAATAAATTTGTTTTTTTACGTTATAACAAGATATTGATAATTATATTGTTTTCCCGTGTTTCGGGATGCCCCTTCGAAGATGTATGCAATGTAATTATATTATAATTTTTTGTTTTTTAAAATGCTCTTCGAATAAAGGAGACTGTTGAAATTTTTCGATAAGAGGCGTTGGAATGTAAGAGCCAATAGAGGAGCGAGTTGTTGAGTCTGATTGAACAACATCGATTACGAAGAAAGTCAGGGCATAAGTTGTGCTTGTCAACTTTCCTACAAGAAATTGCAAGGATGCAATTTTCTTAAGTGAGGAAGTCTGTAACAGCCAGACTTTCAATACCGTATAAATAAATAAATTTTATTAAAATAAAAGAGTTTAAATTCAATTTTTGATAGTTAATAGTTTTGGAAATAAATTTTTAGTCAATTGAATTCTATTTGGTAAAAGATTTTGTTGTAATATAATGAATTAAATTAATAATTTTTTTTGAATGATTTATTGAAATTGAATAAATTTCTTTTATTAATGCGTAAAATTTGAAGTGTAAATAATTTTTGTATGAGGTTATAATAAATGATTTTTTTTTATAATAGAACGACGAATTATAAATAAAAATAAGCGAGGGAGGAATTGAATAAAATTATCCAATTATTGAAATATAATTTGTAGACTCTCATGTAAATCAATTAATAATAGATTGAAATTTATTTTGAGGATTAAAATTCAAATTTAAATGCATTGCCAATAAATTAAAATTGAGTTGAATTGAATCAAAATCGAGCCAAGGCAATCATGGCCCAAACCCATTTTCTTTCTCTCCGTGCTTCTCAAAAACTCTCTCTATTTCTACACAAAAGTGAACCGTTCCCCTTATTATGTTCGAGCCTAAACCTATTATCTTTCTCTCCATGCTTCTCGAAAACTCTCTCCATTTCTACATAAAACTGAACCTATTCCACTTATCATGTTCGAGGCCTAGTTTACAATTCAGAAATTGCGACTCTATTATAAAAAAGACAATGAAAACACGGTCGCGTGTATGCATGAGTGGCCGACATCATTGGCGATTTTCAAGGGGAGGGATGTTGTGATGGGCGATGTAGGGTCGAGGCAAATCATGATTTGGTGGGCGAATAGAAGTTATTCTCATTCAACAAGGGAAACGATGTCACGGCTGCAACTACTGGTGAATTGGAGGAAGTGGAGCTAGGGTGTGATGCGACATGGAGATGACGATGACATGATTTTTGGTGCGAAGTGGAGGATAACGTGGTTGATGGCTCTGATGCTGGCTGGTGTGAGATGGCGTGAACTATAGTTGAGTGAGGGCTTGGCTTTGATGAGGAGGACATGGTAAAAGAATTGCAAGTTTTGACTGGTGGTTGGGTGTATGCACAGTCATTGTTTGTGCGATTGGAGGTTGGCAGCGGTGAACGATATGATGGAGGAGGTAACAGCGATGGTGAGCCAGTTCGAGCAGGTGGTGGAGAAGGTGGTGGATATTGAGCGTCATTTTGGCGAGTTAATCCCACTCGCCACTATGTCTATTTCTTTTTATTTAATGTGTAATCCTCCATATATTACTTGATTGCTTGGTTGAATCGATGATTAGTTATTAGATATGATTGTTTGTTGATAATTGATGTTTGATGTTATTTGGATTAGATGAAATTGTTTAAATGAGTGTTGTGTGTTTTGGGTTGAGATTTGTTGTGTGTGTGTGTGTGTTGGTTAATTTTGATGACGATAATTGTTAAACACAACATTTAAAATTGATTGAAATATAGGCAAATTAAGTAAAAGATGTAATTTTGAGAGAAATAAACTATTTTAGTGATAAACATCAAATTCTAGAAAGATGTTTTATTTTTAATATTGAGATTATTGAATTAATAAAAAAATTGAAGAGGAATGAATTCAGAAAAATATTTATAGGTTGAATAATTTTGAGGATACAGTAAATTGAAATTATTTTGGAAAAAGATGAATTTTGGGATTTATAAAATAAGAGAATTTCAAAGATTAAATTTTGTTTACTGATGTTTATAACAGTATTTAGAGGATATTTATGAAATGGAGTTTGAAATCTATATTTTTGTAATGATGAGCAATTTGAATCAAAATAAAATGATATCTTAAAGTATTAAAAGTGAATGTAAATTATTTTGAGAGAAAATTTGCACTTGTTATATAATGAGAAGTGAACACTAGAAGAAATTTATATCCACCTGAGTTTGACTATCGAAGTATTTTGGTAATAACTTATCTAAAGTAGAGTTAGGATTTAATGAATTATTTATCAATAATATTGGTTTAAAGAGGTTTGATAATAAATAAGGAATCTAAATGATGATTTTGAAATTATAAATTCGAGTTGGAAAATATTTATGGAATGAGAATACTCTTTTGGTTTGAAGTACTTTAATAATGTTAAAGTGGAAATTAGAAATGAAAATAATTTTTGAGGTTTTAAAATTTATTAATGAGTATGAAAATAAATTGTTTTGAATGATGTATTTTGAAATTAGATGTGAGAATCAATAATTACTATTTTAAAAGAGAAGGAATAAATAAAAGAAATGTTTTATGATTAAAGATAAATGAAGTATCTTTATAATAAGAGGGAAACAAAAATGAAGTAAATTATATTGTAAAAGAAATCTTCACCACGTTAAATACTAATGAAATAAATAATACATTGATGTAATGGATGATTGTTGATTTGTTAGCTATGAACGAGATGAAGTAAAAATTACCCATTGCGTTGAATAATAAAATAGAAGAATTGAAGAATAATGAATATAAAAGCGATATAAGCGAGAGTGATATAATAAGTGAAGTGGAAATTTTGTTTAATTTTGATTAATTGAGGGTGTTGTGTATACAGTTATATTTCACCAGGCCATATGGGGTGTATTTATTTATTCAACATGAGTACAATCTCGAATAATTCATAGAGGGCCGAGTATTTGACATTTGGATGTCAGTGTATTATTCTATATGGTAAACTCATATTGATTGACATTATTTGGATTTCTGACTTGACGTGAGAGGTAAATTATATTATTACTTATTTTAATTTAAAGAGAGAATATGATCATCTCTACTTTTGAGTGGAACATACGAAGTCCCAACGAGGATGTGATGGCAGAAGTATTTTTACTAGCCCCATCCTATCTTACCGATGGGGTCGCTCTTCTATGGTTGCGGCGACATAGCCCCCATGTCGCATGGTCAATTCTGCTACATGGGCCAATGAGATGCATTTAGAATGAGCGAGGAGGTTGACGATGAGAGTGAGGAGCAAGGAGGCGAGGAAATGAGGAAGCGACGTGCGATGTGTTGTGCAGCTAAAGATTGGTAAGTATGCTCACAAAAATACTACGAGTTAGACCTCTCTTTACACCTGAGAAGCATTGAGCTCAAGTGTAGACTTGGCTTCTGACAATAGCATTAAAACAACACAGATAATAACAGTAGCAGTAATGAAATTAAAAATAAAGAATAAAGTGAATAAATCTAATACTACTAAATAAATATGAACAATTTGATGTTTGTGATGTGCTGTTTGCGATGGATGCTGTATGTGATGTGCGATGAATATATGTGTGTGATGTGTGTGATGTATGATGTATGTGATGGATGTCTAATGTAGGCTGTATGATGTGTATAATAGTATTTTGATGTTTGATGGATGTTTTGATATTTGATGGGTTATGGATGTTGTTTGAAGAGTCATGGATGTTTTATCCCTTTGGATCAATTTCTTATTATATTGTACAGTATCCTTTAAGATACCATATATATTCTCACCATTTATTATAGACTTAGTCTGAACCGTTTATTACTTATATAATAGTCGAGTCAGTCTGAGACATTTTAGGTTTACGGACGATGTCACCGGATTTGCTTATTGGGCTTTGTTGGAGGTTGTATTACTAAATGTCTTGTATACTATGTATTGGACTAGTATATGCATATGATGTTGGATTAGATGTATTGGATCTGTCTTGTATAATTATTTGAGATTTAGTGAGAATTTGACTTATTTTTGCATCCCACTCAAATTTATGTGATGTATTATATTTTTATTGCTGCGTTGATGACTCTGTGTTCTATGTGATTTATTTTATATTGTGTATTGTTCTACCCTCCGGCACCACATGTGTTTATTGCTTTGTACCAAGACTACTTATGTCGAGGTAAGTGATTTTTATGTTACGAGATGTATTCAATGTTAGTCCAAGGGAATATCATGTGTGCTTACCCATATCGCTCCATTCTCTGTATTACTCGACAGTATTATTCAGTAATGCTCTTGAGTAATATGAGTATAGAGGTGTGGTGTTACATTTAAAACGGAATGGAATAATAAAAAATTTCTCCTTAGTCACACACCCATTGGCAAATGGGCAGGTCGAAGCAGAAAATAAAACCATCAAAAAGTTGTTTAAGAAGAGAACGCAAAAGGCTAAAGGAAAGTGGGTGTAGGAGTTGTCTTTAGTACTGTAGGCTTATTGGACCTCATCCGGATCCCTAACCGACCATACCTTTCTTCTTAACCTACGGCAATTGTAACAACCCGCTTTCTATGTCATAATTATACATAAATTTAACTAAAACAAAATTGTTTGAATCTGTTTTTAATAATTATTATTATGAAAAAAATTCTTATTATTCGAAGTTTATTTAATAAAAGGTTTTTTTAAAATAAATTGGTTTAAATTAATAAATTATTTTGAATAATTTATTGAATTGAATAAAATGTTTTAAATTGGATATAAAATATTTTGAAGTGTAAATCAATTTAATATGGATTGAGATATATTTACGAATAAATGCAAAGGCTATTCAAAAGAAAATGAAATACATGAATAAAGGAAACCCAAATTCAATTAGGGTCTAAGCCCATATCCCATTCAAATATCCAGACCTTTCTTTGCAATGCTCGTTCTCTCCTATATTCAATCATACCAGAACCCGTCTTTTGGGGTCTAAGCCCTAATTTCTAGATTCTAGAAAAAGCGCGACATCATACACACACACACATACATATATATGTTGGTGGCTGGAAATTTTGCGATGACGCAATGGGATAAGAGTGGTAATTTGTTGGTCTGGGCATGGGCGACTCGCATATGGCGATAGGGGAAACCGTTGGTGGCTGGAGATTTCGCGATGACAATGTTTGAACAGTGCGACCTGGACATGAACTGGAACCGAGTCATGACCTACTGTTGTGCATTTTAGGGGACTGCGATGTTGATGGCTTGCAGTAGACGATGTGATCAATTTATGGTGAGGTGCGTGAACTTCATATTTAGATGGTGAAACTTTGGTTTGGGTGTGCATTTGTCAATATCAGTGAGTTCATAAACTAAATCTACTTATTTCCAGCAATTTATCTATGTATTCCATTTATCAAATAAACCGTTTGGTTAAATTGTTTGGTTTCATTGACTGATTGAAATGATCGTTTGGGATATTGCATATGATATTGGATTGTTTGTTGCGATTTCAAATATGATTTTGGATTTGATGGTATAGTAGTGTGTTTGTTGGATTATTAAAAATGCAAAGGAAGTATTGTCCCTTTGCATTTTAAATTGTATAATTTATTTATATTTGAATGTCTTGAGATTTGTTGGACGTGTTTCCACCGAACCAGAATAAGGAAAAACGTTGCCGAACCAACCACTTCCTAAGCACTGCCGAACCAAACACATATCCTCACCACTGCCAAACCAACTCCTAGCCGAACCAACCCACTTCCCATGTACCACCAAACCAAAGCCACTCTACCTGCCACCGAACCAACCCATCTCCCAGGTACTACCGGACCAAAGTCCTACCGGACGAAAGTGCTACCGGACCAAGGTCTCAACTCCAACCATCTACTACCGAACCAAGGTGTTGTCGAACCAACGTTGCCAGGCCAGATTGCATCAGCCCAGGCCCACCAGCAGCTATATACATCCAGAACCCCTACCCCCAGCCTCACTCTATAAATAGAGGGGCATGGGTACAACAATGGCAGACAAGTTGGAGAGCTCAAGCAAGGATAGAACTTTCAAACAACTTTCATATACTTGTAATCAAAGCTTTGTACTTGTAATCTGACCAAAAAGGGAGAATAACATATAAAGTGGACGTAGGCACATTCTGGCCGAACCACTATAAATATGTGTGTCTTTTACAGTTTAGTCCCTGCTTTTTACATATTTGTGTAAATCACCCAAATCTCTAAGAACAACATTAAATCGACTAAATCAAACGACTTGGAGGTGTTTGCCCATTTTTTGTGCAAACATTTTTGGTGCTTTCACTGAGAACAGGAGCTCGAAGCTTCAGCTTCTCCACTTAACCTTCTTCCTATCAGCATCGCTCATTGCTTGGAAAACATGCCTCCCAGACAGAAGAAAGATGCTAACAAAGGAAAGAACATCGCAACTAGCAGTATTCCAGATCCAGTGATCACTGATCAAGAGAATCGTCCCGTTCCAACAGCGGTACAAAATGGAAGTCAGGTAAATCCGACAGCCCCTGCCACGGAACAACCGGCAGCAATTACTAGGGCAGATCTAGACAGGGTTGTGGCTGAAGTGACTGATCGCTTCACATCCCAACAAGAATCCTTGGTGAACCAACTCATGTCACGCTTAAGGGATGCAGAAGAATCCAACCGCAACACTGAATCATGGGATGAGTCCCAGTCTGGAGGGCCTGGGAGGCGACAAAGGTCTTTCTTCTTCGAAGAGGCAAACAACAGAAACAACAATGGTAGGAGCCGAGCCCGGACTCAGCCCGAATTCCGATCCAAGGAGACGCTTGGAACCGAACCAAACAGGGGAGGTACCAGGCGAGGGTCGGATGTAGCCGAGCCTGTCATGCTACCTAGCCATGGGAACACCAATGAACGGGGCCGAGCTAGAGTCCAGCCCGATGTTGGACCCGAGGAAATGCTTGGAACAGAACCCAACAGGGGAAGATCCGGGCAAGTGCCAACTGTAGCTGACCCTAACATGCTTCCAGAAGACTAGAGGCAGCCACTGGAAAATATTAGGAGTGATAGACGATACCATCCCTACAGGTCATCTGGACGGAATCAATCCCGCAGAGAAGAACCAAACTCATTTCTATCTGCTCCAAATTCTGATGAAAGGATGGCGCGATTGTTCAAAGAGTGCGTCCGACGGGATCAAAGAGATAAAGGGATATGCGCTAGGGTAACCATCCCCTTCACCCGCAATATCGAAATTGCCATCATCCCCCGAGAATGGAAAATGCCAATAATGGAGCCTTACAAGGGAACCTCTGACCCCGTCGTACACTTACAAAGATACATACAGCATATGCTCATGAGCGGAGCGACAGAAGGAGTATTGTGCAAATGCTTTCCACTATTCTTGGCAGATCTAGCTACCTCCTGGTTCTGCCATCTACCTCAAGGGTCCATCAGCACATGGGAAATGTTGAAAGAATAGTTCATCAGCCAATTCCGCATTCATATGGAACAACCCAAAGACGCTTATTCCTTATCCAATATCAAACAAAAGCCCAGAGAGACAGTGCAACAATATCTAACCCGATTCAATGCCGCAGCGGTCGCAGTCCAGGATGCCGATGAGAAACTTATCCTAATGGCTCTCTGCAGTGGTGTGCATCCGGATACTAAATTTGCTAGGAGATTAACAAAAGAAAAGCCAGCTACCTTACCCAATTTCTTCCATGAAGCCGGAAAATATATGATACTTGAAGACGCTGCCATTGAAAGGCAGACAGGGCAACAAACTAAGGCAGCTCATGGAAACACACCCGCAGTAGCAAAGGACGTTCGAAGAAATGACTCCAGAGATAGCGTTGGGGGCAAGAAGGGAGAAAAGCGTCTATATCGGCCAGGACCGAGATTTGATACTTACACTCCTTTGAATGAAACAATCGAAAACATCTCCCTGGCCACCCAAGACGAAGTTAAATACAAACGCCCTCCGCACAAGAAGGAATCAAATAACGCAATTAAATCTGGAAAGTTCTGCCGTTTCCACGAATCTCATGGGCATGATACCAATGAATGCCATCATCTCCGGGACTTAATTGAAGAACACATCAGAAGGAAGAGACTGGAACACTATGTAAAAAGCCAGAACAGGACTCCAGCTCCTGCGAATGAAAGCCCGAGGCTATCACCCCCGGAAGTAGGCGGAGGAAATCACAACACCAGCGGCTCTAGTCAAGAGAAGATAGTGGTCCATACCATATCGGGAGGACCACACATCACCGACAGAAGCTGGGCAGAGATGGAAAAATATGGAAAGTTGCTTAGAAACAATGAAGATTGCGTTAATTCCGTTATAGAAGAACGCCACCCAAAGCGGAAAGAGAACAATGACATCACATTCGGTAGGCGTGACCTAGAAGGAAGGCAGTACCCTCACATGGATCCTATGGTCATCTCTGCCTGGTTCGGTCCAGCCAAAGTTTTCCGAATTCTAGTAGACACTGGAAGCTCAGTAAATATCCTATTTAAGCATGCTTTCGACAAAATGAAGCTGTCGATGAAGGATGTCTCCCTGCAACAAACCGCTACATGGTTTCACTGGAGATGCGAAGATGCCCCTCGGGCAACTGGACCTCTTTGTTGAAATAGGAAGTCATCCCCGCTCCGTTGTGCGGAAACAAACATTTGTGCTAATAGAAAACCACTCGACCTACAACGCCTTTTTGGGAAGACCAGTCTTGTCCGACTTCCAAATTGTCCTCGCCCTGTGGTGCCTGAAGATGAAATTCCCAACAGACAATGGAATAGGAGAAGTAAAGGGAGATCAAGACGCTGCTCGAGACTGCTATGTAACTGAACTTCGCAATAACCGCAGAAGGGATAAAGGGAAGAATGCAGAGACTACTCTCTGCATGAAAAGCTTGGAAGCATAGCAACTAAAGAGAGCCCCTCCTCTTCGATATACCAGTGATCCTTTCAATGAATTAGACCCCAGGGAAAAAGAGGAGGAGGCCACCGCCGAGCCTGCAGAGGCTATGGAGTTTGTATCTGTAGACAAACATGACTCAAGTAGACTATTGAAAATCGGATCTCAACTAAAAGCAGAATTGAAGGATCAACTCATTGCTCCGCCACAACTTGGATGTATTTGCATGGACGCACGCTGATATGACTGGAATCTCCCCAGACGTAGCGTGCCACGTACTGAACATCGATCCTACCAAAGTGCCAGTAAAGCAGAAAAAGAGAAGCATGGGGGCAGAATGATCAGCAGCCCTCGATGAAGAAGTAAAGAACCTGCTTGCCAATAACTTCATACGAGAAGCCATCTACCCAGAGTGGATCGATAACCCGGTACTAGTAAAGAAGGCTAATGGGAAGTGGCGAACGTGCATTGACTTCTCCAACTTAAATAATGCTTGCTTCCCACTCCCCCGAATCGATCAGCTGGTGGACAGCACAGCCGGGCACGAACTCTTACCTTTTATGGACGCATACTCAGGATATAACCAAATTCCTATGCATGCTCCCGATCAAGTCCACACTAGTTTTATCACTGGTCGGGGATTGTACTGCTACAGAGTAATGCCTTTTGGACTTAAAAACGCCGGAGCTACTTATCAGCGCCTCGTCAACAAGATGTTCGCAGAACTAATAGGACGAACTATGGAAGTTTATGTGGACGACATTCTAGTAAAATCAGGGAAAGCCAACGACCACGTAAGCCATCTAAGCAAGATGTTTCAAGTACTTCGCCAATATGGAATGAAGCTGAATCCTCTAAAGTGCTCCTTCGAAGTATCATCGGGAAAGTTCTTAGGATTCATCATCCATGCCAGAGGAATTGAAGCGAACCCTGAACAAGTCCGGGCTCTGAAAGAAATCAGGATACCTTCCACTCGAAGAGAAATTCAAAGCCTAAATGGGAAAGTGGCCGCCCTAAGCAGATTCATCTCTAAAGCAACTGACAAGTGCGTCCCTTTCTTCGAAGCTCTAAAGAAGGACAAAGGAAAGTTCGAGTGGACTGACGAATGCTTAAAAGCCTTCCTTAACCTAATCGAACACCTCCAGAGACCACCAGTACTCTCAACTCCAAATGAAGGCGAAGAGCTATACCTATACCTTGCTGTGTCATCTCATGCTCTAAGCGCCTCTTTGGTAAGAGAAGACAACCGCGCGCAGCGGCCAGTATACTTTGTAAGCAAGAGGTTTACGGGGGCAGAAGCCAGATATCCTAAACTTGAGAAGCTAGCATACTGTTTACTAATCACATCACAGAAACTGCGACACTACTTCCAATCTCATTCCATCAGAGTTCTAACCGATCAACCGCTAAGGCAGGTACTCCATCGTCTCGACACTTTCGGGCGACTACTTAAATGGTGCATCGAGCTGAGTCAATATGATATTACCTACCATCCTCGCACCGTCATCAAGGGACAGGCCATGGCCGATTTCGTTGCCGAATTCACTACCAACGAAGGAAAGGAGCAATCTGAAATAGCGGAAAACATCAAGTGGAATCTCTTTGTGGATGGAGCATCAAACGAACAAGGCTCGGGGGAAGGTATTGTAATAATCATTCCCAGGGGAAGGAAGCCACACTATGCTTTAAGGTTGGAATTCACTGCCACCAACAACGATGCAGAATGCGAAGTAGTGATAGCCGGATTAGAACTTGTCCTAGAGATTGGAGTCGGTTCTTTATGTCTTCATAGTGATTCTCAACTTATTGTAAATCAAATACTGGGAGAATTCCAGACTCGAGGAGAATGAGTCACATCATATCTAAAGAAGACCAAGCTGCTGCTCGATCAATTGGATCACTATTTAATCAAACACATTCCTCGAGAAGAGAATCAGGAGGCCGAAGAACTGGTAAAGCAAGCTAGCATGAAGGACGACACCACTTCCGGAACAGTAACCATCTCAAAGCAACTAGCCCCGAGTTTCGAGCAAGTGAATCTGATAGCTGCAATCGAAGAGGAAACTTGGATGACTCCCATCCGGAAATACTTACAAAGTGGCACACTGCCCGACGGGCGTAACAAAGTTAAGAAAATCTTGAGGAAAGCTTCCCGCTACACAATACAAGAAGGCATCCTCTATCGACGCGGCTTCTCTAACCCCTTATTAAGGTGTGTCGCTGGAAGGGAGGCCAAAGAAATCTTATCCAACATCCATCAAGGAAGTTGCGGAGATCACACTGGAGGGCAGACTCTGGCAAAGAAGATACTCCGATAGGGATATTTCTGGCCCACCTTAAACAAAGGCGCCTTGGACTTCGTCAAAAAAAGTGAAAGATGTCAGAAATTTGCTAAGATCCCTCGACTACCAACAAATGAGATTACTCAGATGACCAGCCCTTGGCCCTTTGCAGTATGGGGAATTGACTTGATTGGCGAACTGCCAATGGGCCGAGGGGGAGCCAAATATGCCATAGTGGCAGTCGACTATTTCACCAAATGGGTGGAAGCGGAACCTCTAAATAAAGTATCCTCAGCAAAAGTTATTAACTTCTTGATCAAAAATATTCTACGCAGGTACAGGGTTCCACTCAAAATCATATCGGACAATGGACTTCAGTTTGACAGCAAGGAGTTCGCCGACTGGTGCCAAGAGCACGGAATTTACAAAAGCTTCTCGTCCGTGGCTTATCCCCAGGCAAATGGACAAGTCGAAGCTGTCAACAAAATTCTCAAAACTCTAATCAAGAAGAAGCTTGAAAAGTCAAAAGGCGCTTGGGTGGATGAACTTCCTACGGCACTTTGGGCCTACCGCACGTCTTTCAGAACATCAACAGGGCATACTCCTTTCTCTTTGGCATATGGATCGGAGGCCATGCTCCCAGTTGAAACTGTAGTGCCTTCCCACCGTAGGATCCACTGCAACCCAGAAGAAAACAAAGAACTCCTCCATATGTCTTTGGATCTAATCGAAGAAAGAAGAAATGATGCAGCACTCAAAGCGGTATGTAACGACCCGGAAATTTCGATCACGAAATTTCGAGATAGTTAGTGAAAGAAGAAAGAGAAAGAAGAAGAAATAGAAAAATCAAACTCAAAATCTCACATTCGCAGCGGATAAAATATAATAGTAAATAAAATAACAGTTTACAAAGAAAAACTGTATCAATACATTTTAATTTTCACATCAGAGTTACACATTTTCATAACACTGGACAGTTTGAACAACATGTCCTAGATAAATAACAATATATCACAGCGGATAAACACTCTATACGTTCGTGTCCTTTAGCTCTCCTCCTGAGCTCCAGAGCGTCCTTACCTGCAAATCTGTAATACTCGGTCTGACCCGAGCATTACATCAAAGTAACACCCGGGTCAGGCTGGAAACCAGCGTGAGTAAACCCTTCTAGCATGAATTACGAAAGCATACAACTTATATATATAACCCGGGGTAACTCGTACCAATTTACAAATTCACAATTTGTTATAGACATCACTTATCACACACATCAATTTCTAAGTACCAAAACTTAGACTAAATGATCCAATTCACTTAAATCATTCCATACTAGCCTATTAATTTCACATATCAGTCTATAAAGAATCGAAGTGGTTTCGGGTATGAACTAATACCCGACTCCGGTCTCTTCGAATTCAATACCATTTAAACCCATGTTATTCAGTTGAAACATAATTCGGCCTTTAAATATAAGATGTCATTTTTTTCTTATACAGCATTTCACCATCGACAGATAACCACACAATTCACTATTCAAGACAACATACCATATCACAAACATTTCATATCAGAAATATCAACCAATCATTCATAAGCAAGATTTATAAGTCATCCATTATTAATTAAATCAAATTAATCACTTTAGTCATTTTTAAATCTTACTTACTTAACAATAATTAATCACAAACCCTTAATTAATCATCCCTTAATTGTCCTCTCTAATTACATTCAGTAATTAGCCTTTACATTAATGAACCTTGATTAATCACTTCTAGTCATTTATTGTTCTTAATTACTTACATTAATTAATTAACCCCTTAATTAATTTATGAATTCTTTAATTAATTAAGCTTGAGTAGTTAACACTTAATTACTTCCACTAAGTAATTATACTTCATTAATTACTTTAACAAAGCATTTGGTGATTATCTTAAATTAATTAAATTTAATTAATTAACTTAAACTAATCACATTAACTCAATTAATTAAAAATGAATAATTAATTTCTTAATTAATTTTCACAAATGATTATCTGAAATTAATTAATCTAATTAATTGTTAAAATTAATCACATTAATTAATTATTAAATAATCCCCAGTTAATGATTTTCATTAACCATTAATAATTCTATAATTACCTTTCTAAGAAATTCATCTTAATCAAATATTGTTAATTCCAAATTAATTAATTCTAAATTTAAAAAATTAATTTATTCTAAATAAATTAGCTTAATCCTTAATTAATAAATTTAAAACCCTAATAACTTTATAGATAAATTTCTAAATTAATTAACTCATTAATTTAATGAAATCTCAAATCATTATATTTAAATTAACTTTAAGAAAAATCATTTCCTTTATTTATGATTTAATCATCATTTACAAAAAATTTCGGAAACACTTGCCTTTAAATTCACATTTGAATTCCATTTCAAATTTAAGATTTGAAATAATCAACAATTTAACTTTAACAAATTTAAATCAAGTTAAAACCTTTTTAAAATCAAATGCTAGAGAAACATTTACCATATAAAGAAGTTTATATAAAAATTTAAACTAAATCATTTAAATTCAAATTCATTTTAAACTATACTTTACCCCTCTTAAAAATTTGTTTAAATATTATAAATTTTGTAAAACTTCATTTAATTTCAAACTAGAATTCAAAAGTTATTTTGAATCCTATCTTTAAATTGCTATTTTAAACTTTGTTAAAATACTGTTTTCCAATTTAAAAATCAATTTAAATTCAAAACAGACAGGTTTTAAAGACACCTGTAACAAACAAAATTTGACCCGAGGCCAAAACAAATTCACTTCGAGTTCCAAACCCTCCTGCTTCGAGCCTTCCACTCAAAATACTCGAGTAAAGCTCGAGTACAAACCTGCTCAAACCCAAAAAAACAACATCCATCAACACAAATGTGTACAGTGCACATGCACCGGCCGATCACCAGTTTCCGACCAACCCTGATGACTTAAACAAGTCATCGATCACCCAAGCACCTCAAATCGATCACCAGAACCTTGTTTCCCTCATGAAATCAAAATCCAGGCCTTCAACCCAAAACCGCTACTCAGACACAACCTGGAAATCACCTCGACCATCCCTTGCCGACCACCAGAACTCCAGAGGCTCCGGCTAAAGCTTCGCCTACGTCTACACTTCCAAGGCCCAAATTCTGGTAACACTCGATCCATCATAGAAGAAATGCTGAAGCAATTCCCGAACTTCCACCAAACTAGGTTAAGAAACCTTCCTGGCCAACCACCATCGCCACACTCATATGATTAACATTCTGACATTTTTCCCCAGACCTCCGATCATCCTTCTCCCTTCAGACCGAAATTCGACCCCCAATTCCATTGGGATCACCAGAGGAACCTCAAAACTTCAAAACTGATCAAACCAAAACTGATCTCTAAATCTTCTACTAAACTTCGTGATTTTTGTTTTAAAAATCATGATTTCATATGAGCATTCAAGTTATAAACCTGATTTGATGATTTAAAATGATTGATATTTTACTTATCTTAAGTAATTGCCGCCCTTATGGTTTTACAGAGTAAATCAGATTTTATTTTCTCTTAATTATAATTTTTAAACATAAATCTTAAATAAACAAACAACTTTTGTTTAAATCTTAATCCCTAATTAAGATCAAATCAAATGATAATGGGATTTTATCAAATTCTTAGTTTTTAAAACAAGCACAGGCAAAACAGGTACAGAACAGTAACCATTTACATATTTATATACACACAGAAGATTCATCACATTCAAGCATACCAAGCACATTTATTTCTAGTAATTCATATGCAACAAATAGTTAACACTAATGCTTTTAAAATGTGAAGTTACTCACATTTTATTTAACAAATGAACAGAGCTTTAGATTGAAATTTTTGAAAAAAAATTTCTTTCTACTGTCTAACAAATAGTTTTACACCATCACAATCAACTCCCATTATAACATCCTATGCTAAAATTAAATCAGGTAAAGTGATTTAAATCTTCTCTTTGAACATATTTTGGTTTGTTGCGATTAACAGAAACATACATATGTTAATTCAGTCATGCAACAAAAGTTCTATTTGTATACCCAGACAACACCCATCCCAAATCATATTAAACTTACTGCTTTCAGTAATTGAGGCATGCATGAAGCTATATAGAGTTTTAATCTTAAAGAAATTAAAGTCTACTCACCTGTTTTGAAAGCTTAAAACTGAAAATGCCAAATCTTCAATTGAATAAACTTGTGTTGCTTGTTGATTTAAACTTGCATGCAGGTTTGCTCTTGCTTCATGCTTTACTTGTTTGCTTAAAAATTCACCCCCTTTTTTTTTGAACTGCTGAATTAGTTGTTCCCCGATTCCCAGATTCTCTCCTTTCCATTTTTTTTTGTTTTGATTAAATTTCCAGTTTTTATCTTGAGAAAAATGAAAGAAGATGAGGATGCTTTTCCAGGTTGATGAATTTGAAGAGGCTACAGGTTTACATGTTTTAATTTCATGGATTTGATTTTAGTTTTGAGATGATTTGTTTTAATTCTTCTTTGGCTTTGAATAAAGGAAAAAGAAAAGAAATGGAGTTAAGGATATAAAAGGTTTTATATAAATGAACATGTGATTTATTTAAAATAAAGAAAATTAAAGGTTTTTAAAATGACACTTGTCATTAATTTTTAACATTTGTCATGAAGGTAAGTTAATTAGTTAACACATGTTCTTTTAATTTATAAAATGTTTGCACTTGTCTTTTAAAGTTAATTAGTTATAAGAAAATGTTAATTAGTTATTTAGTTAATAGATTAATATAAGATAAATGTAAATCTATGTTTAGTTAATTAGTTAATATGTATTTATTTATAATTGGTTTCATTTCTATAAAGTTATATATATATATAAATAAGTTTTTGTAAATTAATAAATTAAGTTTAAAAGTTTTTTTCTTATTATATTTATATTTAAAAATAAATAATATTACTTAAAAAAAATCCAAATTGAGGTCAAATAACTACACATTCAATTTGAAATAACAATTTTATTATTATTAAAATCTATTGACATCTATATATAAAAACAACACATTATTAATATTATTATATTCAGATTTCCTTTATTATCAGAATTCCTATCTGTTCAATCTATAAATTATTATTTTCAATAGTTTAATCAGATAATTATCCCATTATCTAATATCAAAAATTCAGGTTATCACACGGTAGCTCATAAGCAAAAGGTGGCAGCACAATACAACTCCAAAGTCAAGCATCGCAACTTATACGAAGGAGATCTTGTCCTCAAGCGAATCTTCCCGCGCCCCGGAGCGCTAGATCCAATCTGGGACGGACCATATGTAATTCATAAAGATCTCCACAGTGGAGCTTATATTTTGTCAACAGTCGACGGAGAGGTGTTCCAGAGGGCATGGAATATCCAACACCTTCGTCGATACTTTTCTTAACTTGTACTGCCCATATGAAGTGAATTAACAAAGAGAATCGGTGGACGTAGGCATTTTCGTGCCGAACCACTTTAAAAATCTTGTCTCTTTTTTAACTTGTTCCTTTATATCTTGGCTGCTTGTTAACTTTATCCTTTTCTGTTGAACAAAATCCTGTGTTTCTATTCAAGACACATCACGGCACGACTTCACCTGGACAAGACCTAACAGGTACTATACGAATCTATGCCCTCGCCAATGAGACACTTTTGCTCCAGCATCCCTCTGCTGCGGGTTAACTCATTGCTCGCGACGGCCCTCAAAGCCAACTGTAATGAGCCGATTATAAGCCACCGAGGAGGCCGAAAATTGCCTAGGCAGCTCATTACGGCGTTCGGCTCGCCTACAACTGTGAACCTACGTTAAGCCCCAACATAAGGCGTGGCCAGCCAGGGGTAGTTCACGGTTGACGATCGGCACCCACGCTAGCCGGCCACGGTAAATCGAATAATACCCACGATTACGGGCCATAATTATCCGGGTAGTTACCGTGCGCGATCTCGGCTCCGATGTGTCTTAAGTACGGTTGTGGTAAAAAAGAAAACTCCCCGCGGAGGCGTAAGATGGGTGACAAATATCTCCAAGACCCACAGCTAGGGAAAGTGACTACAAAACCTGTTTGACACGAACTTAAGCACATCGAAGGCCTTCCGTGATTGGAAGTTTTACTATTTCTTATATTTCTATTTTGTTTGAAAACTTTTCCCCCTATCCTCTATAACAATCCCTAAAGTACAGGACACAAAATAGGAGACGCTCGCCAATGGAAATAGGAACTCACAACTGAATGACATGACACTCAGCTGCATTCCATACTCAGCTACACAAGACATTCAAAGCTACCATCTACAACTAAGACATGAGGGACGGTACCTTTTCCTCATGTATATAAATACGTAGCTATAATTTATTCGCACATCACACAAACATTGCAAGATATGAAATTATATTTTAAGCAAGAACTTAGCATCAAACACGATTGAATCACAGACATGTGCACAGCTGTATTTCTTATGCAACACATCAAAATAACAAAAGCATTCAAATATAGCAGAATCAGTCTAAGTTAAAAGTTACATGCCAAAAATCAAGTTGTTCGTTACATAATTACAGCCTGAAAATTACATTAATGTTTTAAGACTAACATAGACAGCAATGCCAAGTAAACCAAAAAATGTCCAGATCAAGCCAAGGAGTCGGCTACATCGGGGCTTCGCCTCTATCCTGCTGGCCCTCTGAGATCTACTTAACCGTAGGATCATAACTCCCAGCATGTTGACCAGAGGTAGTTGGTGCTTCAGAGGTCCCGCCTGTCCAATTCAGGAAAAGAATCCATTAAATAAACAATAAGCAACCAAGTTATGAAAATGCTAAAAGGGAAGACTTACCAGCATCTGTTCCTTGATCATCATCCTCCAACTGCACACCTACCTCCTCAGCAGCGAGCAGCCGCATACCCTCCTTCATCGTCACTTTCTCCTCCTTGGTGAATTGGGCCGTAACAACATCCATTCTGAAGGCCATGCCACCCTCCTTATCCGCATCAGCCTTGGCCTCCTCCAGAGCCCTGAGATAAATCCTGGCCATGACTCGGGGATAATCATCCATCCAGGATAAGTTGCCCTGTTTCCAAGTACGGAAGTACATATCCTGGAGCATCTCATCCATCATCCCCTCGTTCTCCTCGAACTCCCTCATTCGGACCTCAGAAGCCAACAGCTTTGCAACGGCAGCATCCCTTTCCGATCGGTATCGCGAGCGGTCAGCCTGAAGAGATTTTCTCATTGCCTCCATCTCCTCCTTTAGCTTGGTTTGAGCAAGCTCTGCGGCTTCAAGCTTTCCGGATAGCTCCTCTACCCGCTCGAGATCCGCTTTCCGGACCTCATCCACCGTTGCAATAGCCATATCGATTCGTTCCTTGCAGGCAGCCTCCATTCTCCGTAACTCTGCTCTGCTAGCCGCTTCCATGGTTTTCTTTAGTCGTCTGGAGGCGGCCTCATGCTGAGAGATCTGGATGGCCTGATCGGCGAGTTTCTTGGCCTAGTCGGAAACCATTAACCGCAATCGAATGTTAGCACTCCCGATTTCCTCTCCGGCCTTGACCAGTCGGGCATGATGCCCCATCAGCTTCCTGGTCTCCTCAGCAACCCGGTCGATGTTTGCCTTAGCTTCGTCCTCCATAGTTACAATCCGAGTAGTAAGCAAATCAAGGTCCAGGGACTTAGCCTCATCAAGCACCCGTACCATAGGATTGCGAGGGAGAAGGTGCTCACCAGTAGCCTCGTCAAAGGAAATATCATGAGAGCCTGGATCCAGATCCGGATGACCCGTAAACGGATTACGAGCCAAGCCGGGATGATCTATTGGGGTAACAGTAGGGTTTTCAGATGGGTGCGGGGAAGGTATAAACTCAATATTCTCCTCTGTGGTATCCCGAAGAGGTTGAGTTAGGGGCTGAGGACCAGGTGAGGATTCGAACAAGGAACGACTCTTCTTCCTCTTTTGGATGTCCTCTTCGATGACCCCAAGAAGAGGACGGTAGCCGACTACGTCTCCGGGGCGGTTAGTCGAAGGCTTCGGCTTAGTAGAAGCTTTGAAAAGTTTGTATTGTTCAAGCCGGTGCCGAACATCTGATGTCTTGGCCGCTTCGTCCGTTCCTGGAATAAAAACCAAGTGTTACAAGCATACATTGAGCTATAATTCAAGAAACGTATCAAGTTAAGGAGAGTAAAAAGACGCTTTTGTTATACAAACCCTGGGGAGGAGTAGGATACTGCAATAAGTCCTGGATCTCATTCCAGGACGGAAGCTGGCTATAAAATATTCCTAGATCCTTATCATAAATGGAGTCTTCAGGAGTCAAAAATTCACCTTGAATCGCAGGGGTTGCCTTAGCTGAAATGCTCTTGGAAGATGAATCGGCACGAGTCCCGGCCTTGTCAGCTTTCTTTGGCTTCTCCACCAAGGCCGATCCTTCCTCCAACCCCTCAAAAGCTTGGCTGAAAGCATCATCTGTCCACTCTTGGATCTCCCCTGCTTTCCCAGAGGACAAAGCCCCAGCGCCATCACCGCTCTGTCCTTCGCCACCATCATCACCATCACCTTCTCTATCACCTCCGCTCTCCTCCTCGCCTCTTTCCACCTCCACATCTTCCTCCTCCGGGATGTCTGGACATGTGCTGGGGGAGGGTCCATCGGACTTCTTAAGCTTCTTCCCCCCGACAATTGGAGGTTTTGAGAAGGGTTTCCGTTTTCCACTCTTCGCCGTAGCCTCTCCTTTAGCTTTGACGGCCCTCTCCTCAGCCGTGTCTCTCTGCTTGACCACAGACTGGCGTGACAGAATCAAGTTGTGCCCCAGAAGAGTAGCATTCCTGATCAAGTAAGAAGCTGACCTCTCCCTTCCCGGAATGGCTTCTATTTCCGCAGCCATCTGAACCAGGCGATCGTTCTCCACGACTGCAAAGCCACCTGTCGCTAGCAAGAAATAAAAACACATAAGAAGGAGTATTGCAGTCAGAACGGAAATTATAAATAAGCTTCGACTTACAGCCAGAGGTGAAGCGATGGATAGAAACGGAGTCATCCTTGACGAAAAACCATTCCTTCTTGAACATGCTAACTTTCGAATACTAGTTCAGGACTGGCTTGAAAGACATAGCTGACTCCAAGCTTATGTAGGGAGACCCCTTCTTGTAGCCTCTCAGGTTATACAGGTACCGGATCTCCCGGTTAGAAGGGGGACGCCCGTATCTTCTCTAGAAGATAATAAACAAGCACACCAAGATGACATAGGAGTTGGGCTGAAGCTGGAAAGGGGCCACCTTCAAGTATGTGATGAAGCTGACTATCCAGGCGTTGATCAGAGGGATGGCTCCGCACATGCACTGATACCTGCTATAAGAAAAATATCCTTCAGGAGGGTCATACGGCATAACTCCTTTCCCTGGCAACACCATGCGTGCTCTGTCAATCCCAAAAGAACGAGATATAACATCAAGCTGCTCATCCTTGAGGGAGCTGGGAAAGTAGTCAGGTGGCGAGTTCAGGAGCTCCTGAGGGCCGTATCCATCTACTAGTGATCTCGGGGTGGGTCCATGTCGTCCTGGTTCCCGGTGAACTGGAGGCACGACGGGATACTCTCTTCTGTCCGTAGATTTCCTCTTGTCAGAACGAGTTTCGACTTTATGAGACATTATCTGCAAACACAAAAAGTACGTCGTTAGAATGAGGGAAGTAAACAAGCAAGTGTATGTAGTCTGGAATTTCACTTGCAATTCAAAACATAAAAGTGCATTCGGTAGTTCAAGTCCGAAAGGTCATTCGACACTCGAACTCCCGAATCCATTCGGTAAAGCAAGGCAAAAGGTCATTCGGCACTATACTCCCCAGTCCATTCGGTAAAGCAAGGCAAAAGGTCATTCGACACTCATATCCTCCGAATCCATTCGGTGGTTCAGGCAAAAAGTTGGTTCGGTGAAAGAAGACCTCACCTGGTCTGGCAACCAACTCTGGTTCGGCACTATGATCGATTCGGCAGTTTGGTTCAGACGGTAAGGAATAACGGAGACATAGAGCCCATACTTATAGAGAAGAGAAGGGTAGCCGGACCAACCGGTTCGGCACTCGGGCCGAATAAGGGTGTCCAAATAAACAAAGCACGACATATGCAGGCATATGCCCCACTTTGGGGGGCAAATGTTGGACGTGTTTCCACCGAACCAGAATAAGGAAAAACGTTGTCGATCCAACCACTTCCTAAGCACTGCCGAACCAACCACTTCCTAAGCACTGCCGAACCAAACACATATCCTCACCACTGCCGAACCAACTCCTAGCCGAACCAACCCACTTCCCATGTACCACCGAACCATAGCCACTCTACCTGCCACCGAACCAACCCATCTCCCAGGTACTACCGGACCAAGGTCTCAACTCCAACCATCTACTACCGAACCAAGGTGTTGCCGAACCAACGTTGCCAGGCCAGATTGCATCAGCCCAGGCCCACCAGTAGCTATATATATCCAGAACCCCTACCCCCAGCCTCACTCTATAAATAGAGGGGCATGGGTACAACAATGGCAGACAAGTTGGAGAGCTCAAGCAAGGATAGAACTTTCAAACAACTTTCATATACTTGTAATCAAAGCTTTGTACTTGTAATCTGACCAAAAAGGGAGAATAACATATAAAGTGGACGTAGGCACATTCTGGCCGAACCACTATAAATATGTGTGTCTTTTACAGTTTAGTCCCTGCTTTTTACATATTTGTGTAAATCACCCAAATCTCTAAGAACAACATTAAATCGACTAAATCATACGACTTGGAGGTGTTTGCCCATTTTTTGTGCAAACAAGATTATATTATGATTTGATTTATAAATATTTTGATTCAAAATATACATTTAAAATAAATAATAGTGTGTTAATATATACTCTTGGTAATTACAAATAAGGTAAACTTATTTGATATAAAGGTTTTACCAAATTTAATTATTTTAGAAATATAAAATTTATTGAAGAAAAGTTCTATTAAAAATTATTTATATATTTAAAAATAATATTCTATAGATCATTTTAAATAGATTACTTTAAAATTTTACATAGTTTTCGAAAATAAGGAACAATTTTGATTAATATCTTAGATATTTTAAAATTTATTTTCACAAATCACGTGATTACTTAAGAATTAATAAAGTACGCTTTATATATATATATATATATGATTTAATTGTGTATGGAAAGATTTTGTTGAAATTTATTATTATTTCATTTCTGAACCGAATTAGATTTTTATATGTGAATTCTACATTTTTGATTTCTTATAATCATATACTAATTTCAATGTTATGAATGATTCACCATTAATTTGGTTAGTGTTATCCCACCTTTTAGTCAAAGCTCGAATATCAACAAATTGGCAAGGAAGAATGGATATCAGGATTGGAGATCGATTGGAAACAAGGCTGCAATCGATGTCGTTAAAATTTGGCCGAGCTCCGATCGGGACGGAATCGACGGGAAATGATGATCAAGGTTAAGGAAAGCTACATTTCAAATTTCAGGTCGATCGGAGTTTGTATGGAGGAGATATGACCGATAAAAGGTAGAAGGAATATACTGTTCGTATCCATCTGTTTCGAATCGATACCCATGGATACGAACAGTATGTTCGTATCGACCAAGTCAGATCATAGTGGTGGACTTCGAATCGATATCATTTATATCGATCAGCATGGACTCGACTCAATGGTTTCGCATTGCTCAGGTAAGAGGGCAGCTGAGGCATTGTTCGTATCCATCGAGTTTAGTGCAGTTCGAGTCCATCATTCGCATCCACCAGGAAATCATGAATTGGCTTATTCGAGTCGATTGGTTTCGTATCCACCGAAATGACCCCGCATCGATCTATTCGAATCCATCGGGTTTTGTATAATTCGAATCCCTCGGTCCGTATTGATCGGGTTCGTGCATGTTTGGTTGTCTGTATCCATATGTTCGAATCGATCCGGAATCATCACTTTGTCTCTATTTGCATCGATACTGTTTGCACTCCACTCACGCTGTTCAGAACGATCTGGTTCACATCGGTCCGACACTCGCTATTCGAATCGATCCCCATAGTTTGATCAATACGAATAGTGCACCTTGACCGATACGAAATAGCATATGTCATCGATATGAAATTACCGTTGCGAACGTGTCGATGCAAACGTGGCAAAAGCTATGGAACGAATCGATCAACGCGGCAAAAAATGGAAGCGATCCAAGAATTTCGTAACACGTCATCGCATGCTCACGTGGTTCGATCGATTCGAACTACACGGCCTTCTAAAACATCATAACTCGTATCGATCATATCTCCCAAACCACAGATCCAAATGCAATGAAATTTTCACAGTAGCTCGCATACAAGGTAAAGAATGTTCCTGCTAAGTTTCATCCCGATTGGATCATTTTTTGATGGATACGAAAGCAATTCGTATCGATCACAGATCTGGTCGAAACTTGGTGGGGTCGGTCGTGTGGGCCCACTCACGTGCCAGAAGAAGTCTCCCGAAGTTTGAGCGCGATCTCAGCCTCCTATGCCTATAAATAGCCCCCTGAAGCCTACAGAAAGAGGATCTTTTGGCTATTGGACGTCCAGACTCTGCCGGATTCAATTCTACACCATATCATCGCTGTTATACTCAAATTACTTCATTGTAATCGCTGTAATCATCTAACCAGCAAGGATAATCAATAAAAGATAAAACTTCGGAGTGGACGTAGGCCGAAGATAGTCGAACCACTATAAATCCTGTGTTTCTGATTATAATTTCTGAATTGTTGTTTGTTATTTGCTGAGATCTGATATTTATGCTTGAATATTGCTGATTTGTGTTCATACACTGGTGCTTTCACGGTATTTGGGGTTTGTGACCATTTTTGGCGCAAACACTTTGGTGCTTTCATTGAGAGGGACTAGCTCCCGCTACATCGGATTGAAGTTCGGATTTGAAGAGAGTGAAGAGTTTAGATTTGAAAGACAACGACTCATCAGACAAGCAGGAGACAAAGAGCCGAGAGAAGCCAACAGGAAGGAAGTCAAGAAGCATCCTCCGGAGCTAGGGAAGGACAAGCTTCGATCTACATAACCAGGGATGAAATGGAGGCTATGGAAAATTCATTGCAGGAGAGATTGTTGAAAAGTCAACAGGAAATGATGCAGACTTTCTTCGAACAGATGAGAGCTGCAGGAACGCAAAACCCTGGACCGACTACAGTGACTGCGAATGTGGAGCAAGGAACCAGGGTTGCGGAGCCTAATGGAGGACAGAATACAGAACCAGAGGGCAATCAACAAAGGCTTGGGGGCAGGCCCCCAGGATCTGATACTGGAAGGCCTATGGATGGATCTCAACAGGCTAGAGCTAGCGCTAACGTTAGTGAACCGCATGAGGAGTATGTACCGGAATTCCCTCGGGGGCGTGGGGGGTAACCTTTGACAGATAATGCTAGATTAACTGAGATTATCAGGAGAACTATGCGTGGAGGTCTGACTAATAGAGATTTGGAAGGGGTGAACAAGAGTCCATTCACACGGGAAATCAGGATGGCACGAAATCCGCCTGATTTCAAGCTACCTACTATGGAAGTATACAATGGCAAAGCTGATCCGACAGATCATCTGATGAGATATACTAGACACATGGAAGTACTGGGGGCATCAGAGGAAGTTATGGCCCGATGTTTTCCCTTGTCTTTTACAGATATAGCCGCAATGTGGTTTAGGCAGTTGGAAGAAGGGTCTATCAGAACATGGAGGGAGCTGGTGGATAGGTTTCTAAGGCAATTTCCAGTTCATATTAAGAGGCCCAAGAACGTGATGACGCTAACGTCGGTGAAAACAAAGGACGGATGAATCACTTAGAGCTTTTCTAACTCGATTCAATGCGGCAGTTGCTTTGGTGGATCAGCCGGATCCATCAATGGTCTTAATGGCGGCAGTGTCAAGAGTCAGGGAGGATTCAGATTTCAATGTATCTTTGATACAGACCCACCACTGGATCTCGGGGAATTCTTTCATGAAGCTGAGAGGTTCCTCCGACAAGAGGATGCATGTGCGGACTTAAAGATGAAGGAAGTAAATGCGACTGAGGGTGGAGGACCATCCAGTAGAGGTTCGGATAAAGATAAAGGAAAAAGGAAGTTGGACGATGATTCTGGAAAAGCTAGGAAGCGATGGAAGGATCCAAAGTTTTCCACATACGCAGGATTGAACGAGATGCTGGAGCGGATATACTTGGAAACCCGAAATCTCCTTCCCTACTGAAGGCCAGCTAGGAGAGAGCCTTCTGAACAAGAAAGGGCATCAGGAAGGCACTGCCTATTTCATGACTTGGATGGGCACGACACCAACAGCTGCAGGCACTTGAAGGATATAATCGAGGAGCATGTAAGGAATGGACAATTGAGGCAGTATGTTGGGGCACGGAATGCAGCGGTGGAGCAGGAGCAACCACCGCCTACCTCAAACCATGAGGATGTGAGGCCCAGGAATGATGGTCGATTGGTTATCAATTGACCGAGATAATATGAAATAAGTAACAAGCTACTGGCTAACGGCAAAGTCATTTACACATGTATGGGGACGGAGATAGCCCCTAGGCATGCTCTGAATGATGATAAACCGCGATGCTATGGTTTGTGAAATTTGTCTTTTGTTTTCGGATTGGACACTGATTTTTCTGGTTTGGATTGAACTCCTGGTTTTGTTTGCTTTTAGGTTTGGATATTCGTTTGGATGATTGTTTTCTGTTTTGGACGTTGGTTTGGATTTCTGACTTTCTGGTTTGATTTGGATTTCGGATTGGATTTTGATTGGATTGTTATCTGGTTTTTGGTAAATGGCCGTCGGGTATGGATTATACCTTGCAAGGGGTAAGTCTCTTCGTCCGCATGTGGCGAATTGGCTTATTCAGGTCGCTGAGTATAGACTATGCTCACAAGGGTCCATAGTGATCATGATTCGGCCTAGGACTTAGGCCCCGTGTTATTGATTATTGTTTTAGGTCGTTAAGTATGGACTATGCTCAACAAGGGTCCGGAGAGACCAGGATTCGGCTTAGGACTTAAGCCGTGGCATTTTACAACGTCCAGGGACACTGGACCATGGTCGTCAAGTGTGGATTGCGCTTGGCAAGAACCCAAAGAAGTTAGCTGAACGCCCAAGGACACTGGACCATGGTCGTCAAGTGTGGATTGCGCTTTGCAAGAACCCGATGAGGTTACCTCAACGTCCAGGGACACTGGACCACGGTCGTCAGGTGTGGATTGCGCTTGGAAAGAGCCCGGAGAGGTTATGGATTTGGACATCGACCCGGAGAGGTCCTGGATTCGGTTATCGGCTATTGGATAAGGATGGATTAGAACTCGGTTATTGGGTTCAGATGGATACAGAATTGACTGAAGGCTTTGGTTATTGGATTTGGAATTGGGCATCGACTCGGAGCAGTCGAGGATGATGTACACTGACGATATGGCTATGGACTTCGGATATCAGATTCGGAATTATTCAAAATATGTCTTATTATCACAAAGCATGTTTTGGGGGGCAAATGTTATCCCACCTTTTAGTCAAAGCTGGAATATCAACAAATTGGCAAGGAAGAACGGATATCAGGATTGGAGATCGATTGGAAATAAGGCTGCAATCGATGTCGTTAAAATTTGACCGAGCTCCGATCAGGACAGAATCGATGGCAGATGATGATCAAGGTTAAGGAAAGCTACATTTCAAATTTCAGGTCGATCGGAGTTCGTATGGAGGAGATATGATCGATACAAGGTAGAAGGAATATACTGTTCGTATCCATCTGTTTCGTATCGATACCCATGGATACGAACAATACGTTCGTGTCGATCAAGTCAGATCATAGTGGTGGACTTCGAATCGATATCGTTCAAATCGATCAGCATGGACTCGACTCAATGGTTTCGCATCGATCAGGTAAGCGGGCATGTGAGGCATCGTTCGTATCCATCGAGTTTAGTGCAGTTCGAGTCCATCATTTGCATCTATTAGGAAATCATGCATTGGCTTATTCGAATCGATTGGTTTTGTATCCACCGGAATGACCCCGCATCGATCTATTCGAATCCATCGGGTTTTGTATAATTCGAATCCCTCGGTCTGTATTGATCGGGTTCATGCATGTTCGGTTGTCTGTATCCATATGTTCGAATTGATCCGGAATCATCACTTTGTCTCTGTTTGCCTCGATACTGTTTGCACTCCACTCACACTATTCAGGACGATATGGTTCGCATCGGTCCCACACTAGCTATTCGAATCGATCCCCATAGATTGATCAATACGAATAGTGCACCCTGACCGATACGAAACAGCATATGTCATCGACATGAAATTACCGTTGCGAACGTGTCGATGCAAACATGGAGAAAGCTACGAAACGAATCGATCAACGTGGAAAAAAAAGGGGGAGCGATCCAAGAATTTCATAACACGTCATTGCATGCTCACATGCTTCGATCGATTCGAAGGTATCGGTGTGAATCAATCGATTCAAACTACACAGCCTGCAAAAACATCATAACTCGTATGATCATATCTCCCAAATCACACATCCAAATGCAATGAAATTTTCACAGTAGCTCGCATACAAGGTAAAGAATGTTCCTACCAAGTTTCATCCCGATTGGATCATTTTTTGATGGATACGAAATCAATTCGTATCGATCACAGATCGAGTCGAAACTTGGTGGGGTCGGTCGCGTGGGCCCACTCACATGCCAGAAGAAGTCTCCCGAAGTTTGAGCGTGATCTCAGCCTCCTACGCCTATAAATAGCCCCCTAAAGCCTACCGAAAGAGGATCTTTTAACTATTGGACGTCCAGACTCTACCAGATTCAATTCTACACCATGTCATCGCTGTTATACTCAAATTACTTCATTGTAATCGCTGTAATCATCTGTAAGCAGCAAGGATAATCAATAAAAGATAAAACTTTGGAGTGGACGTAGGCCGGAGATAGCCGAAGCACTATAAATCATGTGTTTCTGATTATAATTTCTGAATTGCTGTTTGTTATTTGCTGAGATCTGATATTTGTGCTTGAATATTGATGATTTGTGTTCATACACTGGTGCTTTCACGGTATTTGGGGTTTGTGACCATTATTGGCGCAAACAGTTAGTGTTTCGACATAATACGGTGATGACATCCTTCTGAACGGATTTGTGATACTTTATATTGGTTTTGTTATTTATTTATGTGTGATGAGAAATCTAAATAAATGATTTGATTGTACCATCTAGTATGGGACTTTCGATAATACTTTTTCGGTTATTTTTTGGACTTGTTATATGGAAATAGCTAGTGTAGATTGAGTGTAGTTTATGAGCCTTGAATAATTATTCCAATAACATGCGGTGGTATGAGACACCGTTAGGTTATTTTTATTTTTATTCATTGTAAGTAAATGCCAATTAAATGGGGATTACACTCATGTGTATATGTGACTCTTGGTGAGGAGTATCATATAGTCAAGTGTTGGTTTATGTAAGATATGTGTCGGCCTTACTCGTATATATATGATACTTGGTGTGGAGTATCCTATAGTTAAGTAGTGACCAATGTGAGTTGTGTATCAGCTTACTATTAGAGATATGTGAAGTTATAGGTTATGAGTACTATATGACCATGCACATCATATTTATCTTCCTTTATTTTTGGAAAGTGAACCAAATTGGCCCATATCCACCCTGGCGGTCTAATTGTGGAGTTATCATCTAAGCGATCAGTAAAACATTGATACTTAACTGAGGCGTATAATTTGTAGAGATCCCCGTAGGTGATCTATGAAAGCCCGTCCTTAGATTCCCCCGATGTCTTCTCTTTCTCCTCTAACTCACAACCCTTCAATGCCAAGGCCCCTTCCGCTACCTTAATCGCCTCTTTAGCCATCTTTACTCTCTCTTGCTGAGCCCTAAGGTCTTCCTCAAGTTTAGTTTATACATAAGCTGCTGCAGCAAAGTCAACCTCAAGCTTAGCAGTGTGGGAAGAGAGTAAACTTGGTTGTCTTCTTACCACTTCTAAGCCTTGGTCGCTAAGGAACTCGCCTATTAAAAAAAATGAAATGAAAATTAATAAAGAAGATCACCATTGAACAAAGAAGAAGGAAATACATACATAGACTAGAGTCCTACCAAGCTAAGCAACGAGCTCGGGGAAGGGGAGTACAGGAAATTGAAGGGTGGTGTGGTAAAAATGTAGGGCAGAGGCAACATGAGACAAGCTATCCAGGGTGATATGCCCCACCTTCTCGACGAGTCAGTGATAGTACCCTCGGGCAAGGGCAGGTAGCAGATGTTTATTTCATAGAGAGATTGGAGCGGCGTGATGGGAAGTGCTTCTAAAGAAGGAAGAAGAAGAGACATGGTAGGATTCTTAAGTGGTTTGCTAGAAGCTTCACCTCCATCAATCTTCATTTTTTGCTTCTTCTTTTCTAATGCCAATTTCTGCGGTGCAGTATCACTAAAAAATGCATCAATAAGATCACTAGCCATTTCACTTATATATGAAAAAAGGCAAAAGATAAATAGACGTTCATTCAAGGGTTAAGTGCAGGAAAAAAATTTTCTTATCCAATTAGTCAAGTTATACAGCTAGGCTCATCCAAAACTGAATAAACATAAAAATGGATTGAGAGAAGTTGTGGTTATCACGTAGGAAATTATACTTTTGCTGTAGCGACCCGGTAAAAAATAATTTCATTTTCCTCTCATCTTTTCTTAAACCTAAGGTGTGGTTTCTATGAGATTCATATGAACTAGTGGCTTGATCAGAAAAAATATGGAGATTAGGGTGTAGTTGGAAGGAAGAAGGGAAGTTATCGAAATTCGAAATAAACAAGTATTGATTGATCCATTTTTTGGTCTTATGAGGCATATATGTAAAAACCAATTTTTTCGGTTGTGCATGATAAAATCCAGAATCACCAAAGAAGGAATTTTGTGGAAATCAAATAAAAATTGGAGTTCTTCACATAAGGGAGGCATACTCTTCTCATTATAAAGAATAAAAATAGCAATTACACGGGAATAAGAAAGGGGGCAAGTTGGATAGGAGCGACACCGATGGCAGTTAGCCAGTCATGAAGAATTTGATTAGGATGAAGATAAAGTCCACATCGAATATGTTAAAGAGTGATAGAAATGAAGCCGTCTAGGGGCGCATGGATAGGATCATGATGCTCAGGAACTCTACCTACATAGCCCTTGAACTCGAAATGACCCAAAACATCCGCTATTTCCCTTAGTTTAGATACTCTAGATGCATAGATAAGGGAATGACAAAAGCGGTTGTCATATCAAAGAAAATATACCGAAGAAAATATACCGAGTCAACTACCAATAATCTCAAAAGGTCAAGGAAAACAGCAAGAAAAGAAATATACCCTTGCTTTTGTTCAGAAAGGAAATGGACCTCCGAGAAGATGAGATTCCGTGTTTAAAATTTTTGAAAGTACAAAAAAGAATGAAGAAGAAGAAAAGAAAAATTATATACTTACCTTAATTCGAATCTCAGTCACGTAGTCGAAATGATGAAAAATCCACAAAACGTCAAATGATTAATGACAGGGAAGATTAACGCGAGAACCAAGATAGATTTTCTTAGGAGTCAAAAAGACTAAAGGTACAACTTTTTAGAAGATAGGTCAGTAAAAGGGCGACACGTGTACTTGAGAATTAATTGCGAAACGACAATAAAGACTTTTTATTTCTTTGAAAAGAAGGAAGGGAAAAGCTAGAAAATGATGGGATGTAGGAAAAATATGGAATAAATAAAAGTCCACACCAATCTATGATCTCTGTAGACTTGGATGGGCAAGTATTACACCCATATTATCCAAACACTGTCAAAGTAAACTTAATGCAAGCACCGAGCACGGAAGAACTGCTCCCATGACAGGAGTCGAAATACGGAAAGGAAGCAAGAACAAGATCCAGATAGTACCATGTTGAAATCCTGAGGCGGTGGAAAAATGTAAAGACCACACTCACCCATGGAACATAGCTTTCGCATTATAACACTAGGCCAAAAAACCAGAGATAACTATAAAGGGCAGGAACCAATCTGCGGCCTTAATACTCGCTTCAATAGTTAGAACTGCATCATAGTTTTTAGGTATCACAATATGAAAACTTGAGTACAGTTCTAAAGGGCAGACTTAAAAAGTTGGACCGCGGCATAGTCTTCAAGTAACAATGAGATGTTGAAACTATGTCGTGGCCCCAAAAAGCAACATTAACAATATGGAACAATGGCATAACCCCTTAAGCAACTATATGCAGATGGAATGTGTTGCAATCTTAACTTAACATCTAAAGTAGCAGGTCCATGCAGCAATTTTGTATCAAAAGCTACAAGAATGCACCTCCATTTTGATTGAATGATTAAAGGAAAGAGATGCACCACAATCCTATATTAAAATGGAATTAATAAAGAATGAATCGCCATATTAATGTGACAGAACAACATATCAATCCTAAAGATACTGCCTACAAA
The DNA here is from genome assembly GCA_030765085.1 of Allium cepa. Classification (NCBI taxonomy): domain Eukaryota; kingdom Viridiplantae; phylum Streptophyta; class Magnoliopsida; order Asparagales; family Amaryllidaceae; genus Allium; species Allium cepa. The sequence continues at coordinate 110,228,417 of CM060928.1, read as the reverse complement.
CATAAAAACTTGAGGGATGAGGCAATGGGAAAAGACTGCTCTATGATCAAGAGCCGAAACTCATTCCTTAAAGGAAAACCAAGAGATCCCAACTTCATCCCCTAGGTCATTAAACCCAGCTCAAAGACAAAGGCGATGGCGCGGTCCTCTAATGGAGAGAGCGGTCGGGACAGGTTCATGCAAGGTAATCACCCTTCAAAATAGTAGCTTGGTCTCTTTTACTAAACCAAGCAACTCAACTCCAACCATCTCTAACACTATGTTATGCCAGTATCTCAAATTGGACAGTGCGGTACAAGTTCAGGAATGTTGGTGCAGTTCAAATGCTCTACGAAATCACTTTCCTAGACATAATAAAGACACAACTCCTTATAAGCTAAAGTGAAGTCCAAAAGTATTGATAATGATGTAGCTCTCCCTGAAATAAAGGGCAGTTTCTCTTTACAGCTTCTTCTACACATACGTGCAGTCCACAAGCCTGTTACTTTACAAAACAGGAAAGCCATGGTCAATTCAAATTTGGGTTTTCTCACGTCAATTTCAATCTCCCCGCCCAAATGCAAAATTTGAACGCTCAAATGGCAGTTTCCCACCGAAAGCTACGTTCATAATCCTTACATAACAAATAATCAAAATGGATAACCGACACATGGAACTATTCAAAGGCGGAAATTGATGAAGTAGAAGGGTAATGTTGGCAATTCATGTGAATCTCTGTGTACTATAAATAAATATGGAACTATAGTAGAAAGAGGATTTTTTTTTGACTTTACTCTTTTTGGACACACAAATCAAAAATTGTAATCTCTGTCATCTTTGTTTGTACTAAGAATCAAGAAAGTACTTTGAACTAAGAGAGAAGAAATTGACATTTTACCCGTGGATGTAGGATTCATTAACAGCTGAACCATGTAAATTCTCTGTGTCCTTTTTTCTGCTTTTATTACTTTATTTTTCTATTTAAAATTTGTCAGCACATAAATCGAAATGGATTGTTTTAACAAACTGATGTTTTGAATGTTTTCCCTCATAATTATGTGAGGGTTAACACAACATAATCACTCCTCTTAAAGGCAATTTTAATATTACTTAAATATTTTAATTCATAATCACGAAAGCATTCAGTGTCGTGATTACTTCATAAGAAAATAGTTGAGTGTTTCTAAGAGGAAAAATCTCATTAACAAGTCGATAGCTTGAAAGTTCCACCTCCAAGCTTCTATGCAATCACATAGGGACCTTCCTAACTTAGACCAAGTGCCCCCATACCAATAATGACCAATTTCAAAATGGGGTCACCTTTCTCAAGGGTATAGTTTCTGACCTTGGCATTGAATTGCTTTGCTATTCTTATCTAGTAAGCATCAGCCCATAAATCAACATCTTCATAGTTTTCTTCAACCAAGTCGAGCGACTTAAGCAAGATTTTCTCATTCATCTTGGGAACAAAGTGCAATCTTCTATGAGAAAGGACTTTGGATTCAATCGGTATCATGGCCTCGGCTTTGTAGGCTAGGGCGAGTGGAGTATAACCTGTCCTAGACTTATGGTTTATCCTATAAGCCCATAATGCGAGTGGTTGCTCATCAACCCAATTGGCCTTGGCCCTTTTCAATCTCTTCTTAATGATGGTCTTGTTCATCGCCTCCACCTATCCATTTATCCATGGGTGTGCCATTGCCGAGAAGCTCTGCTCAAGTTCGTACTAAGCACATAATTCTTTGAACTCGACACTCTCAAATTGAGTTTCGTTATCAGCGATTATCTTTTATGGAACTCTATCTGCACAAGGTGTTCTTCACTACAAAGTTGATTACTTTCTTTAAAGTGGTCGATGTAAACGGTTGTTCTTTAGCCTACTTTGTGAAGTAATCCACATTCAGTATTGCATACTTCTCAGAGCCTCTCGACATTGGTAGCACATAAATGATACCAATTCCCCATATCTCAAATTCCATGGGCTAACCATTTGCGTAAGCTCAGTAGATGGGGCTCTGGGTATCTTTATAAACTTCTATCATTTATCACATCTTCTTGAATAGTTAGTCACATCTCGGTTGATTGTCAGCCAAAAGCATCAATAGCAAAGAAACTTTTTGCTAATATATGTCCCCCATTATGATTGCCTTATCTACCTTCATGCACATCTGCAAAACAGTTCTTATCTTCATCTCTGGTAACACACCTCAGTAGGTGTATCAAGAATCCTCTCATATACACTCCTTACATAATGAATTAAGGTACTTTACGCAGTAGCTTTCATCTTTTGTTTCTTCCATTTGGGAGACCCTTTTAGAAAATATTTATTTATCGGAGTCATCCATGACTCCTTATTTTCCTCCGCTTTCAATATCCAATCAACTTCCATCTCGTCGATGTTTGGAGCGAACAAAACTTCCTCTAAAATGATTTGAAGCTACGCTTCTTTAGAGTTGGCCATTTTGTCTAATGAATCGGCTTTCATACTCTCTTTCCAAGAGATGTGCATACCGAGTCGCTGAATATGTATAACGTCTTGACTCCCAGTTCCTTTGCTATCTTGAGTCTTACAATCAATGATTCGTCTACAGCTTTGTTATTCACTGTTTGGAACTCTAACTTGAATGTGCAGCAGATCCTCCACCCTTCCTAGGTTACAAGAAGAACTCCTGCCTAGAATCATGCCCATTGGAGCTTCCATCTACATACTACTTCCATTGAGAAAGCGGTACCTATTCCTTCTTTTCATTATCTCGGACAGTGAATTCGACAATGAAGTGTGCCAGTGCCTGTCCTTGAGTAACCTTCCTAAGGTGATATTCTATATTGTACTAGCTCAACTCGATATTCCACTTTATCAATTTTCCCCAAGTCCAAGGTCGATATAGCACCTACCTTAATAGCTGATCAGTTAGCAGCTTTATTGGATGAGACTGAAATTGTGGCCTCAACTTCCTTGCAAGAATCAAAAAACAGTATGTCGGTTTCTCTAGCTTCAAATAATTATTTTCTACTCTAGAAAGCCGTTTGTTGATACAGTACACAAGCCTTTAGATTCTGTTCTTCTCATGCACCGAGACTACAATCAATGCATGATTATGCACCACTACATCTCCCCTTTCAAAGGCTTTGAAAGAATCAATGGTATCTCCATATGATCTATTAGGTTCTAGAAACTATCTTGACATTCCTTCATCCAAACAAATTTTCCCTTTTTTTCTTAAAGGCGTCAAAGAGCGGTATGAATATATCAGTCACCTATGAGATGAATCTAATCAATGTTGTGACCTTCCCATTCAATCTTTGCATCTCCCTCCTTGTCTTTTGGGCAGTAACCTCTCTTAGCGCCTTAATCTATTTCGGGTTAGTTTCAACATCCCTTGAGTTCACAGTAAAACTCATCAACTTGCTCGGTGCAACTCCGATAGAACAGTTTCAGTGGGTTAAGCTTCATTCCATACCTCTGATGTACATTGAACATCTCCGAGAGGTTGCCCATGTCATTCATTAATCATAGTGACTTCATAAGCATATCATCCACATAAACCTCCATAGTTGGTCCAATCTGATGTTTAAACATTTCGTTCATCAATCACCGATAAGTAGCTCTTGCATTGTTTAGATCGAATGACATGACTCGATAAGAATACAGCTCTAAATCTATAATGAAACTGGTATGCTCCTAATTTGGGGGCATGCATCATAACTTGATTGTAGTCGGAGTAATGCATCCATAAGAGGTAGCAGCTCATGTCCGACTGTTCCATTTGCGAGTTGATTAATCTGCAACAAGGGTGAATAGTCCTTCAAGCATGCTTTATTCAAGTAGGAATAATAAATGCAAGCTTGTCGCTTCTTGTTTTCCTTTTTGACCAACTCTGGATTTGATACCCATTCCGAGTGTAATGCATCATCGAAGGAGCTATTTGCTTTTAGCTTATCCACTTCTTTCAATACAGCAAATCATTCTGGCTCCATACTGCGTCTCTTTTGCTTCATAGGAGGGTATCTTGGGTCCACATTCAATGCGTAACATGCTATCTCCGATGAAATTCCACACATATCAGGATGTGTCCAAGCAAAACATCTATGTTTGCCTAAACAAACCCTACCTACTCCTTCCTCATCCTCAGGCTAAGAAAAGATCCAATCTGAGAACCTTGGTTGGATCCACATTATCAACCAAAATGTCGATTATCAACTCGGTTGAGGAGCCCACATATCCTCCGACTCTTGTTGTGGGTCCATTGGTTTATAAAACTTGATGTTGGACCCGAGCTTGGGCTTTGGCGGTAGTTGCCATACGTCAGAAGACTTGGTACAGAGAGTCTTCTCTATTCCTTTCCTTCTCTCATTGCTTCCCTCTTTAAGCTCAACAAGATAACACTCTTGTCTTGTGCTCTGGTAATCTTGAATCGCCCCATCTCCATTCCTAATTAGGAATTTCATCATCAAACGCTATGGAGTAAGCACTATTCGAAAACTAGCAAGTACTAGTCGACACATAAAAATGTAATAGCTAAAAAAACCATCCACCACAATAAATGTTTACACCCGTACAAACTTGCGGTCACCTTTTCCCAAGAAAATTAGTGCACCCCACCAATTTCTTAGCCTCTCTAGTAAATCCTTGAATGTGGGATTTATACGGGTTAAGATCCTTCTCATCGAGGCGCATCTTATCAAAGGTTTGTTTTAATAAGATATTCACCAAGCTCCCACGGTCAATAAGGACTCGATGCACTATAACTGGTCCTATTAGGACCGTTATTACCATTCGGTCAAGTGTTGGTGCTTTAACCCCATTAGTGTCTCTATTCAAAAACATAATATCATCAATCGTAAGTCTCTATTGCTTTACTGGAGTTCCATTCTCTGTGGCGAAACACGTTTCTTAAGGCATATGCCTTAAAGAGCTGCCATAGCGCTCCATTTCATTCTAGTTTTCTCAGCTAGATGTGACCTCCAAGAAATAGTATTAATCATAATTCCTCTTGAAGGCTGTCTTAATCCATCTTGGTTGGATCCATGCCCCATTTGGGTAGGCTGCCCTTGGGGTATATTATTCATCTGCCTGCTAATTTGTAGGTTCCTCAAGTACTACTCATTTGCTGCAATGTTTCCAGCACTATCACCAGTCAATTAGATAGCAAAATTGTTCTTTATCAAATTATTTGGCACCTCTTGACCGTCAACAACCAAACTGGCAGCCAAATCTACCTTTTCCAAGTGCAAAATTAAGATGCCATTCAATAAAACTCTTCCTAGATGGTTTCTTTCTCTTGAGCCACTATCCAAATCCATTCTTGGGGGAACCTCGTTTATTAACACCATCAGTACCATCTCCTTTCTAGAGTTGCTTGGTAACTATATCATTGAACCTCTTTAAAAAGTTCTTCATAGTCTCTTTGGAACTTTGATGAATGTTTGACATCACATCCTTTGGTCGCATAGTGTGGACCTAGAATTATCCATAAACTTCTTAGTTATTTGGTCGGTTGACGATATTCAAGAACATCAGAAACATTTGCATCGAACAATGTTCGTTGCATGGGAGTTGTCCATATGCCACCCATACTTCAAAAGATGCCGTCTTGGGTTAGTCGTCCCGTTATAGCATGACTTAGTCGGCATCACAAACTTCTTCAGATACTTTGCTTCTTAGATGTTCTCAGTGAATGGGGTCCGACTTGATGATGAACCCCATTCATCATTATTCAGCTTTGATTTTCATTCAACAATCCCTTTATCATATCAATGATATATTCCTTGTTACTTTAGGCAGCTGGTAGGGCTGTCAATTTTCAGCATAACCCAAAACACGGCCCGAAGGTTATAGGAAGATTAGATGGTTAACCCGATCCACTTGGGTGGGTCATTTTCGGGTCAACCCGAATTTGACCCATTTATAAATGGGTGGGTTTCGAGTTGACCGTGAACCCAAAGTTGACCTGTTTATAGCTCGTTTATACTTATATGGGTTAACCCGACACGATTATAACCCAACCCGACCCGACCCGTGAACCCGGATTTGACCCGTTTACGACCCGTTTATAACCCATTTATACCTTATATGGGTTGACCGGACCCGTTTATGACCCGACCTGGTTATAACCGGGTAACAGGGTCCGGGTCGGGTCAACCCGTTTATAATCGGGTCGGGTTCGGTTTGAGCTATTTCTACCTGTTTAATAAACGGGTTGAGCCGACCCATTTAAAATCAACCCGGACCCGAGTTGACCCAACCCGACCCGACTCCAACCCGACCCAACCCATTGACAGTCATAGCTGTTGGCTTGCAATTGTTTAGAATAACCCGGAGTGTTTGACTTTGCAAATGCTCTCAGTTCAATACATGATGTCCAGGCTCCCATGTTTCTAGGGAAGCCATTCGTCCTGATCCTCTTTGTCGATGCCTCATTGGTTCCATAGCATCTGTCAGAACAACAACGGTCTGAGCACCAGTAGGTTAGCCTTCATCAGTGTTAACGTCATGTAACTCTACTTTACTATTAGACAAATTCAACACCTCCTTGGACCTCTCAGTACCGACATCATTGAACAACTCAGCCGTGAATTGATTTCTCTCGGTATTGACATAATTTCCATTTTCCTGATTCGCTCCATCTTTTGCAGTTTTCCTCCTTAACGCCCCAACATCCTTCCCCTTAATTTTTTGCTTGCAATCTCTTTGATTATAATCTGATGAAGATGAGCTTTCTTCCTCAGAATCTAAAGATGATTAATCCCTACGGCTTCTTCTACGCCTTTGAGGTAGTTGATACATTATAGGAAAACTTTTCTCCATTCATTCCATGTTGGTATTCTACACTCCAACATCTTATTGTTCATCTCAACCATCGTCTTATCTACTTTTTCCTTTGTCACCATCTCCTGCTGAGATGAAGGTCATAGTAAAGCATTCAAGGACTGAGTTGCTTCTTGTACATGCCTTGAGCCTTCATGATCTCCTTCAACAACAAATCCAGACTTGGATGCATCCTTCTTTGGATCCATTCCTTATTAGATCTTCAATGAAAACTCTAGATCCGCTTTTAGAATTTTCAAATCCAATGTTAAAGTACAGATCTACTCTCGTTAATCTTCTTTATTAATGAAAGCACCAAAAATGTTGTGCCAAAAATTAACAAGCACCCCAATTCAAACAAAAAAAGAGATGAAATCAATAAAAATGAAATGAAAACGAGAACATACAAAATTTTAGTGTAGTTCGGCCTCAAATTAATTGCCCACATCCACTATTTGTTTATTTCCGAGAATCCTTACAATTACAAGTTCTTTTAAACAACATGTATGATTCTAACACTAGTTGATAACAAAAAAATAGCAAAACTTCCATATACGATCAAAGAGTTGAAAAATATCTTCTTTCGTTGCTTAAAAATGGATATTTATAGTCGATTCCACCCCTCAAAGTCACTAGTTGATGAAAGAACATGTAGGAAGTTCGATCTGCGCTTTTGAATACGAAGAATGAGTAAAACTCGCAAGTTAAAACATCTTAGTATCGACTTGATCATGTCGATACAGACATGTTTGTTGTCTTGTTTCATCAACTTTTGTGACGCCCCACCCTAAGACCAAAATTAACAAGAAGAATTACTGGGTAGTACTGTCTGCTATTGCGAAGAATAGGGCTGGTTAGGAGTGACCATCCATAGCTTTGTCTTAAACATCTATTGAATACGTCGATTTAGTGCTCTAAATTTTTTTCCTTTCTTAAATGGATCGACATATTCAATAAATGCTTAATACAAAACTACAATGTCCAATGGACGTATCAGAAAAAATACAACAACAATATATATATATATATATATGACATATCACAGAATAGTAGCCAAACATACACACACACACACACACACATACACACACACATACATACACAAATACATCCCATACAATGCAAATGATACAACAGATGTGGTACAAGGGCCATAATATATACAATGAGTCAATACAATAAATACATATCAGAATCATAAAAACGACTATAAAACTACAGAAAGAGATAAGCCGATATCCAAGGCGGAAGCATCAAGTAAAGTTGAAAAGCAGGTATCTAACTTGAAACAACTCGATCTGACCCGAGTATAAAGTACATGGGTTAGTCTAGCTAAACAAATCAATTTATAAGGATAATTGATAATATAAGCATAAGGAAAGGTGATAATCTTCTCAAGTGAGAAGGAATAATTCAAGAGTATATGGTTACTTCGCATGGCATAACTAAATAGGTATAGTAATTTCAAGTGATATAAGGATATCACTAAATATGAATGCAACTCAAAGGTGATAAAACTTCATAACATATCTCACAATTAAAGCACGCCTCATCTGATCGGCGTATCATAAAACATCAAACATGGATTAGGAGAAAAACATAACTCCAAAGAGGAGAAATCCCAAACCCACTATATTGGCAAACTCAAAAGAAACTCAAAGAAATTTCCATCTCAAAATACGCCATAATACAGTCAAATACAAATCTCTAACATAGGAGAATATAATCCCAAATAAACGCCAAAAGGAAAATCTCATATAATAACGCCAATAGGCACATCTCAAATAATACACCAAAAGGAAAATCTCAAATAATGCAGGTGTTGGCAAACCCAAATCTCAAATATAGAACTCGATAAGAAGTTCAATTTTCAAATATGTAATCGCCATATATAATATCTCGAACGGCTCAAATGGCCAATTATAAAAAGGCGATACACTTGGAAATCACAAAGAAATCAATGAAATCATCTTAAAGATATAGCACGTGCTCACAAATGGCTGAAGTCTGCCAAGTACTGTTCTCTCAAAATAAGGCGCCATGTCTCTTAGGCAAACATCCCGAAGGAGAACATCCTGAAGGACAAATAAATACGTCTCTTAGACAAACATCCCGAAGGATAAATACGTCACAATGGACAAATAGGTCTCTTAGACAAACATCCCGAAGGACAAATTACCCAAAGGTCCAGTACTGGCAATACATCTCGAAGACAAATGTGTTACAAACTTTCGGATAGGAACCCTAATAGTGTTAACCTGCATCCCATACCACACGTTCGCACTAAACGGTTTACTAACGTCTAGTAAATTTCACACTCAAAGCAGTAAAAAGATTACCTCATCTCACCGGTAGACTCGACCCGAAGGCCAAAACAATCAAACGGACAAGTCAGGAATTAACCGATAAGGTAAACGCACGTGTCCTAAACCACATGTTTTACCAAATCGTTTAATTCTCCTTCTCATTCGCTCAAATAGTGCAAAAACGTGCATTTTATATATAAAAGAATTTACTTGATAAAATAAGCTTTTAAAACCAATTTTCGAAATCAATTTTGAAAACCATATTTCAAAATTCCCATACTATTGAGAATAAATAGATTTTATATTTGAAAATACTTTAAAAATATCATATAATAATAATTTAAAATTCCCATTTATTTTAAAAATTATTTCAGAGTAGTTTGGAAAAATACATGCTCGAAAACGAAGAAAATCACTCAAATCGATATTCAAATTCAATTCAAATTCAATTCAAAATTTGAATTTCAAAATCTCCAAAATTTGGCTAGTCTATTGATAGACATCATGGCCTTCAAATATATTTAGAAATATCACGAAACAAAGCAAGAAAAGCAAGAGAAACGAGTCAAAACACAAAATAAAAAATGGAAGTGGGCTGTAACAGCCTATTGTCCCGGTCGACCAAGAGGTCGACCTGGTGGTCGACAGTTGTACTCCCTAGGTCAACCAGCCAGTCAACCTAGGGGGCCTTTGGGTCGACATGCAGGTCGAACCAGAGAAATGGGAGGCCGATCCCTTGTACGCATTTTACTTCAACTTGTTTCCAGATCGTTTTCAGGGTTTGTATGCAATTTCCAGGCTAGATTTGAATATTCAAATGACAATATTTTCCATCCAAATTTTGCAAAGACCAAGTTCAACATGTAAACTACAAAATAAAAGAAATCTAGCAGCATTTCGTTGCCGGAATCAAAAGTCACAGACATTCAAAGAAGCAATGTGAAACAGTTTTACTGAGATAAAACAAACTCAGAAATATATATACAAAAGCTAGAAATTTCACCGCTTTTACAATTTTTGAGCTTGGCTCATCTAGATTATGTGAGTATTTCAACTCACCTTGCTGTAGCTATGCAAATACCCGGATTTAAGCAAAATATGGAAGCTTGGCTTGAGTATAGACCTCTAGGACCCTGTAGAATGAAGATACAGTACATGCAAGTCAAATTTACAGTAAATTAGAAAACCTATTTCTCAAATCAGGAATTTGATGAAATTATTGGGGTTTGGAGTTTGATTACCTTTTGATTTACACTCTAGTTTGCTAAAAATCTTAGCTTGTTGATTTAATTTGGAGTTGTGAGCTTGAAATTTGAAAATTGGAGAGGTGGGTTTCTTTTTTCTATTCTCTGGTTTGAGAAGGAAGAAGATAATGTAAATGAACACACTGGTAATTGTTTTCCTCCTTTTCTCATTAACAAGTTAAGTATAATGGACCAATGGACCCAAAATTAAAATAAAATAAAATGGCTAAGGTTAAATAATTAACACTTATAACAAAATGGCTTCATATATAAATTATACACACAACCAAAATGCATTTTCCTTTAAATTTGTACACAAGAAAAATATGCAAACATGTATACTTATGAACCAAAAAATTTTACATCACATAAACAGAATATTTTATTTTTTAAAACATTTGTTTTATTAAAACCCTTTAATTTACAAAAACACACTATTAACTCAAATAAATGAACAAAACCTTATTTTTAACTTCTAAAATTCACCAAAAAACCTTTCTTACTTAGAAAAATATTTCAAACCATTTTCAAACATAATTTATGACCAAAACTCAATTTTAAACCAAAATTTCACCTTTTTATTTAAATAAACAACCTTTAAAAATCACATACTTCTCTTAAAAAATTATTAAAAGAAATAATTGACAACAACTAATATAATTATTGCATTTCCTCTGAAATAAACCATATTATATTAATATCAATCCAAATTAAGAAAATAAAGTCATTTTCAATTTATTATCAACCCAAACAAAATAAAACAAAGTTTGGAACTTCATTTTCTCATTTTTTAATTCCAAAATTCATTGTTTTTTCCAGATAAACAATATGAAATCCCCAATTTTATTTTAGATCACTATATTAAATTATAACTACCGTTATAATTCAATATTGTCAAGTAATCTCCACACCAGGATTGTTGTAACTTTTCTTTATGGTTGTTCAAGTCTATAAGCTTCGAGTCTTTACCAATTAAATTGCTCTCCAAATCATGTCAGAACCGATATGAGTTATCCTATGTGAATCTTTGTTTTTTTTTCTTTAAAGTATAAGGCGACTTCATATATAATTCAATGTAGGTCTTACTTCTCAAAACAACTCAGTACCGACATGATTGATCATGTCGATACCGACATGATTTGACATATGCAAATCTTCACCAAACTTCTTCTACTTCATCTCTTTATCATTTGTGACATCTCTTGGGCTTCATAATTCATTTCTTCTCATTTTCAAGCCCAGATTCATTGAGATGTCACTTGATTCAAAAGACGGACAATAGAAATAAATAAATAAATATTTATAAAATGACCGAAATTATAATAAATACAATGCTTTCATGTATTTTTTTTAATTTCCTATATATTATTATTATTTTAAAATAATTAAATGTATGCATATAATTAGACAACACAAGTATATATAAATTCGTTATAATAATTATAATCTAAACAGTATGAACATAATGATCAACAGGGTTGGCGCAGTTGGTTGATGGTCCGGACTGCGTGATCGAAGGTCACGAGTTCGAGCCCCGAAACTGACAATCCTGTAACAAGTACCCGAAGTATGTGTTTGGCAGGCACATACTTCCCTATAGTTTACAAGCGAAGCTTGGTTCTCTAGGTAATTCAAAAAAAAATACTTATAATTGAAATTGAAATGTTACCAAATCAGTAGCATATGATTAGCACCTTTGCAACCGTCGCCCATTTTGACCCCCGAATGTCGACACTAATGCATCCACGGTATTCATTTGTCGAGCACTCAAGTGGCGAAAAGACAGAATGTTAGGGTAAAAGAAAAAGAACAAGAAATAAGAACATAATATCATAATATCTCATATGGAACGATAACATATAATATCTCAAAAGGACTTTTCCAAAAAGAAAACTTCGATATACATACATTAATTAGAGTAACTAACCTACCATCAGTCTAGACAGTTATTAATAGTATACCCTTGTAAATGCTGATAGATACAAATCAAGTAATGCAGCGGAAATAAAATACGGTAGGAAATCATCCAACTCCTCTGAAGAGCTCCAACGAACCATGGGTAAATCTGTAAATATACTCGAGTTGACCCAAGCATTATAAGAAAATAATGCCTAGATCAGTCTGGCAAACCAACGTAAGAAACTCAAATCATATGGATTACTATATTTATAAAATCCATCAATTATAAAGATATATCGTCAGACTATACCACAAATAAACACAAATGGGTTTTTATCTTATGATAACCAAATCATTTCCATCAAAAAATCCAGTGATAATATACTAATGTTTAAGGTGTGAAATATAGATAATCAAATAGATGTGATACATGTGAGTGTATATGACAACAATAATAGGTATACAATCACAACCACTCACTAATTATGTAGGATTCCATGGTGGTGCCCTTAGTACTTCGAGAACGGTTTTCCAACACATGGATCGAAAATATCCTTTCAAGCATCGTATATCTCTAGATAAAATATACTATAGGAAAAACATAGCTGGTCCATTTTCGAATATATGGCACCGATCACATCACTCCTGCATACATATCCGTATCACTAGAATGGAGTGCCTACACCCTTTAAGTTAGCTAAATCCCATAAGCTATCTGCTATCTTTGATTTTCGTCATTACTGAAGGTAAAGTCACGTTCAGCATCCTAATACAAGAGTGACGACTTGAACAAATCTTGACATATGAGTCCCTAACTCAAACAGATCTTGGAACCACACATGGATTTCCATATCTCAATAGATCTCGAAATCACACATGGATTCCCATGTCTCAACAGATCTCGGAATAACACATGGATCCCCATATCTCAAATTTGTTTTGGAATCACAGATGAATTCTCATATCTCAATGGATCTTGGAATCATACGTAGATTCCCTAACCTGAATAGATCATGAAAAATTACATGTGTTTGAACATCTTAAGCAGATCTCGAATCTCCATATAGATTTCAGCATCTCGAACCAATCACGAACCTCTTCCAAAGCATAGAACATGTATATGGTTTTGATTGGTTATGGTTTCAAGTCATCTCATATAAGTACACTCCCTCGCTTATAGGGTGCTTCAATAGCAATCGACGAATTTCCGCTAAACACAACTCCGTTTATATGGGAAATAACAGACAATACATAGGAGTGAAGATCGCCTCCTAACCGTTTAAGGGGACAGATTTCCTTATCATTTGTCCTACAAGAGCAAAACGAGTTGATATGTACAATATAGTATCACTGAAGATAACTGTACCATATAATTCCCGTGTTCCTTCTAGATATTTTCAAAGTTATACTTTGATCAATTTCAATAACAATCGGAAAAATCGCATATGGGATATTAGTCCCATATACTATCCATAAGCAAGTAACATACAATGATTGAAACACACAAGCATAATCAAGTCATATAAATGACTTTTAATCCCCTTTTTAATTAATATTCCTTTATTAATTAAAAACCTCTTTTATTAGTAAAACTTATTTTTACTCAATAAACTTATTTATTAAAGAAACTTCACTTATTAATTAAACCTCATTATTTAATTAAGACTTAAATATTTATTTCTACATGTTCCAATACTTCTCAAAAGTATTCATATAATTATCTTAACCATATAAGTATATTCACAAATCAATTTCAAAGGGCTTAAGACAAATGTTACTTATTATCACTATAATCCAAAAACCATTTCACTTATAATTATCTTTAAAGCATGCTTTTCAAAGATTTATTTACATTCATAAGTATAATCAAAATGGGTTAAAGATGAATGTTATTAACACATTGTCCCAACAAACCCAAAATCAATTCATACTTGTTATTCTCTTTGAAATTCCATTATCAAATATTTAAGCATTTTCCAAAATCATTTAATAATATTTTACCACTTTAAAATATTATTCAAGGGTTTAAAAACAAATATTTCTAAAATATTGTGTATAACAAACCCAAAACCACTACACTTAATCGTTATCTTTAAAAGTCCCTTCCAATGATCTAATTATAGTTGAATGGTTAGAACAAATGTTGCGTAAACATCGTTAATATAAACCCAAGATCAGTTATACTTGTCGTTAACTTTGAAACATTCATTTGAAGGTCCATGTACATCTTCACTTATTAAACAAGGTAATATACCTTTTTAATCAATTTTACAAAACTATCCATTATAACATAAGTGTTATAATCCAAAACTCTTTTATTGTCTTCTATAAAATACAAAACTTCTTTTCAAAATTCTAAATATACTAAAATAACTTTGAAAAGAAATATACACACACACACATAGTAATTTATTTATGAAACTAAGATATTTAATAAAATTCTATAAACAATTTGAAAGGTATTATAATATAAAAGCCTTTTATTTCTTAGATAAAATCTTTAACAAATTTGCTAAGACTATATACTAAAGATATACTTCTTAAAATACGTATTCTATGTTTTAAAACATTTATTTAAACCACCATCTAGAGATACTAATTTTATCATTTATTTAAAAACCATAAAAACCTGTTTTAATTTAAAACTATTACTTTAAAATCCATAAATGATTATCAGTAATGGATTTAAACCTTGATATCTTTTGATAATATGTACGCTTACAATACTTATTAAAAATATGAAAAAGCCATAAGATATCTTCTAAAGTTAACTTTAAAATCGCCGATCATAGCGATTTCAAAGTGTATCCATAGCGACCTTTCGCTTCTAACTACCACAATTTCTATTTCAATTTACACAAATGTCCAAACTAATTCCTTTATATCAAACACACCAAAACATGTGTAGAACATCTATAATACATTCACATTTAACCTATTTAACAAGTGTTAACCATCAAGGATTTTAAGTGCGTTTATAGTGACAATTTTGCTTCAAGAATTCATAACACACTATCACTTTTCACACAACAATATCACTTTCACACAACAATATCAAACATGTAAATAGTGAGCCTAGGCCACGATATATGTTATAGATGATTACAAGGGAGATTATACTACATAATAATGTTTTCACTTAATTTACAAAACAAGGAGGGTCTAAAAGTAATAATTTGCATTGTTCATTATACTATTTATATTTTAATACAACAAAGATTATATACATAATGATATGCAATCAACTGAGGAGTAAACTCACTTGAGCCCAAAGCAGTCCTAGACGTAGATAATTCCACTACGAGTGCAATGACGAATACATCGTCTCAATTGGACCTCCTAAGCAAAAGATACGATTTTTATAAGATTTTGAGATTATAAACATTAATTAATTATAATCAATTACTAACTTAATTACTTCCCGTTATTAATCATCTTCCCCCTTCTCAAATTCAGACTACCGCATAACCCATTCGTGCATGTCACTGTATATCACTAACATGCCTAAATCGACTACTAGAGAACAAGTCGCCTTCACCAGTCAACTTCTCATCGCGAGCCAAGCCTAGCACCATCGCCAACTTTAACTCTGGTATAACCTAGCATTTTCTCGACTGAACGCCTCCTCCATTCAACCATATAGGTCATGATTTGCTTTACCCCACCAAAGAATGCCAAGCCACCACCATTCGTCCCCAATTGCCGCTATGAGTTCAACCCACTCTTCGGTTCCACCTTCGGAACCCTCCTCCTCGTTGCGACTGAAGCTCCACTACATGACACAACCATGATGTGTTTTGCTACCTAAAGCCGCACCACCTATAAACATCACCACAACTCTCCTTCACTCGAGAAGTCCAATGCCATCAACGATAAACCCTATCTCCTCCTCAATCATTCCTTACGTCTATCCCTAGTTCGACTATACAAAGTCAATCACCAACACCCACCACCGCATCCACTAACTAAATACCCCAAAATGAAGCTCACTCTCCTTCAAAGCTAATGAATCAAACGGCGTTTAATATCGTCGCCCCTAGCTCATGATTTAATTAGTGGAAGATAAAGAATGGTGGTGGCTACTTTACTGGTGAAAGGAAAAGGGAATGAGAAAATAGTTTAAGAGATGGGTTATTTATAGGAAACTTTATATTGTAGTCTATTCTCAAATTTATCATTCTTTATTTCGAGCTCACACGAGCACATAGCACGTCCGATCATCATGAAACTTATCTATGTGTAACAATTCATTATTCTGTATCCAACGACACTAGTTTCGTTAAAATCTGAGACAGTGCTCCGAAATGATAATTTCACACGTTAATTAAAAAAATATTATTAAAACCAATTTAATCACGCTAATTATAAACTAACGTTTTACCATCAGTACTTATTATTTCAAAAGAATTTTGACTAAGCTTTAAAAATCATTTTTATTCACAGTAAATCCAAGATTTAAGTATTTAAATAATTTTGATATTTAATTATAAAACTTTCAAAATTCTGAGTCGTTACATTCTCTCACCTTAAAATATTTCATCCTCGAAATACTGACTCGAGCAACAAAGCAACAATCGCACATCAATACCTAACGGTATTGCAATCACTGGGAACCAAAGAAAGATTACATAACAACACTACGCCATAGTGCAATCACTAGCAACCATAGCTTATGGTTCACCCAGGTTCAATATAACGACCCGGAATTTTATTACTTTTATTTTTGGAATATTTAATTATTTTTAATTATTCGATTTGGGGTTTTTGTAATAAATCTATGTTCCAATAATTGTCTGATTTTTTATGATGTACTTTTAATTTAATTTATAGAATTTTTTCATAATTTTTAATTAGGAAAATTAGGAAAATAACTAAATTTTCATTTTGACGTTTTTTAAGGAAAACGTCGGTATTTTTGAAATTTAACAGAGCTTGATAACCGACGTGTTTTATTTTTTTTTAGCACCGCGTTACAATTATTGTGCACCATCACACCCTATATTCTGTCATCTACGGCCATAAGCGAACATAATATGATGTAGCGGACACCCAAACATAACTAAAACAAAATCAATACAAGTACACATAGCTCTTTTTGCCTTCAGATCAGTACACAGAGTCTTTTCCCAACAATAGCCATTTTGTATTTTTTTCCTTCTAGCCACCAATGCCCCATGTTTTTTTTCAACATTGCAGCCCATTTGTCCTCCATTGTCTCATTTGATTTGATTTCTTGGTCTCCTTGGCACTTGAGGTACAGAAGCATTTGTATGTGTGTGTATGTGTATATTCAGGCATACAAGTAAGGCTATGCTTCTTCTCCATTTTTTTTCCAATGTCCAAAAATGAAAAACAACTCCATCCCCTCCATTTAAAAATCATCATCTCTCAATCTATCCACAATTAGCCTTCACCATCAAAGCAGAAGTTATTCGTATTAACCTATAATATTTTTAGAAATTAACGACGCTCGATTTCATTGAGAATCGATCGAGTTATTACCAAAAATCAACAGGAAGGTATTATTGTTCTTAAACTACAAAAAATCATCTCTCTTCACCTAGATCCAACAGTTCGACGCCGCTAGCACCGTCGAGTTTGTATCGAAGCGTAGTATTTTTGATGTAAGTTCGACAACATTTCGTGTCGACGATATATGATGACCGAAAACTAGGTTTAGGGATCATCGAAGCTAGAAGCATCTATAAGGAAATTGGAGGTTGGCGTTGAGTTCGTGGAGGAAGATGGCACATCGTGGCATGTTTTGGTGGGAATCGACGATAAAAAGTGTCGCAACTTCTTTAGGGTTGTCGCGTTTATAGTGCTCGGGTTTCAGGTGGAATAGGGAGGGTACTTTGGAGACGAAGTGATGTTGGGGGATCGGTTGTATAGGTGAAGATAAATTGCATGGTGAACTTGGATGTTGTAATCGTCGAATGTTTGGTGATTTGAGCCATGCACATGCACATCGAAGATATGTACATGGAGCTTTGGAAAATTGATTTGGAGAAGATGGAGCACTATTGTTAGGCGGGTCGGGTTTGCAAGTAGATAGGCCGGGCATTGTTAGTTCTTAAGGTGAGAAATCTTAATGCTTTATTTGATTTATTAAGTTTTTAATTACTTAAAACTTTGGAAAGCTATATCTCAATTATATAAAATTTGATTAACACGTGGATTTTTGCATTGAGTTCACATTGATGAGCAAAACGCCTTAATATAAATTATTATTAGATTTGGTGTAGTGTAATTTACTGATAAATCAATACTGCCCTGATATAATTACGTTAATCTTAGATAATTACGTAATTTAATTAATTGTACTTCATGGGTGTTATCTATTTGGCTAAATAACCGTACTGTTAAAATAAATTTGAATAGGATAATTTGGACAGCTGCATAGCGAAATAAAACACCGTTGCACTAAATAAATTAATTTGACATTATTTAGCAAAATAATTCCCTGTTCTGCTCAATTATAGATTTGGACATCTGATTATATGTCATTATTGGTATGCCGCTTTGAATATGTGATATGTTAACCAATGATGGTAAGTATTGAATTTTTTACATAGTGGTTGATTATGTAAATATCATTTATTAACTTGGAAAGTGAAATTGAATGATATGGTACCTTGCTTAAGTACCATTGTGATCGTTAATCCTCTATCAAATTTGGCAAGTTAATCATTGATTTGAAAGTTAATTTAATAATAATTATTATCTATTACAAATATTTTAAAGATAATTATTGTTTACAAATAAGATTTTAAAGGTAATAACTACTTATTTATTATGTTTTAAATAGTTAATTATTGTTTCTAATAATGATTTAAAGTTAATTACTTTATTCGTATGATTCTTAGAAGTTATTTCTTAAGGTTGTTTAAGAATATTTAATTATACTGATTTAAGTTACTTAATTATATTTATAGGTTAATAACTATCATATTAATATTATTTAAAAAGTTAATTGATTATTGTATTAATAATATTTTAAAGTTAACTAATTATTATACTAATTTTTTTTGAAGTTAACTTATTAATACAATAATAGTGCTTAAAATTAATTTAATATATTATTAATGAGATTCTAAAGTTGTCATTTTGAATGAGAGTTAAAGATAATGAAATAGAAGGATGTTTTAATAAAAACTTGTTATTTAAATTTATTTTAAGTAAATTATGGTTTATCAAGGGAACATTACTGACTTAGAGAGTTTATTAAATAAACCGTTTAAATATGGGAAGAGTTTTATAAATGGTTCTAAATATTTATAAAAGGATTTATAAATGAGTGTTAAAGATCTCAAAAGGAGAAGTTCTATAAATTGAGTTTTGCAGCTTTATAAAGGATCTTTATAAATAGATTGGGAGATTTTTATAAAATAAAGGGATTTGGAATGAAATAGTTGATTTTCATGGCGTAATTCGAGGGGCAGGGATTGTCTATATTTTACTACGGATTCGCTGGGATAGCGATGTAACCATTGAGCAAACCACGATCCATGATTGATATGGAATGGTGCTTTCCATATCAATTTTTAAAAGTTTTCAAGTTTTTGAAAGATATATGAATATTTTGATAAATATTTGGAAGATGATTTTAAGTTAATGGAAGATTAATTTAAGAGGCTTAGTGAATTCCATGGGAAATGTAATTTCTATTTGGAAAGTTTTTTTATTGGTAGTTTAATAACTGAATATCAAATTTGGACCAAAATATAATTCTGGAAGTATCTAGGAGAAACACGTAAGTTATATGGCACAGTTATCTTCGATGATGTTGTACTATGTGTATAAATCTCATTTCGTTCTCTTAGGACAAATGGTAGGGAGATCTTTTATATATTGTCTGATTATTTCCAAAAGAACCAGGGTTGAGTTTATCGGAACTATCGAATGTTGTTTCGAAGAGACCAAGATTAAGTATAAATTATCTGAAAACCATTTCGATCCAATTCAAGCATTTCAAACTGAAGACGTCTTGAAGAATATGGAATCGAAGATGGAATCGAAGACGGAGCTTTTAAAGTGCAAGTGCTGCTTGCCATTAGTCCCGAGGGTGATTCCAAAAGTGGATGTAGTGCAAGTAGTGCCTTCGGTTTCGTTAGATCTAGAACGAACTTGTATGGACGAATGCTGGCACTTTATTGCTGCCTGGATGGTAGTGTTAGCATTCCAAGTGGAATTTCTATATAAAAGGTAATTGTAGTCTCAAGCCTCACACCCTGTAAATGGCTAAAATAGGGTAAATGTAGCAGAGATATGTGAGTCGCTTCCATTAGGGTGTGTCGTCACCTTTCTAGATCATCATATTGTGGATTTAGTTGTGCATGAGGGCTCTCGATTAAGGTTGGAAAGCAATCGGGGTGATGACATATTCGGTATTATCAAGTTAAGGGGTAGGTTGGCTCTATGCTGGCAGAGTGGGCCAAGTTTAGGGTTTGACCCCAGGTACATTTTATCTAGAGGCATATTATACGAAAGGTAGTCACTTACCTTGCCATTATTGGAATCCATTTTCCAATAAGCGCCATGCGGACTTGATTATACACCAATTATGCTTGAATTTAAAAATGTAACAATTTCGGCTACGATTAATAAGTGTTTGTATCTTAGATGTTATTATAATATCACTAGATTTTCTATAGAAAATATTTAGGTTATTGTAAGGTAATAACTCATTCGTGTTTATGTGCAACAATGACTTTCGAGATACCTTTAATTTTAAAAGATTTTACAGTTATAATAAATAAAATTCCTTATGATTTTAGTTTTTCACGCTGGTTTTGCCAGACTGACATAGGCGTTTTTTCCTAAGTACTCGGATTAGACCGAGCATATTATAGATTTAGTTGGAGGCTTTAGAGCTTCAAGAGACGAGCTGGAGGCCCAGATATTATTAACATGCATGGTTATTTTTCCATTGTATTCACTGTTGTATTTATCAGCAATTGTAAGGACATGTTTTATAACTGTCCGGGCTGAAATAGGCCAGTATACTCTGTTTGATGTCTATATACTTATATTACAGTTTGTTTTCGTATAAAGATTAGTTTTATATTATAGATCATTTGTTCCGTTGTGAGATTCTGTATTTTTATTTTTCCTCTTATCTTCTTCCTTCTTTCATTCTCCTAACAATCTACCTTCCATTCAAGTTGAGTGGGTCATGTGTAGTTTATCGTTTGCTTAAACTGTAAGGAAAAGTGGGTCGTTACATTCAGAAACCTTGAAACGACCCACTTTTACAAAACCCTTTAAATTTTCAAAACCAATTAGTTGAAGTAGATTGCCAATTTCTTTTAAGCCTTTAACTTCATTCACCGATAACAACCAATATCATTCCAAGATATAACACCAAAAATCAAAATTTAGCTATCAAAATTTCTCAAAAATCTCAAAAAATTCTAGCGTCTTAAGTTTATTGAAAATTTTACCAGCGTCTCCTTTGCGCAGTTCGATCGGAACAACTGCAAATTGTCACTACGGACCCAAACTAATAAAAGAAAACAATAGCCAAGCGGCAGCATAAAATCGCTCAATCCAAACAACAATTCAAACATGTATCTTTTAGTCGTGTAGCCAACTTTCTTATGAAATCAAGGGCGTCAAACTTGCTCTTGCTTTTACATATCTGTATCTTATTTACAAGTAATATCCAACCCTATAATCTCCAACCATATCACATTGCATTTGGTAATGTCAATGTCGAATTATGATGAAGCCCGTAAGATGTGCATATACCATCCAAACAAAATGTCAATCTGATCACTCGCTCGATCACACAATTTCACTTCCAAACTAGTATCATCCAATTGACTTCTCTAGTGTAGACACTAATCTAGTTCCTTGATTAGAAACTGTCATTCTCCTTGCAGAGCCATATACTATGATAGAGAATCCCGGAATTAATCAGAAATCCATATTCAGTGTTCGCCGTCACGAATCAAGTGAAAAATCCTTATTCGAACCGATGTAAATCATCTTGAAAGCATGTGCCCGAATCTGGATCAAATAGTTGCGAATAAAATAATATATGTACAACTTATGTATTTATTTCAATTGGTTTCTCATTATTTAGATTCTTTTGTTTACATTCATTTATTTGTGATCATTATTTATTTTAGGCAATATCAATTTAATAATCTGAATTAATAATTAATTTGATTTGATAATTTTTCTTTATAATTTTAATTTAAAATGGTAAATTTAATCGTTTAAGGTGAATAAATATTTAATCTGGCAATATTGATCAATATTTTTTTTTACAATTTAAAATTGTAAGAATTATCTTTCAAAGCTAATAAAATTTATTCTATTTATAATATATATATTTGGTATATATATTGTGAATAGAAGATCTTTTGTTTTAAATAAAAAGATAAAATTTCAAATTGTAATATATATGTATGTATATGTTATAATTTGGAATTGTTTTGAAATTTAATCTAATCCATTGATAATTTATATATGTATGAATACATTGTAATTTGAAGCTTGGTTTTAGAATTAATATTTTTCAAAAGTTAATTTAAGATTAAATCAATTTTTTTTCAAAGTATAAGATAATTTTTTTTTAAATATGATAGTTTAAAAAGGGTTTAATCAAAGTTTTATTTTGTTTTATTTAAAATGTTTAAACTAAAATGGTTATAAATATATACATATAGTTTTAAATAAACTTTCTTTTAAAAATAATCTCTTAAATTAGAATAATTTGTAAATGTAAATAAATAAATTTACTAGATTCACATTTACATAAGTATAAATACAAATTCATATTTCAAATTTATAAGGAAATGTATAATACATTTATTTGATTTAAAAAGTAAGCTATTTATAAAATAAAAGTTTACAAAGATTTCATACTTGTATATTTGTTTAAAATTCAAAGGCTTATTATTATATAAAACATTTCACTAATGCATACAAATATTTCATAAATGCATATATAACTTAAATGATTTAATTAAAGGAAATTAGACACTTGTAAAACAAAGATAATGCACCTTTAAAACTTGTAAACTAAATGGATTTGCATTGACATTTGTTCAATTTATCAAAAAGTGGAAACATTTTTATCTTAATTTTTAAATAAATGTTTAAAGAAGAAAACTAGTTTTTACCAAAACACTTTTATTCTTTTGTCTTATTTTCCTAACTCAAACCAGAAAATTATTTTCAAAACCTGGAATTAAAATCTGGAAAATAAAGCTCTTCATATCAATTAAAGCTGCAACCTTCAAACCTGTAATTCAAATGGATAATCAACTCAGCAAGTTCAACATCAGTTTCAACATTTTAGAACAACAATTTAAAGGCATGCAAAGTTTTTCATCAGCAAGACAATCTGTAGGCATGCAGTAGGATTTCAATAGCAATCCAAGTCTACAGTTCAAAAGTTTTCTTCAAACTGAAGCCTCTATTCATTTTTTTTAAGGTGAGTAAATCATTTTAAAAATAGTTTTAATAAATTTGTGGTTAAATGATGATGCATGCAATGAATTTTGCTTTGATTATGAATATTTGTTTACTTGAATACTGTTGTGTATGCAAGTTAGAAATGTGAAATTATCAGAGAATTCCAGTGCCTGTATAAATTTATGTACTCTGTTATTTACTGGGCTTGTTTTCTAAAGGAAAATTTAAAAATCTCTCAAACAAATCAATATCAGACATTGTTATATAAATGAAATTTGTTTGTTGATATGTGTTGAAGATTCTAAAAATGGTTTCTAGAATTTTGAAACTAACAAATAATTTTTAAAACAAGAATAACAGTAAGAAATGAAAAATGGTCAGAAATAAAACATCATAATTTCTAAATTTGATTATATATACAGATTGGTGATAGGAAATCATGATTTTAGATGATACTATTATAATTTTTAGTTGGAAATTCATGAGAATTCTGGGTTTGTTCGATTTGGGTGTTTTGGTGGTTTGCCGTTGATCGACGTGATGATCGGTGCTGAAATCTTGGTCGAAGCAAGCATTTGTGATGTTGATGAGGGGAAAAATGATTTCGAATTTTTCCTATGGCATTGGAGTTTGGATTCGATCAATTTAGGGTTTAAGCTTGTTTGTGGTTTGGCTTGGTTGTCGAGACGATTGTGACGTGGAAAGTGGACCGAAGTCGTTCGCATTTGGGGGAGATGATGCTCGTGGACGAGGTGCTTCGATGGTGAGGCCGGCGAGGTCTAACGGCGTCGTGATGGTCGGTGTTGGGTGTTTTGTGGTTCGAGATTTCTGCAGTTTTTTGAGCAATAGGGGTCGATTTTGATTCGAGGGGTTGTTGTGTGATCTGAGAGTTCGAGAAGGCTCGTGTGCATTCGTGTGGTCGTTGACGATGGTCGCGATGGCTTACGGTGGCCGGAGGCGATGGGGTAGGTGCATGCGTGTACCTTGTGCACTGGGAGTATGGTTTGGGGAAGACGAAGGTCATCTCGAAGTAGCACTCGCGTTTTCAAGGTGACGACTCCAAGTAGTGGAGTCTGGGTTTTGACTCGGTGCAGGCTCGTGTAGTTGTCGTGCTTGACTCGAGTAATTTAGGTTGTGGGCTTTTCTGGTTAATACTGTATAATGATAAAGTGCAGATTTAACTTATTGCTTGAAATAAATAAAAATCAAGTTCAAGTTTTTATAAAAGGAAATAGATTTACAAAGTTAAAACTTGTTCTTTGAAGTAATGTTAAATCAAACTTTTAAAAAAAGTGTTAATTGAATTTATATTCCAAATTTAAAATGTTTTAAGATGATTGTTTTTTAAAGTAATTATCTTAATTAAATTTTGAATTTCAATTTAAAAGAGTGTTTTGAATTTAATTATTAAATCAAAGTTTTAAGTAAAATTTTAAAGTAATGTTTAATAACTAAGTTTTCAATTTATATTGAAAATAAATAAGTTTAAATTAGATAATTAATATGTTTTAAAATTCAAATTGATTTCTAAATGCATTATTTTCAAATAAGGTTAATGTTATAATTTTAAAAACCAATAAAATAATTTGTCTTCAAGTTATTAAGATTTGATTAATTCAAATAATTAAATTGTGATGATAATTATGGTTAATTTATAATTGATATGAACTTAAGAATACTTAAATATATGATTTGTTAATAAGCAAAAGTTTAATTAAGATAAATGATTTTCTTAATTAATTAAGGATTTTTTTAAATATAAGAAGTTAACTAATTATTTAATTAATTTTAAATGATTAGTTAATTGTTTATTTAATTTTAAATAATCACTTAATTATGAATTAATTAAGTGTAATTACTTAATGAAGTAACTAATGGTGAATTTCTGAATGTAATTAAGTAAAGTAAATTACTTATGGAAGTAAGTACTTATGGAAGTAATTAAAGTTGAAGTGATTAAGGGTTAATCACTAGATGTTATTAATCTAAGGATTAATTAAATATAATTGATTTGAAGATAATTACTTATGTAAGTAATTAATGGTTAATTACTTATTTAATTAATTAATGTGATTAATTTAAGATTAATTACTAAGTGTAATTAATTAAAAATGTAATTAATTAATAAAATAATTAATTAAGGATTATTTATTAATTTAATTGATTAATAATCACTTAATGAAGTAATTAAAGACTAATTAATTAGAATAATTAATCAAAGATTAATATAATTAATTAAGAAGTTAATTAATTAAGATAAGTAATTACAAGTTGTTAATTACTATTTATGGTTAATGAGATGATTAATTACAAGCTAATTATTTAATTTATTAAAGGAATTATTAATTAATAAGGATTATTAGTTAAGATAATTAATAAAATTAATCAAGGTTGATTAATAAAAGTGATTAATTAAAGTATGATTAATTAATTATAATTAATTGAGGATTAATGTAATTAATCATAGTCAATTAATTAATGGAAGTAAATGAAGGATCATTAATTATTATAATTAATGATAGTAATTAAAGGTTAATTACTGTATATGGTTAAGGATAATTACTTGAATGTAATTAAAGGATGATTAATCAAGGAAGATTAATTAAGGAATGTCATTTAGAGATGATTAATTTGTAATAAATTAATGAAGCAGGATTAAGATAATCCAAGTGATTAAAGGATAGTAATTAATTTAATTAAAGGTTAATCCAATTGATTAAGAGTTAATCAATTCCGCTTTTGAATGATTGGTTAATATTGATTGATTAATATTGGATGATTGATATTGGATGTTTGGATGATTTGGATATGATATCTCTGATATCTCTGATATATGATATGTTGCTTTGTGAGATGAATGGTTGATATGAATTATGTATTGTGATAATGTGATTCATCTATCTGTTTATGTTATCCTGAATATAAGTTTAATTGTTTAAACCCTTAAACAACTTGGACATTAAAATGGCATTTGGATTCGATGAGACCGGGATCGGGTTTCCATATTTGGATATTCGAAAACCACATCTATCCAAATTAAACGTTAGGTCGTGAATCCAAGTGGAGCTTAGTGAAGACTCGAAGTGTAAGAACTATTCGTCAGTATAACTCTGTGGGTGATCCCATGATGAGTTTGACGGAAATAGTACTTTCAGGTTCGAGATGGTGATTTAGAATGCAAGGGCTATGGTCGTTGACTCTGAGGGTGATTCCAAAATGAGTGCAACGAGATAGTGCCTTCGGTTTCGTTCGAACCCAGAACGAACTTGTATGGATTGAATGCTTTCAGAACATCGTCAGGTGGACGATGAGCATTCTAAGATAGATGTGCTCTATAAAGGTAATCGCAGCCTCAAGCCTCATCAACCGGGAATGGCTAAAACAGGGGAGGTGCAGCAAGGCTAGGTGCGTAGCACCCATTTCAGGGTGAGGTCATCCTTGTCTAGATATCCCTTTTTATTTCGGCTTAGTGGGTGGTTGGTCGCGCCAACCACGGGGTGATCTTACTCGGGACTATCCAGTAAGGGGTGGTCCTGGCTTTGTGTTGCAGGGGATTGGGAGTAATCCTCGGTACAGTGATCTAGGCCACGTACTGTGACGGGCGGTACCCCGGTAGCCCTGCCATTGATGGAAACCCATTCTTCCTACGAGACCCTACGGTTTTAATTGTATTACCCACTTTTGTGGCTAGTAGCTGGAATTTAATAAATGTAACAATTTCGGCTATTTCTTATTTACTTGAAAACCCTAGACACTATTATAAGATCACTGGATTTCCTATCAAATGTTTCAGTTAGCGTAAGGTAAAAACTTTTCCATGTTTATGTGTGGGAAGTCTTACGTGATACCTTTTCTTTTCAAAGGTTTTTCTTAAGTTAAGCAATTTTAACCCGTTTACTCACACCAGACCCCTGTCTGACCCGAGTGTTTATTTTCTGTTTTATTAAACTCTTGGGTACTCATATTATGTATGAGTAGTCGAGGGATTTAGGTTAGCTTGACGAATTCTGGAGGAGTTTTGGAGCAGGAGGCTTCCGCGTGTAGATATATTATGGTTCCGTTGTGTTTGAGATGGTATCTGTATTCTTGTGGTATCTTGAGTTGTATAGTTAGACAGATGTTTATAACTGTGTAATATGTGTTGAATAAGTTGTGTACTCTAATGTAATATGATACTATGTAATATTTTATGTGATATATTATATTTCATTCGTTCCATTGTGAGTATCTGATGTTGTTGAGTTTCTTTTTTCTTATCTTTTCTTCTTCTATCCCTTTCTTTATTAATTCATGATGCGTTTTTCTGGAGATAGAAAAACGGGTCGTGACAAAAATATTTTCCAAATAATATTATTATTATTTTCCAAAAGTTTGGAAAACAATTTTCAAAATCAAAGGGATTTAATTCTCAGCTTTTAAATCCTTTTTATTTACAAATCATATTTATCAATCTTCCTTATATATAATTCACTTTGGTTATATAAAACAATATCTTAATTCTTTATCTTTGTTTACATTATAATAACAAAAACTTTTATTAGAACATAAACAAAAACAACAAATGGCAATAATCAAATATTACCATTCACTAACAATCAAACATACCATATATACTATAATAATTCTAAAAAATTATTCATTATATATAAAATATAATCAAGGTAAAACTATTTCATCTACCTAATTTCAAAACAATACTATGTCGAATTGCTCTGCTAAGCTGTTTAGAGACCCTATCAATAACTCACTTGTATTGACCAGAATTCATAAGCCACTCAACAGATCAATCAACACAATATACAACATTTTTATATCACTAACAAATACGCACTTATATATATACACATTCAAACTCATAATAAGGCATTTCATTACCTTATCTCTTAATGAGTTGCCCCATCGAAGCCAGAATTCTCGCTTAACCTTGCGCTCTGATACCAAAATTGTAACGACCAACTTTTTCGTACAGTTTAAGCAGACAATCAATTACACATGACCCACTCAAATTAAATGGAAAGGTGGATAGTTTGGGAAAATAAGAAGTAAGGAAGAAGAAAATTAAACAACACAAAATGTCATAGCGGAACCAATAGCCTATAATATAAAATAAATCTTTACCCAAAGAAATTTTTTAGTATACATACACTAATCAGAATATACTAACTTATTTCAACACGGACAGTTATAACATCCTGTCCTTACAACTACTGATAAATACAACCCACAGACAACACAGGGGAACACAAAGGAATATGTAGATACGTCTTATACCTCCAGCTCATCTCCTAAGCTCCAATGCATCTAAAGCAATCAATAAATATGCTCGATCTGACCCGAGCGTTGAAAGGGAAGAACGCTCGGATAAGTCTAGTAAACCAGCGTGAGAAAAAAGAACACAACAAAATGGAATTTAATGCTTACTAAAAACCTTTCAAATAAAGGTATTTCGTAAGATCACGTCGCATAAGAACATGGACGGGTTTTTATCTTACGATAACCAAAACAATATAAAATCCACTGATATTATAATAATGTCTAGGTGTCAAAGTAATATATGAATATAGCAGAAATGCTTGCATCTCACATTTCAATATAGTTGAGGCATAATTAAGTCCATACGGCGCTTATTGGAGAATGGATTCCATACAATGACTAGGCTACTGTGTTTCCTCCTGTCATGGTGCATCTTTGGAAAAAATAACACCGAGGACCTCATCAGGATCCCCTACCAACACAGGACCGACCTACCACTTAACCAGTAGTACTAAATATGATGACCCCTTTTGTAAATGGTCCCTAAAGCATAAAAATGAGAGATAATATCAACTTTAGACAGGGATGATCAGACCCTAATTGGAAGCGACCCACTTTGCCCTGCCACATCTTTCTTGTTTCAGTCATTCTTGGTTGATGAGGCTTGAGGCTACATTTTACCTTTTATATATCACTTCTCACTGGGAATGCTAACACTTCCTTCCAAGCAACAATGCAATGTCAGCATTCATCCATACAAGTTGTCCATAAGATGGACAAACCAAAAGCACTACTTCTACTACATCCATTTTGGAATCACCTTCGAGTTTGGCAGTAAGCCACCCTTGCACTTCAAGGAGCTCCGTCTTGAATTTCATTATCTTCAAGATGTCTTCACTTCGAAACGCTTGAGATGGATCAAAGTGGTTTTCGGATAACATATCTGATCCTTATCCCTTCGAAACAATATTCGATAGCTTTCGGTAAACTCAACCCTAGTTCTTTAAGAAATAAATAGTCAAAGATAAGAGCAGAGATCACTCCTCACCTTTAGTGGACATATTTCCTTATCATTTGTCCTAGGAGAACGAAACGATATTTATACACACAACATAGTACCATCGGAGATGACTGTGCTATATAACTAATGTGTTTCTCCTAAATATTTCCAAAGTTATGCTTTAGATCCAAATTCAATAGTCGGTTATTTACTATCGAATAAACAAACATTCAAATCATGGATTTAATTCCATAGAGAAAACCAACATTGGTTAAACACATAAGCAACCATTAGCCTTCTTGATTAATCTTTTCATTAATTAAAATTACTTGTATGAAAATACATTCACAAAGGTATATCTACAAATCCATATATTTTCAATACTTGAAAAATATCCATATACTTATCTCAACGGTATAAGTATATTCACAGACCGTGGGAAGATTTCCATTTTACACCATTCTAAAACCATTTATAAACTCCGTTATAAATTTCTAAAATCCATTTATAAACTATTCAATAAATCTCTAAAACCATTTATTAACGTCTCTAAATCATTTTTAAGCTCTTTATAGTCCATAAAACTAATTATAAAAATCCTTTTATAAAACTATAAATCCATAAAATTCGTTTATAAATATCTAACCATTTATAAAGCTCCTTTACCTTATAAATAATCTCCATTTAAGTCTTCAACCATTTTATAAAACTACCCTTATAAAATCAAGTCCGTTTATAAAATCTTTTTGTGAGTCTTGAAAACATTTATAACTATTTAAAAACCATTTACTTCAATATACTATTCTATAATAATAATTATTAACAATAACATTATAAATAAATAATAATTATTAACTTCAAAACATCTTAAAAATAATAATTAATAATTTCAAAACATTAATAACTAACAATAATAATTAATCTTTACCATTACTACAAATAGTAATAATTCGTTTTCAAAACATTATTGATAGATCATTATTATTTATTTCAAGTTCTATTAATTATTTAAATAATTAACTTTTCAAAATGAAAAAATGTTGATAAATAACTTTAAAACAATATTAAATAAAAATAAATAATCTTTAATATAAAATATAAATAAATAATCCTTTAAACCAATATAAAATATAAATAAGTAGTAATTTTAAACCATTCTTAAATATAAATAAATAATTTTTTTAAACCATTTCTAAATGACTTAGAAAAGAAAGATAATAGGGTTGGAGTAAAACATAAATTAAATCCTTTAAAACAAAATATTTTCGGAACCCAATTTCAGATTTAAAATCATTTCCTGTCTTAAAAACCAACTCTAACTCGAATGGAAATTTATAGTATTTTTAAAATATTAATTTGAGGCCAATATCTACCCAACGTCTAACCAATATTGAAATTGATTTCTACCACTACAGTGTTTAAGTTTTTGAACATATAACAATGTCATAACCAATAGTTTCAACCAATCAGGTTTGATTCAAAAATTCATATAACAGAAATATTATAGAAAACATTTCAACAATAGCAAGGAATTGCGTTGGATCCCTCCAGCATGTCCCCAGCATCACAGCGCGCATACACACACATATAGATATATATAATCAATCATTATGGGTCATTGGATCATGGGAGATTTTGATTTGAATAAAACAAAAAATTCTCTGGTTAGGTGCACTTACCTATGATGGGGAAGAAAATTAGGGTTGAGACGTGGAAGTACAGTTTGGTATGGGCTAGGGTATGTGGAAAGTAAGGGTATGAAATGATGGGCACCTATTATTTTTCCAAAATATCCGATAATATACATCCTAAAATTTCGAACTCCAATCAAGGCGTGCTCACTAGTGTTATATACTATGTTTCCCCATTCTGAACCCAATAGAACTAGTTTCGAGACCTAATTCGATCATATGCAGAAGTTAGCATTTTGAAATCGAATTATATTACATTAATTCTCTAAATTAATTTTGTGGCGACCCAGAATTATAGTTATTTGACTTTGCAATATTTAATTAATTTTAAATATTGAAAAGTTAATTTTATAGGTTAAATAACTTAAAATCCAAATATAGCGATTTATTGGATAGTTTAATTGTTGAATTTAATAATTTAAATCGTTTAAATAATTGAATTTTGGATTTTTATCTGCATAAAAATAGTTTAAAAGCTTATTTAATCACTATTGAACAAGAATGAGGGTAATAAATCTTTTAAATTGGATTTAAAAGTGGTTTACTCGATTTTGAAAATTACACGTTTTAATTAACATATTAAAATAGCGTTCCGAGGCACAATCTTGGATTTCGATGAAACCAGTGGCATTGGGTTCGCATAATGAATTATAATACGCCGTCAAATTTTGTAGCGATCAGACGTGTCGTTTGGTAGTAATGGATAGAAATGCGTTGAAATTGATATTGAAAAATTTAATATCATAATTGGGTTCAAAAAGCTATCTTCTGCATACGATCGAATTAGGGCTCGAGACTAGTTCGACTGGATTCGGAATAGTGATATAACATTAGGAATGCCATGCGGCATGCCTCAATTGGGGTTCGAAAACAAATATCTAGATATATTGAATTTAAATAATATATATTTATTGATTTGACCATACACGGTCGTTTTCCATCTCCATCAGCCGCACCTACCTGTACTGAGCCCATAACCTCTCGTTCTTTCCCATCTTCCTTCTCTTATTTAAACGCTTCCAGTTTATGAAAAAGAAATGAAGAAAATTTCTCTCAAATCCAATGAGTGTAGGCAATCCTAGCCACCACAGGACGTTTCACCCTTCGACATCAACTAAGGTTTTGTTTGCATTGATGAAATGAACTATGTGAATGGTGGAGATCGTCAATGAGGACGCGTGGTTATGGCAGTTCATGAAAGAAGGGGTGGCAGTTTGGGTTCGGGTTCGTTAGCAACGGCGTGTCATTGGGTGGTGGCAAAGGAAGCGGGGTGGTCTGGACGTGCTTCGGAGTCAGTGCGGTGGCTCAGCAGTGGCGGAGGTGGATAGAATTAGGGAAAAACGTCGGTCGTCGTTTTTGATTCGTGTAGGTGATTGTGGAGGTTAGATGGTCTGAGACCAGCGACGATGGAGACGAGGGAAGAAAGGCGAACTTCGAGCGGAAGATGGGGGCGAGCGGCGCCGCGTAAAGGCTAAAAAGCTTGTTTAATGATCTTGACCTTTGGGTTGACTGATGTGAGAGGAAGAATAGGGTGAGGCGGTGGTTAATTTAAACGTGGGTGGTTAATTGTTAACCTAGTAATTAATAAAGTAATTATAATTTTAATTTTGTAATCTTATAAATGTTGTAACTCACTCGTTTTAGATCGGATTCGAACGAGATGGGTTGCGTTGCACTCGTTTGGACATTATCTATTGTATGGAGTTGGTTTGACAACAAATGGAGCTTTTTTAAATTTTACGTTAAATTCAAACGTCATTCGAATTTAGACGGGATCTGAAATGCCACGGTGACAATAGGAATTTCGGGTGAGTTAAACTCACCTTTTTGGATCACTAGCATGATTTATAGTTGATAAAAATTGTTGAATGATTGTTTGGATAAGTTATTATATTTATTAGTTGGTATAGATATATGTTCCCACCTATTGGAGCAGATGACTTTTTGTATACGAATCCCGCCTCAAAGCGGTTGATTTATATTTTATGATTATATAACATTTGTGATGTTGGAAGAAACAGGTTGGAGGGATCCAACGGGATTCCTCACTATTATTGAATTGTTCAATGATATTTCTTTTATATGGTTCATTGATCAATAAATATAATTGTGGATGCTGTGGTTTTGACATCGTTATATTTTTGGACATAAAACCCAGTAGTGATAAGAAAAATCAATATCGACATTGGTTAAGTGTTGGGTGGCTAATGCCCTCAGAATAGTATTTTTAAAAATACTATAAATTGCCAATTAAGTCGGGATTGGTTTTTGGGACAACAAATGATTTTTAAATCCTAAATTGGGTTTCTAAAATATTTTGTTTAAAGGTTATCTAATTAAATATATTAATATTTTTTTAAAGTTAATTGATTATATTAATATTGTTTTAAGTTATTTGATTATAATAATATTAATTTGAGGCTATTTAATTATAATAATATTATTTTAAAGTTATTTAATTATATTAAAATTGTTTTAAAGTTATATAATAATATTAATATTATTTTAAAATTATTTAATTATTTTAATATTGTTAAAAGTTATTGTAGGATCGGTTTCACCCTAGAGGGGAGGTGAATAGGATGATACTAATAATAATAAAAATTAATGCGTAAATATATATAATAATTGTAGAACAGATAATAGCAGGATAATAAAAGCAGAAAGATATTGCAGATGAGAACACACACAAATTTACCCAGCGTTGGCAAAATCCTGCCTACGTGCTGCCCCCAATGTTTCTACTAGAAATTGAGTGGTCAAACACTTACACACGTAAACTTGCGACCCCCGTTAATGACTAACCTAACTCTACGTTCAAAACCCTGCCACAACTCAGCCACTAAGTTGCGAATTCTCGAACTACACCACCGTAGTTCGTAGCCTAGTCACACGACTAGAAAATTACACAGTTTAAAAAAGAAAATTGCAACTGAAAATAAACAAAACAAAAACAAAACCCTATTTAATATTTTAAGCCCAAAATGAAATATATAAAGGCCGACCCAAAATAAAAGAAACATTCCCCTTTATTTCTTTTCTTTGTGCAAAACTTCGACCGATCCTTTCTTCGTTCCTTCTCCAATAATTAAGGCTTTGAAAAATTTGAAGCACCGATTGGAAAATTAATCGGTCAAAATCTCTTTTACTTGATTTGGTTTTGATTCACTGGCTTTGATAATTCACAGCGGCTTCAATCTGTGTCGAGCTCGAGTGCTATGATTTGGTACGTGATTTTCTTGTTCGATTTTGAATTTGCTCGACTTCGATTCGAGTTATAAATTTGTTTTCGATTTAAGAGTATACTATGGATTTTTTTCTTGAACTCGAATACCACAATCGATGCTGATTGGGTTTAAATAGGGATGAAAGCCCTATATTTATGTTCATATAACTCCATTTGAATTCTTCAAACACTTTGCTTGGCCATTTGATTACTGATTGAATGTTGGTGACGATATTTGACTTGTTCATCTCTGATACTTTAACTTGTTTGAATTGTTAGTTCCGTTCTTCTCTGGTTCCGTTCTTTACTAGCACTATGACTTTGGCATTTTGATATTTGAGTTAATACAATTTTCGATTTTCTTCTTTTATATGTTTTTGCCAGTTCATCATGTGACCCTCTGTGACTTTATTTGAACTGCTCCCTTGTTTTGTTACTTCGACTATATATATCTCGAATTTTCATTGCACTTCATGTTAGTGTTGATACTTTGAAATTTTCATATTGGATGCACATTTTGGTCTGGTTCAATTATGAACTATAGTCATCGCTCCATCTGCTGTCACCTCTATTTCATTTGAGTCTTCATATGTTCATGTGTGTTGTCACTGTATATATGTATAAATGTGTGTTTGCGCATGTATATATGTATGCTTGCCTGCACTTGATTACTGTCACTGTTTTGTGTTGTGTTCAATTATATGTGTTCACAAATGTTTTGTTACAGTCTAGTTGGTATGTTGATTTGGCTCACTACTCTGAGTCTTCATGTGTATGTTTGGACTGCTGCATCTCTCTGTAAAATTGTATTTATGAACTCTGGTTGCGTTGTGAACTCGAGTCTCTTTCTTTTGTATGTATGCACTGTGTACATACATGTGTGAATATACATCTATATATGTATGTCGTAGCTTGATTTTAGAAGGGTCTACATATCCAGGCTATGTTGTATGTGGTTCCATTTTGCTTTGCACTCCTGTATATATACACTGAAGTATGGTCTCAATCATGTTTATGCTCTTTGTAGGCATATATCTGGTTCATGTTGTTATTTCATTGAACTAGTGCTCTATCTATGTATTCATGGCTTCACATTTGGTTCCATATGTTGTTGATGACTTTGTACATTTGTTGTCTTGTTCCAGTTGCATTTATCTGGACATGTTGTTTTGGTGAGACTCGAGCTCTGTAGCATAGGTAATTGTAGTCTAGTTCATCACTGCATATTGTTGTTGTGGTCTTGTAGTCAGGTTCAATTCAGTTTTGATTGCACTGGCTTGTGAACTATTCTAGAACTTGTGCACTGTTGGTTTCCCAGTGATTGTAGTCGAGTTTGGTTGCAGTATTATTGTCTGGTTTGGTCTGGTCCTCTTGTTCATGAAGACATGTTTGTCTGGTTGGTATTGTTTGCTTCGACTGCTTCCTTCTGAAATGCTTTCAGGTTGACTTTGTATCCACTGCTTTATTGCATCATGTACTTCATGTTTTCTGGACTTGTGATGGTTTGTTGGGTCTGTTCTTTGTTTTCCTTGACCACGATAATACTTGAAGTCTTCTTGTCACCATGCTTGACTGTGTACACTTGAGCCGGTCTTTGGTTAATATTACATGTGCACTGCCCTGTTGAAGTTTGCATATGGTCATTGAAAATTGTACTTGACCATTCGAATTTTGTTTTTGTATTGCACCTGGGTTGAATCTAGCTTTGGCTCGAGTTTGACCTTATGCTCACCTGTCCCCGTAGTTCTGACACGCAAGTGTATATCGATGTACACGGCCTTATGGCATATACAGTGGTACACTGTGCATTTCACAAGTTGTTCATGTATGATGATTTAAAAGAATATGATGATGAAAAACCCAAATAACTGAGGAAAATAACATTTTCAAGAACTCACATTTTAATTGTACACTGCAAAATATTTCGTTTTCAATTTAACTATGCCAGTATTTATTTTGCAGATAATTCAGATGCTGGATTCAAGCTGAAATAGAGTTGAAGATAAATATGAGTGAATGAGTGATATGTGGTGAGGTGAGCATTGTAAATTGAAATTTGTGATGCAATCGAAATTGTATTGTAATTGAAAATGAATATATATAGTGAGAGCTCAAATTTGTACTATTCAAAATTGTAATAAAATATTTATTTGAATAAAATATTTGTTTGAGAATGATTTCTGTGTTATTTATTTTATTCAACAAATATTTATTTAATTATGTGAAAATAGTACAATAACAAATACATTTAAATGAATATATATATATATGTTTATTATCATCAAACAAAAATCATATGCTAGCATATTCAACAGTTATTTGTTTTATAGTTAATATGTTTTAAGAAATTATAAAAAGGTTATAAATTGAAAGATTTATTATTTAAGAATAATTATGGTTTGAAACTTATAATAAGGATTATTAATAAGGTTTTAAATTAAATTATTATTATTTACAAAATGATTAGATTAATTTTTATTATTATTTCCTAAATAATATTTTGGAACGACTAATTATTATTTTATGATATTTAGAGTTAATGATTTCCATTTTTTTATAACGTTCATTCTTAATATTTATTATCATATAATGATGTTTGAGGTAAATGATTTAAATTATTTTTAAAATGTTTTCGAGACCCGGAAATGTTGTCGAAAGACTTAGATTTTATAAAGGATTTGTAAAATGGTTCGAAGAATTAAGGAAGATTATTTATAGTAAAAGAATTTATAAATGGTTATATATTCATAAACGAATTTTAGAAGCGGGCTTATAGATTTATAAAAGAAGTCATAAATGGTATATAGGTCCATAAAGTGTTATAAATGATTTTAAAATGTACAAGAATTTTATAAGTGACTGAATTCTGGGTAAAGGAATTATTAATGTTTTTCGAAGATTCTATAAAATGGTTTATAAATGATTTTGGAGAACTGTAAGGGGTATTACAAACAATTTGAGAGTCGAATAAAAAGGAAACTTTTTTAGTTCTGTAGATATACTTATACCATTGGAATAAGTATATGGCTATTTTTAGGTATGGACATACAGGGATTTGTGAGTATATCTTTTAAAAGTGTTTATATACAAGTAATTTACAAAGTAATTGTATGTATAAAGACTTATTAAAGGGGGCTAGTGATTGCTTATATACTGAGCCTATATTGATTTTCCAAATGAAATAAAATCCTGATTTAATATTTTTTATTCGATAGTTAAATCACCTACTACCGAAAATAGACCCAATGTAACTTTGGAAATATCTAGGAGAAACACGTTAGTTGTATGGCACATTCATCTCTGATGATGTTATACTGTTCGTATAAATCTCATTTCGTTCTTCTAGGACGATGATAAGGAAATCTGTCCACCAATGGTTAGGAGGTCATCTTCGATCTTATCTTTGTCCTTTTATTTCTTATAGAACTGAGGTTGAGTTTACCGGAAATTATCAAACGTTGTTTCAAAGAGACCGGGATCAGATATGTTATTTGAAAACCACTTCGATCGAACGAATGCGTTTCGAAGTGAAGACATCCTGAAGAGCATGGAATCGAAGATAGAGATGTGAAGTGCAAGGGCTAATCGCTACTAATCCTAAGGGTGATTCTAAAATGATGTTGTATGAATAGTGCCTTTGGTTTCATTGAGACCCAAAATGGACTTGTATAGATGAATGCTTTCAGCACATTGTCATTTGAGGGCAATGAGCATTCTAAGTGTGAATTTCTTGAAAGATAATCGTAGTCTCAAGCCTCATCAACTGGGAATGACTAAAAATCAGGGGAGATGCAGCAAGGCTAAGTGGGTCGCACCCATTAGGGTATGTTGTTACCCTTTTAGATACATCTACATATTTATGGATTGGTTGTGCATGAGATCTCAAATAAAAAGGGTTGCAAAGTAACCGAGGTGATGACATATTTGGTACTATCTAGTCAAGAGTAGGCTGGTCTTGTGTTGATAAGGGATCCAAGCGAGGTCCTCGTTACATTTCTAGACTTGAACTGTGATAGGTGGTACCCCAGTGCTTAGTCATTGTATGGAATCCATTCTCCAATACGTTCCTTTATGGTTTTGATTGTAGAGCCTAGCATGCTAGAATTTAATTAATGTAACAATTTTAGCTATTTTAATAAGTATTTGTACTTAGACACTATTATAATATCATAGGATTTTTATATAAAAATGCTTTTGTTATCGTAAGGTAAAAACTCATCCGTGTTTATGTGCGGCGTGGTCTTACAAGATACCTTTGATTTCAAAGGTTTTATATAACTTTAAATCCATTTCGATGTGTTTTCTCACGCTGGTTTTGCAGACTGACTCGGGTGTTATTTTACTATAATGCTTGGGTCAGACCGAGTATATTACAAATTGGTTTTGGATGCTTGGAGTTTCAAGAGATAAGTTGGAGGCCCAGAGACGTATTCACGTAGATGGTTATTTTTCGTAGTATTCGCTAGTGTGTTATCAGCAATTGTAAGGACATACTATTGTAACTGTCCAGGCTAAAATAGGTTTGTATACTCTGATTGATGTTTGTACATATACATATTACAGTTTTTCTTTTGTGTAAAGACTTGTGATATATTATAGATTATTCGTTCTTCCGTGAGATTCTATATTGTTAGTTTTCTTCATATCTTCTTTCTTCTTCTTTTTCCCTAACAATCGGGTTTTTCGACATTCGATTGCTCAGCATGTGATACGGTGGATGTATTAGTATTGATTTTCGAGGGTGTAAAATTCAGTTCGTTACATTTGGTATTAGATTTGAAGGTTAAGCAAGAACCTTGGCTTTGGCAGGGTACTCATTAGAGATAGGGTCAGTAGCACCCTAGAAAGAGTTTGAGTGTATGTGTGTGTGTATGAGCGTGTATTTGTTAATGATATAAAAATGTTTTATATTGTGTTGGTTGGTCTATTGAGTAGCTTATGGATTCTAGTCAATACGAGTAATTAATATTATTGATATGGATCTCTAAACACGTGGACAGAGCCACTCGACATGGCATTGTTTTGAATTTGGGTAAATGAAATAATTTTACCTTGGCTATTTTTATATATAAAGGAACAATTTCAGAAATTATTATGGTATATATGGAGTGCTTGGTTGTTAGGAAATGATAATGTTAAAATATTATCATTTGTGTTTGTCGTTTATGATTGAATAAAAGTTGATATTATAATGTAAGCAAGATTATAGCAAAGAAAAGATTTTACATAACCGAAGTAAGCTTATACAAATATATATAGTTTACAAATGTGATTTATAAATTGAAAGGAAATGAAATTTCAGAAGTATATTATAAATATGATTTATAAAAAGGCTTTAAAAGCTGGGAATTTGGGAATTTAATTCCCATTGATTTTATGATTGTTTTTCCAAGTTTTGGGAAAATAATAATAGCATTATTTGGAAAATATTTTAGAATGGAAATATTTTTTAAAAAGGATTTTAAAGGAAATAAAAGCACTGAACTCACTTCAGTCGCTGGGAAATAATTTCGGTGATGACTGCAGCATCATCGATATTCATTTTCGAGTTTCCAAGAGTGAAATTGCTGCCATTGGAGTTTTGTAAAAAAAACTGGTTTTGATTTTAAAATCCAAAGGAATTATGTTTATATATATGATTTCAAAAATTATTTGAAATACTTTAAAACAAGGTGTTTAAACTCTGGAATTTTCATTTATAGTGTTTTATTGAAAGTATGAGAAAATAAGTTAAATAACTTATAAAATTTGAAAATTAGCAAGATAAAGCAATGTTTGAATTGTTGAGTGTGAATGCAAGAAAAGTAAAAATTTGAAATTGAACCGTGGAATGAAAGTTAACTTAAATTAAGTTAAATAAAGTGAAATTTGAAAAAAAAGCCTAAGTTGGGCTAAATGAAATAATTTTTGAAAATGGAATTGATTGGATTTGAAATAAATCAGTGATGGAACTAATTAAAATAATTAGTGAATTAGATATGGTTTGGAATGTTGGTAGATAAAATTTAATGTTGAAAATGGAATTGAAATTGAATTTGATTAAAATGGATATAGACTTAAGTGTGAAGTGGTAATAAACATAAGGAGTGTTGTATGAAATGTTTATAAACTTAAGAAATTTTTTAGGAAAGGATTCATAAATGAATTTAGTATGGAGCGAGATGTGGTTAAACATAAAATTGAGGGAACAATTCATAAATGATATCAGTATTGAAAGAATGTGCTAAGTAAATAAGGAAATGTGAATAATGCAATGCGAATAAATTGAATGTAGATCACTTGAATAAAGTAAATAAGAATAGGATGAAGGTGAATAAAAATAACTTAGTGTAGCTAAGAATGAATTGAAATAAATATGTAGGTAATACATATATTATTCTATTTTTATAACGGTTTGATCCAGATTCGAGCACAGGATTTCGGGATGATTTATACCGATCTAAGTTGAAATTTTTCACTCGATTCTCGATGGCGAAAACTGGATATGGATTTTTGATTGGTTCTGGGATTCTCTATCATAGTATATGGCTATGCGAGGAGAATAATGGTTTTTGATCAAGGAACCGGATCAAAGTCCACACTAGAGGGTCGTGTAAACGATACTAGTTTGGAAGTGAAATCGTGTGATCGAGCGAGCGATCAGATTTGATATTGCGTACGAATGATATATGTACATCATACGAGCTTTGGTGAAGTAAATGTTGGAAATTAAAATTTCAATAATAATATGATTATGAATTATACGATTGATATCATTGTTAAATAAGATGCATGTGTATAAAAAGCAAGAGCTAACGTGACGCTCTTAGGTCATAAGTAAAATTTGGTTGCCTAACAAAAAGGTACATGTTTATATTGTTGTTTGAATTTGATGGTTTATGATTGAGCCACTTGGCCTTTGTTTTCTTTGGGCCCGTAGTGGCAATTTGTAGTTGTTCTGATCTAGTCGTGCAAAGGAGACACTGGCGAAATTTTTCAAAATTTAATTAGTTAGGAATTTTAATGAAATTTTTGATAACTAAAAATTAATTTTTGAGTTATAACCTGAAATGGTTGAACGGTTAATATTAGTTGGAACCTCTGAATGAATCTGGGAACTTAGTAAAAAGCAATAACAAGGTTTCAAAAAATTGTTTTTGGAGAGTTAAGGGCTTAAATGGATTTGGGAAGTTTTTTGAACTAATTGGTTTTAAAAAGTAAAGGGATTTGGGCATTTTTCCTACCTTGGCAATTTCGAGGACAAAATTCTTTTAAGGGGGGAAGAATGTAACGATCTAGAATTTTAGTTATTTGACTTTGGAATATTTAATTAATTTTAAATATTGAAAAGTTAATTTTATTGGTTAAATAACTTAAAATCCAAATATAGCGATTTATTGGATAGTTTAATTGTTCAGTTTAATAATTGAAATCATTTAAATAAATGAAAATTGGATTTTTATTTGGACAAAAATAGTTCAAAAGCTTATTTAATCACTATTTAACAAGAATAAGGGTAATAAAACTTTTAAGTTGGATTAAAAGTGATTTACTCGATTTTGAAAATAACTCGTTTTAATTAACATATTAAAATAGCCTTTCGAGGCATAATCTCGAATTTCAACGAAACCAGTGGCATTGGGTCCGCAATAATGAATTATAATATGCCGTCAAATTTCATAGCGATCAGACGTATCGTTTGATAGTATGGTATAAAAACGCATTGAAATTAATATTGAAAAATATAATATAATAATTGGGTCCAAAAAGCTATCTTCTGCATACGATCGAATTAGGGCTCGAGACTCATTCCATTGGGTTCAAAATAGCGGTATAACATTCGAAACGCCAGGCGGCATACCTCGATTGGGGTTTGAAATATAATATCTATGTATTTTGAATACAAATAATATTTTTTTATCGCTTTGACCTTGCACAGTCGTTTTCCATCTCTATCAGCCACACCTACCTGTATAGAGCCCACACCCTCTCGTTCTTTCCCATCTTATTTAAATGCTTTCAGTTAAAAAAAAAGATATGAAGAAAAGTTCTCTCAATTCCAATGGCTGTAGGCAATCCAAGCCACCACATGCCGTTTCACCCTTCGACATTAACTAAGGTTTTGTTC
The DNA here is from genome assembly GCA_030765085.1 of Allium cepa. Classification (NCBI taxonomy): domain Eukaryota; kingdom Viridiplantae; phylum Streptophyta; class Magnoliopsida; order Asparagales; family Amaryllidaceae; genus Allium; species Allium cepa. Next base: position 110,185,477 of record CM060928.1, on the reverse strand, counting down.
TCATTGATGAATGAACTATGTGAACGGTGGAGATCATCATTGAGGACGCGTGGTGGTGGTAGTTCACAAAAGAAGGGGTGGCAGTTTGGATTTGAGTTCATCAGCAACGGCGTGTCGTTGGGTGGTGTGGGTGCTAGCAAAGGAAGTAGGGTGGTCTAGGCATGCTTCAGAGTCAGTACAGTGGCTCAACAATGGCGAAGGTGGATGGAATTGGGGAGAAACGTCGATCGACGTTTTTGGTTCTGTAGGCAATTGGCGAGGTTAGATGGTCTGAGACCACCGGCGATGGAGGCGGGGGAGGAAAGGCGACCTTTGGGCGAAAGATGGGGGCGAGCGACGCCGCGTAGAGGCTATGAAGCCCGATCAATGATCGCGACCTTTGGGTTGACTGATGTGAGAGGAAGAAAGGGGGAGCCGGTAGTTAGTTTAAACGTGGGTAGTTAATTGTTAATCTAGTAATTAATAAATTAATTTTAATTTTAATTTTGTAATCTTATAAATGCTATAATTTACTCGTTTTAGATCGGATTCAAACGAGACAAGTTTGTGTTGCACTCGTTTGGACGTTATATATGATATGAAGTTTGTTTGACAACAAATGGAGCTTGTTGAATTTTACGCTGAATTCGAACGTCGTTCGAATTTAGACGGAATCCAGAATGCCTCATCGGCAATAGGAATTTCGCTGAGTTAAACTCACCTTTTTGAATCACTAGTATGATTTATAGTTGATAAGAATTATTGAATGATTGTTTGGGTAAGTCATTATATTTATTAGTTGGTTTGGATATATGTTCCCGCTTATTGGAGCGATCAGACCCTATTATGTTCCCATGTAAGAGCGGATGACCTTTTGTATATGAATCCCGCCTCAAAGCGGTTGATTTATATCTTATGATTATCTAACATTTGTGATGCAGGGAAAAATAGGTTTGAGGGATCCAACGGGATCCACGCTAATATTAAATTGTTCAATGATATTTCTTTTATATGGTTTATTTAATGACAAATGTGATTGTGAATGCTGTGGTTATAACATCGTTATATGTTTGGAAATAAAACCCAGTAGTGATAAGAAAATTCAAAATCAATTTTGGTTAAGTGTTGGATGGCTGTTGGCCTCAATTTTTTTTTAAAATACTATAGATTGTCGATTAAGTCAGGATTGGCTTTTGAGACAAGAAACAATTTTTAAATTCTAAACTGGGTTTCAGAAATATTTTGTTTAAAGGTTATTAGATTAAATATTAATATCGTTTTAAAGTTAGCTAATTAATTAATATAGTTTTAAGTTATTTAATCATAATAATATTGATTTAAGGTTATTTAATTATAATAATATTATTTAATTATAATAATATTGTTTTAAAGTTATATAATTATATTAATATTATTTTAAAATTGTTTAATTATTTTAATATTCTTAATAGTTATTTGTTTTATAGTTAATAAATTGAAAGGTTAATTATTTAAGAATAATTATGGTTTAAAATTTATAATAAGGATTATAAATAAGGTTTTAAATTAAATTATTATAATTTATAAAATGGTAAGATCTATTTTTATTATTATTTCTTAAATAATATTTTGAAATGATTAATTATTATTTAGGATATTTAGAGTAATGATTTCCATTTATTTATAGTGTTCACTGTTAATAATTATTATCATATAGTGATGTCTGAGGTAAATGATTAAAATTATTTTTAAATGTTTTCGAGATCTGGAAATGGAATCGAAAGATTTAGATTTTATAAAGGAGTTATAAAATGGTTCGGAGAATTAAGGAAGATTATTTACAAGGTGAAAGAATTTATAAATGGTTAGATATTCATAAACGAATTTTAGGAGCGGGTTTATAAATTTATAAAAGAAGTTATAAATGGTATATGGGTTCATAAAGAGTTATAAATGATTTTAAAATGTACAAGAAATTTATAAGTGACTGAATTCTGTGTAAAGGAATTATTAATGTTTTTCGAAGATTTTATAAAATGGTTTACAAACGATTTTGGAGAATTGTAAGGGGAATTATAAACGATTTAAGCGTCGAATAAAAAGGAAACTTTTCTATGTTTTGTAGATATACTTATACCGTTGGAAAAAGTATATGGCTATTTCTAGGTATGGAAATATAGGGATTTGTGAGTATATCTTTTAAAAGTGTTTATATACAGGTAATTTACAAAGTAATTTTATGTATAAAGACTTAATAAAGGGGGATAGCGATTGCTTATATACCGAGTCAGTGTTGATTTTCCAAATGAAATAAAATCCCGATTGAATGTTTGTTATTCCATAGTTAAATAATCGACAATCGAAACTAGACCCAATGTTACTTTGGAAGTATCTAGGAGAAACACATGACTTATATGGCACAGTCATCTTCGATGATGCCGTACTGTGCGTATAAATCTTATTTTGTTCTTCTAGAATGATGATAAGGAAATCCGTCCACTAACAATTAGGAGACGATATTCGATTTTATCTTTGTCTGTTTATTTTCTAGAGAACCGGGGTTGAGTTTAATGAAGATTATCGAACATTGTTTCGTAGAGATCGGGATCAGATATGTTATCCGAAAACCACTTTAATCCAACGAATGCATTTTGAAGTGAAGACATCGTGAAGAGCATGGAATCGAAGATAGAGATGTGAAGTGCAAGGGGTAATCGCTACTAATCCCGAGGGTGATTTCAAAATGGATGTAGTAGGAATAGTGCCTTTGGTTTCGTTCAGACCCAGAACGGACTTGTATGGATGAATTCTATCAGCACATTGTCATTGGATGGCAATGGGCATTCTAAGTGTGAATTTCTTGAAAGGTAATCATAGCCTCAAGCGTCACTAACCGGGAAATGACTGAAAGTCCGGAGAGATGCAGCAAGGCTAAGTGGGTGCACCCATTAGGGTATGCTGTCACCTTTCTAGATACATCTACATATTTATAGATTGGTCGTGCATGAGATCTCAAATAAAAAGGGTTGCAAAGCAACCAAGGTGATGACATGTTCGGTATTATCCAGTCAAGGGTAGGCTAGTTTTGTTTTGAAAGGGAATCCAGGTGAGGTCCTCGGTACATTTTCTAAACGTGTACTGTGATAGGTGGTACCCCAATGCCTATTCATTGTATGAAATCCATTCTCCAATATTTGCCTTTATGGTTTTGATTGTAGAGCCTAGTAGGTTGGAATTTAATTAAAGTAACAATTTCGGCTATTTTAATAAGTATTTGTACTTGGACACTATTATAATGCCACATGATTTTTATATATAAATATTTTGGTCATCGTAAGGTAAAAACCCATCCATGTTTATGTGCGGTGTGGTCTTACGAGATAACTTTGATTTCAAAGGTTTTATATAACTTTAAATCCAGTTGAGTGTGTTTTCTTACGCTGGTTTTCCAGACTGATACGGGTGTTATTTTATGGTAATGCTCGGGAGAGACCGAGTATATTACAGATTGGTTTTAGATGCTTGGAGCTTCAAGAGATGAGTTGGAGGTCCAGAGAAGTATTCATGTAGATGGTTAATTTTCCACTGTATTCTCTGGTGTGTTATCAGCAATTGTGAGGACAAACTGTTATAACTGCCTAGGCTGAAATATGTTAGTATACTCCGATTGATGTTTTTGTGTGTGTGTGTATTACAGTTTTGCTTTTGTGTAAAGACTTGTGATACATTATAGATTATTCATTCCACCGTGAGATTCTATGTTGTTAGTCTTCTTCTTATCTACTTTCTTCTTCTTTTCTCTTAACAATCGGGTTTTTTGACATTCGATTGCTCGGCATGTGATACAGTGGATGTATTAGTGTCGATTTTCGAGGGTTAAAAATTCGGTTCGTTACAAATTTTCTATGCGTCTAACGACCCTGACTCGACCGTCGAAAATCAGCACTGAATACATCACCCGTATTCGAATGCTGCAGATTCAAATGTCGAATCTGATTCGCCGAAGCTCATAGCATAGTAAGTACAACAACACAGCGGAAGGAAATGAATATATACACCATTGATACAACAATGAATACAATATCTGATACAATATAATACAACAATATTAGAGACAAATATACAACAGCGGAATATGATAACAACGGAAGAGATAACTCGAATATGATCTTCGATGAAGAGTGAATCCAAAATCTGCAACTCCAAACCAAAAGCTCGACCCAAAAGCTACAAGGACTCCAATCCAATAAGCTCGAACCACCATCAATGCTGTACTGAAGCAAACTCCATCCCGATGCGATTTCCAATATCCAGTGATTGAATGCTATCAAATCTACACATACTATTCGACTATCTGAAAAACCCAACTCTAGACTGCCCGTGTGGAAAATTATGGGCACCCAGAGTTTAGGAAGGGAACAATAAACTCCGGATCAGTCATGGAACTGGTGTGAGCAAAAAAAAAAGTTTTCTTTAAAACAAACAACAAAAGAATTTTAAAACATTGAAATCCGCAATGCTTTTTTTGAAAATGAAACTACCATAAAGCATCTCGCCGCACACACCACGCAAACGCATAATTGGAGAAGATTTCTTCTTATGATAGTCAAAAATGCTTGACACGCGAAAACCATTTAATATTATTATTAGTGCATAGTGCAGAAAGCCTTTCGAAAGTATAATATTAATCTTAGCCAGCATAGACATTTCGAACTATGCCTACTGTAGCTACCATCTAAATAGTGGTGACCACCATAAGTAAATGGCAGATTATGCAACTAAAAACGTACATGACGCGTATTGGAGATTGGATTTTCCAACAAATGGTCAGTGAACAACCCGCATATTTGTCGATTTTTTTTATTTAAATATTTTATCGTTAATCGGATTTTGGTCCGAAAAACTACGTTTTGTAACGGTTAAATTAGGACTCGAGACCACTTCCATTGAGTTCGAAATGTCGTTTACAACTTTTTAAGTATAAACATTGATAGGTTTGGAGTTAGTGGAATTTCACTAACTTTTACCGCTTTGGACTTCGGGTTAGCTTAGCCATTATAACTCAAGTCCAACCCCATCCTTCTCTTCACTCTTCATAAATTCCTACCAACTCAAGCTTTTGCATTAATGGTGAGTGGAAAGAGAAATTAAAACTCCAAAAGCTAAGTCTTCATTGCTAATCCAACATCAACTCCAAAACTCAAGTGAAGACATTGATTCAAGCTAGTGGTTGATCCTTGCATAGCATTTTAAGCTTCATCTTCATCCATTTTAGTGAAAAGGTGAGATTTTTATCTCACAATTCTAGTCTATAACTATATTGGACTGTTGGGAATGATTCCCCATCACTTTAGCATGCACATTTGCATTTGGTTTGGATTGGATTGGCGAAAAACTCCAATTTTTAGCGTTTTTGTGAATTTTCCGCATTTAGGTCGTTCTGGCCATTTTCGTGAGTTCGGAGTTAGGTCGCTCGCGAGCTAACTCTTAAGTCACTCGCGTGTTATCGCGCTAGGTCGCACTGCACGTATTGTCATCTCGGAATTAGGTCGTTGGGCTTTAGGTCGTAGGTCGTTTGGCTTTAGGTCGTAGGTCGTTTGGCCTACAGGTCGTTAGGTCGCTAACACTTAGGTCGTTTCTGGCCTTAAACCCCCCTCTGCAGCGTTAGGTCGCTCGGTTTCCCCCAAGCCACTAGGTCGTTAGCTCATTATCGAGCTTAGGTCGTAGGTCGCTCGGCCTTCATTCCTTAGGTCGTCCAACGTGCAACTCGGCCTCCATTCCTTAAGTCGCTACAGGATAGCTCGTGCGCCTCGGAGCTAAGTCGTTTTCCCCTAGGTCGCTGGACCATTGGGTCGTTCAACCTTTAGGTCGCTCGCGTGTTAAAATCCTTAGGTCGTTCGGCCCCAAATTACTAGGTCGCTCGCTTAAGTCGCTTATCCCACTAGGTCGCATGACCATTAGGTCGCGTCCTCCTAGGTCGCACGCTAACCTCGTTAGGTCGCTTGGCCATTTCAGTTAGGTCGCATGACCACAGGGTTGCTCCTGTTAGGTCGCTTGACTCCTTATATCCCTAGGTCGCAACCATTAGGTCGCTCGACCCTATCCCTCTTAGGTCGTTAGGCCTCATTTTGTCTTCACAAGGTCGTACCGTTTTGGACGGGGCGCTGCCCCGCACCCCGCCGGGGGCGCTGCCCCCTGGACCCCCGTAGCCTTATTCTCCGTGCTAGTTGACAGCACTACACCGTAGTGTTCTTGGCTAGCGTGGGTATAGAGGTGGGGCGTCACAGTCAGGCCAAGGAACTTCCCATTGCCACATGGGTACGCCTCTGGAGGGATGCCCCAAGAACTTACCTAGCTCTGCCAACACAAGGCTGGTTTACTCCCTTTCCGGGAGTAAAGCCTAAGATATGCCCCCCCTCGGTCGTTTGCGACCTTTAGCCGAGGATCCTCAACCATAAAGCAACAACACACAGTAATAAATATATAGTATCCACATGAGTTAAGTATCTGGGCTCCATACCATGATACCACGCTTTTTCAGAAAGAATGGACATACCTTAGGGGCGCGACACTTGCAACCTTGCCGCGTCGTTCCTGTTCGACCATTTCCGGTTTGTGAGGTCCTGATGCAGTCTCATCCATAGAAATGGAGGAGATTTCTCCTTATGATAGTCAAAAATGCTTGATATGCGAAAACCATTTAATATTATTATTAGTGCATAGTGCATAAAATCTTTCGAAAGTATAATATTAATCTAAGCCAGCATAGACATTTCGAACTATGCCTATTATAGCTACGATCTAAACAGTTGTGACCGCTATAAGTAAATGGCAGGTTATGCAACTAAAACCGTACATGGCGCGTATTGGAGATTGGATTTTCCAACAAATGGTCAGGCCAAGGAACTTCCCATTGCCACATGGGTACGCCACTGGAGGGACGCCCCGAGAACTTACCCAGCTCTCTGCCAGGCCGGTTTACTCCCTTTCCGGGAGTAAAACCTAAGATATGCCACCCCCGGTCGTTTGCGACCTTTATCCGAGGATCCTCAACAACAAAGCTACATCACACATTAACAAATATACAGTGTCCACATGAGTTAAGTATCTGGGCTCCATACCATGATACCACCCTTTTCTAGAAGGAATAGACATACCCTAGGGGCGCGGCTCCTGCAACCTTACCGCATCTTTCGTGTTTCGACCATTTTCGGTTTCCGAGGTCGTGATGCAGTCTCGTCCACAAAGCTACGCTTTTTCACAAAGCCATGCTTTGATCAACAAATGATCAGCAGCACTTCGTATGCCACATTACCAAATTGGGAATGTATCACTAGTAACTATCAACTACATAACCTCTGAGCTTGTACGTCTCAGAGAAGGGTGTTAAGCTAAGAGAATAAATCTCCGCCACCAAATGAAAATGTATTTGATAGAAACTAGCTTTACATCTCAAAGTGTAACGTCAGACACACATCCATACAAGTCTGTTCCTGGTTCGAACAGAACCGAAGGCACTTCCAAAGAAGCCCTTGCACTCCGAGAATTCCCAATCCGGATCGGACTCCCCATCACATATGGAGATCTCTATACCGTGCGCTAATCGATGCAGAGTCATTCGATGGGTTATCCTTTCGTTCTCAAAAATACCCAGTCTTCACCACCGGTCTTCAAATGCTATCCATAACGTCGTATCATTATTCGGAATGGGTTATATGACACAAGGTCCTCTCCCGGCTAAACCGAATAATGAGCGCAATATTTAAAAACATATGGATATTAGGATCTTAGTTAAGTCACAACTTTAAAACCCAAACCTTTTCTTCAAATGGTTTAACAAATTACTGTTTTCAAATCTTTAAACCAAAATGATTCACTTCACAAAGTTCACCAATATTTCACAAAGATTCATTCACAGCTTTTCAAAAAACCTTCCTTTCCAAATTGGATTATCTCATCCAATTATTAACCCAAAGACTCCATTTATAGCTTTCAAAACTATTTCCAAAGATCCATTCATAACTTTCAAAACAATTCCCATTTCAAATCTTCTTCGATTTCAAAACAAAGTTTAACAATCTTTCACAAAGGTTCATTTATAGCTTTCAAAAACAATTCACAATTTCATTTCAAACTCGAAATCTTTCGATACAAATTCGAAATCCTTTCTTTATATGACAGCTTTTATTATTTGAAAATAAATTGTTTCGTTTCGGAAAAATCCAATTATATTCGCACGAGTTAAATCCCTTGAGTTAAATTCAAATTCCCAAATCAATACCTTTAAAATGGTTTAACCCATATATAACTTGTATAACATCTTTAAACCATAGTTTTCAAACATAGAATTCAATTTCAAATTTTGAATTCAAATTTAAATCAAATTATTTAAATTTCAACACTTAATTAAGTTATTCAAAATAACTTTTATTTTTGAAACTCCTTTCCAAAAGCTTTCAATTCCATTTCCAAAACTATTTTGGATTCAAAAATTCAATCTTTAAAATCATTAAAAATCTATGACTTAACCAATTTTCTCATGCAATACATATTTGTGTGTGTATGGTGTAGTCCAGGGGTTTTACACAATAGTGCAATAACATCAAACATCACAGATTCAATCATATCAATATTGATAAGCGGTATAATCCTATAACGCTTACCTTCAGATAAATGTATCACAGATAAAATAAATAAATAAATTATACATACCTCAATTCACAGAATAGAATATTACAGTCCATAGATAACAATCAATTCAAGGCATTTCATACAATACAAACATTTATAAGCAATCCAAGCATTCAATCATCATTTATAAACAGGATCAATTAATTGTTTAATCCTAAATTAATTACTTATGAGTTAATTTCTCAATCCTGATAAATTAATTACAAATCATTAATACTAATTAATTAATAAATTAACCCTTAATTATCCATCTTAATTAATTACCCTTAATTAATTAATTAGTCCTTAATTAATCACATTAATTAAAATTTATCATTAGGTTAATCAAACAAATAAATTACCCTTAATTAATTAATTATTTAATTAATTATCTTTAATTGACTAAATTAATTAACCCTTAACTAATTCATTATTTAATCAATTATCCTTAATTAATAAATTAATTGATCCTTAATTATTAATTAATTATCCCTTAATCATTTTTTTAATTAATTAACTTTAATTAATTAATTATCCTCAAATTAAGTACTTTAACTAATCACATTAATTATCCTTTAATATAATTATTCTTTAATCACTTGATTAATTAACTTTAATCATTAATCAATCATCCTTAATTATTTTCATCAAGTAATTATCTTTAAATAATTATTCAACTTTAATTACTTACATTATTAATCTTAGTTAATTAACTTATCCTTTAATTAGTTACTTTAATGAATTAACCTTTAATTATTAATTTATCAACCTTTAATTTTTAATTAATTATCTCTAAGCCTTTAATTAACAATCCTTGATTACAAATTAATTAACCTCTTAAATAATTAATTTATAATCCTTAACTATTAATCAATTAATTTTTAATCAAAAATTAATTTAATTGATTATACTTTAATTGTTTCATTAATTATCAAAATCTTAATTACCTTTAAGATAATCCTTTATTAATTGCCTAATCACACAAAACAAAAACACTTACCCTTTAATTTTTACTTAATTATATTTATAAAATTGAATTTTAAATATCTTAAAGTTTATTTTAACAAACTTAAGTTAAACAAACAAATCATTTCTTAATTAAAGGTTCAAGAAACATTGATAAAGGAAAAGAATTTATTTAAGAAAAGATTTTAAAACAAATTCCATTTTAAGTTTTTAAAACTTTTTAAAACACGATTTAAAACTTCTGCTTCTCTCCTGCTTCGGGTTAAACCCGATTCTAACTCGAGATCGGCTTCGAGTTCCTTCTTCTTCATCTATTTTTTCATTAAAGCTTAAGTTTTAAACACAATTGCTGTTGATACCCACACGAACTTGAACAAAGATTCGAGCCTACCCTTCTCTATCCCGTGAATCACTTCGAGACAACTTTCAACCCAAGCACCTAGATACAAATGACGTTGCCGTGCACGTGTACATCTCATCCTACCTCCGCTGATTATTTCTCTGGCCATCGACGAGTCACGTGAGTTCCCCCGTGTCATTTCGACCACATAGCTTCATCAGTCTCGACTGAAATTAAAATCTGGCTGTTCAACACCAACTGGAGCCCAACACCCATCAGAAATAGCCCTCGCCACGATGCCTCTGACTGCCTGAACTCGCGCCGACCCAATCAAAGCGACGTCACATCCCCATCAACGATTTCCCCCCCATCGCAATTTAGTTCGATGCGCCAACGACGTCGATGTGACCTCGCAAACCCGGACAACCCAAACTATACACAAAAACCCTAGATCATCGTTGTTTCGTCACCACAGCGTTCGAGAAAATCACCAGTTAATTTTCCATTGTCCCCCACACTATCAGCCACCTCCACCCTCGACCACGACAATCATCTCCCCCATATCACTGGCAATCGACAGTTGACCCAAACTTGCTCAACTTGCAATAACACGCGATTTACAAGTCTAAAAATCATGATTATGATTTTAAAAATCATCATTTTCGATAACAATTCAGATTATATGCTTGAATCTAGAAATCATTTAAGTCGAATTTTTGATGTGATTAGAATCCTTCTCTTCTTTCTTTCTATTAAAATCAAGCTATTAATTTTTACTTAAAAATATTTTTAAAATTGATATCAGGGTATGACAAACAAGTTTTGTTTAGATTTCATAGCCTAATATAGAATAGAGATAAATATTTTTGATTTTCAAACAGGTTTTAAAACCTTGACCTAAAACAAAAGTAATGTATCTGTTTCCAGACATGTACACAGAGTGTCCATACATGCAGGCATATTTCATCCATACACAAATACACACACACACACACACAGAAAGATCTACATTCATCCACACTATCACCACAGGCATAGGATTCAAAGAAACTGGTTTTAAAAATTAAAGTTTGCTCACCTGAAACTTTGAGAGAACAAAGGCCTGAAATGAAACCTAGAGATGGTTTAAAAGCAGAGAAAGTTGTAACTTGAAAAACTGGGAGAAGAAGTTGATTTCTGAAAATCCTGATTTACTTGGATCTGGGAGTTGCATTTGAATCTGATCTTGCTTTTATTTGAATTTTCTCTGCTCCATGATCTTTGCATTGAATTAGGTTTGAATTTGATTGGGTCAGGCATGTTACATGCTTTCAAGTTGAAACTGAAAAACTATTGTTTGATTTTTATTTTTATTTCTGTTTTGATTTTTTTTTCCTTGAACTGGAATGTCCTTGTTCCAGGTTTGATATTGGTTTTTGATACTGATCTTGAATTTGGTTTCCAGATTTCTTTTCTTTCTTTCTTTTGCTTGCAAATCTGTTTTTAGGTTTGTATCTTTGCTTTTTTTCTGTTTTGAAGATATGAAATATGCTGTTGTTTTTCTTTTCTTTGGTTTCAGGTTTCAAATTTGAGATGAAGATGAATGAAAGAAAACATGCAGCCTGGTTTTACTCTTTAATCACTTAAATTTTAAAAATAATTTATTTTTGCCACTTGTATTATTTGCATAGCAATCTTATTAACACTTGTTAATTGTCTGATTTAAAACTCTTACACTTGTCTAAAACAAGTAAATTTATGTTTAAAACCTTTATCCAAATTAATTTATAATTTATAGTTTAAACCTCTGTTTAATTTTTATTTGTTTACATAGATTTAATTTTTTTATCAATTTTGTTTTTATTATTTCCAAATGTATTATGTTTTATAAATTCCAAAAGATACATATGTATATATTTTTAACCTTATACTTATTATTTTCAAATAGCAATCCAAAAATTATTATATGAAATTAAAATTTTAACTTTCAAATAGCTATTGGAAATTTACTATATTGAATTCCAATATAACTTTCAAATTACATATATATATATTATTTACTAACTATATTTATTTTCAAATATATATAAGAAAAGCATTTTAAATCTTAAATTAAATCTTACTTATATATTTACAAACCAATTTTATTCATATATATATTTTCTTATTAATTCCCAAAAGATATGTATATTTTAAAACTTTTATTAAACCCTGTTTTAATATCATATTATATTTACAATTCTAATTATATACATATGTAATATTTTTCAAAATATAAAACATTTAAATCCAATTAATTTTTATAGAATATTTATTACTAAATTTCCATATCAACTTAATTTTAAAATCTACTTTTAATTATATTCATTTCCAAATTTTCAAATTAGTTCACAATTAAATTTAAAATTTCATTTAAACTGTAAATTTAAATTCGTCTCAAAAATTGGGATCGTTATAATGCGTTTCGAACTCGCATGACCAAACGATACGTCTGATCGCCACAAAATTTGTTAGCATAAAATAATTTACTACTACAGATCCAATGACACTAGTTCGTTGAAATCTGAGACAGTGTCCCGGAATGCTATTTTCACATGTTAATTACAACTAGTTTTTATTAAAAACAAATAAATCACTTTTGAATCTGAATTTTCAAAATTTATTATTACAGTCTTATTTATAATGAATTCTAGTAAGATCTCTAAATCATTTTATATATGTTAAATCCATGGTTAAATTATTTAAATATTCTAATTATTTAAATTAATTGTTCAAATAAATTCCTATATTTGAAATTTAAGCTATTTGACTTATAAAACTAACATCTCAATATTATAACTATTTAAACATTTAAAATTCAAATGAATAAAATTCTGGGTCGTTACAAACCTTCCCATCACACACGGATGACGAACAATCCACTAAGTGTTACTTTACACTCAGCAATCTCGGGTATTACTCAGTCATTTACTCATGCTACCTCAGAATAATTCAATCTCCCCAAACTCTCCATAAGCCAACACACATAGCATGAAATATTATTAAATCCCATACGATATACATATATCATTCGTACACAATATTAAATCTGATCACTAGCTCGATCACATAGATTTCACTTCAGAACTAGTATATCTCACTTGACATCTCTAGTGCGGACTTCGATCAGGTTCCTTGCTTAAAAAGCACCGTTTTCTTACATAGACATATACTATGATAGAAAACTTCAGAATCATATCAAAAATCTATATCAATTGTTTACCACTAAGAATCGAGTGAAAAGTTCTAACTCGGACCAGTGAAAATCACCCAAGATTCATGTACTCAAATCTTAGATCAAGAGCCGGTATGCAAATTAAATGATCTCAACTTACATACTCTATTCCCCTTAGTTTCTTTAATTACACCCCTTTCTTTTCATTTTTGATTCACATACATTATCACTTATAGTATTTTTTATTTAATACTAAAACCATTTATTAACCATTTCATGAAACTTTACTTCAAGTTATTAAATATTATATAACTTAACTTCATACTCGTATATTACTCTACTAGATCCTAAAAGTATATACAAACAATCTCATTCTTTTTACTTAACATGGATATTCACTCAATTTAAAACTTGTTTTTACTTACTACCTTTTCAATTCAAGCATTATATAAAACTTAACTTTATAAACACTTAGCTTCAATCTCTATTTCAATTCAGAAGTTTTAGACTGTCTAAAGTCGCTGGCACTCCATTTTATTCCAATAATTGGAAACTACTAATCAACAGATCAACAAAATGAACAACCAAACTTACCCTAATGCATAGGATACATGCATCCATAATATAACATAACCGAAAACTTAAGAACTAAACTTCGGTTTTCCATTTCAGTCATTTGAAATAATAATATATACATAATAATATATACATCTTTTGTAACAAATCGTACTTCTAGGATTTGTATCAGAATCTATTTTACCAGAACAACTTTGTAGCATAACTACTATAGTAGCATCCCCCACTTTGAAACTCGAAAACAAATACCGATGATGCTACAGTCATCACCATAATTATTTTCCACCGATAGAAGTAAGCTTAGTACTTCTAACTCATGCCCTTCAAACTTGACCAAAATCATCTACAAAATGGTATCAAATACTTAGTAATATTATTAAGTACCATGATATCAATTTCATAAACTAATTTCTCAAATATTCACTTTCAAATAATACTACTATTATTTTCCAAAACCTAAGAAATCTAATTTCATAAATGCCAGGATTTAAGCTCTCAAATTCTCAGTTTAAATCCTTTTTATCTATAAATCATATTTTATACACCATATTTATATAAAGTTACTTCCTTATATAAAATCATTTCATAAATGTATATCCTAGTTTAGATTATAAAAAACAACTTTTGTTAAAATTTAAATTTTAATCGAACATTATCATCGAACATCTTATAGTCAAACCATGAAACTTAATCCACAAGGTGTTCATTTCAATACCCCCACAATTTACTATCCACCCAGACCACACGGTGAAAATGCAAACTACTCATAAACTAGCCAAGCATAACTAACCAAACAATAAATGATAATAATTGAATATTAATATTCCTAATAACAAACACATCATAAGTAACTATATCAGTTTTTTTTTTGAAAATTTTCTTTTATATATAAAATATAATCCTAGGAAAAATTATTTAATTTACAAATTTCAAAAATAATACTATGTCGGTTTGTCTTGTTCAAGTGTTTAGAGGTCCCTATCAATAACGATAGTAACTCGAATTGACCAAAATCCCTAAACCACTTAATACATCAACACAATGCCAAACATTTTTATAATAATAATAAATGCGCAATCTTGTTTGTATAATACATTCAACTCAAAATAAGCCATCCATTACCCTATTTCTTAATGAATTATGCCAACCGAAGCTAAGGTTCTCGCTAACTTTCAGCTCTGATACCACATATAATGGTCCCCCTTTTCGACCCCCGAATGTCGACGCTAATACATTTACGGTATTCAGGTGTCGAGCACCCAAATGCCGAGAAGACAGAACGTTAGGATGAAAGAAAAAGAAAAGGAAACAGAACAAGAAAAAGAATACAATATTAGAATCTCACATGCAGAACGATAACATATAATATCTCAAAAGTTCTTTTCCAAAAAGAAAACTTTTATATACATACATCAATTAGAGTAAACTAACCTATTATCAAACTGGGTAGTTATAACAGTCTGCCTTACAAATGCTGATAGTTACAAATCAAGTAATGCGGTAGAAATAAAATACATAGGAAATCATCTAGCTCCTCTCCAAGAGCACCAATGAACTACACCTAAATCTAGGAATATACTCGAGCTGAGCCGAGCATTATAAGAAAATAGCACTGGATCGGTCTAGTAAACCAGGGTAAGAAACTCAAATCATGTGGATTGCTATATTTATAAAATCCTTCAATTATGAAGGTATATCGTAAGACCACGCTATAAATAAAAACAGACGATTTTTTATCTTATGATAATCAAACAATTTCTATCAGAAAATCCAGTGATATTATAATAATGTCTAGGGTGTGCAATATAGATAATCAAGTAGCTATGAAACATGTGAGTATACACCACAACAATAATAGGTATACAGGAAAAACCGCTAAGGCGCGTTTGCCAATTATGTAGGATTCCATGGAGGTTCCCTCGGTACTTCGAGAATGGACCCCTACACAAGGATCAAAGATATCCTTCCGAGCATTATATATCTCCAGACAAAATATAGTATAGGAAAAAATAGCTAGTCCACGCCCGAATACATGGCACCGGGTGAAATCACTCCCACATGCACATCCGTAAGTATCATTAGAATGGAGTGTCTGCACCCTTTAAGTTAGCTAAACCTCATAGGTTATGTCCGCTAGTTTTGTCATTATAAATGGTGAAGTCACGTTCCACATCCCAACTCACAAGTCATGACTCGAATAGATCTTGACACACAAGTCCTCAACTTGAACAGATCTTGGAACCACACATAGGTTCCCATATCTCAGTAGATCTAGGAATCACACATGTATTTCCATATCTCAATAGATCTCGGAATCACACATGGATTCTCATGTCCTGAATAGGTTACAAATAACTACATGTGTTCGAACATCTAAAATAAATCTTGAATCTACATATGTTTATCTCACACGTTAATTAGCCATGTCATAGAAGTACACTCCCCCACTTACCGAGTGCTCCAAAAGCAATCCAGGTATTTTCGGTAAACTCAACTCCAGTTCTGTGGGAAATAAGTGGACAATACATAAGAGGGGAGATCACCTCCTAACCATTTAAGTAGACGAATTTCCTTATCATTTTTCCTACAAGAGCAAAACGAGTTTATATGTACAATGTAACATCACTGAAGATAATTGTACCATATAATTCTCGTGTTTCTTATGGATATTTCCAGAGCTATATTTTGATCAATTTCAATAATATTGTGAACAATCGCATATTGGAAACTAAGTCCCGTATGCTTTCATAAACAAGTAATACACAAAGCATGATTGAAACATAAGCACGACCAAGTCATATAAACGACTTCTAATCCCTTTTGTAGTTAATCTTTCTTTATTAACTAAAAACCTCTTTTATTAGTAAATCTCCTTTTTACTCTGTAAACTTATTTATTAACGAAACTTCACTTATTAATTAAACCAAACTACTTAATTAAAACTTCCATATTTATGTCTACACATTCCAATATTTCTCAAAAGTATTCATATACTTACCTTGATCGTATAAGTATATTCACAAATCAATTTCAAAGGGCTTAAGAAAAATGATATTCAAACATGGTCACTAAAATCCCAAAACCATTTCACTTATTATTATCCATAAAACATTCTCTTTAAAGATCTATTTACATTCATAAGTACAATCAAAATGGATTAAATACGAATGTTATTAGTACATTGTCACAACAAACCAAAAACCAATTCATACTTGTTATTCTCTTTAAAATTCCATTATTGAAGATCTCAGCATTTTATAAAATTATGTAACAATATTTTACCACTTTAAAAGGTTATTCAAGGTTTTAAAGATAAATGTTACTATAACGTTGTTTAAAAAACCACTTCACTTAATCGTTATCTTTAAAACTCCATTTTAAAGATCTAATTACTTTTCAAAAGTATAGTTAAATGGGTTAAAACAAATGTTGCTCAAACATTTTAACTATAAATTCAAAATCACTTTTATACTTACCATTAACTTTGAAACATTTATTTAAAGCTCTAAGTACATCTTCAGTTATTAAATAAGGTAATATACCTTTTTAATCAATTTTACAAAGCTATTCATTATAACATAAGTGTTATAATCCAAAAACTTCTTTATTATCATTTAAAAAATACTAAACTTCTTTTCCAAACTTATAAATATACTAAAATACCTTTAGTAAGAAATACACACACATATATACTGATTTATTTATAAAACTAAGATATTTAATAAAATATTATAAACATTTTGAAAGATATTATAATCTGAAAGCCTTTTATTTATTAAATAAAATCTTTAAAAAATCTTCTAAAACTATATATCTAAAGATATACATATAAAAATACTTATTCTATGTTTTTACACGTTTATTTAAATCACCACTTAAAGATAAAAATAATTTGTTTAAAAATCATAAAAACATGTTTTATAATTTAAGACTATTACTTTAAAAATCAATAAATGATTATTAGAAATGTATTTAAACCTTGATAATTTTCTATAATAAGAACGCCTACAGAACTTATTAAAATATGAAAAAGCCCTAGGAAGTCTTCCAAAGTTAACTTTAAAATCGCCGGTCACAGCAATTTCAAAGTGTATCCATAGCGACCCTTTCGCTTCTAACTACCACAATTTCCATTCCAATTTCCACAAATGTCCAAACTAATTCCTTTATGTCAAACACTCCAGAACATGTGTAGAACAACTCAATACATTTTCTACAGTATATTCACATCTAACCCATTTAACAAGTGTTAACTATCGATGATTTCAAGTGCATTTATAGTGACAATTTCACTTTAACAATTCACAACACATTATCACTTTTCACACAACAATATCAAACATGTAAATAGTAAGCTTTAGGAACGATATATGTTATAGATGATTACAAGGGAGATTATACTACATAAGAATGCTATCTCTTGTTTTACAAAACAAGGAAGAGTTTGAAAGTAATTACTTGCATTGTTCTTTATACTATTTATATTTTAATACAACAATAATTATATACATAATATATACAAACACCTGGTAAGTAAACTCATCTAAGCCCAAACCAATCCTAGACGTAGATAATTCCGCTACAAGCAAAATGGCTAAAACGGCATATTGATTGCACCTCGTACACAATAGATACGATTTTTATAAGATTTTAAGATTAAAAACATTAATTAATTATAATTAATTACTAACTTAATTACCTTTCCACCGTTAATCAACTACCCCCTTCTCAAATTCAAACCGCCGCCCAACACATTCATGCATGCCACTGTATATCACTAACATGCCAAAAACACCATCAGAGAACAAGCTGCCTTCACCAATCAACTTCTCATTGAGAGCCAATCCCAGTGCCATCACCAACTTCTACTCCGATGCACCTTATCATTTTCCGATCGAACACCTCCCCCATTCGACAATATAGGTCACGATTTGCTTCACCCCACTAGAGAATGCCAAACCACTACCATTCATCTCCAATACAAGTTCAACCCACTCTTGCTTCCACCTCTGACACTCTCCTCCTCATCATGACCGAAGCTCCATACATGAGACAACCATGTCGTGTTTTGCTACCCGAAGCCGTCCCACCTATAAACATCACCACACACTCTCCTTCACTCTAGAAGTCCAATGCCATCGATGACAAACCCAATATTCTCCTCAATCATCCCCACGTCTAATCCTAGTTCGACGGTACAAGGTCGATCACCAACACCCATCACCCATTAACGAACACACCAAAATGATGCTCACTCTCCTACGAAGCCAATGAATCAAACGTCATTGAATATCATCGCCCTTAGCTCATGATTTAATTGATGGAAGAACAAGGAAGCGGAAACTACTTTACTGATGAAATAAAAGGGGAATGAGAACATAGGTTAAGAGATGGGTTATTTACTGGAAAATTTGTATTATATTTTATTTTCAAATTTTTCGTTCTGCATTTCAAGCTTGCACGACCACATAGCATGTCCAATCATCACGAAACTCGTCTACGCACAACAATTTATTATTTCGGATCCAACGACACTAGTTTCGTTAAAATCCGAGACAGTGTCCCCAAATGATGATTTCACATATTAATTAAAAAGAATTTTAAATAAATTAAAGATTTTACATCATCACTTATTATTTAAAAATAAGCTTTAAAAGTCATTATTATTCACATTAAATCTAAGATTTAAGGATTTAAATAATTCTGATACTTAATTATAAAAGGTTCAAAATTTCAGGTTATTACAGCCTTGAATGTAGAACTGACTCCTTACCTCTAATCGAATCACCTCCAGAATTGTATTAGAATAGAGATGAACGCCACATTTTTATTTTTATTTTGACTTGAATTTGTTTTGGAAATTTATTGCTTTTAGCCTTGTAATTTTTGTTTGGGATAGGGAGTAAGAGGAGGCAGAGATGAGCGAGGGTGAGGTTTTTAAATATGCACTAATATGTAGCAAAAAGTAGAGACCCAATACCCTTTGTTTCTCTTTCTTTTCTACCAATTCAAATCTACATTTGAGAACTAAAAAACCCCCACTCCCCTCCTCTTTATGGCCGACTATGATATGGGAAAAATGAGCCCATAAAATTTTCCAAACTCGATTTATAATTAATTTACTTAAATCAAATTTAAATATTTATTGATAACATATATCGATACACATATAAAACTTTTATACATGCCGCCATTTAATTACTATTGCCACCCAAATCAAATTAAATTTAATAATTAATATTTCATAAATATTAGTTAATTGAATTAATTTACAACAATTACAAATTAATTATATTTTGTGGTACTTTGGATTATTCAGTATTATGGTTGTGCGACTCAAAGGTATAAATTCAGTCAGCCATTAATATCGATAAATTTGAATGTTAACATTCACATGCCACCTTAGCTAGTGGCATGACAATTTGGTCGAATTTATTGCTTAAACATTTTCCGGTAAAATCCAGTTCCATAATTTTAAGCAGTTTCTGGTAGTAATGATTATTTATACCAATTTTCTTCGTCATAACCATAAACTTTAGGACTTAAAGAATTTGGTTTTAGTCCAAATTCCAATATCTTCCACATTTAACTTGTTTAATCCAGACACAAGGTCGTTGGTTCAATGACAATAATAATAGTTAATTGTAATGCTCTGGAGGTTTTGACTTTGAGTTGACTACTACTGACCCTGATACCAAATTCATGCAGCCTAGGAGATGAATTCTCTATTAGTCTTTTACTTCCAATACTTTAACCAAGACCCATCAATAATCGTTCAATGGGCGCCATGCTATGATTTAACTATAATCAACATAGAGTGTCCACATTGAAGTTCAATCGTATTCTCAAGTCGAGAGAGAACTATGTAATATCGTCACTTCGAGATTCTCTATTTGACCTTGGTTATATTAACCAATAGAAAACTCTTGATTGAGTCTATCAGTACGTAACCCCTTGGTGTTTCCAATAGCCATGAGAAATACACTGCTTAACGTTTGAAGAGCATTATGTACTCTAGCTAAACGGATGTATCTATATCCTTCCTCGGAAAATCTTGACTATGAATATTCAAAATAATATGTTATTTTTAACATAATAAATTTCTTATCATTACAACGTACTTTAATTACTATCACATGACATACAATTTATGGATTTCTATTTATTATACTTAAATTAGATAACTAGCTAACACAATCCAGTAAGAAAAGTATACAATAAAACAAAAACAACATTATTTTGAATGAGATTTAATATAGGGTTAATAATTTACAATAACTTGTAGAATAACCCCAATGATATCCCCTTAACTCTATCAGGGTTTAGGCTTAGGGTTGAATAATCATGGACTTTCCCTTCCCTGGCAACCGTCTCAGTCCAATAGGTGGAATAAGTCCAAAAGTTTGGTCCAGTTATAAAGGCTAAAATGGATTTGGGCATTAGGCTAATTTTTAAAATTCAATTTAAACTTAAAGGTTAGGCGTAAAATATAAAAGGAAAATTTTATAAAATTTATAAAATGAACTCAAACAATTTCAAATTTGTTTTGAGAAATTAAATAATTAATTTTGAAATTATAATATAATTAATTAAATTGGTTAATAAAATTAAATAATTAATTAAAATTTAATTAACAAACACATAAACACATATATATTCATATATTGATATATGTAACTACAATTGTTATACTTATATATTTACCTTAAATATGTTTTCAATGAATTATATTAAAATTTTGAATTAATTTAAAATAATAAAATAAAATATTTAGTTAAATAAATTTATTAATAATATTAATTAAAGTTTAATTAATTAATATATATATATTATATCGATATGTACATATAAACAAACTGTAAATGTTTGGTTAATTGTTTATTTTAAATAGTTTAAGATGAATAATACAAAATTTTAGAAATATTATATAAATTAAATTAATTAAATATGATTTGACAGTTAAAATTAAAATTAGTTAAATAATATGTAATTGATAAGAATTAAAATTAGTTAAATACGATTTCATTATTGAGATACGTGTGTATGTGTATTATAAGTTAATTTAATTTTAAAAGTTATAAATAAATTAAATCTTATATAACTATATATGTATGAACATAGGTGGAACTGAAATAAACCCAAAATAGATTTCTACAAGTTTTTTTTATTACATTGCATAGGAAAGCCGGATTATAGTAGTCGTACCACATTTACAACAATTATTACAAATGTGAGGAAAAGATGCCTCAACAACTACATAGGCCTACGGAGTACAGATACTCAACATGTTGCACAAGCCAATCATGGTTAAGACTAATAATACCCAAAACTTACAGCCAGACACATTATACACATGCTTACCAAACCACTATGACAAATTTGCATCAATAGCAACAAAATTTGATAGAAAAACACTTTGACATAAAAGCACCAGGAACACCCAACTGCACAAGAGCATAACAGTGATAAAGACATGGTAAATGGCATAAAAGCTTCGAGGGAGTCACAACTTTCCAGCAACCAAGATAAAATGGCACTAAATTAATAACTTGTTACATTCAACAACTAGGAAATGTATCATTAGGAATTCACAAATAGATTTTTAGAATGAGTACATGCATATTATATTATACCGTTATGTTAAATGCATCCAATAATTGAATCACAAGGGTATGACTAAGAAATACATTATTCCACAAATTGATATCACTTAGAGATTATGAATCTCTGATATATAAAGTTGTCTTTTACAATTTATATATTAATAAATTACTTGCATACTCTTTAATTGTTGATCTTCCTCCAACTAGGGATGTTATATGTAGTACTATTATACATTGACTATACAAGATAAGATACATGCAAGTATTTCTTGACCTTCTTCACGGTACGAGTAAATAATCTCTCTTGGTTTATGATTATCCCCAATGTTGTAATGAGATTAGGACAAAGACCATGGTTGGGAGTTGTATATAATAAAATCAGTAAAGTGTTATCTAGCACTTGCGGGTCTACGATTTGTTGAACATCCTCAAGGTTGGAATCCCAAGGCAAGCAAGTCCTAATACCAGCTACAGAAATCAAAATATTTCTATGTTTTCTATTAAAGTTTTGAGAAACATAAATTCTCTTAGGAGCCTTGTTAGAAAATTAAAAGGTAACATTTAACCTTTCTAATATCGTAGAACATTTTCTATATAAATTTAAAATAATCTAGATTGATAAATTTATGCAACTAATAAAATTGGTAAAATGTTTATCAGCTAAGATACACAAATGAACTAAATTAAGGATTGACATAAAAATGTAAAATATACTTATTAATAAATTTTATGTCATATTGTCACTTCTAAACCCATGCAAAAGCCAAATTATACAATAACTAAAAACATTCATACCTTGGTTACTTTAGTGTTTATCTACACGAGACCGTGTATTGCCTTTTATGACTTTTGAACCCTAAAGCAATACAAGAATATGAATATTCAATTCATATTCAAACACATATAAATGTTATATAGTGAACGGTAACTCTATATAATTCATTTGAAGTGAGCATGTAAACCATGGTGTAAGATTATGTATTTAATATGATTGATTACGATAAGGATCTTATTGTATTAGCGTACCGGTAAACTAAGAGCTACAAGATGGACCTAGTAATTTGATCACTAAAGCGCCAGTTTGATCAGTTTACATAATGTCCAACATATTCTGTAGCCTTAAATGTTAAGGATAACTAAATGCAATTTTGTAAAGAACTTAAGGCATGGGAAGAGTTTCCTTTTGAATGGTTCGACCATTTGAAAAGAAAAACAAATGCATTAGAGTAGATGTAACTTAGACCAATTGGGATGAAGCCAGTGAATGGTTACCTTTGCTTCATGAGAAACATCAGAAATGGGAATTGTATAAAATAGCAGTAGATAGTAGATACTTAATATGTAATCAGAAATGCAATTTCTATTCCAAATATAATTTTATGTAGAAAATTATGTACTATAAGAATTACTTCGGCGAGTTCAAGATATTTGATCCTAAAAACGTGATTGAATGGAGCCTCTATTTCATGAGCAATCACTGTAATGGAGTAAATAGCGGGAGCATAGCGTATGCCACTTACTAGTGAATGCATCAAATTATGAAAAAAAAAATTCTATTAATATTTACTAATTACTGTTTATGAAACATTAACAGTTTTTCAGTATTGAATGAAAATAGTTATAGTTTGTTTTAATATGAATATTCATTATTAGATAAATCTATGGGATTTGTTTCCATGACAAAAGTGATGCACTAATTATAGAAAATATAGAACTACCTAAAACTATGTACAATTAATTTGGAATTATTTACTATGCTATTGTTAATATCTCAGTTATTGATTTTGACGATAACAATCTTGATAACAACAATATACATTCATATAAGATATATACACTAGTGTTTTGCCAAGTTATATAGTATATAATGCAGGATATTACACAGGTGTTGAATTGAAGACTTTAAGTATAAACACTCATAAATACAAGGACCGATATGAAGATCTCAAGTCTATAATATAGTGTGCAGAGTCGTAGAATACTGTTAAAGTCTTTGGTAGAAATCTTTAATCTTATCTCCTATTTTACTATCTTTTATATTTTTAAAACAAAATATATTTTAAAATATTTTATAAAAGTTTTTCAAAGATCAAAATATTTATAAACTATGTTTAAAGTGTTTTACAAAGTATCAAACTATTGTTCAAAGTATGGTTTTTTCATAACATTTTTAAAGAAAATTATGTTTTCAAAATTTACAAGCATATGTCGATATATACCCAGATGGTATGTCAACGTACATGCCAAAAAGTTGTTTTTCAAATTTTGAAATGAAGTGTCTGTTCATCGTAATTCTTTGCAAACAGATACATCTCTTCGTTTATTGTATAAAGGGAAGTTCAAAGGAATTTTTTAAAAGTCATTAATTTATTTTCTTCCCTCTTCTTACTCTCTTGAAAACTACATTGAAATTATACTATTTTCTCTTCAATATCAAATAGAATAAATTCAAACTTCATTGTATTGATTCAATATTACTTTCTTACTATTTTGAAATCATCTCTCTCTCGAATCGAAGATCAAAGTGCTATTCAAGAGGTTATAGGATCCATTGTATCCAAAGATTAAGAAATTGTCTTTGGAAAAACCATCAAACACGCTTAGGTGTGCTTATAGCCCGTTTAAATCAAGTGAGGGTGCCTAGTATTCTAGAAATCCGAGTGGGTATGCTTATAGCCTGTCCAAATCAAGTGGGTGTATCTTGAGCCTATAAAATCAGGAAGATGTGTTTCATAGCGTTAGAATGGAGATTGTAATTGGTTTTCCTTCGGCCCGTTTAAATATTGGCATTTGAAAAGAAATCTGTACAAGCAATTGTACGGGACTTGTTGCAGGAGAAATCTGAACTGGTATAAAATCTCTAGTGTCATCTCTCTAGTTCTTTACTTTGCTTTACTACTTTGGTTTTATATGTGATTGCATTTGTGACTGTTTGATAAAATAAATCTATGTTGATAATTTTTGATTCAATATCAAACTTGAAAGCAATTTAAAAATATTTACAAAAGTTAGAAAACACTGTTCACTCCCCTCTAGTGTTTAATTAGCCTTAAGAAACATAATTCTGCAACCCACATTTGGTATCAGAGCACTAGTTTCCAAAAAATTCGTAATTTGATTTTTTGAAAAGTTTAAATGGCTAGTAATATTTTTAAAACTTTTATAGAAAAAATTTGTGAAACCAATAGGTTATTAGAAACTAATTATTTGAAAAGTAACTTGATTACTTGGAAAGGTATAATTTCGAATTGCAAGAACAAGTTTGTTATATGGCTAACGGTGAACAAACACTTGAAAATAAAACATCACAAATTAAAAAGGACAAGTGAATACTAGATATTGGATGCTCAAGAAACATGACTGTAAATCTAGAGATCTTGAATGATATTGTCTATAAAGATGGTGGATCAGTTAATTTCGAAGATAACTCACAAGGATATGTGATTGGCATAAGCAATGTTGGTAACTCTAAAATTCATACTGTTTCTAATGTTTTGCTAGTTAGGAATCTGACATACAACTTTCTTAGTATTAGTCAATTGTGTAATAAGGGTTTTAAAATTACGTTTGAAAAGGGTAATTGCCATATCGAAAATAATGAGTCAAACATTATCTTTGAAGGTATTAGGAAATGTAACATTTATACTTTAAGTATGAAAATGTCCAGTGATAATTTATATCTTTTGGATGAATCTAATGACCCTCGAATTTGTCACAAAAGATTTGATCATTTGAATTTTAAACACCCTTCTAATTTTCTATATATGAACTTGTTAGGGTCTTCCTAGAATAAGTTTTAATGCCAATAATTTATTGATCCTGTCAATTAGGAAAACTTCGTAAAAGCTCTATTTGAAATCTAAAGATACGATTTCTGCTTCTCATCCTCCTAAACTTCTTCACTAGATGTTTTCAGACCTTCGCAAATACTATCAATAAATCATAATAGACATGTCATTGTAACTGTAGATGATTTCTTTATGTTTACATGGACGATTTTCTTAAAACTTAAAGATGAAGCTTTTGAAATGTTTAAAATTTTTACTGAAAGAATTCAAAATAAATGTCAACTAAAATTAAAATGATTAGGAGAGATAATGGAGGAGAGTTCGAAAGTGATAATTTTGAAATCCTTTGTAATACGTAAGGAATTACACATAACTTTTCATTTCCAAGTACACCACAACAAAAAGAAGTAGTAGAACGCAAAAATAGAAATATACAAGAATCTGTTAGAACAATGTTAAATGATAGCAAATTACCTAAAATATTGGGCTGAAGCAGTTGCTACAACATGTTATATTTAAATAAAATTTTGATACGACCTTTAACTAAGAAAACTTCATATGAATTATTTTATAATAAAAAGCTTAAAGCATCTTTTTTTATAGTTTTTGGTAGTAAATGTTTTATATTTAACACAAAAGATAATTTAGATAAATTTGATGTTAAATTAGATAAAGGAATTTTATTGGTTATTATAATAGAAGTAAAGCTTATAGAGTTTTCAACACTAGAACTAACACCATTGAAGAGACATTACATGTTTTATCTGATGATAATTTTAAAATCAATAATTCCAGTTTTGATAAAGAGGAAAATATTAGTAAAAATAATGAAATTACAAATAATGAAGTCACTAATGATGAAAATAATAATAACTTTGAAAATTTACATCCAAATAAACAAATAAAATATTTCAATGACGATTCTATAGAAAATAATTTAGGAAATATAGAATCTATTGTAAAAACAAGAAATCAATTAAATAAAATGAGTAGTATTTCTTTTATCTCAACCGTTGAACCTAAAAATCCAAATGAAGCATCATTAGATGATTCATGGATTCTTGCTATGCAAGAGAAACTGAGCTAATTTACCAAAATGATGTTTAGGAATTAGCCCCAAGACATGAAAATAAGTTTGTAATAGGAACTAAATGAGTTTATAGAAATAAAATGAATGAACAAGGAGAAGTCTTTAGAAATAAAGCACGATTGGTTGCTCAAGGTTATAGTTAGGAAGAAGGTATAGATTTTGATGAAACCTTTGCTCCTGTAGCTAAATTAGAAGATATTAGAATTCTAATCGCTTTTGCAAATCATTAATTTTAAATTATTTCAAATGGATGTCAAGAGTGCTTTTTAAAATGGATTTATTAAAAAAGATGTTTATGTTGTACAACACCCTTTCTTTAAAGATGAAAATTTTTCTAATCACGCTTATAATGTTATATGGTCTAAAGTAAGCTCCTAGAGCATGGTATGATAGACTTGAATCTTATTTATTGCAATATAATTTTGAAATAGGAAAATTGGACTGTTGTAATGACCTGACATTCATCTCCACAGAATGACGCATCATTAATAAGAAAGAAAGGGATAGAAAAGAGAAAGAAAGAGAAGAAAGAAGAAACAACACATCAGAACCTAAACAGCGGAACGAATAAATTATATTAATAACATAAAGTATTACATAGTATACAACAACTATCAGAGTACACCGATAATACAACACATACTGGACAGTTATAAACACCTATCTAGTCATTACAACTCAATACAACTCATCAAAGAGATACCAATATAGAAACACTCAGCGAAAACTATATATCTAACGTCGAAGCCTCATGCTCCATTGCTTCTCCATAGTTCGTCAAAGCTAACCCGAATCCCTTGGCTACTCGTAAAAATTTAAGTACCCAAGAGTTTAAGAAAACAAAAGATAAACTCCGGGTCAGACATGGGTCTGGTGTGAGTAGCATGTTAAAGTTTCTTAACTTTCAAAAACCTTTTGAAAAGAAAAGTGTCACGTAAGACTTCCCACACATAAACATGGAAAAGTTTTTACCTTACGCTAACCAAAACATTTGATAGGAAATCCAGTGATATTATAATAGTTCTAGGGTTTCCAAGTAAATATGAAATAGCCGAAATTGTTACATCTATTAAATTCTAGCTACTAGCAACAAAAGTAGGTAATGTAATCAAAACCGTTGGCACTTATTGGATTTTGGATTCCATAAAATGGCAGGGCTACTGGGGTACCGCCCGTCATAGTACGTGGCCTAGATCACCGTACCTAGGAGTACGCCCGCTCCCCTGCAACACAAGGCCGGAACCATCCCTTACTGGACAGTCTCGAACAAGACAACCCCGCAGTTGGTGCGCATATCCAACCGCCCACTAAGCCGAAATAAAAAGGGACCTCTAGACAGGGGAAAATCTCGTCCTACTTGGGCATGACCCACTTAGCCTTGCTGCACCTCCCCTGTTTTAGCCATTCCCGGTTGATGAGGCATGAGGCTAAGATTACCTTTATAGGACACATCACTTAGAATGCTCATCGTCCACCTGACGATGTTCTGAAAGCACTCAATCCATACAAGTTCGTTCCGGGTTCGAACGAAACCGAAGGCATTATCTTGTTACACTCATTTTGGAATCAACCTCAGAGTTAACGACGATAATCCTTGCACTCTGAATCACCATCTCGAGCCTGTAAGTACTATTTCCGTCAAACTCATCACGGAATCACCCTTAGAGTTATACTGACGAATAGTCCTTACACCTCGAGTCTTCACTCTTCACATAAGATTCACGGCCTATCGTTAATTTGGATCGATGTAGTTTTCGGATATCTAAATATGGAAACCCGATCCCGGTCTCATAGAAATCCAAAGCATGTCTTTTAGGTCCAAGTTGGTTTAGAGTTTAAAACAATTCAATACAATTATCTATATACACACAGATAGACAATTCACAGATTCACAATAGATAATCAACATTATCATCACAACAGATAATCCATATTATCATTATCAAAGTTAATCCATATCATTATCACAATGCAACCAATGCATCCATATCACACAACATTACTAATCTCATAGCTGAGACTTAAACCATTCAAGGCAAACTATATCATCTATTTGTAAGCAATGATCTATAACAATACCATCTATAATTAATTTAAAATGAATTAAATTAATTACATCATCTCTAATTAATTTAAAGTGAATTAAATTAATTACTACATCAATATAAATCTTGCTTATATGACCATTAATTAATTACAAATTAATTAATTAATTAATCTCTAATTTATCTTCTTAATTAATCAACCCTGATTAATTATACTTTAATTAATTTCACAAAATTAATTACTCTAAACCAAATACAGTAATTAACCTTTAATTACTTCATTAATTAATTAACTATAATTAATTACATTAAACCTTAATTAATTACAATTAATTAATTACCCTTAATCACTTATTATTTATTAATTAATCTTAATTAATCAATCTTAACTACATCATTAATTATATTAATTAATGATCCTTAATTTTATTTAATTAATTATCTTATTAATTACATTCAGTAATTAATCTCTGTTAACCAATAATTATTAATCACCTTTGATTAAATTACATTCAGTAATTAACTACCCTTAATTACTTATCAAATTAATTATTCCTTAACTAATTTCTTTAATTAATCCCTTGATTAATTATACAAAGTAGTTTAATCCAAATTACTTCCACAATTAAAACATCTTCCACTAATTACATCTAGTAATTATCTTTAATTACTTCACTGAGTAATTTTACTTTATTAATTACATCAAGTAATTATTATCAAATCCAGTGTTTAAAAATTAATTAAACTTAATTAATTAATTTAAACCAATTACAATAAACTCCATTAATTACATTAAGTAATTAATTTCTTAATTACTTCCATTTAATAATTAAACTTAAATAATTTCCACAATTGATTATCAATAAATTAATTAATCTTAAGTTAATGACCATCATTAACCATTAACCATACTTTAATTACTTCTCTTAAGTAATTAACTTTCATTAATCATTATTATTTTCAAATTAAATTAATCTTTAACATTCAATTAATTAATCTTTAATTATCTAGCTAATTAAGTGTTAACTGTAACTTAATTAATTCACAATTTCTTGATTAACTAATTACTTATCATTAATTAAATTTTAATTAATGATCCTTAATTGTGGATTAATTACCCTTAATTAATTTATTAACTTAAAACTTTAAATTAATAATTTAAACCCTTAATTACCTTAATTAATGATCCATTCCATTAATAAATAAATTATTCATTTAATTACCTTAAAAATTAAATGAAATTATAAATCATTAAATTCTAATTTTACTTTAAGATAAAACCTTTCTTATCTATAGTTAAATTATCATTCTTAAAATACATTTGAAAATATTAATTTCAAATTTCATTTTAAAATTCAAGTTTTTAAAATGAAGTTCAATTTATCTTTAACCAAATTAAAAACTTTGAAATCCACATGTTAAAGAATACTTATAAAAGAAATTTAAAGATTTTAAACTAATTTCCTTTTTAATCTCAGATTATTAAAGTATACTTTAACCTTTCAACTTATTTAAATTTATAAACTTTACTTTATTTCTAATTCTTAAGAATTCAAAACAAATTTGATTTCAAATTTAAAAAAATTCTGATTTCATTTTGATTGAATCCTCTTTTACATTTCAAAACTCCATCTAAATTCAAATTCTTTAATAACACTTTAAACTTCATAAACACTTTAATAATATCAAGTCAATTTGAATTTAAAAACACATTCATTCCCAAACTAGATTCAAATTCAAATTGAATCTATTTTTAAATTTAGATTTAAAAATTAACTCAGATTGAAAAACTAGATTTGAATCTCATTTAAAACTTTACTTCATTTAAATTCAGTTTTTTTTAATTTTAGTTTAAAATTAAAACAGAATTACATGTTTCAGAACTAAAACCCGCTAACATACTTAAACTCGAGCCAGAACCAAATTTGCTTCGAGTCAGCAAGCCCATTCCTTTGAGCAAACAACCCAAAATCTCGAGTAAAAACTCGAGTCAATAACACTGCAATTATCCAGATTTCATCAGAAACCCAAAGGTGCATGGTGCACCTGCACCGTGCTTCCAACCATCTTCATCCACCTCCGGTGACTTCCAAACATCGACGGCCAACACCTCAATCCAACACGACCAACAATTCTTTCCTCCACAGCTCAAAATCGCGTTCGAGTTTAATTTCAAAACCTGGAACCAGAAAGAACAAAACCTACCAAAACCTGTCAGCACTTCAACCACCATCCTCCGACCACCGGAGATCCTCCACCACCGGCCACAGCCTTGCCTATGCTTCAGCAACCATCACCCAAAAGCATTTGACACTCGATCAAACATTAAAGCCGTGACGACCCATTAACTAATCATCCCAAAATCTAGGGCTACAGGTAAGAAAATATCACCGCTGCTTCCATGGTGATCTGCATCACCATCACTCATTTTTCCCGACATCAATGATTACTCTTCTACCTACAAGATAAACCCCGACTCTCCAATTTACAGAGATCACCCAAAAACCCTATATCCCCCTTTTTAGTTCAACACAGAACTGTATGTTAAATCTAAATTTAAAAACTGTGAATTTAGTTTTAAAAATCAGAATTTTGAATAATGTTTTTGATTCTAATCCTAAAACAGTGAATCAACATGTTTGGTATTTCACTTATATACAAATTTTCTCAGTTATCTTAAGTTTCAGAGACAATTATATTTTTTTTGCTTGAATAAATTTTAAACTTTTAATTCTTGATTCAACAAACACATTTTGTATAAATCTTAAACACTAACATAAACTATATTATGTGATATTGGGGTTTGAACAGATTCTTGAATCCTGGGAATATAATACAGAGGACATAGCATGTTTAAAGTTATCCATTCATACATACTAGAAATCAACTGATATAAATACATATCATTCACACAAAATCATAGAAATCAACATGCGACATAATAAAACACTTAAATTCATTAAAAATAATGTTACTCACATGAAACTTGGTGGACAGAGCAATGATTTTTGAAAAAGGCTTTGGTGCTTTTAAAACTGGAAATATGCAGTTCCTCTTTTTTTTAAAAACTTGAATTGCTCCTTACTTAAAACTGTATGCATGCTGCTTGATTTCGAATTTTAAGAAATGCAGGCTTTAGGCTTGAGATTGTAGTTGCATGCAGGTCTTAAAACAGTTTTGTCATGTATGCTACAGATTTGCTTCCCAGATTCTTGAAAGGAGGAAATGCAGGTTTGTTTGCATGCTTTGATTCAATTTTGAAAAAATGATATGCATGCTTCTGATTTGCTGGATTTGAAGATGATTTACAGAGTTTTGTTGAAGATGTTTCAGATTTTAGTTTTTGAGAATATGTGTGTGTTCTTCTTTGCATTTAGATTGAGAAAAAAAATAAAATGAAAGAGAAATTGTTTATAAAAACTGAAATGCTTATAAGAAAATAAAAGAAAAACAAAAAATAAATGACACTTGTCTTCCAATTTAAACACTTGTCATTTTGTCATGTTTATGGATTAACACTTGTTCTTTTAATTAGTATAATGTTTACATTTGTCTTTAATGTTAATTTGTTATAATTATGTAATTTAGTTATAGTTAAATGCTAATTAGTTATTTAGTTAACATGTTAATATAAGATAAAAGTGAATCTTTGTTTAATTAATTAGTTAATATCTACTTATTTACATGTAGATAATTTTAAAATGAATAAATCCAATTTTATTTATAAAATAAAGTTTATACAAATATTTTAAAATCAAAACAAATTAAAAATATTTATACTTTAGATTTCAAAGCTTTGAATTCCAATTCAAATCAAGTTATATATATACATATATAACTACACAATTAAATTTTGAAAAACAATTATTTTTTTATTAAAAATCTATTTGTTAAAACAATGTATTATTATATTTTTAAAATAACAAAATTGATAATTATAAATAATTTATAAAATAAATTGTTTTCTTATTAATAAATTATTTATTTTATCCAGTTATATCCAAATAAACCTTATTGTTAATCTAATTTAAACTTAAACTTGAGTTAAAACATATTTTAAATCATTTCAATATTAACCTTATATATTTAAAATCATTTAGTTATTATTATATACTTTTAAAAACTTAATATCACATAAATCAATTTAAACAAATTGAATTTTTATCTTAACTATTTAAAACCATATTTATTTATTAAAAAATCCTTTAAAAGTTTAACCTTAAAATTATACCCAATTTTACCAAAGATATATATATTTATAGAAAACATGATTTATTTATTAATTTAAAACAAGATCTATTTATTTACAATATATACAAAAATATATATACATTATAAATAGATAACAATTTATTTAGTTATTAAAAGATAAAATCTATCAATTAAATATTTATTTTAATTGGATTATTAAACTAATTCAAATCTTATCATAAAGATTATCAAATCAATTTAATTTTTATTTCATATTATTAAATTGATATTGCTTAAAATTCTGGGTCATCACATTCCTCCCCCCTTAAAAGAATTTCGTCCCCGAAATTTAAAACAAAGGTAATTTAATAATCTCATTAAGATTTAATTTTAAAACACAAGCATATACCAATGATATGCTAACAACCATAGCAATCAATTCATTCAATCAAACAAATCTAATTATCCAGAAAAAATTTCTGGATAGAACTTCCACGAGTTTCCCCGGTATAAATATAGGGATACTCACTTTATAGATTCCAAACCATCAATACTACTAAGCTATGGAGCTCCTATTCATCTAGATCTACAGAACTAGATAGCATATCAGACTACAGACGAGTCTGATTCAACAACCAAATCCTCTAGAACTGCAGGTTTCAAAACCAGAGATAGACCATATACATACTCCCTCACAGATACGTGAAACTCATCGCATCCCAGTTATCCAAACTGGCAATTCAATTCTAAAAACCAAACACTTATCTTCTCAAGAATAAAGAAAAGATCCACACATCACGGAGCTAGCTTTTCAGCCTTACCTCATCTTATAGCTCCTTCGACCGAAGAAAACTTATCCAAAACAAATCTCCGACTCTTACAAATTCCTTCGTCTCTTATCCACAAAAGTCTTCGGACGATCCTAGGCTGCCTTCATCCTTCCTGATCAGCTCAAACCTTGTTGATGCCTCCAGAATAAACAGAACCAGAAACAACCCAACACAATGATCTCCTCAAGATCAATCCAAAACCAAGTACAAAACTCTACTCCATAATCAGCAGAAGACTAAACTTACTTCTCCTTATCCGGAAATGACAATAGAAACATTCCCAAACTGCTTCCGCTGCACAACTCTGATCCGAAGTAGAAGATAAGGCTGATGAAGAACACGAGCACAAACTGGACATCACTTCCTAGAAATATGGTTCAACGGATCCATAAAAGAAAAACTCATAAATTCCTCCGAAACCTGAGTTGCTTCATCAAACTCTATTTTTAAGAACCCTCCTTTGACTAAACTGAACCACCGGTTCCCCTCCTGGAATACTAGTCGATAAGAAAACTCCAATCTCCAGATGCGAACAAACCTCTGTCTTCCCAGAAGACATCAAGAATATCTTTGACAATCCAAGAGAACACTCAACTATCGCAAGTCACTTTTGCGATCAACCCAGACCATTTTCCAAAGAAAACTGTCCTCTCTTTACCCAACAGAACAGCTTACACTGGCCTAGCCAATCCATTGAATAAACGGATCCACTCTGCAGCTTCTGAACCCCATCTTCAGAAAAACTACTCAGCTAAGACCTCCCTGTCAGCTCATAGAACACTCCCAGCTGCACTGCTGACACCGATGCCGAACTTCCTGATCCAAAGTCCTTCGAGAAACTCGGACTCCAAAGCTAACCACAACATCCTGCTGAATCCATCCACAATATCGAAGCAGAATACTTCCAAAACTTGTTCCAAAGAAATAGCTTCGGACACATCCATAGTCACTGCATCTCATCACGCAGTTACAACTTCCTAAGGTATCAAGATACCATTGCCTGCTTCTGCCCAACCGACAGATCCAAACTCTGCTCACCAAACTCTGCACTTCAAAAATGTCTCCGAACCTTAACAGGTTTCCTTCAGAGATCGATGAAATCTCTACACTCTGCACAACTCACTCGAGACAGTATTAGGTCTAGAGCCTCGACGGATATACTTCCAACCTTAACATACAAACTTCAACCAATGGTAGTCGTGTTACACACACCACTACCTCATCTACCTTTATATCTTATATTGGTAAACCTGTACGGGTAACCCAACAGATAGGTAGAAATAGATAAATATATATAAATATATCTAAAATTACAAATACGCTCTCTCAAGATAGACACCACTATATAGCCTAGGTATTCACTCAATCTAATGCTCTGATACCACTGTAATGACCCGACATTCATCTCCATATAATAACGCATCATTAATAAGAAAGAAAGCGATAGAAAAGAGAAAGAAAGAGAAGAAAGAAGAAACAACACATCAGAATCTAAATAGCGGAACAAATAAATTATATTAATAACATAAAGTATTACCTAGTATACAACAACTATCAGAGTACACAGATATTACAACACATACTAGACAGTTATAAACACCTGTCTAGTTATTACGACTCAATACAACTCATCAAAGAGATACCAATACAGAAACACTCAGCGGAAACTATATATCTGACGTCGAAGCCTCCTGCTCCATTGCTTCTCCATAGTTCGTCAAAGCTAACCTAAATCCCTTGGCTACTCGTAAAAATTTGAGTACCCAAGAGTTTAAGAAAACATAAGATAAACTCCGGGTCAGACATGGGTCTGGTGTGAGTAACATGTTAAAGTCGCTTAACTTTCAAAAACCTTTTGAAAAGAAAAG
The DNA here is from genome assembly GCA_030765085.1 of Allium cepa. Lineage (NCBI taxonomy): Eukaryota > Viridiplantae > Streptophyta > Magnoliopsida > Asparagales > Amaryllidaceae > Allium > Allium cepa. The sequence continues at coordinate 110,149,359 of CM060928.1, read as the reverse complement.
TATCGCGTAAGACTTCCCACACATAAACATGGAAAAGTTTTTACCTTACGCTAACCAAAACATTTGATAGGAAATCCAGTGATATTATGATAGGTCTAGGGTTTCCAAGTAAATATGAAATAGCTGAAATTGTTACATCTATTAAATTCCAGCTACTAGCCACAAAAGTGGGTAATACAATCAAAACCGTTGGCACTTATTGGATTTTGGATTCCATACAATGGCAGGGCTACTGAGGTATCGCCCGTCACAATACGTGGCCTAGATCACAGTACCGAGGAGTACGCCCGATCCCCTGCAACACAAGGCTGGAACCATCCCTTACTGGATCGTCCCGAACAAGACAACCCTGTAGTTGGTGCACATATCCACTAAGCCGAAATAAAAAAGGACCTATAGACAGCGGAAAATCTCGTCCTACTTGGACATGACCCACTTAGCCTTGCTGCACCTTCCCTATTTTAGCCATTCCCGGTTGATGAGTCTTGAGGCTACGATTATCTTTATAGGACACATTACTTAGAATGCTCATCGTCCACCTGACGATGTTCTGAAAGCATTCAATCCATACAAGTTCGTTCCGGGTTCGAACGAAACCGAAGGCATTATCTCGTTACACTCGTTTTAGAATCACCCTTAGAGTTAACGACGATAAACCTTGCACTCTGAATCACCATCTCGAGCCTGTAAGTACTATTTCCGTCAAACTCATCACGGAATCACCCCCAGAGTTATACTGACGAATAGTCCTTACACCTCGAGTCTTCACTCTTCACATAAGATTCACGACCTATCGTTAATTTGGATCGATGTGGTTTTCGGATATCCAAATATGGAAACCCGATCCCGGTCTCATCGAAATCCAAAGCGTGTCTTTTAGGTCCAAGTTGTTTTAGAGTTTAAAACAATTCAATACATTTATCTATATACACACAGATAGACAATTCACAGATTCACAATAGATAATCAACATTATCATCACAACAGATAATCCATATTATCATTATCAAAGATAATCCATATCATTATCACAATGCAACCAATGCATCCATATCACACAACATTACTAATCTCATAGCTGAGATTTAAATAATTCAAGGCAAACTATATCATCCATTCATAAGCAATGATCTATAATCATACCATCTATAATTAATTTAAAATGAATTAAATTAATTACATCATCTCTAATTAATTTAAAGTGAATTAAATTAATTACTACATCAATATAAATCTTGCTTATATAACCATTAATTAATTACAAATTAATTAATTAATTAACCTCTAATTTATCATCTTAATTAATCAACCCTAATTAATTATACTTTAATTAATTTCACAGAATTAATTACTCTAAACCAAATACAATAATTAACCTTTAATTACTTCATTAATTAATTAACTATAATTAATTACATTAAACCTTAATTAATTATAATTAATTAATTGCCCTCAATCACTTATTATTTATTAATTAATCTTAATTAATCAATCTTAATTACATCATTAATTATATTAATTAATGATCCTAAATTTTATTTAATTAATTATCTTATTAATTACATTCAGTAATTAATCTCAGTTAACCCATAATTATTAATCACCTTTGATTAAATTACATTCAGTAATTAACTACCCTTAATTACCTATCAAATTAATTTCTTTAATTAATCCCTTGATTAATTATACAAAGTAGTTTAATCCAAATTACTTCCACAATTAAAACATCTTCCACTAATTACATCCAGTAATTATCTTTAATTACTTCACTGAGTAATTTTACTTTATTAATTATATCAAGTAATTATTATCAAATGTAGTGTTTAAAAATTAATTAAAATTACTTAATTAATTTAAACCAATTACAATAAACTCCATTGATTACATTAAGTAATTAATTTCTTAATTACTTCCATTTAATAATTAAACTTAAATAATTTCCACAATTGATTACCATTAAATTAATTAATCTTAAGTTAATGACCATCATTAACCATTAACCATACTTTAATTACTTCTCTTAAGTAATTAACTTTCATTAATCATTATTATTTTCAAATTAATTAATCTTTAACATTCAATTAATTAATCTTTAATTATCTAGCTAATTAAGTATTAACTGTAACTTAATTAATTCATAATTTCTTGATTAATTAATTACTAATCATTAATTAGATTTTAATTAATGATCCTTAATTATGGATTAATTACCCTTAATTAATTTATTAACTTAAAACTTTAAATTAATAATTTAAACCCTTAATTACCTTAATTAATGGTCCATTCCATTAATAAATAAATTATTCATTTAATTACTTTAAAAATTAAATGAAATTATAAATCATTAAATTCTAATTTTAATTTAAGATAAAACCTTTCTTATCTATAGTTAAATTATCATTCTTAAAATACATTTGAAAATATTAATTTCAAATTCAATTTCAAATTTCATTTTAAAATTCAAGTTTCGAAAATGAAGTTCAATTTATCTTTAACCAAATTAAAAACTTTGAAATCCACATGTTAAAGAATACTTATAAAAGAAATTCAAAGATTTTAAACTAATTTCCTTTTTAATCTCAGATTATTAAAGTATACTTTAACCTTTCAACTTATTTAAATTTATAAACTTTACTTTATTTCTAATTCTTAAGAATTCAAACCAAATTTGAATTCAAATTTAAAAAAATTCTGATTTCATTTTGATTAAATCCACTTTTACATTTCAAAACTCCATCTAAATTCAAATTCTTTAATAACACTTTAAACTTCATAAACACTTTAATAATATCAAGTCAATTTGAATTTAAAAACACATTCATTCCCAAACTAGATTCAAATTCAACTTGAATCTATTTTTAAATTTAGATTTAAAAATTAACTCAGATTGAAAAACTAGATTTAAATCTCATTTAAAACTTTACTTCATTTAGATTCAGTTTTTTTTTTATTTTAGTTTAAAATTAAAACAGAATTACAGGTTTCAGAACTGAAACCTCCTAACATACTTAAACCTGAGCCAGAACCAAATTTGCTTCGAGTCACCAAGCCCATTCCTTCGAGCAAACAACCCAAAATCTCGAGTAAAAACTCGAGTCAATAACACTGCAATTACCCAGATTTCATCAGAAACCCAAAGGTGCACGGTGCACCTGCACCGTGCCTTCGGCCATCTTCATCCACCTACGTTGACTTCCAAACATCGACGGCCAATACCTCAATCCAACACGACCAACAATTCTTCCCTCCACAGCTCAAAATCGCGTTTGAGTTTAATTCCAAAACCTGGAACCAGAAAGAACAAAACCCACCAAAACCGGTCAGCACTTCAACCACCATCCTCCGACCACCGAGATCTTCCGCCAGCTGCCACAGCCTTGCCTACGCTTCAGCAACCATCACCCAAAAGCATTTGACACTCGATCAAACATTAAAGCCGTGACGACCCATTAACTAATCATCCCAAAATCTAGGGCTACAGGTATGAAAACATCACCGCCGCTTCCATGGTGATCTGCATCACCATCACTTATTTTTCCCGACATCAATGATTACTCTTCTACCTACAAGATAAATCCCTACTCTCCAATTTACAGAGGTCACCCAAAAACCCAATATCCCCCTTTTTAGTTCAACACAGAACTGTATGTTAAATCTAATTTTAAAAACTGTGAATTTAGTTTTAAAAATCAGAATTTTGAATAATGTTTTTAATTCTAATCCTAAAACAGTGAATCAACATGTTTGGTATTTCATTTATATACAAATTTTCTCAGTTATCTTAAGTTTCAGAGATAATTTTATATTTTTTTTTTGCTTGAATAAATTTTAAACTTTTAATTCTTGATTCAACAAACACATTTTGTATAAATCTTAAACACTGACATAAACTATATTATGTGATATTGGGGTTTGAACAGATTCTTGAATCCTGGGAATATAATACAGAGGACATAGCATGTTTAAAGTTATCCATTCATACATACTAGAAATCAACTGATATAAATACATATAATTCACACAAAATCATAGAAATCAACATGCGACATGATAAACACTTAAATTCATTAAAAATAATGTTACTCACATGAAACTTGGTGGACAGAGAAATGATTTTTGAAAAAGGCTTTGGTGCTTTTAAAACTAGAAATATGCAGTTCCTCTTTTTTTAAAAACTTGAATTGCTCCTTACTTAAAACTGTATGCACGTTGCTTGATTCCCAGTTTTAAGAAATGCAGGCTTTAGGCTTGAGATTGTATTTGCATGCAGGTCTTAAAATAGTTTTGTCATGTATGCTACAGATTTGCTTCCCAGATTCTTGAAAGGAGGAAATGCAGGTTTATTTGCATGCTTTGATTCAATTTTGAAAAAATGATATGCATGCTTCTGATTTGCAGGATTTGAAGATGATTTACAGAGTTTTGTTGAAGATGTTTCAGATTTTAGTTTTTGAAAATGTGTGTGTTCTTCTTTGCATTTAGATTTAGAAAAGAAATAAAATAAAAAAGAAATTGTTTATAAAAACTGAAATGCTTATAAAAAAAATAAAAGAAAAACAAAAAATAAACGACACTTGTCTTCTAATTTAAACACTTGTCACTTTGTCATGTTTATGGATTAACACTTGTTCTTTTAATTAGTATAATGTTTACGTTTGTCTTTAATGTTAATTTGTTATAATTATGTAATTTAGTTATAGTTAAATGCTAATTAGTTATTTAGTTAACATGTTAATATAAGATAAAAGTGAATCTTTGTTTAATTAATTAGTTAATATCTACTTATTTACATGTAGATAATTTTAAAATGAATAAATCCAATTTTATTTATAAAATAAAGTTTATACAAATATTTTAAAATCAAAACAAATTAAAAATATTTATACTTTAGGTTTCAAACCTTTGAATTCAAATTCAAATCAAGTTATATATATATATATATAACTACACAATTAAATTTTGAAAAAAATTATTTTTTTATTAAAAATCTATTTGTTAAAACAATGTATTATTATATTTTTAAATAACAAAATTGATAACTATAAATAATTTATAAAAGAAATTGTTTCTCTTATTAATAAATTATTTATTTTATCCATTTATATCCAAATAAACCTTACTATTAATCTTATTTAAATTTAAACTTGAGTTAAAACATATTTTAAATCATTCCAATATTAACCTTATATATTTAAAATCATTTAGTTATTATTATATACTTTTAAAAACTTAATATCAAATAAATCAATTTAAACAAATTAAATTTTTATCTTAACTATTTAAAACCATATTTATTTATTAAAAAATCCTTTAAAAGTTTAACCTTAAAATTATACCCAATTTTACCAAAGATATATATATTTATAGAAAACAAGATTTATTTATTTATTTAAAACAAGATCTATTTATTTACAATATATACAAAAATATATATACATTATAAATAGATAACAATTTATTTAGTTATTAAAAGATAAAATATATCAATTAAATATTTATTTTAATTGGGTTATTAAATTAATTCAAATCTTATCACAAAGATTATCAAATCAATTTAATTTTTATTCCAGATTATTAAATTGATATTGCTTAAAATTCCGGGCCATCACAACTGTACTCTATTTATTAAAAGAAATAAAAATGATATTCAACTTTTACAAATATACATAGATGATATTATTTTTGGATCAACAATTATACCAGTTAATTAAAGAATTTTCAGATATAATGACTAAGGAATTTGAAATGAGTCATATCGAAGAACTAACATTCATTTTAGAATCACAAAAAAGACAATTAAATAATGAAATTTTTATAAGTCAAGAAAAATATGCTAAAGATTTAGTTAAGAAATTTGGCATGTCAAATACTAGTGGAAAGCTAACTCCCATGGCATCAAATGAGAAATTAAATAAAGAAGTAAACTCAAAAGATGCAGATCAAAAATTATGTAGAGATATGATAGGATCATTACTCTATATAACAGCTAGTAGACCGGATATAATGCATAGTGTCTGTATATGAGCAAGATATACGTCTCAACCGAAGGAAACTCACCTAAAATCCGTAAAAAGAGTGCTAAGCCGTGTTAAAAGACACACTAGACTATAGACTCTTTTATCCAAAAGAAGATTCTTTCAATTTAATTTTATATAGTGATACTGATTATGCTAGATGCAAATTAGATCCAAAAAAGTATAAGTGGAACTTATCACTTTTTAGGATACTCTCTTGTTTCCTAGTTTAGCAAAAGCAGAATTATATGTCTTTGTTTACAACAGAAGCAAAATATATTTCAGCCACATCAGCCTCTTCACAGGTTATCTATATGCAACAAACTTTAAAATATTTTGGTTTAAATTTTACTCAATCTTTAATATATTGTGATGACATTAGTGTAATTGATGTATCCTAAAATCCAACACATCATGTGAGAACCAAACACATAGATATAAGAAATCATTTTCTAAGAGATAACATAAATAAAGAAGTAATTTCACTCAAATTTGTAAATACTGAAAACCAAATAGCTGATATCTTTACAAAGCCATTAACTCAAACATCTTTTATTAAACATAGAAGAGGTTAGGAACATGTTCTTTCTTTGAAATATAAATATACAAACACAAAATAAATATTTAAAAAGAAAATAAAATGACAAAGTTTACACATGTATGGTAATATACATCATATGTATATATCGACATATACTGGTAAAATCTGAAAACAGATTTCCCTTTAAAATTCAAAATTTGAAACGTGGCGATATAACCATCAAATATCGATTTATTTCACATTCTCCTATCATCTTTTTTTGTAAATTCACATTTAAATTAAATTAATAGCTTTCTCAAGTTCCAAACATCCAAGAGAAGAGACTACACCCTTTTCCTTCGAAAACCCCACTCTAGGCCCTTCCGAACCCTATCATGGCCAAAGTCATCAAGATTGAAGATGATCTGAAGCATGTACACAATATGCTGTTAGGAATAGAGGTCGTTCAATTACGCCTCTTAAAAGAACAAGAAAAACAAGGGTACATTTTTGAAATCTCCAGAAGCACCTATTAGATAACGAAGCAAATCTAATTGTAATTGAAGAGGATACTCCTAACCTTGTCATTTACAATCCTTCGGATAATGAAGAAGAGGAATAATACGATGAGGTGGAAGATGACGATGAAGTCAAATGTGTTGGCGAAGTATGCATCGATCGGGATGGAAATCTCATACAACAAAACTTGTCCTCGCTATTCCTTTTGCCCCATCCATAAGTCTCCTATAATCAAAAGAAAACATAGATTTAAGTTTAGTATATATTATTTTGGTTTGTTAGGATTTTGTTTGATGAATATATGAATTGGATTTGTTTGTCTTGGTTTGATTGTTTTTAGATTGATATTTGGATTTGTGTGTTTTAGATATTTAGATTAATTGTATAAGCTTGATTTTAAATTAATAAAAGTATGTTGTGTTATCTTATTTATTACATATCGTAATCATCATATATATCATATAAAATTCTTAGTATGCTTAATCATTTTAGTATTTAGTTTTTTGTTTTGACTCTGTAGTTTTTAAATATTTGATTTAGAGGGAGTTTTTATTCTATTTACCGATTTTTGTTGATTACAACGGAGGAGAAAAATATAAAATATACATATGCATATATTCAGGGGAAGTTAGCTAACTCGAGGGGAGTTATATCATAATTTATATATAGGAATATTAAATGGTTATCATCATCAAAAAGTAGGAGATTGTTAATACCTCGGTTATTCATTTTGGTGATAACAACCTTGATAACAACAATATACATTTATATAAATATAGATACTAATGTTTTGCCGAGTTATATAGTATATAGTGCATGATATTATATAAGCGTTCGATCGAAGACTGTACAGTATAAAAACTTAAAAAAAGGACATGAAGACTCATGAGTACAAAGACCAAGATATGAAAATCCCAAGACTATAATATAGTGTATAGAGTCATAGGATATTACTAAAGTCCTTGATAGTCATTTTTGATCTCTATCTCCTTTTTTTTTTAATATTTTTAAAACAAAATAAATTTTCAAAATAATTTTTAGATCAAATTTTAAAATATTTTATACAAGATTTTCAAAGATCAAAATATTTATAAACTATGTTCAAAGTGTTTTACAAAGTATCAAACTATTTTTCAAAGTATAGGGCTTTCAAAACATTTTTGAAGAAAATTATGTTTTAAAAATTTACAAGCCTATGTCGACATATACCCAGATGGTATGTCGACATACATGCCGAAAAGTTGTTTTTTGAATTTTGAAATGAAGTGTCTATGTGACGACCCTGATTTTTTATGAAACAATTTTATGGACAAGTTTTATAATTTAATTTAGTCATGCTTGTTTAAAATTTTGTTGCTAAAAATAAATGCATGTATAATAGATTGACTACAAATGCATTGTATAAGTATCAATATATATACAGTATGGAACACACACATACACATAACTTTCTGTAAGGAGACATAGGCAGTAATTAATTTGTGAGTTGGAATGAATAAGTTATAAATGAACAAGTAAGTAAATATAGATACTGCAGATATGGTTTTATCTTTTAAAAAAAAAGTTAGTGTAAAGGAAATAAAGATGAGTAGGCTGGAACAAATACATGCAAATGGTATGAGCTGTTGAATAAATACTTTATCTACTTTTAGCAATTTCTTTAGCTTAAAAAAAAATAAGAGAAAAAGAAAATCACAGATCATGCAAATAAGATGACCGGGGTAGTAAGGAAAATTTTCTGTTAATAAGAATAGGGACCACTTACCCATTTTCTCTAAAAACAGAATGAGAGACTGGTCATAGTGACAGGGTAAAATTGACATTAAGTAAATTTTCAAAACCCTAGTGGCAACCAGGGTCTGGTATAAGAGGGCCTAAGGGATGGTATGATCTGGGATTATTTTTTTAAAAACAGAAAAAAAATATATATACATAGCAATGGAAATACAAGCCAGAGGAAATGAGGAACACTGACCATTAAGGATAAGAAGAAATAGAAGGATTAAGGAAGAAAGTGAGGTGAGTAATCTCACTGGTAAATCTGGCATTAAGTCCTAAAAAAAAAAATCAAGGCAGCCTAAATAGTGTTATATTTTATTTATATAATTTGTGTTTATTTTGGTATTGCTGATCTGTTAGGTGTTTAACTCTTTATATTGATACCCTGAAGATATGGTTTGTGGGTCTCTTGTTTAAATGATCATTTGAGTATGGATCAATCTTGAAATGAAGTGATTGCTTTTATGAGTTTTTCTACATAAATATTTATTTAAGATCTCAGTAATTGTGTTATAAATCTATGGTCTAAAAAGGAAAAGAAAATGGGACTGCAGCATGGAATTGTTGTTGCTTATGTCCCATGATAAAATGAAATATAGAAGTGCAATGAGATACATGTGCTGAACTTCCATATTTACAAATGAATCCAGATTTGATTAAATGCTTATGGTTTAGCCAGATCTCATGAATCTGTGAGTATCTGATTAACCCAGAGGCAAATGGATGCAACAGAGGAAAAAAAATTTATATAATATGTATGACCATATATTTATAAACATGATTCACTCAAAATCCATGATCTGAATAATGTGTGTACTGAGAATATATGCTAGTTTGTGTAATTAAATTTATGTTTATGAGAGTAGGATCCACTATGCCTGGAGTTCATGCTTAATGGCTGTATTATGTATTCTTTTCTCTGATTGAAATGGGATCCATAGGGGGAAATTAGCATGATTAAGGAAAGAGGGAATAACACTTAGTAAGACAACTAAGAATTAAGGATCTTTGGGCTACAAAAGATGGCTTGGCAAGGGGAATATTGCAAGCTCACACATGGTATGTTTATACCCAGGGGCCTGAGTGTGCTGGGTTAACAGAGATTGGTCCCAGACAATGTGTGTATTAAACATGAGAATGTAGCTACTGATCTTAAACTGATATTGTATGAGAAACAATAGGAGTAATGTCAAATGGGGGTTGGGTACAACCTGGATGGCCAGTGAAAGGAAAATTTGAAAAGTGACTTGATGGTTGTATTTAAGTTTGTATTGGATGAATTTTAGTTGAATTTTATGTTTGTTTTCCTGAATTGGATTGCTCAAATCACATCCAACCAGTTTGCATTGATATGAAGTAATAGTCTCATAGAAACATCATAGAAAGGACACTGAATCCACTTATTGTCCATGAAGAATACTCAAATAATAAATAAATGAAAAATTAGAATTATGATATGATTGCAGTAGATTGCTCATACCAGACAATTTTGTCTGACCCTTTGTGTGTTTGTTCACCATTGGGTGTCTCATAAAATTATGAGGCAGACTATGGTGATTGTGCAGGTAAGATAAGCACTGCAATGAGCTAGCTCTGGATGTGTTGGCTGCTAAGAATTGGGATGCATTAGTTATATACTTTCTGATATTAAAAATGAATGTTTAAGCCAAACTTATGGCATGTTATGTTGCTAAAACTATTTAGAAAGAAAGTGATGTTGTCTTTTGTTTGTAAGAACTGGGGAAATTGTGTGTTTCAGTTAGAACTACAGTTTGTTTTTAGAAAATGTTTTTCTGAGTATGGAAGTTTCTTTTCTTAACTCATGCAATGATTCTACTGAAAAATATAAAACTTGAGATGCCAACAATGTATGAAACTGAAAGGAAAATGGTAGTTTAGTAGTATGTAGGGAACTCTGGTCTTAAGAAGGAATAAAAATTTGCTAAACAGAAATATAAGAACTGGCCAAAACAGAATTCTAGACAATTTGATAATATGTGCAAAATGCATAAAAAAGAAATAGGGCTTACTTGACCACTTTTACAAGCCTGGGTTCAACCATCTTCAAATAATTAAAATTCAATAACCCAGAGACTTATGGCAGATTTAGCTATTTTGATGATAGTGAATAACAGGCACTAGTTATATGCAAAGAAATATACATGCAGAGGTCACATGTACACTCAAGCATAGGCAACAGTTATAGTACATATATAAACTGAAATTATAGGAGAGTAAAAAAAAGAAAAAAAAAATATGCTAAGACTAGGAAATTTTAAATCAGAAACTTGTATGAACACAAGTAAGACAGAAAAACACTTTAGAAATTACTTTGCTATGGGGGGGAAGAAAACCACACAGGGAAATACAAAGTAAATTTCCTTTGGTTCCCCAAGCTTCCTAACTCTGATTTAAAACACTAAACATTATTCACACATGTTTTCAGATAGGAATGTTCAAAATAATTTGAGTATATCAATATTTTTATATTGATTGAAAGATCCTGGAAAGAAGAGATAATGGAGGAGATGATCTCTTAAATAGATGACCACTGAAATAAAAATAAGCATATACAACATAAAAAAAAAAAAAAAAAAATTTGGTTAAAAGAAAGTGGGTCATCTCAATTTGGTATCAGAGCTATGTTGTTAGATAACATAGCAGAAAGAAAAGAAAAAAAACCTTGGATGAACTTGTTTGTTTTGAATGTATGAAAAATATTGACTGTCTTGAATGCTTTGTTTTATACTGATGCAATATCTGTTATAATTAAATGGCAATAAGCTAGAATAGGTTAGCTTATAAAGGAATAAATAATGGACTAACCTAAGTATTGTATCCATAGAACAATGGTGAGACCTAGACAACCAGATGTAGGACCAAGTGAACCACCCATGATGAATATGCAAGATTTTATGAGAGCCATAAGAGATGGAGTTGGTAATAGGCAAGAAAATCCACATGAAGAGCTCTCCAAGCTTCTCAAGACCTTTACCAATCTTGGAGGCAAGACTTTTGATGGGACAGAAGGAATTATGGGAGTTCAAAATTGGCTCAGAATTTTGGACAGAATATTTGCTGATATGCAAGTTGAAGACCAGAAGAAGAGGTTAATAGCATCTAGACAACTGAGAGGAGCAGCTTTGGATTGGTGGGAAGTTATTATAGCTGGAAGACTTGAAGGGGAGGTGACATGGAACCAGTTCAAAGAGATGTTGGAAGGGAGATTTGTACCTGCATCAGCTAAAGAATCTTTGCTGGAAGAATTTATTAAACTAAGACAGGGAACTATGAGTGTAACTGAATATACACAGAAGTTTGAATCTCTAGCAAAGTATGGTGCAGTGCTTATTACAACCAGAGAAGCTAAAAATGGCAGATATATTCAAGGACTGAATGCCCACATTAGTAGAGCTATGCTACCATATAAGGACAGGACCTTTGATCAAGTTTTGGATCTGGCTTTGAGCTTTGAACAACATGATAAAGCCAGAGAAAATTTCAGAGCATTTAAAAATAACCAAAATAAGAAGGGAAAGGGAAAGTTTCACCCTTATGATAAAAAGAAAACGGATGTAGCTTCCACCAAGAAGTCAGAAGAAATCAGAACTGCTGAAGTTAAGAAAAAAATCACTTGCTATAATTGTGGACAAGAGGGACACATGAAAAATAGGTGTACAAATCCAAAACCAGCATCCTTTAAATGTCATCAGTGTGGAAAGGAAGGCCACATAAGGAGGAACTGCCCAGAGTTTAAGCAAGGAAAAATGAGTACTTTGGAGGTAAAAAGCAAGGCAATTGAGGGACCAAATGTGGAGAAGCATGGCCAAGTTGAAGGTACTTTGCTTATTCACTCCATACCTTTTGTAGTAGTGTATGATACTGGGGCTACACACTCCTTAATTTCTCATGATATTGTACAACAACTAAAATTGAATTGCATGATAGTTGATAAGCCATTACTCATTAAAAGTCCTTTAGGAAATTCTTGTATTTTGGGTATGATGTGTATGCAACTAGAACTGAATATAGGGGGATATGTGTTTAGTGCAGACCTATATGTATTGAAATACCCAGGTATAGGAGTTATTTTAGGGGTTGATTGGTTAAGAAAATATAGGGCTGTTATAAACATGGAAACCTCTACTATATCTCTGAGAACTTCTGATAGGAAAAGAGTAGTTGTTCTTTGTGAAGTAAATAAGAATAGGAACATAGCCACCCTTAATACTTTGTCTGGTGAAAAGCACATGCCTGCAATAGAAGAAATCCCTATAGTAAATCAATATGCCGATGTGTTTGGTGAAGTAAAGGGGGTTGACAATCATAGACCAGTAGAGTTTTCTATTAAACTTATTCCAGGAGCAAGCCCAATAGTTAAAAGACCAACTAGAATGGGGCCTAAAGAATTAATAGAGCTGAAAAAGCAACTTGTTGAACTTGAAGAAAAAGGCTTTATCCGGCCTAGTAGCTCATCATGGGGAGCACCAGTGGTTTTTGTTAAGAAGTATGATGGATCTCTTAGATTATGTATTGATTATAGAGAGTTAAATAAAATCACAGTTAAAAACAAATACCCCTTACCAAGAATTGATGATCTCTTTGATCAATTGAGTGGTGCAAAAATATTCTCTAGACTTGATTTGGCTTCAGGGTTTCATCAAATGAAAGTAGAAGAGGAAAGTATTAAATATACAGCTTTTAATACTAGATATGGACTTTATGAATTCTTGGTGATGCCCTTTGGTTTGACAAATGCTCCCTCTTACTTTGTTGATTTGATGAATAGAATTTTTAGAAAATACTTAGATAAATTTGTATTGATATTTATTGATGATATACTAATTTATTCTAAGTCAGTAGAAGAGCATGAGAATCATTTGCATATAGTATTACAGAAATTAAGACAGGAAAATTTGAAAGCAAAATTTTCAAAATGTACTTTTTGGCAAAATGAAGTAAGCTTTTTAGGTCATGTGATATCAGAAAAAGGCATATCAGTAGACCCCAATAAGGTAATGGTAGTGCAAGCATGGAAAAGGCCTACTAGTGTCACAGAGGTCAGATCATTTATGGGAATGGCTGGATATTATAGAAGGTTTATAAGGGATTTTGCAAAAATTTCAATTCCATTGACTAGATTAACTAGAAAGAATCAGGCCTATGTTTGGACTGAGGAATGTGAGAAAGCCTTTGAGAGGCTAAAGGAAGCACTAGTACAAGCCCCAGTATTAAAGGTGCCTGAAGGAAATGAGAATTTGGTGATATATACTGATGCTAGTGGTCAGGGACTTGGGGCAGTGTTGATGCAACAACATCAAGTGATAGCATATGCCTCTAGACAGTTGAAGCCCAGTGAGATAAAGTATGCTACACATGATCTTGAATTAGCTGCTATAGTGTATGCTCTTAAGTTATGGAGACATTATTTGTTAGGGGCTAAATTTGAAGTATACACAGATCATAAGTCACTCAAATATTTGTTTTCACAAAAAGAATTGAATATGAGGCAGCAAAGATGGATTGAACTTTTAGCCTCATATGATTTTGAAATATTGTATACACCTGGCAAAGCTAATAAAGTAGCAGATGCTTTAAGTAGACAACATGCCAAAATGGCTAGATTGATGATAGAAGAATTTAATACTTTATCATTACTGATTGATTCAGAGGTAGAAAGGGACAATGTAGAAAATATGAACATATGTAGTGAGAAAGAGGAAATAAGAAAGTTGAGTTTTGTTACTTTGGGATCAGAATTGAAAAATAAAATTGTCAAGCTACAAGACCAAGATCCATTTTTACTTGAGAAGAAAACTCAGATATTAAATGGTGAGGCAGTGGAAGGATTTCAATTGAATAAACAAGGCCATTTGGAGAAGGGAAATAGGATATGTGTTCCTGCTATTGAAGAATTGAAGCAAGAAATTTTGGATGCTTACCATAAAAGCAAGTATACCATACATCCAGGGGGCACCCGAATGTATCATAACCTCAAGAGGAATTATTGGTGGAGTGGTATGAAGAGGGCAGTGGCATTATATGTGTCCAAATGTATGATTTGTCAACAGGTAAAAGCAGAATACCAGAGACCTTCAGGAATGCTCCAACCTTTACAAATACCACAGTGGAAATGGGAGGAGATATCAATGGATTTCATTGATGGTTTGCCCAAAACTAGGAAGGGAAATGATAGTATTTGGGTTGTAGTAGATAGGCTAACTAAATCAGCTCATTTTATACCAGTAAAATCAGATAGGAATGCATGCACATTAGCTCAGTTATTTATTAAAGAAATAGTTAGGTTGCATGGAATACCAAAGACTATAGTAAGTGATAGAGATACCATCTTCACTTCAAAATTTTGGCAAAGTTTTCATAAGGCAATGGGGACTGATTTATGCTTGAGCACAGCATATCACCCTCAATCTGATGGTCAAACAGAAATTGTGAATAAATTACTTGAAGACATGTTGAGAGCATGTATCTTGGATTGGGGAGGAAGTTGGGAAGATCACATATTTCTGGCAGAATTTGCATATAACAACAGCTATCACAGTAGTATAGGCATGGCACCCTTTGAAGCACTATATGGTAGACCATGTTTATCACCTTCAAGTTGGATTGAATCAGGGGAGAAGGTGGTCTTAGGACCAGAAAATGTAAAAGAAATTTCTGAAAAAATAGTTTTGATTAGAAAAAGGATTGCTTCTGCCCAAGATAGGCAAAAGAAATATGCAGACCAGAAGAGGAAAGAAGTGCAGTATGATGTGGGAAATTATGTATTTATTAAGATATCACCCATGAAAAAGATTTTGAGATTTGGAAAACAAGGAAAACTGATTCCAAGGTACATAGGACCATATAAAATTCTAGAAAGAATTGGGAATGTGGCCTATAAGCTAGAATTACCCGAAGAAATGAGGGCAATACATGATGTTTTTCATGTATCTCAATTAAGAAGATGGGTTCATGATGAAGGAACAATTTTAAAATCCCCTGAGAATGTGCAGATTGACCCTAGAATGATATATGAGAAGAAGCCTGTAGGCATAGTTGCAAAGGAGATCAAGAAATTGAGAAACAAAGAAATAAGACTGGTAAAAATGCAATGGAGTCTTGACCCAAATGATTGCACATGGGAAGTAGAAGATAAAATCAGAAATGATTATCCACAATTATTTGATTGAATGGAAGGTATGATATAGGTATACTGATAGATGTTTAGATTAGGCATGCATTAAATTTTGACTGTTTAGTTTGAAAATGATTGCATTTCTGAATTGATAATGCTTAATCTAAGTATGAAAAGAATTGTGAGACACAATTCCTAAAAGGAAGGGTGTATGTGATGACCCTGATTTTTTATGAAACAATTTTATGGACAAGTTTTATAATTTAATTTAGTCATGCTTGTTTAAAATTTTGTTGCTAAAAATAAATGCATGTATAATAGATTGACTACAAATGCATTGTATAAGTATCAATATATATACAGTATGGAACACACACATACACATAACTTTCTGTAAGGAGACATAGGCAGTAATTAATTTGTGAGTTGGAATGAATAAGTTATAAATGAACAAGTAAGTAAATATAGATACTGCAGATATGGTTTTATCTTTTAAAAAAAAAGTTAGTGTAAAGGAAATAAAGATGAGTAGGCTGGAACAAATACATGCAAATGGTATGAGCTGTTGAATAAATACTTTATCTACTTTTAGCAATTTCTTTAGCTTAAAAAAAAATAAGAGAAAAAGAAAATCACAGATCATGCAAATAAGATGACCGGGGTAGTAAGGAAAATTTTCTGTTAATAAGAATAGGGACCACTTACCCATTTTCTCTAAAAACAGAATGAGAGACTGGTCATAGTGACAGGGTAAAATTGACATTAAGTAAATTTTCAAAACCCTAGTGGCAACCAGGGTCTGGTATAAGAGGGCCTAAGGGATGGTATGATCTGGGATTATTTTTTTAAAAACAGAAAAAAAATATATATACATAGCAATGGAAATACAAGCCAGAGGAAATGAGGAACACTGACCATTAAGGATAAGAAGAAATAGAAGGATTAAGGAAGAAAGTGAGGTGAGTAATCTCACTGGTAAATCTGGCATTAAGTCCTAAAAAAAAAAAATCAAGGCAGCCTAAATAGTGTTATATTTTATTTATATAATTTGTGTTTATTTTGGTATTGCTGATCTGTTAGGTGTTTAACTCTTTATATTGATACCCTGAAGATATGGTTTGTGGGTCTCTTGTTTAAATGATCATTTGAGTATGGATCAATCTTGAAATGAAGTGATTGCTTTTATGAGTTTTTCTACATAAATATTTATTTAAGATCTCAGTAATTGTGTTATAAATCTATGGTCTAAAAAGGAAAAGAAAATGGGACTGCAGCATGGAATTGTTGTTGCTTATGTCCCATGATAAAATGAAATATAGAAGTGCAATGAGATACATGTGCTGAACTTCCATATTTACAAATGAATCCAGATTTGATTAAATGCTTATGGTTTAGCCAGATCTCATGAATCTGTGAGTATCTGATTAACCCAGAGGCAAATGGATGCAACAGAGGAAAAAAAATTTATATAATATGTATGACCATATATTTATAAACATGATTCACTCAAAATCCATGATCTGAATAATGTGTGTACTGAGAATATATGCTAGTTTGTGTAATTAAATTTATGTTTATGAGAGTAGGATCCACTATGCCTGGAGTTCATGCTTAATGGCTGTATTATGTATTCTTTTCTCTGATTGAAATGGGATCCATAGGGGGAAATTAGCATGATTAAGGAAAGAGGGAATAACACTTAGTAAGACAACTAAGAATTAAGGATCTTTGGGCTACAAAAGATGGCTTGGCAAGGGGAATATTGCAAGCTCACACATGGTATGTTTATACCCAGGGGCCTGAGTGTGCTGGGTTAACAGAGATTGGTCCCAGACAATGTGTGTATTAAACATGAGAATGTAGCTACTGATCTTAAACTGATATTGTATGAGAAACAATAGGAGTAATGTCAAATGGGGGTTGGGTACAACCTGGATGGCCAGTGAAAGGAAAATTTGAAAAGTGACTTGATGGTTGTATTTAAGTTTGTATTGGATGAATTTTAGTTGAATTTTATGTTTGTTTTCCTGAATTGGATTGCTCAAATCACATCCAACCAGTTTGCATTGATATGAAGTAATAGTCTCATAGAAACATCATAGAAAGGACACTGAATCCACTTATTGTCCATGAAGAATACTCAAATAATAAATAAATGAAAAATTAGAATTATGATATGATTGCAGTAGATTGCTCATACCAGACAATTTTGTCTGACCCTTTGTGTGTTTGTTCACCATTGGGTGTCTCATAAAATTATGAGGCAGACTATGGTGATTGTGCAGGTAAGATAAGCACTGCAATGAGCTAGCTCTGGATGTGTTGGCTGCTAAGAATTGGGATGCATTAGTTATATACTTTCTGATATTAAAAATGAATGTTTAAGCCAAACTTATGGCATGTTATGTTGCTAAAACTATTTAGAAAGAAAGTGATGTTGTCTTTTGTTTGTAAGAACTGGGGAAATTGTGTGTTTCAGTTAGAACTACAGTTTGTTTTTAGAAAATGTTTTTCTGAGTATGGAAGTTTCTTTTCTTAACTCATGCAATGATTCTACTGAAAAATATAAAACTTGAGATGCCAACAATGTATGAAACTGAAAGGAAAATGGTAGTTTAGTAGTATGTAGGGAACTCTGGTCTTAAGAAGGAATAAAAATTTGCTAAACAGAAATATAAGAACTGGCCAAAACAGAATTCTAGACAATTTGATAATATGTGCAAAATGCATAAAAAAGAAATAGGGCTTACTTGACCACTTTTACAAGCCTGGGTTCAACCATCTTCAAATAATTAAAATTCAATAACCCAGAGACTTATGGCAGATTTAGCTATTTTGATGATAGTGAATAACAGGCACTAGTTATATGCAAAGAAATATACATGCAGAGGTCACATGTACACTCAAGCATAGGCAACAGTTATAGTACATATATAAACTGAAATTATAGGAGAGTAAAAAAAAGAAAAAAAAATATGCTAAGACTAGGAAATTTTAAATCAGAAACTTGTATGAACACAAGTAAGACAGAAAAACACTTTAGAAATTACTTTGCTATGGGGGGGAAGAAAACCACACAGGGAAATACAAAGTAAATTTCCTTTGGTTCCCCAAGCTTCCTAACTCTGATTTAAAACACTAAACATTATTCACACATGTTTTCAGATAGGAATGTTCAAAATAATTTGAGTATATCAATATTTTTATATTGATTGAAAGATCCTGGAAAGAAGAGATAATGGAGGAGATGATCTCTTAAATAGATGACCACTGAAATAAAAATAAGCATATACAACATAAAAAAAAAAAAAAAAAAAATTGGTTAAAAGAAAGTGGGTCATCTCAGTCTATTTTTCGTAACTCTCCGCAAATAGACACATCTTTTTATTTACTATATAAAGGGGAGTTCAAACGAATTTTTAAACAAATCATTAACTTATTTTTTTCCTCCTCTTAGTCTCTTGAAAACTCTATTGAAATTATACTCTTTTCTCTTCAAAATGAAATAGAATCGATTTAAACTTCTTAGTATTGATTCAATATTACTTTCTTATTGTTTTGAAACCATCTCTCTCTCTCTCTCAAATCAAAGATCAAAGTGCTATCCAAGAGGCTATAGGATCCATTGTATCCAAAGATTAAGAAATTGTCTTTGGAAAAACCATCAAACTCTATTTGTATTTGATTAGGTGTGCTTATAGCCCGTTCAAATCAAGTGGGTGTGCTTGGTGGTCCGAGAATCTGAGTGGGTGTGCTTGTAGCCATTCCAAATCAAGTTGATATACCCTAAGCTCGGAAAATCAGGAGGGTGTATAGCCTTGAAATTGAGATTGTAGTTGGGTTTGCCTTCTTCCTGTTTAAAGATTAACGTTTGAAAAGAAATCTGTACAAGCAATCGTACGGACTGGATGTAGGAGAAATCTGAGCCAGTATAAAATCCCTTACGTCATCTCTTTACCTCTTTACTTTGCTTTACTGCTTTTATTTTATCTATGATTGCATCTATGACAGTTGAGTAGCATAATTCTATTTTGATAATTTGTGATTTAATATCAAACTTGAATGAAATTTAAAAAGGTTTACAAAAGTTAGAAAACACCATTCACTCCCCTTTAGTGTTTAATTAGCCTTAAGATCCATAATTCAGCAACCCACAGCCATATCTTTAATGAGTAATTCTTTAGTCATACGGTTACAAATCATATGGTACTAATGAATTGTATCATGATAGATTAAGTTCAAGAACCCATTCAATGGAAGCGACCAAAGAGTTGGTGAATCTTAAGATTGATACATATAAATGTATGTAGTTGAAAGTCTAATGATACTAAAACAGATCCACTTACTTTGTTAAATTCAACGATGAATTATTAAAAGAAATAAAATGTGTATTTGATACACAAGTAGTATATCTATGATAAGTTCATAGAATATAAAATGAAAGTTGGAAACATTACATGCAAAAGAAATATAACGATTTGATTTGATTGAATATGTGAATATATTGGAAAAGAGTTCCAAATGTACCTGAAATGAATAAGATTCTATCTTAAAAGTCACTCCTCCATAGATACATAATGATGTATTGATAAGGAGCAATCGGACTTTCATAGATAAAGAACGATTGATGATTTGTGAAGTTGAGTAAGCTTCTTTCTGTTAGGACGTGTACTTAAGAGTCAGCACATAGATTAAACATATTTTCATCTAAAGCATAGTTTACAAGATCATACAAGATAAAAGTTTATAAGAAACCCCAGCATATCCTAGGTCCTAAGTCAAAGAGTTGATAGGTTGTGTGAGTCGAGAAGCTGCGCGTAATATATTCTCGTATGGGACCTTATGTGAACCCCTAAAGGAGTTTGGGAACAACCGATATTGGTTGACTAATTCATGTTATGAACATAAGTATCGTAAACTCAAAATTTATTTGGTTTTATACATAAATAAAGGTTGTCCGTAAAATGTTTATGAATACCTATTCCTTTGCATTGAGAAACAATTATTGTCAATAGAATTAACCAAGCCAAAATGGACATGACTCATTAGAATGTCTGATAATAATTCTCGTATATTAAAATGATGCTATATGTTTTTAATCACTATCGAGAAAAAGAATTATTAGTCAATAAGCCATAAAGAGTATAGACTCGGCCATATGGTACGATGTTTTAGATCCAAAAGGGATTCCAAATACATTGTCTAAATACGATTTTGATAGTTGTGCCCGAAGGGATATAATCCATCGGTTGTAATTGTATATTTAAGAACTGCAGTAGAAATTATATAATGTAGTGTTAATAGGAAATCACTTCATCGATTTCGAATATAAATTAGTGATGTAATTTTGCTGGTCAACATGCTCAAAACCATTCAGATTCTATATGTAATTATCACACAATTTGATTTTAAAGTTGAAATAGAACCTTTAAATAATGATTTTAAAGAGACTTCTTGCATATAATGACCAAAATGTCTCAAAGTCATTGGGAGCAATAACATAATTTGTATTTTTGGATTGAATCCAAAAGCGAATACAACGATGCAATGCGATAAGCATCAGGATTGAACAAGTATTTTGAGAGAGAAATCAAATAGTTTGGTTTTCAGTTAAAATGCAAATGAAGCATGTACATATAAGAAAGAGTATTAAAGGTACCAAATGTTTACATAAACTATAAGTAAACAACAAGCTTGTTATTTTTCATAATGTATCTGTGTTAAAAGCATTTTGGTTTGGTTGTTTAACCCTCGACATTGGATTTTAAGAAAATGACATCTTTTATAATCACAAAAGGATGTAAGGATAGTCCCATATGATATACAAGGATACCATATTAAAATGTTTAATGTGGAGCATATAAGAAGGATTCATTATGCATTGGAAAATAGAATTATCACATATGCTATTTCACTTATTTACTTGGTACATAGAGCGAATACCAAATCCAAATTAAGATTACTAAATGGTAGTTAAGGTATTATCAAAGATTTACGAAATACTAGAGCATTTTTTGTGGAAATAACGGACTCCTCATGATGGTGTATTCGAACTCGAACTCGAACTCCATGATGTTGTCGAATATAATATGTTAATGCAAAATTCATGTTCAATCTTAGTTAAGGAGCGTTAAGTTAGAATTGTTCCAAATGAAAGATTATGGCCGATTCAAACAAAAGGCTAAGTACATCGCCTTGAATAATGCCATAGCAAAAGCTATATATATGTATATGTGTGTGTATTATATGTAACACAAATTGATAATTAAGCTGGGGTGATTCCAGATGTTAAGAACCCCATGACTTTTTTGTGTGAAAACAATGTCATGATAAGGATTGTGAAAGATTTAGAACTTGGTAGAAATTGAGAAACATGCTCCAAAAGGTTCCACATAATAAAGGAAGTTTATCAACATCGAGGGGAGTTGATTGACAGAACAGATAATTAAGACAATATAGCATATCCATTCACTAAGGGACTAACTCGATCGTTTCGAGAAAACTAATCAATGGGATAGGATTGAGATTCCAAACTTGACCCTAAGTGCAAGTAGGATATTAAGATAGTTTGGGTATGCCCTAGGGACAACTACGTAATTTGTTACATATGTCTAACATTATAACCAATCTTATTCATAATAAAGGTGTTTAATTTATGTTATATGCTTTATTATATTATGACATAATTAACTTAAAGTATATTAAATAGAAAATTCTTAAATGATATGTTATGTGATAATAATTATAAGAAGTTGTAATCATGAGAAAATTATCACAATATAAAATAACATGTTATCTTAAATGTTCCTAGTCAACATGTTCGAGAAAGGATATCAACACAACCGTTTAGACTAGAGTACGTAATGCTTTCCAAATGTTGGGTAGTGCACTACTCATGACTGCTAGGGCCCTATAGGGTTATATAGTGATAGTTATTGGATAACCATGGAATGGCTCACTCGAAAGTTCCTTATTGGTTAATATTAGCTTCTTCAAGTAACAAATCTTAGGGTGATGATGTTACATAGTTCCCCCGACTTGAGAATATTATTGAACTTCAATGTGATATTCCACTTTAATTGTAGTTAAATCACATTATGGCAATCCATCGAGTGACTATAATTAGGTTTGAGTAGAAGCACTTGGATTAGAACACTATTAAATAGAGAATTTGTCTCCTTAGTTGCATGAGGTTAGTATCACGGTCAACCATAGTCAACTCAAAGTCAAAATCACTGGCCAGAGTAGAATGATTAATAATAAATGTTATTACTGAACCAAGGCTTTGTTTATTGACTAATTAAGTTGAATAAGGATGATATTGGAATTTTGACCAAAACAAAATTCCATCAGTCCTAAAGTGATATAATGTTGACGAAGAGAATGTGTGTAAATAATCATTGCTAAATGGTACAACTTAAGATAATATAAAATATGATTTTTCTTCAAAGGTCTATAAAGGAAGAATTCAGCCAAACTGTCACACCACAAACTTAGTTAATGTGTGAACCTTAATATTTGAATTGTTCGAAATCAATCACTATTTGAATTCCCACCTCTGAGTCACATGGCCGTATTTGTGAATTCTTTGAAAAACTACATGATTTTATTGATTTATAAAATATTGTAAATTAATTAAATTAATTAATATTTGAATTTTTTTTTTGTTATTATTAGTAATTATTTGAATGTATATATAAAGTTATATCTGCTTGTATTGATATACGATATCAGTATACATATAAATGACTTTTAAATATAGTTAATTGCTTAACAAGCATTTAGGAATAATTGTCCATGTTATTGAATTATGTAATCTGCTATACTAGAAGAGAGAGAGAGAGTGAGCGAGGAAGAGAAATAGATGAGATTTGATCGAAATTTAATTGAGAATTAAAAGTGGACGTTTTAAAGAGAGAACATGAAAGGTTTTTTTTCTCTAATTGAAACAAATCATCTCATTCATTTTATTACCCCCAATTACTTTCTCTTCCTCTCTTCTCTCTTACCATGGACGAAATTAGATCTTCCATTTTCTAAAAACATCAAATCAAATGAATATTTATTGGTTATGGATGTTAGTTGAATGCTAGTTGGATGATAGTTGGTTGATGGTTGAATATATATTTTTTACTGCATTTGCTATGTTGGCATATATAGTTATTATGTCTCTATATGTTGTATATTGATACTATTTTCATATATGCATGTTTCTCATGTTGTTGTTGAGTGTTTAGTAGGTGCGGATCGCGTTTGCTTCGCATTTGGAGCTCGCTTTCGCGCTATATTAGCCGTATATGCTCGCTAATAAAATATAAGGTACATATCTCGGATTACATATCGTACTTTTACACTTTTTTCCCTGCGGGATGCCTCATCACTTGATGAGATGTATATTTTTGATATATATACTGTCATTTTTTTCTCGGATCGAGCCGCGCAAAGGAGACTATGGCAAATTTTTCCCGAAATTTAAGGCGTTAGAATATTTTTGAGAAAAATTGGGAAAATTTTGTAAAAACTATAACTTTGATTTGGAGTTGAAAGTTAAACAATAGTAGTTGTTTTTGAAAAGATAACTAAGTATGATTTGAAAACTTAGTAAAGTTATTGTAGGAAGTTTAACTATGGATTTATGAAAAATTAATAGATTCTGTAACTTTTCTTACTTGGTAATTTCGAGGACGAAATTCTTTTAAGGGGGAAGTATGTAACGACCCAGAATTTCTATTAATTAAAATTTGTATATTTAATTAAATTTAAATATTAATAAGTGAAATTTATAAGTCGAATAAATTTTATTCGAATAATTGGATTTAATTGGATAATTAAATCGATATTTTAATATGTTAAATTACAGAAATAATTGAAAATGGGGTTAAATATGATTGAAAATGATTTGTAAAATTTTATTATATCATATTGAAGTTAGAACGATATTTTAGAACTTTTAAAATCGAATTAAAAGTTTATTTGTGGAAATTGAATATTTTAATATTTAAATCGACTAGTGAAATTAGTCATTTTTCGAACAGTCTCAGAATTGGACGAAACTAGTTCCATTGGATCCGTAATAGTTTGTTATTATCGAATTTCAATTTTCATAGCAAACGGAGTTATCGTTTGACCGTGGCAGCTCGAAACGCATCGAAATTGTTTTTAATATTAATTTGGCGAGTTAAAATAGCCATTTTTTAAACAGTCTTGGATTTCGACGAAACCAGTTTCATCTGATCCGTAATGTGATATTATTGTAAGGTTTCAAATTTCAAGTCAATTGGATTTGCCGTTTGTACGGTGCAAGCTAAAACGCCTAGAAAATCGTTTAATCGGTTTAATTTTAAAACGAACGTTTATTGCCATAACTCGCACAGATGACCGAATTAGCTTCCGAAACCTATTTCATTGTGTCCGAAACATGGGATAAACCCTAGAAACGTCAGTTACCGCGCGTAAATCGGAGTTCGAAAAATCCGAAGTGAATAGTGTTTTTCGTTAAAATTCTATAAAAGGAACCCCTCTCTTCTAACCATTGCAAACCCTAGCCAACTAAAAACGCAGCCGCCATCTTTAAAATCAAAGGCCAGAAAACACCAATCTTCTTCTCTTAATCTCTTCATATCCAAGCATCGATTCGAGAAACTTTCTAAACGAAATACGTAGAGCATTGAGAGATCTTCGATTTCATACGACGATGATGGGTAATCGTCATCATTTGGAGGCACGAGATGGCCGCGTTCATGCTCGTTGTAGGAACGTTTTTCGAAGTGGAGGCTTGACCGAGTTGGGTATGGTCGTGGCCGATAGTAGCTTTCTCGAAGGGCTTCGAAATGAGAGTGGTTGATCGACTTCCGGTCAAGTGTGGTGGCCGCGATAAATGGTGGAAGGTGGCGGCCACGTTGGGTTCGTTGCTGGATATTCACGTTTTGGGGGAGAAGAAAGATGGAGGCCAAGATTCATCAGGGAAAACGCACGGTGATGATCTGTTTAGGTTATAAAAATAAAAATAATGTTGTAAATGTGTATGTTATAAATTCGTGAATCTTTAAAAATTCATATCTTTTTCATACGAGTTCGAAAACGCACGAAACCAGTTGCGTTGGGATCGTTTGGATGAGCACTACGCTATGGAATTGGATTGGAGTCGTTTAGAGTTAGTGAGAATTTCGGGTAAAATTAAACGTCCGTTTAATTTTATTCGAAATAAATCGCTAAAACGAAATTGAAATCAAGGTGAGAACTTCTCACTCAATCGAATCGGTTTCGATTTTTATTTTAAATAGTTATATTTAAAATTGGTTGAATGTATGTTTGAATGATGATTGTTATCTATTGATTGTTAAAATAGACATTATACGCCGTTAGTAAGCGGAGGTTATTTATTAAAAACATATACCGCGAATATTTCACAGTATAGTGAAATTGGTATTATTTATGTACTTGGAGTTGATTTCCCGCATTATATAGCGGATGAGACCCTATTGCGCCACCTATTAAGCGGATAATATTTTAAATCCCATATACCGCGATAATTTCGTACTGGAACGGAATTGGTATTGTGCTAATGTTTGTGGATGCAAGAAAACAGGTTGGAGGGATCCAACTGGATTCCTCAACAGTATTTATTTGATTATGGATATTTTGATATTCGTTGATTATCATATCGATATATGATGTCGTTGTTGTCGTGATTGACTATTTGGTGTGTAGCATCATTGGGCCAAATTTTGGAATTTTAAAAGGATTTTTAAAGTGATTTTTGAAAATATACGTTATAAATATTTTTGGTATTGATTCATTTTAAATAAATAAATGTTATAATTTTAATGTTATAAAAATTATGATTTTTGAGAAATATAGTTAAAAGTTGATTTTGAGAAATATGGGGTTAATGATTTTATAAAATAGTTAAATTGGGATTTTTGAATTTATTGGAAAAAGGTTAAAAATAGGATTTATGAAAATTGATTATTTTATAAATCAAAGAAAATGGTGAAATTATAAAGGAGTTCAAAGACGTTTTAAAGAATAATATAAATTGATTTAAATAAAAGAATTATAAGATGAATATTTATAAATCAAAATATTGGAATTATAAAACGAGTTTTTATAAGTGTTAGAATGAATTGTGAATGAATTTCATAAATGAATGAAAATTTATAGAATTATAAACGGTGAAGTTTTAAATGGAATTTTATAAGCAGTAGGTTTATAAAATTTATAAAGTTATTAAAGGAATAGATTTGGGTAAATAAATGAATCTTATAAGTTATAAGATTTATAATTTGAGAAGTTTAAAAAGAACGATTTTATAAACAAATAAATTATAAGCATTTAACTTATAATATGGACTTTCGGTATATGATTGAGTTATAAATCGGATAGGTTAATAGAGGAGATTTATAAAAGGGAAGTTGTTATAAAATAAATAGAAATGGAATTTATAAACGTTGTTTTATAAATCCGCAAACGACTTATTTTGATAAGTAAATTGTTGTAACTTATTTATGGAGTAATATCCACGTTTTAGACAGTGAATAATCCTTTAAAATAAAATGAATAGAAATGATGAAGTTGGTTAACGAAGTATATTCACATTTTGGATAGTGAATATTAAGTTAAAGAAAATGTTTTGGATGTGATATTTTAAATAGAATTAAAACGATCTAACGATGTTTTAAATGTGTTAAGATTCGAAACCATAGATTTCAACAATTATTGTTGAAATAGACGTTTTCGAGAAATAGAAGGAAGTGGTGGACTATAACACTGTTATTATAGTAAATGATTTCCGAAAGGAAATGTTTTGTATAGTATTGGGATTTATATATCTATTTTAATTTCGAATCCCTGTACTAGTGATTTTGGGTTGTCGTAACGATGTTTTATGCAACATTCGTTTTGGCCCAAATAAATATGTTTGAGAGAATGATTTCCTTAAAGAATGAAATATATACTTAATCTCGATTTATGTATATTGAATATTTTCCAAGTGTTGAAAATAAATGGATTTGTGAATTACTTAATAAGTAAGTATGGAAATATTTTCCAATATAAAGTGAATATTTTGAGAATTTATCTTTTTGAAGATAAATTGAAAATGAATAATTGAAATCGTATATTCATAAATATTTTGGAATGTAAATTCACTATGGAATTTATAAAAGGAAAGGGAATTTGTTTAAAAATAAATATTGATTTATTTTTAAGGTATTGAAATTATATATCTTGTAAAGATATTTTTGGGAAATAAATAATTTGGAAAATTATTTGGAATCTGGTGATGTTGTGCATATCCATTGATAGTTCAATAACCGACTATCAATATTTACCTTTGAAAGGTATTAGTTGTGATTTGTTTGAATTTGAATGCCACACTTATTTTTGAATAAGCGCTCACTATTCGGGTTAGCCGGGAAAGGACCATGGGGTCGTATAACCCATTTCGAATATGTGATACGTCGTTATGAATTGCATTTGAAGACCGGTGTTGAAGACCGGGTATTTTCAAAAGCGAAAGGACAACTCGTCGATTGTCTTTGCACCGAGTAGCTATGGTATAGAGACTCCATATGTGATGGGAAGTCCGAACGTGATTAGTGAATATCCGGATTGCAAGGACTTCTTTGTAAGTGCCTTCGGTTCTGTTCGAACCCAGAACAGACTTGTATGGATTAAATGTCTGACATTACAAATTGAGATATAAAGCTGATTTCTTTCAAATATATTTCTGTTGGTGGCGAAGAATTTATTCTCTTAGCTTAACACCCTTATCTGAGACGTACGAGCTCAGAGGTTATGTAGTTGAAGGTTTTTAGCGATATATTCCCAATTTGGTAATGTGATATGCTGAGTGTTGCTGTGAAATGATCATTGTTTGATCATTTGTGATATGATCATTTGTTTGATCACTTATCTTTGTGATCATTTCTATGATCATTTGTTGACCCAAGGCACAGCTTTTGTATAAAGCGTGGCTTTGTGGATGAGACTTCGTCGAGCCTCACACCCCGGAATGGTCAAAACAGGAAAGATGCAGCAAGGTTATGAGGGGTAGCTCCCTTTAGGGTATGTGCATTTCCTTCTGGAAAAGGGTGGTATCATGGTATGGAGCCCAGATACTTACTCATGTTGAAACACTTTATTTATGATTGTGTGATGTTGGTTACGAGCGCTCGGATAAAGGTCCCAAAGGACCGGGGGATGGCATACTCGTGTCAGTTGTTACCTAGTTTGAAAGGTAACCCGGCCTTGTATTGGCAAAGATCCGGTTAGGTTCTCGGGAACGTCCTTCCAGAGGCGTTCTCATGTTGCAATGGGAAGTTCCTTGGCCTGACCATTTGTTGGAAATCCAAAGAAACAATACGAGACTTGTACGGTTTTAGTTGTAGAACCTGCCATCTAATAT
Source organism: Allium cepa (assembly GCA_030765085.1). NCBI lineage: Eukaryota > Viridiplantae > Streptophyta > Magnoliopsida > Asparagales > Amaryllidaceae > Allium > Allium cepa. Next base: position 110,119,984 of record CM060928.1, on the reverse strand, counting down.
GGTAGCTATAATAGGCATAATATAATGGTACCTATGCTGGCTAAGATTTATATTCTACTTTCGAAATTTTTTCTACACTATGCACTAATAATAATATGAAAATTGATTTGATTTTGCGTAGTAAGCATCTTTGACTAACATAAGAAGAAATCTCCTCCAAGTCTGCGTTTGCATTGTGTGTGTGGTGGGAGGTCTTATGGTGGTTACATTTTCAAAAACATTGCGAATCTATTTTAAAAATTATCCTGTACTTTATTTTAAAGAAAATAAATAAACTGTTTTGAGTTCTCACACCAGTCACATGACTGACTCGGAGTTTATTGTTTTCTTTCCTAAACTCTGGGTGCCCACCAATTTCCACACGGGCAGTCAAGAGTTAAGGTTTATCAGGATATTCTGGAATTCTGGAGTTGCTGGAGCAAGTTGGATGGCTTGGCGTATTCACTAGTATATAATATTTCTTTTCCGCTGTTTGTTGTTGTTTGTTGTTGTACACTCTGATGATATGATGTAATGTAATGAAATGAAATGTAATGTAATAACTGATATAGTTCTTTGTTTAAAGATTATTCATTTATCTATTATATGTTGTTCCGCTGCGATTGTGAGATTCTGATATTGTTCTGTTGTTTTCTGTTCCGTTCTATTTTCTATCTTTTCTCTCTTCTTCTACCTCTTTTTCTTTTTCTTAAATAATGAGAATTCGTATTTCTGTTCATCTTGAGTTAATCTATGGAGATTAGTATATATTCAAGGAGTACGGATTTGCGGGTCTTCACAGGTGGTATCAGAGCATATGGTTAAGCGACAACCATGGCTCTGTTGGGTATTACTCATTAGAGATAGAGTCAGTAGTATTCTAGAATGAGTTTGAGTGTAATAATAGCTATGAGAGCATATTTGTTAGTGAATATAAAATTGTTTTATATTGTGTTGACTTATCGGTTGATTGTTTATAGGTTCTGGTTGATGTAGTCTAGCTAACTATCGTAGATAGGGGTTTCTAAACTCTTAAACAAGATAAACCGACACGGTATTGTTTTAGATTGGGTAAATGAAATAATTTTACCTTGAGTATATTTTATATATAAAGGAATAATTTTTCAGAATTATTAAAGTGTATAAGTTGATAAGAAAACGTAAGAATACATATATAAGTTATTAAAAGATGTTTGAATAATCTAAATAAAAGAATAATTGTATAAGCAAATGAATTATAAGAATTGAATTATAATTAAAGTGATTTACGATTGTGAAAAAAATCTTATATATATAAGAAGTGAAACTATATGAATATATTTATGAATATGAGTTGTAAATAAAAATGAATTTAAAGTTAAATGGAAATTTACTTTAGAATTTAGAATCTGAATTGATTTATAAGTGGGAATTTAAGTTAAGTAAAACCAAGTGATGTTTATAAAATGAAGTATAACTTAAGAAATGTTGAATGAAGTTGATATTGGTATCAAAGTAAATTAATAAAGTTAAGTGATAGATATGAACTTAAGTTATGTAAATGAAATTCAACTTGAAATGGTTAAATGAATTAGCAATTGAATTGAATTAATGGATTGAATATTAATCAATTGAATGTAAATTAAGTTGATATGAAATAATGAATGTAAGTGTTAATTCATTAAAATATAATGTTATTGGAAGTTGAAAGATTGAATGAAAATCAATTTAATTAAACCAATTGAAAGTGATGGTGTTAAACCAAATTGAATGAATATAAGCAAAGGAATTTGGTTGTAATTAATATACATTGGTTGATATATGATTGTTAGTTGATTGTATATAATTCATTAAGTATTAATGAAATTGAGTTAATGAAATTGAAAGCTAAAGTAATTGAAATTCAATTGGAAGTTAAGTGAATCTTAAATAGAATTGAATTTGATTTGGAAGTGAACCAACTTGAATACGAATTAGTGAATATAAACTAATTGAAAATGAATGTTAGTAAAAACATCCACTGTTAATGAATCAAATATGATTTAAATTGAAAAACCATTTCATTGGATATTAATGAGAATATGAATGAATATTTATTGGTTATGGATGTTAGTTGAATGCTAGTTGGATGATAGTTGGTTGATGGTTGAATATATATTTTTTACTGCATTTGCTATGTTTGCATATATAGTTATTATGTCGCTATATGTTGTATATTGATACTATTTTCATATATGCATGTTTCTCATGTTGTTGTTGAGTGTTTAGTAGGTGCGGATCGCGTTTGCTTCGCATTTGGAGCTCGCTTTCGCGCTATATTAGCCGTATATGCTCGCTAATAAAATATAAGGTACATATCTTGGATTACATATCGTACTTTTACACTTTTTTCCCTGCGGGATGCCTCATCACTTGATGAGATGTATATTTGTGATATATATACTGTCATTTTTTTCTCGGATCGAGCTGCGCAAAGGAGACTATGGCGAATTTTTCCTGAAATTTAAGGCGTTAGAATATTTTTGAGAAAAATTGGGAAAATTTTGTAAAAACTATAACTTTGATTTGGAGTTGAAAGTTAAACAATAGTAGTTGTTTTTGAAAAGATAACTAAGTATGATTTGAAAACTTAGTAAAGTTATTGTAGGAAGTTTAACTATGGATTTATGAAAAATTAATAGATTCTGTAACTTTTCTTACTTGGTAATTTCGAGGATGAAATTCTTTTAAGGGGGAAAGTATGTAACGACCCAGAATTTCTATTAATTAAATTTTTTATATTTAATTAATTTTAAATATTAATAAGTGAAATTTATAAGTCGAATAAATTTTATTCGAATAATTGGATTTAATTGGATAATTAAATCGATATTTTAATATGTTTAATTACAGAAATAATTGAAAATTGGGTTAAATATGATTGAAAATGATTTATAAAATTTTATTATATCATATTGGAGTTAGAACGATATTTTAGAACTTTTAAAATTGAATTAAAAGTTTATTTGTGAAAATTGAATATTTTAATATTTAAATCGACTAGTGAAATTAGTCATTTTTCGAACAGTCTCAGAATTGGACAAAACTAGTTCCATTGGATCCGTAATAGTTTGTTATTATCGGATTTCAATTTTCATAGCAATCGGAGTTATCGTTTGACCGTGGCAGCTCGAAACGCATCGAAATTGTTTTTAATATTAATTTGGCGAGTTAAAATAACCATTTTTTAAACAGTCTTGGATTTCGACGAAACCAGTTTCATCGGATCCGTAATGTGATATTATTGTAAGGTTTCAAATTTCAAGTCAATTGGATTTACCGTTTGTACGGTGCAAGCTAAAACGCCTAGAAAATCGTTTAATCGGTTTAATTTTAAATCGAACGTTTATTTCCATAACTCGCACAGATGACCGAATTAGCTTCCGAAACCTATTCCATTGTGTCCGGAATGCGGGATAAACCCTAGAAACGTCAGTTACCGCGCGTAAATCGGAGTTCGAAAAATCCGAAGTGAATAGCGTTTTTCGTTAAAATTCTATAAAAGGAACCCCTCTCTTCTAACCATTGCAAACCCTAGCCAACTAAAAACGCAGCCGCCATCTTTAAAATCAAAGGCCAGAAAACAGCAATCTTCTTCTCTTAATCTCTTCATATCCAAGCATCGATTCGAGAAACTTTCTAAACGAAATACGTAGAGCATTGAGAGATCTTCGATTTCATACGGCGATGATGGGTTATCGTCATCATTTGGAGGCACGAGATGGCCGCGTTCGTGCTCGTTGTAGGAACGTTTTTCGAAGTGGAGGCTTGACCGAGTTGGGTATGGTCGTGGCCGATAGTAGCTTTCTCGAAGGGCTTCGAAATGAGAGTGGTTGATCGACTTCCGGTCAAGTGTGGCGGCCGCGATAAATGGTGGAAGGTGGCGGCCACGTTGGGTTCGTTGCTGGGTATTCACGTTTTGGGGGAGAAGAAAGATGGAGCAGCCAAGATTCATCAGGGGGAAAACGCATGGTGATGATCTGTTTAGGTTATAAAAATAAAAATAATGTTGTAAATGTGTATGTTATAAATTCGTGAATCTTTAAAAATTCATATCTTTTTCATACAAGGTCGAAAACGCGTGAAACCAGTTGCGTTGGGATCGTATGGACGAGCACTACGCTATGGAAATGGATTGGAGTCGTTTGGAGTTAGTGAGAATTTCGGGTAAAATTAAACGTCCGTTTAATTTTATTCGAAATAAATCGCTAAAACGAAATTGAAATCAAGGTGAGAACTTCTCACTCAATCGAATCGGTTTCGATTTTTATTTTAAATAGTTATATTTAAAATTGGTTGAATGTATGTTTGAATGATGATTGTTATCTATTGATTGTTAAAATAGACATTATACGCCGTTAGTAAGCGGAGGTTATTTATTAAAAACATATACCGTGAATATTTCACAGTACAGTGAAATTGGTATTATTTATGTAATTGGAGTTGATTTCCCGCATTATATAGCGGATGAGACCCTATTGTGCCGCCTATTAAGCGGATAATATTTTAAATCCCATATACCGCGATAATTTCGTACTGGAACAGAATTGGTATTGTGCTAATGTTTGTGGATGCAGGAAAACAGGTTGGAGGGATCCAACTGGATTCCTCAACAGTATTTATTTGATTATGGATATTTTGATATTCGTTGATTATCATATCGATATATGATGTCGTTGTTGTCGTGATTGACTATTTGGTGTGTAGCATCATTGGGCCAAATTTCGGAATTTTAAAAGGATTTTTAAACTGATTTTTGAAAATATACGTTATAAATATTTTTGGTATTGATTCATTTTAAATAAATAAATGTTATAATTTTAATGTTATAAAAATTATGATTTTTGAGAAATATAGTTAAAAGTTGATTTTTGAGAAATATGGGGTTAATGATTTTATTAAATAGTTAAATTGGGATTTTTGAATTTATTGGAAAAAGGTTAAAAATAGGATTTATGAAAATTGATTATTTTATAAATCAAAGAAAATGGTGAAATTATAAAGGAGTTCAAAGACGTTTTAAAGAATAATATAAATTGATTTATATAAAAGAATTATAAGATGGATATTTATAAATCAAAATATTGGAATTATAAAACGAGTTTTTATAAGTGTTAGAATGAATTGTGAATGAATTTCATAAATGAATGAAAATTTATAGAATTATAAACGGTGAAATTTTAAATGGAATTTTATAAGCAGTAGGTTTATAAAATTTATAAAGTTATTAAAGGAACAGATTTGGGTAAATAAATGAATCTTATAAGTTATAAGATTTATAATTTGGGAAGTTTAAAAAGAACGATTTTATAAACAAATAAATTATAAGCATTTAACTTATAATATGGACTTTCGGTATATAATTAAGTTATAAATCAGATAGGTTAATAAAGGAGATTTATAAAAGGAAGTTGTTGTAAAATAAATAGAAATGGAATTTATAAACGTTGTTTTATAAATCCGCAAACGACTTATTTTGATAAGTAAATAGTTGTAACTTATTTATGGAGTAATATCCACGTTTTAGACAGTGAATAATCCTTTAAAATAAAATGAATAGAAATGATGAAGTTGGTTAACGAAGTATATTCACATTTTGGATAGTGAATATTAAGTTAAAGAAAATGTTTTGGATGTGATATTTTAAATAGAATTAAAACGATCTAACGATGTTTTAAATGTGTTAAGATTCGAAACCATAGATTTCAACAATTATTGTTGAAATAGACATTTTCGAGAAATAGAAGGAAGTGGTGGACTATAACACTGTTATTATAGTAAATGATTTCCGAAAGGAAATGTTTTGTATAGTATTGGGATTTATATATCTATTTTAATTTCGAATCCCTATACTAGTGATTTTGGGTTGTCGTAACGATGTTTTATGCAACATTCGTTTTGGCCCAAATAAATATGTTTGAGAGAATGATTTCCTTAAAGAATGAAATATATACTTAATCTCGATTTAAGTATATTGAATATTTTCCAAGTTTTGAAAATAAATGGATTTGTGAATTACTTAATAAGTAAGTATGGAAATGTTTTCCAATATAAAGTGAATATTTTGAGAATTTATCTTTTTGAAGATAAATTGAAAATGAATAATTGAAATCGTATATTCATAAATATTTTGGAATGTAAATTCACTATGGAATTTATAAAAGGAAGGGGAATTTGTTTAAAAATAAATATTGATTTATTTTTAAGGTATTGAAATTATATATCTTGTAAAGATATTTTTGGGAAATAAATAATTTGGAAAATTATTTGGAATCTTGTGATGTTGTGCATATCCATTGATAGTTCAATAACCGACTATCAATATTTACCTTTGAAAGGTATTAGTTGTGATTTGTTTGAATTTGAATGCCACACTTATTTTTGAATAAGCGCTCACTATTCGGGTTAGCCGGGAAAGGACCATGGGGTCGTATAACCCATTTCGAATATGTGATACGTCGTTATGAATTGCATTTGAAGACCGATGTTGAAGACCGGATATTTTCAAAAGCGAAAGGACAACTCGTCGATTGTCTTTCCACCGAGTAGCTATGGTATAGAGACTCCATATGTGATGGGAAGTCCGAACGTGATTAGTGAATATCCGGATTGCAAGGACTTCTTTGTAAGTGCCTTCGGTTCTATTCGAACTCAGAACAGACTTGTATGGATTAAATGTCTGACATTACAAATTGAGATATAAAGCTGATTTCTTTCAAATATATTTCTGTTGGTGGCGAAGAATTTATTCTCTTAGCTTAACACCCTTATCTGAGACGTACGAGCTCAGAGGTTATGTAGTTGAAGGTTTTTAGCGATATATTCCCAATTTGGTAATGTGACATGCTGAGTGTTGCTGTGAAATGATCATTGTTTGATCATTTGTGATATGATCATTTGTTTGATCACTTATCTTTGTGATCATTTCTATGATCATTTGTTGACCCAAAGCACAGCTTTTGTATAAAGCGTGGCTTTGTGGACGAGACTTCGTCGAGCCTCACACCCCGGAATGGTCAAAACAGGAAAGATGCGGCAAGGTTATGAGGGGTAGCTCCCTTTACGGTATGTGCATTTCCTTCTGCAAAAGGGTGGTATCATGGTATGGAGCCCACATACTTACTCATGTTGAAACACTTTATTTATGATTGTGTGATGTTGGTTACGAGCGCTCGGATAAAGGTCCCAAAGGACCGGAGGATGGCATACTCGTGTCAGTTGTTACCTAGTTTGAAAGGTAACCCGGCCTTGTGTTGGCAGAGATCCGGTTAGGTTCTCGGGAACGTCCTTCCAGAGGCGTTCTCATGTGGCAATGGGAAGTTCCTTGGCCTGACCATTTGTTGGAAATCCAAAGAAATAATACGAGACTTGTACGGTTTTAGTTGTAGAACATGTCATCTAATATGGTAGCTATAGTAGGCATAATATAATGGTACCTATGCTGGCTAAGATTTATATTCTACTTTCGAAATTTTTTCTACACTATGCACTAATAATAATATCAAAATTGATTTGATTTTGCGTAGTAAGCATCTTTGACTAACATAAGAAGAAATCTCCTCCAAGTCTGCGTTTGCATTGTGTGTGTGGTGGGAGGTCTTATGGTAGTTACATTTTCAAAAACATTGCGAATCTATTTTAAAAATTATCCTGTACTTTATTTTAAAGAAAATAAATAAACTGTTTTGAGTTCTCACACTAGTCACATGACTGACTCGGAGTTTATTGTTTTCTTTCTTAAACTCTGGGTGCCCACCAATTTCCACACGGGCAGTCAAGAGTTAAGGTTTATCAGGATATTCTGGAATTCTGGAGTTGCTGGAGGCAAGTTGGATGGCTTGGCGTATTCACTAGTATATAATATTTCTTTTCCGCTGTTTGTTGTTGTTTGTTTTTGTACACTATGATGATATGATGTAATGTAATGAAATGTAATGTAATGAAATGTAATGTAATGTAATGTAATGTAATAACTGATGTAGTTCTTTGTTTAAAGATTATTCATTTATCTATTATATTTTGTTCCGCTGCGATTGTGAGATTCTGATATTGTTCTGTTGTTTTCTGTTCCGTTCTATTTTCTATCTTTTCTCTCTTCTTCTACCTCTTTTTCTTTTTCTTAAACAATGAGAATTCGTATTTCTGTTCATCTTGAGTTAATCTATGGAGATTAGTGTATATTCAAGGAGTACGGATTTGCGGGTCTTCACATAATGTGTAGTTAATTAGTAGCTGAAAATATTTTCATGGTTTATGGTTAACTAAATCACTAACAATGTAAGCGATGATGTTATAAGAAGATATTTTAGAGGAGGGGGTACTTGGGGAAACTTTAAGGGCTATGTAAGAAGAGAGTGAGGTGAAAAGGTGAGCACATGGAGAGGGATGGGCTTATGACCAGAAATAAGGTAAGAGGTGGTAGGTAACCTCTTGGTGAAGCCTATATAAACATCCTTAAGGCTTAGAAAAATGATTTTCTGATTCCTTAAACATAGAAAACTATTCCTTTTGTCTTCTTCTTTTTACACTTAAACATTTCGAAGCACATAGAAACTTCACCAAACTCAATTTCTAAGACTAACACAACATAACAACAAAGAATAACAACTCACATCTTGAAGAATTAGAGCACACTCCCTACATCACCATAGGGCCTTGAGCAATTTAGTGCTTTTAAGCCTAGGCTATGAGCTCTTTGAAGGGTAGGAGGAATTTTGGAGCTTGTTTTGATTGAGATAGGAAGTGGTAGTGAATTAGAGGCTTATGCTTGGTTGTAAACTTGAAAAGAAGCGAGTTTACTCACCATTTGATAATATGTATTGTGATATATTTGTCGTGCTTGAAATAAAGTAAGTTAATGAACCAATTAAAGTGTATATTTGGACCGTACTTTCTTTTGAAAGCAAACAAGAACTATTAATAGCATATCATTTCTTCCATGACCTTCTATAACATGTGGCATGGTCTAGACATTGTGTATATATGTCGATTGGATGGTGTTTGGTTTGAACTTGAATATGGAATTGTTATATAGTGATAGTTACTACGAAAGCACTTTTAATCTCCTTGTGTTTAAACTTGTTCAAATGGTTTATATGTTATAATATTATGATATAATATGTTTTGGCTATTTTCTACACTTATAGTTGAGTATGGGAAAGCAGGGACTTGGTTTGGAAAATTATAGAAATGACGTAAAAAAGTTTGAAAAGTTAGAAGCAAAATGGTCATTATGGATGCACTTTGAAAAATGCCTTATGTTTGACAATTTTTAAAGTAAGTTTGAGAGATTCCTTAAGGTTTTCTTTGCATAATTATCAAGTAATATAAGTAAAGTACTTGTTGTAAAAAATTAGATTTTTAATCAGCTGTTAGCAAGATGAAAACCGTTCAAATTTTAAGGAGTTTAAAAGTCTTTTCATAAGCAAGAATTTGCAACACTTTTAATCTGAAACACTTTTTGCATTTTTAGAACTTTCGACAATAGTTCAGGAAATGCTATGTTTGCTCTTTGAAACTTTAAATGGTTTAGGATGCCAATATGCTGAAACACTTTTTGGGTGTTTCTAAACTTTAGATGGCACTTCTATAAATGATGTAGTATGTTGTTGAGACCTAAAAATGATTAAAATGATATATAAATAAAGTATTTTTCTACAATCTTTTAGGAGTTCTTAATAACTGTGATGACCCAGAATTTTGGGCAATATCAATTTAATAATTTGTATTAATAATTAAATTGATTTGATAATTTTCCTTTTTAATTGTCATTTAAAGTGACAAATTTATTCTTTTAAAAGCAAAAAAATATTTAATTGGTAAATTTTATCTATTGAAGCTAATAAAATATTTTTCTATTTATAATGTATATATACATTTGTATATATTGTAAATAGAAAAGCTTGGGTAAATTTAACAAATAAAACCATGATTTCAAATTCTAATATATTTTGGTAATTTAGAAATTATGATTTAATTTAATATAAAACTTTTCAAAGCTATTTAAAAATTAATTTTATAATTTTAAATATTTAAGGTAAATGTTAATTGTTTAATTGTTTTAAATATCTTTTAGCTTAAGTTTAAATTTAAATAAGATTAACAAAAAGATTTGTTTTATTTTCTTTTTAAAATATTGTTTGATAAATATGATTTGAAATTATATATAGAAGTTTAACATACAACTTATAAATACATAAAGCATATGATATATTAATTCATTTAGTAATAGAAGTAATTTATAATTTTTTTATAAATTTAAAGTTGTCAAATTTGTTACTTTCAAATAATAATAATGTGTTAGGTGTAAATAGATTTTAATAAAAATAGAATCGTTATTTCAAATTAAACGTGTTGTTATAAAATTAACATTAATTTGGATTATTAATCTAATTTGAATTTGAATTTGTATTAAAACTGAAATTCAAAAGATAGATATTTAAAAATATTTGAATTTAAAATATATGTATAAGCTTTTATTTATATATATAATTGGTTTTATTTTCCTTAAAGTAATTTATATATATAAATAAGTAATTGTAAATTAGTAAATTAAGTAAAAGCTTTATTATTAACATTTAAATAAATAAAAATTATGTTATGACAAGTGCTAAAAATGAAGAGACATAAGTAACAAATGTTAATTAATAAACAACACCATATGACAAATGCTAAGGATTTTTACAAGTGTCCTTTATAATTTTATTTTTTCTTTTATTTTTATTAATCACATTGTTACCTATATAAACTTTGCTTTCCTCCTCTTCATTTCTTTTCTATCCTCTTCTTTTCAAAACTAAGAAAATCTCCAGCCTGCAAATTTTCTTAAAACATCCCTCAAACCAGAATTTATCGAACAGTAAAACTGCAAACCATTTTCTAAAATCAAACGACAAACTAAAATCAAACGACAAAATCCTACATTCTTCAAACCTGAATTAAACTAAAGCAAGCAAATCAGGGATTTAATCAAAGCAACTTCAACTTTGTTTTGAAAGCAAACTCCTAATCAAGCAGTTCCATCTTTGTTTCAAATATTAGCCATCTCTATAACAAGTTTCAAGATCTGTGCAAATCAAACAAAATAGTTTCCAGATCAATCCAAAAACCTATGTCCTCTGTTCTTTTAAAAGGTGAGTAAATTTTATTTTAAAAACAGTTTTAATATGAAATTATAATTTTTACCAGTGATAAATGTTGCTATAATATATATTAAAAGTGTTTATATGAAGGTTGATGTGAATGCATGTGTATATATGGCAATGCCTGTGAAAATGTCTGTATGAATATAAATTTATATTCCTTTGTCTATTTACAGGCTATAGAAAAAAAATGTTCAAATCTCTTCCATGATCAAATTTAAGCTTCGATCTTTAAATAAAAGATGATTGAAAGATTATAACCTTATTCTTAAAAATAATTTCAAAAGGTTATATTAAGACATTATTTCAAATTTGGATTTTTTCTGTAAACACAAATACATATGTCAAAAATAAATCATCACAATTTAGTATTTGAATCCAGGAATAGATTATTAATGGAAGATGATGATTTAAGGAAGTAAGATCAGGATAATTAGTGTAGTGATTGTTGGGTTATGCTGTAATGATCAATATTGGGTTTTTGGTCGATTGCAGTCGATCGGCGGTAGGTGAATAGTCGTAACTTAGGGCGGAGAAGGATGGGAAGCGGGGGATCGCAGGAATATTGGTCTGGAATTTTTCTGATGGCTAAGGCGTTCTATCGGTGACGATGTAGGGTTTAGCGAAAGTTTGAGTCGACGAGGAACGCGAGGCGAATTGTTGTCGTGGAGAGGCCGGAGTGGTTCGCGGTAGTGGAAATGGATCATCGGAGAGTGGAGTCGCTTCGGGAAGTTCGGCTTGTGATCCAGTAGTCGGAGTCGTTGTCGATGGGCGAAGTTTTGATCTGGTTAAACTCTAGATTTTTGATCGAATGCTGTTTTTTTGATTCGCTGTTGGAATCATTGATCGGGGAAGTCGAGGAGTACGGCGAAGTCGAGGTCGACTTGTTGGAGGCTAGGAAGTTGGCCGAAGTTCACGAAGTTGGCCGTGCACGTGCACCGTGCCCATTGATGTATCTGGATTTGTTTTTGAGTTTGGGGAAGAAGTTCGTGCTAGGGTATGACTCGAGATTATTTGAGTTTTTGTCGAAGTAGTGGGGGATTGTGAGTGAGTGAGATTGGCTCAGGGAAAGTTTGAGCTGGCTCGGGTTTTTATTAGTTTAGACTCGGGTTGTTTTAAACCTTGTAAAATTGCTTTCGAATTTTTAAAAATATGAAGTATAATATGAATAGTTGTTTTAAAGTAAGGGAAATCAAGTTTTAAAGGTAAAGAATGTTCAACCAATTTTCCAAGTTGAAATATTATTCAAGGTTCCAAAGTAAAGAATTTAATCAAGTTTTGAAGTTAATAAAATGATTTGATTTCAAAGAAGAATGTTTAACCAAGTTTAAGTATGTTTAAAAATTGAACAAGTTTTAATTAGGAGTTGATAATTAAGTTTTTTAAAAATCAAAATTTATTAATAAAGTTTGAACAAGTTTAAAGATGATAATTGATAATTTAAATGCTTTATTTCGTTTTGTTAAACTAAATTATACATTTTCAATTATATTTGATTTCTATATATTTTTCTAATAAGTTTAAATGATGTGATTAAGTTTTATATTAAGACAAAAGAAGTTATCTTTAATCAATTAGGCATGGAAGTAATTAAAGACAATTAATTAGTAAAATTTATTAATAGTTAATCACTTTATGGGATTAATAGGATTAATTAATTAATATTATGTAAATTACTTAGTACAAGTAATTAGAGAATAGTTAATGATTATTAATTAGTTTAAAATCATTAAATAATGATTATGAATTGATTTATTTAATGTGATTAATTTAAGATAATCAATTCGATTAATTAATTAAGATAATCATTTTTGGAGATTGGTTAAGTATAATTACTTAATGAAAGTAACTAAAGGAATTAATTACTCATTGTAAATAATTAAGCTTATGTGATTAGTTTTAATTAATTAATTAATTTAATAAATTTAAGATAATCACTTGATGATTTGTTAAGTATAAATTACTTAATGTAATTTATAAGGTATAATCACTTAGTAATTGATGGGTAATTACTGGATGTAATTAGTTAAAGGATAATCATTAATGGAAGTAGATTTTGGTTTAATTACTTTGTGTAATTAATAAGAAGGATAATTACTCAGTGGAAGTAATTAAGAATTAATTACTCAGTGTAATTAATTAAAGAATTAATTAATGAAATTTATTTAGAAGTTAACTAAGTAATATAATTAATTAAGAATAATTAATTACTGAATGTAATCAATCAAGATTAATTAATGAATATAATTAATTAAAGATTAATTAATAATTAAAGAAGTAATTAGGGATCATTAATTAATATAATTAATGAAGTAATTAAGGGTTGATTAATTAGAGATAATTAATCGATATAAGTGATTATCAAGTAATTAATTAAGGATTAATATAATTAATTATAATTAATTAATGGAAGTAATTAAAGGTTAATTACTATAAATGATTAAGGATAATTAAATTGTGTAATTAATTAAAGGCTAATTACTTAATGTAATTGGATAATGATTAATCAAGAATGATTAATTAGGATGAATAATTAGAGGATGATTAATTAATTAGTTTGTAATTAATTAATGGATAAGTAAGCATGATTTATAATAATGGAAGTAATTAATTTAATTCATTTTAAATTAATTATAGATGTGTAATTAATAGATCTTTGCTTATGGATGGCTGAATGTTATTGAATGCCTTGAATTGTTTATCTCTGACAAGAGATATGTGTTGATTTGTGATATGAGTGCTTTGGTTGAATTGTGATGATATTGATTATCTATTTATGATAATATGAATTATCTATCTGTGTGAATATAGATAATGAATTGAATCAAATTGTTTTAACTTTAAAACAACTTGGACACTGAAACGACGTTTTGGATTTCGGTGAGACCGGGATGGGATTATCAAATTGGATATCCGAAAACCACATCGATCCAAATTAAATGATAGGTCGTGAAATCCAAACGAAGTGAAGACTTGAAGTGTAAGAACTATTTGTCTTTAAGACTCTAAGGGTGATTCCAATACGAGTATAACGGAGATAGTACTTTCAGATTCGAGATGAAGATTTAGAGTGCAAGGGTTATTGTCGTTAACTCTGAGGGTGATTCCAAAATGAGTGTAACGAGATAGTGCCTTCGGTTTCGTTCGAACACGGAACGAACTTGTATGGATTGAACGCTTTCAGAACATCGTTAGGTGGACGATGAGCATTCTAAGATAGATGTGTTATATAAAGGTAATCGTAGCCTCAAGCCTCATCAACCGGGAATGGTTAAAATAGGGGAGATGCAACAAGGCTAAGTGAGTCGCGCTCAAGTAGGACAAGATTTTTCCCTATCTAGAGGTCCCTTTTTATTTTGGCTTAGTGGGTAGTTGGTCCGTGGCCAACTGTGGGGTTGTCTTGTTCAGGACTATCTAGTAAGGGATGGTTCCGGCCTTGTGTTTCAGGGGATTTAGGGTGGATCCTCGGCATGGTGATCTTGGCCACGTACTGTGACGGGCGGTGCCCCAGTAGCCCAGCCATTGTATGGAATCCAATCTCCAATAAGTGCCGTACGTTTTGATTGTCCCCAACTATGTTGGAACGTGAGATGTAAGCATTCTAGCTATTTCTGTATTTTACTTGAAAATCCTAGACCCTAGTATAATATCACTGGATTTCCTATCAAATGTTTTGGTTAGCGTAAGGTAAAAACTTACCCATGTTTATGTGTGGGAAGTCTTACGTGATACCTTTTCTTTCAAATGTTTTTCAAAGTTAAGCAACTTTAACCCGTTTACTCACACCAGACCCATGTCTGACCCAAGTGTTTATTTTCTATTTTATTAAACTCTTGGGTACTCAAATTTTTACGATTAGCCAAGGGAATTCAGGTTAGCTTTGACAAATTCTGGAGAAGATTTGGAGCAGGAGGCTTCAGCGTGTAGATATATTATGATTCCGCTGTGTTAGTGTTGTGTATATATCTCTGTGATGTCTTGAGTTGTTTGATAGCCAGGTATTTACCACTGTCTAATCTTTGATGTATAAGTTGTGTAACTCTGATGTATATGATACTACATATGATCTTATTTGGTATAATATATTTTATTCGTTCCGCTGTGAGAATCCAATGTTGTTATTTCTTTCTTCTCTATCTTTCTCTTTTCTATCCCTTTCTTTCTTAATAATGACGCGTCTTTCTATGGAATGAGAGGCGGGTCGTTACAATGGCATCAGAGCTCTAGATTGAGTGAATACATAGGCTTTTGAGTGATTTCTTTCTTAAGAGAGCGTATTTGTAATTTTAATATATATATATATATATATATTTCTACCTATTTGTTGGATTACCTGTTCGGGTTTTCCAATATGAGTTCTAGACGTAGGAAGAGTAGTGGTGTGTGTAACACGACTACCAATGGTAGGATTCTGAGTGTTGAGGTGGGTAGTATATCTACCGAGACTGTAGACCCAATACCTTCTCTAGTGGGCTTTGTAGTGATGTAGGGATTTCACCAATTTCTGAAGGAAGCCATTTTGAGGTTCGAAGTCCATCTTTGAAGTGAGAGTTTGGATTTGTCGGATTGAGCAGAAGAGTGTGATGGTATCTTGGCAACTTCTGGAATTAGCAGTTGCGTGGTGAGATGCAGTAACTACAGATGTTTCCGAAGATGTTTCTTTTGGAGCAAGTTTATGGAAGTGTGTCTGCATCGGTGATGAGACTCAATTCAGTAAGGTGTTTGTGTTTGGTTTGAGGCCCGAGATATTTCTTGAGGAGATGTCTGCCCATCTCTAGACTCTATGTGGGATTGGATGATATTGCTTTGAGGTTCGAAGAGATTTGGATAGGAAGTCTTTGGCATCTGTGGTAGCATTGCAGTTCGGAGATGTTCTATGTGCCAACAAGGAGGACTTCTGGCTAAGCAGTTTTGTAAAGGTGGAGTTCAGAAGCAGCAGAGTGATCCATTTGTGACGACGCGGAATTTTTGAGCATTTAAAATCGGAATATTTAATTGATTTTAAATATTTAAAAGTTAACTTTTAACTTGAATTTCAAATATCACCATTTATTTGATAATTAAATTATTGATTTAAATAATTTGAAGTTGAGCTAAATGTTGAATCTGAAGTTTTAAGCCTGTTGAAAATAATTTGAAGGCTTGTAAAATTTAAATTGATAATACTGAAGATAATAGAAGTTGTAAAATTGAAATTAACAGTGGTTTGTTCAGTTTTAAAATTTTATAGTTTAAATTGAACTTAAAAATAATCTTTCGAGGCACAGTCTCGGAATTTGACGAAACCAGTTCCATTGGATCCGGAATATTTTATTATTATCGGATTTCAATTTTCGTGGCGTTTGGAGTTGTCGTGTGATCGTACGGTAGATTAACGCGTTGTAGTTTATATCGAAAATTCAACTTTAATTAAGTATATATATATATATTTATACTAGTCAGCATCAGCCGAATTTCCATCACATCGTAACTTTTTCCAAATCACTGTGGCTAGGCAAAGCTTCTCACGCAATCTTCCTCTTCATTTCTTTTAAGTGGCCGAGCCTTTCCTTTATCAGTTCAAAACCAAAATCATCAGAACAGAATGAAATCGAACGAGAAAAAAAATATGGCCGATACTTTATATCGAAATCACCTCGTGTATAACAAATCCACTCCTTTCAAAATCAAGATGAAATCTTTATTCCTCTTTCTATTGTGAGTTCGCATATAAAACCCTAGCCGAGAGAATGATGAAGCGTCGTTCACCTCGCGAGGTCGTAATGGCTGATTTGGCAAGACATGGCGGCGGCACCTTAGGCTGGGGTGGAATGCGAGCACGGATTTCGTGATGGGTGGTCACGATTCGATTGGAATGTTATCGATGGGAGTCGAGCTCGATTAGGGTTTGCATGCCTTGTTGGATGAAGGCGATGGCGGCGGCGCAGTCGACGTGGTGCTTAGGGTTATCGAGCGTGATGATAGTAAGGTAATTATACCTTGTCTTAAATTTTGAAATTTTTATATGTAACCTGTATTAGATTTTTACAGTAAAGCATATACACATACAAGTATACATATTTAGAATTTGCAGTTTTGTTATCCACGGAAGAGAATAATATAACAGTAGTTTTTATAAAAATGATTTATATAGATGTATATACAGGAAATTAAACTATCTTTGTTAGATGGAAAGAAGAAAACAGTAATAAATTGTTTGATTTTTAAAAGAAAAAAAATATAATATATTATGGAGGTAGATTTGTTTAGTTGCTTTAAAAAAAAAATTTATTAAAAGGAAAATTTGTTTAAAATCAAATTATTAGCTTAAAACCCAAATTCTTAGTTAATTAAATTAGTAGGTGGAAATTTAATTGTTTAATTGATTCGAATATTAATAAAAATTATTTAGTGAAGTAAATTATTAGTCTGAAGTTAAATCATTGGTTGATTAAATTTATAAAAAGGGAAATTAATAGTTCAGTTTATTTCAAATATTAATATATTATATAATATTTATACAAGGTCTGACTCGTGAAGAAAATAACCAGTTTGGATCGGATTGCGAAGTAAAGGTCAAAGGTGAGTTAATCTCACTCGGTTAAATTTAAATTTAAATGATTAAATTTAAATAATTGTTTGAATGGTTAAATTGATTGATGTGCTATAATATGGTATATTGTGGAATCAGTATTTTATGTTGTGCTAACGTCTATGGATGCGGGGAAACAAGTTGGAGGGATCCAACTGGACCCCTCAACATTTATTATTTAATATTCTCTGTTGTGATTATTTGATATTCTATGATGAGTTATATTGGAATATTGAATGTTATGGTTTGATTGGATATATTTGAGTATAATGAATTACCAAAAATATATAAATTGGATTTTTGAAAGAAAATAAAGGAAGTAAATTGTAAGCGAGATAATTAGAGAAAATTGAATAAATTAAGAATGAATTGAAAAAGGAATGGAAGTGATGTTAAATACTAATAAATGACTTCGAATATGAAAAGAAAAAGGATTTAAATAAACAGTAATTAATGAATTGTAAAATTAAGTGATATTAATTTAAAGGAATAAAGAATTATTTTAAAATTTAAAGTTTTAAATTTATTTAAAAGAATAAAGAAGTAATTTGAAAAATCTAAATTGATATTTCAGTTAAAATATTTTGAATCATAATTAAAGATTTAAATCTGAAGTTAATAGAGTTTGGAATAAATAGGGTTAACTGGAAATCAATTTGGAAATTGATTCAAGTGTTTGGAATTGGAAATTTCAAGAAGAATGTGAAGAGAAGTATATTTCTCTGGATAGCCAAGTACGTTTTCAAAGTAAGTTTTTAAAATAAAGTAAAGGTTTTAATATTGTTTTACAGAGCATGTTTTGGAAAATTTATTATTTCTAAATGTTAACTTTTAAAGTAAGTATTTTTTTCAAATCTATTATTGTAGTAACTATATAAAAGTGACTTGGTATTATGTTTAAAAGAGGAAATTTAGTTTATATTTTATAAAGTGTTTTAGTTAAAATATTCTTAAGGTATACCTTTTTTTTAAGTATTAAAGTAGATTTCATTTATATGTTTTAAAGTATATTTTATAATAAAGTGATTTTAAAGTTTCTTTAAATCTAAAGTATTTTGTACTTGGTGTTTCAGTGGAAATAAATAATTGGGAAATGTATTCCGTGAGAGGAAACTGGTTTAAACTGTTTTCAAAAGGGTTGAAAAATGGAAATACATCTTGCAAAGATATTTTGAGGTTAATAAATAATTTGGGAAAATTAATTATTGTTTGATGGATGTTTGTGAATATAAATTGATAGTTAAATCACCGACTATCAATATTGGACAAAAACATTGATCGTTTCGAAGAGACCGGGATCGAGATTAATTTCTCGAAAACCACTTCGATCTGGTTTGTACGTTTCGTGAGAAAACGAGTTTGGAGTCGAAGATGGAGCAGTGAAGTGCAAGGGATAGTCGCTACTAATCATGTGGATATTTCCAAAATGGATGTAGGAGTAGTGCCTTCAGTTCCGTTCGAACCCGGGACGGACTTGTATGGATGAATGCTTGCGAAACATCGTCAGGTGGACGACGGGCATTCTAAGGGATATGTTCTAAAAAGGTAACGCTTAGCCTCAAGCGTCATCAAATGGGAATGACTGAAAATCAGGGGTTTGCAGCAAGGCTAGGTGGGTAGCACCCAAGCAGGGTGAAGTCATTCCTGGCTAGATGTCCCTTTTTATTTCGGCTAAGTGGGCGGTTGCTGATCCCAACCGCAGGGTGACCTCACTCGGGATTATCCAGTAAGGGGTAGTCCTGATCTTGTATTGCAGGGGAGCGGGCGTATTCCTCGGTACTGTGATCTAGGCCACGTACTGTGACAGGTGGTACCCCAGTGCCTAGTCATTAGTTGGAAATCCATTCTCCCTACGAGCCTTATACGAGTTTTGTTTGTATTACCCACTCTGTGGCTGGTGGCTGGAATTTAATAATGTAACAATTTTGGCTATTTTATAAGTATTTGTATATAGACCCTGTTATAATATCAGAGGATTTCTGTAAAAATTATTTTAGCAATCGTAAGGTAAAAACCCGGCATTTTTATTTATGGCGTGGTTTTACGAGATGCTTTTATTTTCAAAGGATTTTTGAAACCTTAATAATCAATTAAGTGTGATTTTGTCACGCTGGTATTCCAGACTGACTCGGGTGTTATTTAACTGTAATGCTCGGGTCAAACCGAGTATTATAGGATACAGGATATGATGCTGTGGAGCTCAAGAGACGAGCTGGATGACGATACATACTTCCGTACTTGTCTTATATATATTCCGTTGTATAGAGTAGATGTGTATCCAGTTGTATGTTATTGATATTGAGCTGTGATTGATGTACTCTGATGATGTAATATATAAACTGATATATTTGATCTTTGAGTAAAGGTTATTTATTATCTATTATATTTTATTGTGCTATGATGGTTAGATTCTGTTGTTGATTTCTATTTTCTTCTTCTACCTCTTCTTCTTTAACCCAAATGGTTCATATTTCTATACAACTTGAGTTGATTTAGTTAGAATAGTGATGACTCAAGGGGTACGGATTTGCGGGTCGTTACAGTTGGTATTAGAGCTTAGGTTAGCGATAACCTTGGCTCTGGTGGGAATTACTCATTGAAATAGAGTCAATAGTACTCTAGGATGAGTTTGAGCGTATTAATAGATATGAGCGCGTATTTATTAGTGAATATAAAATGATTTTATATTGTGTTGATTGGTTCATTGAGTAGTTTATGGATTCTGGTCAATACGAGTAATTAACGTTATTGATAGGGATCTCTAAACACTTGAATAGAACAATTTGACACAGTACTGTTTTAAAGTAGGGTAAATGAAATAATTTTACCCAAATTATTTTTGTATATAAGAAGATATAATTTTTGTAAAGTATTATAGTATTTGGATGCTTGATTGTTAAGGAATGATAATATTAAATTATTAACACTATTGTGTAGAAATTGAATAAGAAATTGAAAACTTATAACCAAAGTTGAAGAATAAATTTATATAACAAAATGGAATTTGAAATATAGATTATAAATGTAATTTATAAATTGAAATAAACTTCATATACAAATGAGATTTGTTAATGTAAACTGTAAAGGTGATTATAATTTTGAAATAGAATTCCAGAGAACTATTTGAAATTGAAATGAGATAAAATTCCAGAGAATGTTTGAATATAGATTTAAAGGAATTGGAATTTGGAATTTTTGGGAAACATTTAAATTCCTTTGGGTTTGAAAACGGTTTTTAAAAGGGTTGGAGGAATAATAGTAATATTTTAGAAATATTTTTGTGTTGAATTTGAAATCTTGTGAGATTTGGAAATTAAAAATATTTGAAATATTGTTAAAGAGATAAAAGCACTAAACTCTTTCAGTCGCTGGAAAATAATTCTGATGATGATCGCGACATCATCGGTGTTCATTTTCGAGTTTCCAAGAGAGGAATTGCTACATGAATATTTTAAATTGGAATTGTTTGCGAACTGGGTTTGGTTTTGAAAACTCAAAGGGATAATTAAATTTGCCAAAGGATTTTGGATGTAGTTGATTTCAAAAGTGATTTTGAAATTTTAGGAAATTGTTTGAACTCTGGAATTTTATTTTAAATGTTTATGGAATAATAAAAATATATTGGCTAAATAAAATGTATAATTCTGAGTTAAAAGTAAAACGTGAATGGGATTGGTTGTCCATTGATGAAAGTATGAAAATAAATAAGTTTGTGACTTATAAAATTTAGAGGTGAAATAAATAAGCCAAAATAAAATTGATTTGAATATTGGGAAGTGAATGAAAAATTCAAAACTTAAATTATAAAATAAATTGACCTCCAGTAAAATAGTTAAAGTGGTTTTGAGATAAAAATAAAATATTGGGAATAAACCTTGAATAAACAAATTAATAATTAATTAGTAATGAAATATGGAGATGAAACTTGAATTGGTTAAATGAAAGTCGAATACCAATCTAATGCGGCAAATGCTTAGTTTGCAAATAAATTATGAAATGAGTATTTGATGTAACCAATATGAAATGTTCCAAGATTAATAAATGGATTTAAATAAATTGAATGTGGATATGGAATGCGAAATAAATTGAACGGAATCAATTAAAATGAAATCAAATTAAGTATAGATTGAATTGGTATTAATTTAAAATAGTTATAAATAGGAATGGATATTCTTTTAAGTAAATTTCACTGAATTTGCATAAAAATAATTGCCGTTTGACATAAACGAGATTATAAATTGTATGGATTAACAGAAGCCAATAAAATTGGTTTTTGAATCAATTATAAGAAATATGGGCTTGTTTGGATGAAAACTAAATTGAATGTAAGCAATGAAGTGTAAATGAATTCAGCTTGGATTGTCGGTGAATTGAATATAATTGGAAGTAAGAAATTCAAAATGGTTGACTGAATAAACTAATTTAAATTAGTTAGTAGATGAAATTGGTTGGTAATTGAAATCAAATTAAGGATTTAAATTGGAAAGTGCTTATAATATATATATATAACTTGAGTTTTAAAGTTGAAATAACTTGACGAAAAATAAAATAACTTAAGTAATATTTGAATTTGAATAAAAGCTTGATTTAAGTAAAATTGTGAAATGGTTGTGTCGAGTTTTATGAAATGATTTTAAATAAAACTTGTTTGGTAAATGAAATGTAATTAGTAATTGAGTTAATTAACGTAAGTTATATTAATGAGGATTTGACTTCGGAAAAATGGGAGTTGGATTGCTCTTGGGATTAATTCATTTTAAATGAGTTTGTTTGGGCTAAGGATGAAATTGAGTTAAGTAGAGAGTGGTGTAATCATTTGAATTGAATAGGATGGTTTGAATATGGATCGAAAGCATTTAAATTATATGGAGCTCAATAAATTTGCTTATGGTAAGTGTTTAGTGGATATTGCTTATGTACGTATGTGTTTAGCTACTGAAATTAAGTGGAATGTTAATAAGCTTTGTATATTTGTCACTTACATGTTTAAATTGAGTAAGTACAGGTTTTTTGGAAGCCGTTGACTGGTTTTGCCCGCGCTAAATGCTAAAATAAATAAGCTCCTTGCTTAAAAATGCTAAATAAGGTACGCTTATGCAATACAAATAGGAAATATGAACTGTTTTTCTGTTTTCCGACCGTGTGGGTCGATATATATATATTTATATCTCTTGTCAAATTGCAAAAGCTCCTCCGTACAAAGGAGACTCTGCCAAAAAAATTCGAAAATTTTGGGAGTTAGAAATATTTTAAAATTTTCACTAACGACAAATGATTTAAAATTGATAAGCAAAGAAAATTACTAAATATTGAAATCGAATTTAAATTGTGTATGTAAAGTGTGATGAATCGAAGAAATTGTTCGAAGACATTAAAGATAGAAAAGTTTGTAAATAAAACTTTTATTTGAGATTTAAATTAATTAGTAAGTGAAACCAATTCAATATTCAAAGTGGAAGCCAAATTGAATTCAAATGGAATTATAAAGGCAAGCGAATAAAAATGGATATAAACTCCAATAATGAAGTGAAAATAAATATAAGGAGTATATAAAATACTTATATTGAACTTAAGAAATGAAAGGTGAAATTCTTACGTAAATTTGGTGTTGAAAGTATGCTAAGTAAATGATTGAATGAAGATTAAAACTGACAGTTGTGAAACGGGAAAATTATGAAAAAGAGAATAACAATCAAAATGAATGTGAATGAAAAGGAAATTGATATAATCGATAATCAATTGGGCTAATTACGTAAGGTGTACGTATATTATTTTATTCGCATAGCTATATTGATCCAGAATTCGAGCACAGAATTTCGAGATGGTTATATCGATCCGAGTTAGGATTTTTCACTCGATTTTCGACGGCGAATCTGGATATGGAATTTTGATTGATTCTGTAAATTCTCTATCATAATTTACAGCTATGCAAGGAGAATGACGGTTTCTAATTAGGAAACCAGATCTGAGTCCGCACTAGGAAGTCGGGTGGACTATACTAGTTCGGAAGTGAAATTGTGTGATCGAGTGAGCGATCAGATTTTGTATTGCGTACGGATGATATTGTGCATCGTACGGGCTTAAATAAAACAAATATTGAAAATCTGTAAAAGAAGTCAATAAAATGTTTTTGAATGTTGTGGTTGGATATTATTGCTAAACATGATATGCAGGTATGGAAAAGGGAAAAGTAAAATTGGTTTTGATTTCAGATAATAAATTAGAATTGCCCGACCAAAAAAGGTATGTGTTTAAATTTCTGTGAAATTTGATTGGGTTTTTGGATCTAGCCACTTGGCAATTGTTTTCTTTTGGAATTTGGGTGCCCGTAGAGGCATTTTGTAGTTGTACCGAGTTAGCCGCGCAAAGGAGACGCTGGCAAAAAATTTCGAAAATTTAGAGAGTTAGAAAAAAATATATGAGAAAATTCTGATAATTTTAAATTTGATTTAAAATTTGAATTTGAATGATTGAGTAAGTAATATTGTTTGAAACTATGGGAAAGTTGGGAAAGTTAGTAAGAATGGTAATGGGTCTTTATAAAAGATAATTGGTAGGATGTTGAATTGTTTGGTTTTGGGGATAAATAAATGGGTATTGGACCATTCTTCCTAATTAGTAATTTCGGGGACGAAATTCTTTTAAGGGGGAGGAATGTGATGACCCGGAATTTTTGAGCATTTAAAATCGGAATATTTAATTGATTTTAAATATTTAAAAGTTAACATTTAACTTGAACTTCAAATATCACCATTTATTTGATAATTAAATTATTGATTTAAATAATTTGAAGTTGAGCTAAATGTTGAATCTGAAGTTTTAAGCCCGTTGAAAATAATTTGAAGGCTTGTAAAATTTATATTGATAACACTGAAGATAATAGAAGTTGTAAAATTGAAACTAACAGTGGTTTGTTCAGTTTTAAAATTTTATAGTTTAAATTGAATTAAAATATAGTCTTTCGAGGCACAGTCTTGGAATTTGACGAAACCAGTTCCATTGGATCCGGAATATTTTATTATTATCGAATTTCAATTTTCGTGGCGTTTGGAGTTGTCGTGTGATCGTACGGTAGATTACGCGTTGTAGTTTATATCGAAAATTCAAATTTAATTAAGTATATATATATTTATTTATACTAGATAGCGTCATCCGAATTTCCATCACATCGTAACTTTTTTGAAATCACTGTGGCTAGGCAAAGCTTCTCACGCAATCTTCCTCTTCATTTCTTTTAAGTGGCCGAGCCTTTCCTTTATCAG
Source organism: Allium cepa (assembly GCA_030765085.1). NCBI lineage: Eukaryota > Viridiplantae > Streptophyta > Magnoliopsida > Asparagales > Amaryllidaceae > Allium > Allium cepa. Next base: position 110,095,013 of record CM060928.1, on the reverse strand, counting down.
TTCAAAACCAAAATCATCAGAACAGAATGAAATCGAACGAGAAAAAAAAATATGGCTGATACTTTATATCGAAATCACCTCGTGTATAACAAATCCACTCCTTTCAAAATCAAAATGAAATCTTTATTCCTCTTTCTGTTGTGAGTTCACATATAAAACCCTAGCCGAGAGAATGATGAAGCGTCGTTCACCTCGCGAGTTCGTGATGGCCGATTTGGCAAGACATGGCGGCGCCGCCTTAGGCTGGGGCGGAACGCGAGCAGGGATTTCGCGATGGGTGGTCGCGATTTGATTGGAATGTGATTGATGGGAGTCGAGCTTGATTAGGGTTTACGTGCCTTGTTAGATGAAGGCGATGGCGGCGGCGCAGTCGACGTGGTGCTTAGGGTTATCGAGCGCGATGATAGTATGGTAATTATACCTTATCTTAAATTTTGAAATTTTTATATGTAACCTGTATTAGATTTTTACAGTAAAGCATATACACATACATGTATACATATTTAGAATTTACAGTTTTGTTATCCACGGAAGATAATAATATAATAGTAGTTTTTATAAAAATGATTTATATAGATGTATATACAGGAAATTAAACTGTCTTTGTTAGATGGAAAGAAGAAAACAATAATAAATTGTTTAATTTTTAAAAGAAAAAATATATAATATATTATGGAGGTAGATTTGTTTAGTTTCTTAAAAAAAATTATTAAAAGGAAAATTTGTTTAAAATCAAATTATTAGCTTAAAACCCAAATTCTTAGTTAATTAAATTAGTAGGTGGAAATTTAATTGTTTAATTGATTCGAATATTAATAAAAATTATTTAGTGAAGTAAATTATTAGTCTGAAGTTAAATCATTAGTTAATTAAATTTATAAAAAGGGAAATTAATAGTTTAATTTATTTCAAATATTAATATATTATATAGTACTTATACAAGGTCTGACTCGTGAAGAAAATAACCAGTTTGGATCGGATTGCGAATTAAGGGTCAAAGGTGAGTTAATCTCACTCGGTTAAATTTAAATTTAAATAATTAAATTTAAATAATTGTTTGAATGGTTAAATTGATTGATGTGCTATAGTATGGTATATTGTGGAATCAGTATTTTATGTTGTGCTTACGTCTATGGATGCGGGGAAACAGGTTGGAGGGATCAAACTGGACCCCTCAACATTTATTATTTAATATTCTCTGTTGTGATTATTTGATATTCTATGATGAGTTATATTGAAATATTGAATGTTATGGTTTGATTGGATATATTTGAGTATAATGAATTACCAAAAATATATAAACTGGATTTTTGAAAGAAAATAAAGGAAGTAAATTGTAAGCGAGATAATTAGAGAAAATTGAATAAATTAAGAATGAATTGAAAAAGGAATGGAAGTGATGTTAAATACTAATAAATGACTTCGAATATGAAAAGAAAAAGGATTTGAATAAACAATAATTAATGAATTGTGAAATTAGGTGATATTAATTTAAAGGAATAAATAATTATTTTAAAATTTAAAGTTTTAAATTTATTTAAAAGAATAAAGAAGTAATTTGAAAATATAAATTGGTATTTCAGTTAAAAATATTTTAACTCATAATTAAGGATTTAAATCTGGAGTTAATGGAGTTTGGAATAAATAGGGTTAATTGGAAATCAATTTGGAAATTGATTCAAGTGTTTGGAATTGGAAATTTCAAGAAGAATATGAAGAGAAGTATATTTCTCTGGATAGCCAAGTACGTTTTCAAAGTAAGTTTTTAAAATAAAATAAAGGTTTTAATATTGTTTTAAAAAGCATGTTTTGGAAAATTTATTATTTCTAAATGTTAACTTTTAAAGTAAGTATTTTTTTTCAAATCTATTATTGTAGTAACTATATAAAAGTGACTTGGGATTATGTTTAAAAGAGGAAATTTAGTTTATATTTTATAAAGTGTTTTATTTAAAATATTCTTAAGGTATACATGTTTTTTTAAGTATTAAAGTAGATTTCATTTATATGTTATATAGTATATTTTATAATAAAGTGATTTAAAAGTTTCTTTAAATCTAAAGTATTTTGTACTTGGTGTTTCAGTGGAAATAAATAATTGGGAAATGTATTCCGTGAGAGGAAACTGGTTTAAACTGTTTTCAAAAGGGTTGAAAAATGGAAATATATCTTGCGAAGATATTTTGAGGTTAAAAAATAATTTAGGAAAATAATTTATTGTTTGATGGATGTTTGTGAATATAAATTGATAGTTAAATCACCGACTATCAATATTGGACAAATACGTTGATCGTTTCAAAGAGACCGGGATCGAGATTAATTTCTCGAAAACCACTTCAATCTAGTTTGTACGTTTCGTGGGGAAACGAGTTCGGAGTCGAAGATGGAGCAGTGAAGTGCAAGGGCTATTCGTTACTAAACTTGAAGATATTTCCAAAATGGATGTAGTAGGAGTAGTGCCTTCGGTTCCATTCGAACCCGGGACGGACTTGTATGGATGAATGCTTGCGAAACATCGTCAGGTGGACGATGGACATTCTAAGGGATATGTTCTAAAAAGGTAACGCTTAGCCTCAAGCCTCATCAAATGGGAATGACTGAAAATCAGGGGTTATGCAGCAAGGCTAGGTGGGTAGCACCCAAGCAGGGTGAGGTCATTCCTGTCTAGATGTCCTGTTTTATTTCGGGTTAGTGGGCGGTTGCTGATCCCAACCGTGGGGTGACGTCACTCGGGATTATCCAGTAAGGGGTAGTCCCGGTCTTATGTTGCAGGGGAGCGGGTGTACTCCTCGGTACTGTGATCTAGGCCACGTACTGTGACAGGTGGTACCCCAATGCCTAGTCATTAGTTAGAAATCCATTCTCCCTACGAGCCTTGTACAAGTTTTGTTTGTATTACCCACTCTGTGGCTAGTAGCTGGAATTTAATAATGTAACAATTTCGGCTATTTTATAAGTATTTGTATATAGACCCTATTATAATATCAGAGGATTTCTATAAAAAATGTTTTAGCTATCGTAAGGTAAAAACCCGACATTTTTATTTGTGACGTGGTCTTACGAGATGCTTTTATTTTCAAAGGATTTTTGAAACCTTAATAATCAATTGAGTGTGATTTTCTCACATTGGTATTCCAGACTGACTCGGGTGTTATTTAACTGTAATGCTCGGGTCAGACAGAGTATTATAGGATGCATGATATGCTGCTGTGGAGCTCAGGAGACGAGCTGGATGACGATATGTACTTCCGTACTTGTCTTATATATATTCCGCTGTATAGAGTAGCTGTGTATCCAGTTGTATGTTATTGATATTGAGCTGTGATTGATGTACTCTGATGATGTAATATATAAACTGATATATTTGATCTTTGAGTAAAGGTTATTTATTATCTATTATATTTTATTGCGCTGCGATGGTTAGATTCTGTTGTTGATTTCTATTTTCTTCTTCTACCTCTTCTTCTTTAACCCAAATGGTTTTTATTTCTGTACAACTTGAGTTGATTTAGTTAGAATAGTGATGACTCAAGGGGTATGGATTTGCGGGTCGTTACACCATTTCTTCGATGGATTGGTTAGTCAAGCATAAGCTGTTCAGATTGGTAAGGAGAGAACAGTTTCTTTGGAAATTAGGTTGGGTTGATCGCAAAAGTGACTTGCGGAAGTTAAGTGTTTTCTTGGGTTATCTTTTTCTTAGGATCGAAGCATCTCTACGGGATGTAGGAGTTATCGAAGTTATCATAGATTTTTTCGAATATCTTCGTAGGAAGTCAAGTTCTGCCATAGCATCTGGAGATTGAGTTTTCTTATCGACTAGGATTCCAGGAGTGGTACTGGTGCATCAGCTTAATAGAAGTATGGCTCCTAAAGAGAGGGTTTGGCGAAGCAGCTCTAGATATCATGGAACTTATGAGTTTTCTCTTGATGGATCTGTTGAATCGTGTTTTCCAGAAGTGTTGGACAAGTTTGTGCTCGTCTTCATCATCAGCATTCTCATCTTTTTCCAGATCAGAGATGTGCAGCGAAAGCGAGGTAGCAGCTGTTCTAGGGTTGAAGTAACCTCAAATTCCTAAGGAATTTGCAGTATTTTTGGATTAGAGGGTTTCTACAGGAATTTTTCAGGATTTGATGGCGAAATTGGCGAGTGCACCTGTTTTGTCTTTTCTAAATAGGAGAAGTTTGAAGTCTACTGATGATAGTAGAGTTTGTGTTCTTGATTTTGGTTTATTGTGAGAGGATCATTTTGTTGGGTTGTTTTTGGTCCAGTTTGTTTCGAGAAGCAACTACGAAGGTTGAGCTGATTAGGAAGTTGAAGGCAGTCCGGGATCGTTAGAAGAGTTTTGTGGATAAGAATCAGAGATTTGATTTTGGATAAGTATTCTCCGATCAAAGGAGCTTTAAGTTTTGGTAAAACTGGGAAGTTAGCTCCGAGGTATATTGGATCTTTCTGTGTTCTGGTAAGGATTAGTACTTTGGTCTACAAGATTGAATTGCCAGTTTGGAAGGCTGGAATTCATTGTGTTTCACGTATCTCTGAGGGAGTACGTATATGATCCATCCCTGGTTTTGGAGTCTGCAGTCCAGAAGGATTTGGTAGTTGAGCAGGGCTTGACTGTGGTCTGATATCCTATTCAGTTTTGTAGATCTAGATGAGTAGGAGCTATGTAGCTTAGTGGTGTAGATTGTTTAGATTCAGTAGAGTGAGTATTCCAGTGTTTATACCTGGGAAACTCTAGATAGTGTTAGGAAATCTATCCTGATTTGTGTCAGGATCATTAGATTTGTTTGACTAAGTGATTGGTTGCTATGGTTGTTAGCATATGGTTGATAATATATGCTTGTGGTTTTAAAATTAAAATCTTTGATGGTATACTAAATTATCTTTGCTTTTAAATTTCGGGGACGTAATTCTTTTAAGGGGGGAGGAATGTGATGACCCAGAATTTTGGGCAATATCAATTGTATTAATAATTAAATTGATTTGATAATTTTCCTTTTTAATTGTAACTTAAATTGACAAATTTATTCTTTTAAAAGCAAATAAATATTTAATCGGTAAATTTTATCTTTTGAAGCTAATAAAATATTTTCTATTTATAATGTATATATACATTTGTATATATTGTAAATAGAAAAGCTTGGGTGAATTTAACAAATAAAACCGTGATTTCAAATTCTAATATATTTTGGTAATTTAGAAATTATGATTTAATTTAATATAAAACTTTTCAAAGCTATTTAAAAATTAATTTTATAATTTTAAATATTTAAGGTAAATGTTAATTGTTTAATTGTTTTAAATATCCTTTAGCTTAAGTTTAATTTAAATAAGTTTAACAAAAAAATTTGTTTTATTTTATTTTTAAAATATTGCTTGATAAATATGATTTGAAATTATATATAAAAGTTTAAAATACAATTTACAAATATATAAAGCATACGATATATTAATTCATTTAGTAATAAAAGTAATTTATAATCTTTTTATAAATTATTTAAAGTTGTCAAATTTGTTACTTTCAAATAATAGTAATGTGTTAGGTGTAAATAGATTTTAATAAAAATAGAATTGTTATTTCAAATTGAATGTGTTGTTATAAAATTAACTTTAATTTGGATTTTTAAATCTAATTTGAATTTGAATTTGGATTTAAAACTGAAATTCAAAAGATATATATTTAAAAATATTTGAATTTAAAATATATGTAAAAGATTTTATTTGTATATATAATTGGTTTTATTTTCCTTAAAGTAATTTCTATATATAAATAAGTAATTGTAAATTAATAAATTATGTAAAAGCTTTATTATTAACATTTAAATAAATAAAAATTAAGTTATGACAAGTGTTAAAAATTAAGAGACATAATTAAAAATGTTAATTAATAAACAACACCATATGACAAATGTTAAGGATTTTTACAAGTGTCCTTTATAATTTAATTTTTCTTTTATTTTTATTAATCACATTGTTACCTATATAAACTTTTCTTTCCTCCTCTTCATTTCTTTTCTATCCTCTTATTTTCAAAACTAAGAAAAACTAGCTCGCAAATTTTCTCAAAATATCCCTCAAACAAGAATTTATCAAACAATAAAACTGCAAACCATTTTCTAAAATCAAACGACAAAAGCCATTATTCTTTAAACCTGAGTTAAACTAAAGCAAGCAAATATAATCAAAGCAACTACAACTCTATTTTGAAAGCAAACTCATAATCAAGCAGTTCCATCTTTGTTTTAAATGTTAGCCATCTCTACAACAAGTTTCAAGATCTGTGCAAATCAAACACAACAGTTTCCAGATCAATCCAAAAATCTCTGTCCTCTGTTCTTTTAAAAGGTGGGTAAATTTTATTTTAAAAACAGTTTTAGTCTGAAATTATAATTTTTACCAGTGATAAATGTTGCTATAATATAGATTAAAAGTGTTTATATGAAGGCTGATGTAAATGCATGTGTATATATGGCAAGGTCTGTGAAAATTTCTGTACGAATATAAATTTATATTCCTCTGTCTATTTACATGCTACAGAAAAAAAAGGTTCAAATCTCTTCCTATAATCGAATTTAAGCTTCGATCTTTAAATAAAAGATGATTGAAAGACTATAACCTTATTCTTAAAAATAATTTCAAAAGGTTATATTAAGACATTATTTTGAATTTGGATTTTTACAGTAAATACAAATATATATGTCAAAAATAAATCATCATAATTTAGTAATTTGAATTCAAGAACATATTAGTAATGGAAGATGATGATTTTAGGAAGTAAAATCAGGATTTTTAGTGTAGTGATTGATGGGTTATGCTGTAATGATCAATATTGGGTTTTTGGTCGATTACAATCGATCGGCGGCAGGTGAATGGTCGTAACTTAGGGCGGAGAAGGATGGGATGTAGGGGATCACAGGAATATTGGTCTGGGATTTTTCTGATGGCTGAGGCGTTCCATCGGTGATGATGTAGGGTTTAACAATAGTTTGAGTCGACGAGGAACACGAGGCGAATTTGTTGCCGTGGAGTGGCCGGAGTGGTTCATGGTAGGTGGAAATGGATCAACGGAGAGTGGAGTCGCTTCGAGAAGTTCGGTTTGTGATCCAGTGGTCAGAGTCGTCGTCGATAGGCGAAGTTTCGATCTGGTTAAACTCCAGATTTTCGATCGAATGCTGTTTTTTTCATTCGCTATTGGAATCATTGATCGGGGAAGTCGAGGAGTATGAAGAAGTCGAGGTGGACTTGTTGGAGGCCAGGAAGTTGGCCGGAGTTCACGACGTTGGCCGTGCACATGCACCGTGCCCATGCACCGTGCCCATTAATGTATCTGGGTTTGTTTTCGAGTTTGGGAAAGAAGTTCATGCTCGGGTATGACTCGAGATTATTTAATTTTTTCTCGAAGTAGTGGGGGTTTTCGAGAGAGTGAGATTGGCTCGGGGAAAGTTTGAGCTGGCTCGGGTTTTCATTAGTTTAGACTCGGGTTGTTTTTAACCTTGTAAAATTGCTTCCAGATTTTTAAAAATATAAAGTATAATATGAACAGTTGTTTTAAAGTAAGGGAAATCAAGTTTTAAAGGTAAAGAATGTTTAAAAAAATTTCCAAGTTGAAATATTATTCAAGGTTCCAAAGTAAAGAATTTACTCAAGTTTTAAAGTTAATAAAATGATTTGATTTCAACGAAGAATGTTTAACCAAGTTTAAGTATGTTTAAAAATTGAATAAGTTTTAATTAGGAGTTGATAATTAAGTTTTTAAAAAATAAAAATTTATTAATCAAGTTTGAACAAGTTTAAAGATGATAATTGATAATTTAAATGCTTGAGTTCGTTTTGTTAAAGTAAATTATACATTTCAATTATATTCGATTTCTAAATATTTTTCTAATAAGTTTAAATGACGTGATTAAGTTTTATATTAAGACAAAAGAAGTTATCTTTAATCAATTAGTAATGGAAGTAATTAAAGACAATTAATTAGTAAAATTTATTAATAGTTAATCACTTTATGAAATTAATAAGATTAATTAATTAATATTATGTAAATTACTTAGTACAAGTAACTAGAGAATAGTTAACGATTATTATTTAGTTTAAAATCTTTAACTAATGATTATGAATTGATTTATTTAATGTGATTAATTTAAGATAATCAATTAGATTAATTAATTAAATAATCTTTTTCGGAAATTGGTTAAGTATAATTACTTAATGAAAGAAATTAAAGGAAATAATTACTCAATGTAAATAATTAAGCTTATGTGATTAGTTTTAATTTAATTCAATTAATTAATTTAATAAATTTAAGATAATCACTTGATGATTTGTTAAGTATAAATTACTTAATGTAATTTATAAGGTGTAGTCACTTAGTAATTGATGGGTAATTACTGGATGTAATTAGTTGAAGGATAATTATTAATGGAAGTAGATTTGGGTTTAATTACTTTATGTAATTAATAAGAAGGATAATTGCTCAGTGGAAGTAATTAAGAATTAATTACTTAGTGTAATTAATTAATGAATTAATTACTTAGTGTAATTAATTAATGAATTAATTAATGAAATTTATTTAGAAGTTAATTAAGTAATGTAATTAATTAAGGATAATTAATTACTGAATGTAATCAATCAAGATTGATTAATGATAATAATTAATTAAAGATTAATTAATAATTAAATAAGTAATCAGGGATTATTAATTAATATAATTAGTGACGTAATTAAGGGTTGATTAATTAGAGATAGTTAATCGATATAAGTGATTATCAAGTAATTAATTAATTGTAATTAATTAAGGATTATATAAATAATTATAGTTAATTAATTAATGAAAGTAATTGGAGGTTAATTGCTGTAAATGATTAAGGATAATTAATTTGTGTAATTAATTAAAGGCTAATTACTTAATGTAATAACCTGAATTTTGGATATCAGATAATTGGATAATTATCTGATTAAATTATTGAAACTAGTGATTTGTAGATTGGACAGATAAAGTTCCGATGATAAAATTTCTGATATATAAATGAATTTGAAATTATAACAGAAGCTGAATCATAAATACCTAGATAAATATTTATATGATAATCTACTAAATAATTATTTATCATTGGCAAATTATTCTTTAAGAACAAATAATGTGTTGTTAAATATATATATGGGTTGTTTTTAAATTTGATGCTTAATTTAAATTGAGTTTGAATTGGAAATTCAAAGGGATAAATATCTTAAAATATTTTGGATTTAAAAATATTTATGATTTTATTTATTTTATATATAATTGGTTTATGTATTTTCTTTAAAAGAATCATTTATATAAATTATATATTAACTTAATAGGAATTATATTATTTTTTATGGAATGTAAACTTAAACTTAATACAAAGTAATTTAAATAATATAAAGATATTATCTACATGCATTTCACAAGTGTAAATGAATTATAAATTGTTAAGGACAAGTGTTAAATTTTCTAACAAGTGTCACTTTTTAAAATTTCTTTTATTTCATTTTAAGTAATCATAATATAAGCCTATATATTGATCCATTTCTTCTCTTCATCCCCTTTTCTTCATCTTTATTTAAAAACTCTAAGAAACAGGCTGTAACCTGAAAACAACTTGCAAACCAGAGGAATAAACAAATGAATTAAACAAAATTCTTTCAAGTTTTCGAAATTAAAGGCAACCCAAGTTTTAAAAAGATTCAAAGGCTGTTTCAATATATTTTTTTAACCTGAGCAAAGATTATTTTCAAATCCAGAACCTGTAGCAACTCAAGCAAAATCATCTCAGATTTGCAAGCAAGATTCAGTCAATAACAAATCAAGTTTCAGCTTATATGCATCAGGTTCCAGATTTCAATAACAAGACTGTTCTTTGTTCTATGCAACCCATCAGGCGAGTAAACCAATTTTGTATGCTTGTTATCTGTGAATTAAGTAGCAAAAGTTGTTTTATAGAAAGTTAAATTTGTTGTATATATGTTTCTATATCTTTTTTTGGTAAATCATGATATGCATGTCTGAGGAAGGCGAAAAGAATGCCTCTGACCGTGGTTCCAGGTTTATAAAACCTGATAAAAATTCATGTAATCCCATCTAGATGATTTTATACCTCGATCTCTAAATGAAAAATTATTACAGGAAGATAGTACCAATTTCAAAATGGTTTTCAAGTGTATTTAATTGAATAAATATTTTAAAACTTGAAATATCACTAATAGACATTTTGGAATCGAAAAATCGAGTATTAAAATTTGTAGTTTTGAATACATGATTGAATTTGAGCCTCGAAACCATGATTTTTGGTTTGAATCTCGAGATTTTTAGGTTTGTGAATTGGAGGGAAATTCAAGTTGAACGGAATTGAGAAAATTCTCAATTCCTAGCGAACGACGAAGGGTTATGGATCGAGTCTCTGGTCAGAGCAAGTTTGTGGTTCATGGATTTTGGGAAAAATGGTGACTGGGATTTATAGGAGAGGTGATGGTCAGGAATGAACGAACTAGGGTTTAAGGGTTGCTCGAGACGGCGGGGTTGTCAAGGCAAATGCGACATTTTTGTCGCATCGGAGAAGATCGCACATAGAGAAATGGGTTCGTCATGTCGTGGCATAGCTATGGTGTGGTCGCCGGAGGTACCGGTGGTCGGAAGTAGGCGCTACGTGGTGGTTTTCTGATTTGAATGGCTTTAGGCATTGTCGGTCGGGTTAAATTTTGATTCACGGGTGATGGCTTCGATCTGGGTTGTTGAGTTGAACGGTGAAACCACCGTCGACTTGCTGAAACTAGTGATGGTGGTCGAAGAGACTCCGACAAACTGTGCACGTGCACGATTACTTTGGGTATCTGATCTATTTGAAAAATTATGGAAGAAGCAGTTTTATCGTGTTCAACCCAAGGGGATTCGTGATATAGCTCGGGAAAATGAAAATGGGAGAAACTCGCAGCTAGGACCGGGTGTTTCAGAAATTAACTCGGGTTTACTCTCGAGAATATTGGTTGGTAGCTCGAGTGTAGTATCTAGCAGTTCGAGTGTTTAAACCGTATTTTAAATTTAAACTAAAATAACATTTCAAAAAAGAAAATGAAAGGAAGAAGAAGGAGGGAGCTTGGGATTTGACCTGGGTTTCATTTGTGTGGGCTCGGGTAATTTGAATGAACGGGTTCCCAAAATCTTGTACATGTTTTTTTTTAAAAAGATGTTACCAGGTTTTGAAATAAATTTAGTATTACTTAAACAGGTTTCTTAATAATAAAAAAATTAATTAATTAAAAGAAGGATTTATTAATAAAAGTAATTAAGAAAAATTGATCAATAATTAAGGTAGTTAATCAAGGGATAAGAGGATGATTACTTAATGTAATTAAATTATGATTTATTAATATAAGTGATTAAGATAATCACTTATGGTAATTGATTAAAGTAATTAGTCAATGATTAAAGGTTGATTAATCAAGTGATTTACAGAATAATTATTTAAGGGATAATTAACTTATTTAAGGTAATTAATTTGAAAAAGAAAAAAAAATTAATTAAAAGTTAATCACTTAATTAATCAATGATAATAATGAAGGTAATTACTTAATGCCATAGGTAATTAATGGGTAATTACTAAAGGTGATTTATTTAATGGTAATTACTTAACAGGAGAAATTAAGGGTTAATTACTTAGTATAATGAGTTAAAAGATTGATTAATTTATGAAATTTATGAGTGAGAATTAATTAATCAATGGATTAATGGATTATCAAATTTGGTAATTAAGTAAGATGGTAATTAAAGGTTAATTAATGTGAGAGGTTTGAGAATAATTAATTTGTGTAATTAATTAAGGGCAAATTACTTAATGTAATTAAAGAATGATTAATCAAGAATGATTAATCAAGATTAATAATTAAGGGATGATTAATTAATTGAATATAATTAATTAATGTTATATAAGAAAGATTTATAAGTAATAAGTAATTAATTTAATTCATTGGTAGATAATTGAATTAATTAGAAATGGTATGACTAATTTATCTTGTTTATGGATAATTGAACAATATTGAATGCTTTGAATCAATTGTTATCCCTGGTATGTGATCGTGATGCTATGTGATATGAATTGTTTCTGTAATACGATATGTTGGGTTGAGCAGTGATAATGTGGTTATCTATGATGAAATGCTATGTAAAGTGATATCCGGTATTTAAAAGTAAATTGTATTCACTTGAATAACTTGGGATCAGATGACATTGGGTTCGAAGAGACCGGAGTCGGATATTATTTAATATCCGAAACCACTTCGATTCTTTATAAATTTATATGTGAAATCAATAGGCTGAAATGGAATGATTTAAGTGAATTGGACCATTTAATCTAAGTTTTGGTACTTAGAAACTGATGTGTGAAATAAGTGATGTCTATAACAACTTGTGAAGTTGTAAATCTATATGAGTTACCCCGGGTTTTAAATAAGTTGTATGTTTTGGTATTCCTTGTTAGATGAGTTTACTCACGCTGGTTTCCAGCCTGACCCGGGTGTTACTTTGATGTAATGCTCGGGTCAGATTCGAATATTATAGATTTTCAAGTAAGGACGTTTTGGAGTTCAGGAGGCGAGTTGGATGGCAGGAACGTATGGAGCGTTTTCCGCTGTGTGTATTATTGCTGATTATTTGGGACATGTTGTTTTAAACTGTCCAATGTTGTGTAAATGTTGTAACTCTGATATATAAAAATATAAGAGTACTGATACTGTTCTTCTTTGTAAAACTGTTATTTATGTGATATTATATTTTGATCCGCTGCGAATGTGAAGTTTCTGTGTTTTGGTGTTTCTGTTTCTTCTTTTTCTTCCATCTCTTCTTCTTTTTATAACTATCTGGAATTTTCCGGATCGAAAATTTCCGGGTCGTGACACTTAATGTAATTGGATAATGATTAATCAAGAATGACTAATTAAGATGAATAATTAGAGAATGATTAATTAATTAGTTTGTAATTAATTAATTGATAAGTGAGCAGGATTTATAATAATGGAAGTAATAATTTAATTCATTTTAAATTAATTATAGATATGTGATTAATAGATCTTTTCTTATGGATGGCTGAATGTTATTGAATGCCTTGAATTGTTTATCTCTGACATGAGATATGTGTTGATTTGTGATATTGGATGCTTTGGTTGAATTGTGATGATATGGATTATCTATTTGTGATAAATTGAATTATCTATCTGTGTGAATATAGATAATGAATTGAATCAAATTGTTTTAACTTTAAGACAACTTGGACATTAAAATGGCGTTTTGGATTTCTGCGACACCGGGATCGGATTTTCGAATTGGATATTCGAAAACCACATCGATCCAAATTAAACGATGGGTCGTGAAATCGCAAGTGAAGTGAAGACTCGAAGTGTAAGAACTATTTTTCATTAAGACTCTGAGGGTGATTCCAATACGAGTGTAACGGAGATAGTGCTTTCAGATTCGAGATGAAGATTTAGAGTGCAAAGGCGATTGTCGTTAACTCTATGGGTGATTCCAAAATGGTAACGAGATAGTGCTTTCGGTTTCGTTCGAACCCGGAATGAACTTGTATGGATTGAATGCTTTCAGAACATCGTCAGGTGGACGATGAGCATTCTAAGATAGATGTGTTCTATAAAGGTAATCATAGCCTTAAGCTTCATCAACCGGGAATGGCTAAAAGAAGGGAGGTGCAGCAAGGCTAAGTGGGCCGTGCTCAAGCAGGACAAGATTTTTCCCTTGTCTAGAGGTCCCTTTTTATTTCGGCTTAGTGGGCAGTTGGTCCGCGGCCGACTGCGGGGTTGTCTTATTCGGGACTATCCAGTAAGGGATGGTTCCAGGCTTGTGTTGCAGGGGATTTAGGGTAGATCCTCGGTACGGTGATCTAGGCCACGTAATGTGACGGGCGATATCCCAGTAGCCCTGCCATTGTATGGAATCCAATCTCTAATAAGTGCCATACGTTTTGATTGTGCCCAACTATGTTGGAACGTGAGATGTAAGCATTCCAGCTATTTCTGTATTGTACTTGAAAATCCTAGACCCTAGTATAAAATTACTGGATTTCCTATCAAATGTTTTGGTTAGCGTAAGGTTAAAACATATCCATGTTTATGTGTGGGAAGTCTTACGTAATACCTTTTCTTTCAAATGTTTTTAAAAGTTAAGCAACTTTAACCCGTTTACTCACACCAGACCCATGTCTGACCAAAGTTTTTATTTTCTGTTTTATTAAACTCTTAAGTACTCAAATTTTTATGAGTAGCTAAGGGAATTCAGGTTAGCTTTGACAAATTCTGGAGGAGATTTGGAGCATGAAGCTTCAGCGTGTAGATATATTATGATTCCGTTGTGTTAGTGTTATGTCTGTATCTCTGTGATGTCTTGAGTTGTATGATAGACAGGTGTTTATAACTGTCTAATCTTTGATGTATGAGTTGTGTAACTCTGATGTATATGATACAATGTATTATCTTATTTGATATAATATATTTTATATGTTCTACTGTGAGAGTCTGATGTTATTAGTTCTTTCTTCTCTATCTTTCTCTTTTCTATCCCTTTCTTTCTTAATAATGATGCGTCTTTCTGTGGAATGAGAGGCGGGTCGTTACAATAACATTAATTAGAATGTTTTAAAGTGGTTTAAAGTTTAGTATGTTTTTGATTATTATTTATGAATTTTTAAAACAAAGGGTTTTTTAAATGTAAAACGTGCTTTTTGTTGATTTTTGTTAAAATTTTAAATTAGTTATTTTAATTGATATTTTATATAGATATTTTAAATCAATTTATAAGTATTTTTAAAGTGTTATATATAAGTTTAGAAAAGTAAACTAAGTAATTTATAAAGGGATAAAAGTATTTTTGTTATAACATTAAGTTCAAATGAATGGTTTTGAGAAGTTAATTAAAAATTTGTTACCTTTTTAAATAAGTGTAGATGTAATTAAATCTTTGAAAATAACATTTTAAAGATAATGTTAAGTATTAAACGGTTTTAGGTTTATATTAACAATGTTTTAAAAACATTTGTTTTTAATCCATTTAACTATATTTTTGAAAATATGGAATTTTGTTAAGAAATTTTAAATATTCGTATACCTTTGGGATAACAATATGAATACATTTTTAAGTATTGAAAAGAGTTAAAATGAATGGTGAAAGAGTAGAAATGAATGGTAAAAAGAGAAGAAATGTAATGACCCACCTTTATGGACGGTTCAAATCGACAATAAACCATACATGTTAGATTCAAACCATTCAAAAGGGAGGATTGTTAATGGGGCAAATAAAAACATAAAAAAAGGAAAAAACATGGAATCTCGCAGCGGAACGACAAAATATAATAATCAAATAAACAGTTCATGAAGCTGTTTTACAAATAACATTTGATTATACTTTTACAATTCAAATCGAAGTTATACATACATCAGAAATAAATAAATAATGCAGTGGAACACATAATGCAGTGGAATAATAAATAGCAATAATATACTGAATTTTCTTCTTCTTCCTCTAGAAAATAGTCTTCAATACACTGAAAAAGCTCAGACTGACCCGAGCGTAATGAAAAGACAAAACATTCGAGTCAAAACTAAAAAAATCTTATGTAAGTCAGATCAAAATAAGTAAAATAGAAATATTATTGCAATGGTTTAATAGATGTTATGGGATTTTCATCTCCTATCAAGTGTACAACGTGAAAATAATTATTTAAAGGGTTTCAAATAATTTGAAATATCAATCTTAATCATCTAATTAAAAAAAATCCTACGTTTGAATTAACTTAAACCCTTCAAATAATTAAATTCCAAATAAAATCCAAATTCAAGAAATTATATGGGTATTTGTCATTTCAAGCAGTATCAAAAAACAACATTTCCAAATCAATGAAAACCGCTCGGGCATATCATTTCAAACCATAACGATTTTCCCCTGATCTATAAGATTGTTCGGGTATGTATCATTTCAACCCATAGGGATAACAGAGATATAGACATAAATAACATCCAATCATCCAAAATGTAAACCAATAACATCCATCCAATCACCCAAATATCAACAATTGAACATACAACACAATCATCATTAAAATCAACCAATAACTACCAACAATTTACTGGTTATCATTCACAGGTATCTAACTGGCAATTTAAATTTCAATATTAAATTAAATGGCAAATAAATTCAATAAAAGTTAGATTTAACCGGAATGACAATTTAAAATGTACTAAACGCAACCAATCAACTTCTAATCACATCATAAATTCAATTTAACTAACATAAAAAAATCTAGTAGTTGTGAATGTTTGCTTACCATTCGTGGCTATGAAGGTGATGATTGAAATGGAGCAATATGGAGATTCCTAGTAAAGATTCAAATGCAAAGCAAATCCAACAAATCTTAGACACGAACACGAATCAATAAACAAGTTTCAACTACTTCCAACTTCCAAACAACCCAAGATCCAAACTATGAACAAACCTGAAACTAGGTCATCTTTAAGAAAATATTCGGACCAGAATATTACTAAATCTGTAATAATGATTAACTAGAAAGTTGTTACAAATTCTTTTCACCACTTTTAAAAAAATAATCACTCAAAAAGCTTCTGACTTGAGGAAGTTATGGTCAAAACAAACGGAGGTGTTTTTTGAGTTGAAAATCTAAGTTAAAAAATACTTCAAAAAGATTTGAGTTTTTAGCATAGAAAATTAAGGAATTTGAAGAAATGACCTAAATGAAAGCTAAATCCACTAGAAAAATAAATGGTTTAAAAAAATGTAATTTGGTTCATTCCTGAAGGAGATATGATTGATATAATATAGCGTATTTTCGGCCAAAACTGGACCCGAGAAAGGACTTGAAAAATGGAGTTTTTGTTATAGAAATATTCGGTATGAGAAGAAGGGTACAACAACAAAGTTGTTGCCGTTGAAATTATACATGGTTCCAAAAAAATTATTTGATTTGGAGTAGTTTGGTGGAATATAGAAGCCATGGAAATAAGGGAAAAAAAAAGGAAAATAGGAAAGGGGAAAAAGGGCAAAAGGAGAAAGAAGAGGAGAGGGAAGGTGGAAGGAGATGGCCTTGGAGATGGTGGAGAGGGTGGTGGCTATAGGGGAGGAGAAAGGGTTGAAGGAGAGGAGGAAAGGAGTTTTGATTTGTGAGTTTTTTGGAGTTTTAGATCTAGAGTTCTCTATAGATTTTGAGGAGAAAGAAGAAGTGTGCAGAGAAAGTTTCTCGGGAGAAAAATTATGTACGTGGATGTTATCTAGATAAGAAACATAAGGCCGTAGGCAAAGGAATGGTCATATGTCTGACTAGAGTCTCTTGTTTAACCAAAGCCCATTAGACCAAACAAACCCAATATGCCTTAGCCAAATAAAACACAACTAAACACTACCAATTCATGTTAATTTTTCACAGCAATTCAAATTTTTGGAGCAATGAGAATTTGATTTTGTCAAAACAAAAAGTGGAGGGAAGATCAGAATTCATTTTAGTATCATATAAAAAGAACAAAATTTTAAAACTCAAATTAAAATTTTCAACCAAAAGTCAATTTTGACTAAGTTTGACATAAATTTGAAATTTCACAAAATTTTTATAATATTAAATTTGGTCAAATAAAATATTCAACAAAACTTCAATTTTTTAATTTAAAATTTATTTAAATTCAAAATACTGCCATTTTAAAGTTGTTAAAAGTTACAGATCATTACACTGTATCTTAATTAAAAGATGTAATATCAATTAATGTAATATTAATTTGCTTCCCCTTATCATAAATAAAAGGATAAATGCCATTAAGAATGCATCCAATTCTTATCCAATTACATTCAAACGTATGTTATCATCCTTATTATTCAATCAACAATATTTCAATGAATTATATTAACATAAGTTTACATTTTATTACATTCGCTATTTTACCGTTAACATCTTTTACTATATTAACTGCAATAATTAATTAATAAATCCTCATTGATTTCCAAATTAATTGCAAACATATTAAATAATGAGATGATAAATAAACAATTGTTACCTTTAAGTAATTTAATCATATTTATAAGTTTATTATCTACGACAAATGTTATAACAACTTACACATCACTGGTAATACTTAATTTCAATTAAAAACATATAATTCCAACATTCAATTGCCTTAATTACATTAATTACCCATTTAATATTCAAACGAGCAAATTAATGAGAAGATAATTGCAACCATCGTTTATAATAATAGTTCATATCCATTATCTTATCATTTACAACCAAGGGTTATAACAAAATGAATTTATATTCTATATTAACCTATTCCAATCAATTACATATAATCTCATCATTAAATGCATCATTTAATTTAATTCAATATTTTACAATTATAATCAAATAACCTTACAATTATATCCATTGATTGAAATTGGATTAAAATGGTTATCAATTACATTAAATCAACATTAATATATTACATTCTAATTGTTTTGTCATTACAAATCATAAATTTTAATTTCTAACAATATTAATGTTTCAAAATCTTATTAAATCTAATATTTTAATTACCAAAAAATACGGGTCGTTACTCTCTCCCCCACTCAAAACTTTTCGTCCTCCAAAAGGAAAAAGGAGGAATTAAGAGATAATATATTTTATTCAAAGTATTCAATTTATAAACAATTAATTTACATAATTAATATTTTAAATAAAATATACTAATTAATAAATAATTAAATCTTTATATTCAAGTTTACTAAAGTTTGAAAAAAATATTTTCACTTGCACAAAAAATTTCTAAGTCTAAAATTCACGAAAATTTTCGGCAGAGTCTCATTTTTACGGAGAGGTTCGAAAATAATATTAATATCAATAATAACCATATATATAACATATTTGAGAATAAAATATCCCATTCATGGAAGAATAATATAATATCGCTAGAAAACCATAATCCAAAAACGTACCTATTTGTTGGAAAAACAACACTTATTTATGAAACCAAATGCAATAGCTATTGCTTCCATAAACCTGTATTTCACTTATATAATCCAAATTAGGTTAATAAATATGCAAAAGGAGAAATATTTAAATTTTTTAATTTGCAACAAAAGAAAATCACTGTAAAACATATACAAGCAAACAATATAACCATCATATGCAACCACATAATCCATCATACATTCAAAGCAACCAAAATCAATGGTTTGTTTAGTTTGGAAACTTTTAATCGTATAAGAAGACTAATAAACTATCAAGGGTATCCTACACTCAATAGCCTTTGGTAATTGCTTAATAGACTATCTATATAACCTTTAACAATTAGAAGTATCCTTTCCAAACATCTCATAAGCCAAAATAACCAAGAATTTCCACACATTATTTAAGTTTATTTAATTGGTTTCTTTTCACATCATTGTTTACCTTTTTTATTCTTTATTTTTTCATTCATACAATGTCTTTTTCTTTCTTTCATGTACTTACATAAATTATTTCACAATATTAACTTACATTTATAACATTTCTTGCACATCAAAATTCTTATTTAGAAATAACTTCATTAAACACTTCCATTACTTAAATTTTACTTTTATAATATTCCATTACATATTCTATTAGCATTTCAACTTATTAAACATTCCTGGTAAGTTATATATATATAGTAGGAATATAATTGAATGTTACACGAGTTTTTGATATTCGCCCTTGAAGAGAAAAGAAATATTTCAATATATCTAAAAATTCAGTTAAAACATTTAACCAATTCACTTAGTAAGAATATAAGATATATTTAAACATCTTCATAGCATTATGCAAGAATTTTACAAAATGTTTAAACAATGTTAGAAGTTTATATCAAAAAATTAGGATAAGCCTTTTTTAATAAAGTTCCTTAAATCCGATAATTTATTAGACTCTTTATTTTAAAATAAGTATAACCCTAGATTATTAAACTGAAACTAATAGTATACTCAAATCTTACATTAAATATCCAAATCAAAATATAAAATTTCATATCTCATAATTAGTTTTACACACTTGCTTAAAATGAATATTCAAATCATGGAAGAACATTTATTATGGTTTAATACAAAAATTCAAATAGTGAATAAACATATAAATTTACTGTTAGTGTTTCGAAATCAAGTATATATTTCAAACTATAGTTCCAAAATAGAGATTCAAATTTATTGTTCAAGTATATTACCATAAATAAAACTTCGCAAATCATTTTTTTTCATCTATATAATATCTTTAAATTATACATTCAAAGAAACTTATATAAATTTTACTTGAAATATTCATTTGAACACTTCATTTGCAAATCAATCATCTTTAATACTTTAATACTTTACGGAATATTTTCATCTATATTTTTTTTTCTTTATTTATAAATACTACATAAAAATTTAAATAATATCTTTATAAATATAAGTAAACTATTTGAAAACAATTATTTACATCATTACTTGTATTTAAAAGGAAGTTATTGAAAACCTTAAATCCATTATTTATAAATTTCATTAGTTTTAAATCTTAAAATACTTTTAAAAATCATTAATAAATCAATAATCATTAACTTTAAATATTTTTTATTTAATTAATAACTTCTCACAATATTTACAACACTAATAATTTACTACTAAACCATGTTGTACATAAATAAACAATATTTTAAACTTTTTAAAGTTTTTAGAAATGGAAAAAATGACCAAAATATCTTTTATATAGTACTTTATCAAAATACTTTTATAACTCGATGTTTTAACAGGTTTATCCTCATTTAGACTCTGGTCGTATGTTGATCAGGCATAAGACTAGAAATCTCCAAGTACTTAGTAGACCAATTTCAACAACCAGTTAAAATACTTAAAAATAGGTATAAGAAGTACCACTCAAAATCTGATGTCAAAGGATGATGTTACAATAGTAGTGGCCCCCTGTTGATCCAGTGTTTACACAATGGACACAAAACTTTCCAGAAGATCCTTCCATCCTCCGGATTCCAGATAAATATCGCAGCTATTTCATAAAGAAGGGACCGTCGACCCCAAATATGTGGTAACTACTAATCCAATGATTTGCAAAATGGATGCACTTCCTTCCCATAAGATCCATAAATAACAGATCCCAGGATTGAAAGCGTCTCCTTTGGGTAAACTAAAGAACCATCTACCTTGGAAAAAAAATCGAGGAACTCATGAGTTTAAGTTCGTACGACCATATCAGTTCGAATCCATTTCCAAATTATCCAAGTATATTAGGGTTTATCGGCCGAATCCATTCCTAGATTCTCCAAATCCATCTGGGTTGAAGCATATCATACTATACTTCTTCGCTGATGGTACTTCCCCATTCCTTTTACTTTAAAATAATAACATGCCATATATAGTAATCTTTCAAAATAATAACTTTAACTATCGTACTTATATAAATTCCATTATATATAAGATTTCATTTTCAGATAGAGTACTTTCCAAAGTTAATAATCTCGAATATATCAAATCATCCTTATATAAATTCCGTTGTATATAAGATTTATCTCTTTAGATCGAGTACCCTCCAAAATCAATATTCTTCCAAATCACCATATACTTACATAAAGTCCATCTTATATAAAAATCAAATTTTCCCAAAATCAATTTTGTTGTATGAAGAGCCATATGGGATTGAAAATCTTTGCTTTATAAAAGGTTTTGAATTTAGAATAGTTTTGTATATGTAGAATAGTTTGTAAAATAGTTTATATATAAAATAGTTTGAAAATAGTTTGTAAATAAAATAGTTTGAAAAATAGTTTGTAAATAAAATAGTTTGTAAATAAATAGTTTGTAAATAAAATAGTTTGTAAATAAAATAGTTTGTAAATAAAATAATTTGTAAAATAGTTTTGTGTATAATAGAATAAACTAGTTTGTATAAGAAAAATAAAAGAAAATAGTTTTGTAAAATGGTTTTAAATTAATAGTAGTTTTGCATAAAAGAAAATTTCCCATTTAAATTACAAAGTATATCCAATCCAACAACTTTCAATTTCAACGTCAAAGCATATCAATAATATTAGAACATAAGATGCACATATGTCATCATTTCGCAAAATCACATTCGATCGCTCGCTCGATCACACAAGTTCGCTTTTGAGCTAGTATTGTTCATTCGACTTACCTAATACGGACTTCGATAACGTTCCTTGACTAGAAACCATCATTCTCCTTGCATAGCCATAAACTATGATAGAGAATTTTAGAATCAAATGAAAAAACCGTATCAAATATTTGCCATCAAGAATCGAATGAAAAATCCTAATACGAAATGGTGTAATTCACGTTGAACTTGTGTACTCAAATTCGAATCAAATTAATTATGCGAATAAAATAATACACGTACAACTTATGTACTTATTCCAATTTGTTTCATCACCATTACATTTTGATTTAAATTCATTATTAATCTCATGATTACCATAAATATCACTTCATACTTTAATATTTGTTTCACAAAATTTCTCCATTTAATATAAAACATTAATATATTCATTCTCGTAACATTTCTTGTATTTCTCTTCATTTTTAAATTAAATTCAATTTCACATGTAATATTTCTTATTTAATACTACATTTATTGCAACATCCATTTATTTCATAAACGATTTACAAGTCGTGACTTTATTTAAAATCATTTCACCTTTAGTTCATATTCGTTTATCCAATTAGTTTTCACTCACTTTTCAAATTTATTTATACCGCAATTCATAAATTTAATTAAGTTCATAAAACTTTTTTTAAAATCTCATTTACAACGTTTCCTTAATCACAATTTCGATTTAAAATGCCAAGGCTTAAAGTTCACACTTGTATATTATTACATTGCATGCAAATAATGTATACAACAATTCTAATAATTTACTAACATAGATATAACAAATTTAACCTTGTTTCACTTGTTTTCAATTTAAGGTTACCAAATTCAACTGCATAATTCAACAAAATTTCTACATTTCAACTCATATATTAATTTAGAAGTTTTGACTACCCAAAATATCCATATATCCCATCTTATTTCAATAGTTGAAACAACCAATCAACAAACAACAATATTCACAAACAAACATTTCCATTTCATAAAATATCCTAATTATTCATTTTATTCTCTAGAATACACCATTACTAAACTAATGTTTAGTCCATAAATTATATCAACAATAATTAGCCAATGTTTATAAACTAACTAAATAACAAATCAACAATAAATGATAATAATTAAATATTACCATTTCACAAATCAAACACATTACAAATAGCTATAGTAGTTATAAAAATTTATTCCTTTATATATAACATATAATAGTAGGAAAACTTATTTCATTTCAAAACTTATATAAACATTTTATAACACTAACAAATACGAACTCTCGTATATACACTCAGATAACTCATTCTAGGATATTATTACCCTATCTCTAATGAGTTAACCCCAACTGGCTAAGGTAAGTCTAAATCTCGCTCTGATACCAACTGTATTGACCCACCTTTTTGGACGGTTCAAATCGACAATAAGTCATACATGTTAGACTCAAACCATTCAAAAGGGAGGATTGTTAATAGGGTAAATAAGAAAATAAAAAAAGGAAAACAAAACATAGAATCTCGCAGCGGAATGACAAAATATAATAATCAAATAAACAGTTCATGAAGCTGTTTTATAAATAACATTTGATTACACTTTTACAATTCAAGTTAGAGCTATACATACATCAGAAATAAAAAATTAATGCAGTGGAATAATAAATAGCAATAATATATTGAATCTTCTTCTTCGTCCTTCAGAAATAGTCTTCAATACACTGAAAAAGCTCTGACTGACCAGAGCGTAATGAAAAGACAAAACATTCGAGTCAAAACTAAAAGATCTTATGTAAGTCAGATCAAAATAAGTAAAATAGAAATAATAGCGCAATGGTTTCATAGATGTTACGGGATTTTCATCTCCTTCGAGTGTACAACATGAATATAATTATTTAAAGGGTTTCAAATAATTTGAAATATCAATCTTGATCATCTAATTAAAACAAATCCAAAGTTTGAATTAACTTAAACCCATCAAATAATTCAATTTCAAATAAAATCCAAATTCAAGAAATTATATAGGTATATGTCATTTCAACCAGTATCAAAAATCAACATTTCCGAATCAATGAATATCGCTCGAGTTTATCATTTCAATCCATAACGATTTTCCCCTAATCTATAAGATCGTTTGGGTATGTATCATTTCAACCCATAGGGATAACAGAGTTATAGACATAAATAATATCCAATCATCCAAAATGTCAACCAATAACATCCATCAAAACCCAAATATCAATAATTAAACATACAACATAATCATCATTGAAATCAACCAATAACTACCAACAATTTATTGGTTATCATTAACAGGTATTTAATTGGCAATTTAAATTTCAATATTAAATTAAATGGCAGTTAAATTCAATAAAAGTCAGATTTAACTAGAATGACAATTTAAAATATACTAAACAGCAACCAATTAATTTCTAATTGGATCATAAATTCAATTTAACTAACATAAAAAAAATCTAGTAGTTGTGAGTGTTTGTTCACCTTTCGGGGCTATGAAGGTGATGATTAAAATGGAGCAATATGGAGATTCCTAGTAAAGATCCAAATGCAAAGCAAATCCAATAAAGCTTAGACACGAACACGAATCAATAAACAAGTTTCAACTACTTCCAACTTCTAAACAACCCAAGATCCAAACTACGAACAAACCTGAAACTAGGTAATCTTTAAGAAAATATATGGACTAGAATATTACTTAATCTGTAAAAGTGACTAACTAGAAAGTTGTTAAAAATTCTTTTCTCTCCACTTTAATAAAAATAATCACTCAAAAAGCTTCTTACTTGACGAAGTTATGGTCAAAACAAACAGAGATGTTTTTTTGAGTTGAAAATCTGAGTTCAAAAATACTTCGAAAAGATTTGAGTTTTTAGTATAGCAAATTAAGGAATTTGAAGAACTGATCTAAAATAAAACTGAAGAAAGTGGAAAAACAAATGGTTTGAAAAAATATCACATAATTTGGTTCATTCCTGAAGGAGATATGATTGATACAATATGGGGAATTTTTGGCCAAAACTGGACCCGAGAAAGGACTTGAAAAATGGAGTTTTTGATATAGAAATATTCAGAATGGGAAGAAGGGTTCGACAACAAATTTGTTTCCATTGAAATTATACATGATTGCAAAAAATTATTTGATTTGGAGTAGTTTAGCAAAATATAGAAGCCATGGAAATAAGGGGAAGAAAGAGGGAAAATATGAAAGGGAAAAAAGGTAAAAATGAGAAAGAAGAGAAGAGGGAAGGTGGAAGGAGATGGCCTTGGAGATGATGGAGAGTGTGGCGGTTATAAGGAGGAGGAAAGTAGTTTTGATTTGTGAGGTTTTTGGAGTTTTAGATCTAGAGTTCTTTGTAGATTTTGAGGAGAAAGAAGAAGTGTGCGGAGAAAGTTTCTCAGGAGAAAAATTATGTACCTAGATGTTATCAGATAAGAAACATAAGGTCGTAGGCAAAGGTATGATCACATGACTAACTAGAGTCTCTTGGTTAACCAGGGCACATTAGATCAAACAAACCAAATATACCTTGGCCAAATAAAACACAACTAAACACTACCAATTCATGTTAATTTTTCACAGTAATTCAAATTTTTAGAGTAATAGGAATTTGATTTTGACGAAATGAAAAGTGAAGGGAAGATCAGAATTCAATCTAGTATCATACAAAAAGAATAAAATTTTAAAACTCAAATTAAAAAAATTCAACCAAAAGTCAATCTTTGACTAAGTTTGACCAAAATTTGAAATTTCACAAAAATTTTATTCTATTAAATTTGGTCAAATAAAACGCTCAACATCACAAATTCAAATTTCTTTTATTTAATTATTATTTAAATTCAAAATACTGTCATTTTGAAGTTGTTAAAAGTTACGGATCGTTACACTTTATCTTAATTAAAAGATGTAATATCAATTAATGCAATATTAATTTGTTTCCCCTTGCCATATTCAAAAGGTTCAATGCCATTAACTACGCATCCAATTCTTATCCAATTACATTCAAACCTATGTTATCATTCTTATTATTCAATCAACAATACCCTATGAATTATATTAACATAAGTTTACTTTTTATTACATTCATTATTTTGCCGTTAACATCTTTTACTATATTAATTGCAATAATTAATTACATAAATTCTCATTGATTTTAAAATTAATTCCAAACATATTATATAATGAGATGATAAATGAACGGTTGTTACCTTTAATTAATTTAATCATATTTATAAGATTATTATCTACAACAAATTTTATGACTACTTACACGTCACTGATTATATTCAATTTCAATTAACAACATATAATACCAACATTCAATTGCCTTAATTCCATTAATTACCCGTTTAATATTCAAACGGGTAAATTAATGAGAAGATAATTACAACCATCGTTTATAATAATAGTTCATACCCATTATCTTATCATTTACAACCAAGGGTTATAAAAAAGTGAATTTATATTCTATATTTACCTATTCTAATCAATTACATATAATCTCATCATTGAATGCATCATTTAGTCTATTTCATTATTTACAATTATAAACAAGTAACCTTACAATTATATCCTTTGATTGAAATTGGATTAAAATGGTTATCAATTACATTAAATCAACATTATTATATTACATTCTAATTGTTTTATAATTAAAAACCATAAATTTTAATTTCTTACAATATTAATATTTCAAAATCTTAATTTAATTTTTAATTATCGAAAAATATGGGTCGTTACAAGAAATGAATACGATATGGTAATATACATGTATATATCTTTTGTAAAGGTATTTTAAATATATATACAAGTATTCGCAAGGAAGTTCCAAGAAATAATCAAATAAAAAAAGGATTATAAGTCGCTTATGTGACTTAATCATGCTTTGTATGTTTACTGTTCGTGGAAAGTATTTAATCCTATACTAAGCATTAAAAGCCGACAAAATAGGCTTGTTCTATCTGTGAGAGTTAATAATGATGTTCGAGTAGGGTTTAGAAGCAAATAGTTCTCTAACCTATTGGATTTACTCATGGCTAAGGGATAACATAAGTTGGGAAGGTTGAAATCATGATAAGTATATGAGACTTGATTTCCATATGCGATCGTTTCCATTTTGTACTTGGTAGTCAATTATCGAATTTGACTAAATTGACTTGCGAAGTATATGTAAGCATCTCATATTAATATGGTTTGAGATCCCTCAGGGAGGACTCCTATGAATTGTCTCTTGCCTTAAGAGCATATACACACACACATGATCCCTTAAGGAGGATTCCTTTATATCCTTTGCTTACTTCTTAAAGAACTAGAATTGAGTTAACTAGAAATTCAACAATTTTGTTTTGAAGAGTCCGGGATCAGATAAATGTATTACTTACC
This sequence comes from Allium cepa, assembly GCA_030765085.1. Classification (NCBI taxonomy): domain Eukaryota; kingdom Viridiplantae; phylum Streptophyta; class Magnoliopsida; order Asparagales; family Amaryllidaceae; genus Allium; species Allium cepa. The sequence goes on along the minus strand of CM060928.1, from coordinate 110,067,470 downwards.
AAAAACCATCTCAAAACTAATATACAATTCTATATTTTGGAAGTGGTTATGCAATGACATGTTATAGAGTTGAACTGTCTATGCTGAGGTTAAGTCTAAGGGAGATGTTAGCATTAATATTTCAAATGATGTTATCGTGCTGTACTCTCTATCTTGAGGTTGATTCCAAGAGAGAGATGGAATTAGCATTTGTCAAATGACTTATGCTAAAATCCTTTTAGATATCCAAGATCTGTTAGAGATGTTGGAATCCTTGTAGAGATTCGAGATTTGTTCGTGTGATGAGGATTCGTATGTTGAGATGCTAAACATGACTTCACAATCGATAATGATAAAAAACAAAGTAGGTTTATAGCTAGTGGGTTTAGCTAACCCAAGGGTACATCAACTCCAAATATCTAGAGATGCTTTTGTCTGAGGCATGCTGGAGTTGTTGGTATTCAGTATCACATGTTTGGACATGGACTACTAAATTTTTCTTTGTGACATTTTGTCCAAAGACATGCATGGTTTTGGAAGGTAGTTACTGACCCTTGTCAGAAGGTTGGCCTCAACATACTAATGAGACCTCCACGGAAATCCATATGTGAAAGTATCTTAGTGGTTTTAGTTGTACTTCTAATATTATTGTGTTGTGAGATGCAAGCAGCATGGCTATTTTTTTAATTTATATTCTACACCCTTGACATTATCTATAACATCACCTTATGTACTTATTAGATAAGTTTGGTTCTTTTGAAGGGATAACCGTTATGGTGGTTCGAATGGTCCTAAAAGTACTGTTATATGTTGGCTGCATGTTTCTTAAGTTTCTTACACTAGACTTATGTCTAACTCGCGGTTTAATTTTTCTGTTAATTGCTTAAGTGCTCCTTTAAGCAATCTGAAAAAGATAGGTTTTTGTTGATATTCTTTAGAGCTTAAGGAGTCGAGCTGGCTGTTTTCACATATTATAGTATTCTTATTTCTGTTGCACTACAATTATGTATACATTAGCATTTGTGAGGACGTGTTGTTATAACTATCTAGACTGGTGATGGTACTTAGGATCGTAACTCTGAAATGCTATGTATCTTAGAGTGACACATTGTATTATCTTTTTGACATTATATGTTATCGTCTCACTTTGAGATTCTGATGTTGTGTTATTTCTTTCATGTTCTATATCCTTTTCTTTCTATTTATTATAACAATCCTCTTTCCAGCACATAGATGCTCATATGTAAATACCGTGAATGTATCATTGTCGACATTTGAGAGTTAAAAAGATAGGTCGTTACACAGCTCCACACTTTCATCATGAAATTTGTTTTCCAGTATACCTAAAATAGTAGGATAACACTTGGCTTTAAGGTAACAAGTCCAACCTAGTGTCATAATTCAAGCCTCTGGCATTCCAACAAATGACTCACATTTACAAACTTATTTAGGGATTCTTTTTAAATTCCAAGTAGGAGTTGCTATCTTATCGTTTTTCACTTTCTTCTTCTTCTTAGTAACAAATTGCATTTCATACTTAGTGCTAGCTTTAATGAATTTACTTATTTTATGATCATTATCTGTAATTTCTTTTACTGCTTTGGGTATGTTAAACATTACAGGTCCAATATTTATTATCATAAACTTTTAATTATTACAATTATCCTCCCATGTCTGGCTATTAACATCCCAATGCGTCTTACAAAGTGGGCATCTTTCTTGCATTCAATAGTTACAGTAACGGCCCTTTACCACTAAGAACGGTTAAGGTAACCGCCGCTGTAAATCGGTGACGACATCACCATCATCAGAGTATCATCTTCATCCAAACATATCATCACATGCTGCTCTTATCTCTATTTCGCTATTAGCCAATTCAAAAATCTGTATACGGTATCTTTAATTCACCATCTCCTCAAAAATTTTATTTTATCTTTGCAGATCTAGAACCATGTACTGCCTCAATTCTCTAGACTCTGATAGTGGTGTTGCAAGAATTGTAAAATTGGAGCATTACCCTCGAACCCTGGAGAGAGCTTTGCAAAAAGAATGCCAAAAAAATTTGTACATGGCATCTTTTGTTGTTTCAAATCTAGATATTTTGAGTAGAAAGTGAAAATCCGATCCAAATATGAATTTGTCCAAGCCTGAAATTATAAAACTCATTCGAGAAACTTAATTCACAATGAGATGGGAAGTTTCCTTTTCGCATGCTTTTTGAATATTTGTTGCAACAGTTCTTAAAAATTTCTTAGGTAGCATTGATGGAACCATAAGATTGAAAGACTTTTTCCTTGTAACAATAGTTTTAGGAGTTCCTCTCCAAGAGTGAGATCCTATATAGACATACACACATATACATACATACGTACGTACGTGTATATATTCAAATACACACACATATAAATTTACAAAAATACTAATGTTCAATTTTATACAATTTAATCAGTTTATAAATTGTAATGCAAATATTAAAATATATACATTGATTATACATACATATACATACATACATACATTTTTTTTCTCAAATCAAATCCATATGGATTTGGTTTCAATTTTTTTTAAATAAATAAATATATATATTTAAAATATTTTCAAAATATATTAACCCTTTATCTTAGGGAAATATTTTATAAAAAACTAAAAAATTTAATTTAAAAATAGAAGGTATATAAGTTTATAAAATAATTTATAAATAATTATAATATATGAAATATATATTTATATAACAAAATTCCTTGGTTTCAATGGAAAAGACAAAGAAGGGTTGAGATATATCATCATGTGGCTAGAATTTATCCACATCAGCCAATGAGTAACGTTTTCTTACTCTGTTAACCTCTGTTAAATAACTTCTTGCCTCCACTTCCTCCATGACGCTCACCTCACTCATCCTTAATAAAGAAATTTCGACTGTTGAAAATCAAGTTTTAATACTTTTTTTTGCTTTCATGTTTTTATCCACCAGCCTACTCTTCAAATTCAAATATTCTTTTCTCCAAATCTAATAGAAGATGCTAATTTTAATTTCTACTATGCATGGTTGTAGACGAAATAAAATTCAAAGAATAAGGCGTTTCTAATTTCTTCATTTTGGTTTGTAGTATTTCAATTTTTCTCTTTTTTCTGCAGTTTGTTATAGTTTAAAATCGTTAACTACAACTTTGTTTCTTACTATGATTTAGTGCTTTACCTTTTCGGGTTTATATTATGATTTAGATGTTCACGCAGAGTATGCTGGCCATTCATGATGTGTCTACTTAATCTTTGGTCTAGGTTCAAGTTTTGCTTTTTCATCCCTTCCTAAAATATGGGGGTACAAAATCCAACCTAATCAATCGGTATGAACCCTATTAAAACAAGTATTTGTGATGAACTGATATACTTAGTAATAAAAATTATAAGGTTTGGAAAGCCTATGATTTGTTCATTCTTGCTTATAATTTACATAAAAGGATATTGTTTCTCCTTTTCACTTTCTTTATTTTCCCTTCTGATTTATAATAAATTATGTTTCTCCATTGTGTTCAAAATAAATGATGTAGTTTCTATTCATCAAAATAACGTCAATAAATTAATTTTCTAACATGATACAATTAAATTGGCCAGAAGCATAGCATGAAATTGGAGAAAATCCCATGGATCCTTCAGTAATACAAAGCAAACCAATTTTCAACATTTTGATAGTTTTACTCATATTTTGCTAACTGTGGTATTGCACTGTTTTATGCATCAAATTAGTATAGTAGCTTGATATAGAAGATTAAATATGAAAATCGGAAACAAATCGTTCGACATTTTTGTATAGGTAGTTGCATCTTTTGGTGTGAAATATGTTATAATGAGACACTACCATTATATTAGTACCATAGACCCTTATTACCTTTTAACTATTGATTTTAAATTTAATAGTTATATTTAAATATGAGTTAGCACAAAATACATGATTGTGTGCTTGGTTATTGTCATGCATGATACAAAGTATATGGGTAAACCGGCTGTATTATAATGGCCATAAAATTTTGTAATTCTACAGATGTATACATCGTGTTTCATTATTATACATCTTATATTAGATTGAAAAGGTATTCAATTTTGTTTATAATAAAATTTTAAAACAGCTTTGATATTAATTTGATGCAGTACAAGTATGTAGGAACCATGAATGGGAAGTGCTTTTATCTATGTATGGCTATGTCTTTACGTGTTTTATATCGTATACATCACTTTCAAGAAATGATTAGTTAAAATAGGACAGATACATATTGATGGGATTACACTTTAAGTTTATGCCCTTCAATATGAAAATGAATAGCATACTGCTTTTCCATTTTGTGTGGGATAATGCAAGCTCCTTTCGAACCTAATGAAACAAAATTAATATTTTTGCACTATGGAATGTAACGTATATACTATATGGAGATTTTTCATATATTTGTATTTCCTTTTTTCTTTCAGCATTAAATCACATGTAAACATTTGCATTGATTGAGCTTCATAACATCATATTTACTTTGCAAACCAATTAAATATAGCATTCAAATGAGACTTCCTAAGAGTTCTTGTAACGACCCGGTATTTCATGTCATTCGCATCCGCACATGTTGGACTTGAATTGCTCAAAATATCAGATTGTTAATTTATATTTTACAAAACTCAGCATATACATTAAATAAATAATCACAGAATCACATACACAAAGTAATATAACAATAAGCAGTGGAAACAAAAGGATGGTAGTTCATGAAGCTACTATATATATAACAGAGTTAAACAAGACACAACAGAAGTCTCGAATACATAGAAGTCTCAATACAATATTTAAATACAAATCTAAATACATCACGGGAATCAACTGAATAACTGGAAGATGAATAGATATTTGGATCTCCAAGAAAAGCTCTAAACCCCAAAGGTGAGTCTCGAATGTTCTGACACTCAGTCTGACCCGAGCTTAAAGCAAAACACAAAACACTCGAGTCAGGATTAACATTCTTATATTAATAAATTCAACTCAAGTGAAATATCAACTGAAATACAAGTAACTTAAAGAATGTTTGAGATTTCCATCCTCTAAGGATCTATGGAACTATCTACTATGTAGTAATATACGCTATTATAATATGTATATAGTAAGTAAAAGTATTAAAATAGAGTTAAGGCGTTACCCATATCCCCTTTAACACATTTTATATATTCCCATAGTCTATACAGTACCGTAACTTCCCCGGTAAACCGAAGGGCTATCAGAGGGCAATCCATAGGTATGGTACAAAATAAACTCGTAGAAGGCGCGATAGGGCATGCGACAAGGTACTCGAGGCAATGCCAGGGTATACATACCGTTTGTGGATCTGGACTGGTGGTAATGCATAGCAGCTACTACCGCCCACCTTGTGGCACACTCCCAAATCAAAGGTGCACCCAATCGAATCACAAAAGCAATAGAATGGTATCGAAGAAATGTGTCCGATTGGAGGAATGACCTAACTTGGCTCGGTATGGCTCCTGTTTTAGCCGCATCAAGCTAACTCATGGGAGTCAGGGTCACGTAAATACCATATAGAATCGTCACCATACCATCCTACTTCATTCTGGAATCTCCACCGCGTACACAGTTGTTAAAGTGGTTTTCAGTATTGGCAGAGAGTATGACAATATCTGATCCCGGTCTCTTTAACAGCCAATCGTTATTATAACACCGCGGTCATTTCAAAATGGTATATACTTCAAAAACCAAAATATCCTTTCCATTTCAAAACCATATCAATACGATATCATTTCCATTTTAAATATATCCATTTCCAAAAATCATAGCACTTCAAAGTTATAACACTTTCGAAATTATAAAGCTTCTAAAGCCATAACACTTTAGAAACCATAACTTAGAAATAATAATACTTTGAAAATCATAATACTTCCCACTTAACCGTTTAGATATTAAAATAGTGTATAAAATAAAATAGTTTATAAATAAAATAGTTTATAAATAAAATAGTTTATATAAAGTAGTTATAGGCTAAAATAGTTTATAATAAAATAGTTTGTATACTAAAATAGTTTGTATTGAAAATAGTTTATATTAAAACGATTTATATTAAAATAGTTTATATGAAAATAATTTATAAAGTAAAATATATATATATATAGTTTTATATATAATTTAAAAATACTTTATAGAATAAAATAACTTCCTCAAATTTCATAAATCGATTCCAAATCAACTCGAATTCCAAAATTCAAATTTAATCCAATCTCAAATCATCAATTTCAATTCAATTCAGTTTCTAAACAAACCATTTCAAATTATGTCGATTTCAAAAACAGATTTGAACCACAAAATATGCTATTTCAATTTCAGTATATTACAAAGCTTTAAATATTCCACAATTTCAAAAATAAATTTGATAATCTCATATATATCTTAACCCACTTTACTATTATTTAGTTTTGAAATATTTACTTAATAAATCCAATATCATATAAATAAAACCTCAAATTTCAAATAACTAAATATTTTCTTTAATTTATTTAAATTTGAAATATTCATTTAATCACCTTAAACCAAAATCAAGTTATAAAATCATATCCTTTCAAAAATCTCAAGTTTAATAAGTTTCAAATTGATTTTAATTTAATATAATTCTTAATTAAATACAATTTCAAATAAATTCAAATTTATGAATCAAATCTTAACTTATAAAAATCATTTTGAAATCTATTTAAAAATATAATCTTAAATAAATACTCAAACATCTTATTAATTTTCTTATATATTAAATCTATTTATATATTCTAAAAATAGTAAAATTATAAATAAATTCTTAAAATTGATAATTTTAAAATTTACTTATAATTATACAAAATTTCAAAACATATAATTTAAGAATCTAAATTTTAAAACTTTATATAATATCTAAAAATCAATATTTATTAATCATGGATTTCTTTTCCAAAACCGTAGAAATCATTTTAAAAATATTTATATATAGACCAACGATGTTTGTATATAATTTTCTATCCTATAGTCAAGTGATACGGATATTTTATCATTTCAATCCGTAATTTAAATATATACAGGTATATATCATTTCAACCCGCAATCCCAAATTCAATTCAAATGAAATCGCTTGGGTTTATCATTTCAACCCATAACGATTTTCTCCTATTGTACAGATCGTTTGGGTATGTATCATTTCAACCCATAGGGAATTCTATACTAACAGAGAACTTGCAGTGTGAGAACAGTTAGGATAATAATATAACAGGCATATATCATCAATATATAAATAACAGATAATGGTGCCAGATGTCATGGGTGAACAGATACAGATAACGACATATATATAACAATGTAAATAACTAACAGCGGCATATTTCAGTTGTCGTTTCAATTGAAATCAAATCTAATAAATATAAGAACGCTAATCGTGAGTGATTGTTCAACTTTCGAGGCTAGAGAGATTGGACAATGGAATGAGTTACGGAATCCAAGCACGAATTTTAAAGCAAAGCTAGATTGACATGAATTCGATGGACAAGCTGATAAATAGGAATTGATAAACGAATTAGAACCATCTTGATATAACTGAAACAAATATACATAAAAAATTTCTCTAAACCCAAATTTCAAAACACACATTTAAAATAAGATATATATAATTTCAAATAAATATTCTAACTCTAACACTAAAAAAATAAAATCTATATATATTTGAAAAAACTAAGTTCACTAATAGTTGCATATAAATTAATATATAAAAACATATACCACTACGACTTATATAAACAAACAAAATGATATAAAACTTATATAAATTCATAAATTCATAAACTTATATAAAACTTATAAAACAAACAAAATATATAGTTTACACACCTTTAAACATATATAAGTTGTCCCATTATAACTACATATATATTACTAATGCACAGTCCATACTACCATTTATATATTCTACTCTAAATATCCATACTTGAACAGTATACGAAAACCGCATCTTAAAATTTTATATATTAAAGTAATATATATAAAATAATTTATATATAACTCAAGAGGAAAACTGCAATACCAAAGCCGGAGTTAAAACATATATGAGCAAATATACATATACAACAATATGTTAATTGCCTTACATAGAGTTTATATATCTATACATATATATGTGTGTGTACAGTATGTTAATATAGTTTATAAAAGCTTTACAACAATATGTTAATACAGTATCTCTACACACATATAACAACAATATGTTAATATAGTTTATAAAACTTTTACAAATATACATATCACATGTATAAGTATATACGTATATACAAACTAAATCAGATAATACCAATCTTGTATAACTAATATAAACTTATACCCTTCTATAAACAACAGCTTCTATATATAAAATCTTACACTGTAACATAATGAAATATAATATAACATAGTATAGTATACATATATAAACAAGCTACTGGCATACAAAGGTATATATAAACAAACGCGTAAAGTTCATATAATATATATACTACCGTATGTTTTAAACAGGCATATATTAACATGTATTTTTATCTAGAGTTCATACAACCGAACAACTTATATAAATATTTATTCATGTATATACATCAAAAATCAATATATATAACAATATATACAAAATGAACTCAATGCTTCAAACAAAATATAACTCAATATATATATATAAAAGAAAAGTTGCAGCAACCGTATATATATAAGATGATATGTTATAAAACATATATAAACTATTTTATATATAAATGATATATATGCTATACTATTACACAGAAGAAGGAACGTTCAGCTCCCATGGTCAAGAAAGCGGAGGGAGAGCAAGAAGGGACGATGGTCGGTGTGGTGAAGCATGGCGGTAAGGAAAAAATGTTGTGCTCGGTTGATTGTGATGCGGAAGGAGGACCTGAGGACTTCGGTGGAGAGAAGATGATAGGGAGAAGAGGGTGAGAATTGAATGGAGGCTGTCGACTGGGTGGATCTAGAGCGGTTGTCGTGGCGGAAATGGGTCAAGTTGTTGTGTGGGTGGTAAGCTTCGGCTTGGAATATGAGGGAGGAGAAGAGGGCCATGGGCGAATGGGAATGACTGTAAACATCTGCAACTCGTGTTGATAGATATAAATATTATAAATTTCAATTTGAATGGAAGATGTGGAAGGAAGCTATCACTATCCACGAACCAAAATATAAAATAAGGGAATAGTGAAATTCTAACGGCCAATCTATGATTTGATGAGTAATTAAAGCAATTGATTGTTACTTGGATGACACGGCTAAAGTTTGAAAGGAAATAGAAAACGAAAGGTCATAGACATGGTACTAATACGACATCTATTTTTATCGTTTCCACCGCGTAACGGACCTCAAAATATAGAAATGAATATATTATGGAGATCAGCATGACGAGACGATCAAAATAGTATACAGATACTAGTGGTATGACCATCCTATCAAAAGTCGATATTCGGTATCGGAAATGCTGCTAATTTGCTAGAAATAAGATAAACAGTGCAGTAGCAGTCCAAATTTGAAGAAACGAAACATGAAGCCTCATTTGAAGATGATTAACAAATTTATTGTATAAAATTATTCAGGTTTGAAAACATTTTATTATCATCGAATATAACTGATTTGAATTGAAATAAAATTACATAATAAAATAAACTTTCATATTATCAGATGAAAATTTATCATTTGCTATGTTTAAATAGACGTACTCCAAATATTAAATTTTTAATTCAAATTCTATTGTTTCAAATTTCACAAAATTCATTTAATTACGTTAATAAAACCATTAAAATTTATGGGTCATTGTTCTTCATGCTCATATCTTTAATAAATCTTTTATCGTGGACCATATTGTATTGTAAGCACTGTAATTTTTAAGGGATATTCAAAGGCTCGGTGAGAACGAAGGATGATTTTTGGTTTGCTTTTGACCAATTGATGGAACTGCTTAATTATTATATATTACTTTGAGTTCCACTTTCATCCATGAATTAATTATTTGATGACTTGTAGAAGAAAACCCATTAAACGATTAAGTTTAATACGACAAAAGGCATCAAAGCTCACTGATATGCTATAAATCAATCTTTCTAGATTTTTTAGCGATTTGTGTAGCTTTTGCAAAGTGGATAATGCTAATCATAAAGTGGGTAAGTTGAACCATTCTTTTTATTTCATGATGATGATGATTTGTGTTCATAATTAACGCCGCTACATTTATTTTTGATATGAGTTATTAATCATTAATTTAATGGTGTTTGGTTGTATTGGTGTCATTTCTATTTTAACAAAATGACTCGATTACGTGCATTAATTTTGATTAATGTTTTCTATTTATAGAACTTCTTACCATTAATATATATATATATATACACACACACACTAAAACTTTAGTAAAGAATATTTTTTGTATTCCCGGATTATGATCGATTACTACATTTGAACACGTATTTATACACATTATCATTACAATTAAGAGCCGAAAATTCTCTCCGTTCATGTTTGCATAAGTTTACAGTCCTATATTTGGTAGTGGTAGTACAAGATTCATTGGCAGTTTGTGATCTAAAATTTGCATTAATATTTTATTCAAAACCTTGCATTAATTTTTTATCTACCGACCATTTGTCTTTAATGATATGTAATGGACTGTTACATAATAAATGTTTATTCATTTCCATTTCTTCTACATCCTTTTAATTAGATATAAAAAAAAATTCTAAACACATATCATTTTGGACAGTAAATATAAATTGATAATGTATCATGCAAGGGAATTTCTATATTGTGGCGAGTGTGGTCAAAGTACTTGGTTATGTAAATTTTCATGCACAACATACTTCAACTTTGGATACTGGAGGAAAATAAAAGGGAAAAACATGCTATAACATCATGAATTAAATGTTCTTCGGGTTCACGTTATTTTCATGCTTTGCTTTCAAAAATAATTCACCATTTAAAAACCATTATAAAAAATAAAAGGGGAATTTTCACTCAAATGGCTTCTCAGTCTAAGATAATAATTTTTAAGGACACCACTTTTGAAAAATTAGTTTTAAGGATAATTTACAGGAAAATTATAAAGGAAATTATCATTCAGTTATATAGAAAAAATGATATATAAATTTATCATTTTCCAGTATAATTTAAAATGTTAATTGAATTTATCATTTTTCTGTAAATTGTCCTTGAAATTAATTATTCACTTTAGCCTAATTTCCACAAATATGGAAATATGTTGTAATACCATATATTGAATGTTTTCCAAGTCCAGGCCATTTTCACACTTTGTTTCCATCATGGTTATTCATTCAATTATTTTACAAATAAAACTCCAAATTAACATCTCATTTATATTTTACATAATTGCATCATAACATAATTTATGCTTTACTCTTCTATTATAAACATTCATATGTTATATTATATCCAAATACCTTTTTTTTACTAAGCATTCATTTTCATTCAATTTTGTTCACTGTTTTTAATACGCTACATAAAATGGTTGTTGTCTTCCAAAGTTATGGATTTTTGCACAAAATTTGCACCATTACAACATATGTTGCCATAACTTTTACATAAAATAAAGTTTGTACCCATGCCATCGGCACGGGCTTCATACTTGTATTTTTTAAACGATTTTAGTTTATTTAAAATTAGTTTTAAAAATTTATTTATTAAGAAAAATTATAGTCGAATTGTATTAATGTAAAATCAAGTTTTATTTTTTATTTTAAAACAATTTTGGATACACACATTAAACTAGAAAAAAGGTATATATACATTCATTATAATAATTTGGTATCTAATCAACATAAGTATAATGATAAACACATGTAGTATAATTATCATTAAGATTGAAAGATTACCAGAACATTGTTTCCCTGCCCTAAATGAAGAAACAACTCCAAATCGATCAAATCACCTTCAGAAATTGCAACAACCTGAAGCACCATCGTTGTATTTACTTTAATTGATTTTGTTTAGATTTTTGATGCTTAAAGTTTTGGATGCCTCCTTTGGAATTCATGGTTGGGATGGAAGAAAGAATGAATAAAAACAACGTGTAGATATGTGTTAAAGTGGCACTTAGGAAGAGGTAAAAGTGGAACTCTTTTCTCCTCATTTCACTCATTCTTTACTTACCCATTCAAAATATGTTTTGAAACCTTAAACCCCACATCCATCATGCCCTTGGCCAGATATAGCTAGTGCCTCCGTGGACCTATAAAGACCTAAAGCCTATTTAATAAATAATTCCTTTAAATCAAATTTAATTTTCCATCGATATCATATTTAGATACGCACGTATATAACATTTTGAAACGCATCCATTAATTATCAATTACTTCAAAAATAAGATGAAATTTTAATAATTAATATTTCATATATACCAGTTAATTTGATTAATTTACAAAAATTATAAATTAATTAAATCATGTGTTTTTTCGGAGTATTCATCATTATGGTTATGCGATTCAAAGATGTGAATTCAATTAGTGATTAATACTAAACAATTAGAATATTATCATTCATATGTCACCTTAGCTAGTGGTGTGGAAGTTTGGCCGAATTTATCCCTTACACATTCCTGGTAAAATCTAGTTTTACTATTTTAAGCGGTACGTGATAGTAATGATTATTTACACTAATTCTCTTCATCAAAACATTGTCGCTTTTGGACTTATGGTATTTGGTTTTGGTCAAAATCCCAATATCTTCCATTACTTGGTTAGTCCAAACACAAAATCCTTGGTTCAATAATCACAATTATTATTAATCGTACTGGTCTGGCCAGAGACTTTGACTTTGAGTTGACTACGATACTAACCTCATATAACTTAGAAAATGAATTCTCTATTTAATAATGTTTCACTTCTAATGCTTCACCTCAGAGTGTCAGATCCAACTATAGTCGTTTGATAGATGTCGTGCCACGATTTAACTATAATCAAAGTGAAGTATCCACATTGATTTTCAGTGGTATTCTTAAGCCGAGAGAACTACGTAATATCATCACTTCGAGTGTCATTCCATTGTTATTCAACAAATATAAGTACGTAACACCTTGTTCCCCTAGAGGCCATGAGAAATACACTATTTAGTATTGGAGAGCGATATATACTCTAGTCTTAGCGGAGGTATCGATATGCAATCTCAAAACGTCTTGACTAAGAATATTTAAAATGATATGTTATTTTAACATGATAAATTTCTCACAATTACAACACATTGTAATTACTATTATATAACACATTATTTAAGAATTTTCTTTGTATTATACTTAAAATTAACTAAATTAATTAATATAACATATTGCAACAAGTATATAATAAAAAGAAAAACATCTTTTTTCAAATGAGATTTTATTACAAAGTTAATAATTTACAGTAAATTACTTTAATTTCCCCTAGGCAATAGCCTTAACTCTATCGATCCCCACTTGCATTTATGGTTAATTATGGAATCTCAATCCTACCTCTTAGATTAGTTTGATGAGAACTGATCGAGCTAGTCCCTGCATGAATGAATTTGCTATGTTGTCCTTGGTATCTACCTTATCAATCACAACTTCTTTCTTAGCAATGAACTCTCTAATAAGGTGGAACTCACTAAGAATGTGTCTTGACTTCCTGTGAGCTATTAGTTCCCTTGCGATCAACATCGCAGCATTATTGTCACAAAACAATGTTATTGGAGTCCTAATATTCAGAGTCATCCTAGCTTAACCACCAATTTGCACATCCATGTCGCTTCTTTTGCAGCTTCGTTGAGGGTGAATTATTCGGGCTCTATTGTTGAATCAGCTATTGTTTCTTTCTTGGAACTTTTCTATCTAACAACCCAACCTTTCTATATGAAAATATAACCTGATACAGACTTATTATCATCGATATCACTCTAAAAGCTGAAATCTATATACCCTTTCATAAGGAGGTCTTTGTTATCCACATAATTTCAATATGAAAATTAATGCCATCAATAGTAGAGTTGCAAAGGAATTGGTGCAGCTAGGATCTATGTCAGAGATCAATAGTGCCGCATGGGATCAATAATGTATAAAGTCGATGCCGTACCTCTTTGGCGTCGCCCCTCATCCACATCGCACTTCATCATGTCATGATTCATCATCATTACATACCATCAACAAGGAAAAAGGATAACATCGCACTAGATCGGTAATAGCTGGGGTTTTTGACCCTAAAAAATCGACACTAGTATGTTTATTGTATTATGTGCTGAGCAATCGAATGCCGAAAAATTCGATTGTTTGGGGAACAAAAAGAAGAAAGAAGAATAGAGAAAGAAAATGAACAACACTGAATCTCACAACGGAACGAATAATCAATAATATACAATAAATCTTTATACAAACCAAACTGTAATATTTATATATATAGACATCAATCAGAGTATACTAAACTATTTCAGCCCGGATAGTTATAACAACCTGTCCTCACAATTGCTGATAAATACAACTAGGAATGCAGTGGAAAATTAACCATGTACGTGTTTATGTCTTTGGGTCTCCAGCTCGTCTCCTAAAGCTCCAAAGCATCCAAACTAAAACTGCAATATACTCGGTCTGACCTTAGCATTATAATAAAATAACACTCGAGTCAATCTGGAAAACTAGTGTGAGAAAACCCACTGAACTGGATTTTTAATGTTTCAAAAGTCTTTTGAAAATAAAGGTATTTCCTATGACCACGCCGCACATAAACATGGACAGATTTTACCTTATGATGATATTATAATAATTTCAAGGGTCAAAGTAAAATATGAATATAACTGAAATGCTTGCATCCCACGTTTCAGTATAGTTAGGTACAACTAAGTCCGTAAAGCTAGTATTGGAGAATGGGCTTCATACCATGGCAAGGTAAGGAATTACCTTTCAATGGTACATCTCTAAATAAAATGCAATGGGGTCTGATGGTAAGGACTAGCCTACCACTTGACTAGCAGTACCGAATATGATCACCCCTTTTGTTAATGGGCCTTGAAGCATATATGCATAGATTGTGATCGATCTAAATTTGGAATGACCATACCCTGATGGGAGTGACCCACTTGGCCCTACTACATGCCCGATTTTTGACACTTCCCGGATGATGAGGCTTGAGGCTGCATTTTACCTTTATATAGTATTTTCCACTTGGAATGCTAACATTGTCCTTCAAGCAACAATGCAATGCCAGCATTCATCCACATAAGTTCCTTCAGGGATTGAACGAAACGCTTGAGTTCCCCATCTTTAAATTCCATTATCTTCAAGATATCTTCATGTCAAAATGCTTGAATTAGATCAAAGCAGTTTTTGGATAACATATCTGATCCCGGTCTCTTCGAAACAACATTCGATAGTCCCCGGTAAATTCAACCACGGTTCTTTAGGAAATAAATAGTCAAAGACAAGAACGGAGGTCATCTTCTCACCGTTAATGGGCGGATTTCCTTATCATTTGTCATTAGAGAGCGAAATGAGATTTATACGCATAGTTCAACATCATCAAAGATGACTGTGCCATATAACTCACGTGTTTCTCCTAGATATTTCCAAAGTTACGTTATGGGTCCACATTTGATGGTCGGTTATTTAACTATCAAATAAACAAATATCCAAATCGGGGATTTATTCCAAAGGGAAAACCAACATTGGTTAAAACACATAAGCAACCGCTAGCCTTCTTTTAATTGACCTTTTCATTACTAAAAATAACTTGTAAAATAGTTGCATAAAAATACTTTTACCTATATATATATATATATATCCACAAATCCTTATATTTCAATACTTAGAAAATATCAATGTACTTATCTTAACGGTATAAGCATATTTACCAAAACGAAGGAAGATTTCCTTTTGACGCAGCGGATATTAACAAAACGATATAGATCGATGAAAGTAGCAAACGGTGGATTGAAGATACTGAAATGCCCAAATTCGTTGATCACAAAGATACCGAATTCTAGCTATCTTCGACACGTTGATCGCGCACGATACCGTTAAAGAAGATCTACAATTCTTCAAACGTTGATCAAGCGCACTTGATACCGTGAATTGGCTTCAACAATCGTTGAATCGAGCGCACTCGATTAACCGAAAGTGGAGATAGGAGATTACACTCAACTACCAATTTAAGATGAAAGCACACAACAATCAAATAAGAGTTTTATTCAAAAATTAACAACCTTCAAATGTACAACACACTCGCTATTTATAGAGTTTTGACCCAACCCTTAAGTCGTTGCCGACCTAGTTTTCCCGACCTAGTTTTCCCGACTCACGACTCATCCTTAGGTCGTACGCGACCTAACACATCTCATACATACATGACTCAAAGCAATTACATCACAACAGCCTTCGGCCGACTCAACACTTGAACGGCTTAAGGAAACACACAAATATACAACACCTAGGTCGTATTCGACCTAACTACTCACGCGACTTAAGAAGCTAACGACATACGACTTAAAGACAGTACCAACATATTACAACACATCACACCTTCGGCCGACTCATCGACATACCGACCCATGACTTAACTTCTTGCCGACTTACGACTTAACTTCTTGCCGACTTACGACTTAACTTCTCAGCCGTATTCCGTTAGGTCGCACCCTGTTAGAGTTAGGTCGTTAACTCGGCACAACTTCCCCTTTGGTCTCCAGTTAGGTCAGAAACGACTTAACTCTTCTTCATTAACTCGCATCTCTCCCCCACGTGATTCCTTAGGTCGGGAACGACCTATATCTTCCTTCTTAAGTCGTGGACGACTTAACTCCTCCTTAAGTCATGTACGACTTATCTCTTCTCTTCTAACTTGAGCTGCATCATCCTCCCCCGGTTGAGAGAAATTCGTCCTCGAATTTAAAGATTCTTTCTCATCAGATTGTTCATCTCCATAATATGGTACAAGATGCTTAACATTGAACATGTCAGTGTACACATTCTCCGACAGCTTCAATTTATAAGCATTTTCATTAATCCGTTTCACAACTTCTACAGGACCAATTTTTCTGGCTTTCAACTTGTTATAAGCGCCTACTGGAAAACGATCCTTCGTTAACACAGCATACACCATATCTCCTTCATTAAACTCAACACTTCTTCGCTTCAGATCTGCGGATCTTTTATACTTCTCATTTGCCTTCTCCAATCGTTCCTGAACGATCTTATGACATTCGGTCAACCCATCAACAAATTCTACAGCTCGTTTAACCGTCCCCTTCGGTGGTGGTACAACCGTTAGGTCCAACGGTCCCCTTGGTAAATTTGAATATACAATCTGAAATGGACTGAATCCCGTACTACGATTCACTGCATGATTATGAGCAAACTCTGCTTGGCATAACTTCATGTCCCAACTCTTCAGATTGTCCTTCACAAGACATCGTAACAAATTTCCCAACGGTCCGTTGACAACTTCTGTCTGTCCATCTGTTTGCGGATGATAAGCGCTGCTAAAGTTTAACTTCGTTCCCACCATCTTCCACAAGCTTAACCAAAAGTGGCTCAAAAAATGAGTATCCCTATCCGACACAATAGATTCTGGCAATCCATGAAGTCGATAGATCTCCTTGAAAAATAACTGAGCAACATGAACAGCATCCGCCATCTTCTTACAAGCAACAAAATGTACCATCTTCGAGAAACGATCCACCACAACATATGTCGAGTCATTTCCCCTTTGCGTTCTCGGCAAACCCAATACGAAATCCATACTAACGTCCACCCAAGGTTTTGTAGGAACAGGTAAAGGCATATACAATCCCGCATTTGTAGCTGTCCCTTTCGAAACCTGACAAACATGACATCTACGCACAAACCTTTCAACTTCCCTTCTCATTGACGGCCAATAATAAGATTGAGAAATCAACTGCAATGTTCGATCTCTACCCACATGGCCTTCTTCATGTAGCTCCTTTATAATCTTCATTCTCAAACTACAATCCGGTACACATAAACGATTCCCTTTAAACAGAAAACCATCCACCAATAGAAACTCATCAGCACTCCCATCCTTGATTTTCTCAACAAACTTCATAAAGTAAGTATCTTCCTTGATCAACTCTGGCAATAGTTCAAATCCTGTCACCTCAATTTTCATTGTCGTTAATAAATGACTCCTTCTGCTCAATGCATCTGCCACACGATTCGTTACCCCAGATTTGTGCTTCACAACAAAAGTAAACTGCTGCAAATAGGCAATCCACGATGCATGTCTCGATGAAATCTTGTCCTTCCCTTGCAAATGCTTCAAAGCCTCATGATCAGTATAAAGAACAAACTCTTTCTGAAATAGATAATGTCTCCAGTGCTTCACAGCTTGAACAATTGCATAAAACTCAACATCATAAGTGCTATATCTCAACTTAGCTCCAGACAATTTCTCACTGAAATAAGCAACCGGTCTACCTTTCTGACTCAAAACTCCACCAACCCCAACCTTCGACGCATCAGTATGTAATTCAAACAATAACTGAAAATCCGGTAAAACTAGAATTGGTGCTGCCGTCCATAGTGTCTTGATTTTCTTAAAAGCAACCCCTGCTTCCTCTGACCATTCAAACTTCTTTCCTTTCATGCAATCGGTTACAGGTGCCATCACACTACTAAAATGTGGAATGAATCTTCGATAGAAAGATACCAATCCATGAAAACTCCTCACTTCAGTAATAGTCTTGGGCTGTGGCCAACTCCTGACAGCTTCTACTTTACTTTCATCCACTTGAATTCCTTCCTTCGATAGAACATATCCCAGAAACAAAACACTGCCCGTCATAAACACGCACTTCTTTGATGCGGCATAAAAAATTTCCTATCGTAGAATCAACAGTACTTCACGCAAATGCTGGACATGCTTTTCCCTGCTTCCACTGTAGATCAAAATATCATCAAAGTAAACTACCACAAACTTCCCAATGTATGGTCTGAAAATCTGGTTCATCACTCTCATAAAAGTACTCGGTGCATTCGATAAACCAAACGGCATAACCAACCATTCGTATAAACCTTCCCTGGTTTTGAAAGCAGTCTTCCATTCATCACCTGGTCTAATACGAATCTGATGGTACCCACTCTTCAAGTCAATCTTTGAGAACACAACAGCCCCACTCAACTGGTCAATCAAATCATCAAATCTCGGCATAGGAAACCTATATCTCAGAGTGATCTTGTTTAGAGCTCGACTATCCGTACACATTCTCCACGAACCATCCTTCTTTGGCACCAATAAGGCTGGCACTGCACAAGGACTCAAGCTCTCCTGAACACGCCCCTGTTCTAACAGCTCTTCCACCTGCCTTCTTAGTTCCTCATGCTCCTTAGGACTCATCCTATAATGTGGCCTGTGTGGTAATACTGCCCCTGGCACAAGATCTATCTGATGTTGAATATCCCTCAACGGTGGTAACTCCGTTGGCAACTCTTCAGGAAACACATCACTGAATTCTTCCAATACCGGCTTTACTTCCTATGGAACTCCTACCGATTCAGTGGTTTCATGCCCAATCAACAAAAACACTTCTGGACTTTCTTCCACTTCTTCAATAAATTCCTTCAAAGTCAATAAAGTCTTCAGCTCCTCAATCTCTTCAGATTTACTCTCTTCCTGTTGTCTCTTCTTTGGAACTAAAATAATCTTAACACCTTCAAACATAAAGCTGTAGCTATTGGTCTGACCGTCATGTTATACTGCTCGATCATACTGCCATGGTCTTCCCAAAAGCAAATGACAAACATCCATCTCAACCACATCACACCAAATTTCATCTTGATATTTCTTCCCAATAGAAAATGGAACTCGAACTCGCCTGTCCACCTTCACCTCTCCTCCTTTTCTCAACCACGCTAACTTGTAAGGATTAGGATGCTTCTCCATTTTCAGCTTCAGCTTTCTCACAGCTTCAGTAGAAATAATATTGTCACAACTTCCAGCGTCAATCACAAATTTACAAACCTTTCCCAGAATAGTGCATGTTGACTGAAAGATGTTACTCCTCAACCAACTAGCTTCTTCTTCTTGCTTCGGTATTAAACAAGACCTCCTCATCATTAGATTACATCCTTCATCTCCTGACGCAATATCCTGTTCATCCTCCTCAACTGGACTAGGATAATCTTCTCCAACATCCTCACCTTCAACTTCAGCAATCATAGTTCGTTTCTTCGGCTTCGGACATTCATTACTCTTGTGACCCACTTCCTGACAATTGTAACATTTGAAACTGTTGTTGACCTTCGTCTTCGCAACTTCATTCACAACTGGTTTACTGATAGATTTAGGAACATTAGAGCTTCCACTAACACCCTTCACTTGATTGTTGGAATTAGTAAACACACCACCTCCACGCCTTCCCTGCTTCTCCCAAGCCAACGCTTTCTGATGTGCTTCTGCTACAGATCTAGGATCAAACATATTCACCATATCTTGAATCTGTATCCTCAACCCTCCAACAAATCTAGCAGTCAGCTGTTCCTCTGTCTCCATAATGTCATTTCGAGCAATCAGTTGATAAAATTCATCAGCATAATCATTAACAGTCTTCGTCCCTTGCCTCAGATTTTGCAACCTTTGGTACATGAGTGATTGATAGTTATAAGGTAAAAATGTAGCTTTCATCAACTTCTTCATCTTCTCCCATGATTCAATCTTCGACTTTCCCATTCTCTCCCGTGTAAGTTTAGTTTGCTGCCACCATGCTAAAGCTCTTCCTCTCAATCTAGTAGCAACCAACTTCACTCAACGATTCTCCAGGACCTCTTTGAAATCAAAGATCTCTTCAACATTAGACAACCAATCAAGAAATTCTTCTGCTACCATTCCTCCCTTGAACTCTGGAATTTACATCTTCATACCCGATTTCCATCGACGATCATCTTCTACATATCTATATAAGTTTCGAACTTGGTCTCGATCTCGATAATGAATGCTAGCTCTATCACCCTCTTCATCATAACCAAATGTACGTCTATATCGATCTCGACCATCAACATCCCTTTGATCATGCATGTCTCTTCTACTATGTCTCTCTTCATCTCGATATGGCTCATCTTCAAACTCACGTGGAGTTCTTCTCTCTTCATGTCCATAGTCATGGTGATCTCTTATTGACGAAATTGATGTTTCTCTTCTCTCTCTAAAAAATTGCGGTGATACCCTCCTCGCTTCCGTAACCGATGGCGAAACTCTGTTTCCTCCATGGTTCGAGATTGGTGATCTCCTCCTTTGATTTTGATTCAAATCATTCATCAACTTCTCTAACTTTCCAATGCCTTCATCAAATTTCTCATTAATACGTTGTTCCATTTGCTCGGCTTCTACTATTCTATACAACGCTTCAACATTTTGATGACGATTAGCTCTCCTTGGTGGCATGATTGAACTTTACAAGACTTCAACAAATCTTCTACAAATGAAACTTCAAACTTCAACACTAACTTGTACAACAAGTCACGGCTTAAACACTTGACTCGACAATAGCAACGACCTAAGGTTAGGTCGGCTTAGCTTCTAACAAAGCTCGGCTCAACTCAAGCACTTCAAACCCTACAAACTTTGGCACACAAAAATCCCACGGCCAAATTCAAACAACTTCCACACTTTGATCCAAAAGAATATGGATTGAAAACTTCTAACTTGTTGCAACCTCAAGATGAACACGATGAACACCAACTTCAAACTCCTTGGCTCCAAGACTCGTCTTAGCTATGATTGGCTAAGTCAAGCTCTGATACCAAAACTGACGCAGCGGATATTAACAAAACGATATAGATCGATGAAAGTAGCAAACGGTGGATTGAAGATACTGAAATGCCCAAATTCGTTGATCACAAAGATATCGAATTCTAGCTATCTTCGACACGTTGATCGCGCACGATACCGTGAAAGAAGATCTACAATTCTTCAAACGTTGATCAAGCGCACTTGATACCATGAATTGGCTTCAACAATCGTTGAATCGAGCGCACTCGATTAACCGAATGTGGAGATAGGAGATTACACTCAACTACCAATTTAAGATGAAAGCACACAGCAATCAAACAAGAGTTTTATTCAAAAATTAACAACCTTCAAATGTACAACACACTCGCTATTTATAGAGTTTTGATCCAACCCTTAAGTCGTTGCCGACCTAGTTTTCCCGACTCACGACTCATCCTTAGGTCGTACGCGACCTAACACATCTCATACATACACGACTCAAAGCAATTACATCACAACAGCCTTCGGCCGACTCAACACTTGAACGGCTTAAGGAAACACACAAATATACAACACCTAGGTCGTATTCGACCTAACTACTCACGCGACTTAAGAAGCTAACGACATACGACTTAAAGACAGTACCAACATATTACAACACATCACACCTTCGGCCGACTCATCGACATACCGACCCATGACTTAACTTCTTGCCGACTTACGACTTAACTTCTTGCCGACTTACGACTTAACTTCTTTCCGACTTACGACTTAATTTCTCAGCCGTATTCCGTTAGGTCGCACCCTGTTAGAGTTAGGTCGTTAACTCGGCACAACTTCCCCTCTGGTCTCCAGTTAGGTCGGAAACAACTTAACTCTTCTTCATTAACTTGCATCTCTCCCCCGCGTGATTCCTTAGGTCGGGAACGACCTATATCTTCCTTCTTAAGTCGTGGACGACTTAACTCCTCCTTAAGTCGTGTACGACTTATCTCTTCTCTTCTAACTTGAGCTGCATCACCTTTTTACACAATTCTAAACCATTTATAAAATCCTTTATAATTTTCTAAAACCCATTTATAAACTATCTTATAAATATCTAAAATCCATTTACAAAACTCTTTTATACATTCCTAAAATCATTTAGGACCCCTTTATAAATCCATAAACCCATTTATAAAATTCTTTTATAAATCTATAACCCTTTTTTGAAATTCTTTTATAAATATCTAACCATTTATAAACTCCTCTACCTTGTAAATAATTTCTTTTAAGCCTTTAAACCATTTTATAAAACTCACTTATAGACTCATGTCCCTTATAAAACTCTATTTATGTGTCTCTAAAACATTCATAAACCAATAAAAATCGTGTACTTCTAAACACTATTATATAATAATAGTTATTAATAATAAAATTATAAATAAATAAGTAATTATTATTAACCTTAAAACATCTCAAAATAATAATTAATAATTTCAAGGACCTTATTAACAAAACACTAATAATTTACTTTCACCGTTACTATAAATAGTAATAATTAATTTTCAAAACAGTATTAATAAATCGTTGTTATTAATTTCACACCATATTAATTATTTAAAATAAATAAATTTTGAAAATATTGATAAATAATTTTAAGAACAATATTAAATATAAATAAAACATTTAAAACGGTATTAAGTATAAATAAAAATCTTAAAAAATAATATTAAATAAATATTCTTTAAAACAATATTAAATATAACTTTATAATCTTTAGAAATAATATTAAATAAATAATCTTTAAAACGATATTAAATATAATTTTTAAAAACATTTCTAACGACTAAAGAAACACCAGATAATAAAGTTGGAGTAAATTAGAAATTTAATCCTTCTGAAACAAAATATTTTCGAAACCCAAATTCAGATTTAAAATCATTTTCTATCAAAAAGCCAATTCTAAACCAAATGGAAATTTGCAGTATTGTTAAAATACTAATTTAAGACCAATAACTACCAAACATTTAACTAATGTCGATTATTGAGTTTCTACCACTACAGGATTTAAGTTGAACATTTAACAATGTCATAATCAATAGAGCTAACAATCGGGTTTAATATCCCATAATTAATATGATAGGAATATTATTGAAATTAAAATCAATAATGGCGCGGAATCCTGTTGGATCCCTCCAACTTGTCCCCTTGCTTCACAAACAATATATAATTATATTATATGGGTCATCCGCTAAGAGGCGGGTATATATAAAAGGTCATCCACTCCAAGGGTGGGAATAAACCAAACCAACTGATAAACAGTAAATCATCTAAACATTCAATCAACAATTTTGTCAACTATATAACATTATTAGTTAACAAAAAAGATGAGTATAACTCACCGAAATTTCTGTTGCCACTGAGGCGTTTCAGTTTGGAACTAAAATCGAATGACATCCGATTTTAGCCTAAATTTCAACTATCTCCAAATTCATCTAAACTAGTTCCATTATGAAGCTTACATCATCGTGAGTGCAATGCAAAAATTCGCACCTAGATTGGACCTCGTATAAGAGAGTTATTCAAATTTTAAGTTATCGATATTTAAAATAACAATATAAATAACTAATCACAAAATTAATTGGTAATTACAATTTTAAATTCTTCTTCTCCCTTCACTGAACCACACCCTATACACCTATAGAGATACCCAACTATGCACCACTTCAATTGACCAATTCTCCTCCAGTTCTTGACACAATCGCCTCAAAGCAACTCCGACGAACTCCACATTCGACGAGCTTCGCAACAATTGCCTTAAACCCCACTCGAAGCCACCTAGAAAAAAGTGACCCTAGCAATTCGAGCATTGTAGCTCAAGATCGTAGATCCTCCTTTAGTGTTGCATCCTCCAGAAACTTGGCTGTAGTTGCCACACTCCATCGGAAACTCGAATCCATGCTTCAACTCACCTAACACCTCCTTAATCTCCCTTTAATCCAAAACCCCAGCCTAAAACTGCCACACGACTTTACTGATAACAACCAAAACCTCACATTAACATCGCCTGACGCATATAGAAATGAAGCGAATCTCCTCACAAGATAAAAGTTCTGAGCTTTCAAATTGTTTTCTTTTTATTTTCTTTGTTTTGGATTTAAAGAACTAGCCATTTTTAGTTTTCCTGCATTGGTTTGTTCACTGGAAATGGAATGTATAAAAGAGAAGAAGACATAGGGTATGGGCTTTGTACATGGGTGGGTATGGCCTGGTATGCGTAAAGTATTTTCTTAAAGTAGGTACATTTTTTTTATTTACTGAAATATCTAGTTTTACATACCCGAAATCTTCGAACTCCAATCGAGGCATGTCGCCTGGCGTTTTATATGTAGTACCCATATTCCAAACACAATGGAACTAGTCCCAAGGCCTAATTCGATCATATGCAGAAGATAGTTTTTCGAACCCAGTTATATCCTATAGATTATGTAAATTAATTTACAACCGTTTCAAACTTGCATGACCAAATGATATGTCCAATCACCACGAAATTCAATGGCATATGATAATTCATTATTACAGATCCAGTGAAATTAGTTTCATCAAAATCCGAGATAGTGCCCCGGAAGGCTATTTTTACACGTTAATTTAAACGAATTGTTATAAAAACCAAATTAATCACTTTTAAATCTAAATTAAAAGTTTACTATCTTTATTCTTATTTAAATAGAATTTTGAATCAGCTTTCGAAATCAATTTTATTTATATTAAATTCAGGATTTAATTATTTGAACAATTTAAAATATTAAATTCAACAACTTTATTCTCAAATAAATCGCTATATTTGAAATTCAAGTTACTCAACTTATAAAATTAAATTTTTAATATTTAAAATCAACTGAATATTCCAAATTCAAATGGCTCAATTTCTGGTCCGTTACAAGATCGAAGCCGCATAGGTCTCGCACTACTCATTGTCGAAGTCATATGGTTGTGGGTGCAATGCTGTTTCAATGGTGCACCTATTCAGCATCGTTACTTTTCAACACCACCATTCAAAACCAGGATGGATACCACACCTAATTAATATCTCCATCAAGGATCAAAATCGCCATTAAGCAAGTCCACTTCAATGACGCCGAATCTCATTGGGATAGGTTGCTATCAATACTTCGTTTTGGGAGTACAGTCACCATCTATCCTTACGACATTGATGATGAATATTGTTGATATCCATGATGGTGGGATGATAATCGATGCCGCTTCAATTCAACACTACCATCAGCCAATATCTTAACCTGTTGCATTTTCTTAACGCGCTTTAACCACCATAAATTGCTCTTTAGTCATACCCTACATGTCTCCTTTGCACTCTGTAGAATTGCTTTACAGTATTGCCTACATTTTAAAATGCATCTCCTTTCAATTGTATTAACCTAGCTATTCACTTTAGCACAAGATTCATTAAATCTTATGCCTATATGTGTTTCAACATGGAGTAGTACCTCGGCATATGGTACTCACATAGTTTTGAGCCCATCCCATTTTACCAGCCTTCAGGCTACAACACTAGCATTCACCTAATTTCAAGCACCTTTTGCAACGCTTCCCATTTCAGTAACCCGCAAGCACTGGCATCGACACTTGATTCATTTCAGCAACGTGCTATAGGCTACAACACCTCAGCACCTTCAACATATGATTCATGCTAATATCAGTGTTCATGCATTTATTGCACTATGATCTCAGGCCATCAATGAATATAATTTAGTTAACATTCCTATATAACTATAATGAATAAAAATTAGTTTTATGAGTTTTTTTGGTTATTTTCTGGTTTCTTTCCTCCAGTATTTTGATCATCCATGTGATGATCCCTAGTTACCCACTTGTACATTATTCATTATCATAAATAATTAATAATTATTACTAATGAGGCACTCCTCTTTTCGAGGGAAGTTCTTTAATAAAAAATTCATTTATATTTTAAACTTAAGTTTTAAATTTAATATATTATTTAATTTTTCAAAATAGATTTTGAAAATTATCTCAAGTCCTAAAATTAATTCGGACCTTTATATTGGAGATAACCTTTGGACTTATATCATCATTTGGGCCATGCCAATACCCATGTAGGGCACAGTAATTTATTACCCAAATACAGTCGTTGACATTACCTTTCTAGACAGCCTACTAATAGGTAGGCTTGAATAAGTTAATCTATGATTGCTAATTTAGACCGTATAGGCTAATGGGCTTAGATACTATTGAAGAACTAGGCCAAATCGCAACAGGTTAAATGGGTGGTTTTTAGTATTTTTTATACCATTTTAGATCTTTGTTGGGCCTATGAAGTCTAATTGATTTTAGATCCTATCTGAAGTATTTTAAATAAAATCTTCATTTTATTCAACTTGTTTATAAAAGGTTTTATTTAATATAAATTAGTTATGTTTTATAAGTGTATCAAATACACATATATGTGTATAGTGCACGTGCAACATATAAACAATGTACATGGCTAACGTGAACATTTATAATTACTGTAATTCACACTGTAACGTATACATTTGTACCTTTATATATGACTTTGGTCATCCATAGTTTTACTTAAAACTTATACATACATACAAACATATATATATATAGACTATTATAAATCAATTTCGAAATTATAATAAATTATAAAAATTTCAATTATATTTAAAAGTAGTTTGACTAATTCAATATATTTCGAAATTAAAAAGTTATTTTAAAATCTGGATTTAACTTTGAATATTTAAATTCAGAACAATATATTTAAAATAAAATATCTATTTATAAACTTTGCTTTTAATATATATCAAAAATATACATACATAAATTTACAAATATACGAATACCAAATTTTATATAATTAAATTTATTTATAAATTTGGTAATATGAATATATATATATATATATATATATGTCAGCCATAAAATAAAAATAATATACATTTTTAAATCAAATTCGTATAGATTTTTTTTAATTAAATATATATTTATCTTCAAAATAGTTTTAAAATATTTTATTTTTTAATTTTATGGAAATATATTATAACAGAAATTAATTTTTTTATTCAAAAGTTGAATGTATATAAGTTTATAAAGTAATTTTTAAACAATTATGATATATGTAATATATATTTATGTATTTAATATGTTATAAAATAATTTAAATTTATTTAAAACTATTTTCAAAATCCCAAACTAATATTTATATGATGCTGAAGTATATTAGTATACAGATGAAGTTGTATATATTTTTCTAAGAAGAAAAACAATTTTGGATATACATATTAAATTGAACAACAGAAGGAATATATAAATTGGTAGAATTATTTGGGATCTGATCAGCATAAACATTGTGATAAATGCATACAATTAAAATTAACATTAAGATTAAAAGGTTATCAAAATGACATTGCTTGTGATTTGCACCCTGAATGAATGAAACAACTCTCAGATCGATTAAATCACTTACAAAAATTGCAACAATCTAAAGCATCATCATAGTATTTATTTTAATTGATTTTTACTATGATTTTTTATGCTTAAATTTTCAGCTATCCTTTTGGAATTCATAGTTAGAGATGGAAGAAATAATGCACAAAAAATAATATGCAGATTCATGTTTAAGGGGCATGTGGGAAGAGGTAAAAGTGGAGCTATTTTCTCCTCATTTTACTCATTCCTTGCTACACATTCAAAATAAATTCTGAAACCTCAAAACCCCACATTCAACACACCTTTGGCCAGCCAAAGCTAGTGCCTTCATGGGCCTACAAAAATCCCAAGCCTATTTAATAAATAATTGCTTTAAATCAAAAATAAATTTTCATCGATATCATATATTGATACATATATATAACACATTTATATGCACATTAATTTAATTATTAATGGCTTCAAAACTCAAATCAGAATTTAAAAACTAATTTTTCATAAATATTAATTAATTATGAAAAACTATAAATTAATTAAAGTGGAAAATAGGCACAAAGACAAATTTTGAAAAAAAAATTAGGCTGAAGGACAACAAGTTCCATTTTTGAATTGAAGGACAAACTTTGAAAAAAATTAGGTTGAAGGACAATGCTAATTACAACTAGCATTTTGTACAATGTAAAACTGAATATAATGCTAGCTATAAATAGCATTTTGTGTAGTGTAAAAACTGAATATAATGCTAGTTATAAGTAGCATTTTGTATAGTGTAAAAACTGAATATAATGCTGGTTATAACGAGCATTGTCTTTCAACCTAATTTTTTTCAAAGTTTGCCATTCAGCTTAAAAATGAAATTTAGTGTCCTTTGGTCTAATATTTTTTCCAAAGTTTGTCCTTGTCCCTAATTCCCACTTAAATAAATCGTATGGCTTTTCAGAGTATTCATTATTATGGTTGTATGACTCAAAGGTGTAAATTCAGTCAGTGATTAATACTAAATAATCTAAATATCAACGTTCACATGTCACCTTATTAGTAATGTGATGATTCGGCCGAATTTATCGCTTACACATTTATTGTTAAAATCCAATTTTACTATTTTAAGTAGTACCTGGTAGTAATGATTATTTACACTAATTTTTTTTTCAAACCTATACGACATTTGGACTTATGAAATTTAGTTTTGGTCAAAATTCCAATATCATCCCTCATTCAACTTGGTTAGTCCAAACACAAAGTTCTTGGTTCAATAATAACGATTATTATCAACCATACAATCTTTGGCCAAAACACTTTGACTTTGAGTTGACTACAGTTGACTGTGATACTAACCTCATATAACTAAGGATACGAATTCTCTATTGAATAGTGTTTCACTTCCCATGCTTTAACTCTGACCCAAAGTCGTTTGACGGACGTTATGCCACGGCTTAACTATAATCAAAGTAGAGTGTCCAAATTTGAAGTTCAACATTATTCTCAAATCGAGAGAACTGTGTAACATCGTTACTTCAAGTTTCTTTATTTGACCTTGATTATATCAACCAACAAAAAACTCTCTAGTGGGTCATTACATAGTTATTCAATAACTATGTAATTCCTTTGTGCATCCAACAAGCATGAGAAATATATTGGCCAACATTTGGAGAACATTACTTTCTTTAGTCTCAACAAATGTATCGATATCTTATCTCGAAACATCTTGACTATGAATATTTAAAATAATATGTTATTTTAGTGTTGTGATAAATTTCTCATAATTACAATACATTATGATTACTCTCACATAACAAATTATTGAAGGATTTTCTATTTAATATACTTAAATTAAATAAATTAATTAACATAAAAAATATGACAAGTATATGATATAAAGAAAACACATTGTATTTCGAATGAAATTTTATTACAGAGTTAATAATTTACAATAAATTACATAATTGTCCCTATGACATACCTCTAACGCTATCAGTTTGGGGACTATCTTGCAACATTTTTTTAGGATTTTGTTTTATGAATTGTTCTGTTGCACTTGTTAATACAGAGAATTTCTCATTATAACTAATAGAGATTAAACTTCTATTAATATTTCACTACTTTCCACCATTAATTTTTTTTATAGCTTCTCTAAGCTCATTAAATCTAAAATTTGTTGCTTTTGATCTGTTAACTTATCTTATTGTGAAAGTTTACTTTTCTCATCACACTCTCCTATTTCCTTGAGAGAACTTTCATCTACATACTTGTAATAACTTGCCTCAAAATAGACTAAATTCTAACCCAGAAAAGGCCCATCGAAACTTAGGCCTGTTGGTAAAAAGAAAAACTATGCAGACATATCTATTCATTCTTTCAGAACTCACATCGGAAGGAATAAAATATAATAACAATAATAGCACCCATTTGTTTGAAATCATTTCAAATGTCATAATACATAACAATAACCGTTACAATATTTTTTTCAAAAATACATTTCATGGGTACAATAGAAAATAATACAAAAAGATAGATAGTAACTGCCACAAGTTTCACCCTCGCCATCTTCAAGCTTCATCAATTCCTTCTTTACCTTGTGTTGTAATGAGAAGGGAGTCAGAACAACAAGTTTCTGGTGAATAAAAACCTTGAGTCTTACCATTTTAGTACTTGGTTAGTATATTTCAAAATAAGAATAAGTTTACCACATAAAACCATTTAATACTTTTTATAAGGAAAGGAGGTAGGTCCACAATGAACCACTTAATGCCTTCAATTCCCGAAGCAGGTTTCTAAATTTCAAAACCCAAATCCCATGTCATAAATATCTAACAATAGGAGAGATATTACCCAAGCCATTTAATACCTTTTATAGGAAAACAGGCAGACTCTGGCCTTTTAAGACCGCAATTGAGGCAGGCCCCATCATTTAAAACCTATTCCCCAAGGCGGATCCCTCAACGATATTCCTAAGGCAATCCTAAAATCCTATAATCCCTAAGGCATATTCAAATCTATAAATATATATATTGCACACACTAATCAATTACTGAAATAAAAATACTGAGGTTTCCACTCACAGTTGGTCCTTAGCTTTGCTTCTCTTTGGATTTGTAATGCCCATAATAATCTCCTTCAGATCTTTTTTTTTGATATATATAACAAGTGATTTGAATGCATATACATTAGATTCAGAAAGGTTGGAGGAGAAAAGGTTTATAAATTAAATAATAAACAAAGACAGATTAGGATTTCTTACCTGAAATCCTAATGGAGTTTTTTGAATCTAAGAAGAGTAAACTAACAGAGCTTTGGTGATGTTTTCAAAATATTTATGAATAAAATTGAGTGGTCTAGGTCTTATTTATAGTGGTTGAAACACAGTGGAACCGTAAGATGAAAATAGTTTAAAAATGGATAAGTCTGTAACATACAACACAAAAGAAACCCTAGCCTCTATCGCATAGGATACGTCGACCGCCTCTGTAGCACTGGTCGACCGCTAAGGTTCAACCGGTAGAGGCCAAAGGGTCGACCACCCCTATAGCATTAAGTATTTAACTTAACAGTTTCTTAACCCTCAAGTAACCCAACATTTAATTTTTGAAATTCAAACCCTAAATTTAAATACTCATTTGCATTTGAATTCAAACTAAACTAATTTAAATATAAAAACTTCAAACGCTCATAACTTCTTTATTTAATCTCTTTTTTCTACATATTATATATGAAAATAGATCAAAATTTCACCATGAACACAACGAAATAGATTTTATGGTTAAATTCCAACTTTTACAAAATTTCCATTTTTGTCCCTACCCTAGTTAATTGAATTTCTCTTAACTTATTCAATTAGGGTTGATTCTGTGGGATGTTACATTGTCCTCCCTCTTAAAAAGGATTTTGTCTGGAAATCTTTTAGGGGACGAATAGCGTAACACGTAATAACATTAATGTTATACGACTAAGTTATCTACAAAACTATCTACTCAGCCAAAGTGCAATGTGATTATGTACTGCAGATGTACTAAAATAAGCTCAATCCTAGAGTGTGTGTGTAATCATGCTATGCAAATATGTATGAAAATACCATAAACATGCATAAAACTACTATATGAGTAAAGTGATAGTGAAAAAGTGTAGCAGTCATCTCCTACCATCTAATCTAGCAACCATAATGCAACCAAAATCCTAATTTTGGAAAGAAAATTAACCATGGAAAGGCTTAGGATGAGAAGTTCTCATGCGTTCCGCTAGGTTTTCTCCCTATTGTTCTCAGACCAATCTAATTACTTGTTCTGGAACTTCCTAGTTCTGTGCTCCATGATGCTTGTAGTGACATGGAGCGTCAGTGGTTCCGTCTTAAAATCCCATAATCGATTAGGCTCAACCCCAATGGTTTGTTGTGAAAGTGTTTCCTCAAATGCAAAACGTGAAAAACATCATGGACTCCAACCAACATAAAAGTTTTTTTCCCCAATATTGGGAAAGGCCAAATAAATCTAGTGCCAACTTTTCTAATTATCCTAATTTTACGAACTTCACATGCCGCCTAATCAACTCTAACATTTTAAAGTCTCACAAACCAAATTTGGTCCAAGTAGAATTTATCAGTGGTTTCCCATCTATAGTTTGGTGATTTGTATGGCCTTCTATAAATTGCTTCAAGAGTGCCATACCAATCATCTACTGGTGACTACTACTAAACGCGAATTCTACTACGGTTAAGTGCCGCTCCTAGTGTCCTCCAAGGTCCAAGATGCAAGCTCTCAACAAATCCTTTAATTTTCCATTCATTTCTTTAGCTTGTCATCGGTCTTTTATTGGTAAGCGATGCTCAGATTTAACAAAGTTTCTAAAGCTGGTTCCTAAAGCTACTAGCAAACTCTTCCAAAATTTGCTAGTAAACTAAGGGTCCATGTTACTAACGATGCAAACCGCAACTCCATGAAGCTGTGTTGGAGATGCTGCGGTTTTATTCCTTATAATGGAAAATTCTTCATATTCATTTTAAATTTTCCTTGAATAGTGATAACCTGTGAGCTAAATTTTATTTTTTCCAAAATTCTAAAGTTTTGGGATTGGCATATCATTTGCTTTAGGCTACTAACCTAATTCCCTCATTGACTTCCAGTCTTACCTATGGTATATCCCTAATTAAGTGTCCCCATAAAATTTTCTTATTTACTTTGCTTCCCAATATATATTTATCAAGTGGTTTAATTCCCTTTCATAAAGTCAACACAGGAATAATATAGTTATTTATCTTATACCACCTCATTGACTTTTCCAAAACCAAGTGAGACAACTAGTGATTACAACCCAAGAACTCTAAAAGAAATTTTTTGCTCGAAGCTTCCATTTATTATCAAGTGGTATAAATCGTGTTAATGTCCAACATTCTATTCTAAATTAGGATAGGTATTTCTCAATGTGTCATTCCATTATTACTAATTTTCCTTTTCGGTTTCTAATAAATGTGGTCCATCCATTTCCTCAATTAATATATCCATAGCAGTTGATCATTATTGTCAAAATTGGACCATTTCCAATTAATCCTTCTTTAATTCCTTTAACCTTCTTCAGGTTTCCAAAATCCATTCACTACTCAAATTTCTTTCATAAATGTCGTATCAAATTTTCTTAATTAGTTCCAATTTAATTTCTTTTTCTTCTCATTAGTTACAAATTTATTTCCCATTAAATTTGTAATTAATATCCACAAATCCTAATCCATTAAAGGCTAACTAATATGCATGTAGTCGTAATCTATGCGCATATATATATAAATATATATATATATATATATGGTTAAGTGTGACTATATGTACACATATTTCTAACTACTAATCTCTAAAACTAGAACATTCATTTCCATATTTTGATTTATTGTAGCTATCCTTCCAAACTGATTATCGTCATAATTTCTGTAAAGGCCCGTAAATCCATGTCCCTTTGAGCCGACCATAATTCACATCAATCTTTAAGGGTGAAGAAGAAAAAAGTAGAAGAAGAAACAGAAAACAACATCACAAAATCTCACAAACGCAGTGGAACAAAATATAATATATAATAACAGATTTTTATACAAAAGAATATGTAGCTACTTTATGCTTACAATCATCAGAATACAACAATCAATACATCAACGGACAGTTATATAACATGTCCTTACACAGCGGAATACGAGCCAAGTACGGAGATACGTCTCTGTCATCCAGCTCGTCTCCTGAGCGCCATAGCATTCTATCTTGAATCTGTAATACTCGGTCTGACCTGAGCATTATAATAAAATAACACCCGAGTCAGTCTGGAAAACCACCGTGAGAAAACACACTCAATTTGAGTTATTAACTTTTATCAAAATCCTCTGAAAACAAAGCTATCTCGTAAGACCACGCCACATATAAACACAACAAGTTTTTACCTTACGATAACCAAAACATTAATCATCTGATATTATAAGAGTGTCTAAACCAAGTAAATAGAAAATAGCTGAAATGCTTGCATCTCACGTTTCAGCATAGTTGGGCACAATCAAAACCGCAACGCTTATTGGAGAATGGATTCCATCGAATGATTGGGCTACTGGGGTACCGCCTACCACAGTACACCTCTAGAATAATGTACCGAGGACCATCGCCTGGATCCCCTGCTACATAAGACCGGCCTACCCCTAACCTGGATAAACCGAATACGTTATCACCACAGGTGTTCCCACCTTTTACCATCGAGCTCTCCTTCTTTCATGCACAACCATATCAATAATATATAGGTTTTCGAGGACATCTGGAAAAGTGGTAACATACCCTAATTGGGTGCGACCCACTTAGCCTCTCTGCATCTCTCCTGTTTTAGTTATTCCCAGTTGGTGAGGCTTAAGGCTAAGCATAACCTTTCAAGAAATAGTTCTACTTAGATTGCTCATCGTCTTCCAATGAAGATGTTCTGATAGCATTTGTCCATACAAGTTGTCTTGGGTCCGGACAAACCGAATCACCGTCTTCATCATTTTCACGGTATTCATTCGTTACGTTCAAACCGGATCGAAGTGGTTTTTGGATAATTTAATCCGGTCCCAGTCTATTCGAAACGGTTAATGAAATTGGCATATATTAATAGTCGGTTATTTAACTATCAACAAAACATCCATAAGCAGTCACAAGGCTTAATTTTATAGATCTCCAAAATATTTATTCCAAAACATCTTCACCAGGACATATATTCAGTCTCTTTCAATATTGCTATATTTGAAACAATTCAACACTTGTGTCCATAACAGGATATTTAACCATTTTTTATACTTAGAAATATTTCCAACTTCCATTTTTATAACACATAGAAAATATTTCTATCCCAAACCATTTCCCACTAAAAATATTTCTAAACCTTCTTTTCAATACTTAGGAAAATATTTATACGCATAATTTCCAAAATCATCTCGATATTAGACTTGGAAATATTACATAACTTATCTCATAATTCTTCGAATTTTTAATAAATCCTTCCTACGATTTCCAAACATATTATACTTGTTTATAATCCCAACCAACCATTTATAACTTATTTAATGAATACAAATTCTTTCACATCTAAACATTGGAAATTTCCTTATGTCTCTAGAATTCCATTTATATGATTTCCCTTATAAAATCTCATCCATAAATTAAAACATTTTTACACATCTCGAGAAAATTTTATAAATAGATTCCAATCATTTCAAGCTGTGTGTGTGTATATATATATATATATATATAATGAGCATTTTTAAAGAATAGTAATTTATTTTTAGTTTTAAAATATGTTTTAAGTTATTATTTAAAATATTAAACACTTTTAATAAACCATCAATAACTCATTTAAAAATAAAACAAATAAACTTGCAAAGCTTGTTATAAAAATCAAAATTTTATTTCAATAAATATTAAATATTTGAAAATCCATTTTTCGAAGTATTCCAATACTAACTAGTTTGGAATTTCATTGTTTAAATAATAAAGTTTTCCCTTTGAAAAACGAGCTTAACTTCTTAATAATAAAAATATATTTTAAAATCTCGATAATCAATCTAATTTATAACTTCCTCATGATTTCACAGCATATCGATTCATTGTCGATTCCCTAACCATTCTCATTTCAAAAATAGAACCTACTATTTTTCTCAACCCCGTTTCCATATTCTAATATAAATTCACCCTATGAATTTATATTCCTAATTATCATCTGATATCGAATTCTTTTATTTATAAACGTCGTTTAAAAAATTTATAACCCCTTTTGGTTTTATCTGTTTATAAAACAAATCTAATCTATAAAATTCCATTATATAAATTCATTTTATAAATCCCATTTATACTTCCAATCTAGTTTTAATATTGATTTTAACTCCTTTTCAAATTTCAGAATACCATTTACAAACTCCTTTATATATTAGTTTTTAAAGTCTCTAGTTAACTTATTCACGAATAGTTACGTACAATCCAAAATTAATATATATTATCCCTAATTCAATTTTATTAAAAATAATCCAATTTTCAATATAAATACTGTTATATCAAAAATCTCCTTTTAAATTCCTTCAAACTAAAAATAATAATTTATGGTATTTAAAATTCCAAATTTAGGCCCATGCTACCATATCATCCAAAGATTCAAATCATAGCAATAATCTATAACAGATTATTCACACAAATCATGTATCATTATATATGAAAATAAATCAACATATTTGAGGAATCCAGTTGGATCCCTCCAAACCGTTTTCCTGCATCCACAGATGTTAGTCAACAATAAAAATACCAATCCCGCTTAGAGGAGGATATCGCAGTATATAGTGTCATCCGCTATTATGTGGAGCGCATAGAGTCTCGTCCGCTATAATGTGTGGGAATATCACTCCAAATACCGGTATATATATTACTATAGTTATTTAACATTCAACAGATAAAAATTTATAAATACATCCAGCATTCAACAATTTATTTTAACTATTTGAAATAAATTTTAGTGATCCAAAAAAGTGATAATTTTCTCACCATGATTTTAAATTTTGTCGAACATCCATATTTAAACTAGATCGAAAATTTCAACTGACTCTAATTGACTCCAAATTAATTCCAATTGTCGCATTCATTGAGTTGAATCTCGTATAAATGGATTATGAATTCATTATAATCGATAGAATTTAACTAAAATTAAATTAAATGGAATAACAGTTAATTTTTTTAGATTACCCAGATATTAAAACCCGAGAGTTCAGATCTCATTTTCGATATTGTAGTCACCTAACCAAGCAACCACGAATTTCCTGATCAACCAACGGTGACACGAATCAAGGCAACAAAGGGAAATGTGACTCGGCATCGCGACTTGTATCTCCATCTCCAGTCAAACTCATGAACATGTTCCATCATCGAACGATGCCACCATCCCATCCAATGAGCGCGCCTAGCTCGCCAGATCAACGCCTACTTCATCGCCACCAATTCAAGCTCGCGAATCCCATACCACTTCCCAACTAAACAACGCCTCGCACTCCACTCCAAATGCGATCACCTGAACGCGTCGCCTCCACCTCATAGCTTGGAACATCGATGCCATCAATCAACATGCATGACCTTCGCCCATAAATCGCGACTCGATCGCGTAACTATCTTCCCAGGTCACCTCGTCCACCTCTCCTCGTCTACCCAAGACGACACCCCAAGTCGGGATTTGATTCGATCACCTTTTCCTTTCTCTCGATATTTTTTCTTTAAGTTTTTCGTTTGATTATGAACAAGGAAGACGAGGTCGGGCTATTTAAAAAAAATAGAACGAGATGTCCGCGTGTTACAGAAGGAAAAGGGATGTGAGATTAAAGGGGACTCAACTGTTCATCTGATTTTACCACTACATATATATTGAATTTATCTCGTTTTAGGTAACTAAAATTTTACAATCCCTATCGAGGTGTGCCGCTAGACGTACATAATGTTATACCCCTATTCGAGATGCAATGGAAAAGGTCTCGAGTCCTAATTCGATCATGTGGAGAAGATAACTTTTTGGATTCAATTATTATATTAAATTTTGGTATTAATTTCAACACGTTTCTATCCTGTATGACCAAACGATAACTCCAAAGGCTACGAAATTTGAAATCAAATAATAATACATTATTACGAATCTGATGGAACTGGTCTCATCGAATTCCAAGGCAGTATCCCGGATCGCTATTTTAAACGCGTTGGTTAAATCGAAAATTTCCAAAATTTACGTAATCGCTCAAAATTTCAGTTTTAAAATCTTACTAACTCAATTATAATCCCAAATTCAATATTTAACCCATTTAAATATTTAAAGTTAACCGTCGAAAAATCCGAGTCGTTGTAATTTCTCATAAATTAACCACGAGAGAGATTTTGCTTTGTTTGAAATTACAAGGAATGATTTCTTTTCTTTTTATTGAAATAGACAGTGTAAACTATGGAAAAGAATATCCATCTCCTACACATCTCTTTCTTTTTAGTTTATTCTTAGTTACTTCAAACAATGCACTTTTATACGTATTTCAGAATTTGATAATTTATGGAAATTACATGGAAACTGCTCCAAAATTAAAATATTGAAATTCATATTCTACAGGTAGCCTAATTTACAACCCAATCATAGATTTGGAATATCTTAACAACTTTACCAACTTCTTCAAATAGAGGTTTGTGACCGATTTCTAATTTCCAAATCAGATTGTACACTCTATTCCTTTTTTATTCATATCCTAAAAAATCCCTTAGTTTGTCCTATCTAGGTTTTGATTGATATCTACTCCATTAAAAATATTCTTTATAAAACCAGAATTTTAGTAATCATACAAAATAGTTTAAATAAACTATTTTCATACGAATAAACTTATTTGAAAATCAGCATTTATTGCCTCCTTTCTTGTAAAACTTAAAATTTAACAAACTTGAAGAACCAAACTCAAAATCCTCATCTATGAAAAAATGAACTTAGAAACTTTACCAAGAATTCAAAATTTCTTATTTCCGAATAGGAGCAAAATAATTTCTCTTTTTAAAACTTTCTCATCAGATTTATCCCTTTAAAATTTAGAATTTCAACTCACAGTATTCAAAGACTGCTTGGTTTTCAAAAAAAGAACTATGGATTCCCATTTCAACAACTTACTAAAATAAAGACTTACTCCTTTTAATATAAGATCTTTAACACAAAACATTCAAAGCTCAATTATCATTCTAAAATAATAAATTAGACCTTTATTGTTCCAATGAATTTTCTAGTTACATGAACTATCGTTTCCAAAATAATAGTTTTTTCTCAATTACCATTTCAAAATAACAGCGTCCCATTTTAAATTATAGATTAATATCTACTGTCTATTATACAAAATATACTGTTGTGACAAAATACTTTTTGTAACTTTGTTCAAAACTCTTGAAATCTCTTGAAATCCTTTTCTTGTCCATTACAATAATATTCTCATTCAAAACAAGTTTAGAATTTGATTAGGAAAACCATACATATAAAATTATCATCTTTATATAAATGATTTTCCTCATATACAAAAATATCCAACTCATTTATTTATTACCACCATTTAAATTACCAAAAATACCTTATATAGCTTTAAAAAATGATGAAATGGAGTAGACAAAGATAACTTCTAACTAATTCCTATTACTCCTCTTCTATTCCTTAATTACTGGATTAAAATTCCTAATTCTATCACTACCTAAATTCAGTTATCATTCTCCGCATTTCCTTATAAGGGAATATTCCTCCCATCTACCTTAGGACATTCTTAACCATTTAATCTTTCTACCCTGTGTTGATCAAGTGCATTTTCCATTTGTACACCCTTTCAAAATAAATTGAAGGAAAAGAACATCTAATTTTATAAGGTAGGAAAAAAAATCATTCATTTCTCATAAGAAAATTCCCTTATTAAAAAAATCTTTGGACCAAAACCATTTGGCTTAATAAATTTAAACTAAGACCTTTGAGAATTCAAAACCTCCTTTTAAGTTAGATTTTTCTATCTTAACTATTTATAAATTATAAAATCTTCAAATTTCCTTACTCTTTTCAAACAATAGCTTTAAATTTTAAAAAGTAGAAGAAATCATAAAAATTGAAAAATCCAAAAATGAAGAATCTAAAAGTTGAAAACTTTAATTCAACAAATTTTAAATTAAGAACATAACAAACAAGAACCTTCTCTTTTTTCTCAACCTTTCAAGTAATTGAAAATCATCCACCATTTTGTTTTTAAAATGTCTCATCACTTCTTTCTAAACTTTTTTACAAATTGTAGTATATTTCCAAAAATGTCAAAAATCACTTTCTATCAAAAATATTCAACTGACAACACATAGATTTCACTTAATAATCTTTTAAAAAAGCTCATTCAAAACTGTTAAGGAGTTTTCATAAACCTTTTTACCACTTTCTTTCTCAAGGGGTAGAATTAAAAAAAAAAATAGGCTTGATTGTTCTTCCCTTTTAACTCCCTACTCAATTATCTTAAAAACCTAGTTATCTTCTTATGGTGATTAATGTACTCCTTCTTACGGAAGTTTGTTTCACTTTTATATTCCTTACTTCCATAAGAATACCATGCCTTCTAACATCTAACCATTACTTAACATTTATATTTTCTACTCTCACACTTTACCCGTATTAAATGGTTATTATCTTAATGGACGTTTCCTAAAGACATTTATTTTCTTATTCAACTTTACCAATTTAACTTCTTCCTTATCTTCCTATAATTATCCTAATGGTCTAATAAATCTATTAATTTCTTGTAACTCCTTACTTAATACTCATTTATTACCTACAAAATTTTGGTTATAAGCTTTCCTTCTACGATTCTTGTCCTTATTATTTTATATGCTTATAGGGTCTATAATGATAAGGAAGTCTAGGTCCAATAAACAAGTATAAATTCAACTATATTTATTTTTCCAACTCATAATTGCTTCGCGCACCCTTTTGGAAAATAGTAGCAGCTACTTCTATAGCCAGAATTCATAGAGTAAGGCGTAAATTCCAAAATAAGTGTATATATGTAGTAAGGTTTTTGAAAAAAAAATTCAAAAATAACAAATACGCCACTCATACGTATGCCTTTCCTTGTTGATCGGGTAACCGAAGCTCTGATACCAAATGTAACAACCCATCCCGAAATAAACCTAAATTCTGACCAAGAAAAGGCCCATCGAAACTTAGGCCCATTCTAAAGCTAGCGGTTAGTTGGTACAAAGAAATATTATACATGCCTCCCTATCTATTTTTTCGAAACTCACGACAGAAGGAATAAATTATAATAAAAAAAATAGTAACCATTTATTTCAAATCATTTCAAATGTCATAATACAAAACAACAACTATTACAACATTTTGTTTAAAAATACATTTCATGTGCACAATAGAAAATAATACAAAAGATAGATAGTAACTACCACAAGTTTCACTCTCGCCATCTTCAAGCTTCATCAACTCCTTATCTAACTTTTGTTTTAATGAAGAGGGAGTCAAAACAATAAGTGTCTGATGAATAAAACGTTGAGTCTTACCATTTTATTACTTAGGAAATATATTTCAAAATTAGAACATATCTACGTATATAAAACCATTTAATACTTTTTATTAGGAAAGAAGGTGGGTCCACAATCAACTACTTAATACCTTCCATTCCCGAAGCAGGATTCTAAATCCCATAACCCAAACCTCACATCATAAATACCTAACAATGTGAGAGATAATACCCAAGCCACTTAATACCTTTTATTAGAAAATAGGTAGACTCTGACCATTTAAGACCTCAATTGAGGCAGACCCCATCATTTAATAACCAGTCCCCAAGGCAGACCCCTCAATGGTTGCTATCTAGCTAACATCATATGGAATCTCTTAAGCTACTTAATACTTCTTTATGGAAAGGTGGACCCTCAATTAGTCATTTAATACCTTATCCCAAAGCAGACCCCTATCGAGATACCACTTAACGTGCTTGATAACTACCCCCTTGGCCATTTAATACTTAATTTGAGGAAAAGAGGCGGGCCCTCAAACAACTACTTAATACCTCAAGACCCTAAAGTAGGCCCCACGTTTTATAAACTATACTCATAATGACGTCTCACATTAGTCCAACTATTCGTAGGAACTGGTAGTCAGATTAGCCGGATAGATTTACCCTATAGAATTTGGCACTAACCTCGTGCCATCATAAATATTTAGCATAGGAGATGTCTCACATCAGTAGGAAGCTATCTCTCTAATAAGATTCATAAACTCCTTAGAAAATTCAAGTAAGGATTCAACTTATTTCTTCCTCCAATCTATTCTTATCCTATTTTTCCATAATCATTCCGAATATAATAAATATAAATACCTCTTTCCTATTGTGTGTGTGTATATATATCAAAAGAGAGAGATTCCGTAAGAGATCGGAAGGCTATAAATCTATTTAAGTAAAGCTAAGGCTAATCTGTGAGTGGAAACCTTAGTATTTCTTTTCAGCAATTGTTTAATGTATTTCTTTTCGATTTGAATATAGATTAGGGATTTTGGGATTTCGAAAATATAATAGATAAAATCCCTTAAAATTCCTTTTTAATTCGATATGTCAATTCTATGCCGAGATTATCAATTACTTGCATTAATTTGATGGAATTTGTTTCGTTATGCAATTAATGATAATTTCGTAGTCTATTCCACTTCACTTTTTTCTTTGGATCAAATTGTGATTTTTCAATATAATAAGGGGTTTAGATAACGAATTCTATTCGTAGTTTACACCACTTATTCTTATATGTTTCTTTGTAAAAGAGGAGTTGAATATAATATGAGGTTTAGATTGCAATTCTTATTGTTTAAGATATTTCATTGAATTGGTGTAATATATTGACTTTCTATTTTATTTACAAGTCTATTATTGCAGTTTTAATTATGAATATTTATTCCCTATTTTAGACATTTGAATTCCATTAAGTCTTGGGAAATTGAAGAAAAAGGACTTATAATGATAATTGGTTTGGGAACTGACACTAAATGCTAGTTTAGGGCGTAAAATCCATGTGTTTGG
Source organism: Allium cepa (assembly GCA_030765085.1). Classification (NCBI taxonomy): domain Eukaryota; kingdom Viridiplantae; phylum Streptophyta; class Magnoliopsida; order Asparagales; family Amaryllidaceae; genus Allium; species Allium cepa. The sequence continues at coordinate 110,024,227 of CM060928.1, read as the reverse complement.
AACTTATTAAGTGCAAATATTTATTTATTTCTATTTACATAATTAATGTATAACTATTGCATATATGGCATAGTTAATTAGGCATTTATTTATATTTATTTTCCCCCATTAGGAAGGTAATTGATTTTGAGGTAAAAATAAGAAGAAACTCCGATATAGCCTAATTACTATTTTAAGGAGTAATAAGGAAGATTCCTTATAAGGCCTTATTTTTAAAACGGTGAGATGTGCGTGTATATGGAGAGAGTAATTAATTTATGGCTAAGTCAAAGGGATGCGAGGTCAATAGACTTGCATGACGGAAGTCTATCCTTTACTTTGAGGCTACCGGCAGTTCTATATACTTTATTGATGTGAAATATCCCTACGATAAATATTTTTAATGACGCGAGGTTAGTTCCAAATCCTCCAGGGAAGCTAATCTGGCTACTAATTCCTACGAATAGTAGACTCAGTTGATACATCATTATAGGTATGGGCCGTAAGATGGAGGGCCTGCTTTGGGGTTGGAGGTTTTAAGTGGTTTCACCTGCCTTTTTTCCCCAAATGAAGTATAAAATAGCCAAGGATTTACGTTAGGTGGTATCTCTACAGGGGTCTACTTCTGCAATTAGGCCTGAAATGACGAGATCTACCTATTTTCAATGTAGAAGTATTAAGTGGCCTATGGGATTCCATATGATGTCAACTAGACAGTACTATTGAGGAGCATGCTTCTGGAATTATGCCTTAAATGACGGGGTTTGCCTATTTTCCACTGGGAAGTATTAAGTGGCTTGGGTAACATCTCTTACATTATTAATTATTTATAATGTACGATTGGGATATGGGATATACTTTTGGAATGGAAGGTATTAAGTGGTTGGACCCACCTCCTTTCCATATAAAGAAGTATTAAATGATTTTAATGATTTTATTTTCCTAGACATATTTTTATTTTGAAATATACTACCCAAGTACTGAAAAGGTAAGACTCGAGATTTTTGTTCACCAAACATTTCTTGTTCTGATTCCCTCCTTATTACAATAAAGGTTAAGGACGGAGTGATGGCGGCAACGATGCTTAAAGGTGAAGAACCTTAGCAAGTGGCAGTATTTATTATTATTTTCTTTCATGTGTACTCATGGATTTAAAAAATTATTGCCACTGATATTACATTACAGTTTTTATGGGATTTTGTGTTATGACATTTTTATGGTTTTGAAATAAATGGATACGCTTTACTATTATATTTTGGATCCGCTATGAGTTTAGAATTTTAATTATGGCTCTGCAATATTATTTCTTTTAATACCAATAGCTTACCTTAGAATGGATCTAAATTTCGATATGCCTTTAACAGGTCGAAATTAGGCCTATTCTGTGGTGGGTTGTTACAATTGATTTATATTTTATAAGTGCAGTAAATAAATTTATATGTATAATGCACGTGCAATATATAAGAAGTGTATATGATTAATGTGACCGTTTATAACTGCTGGGAATTACAACGCAATGGACACATTTATCCATTTATATTTACCTTGGTTGTCCAAAAAGTTATTTAAAGTTAAAAATATATTGATATTTTTAAAAATAAAATTTATTTATTTTTAAGTAAAATATACTATTTTGACAAAGTCAATAATTTTAAAATTTAAGCCCTTTTAAAATATCTATCAGTTTACTTAGTATAACTACTTAAACAGAGATACAAATATATAACTTAATATAAAAAATATATATTGCATATATTAAAATTCAAAATAAATTTATAGTACTTAAATAGTGTATAATTTACAAAAATAATGAATTTGTTTTTCCTTTAAGTGTGTGTGGGTTTATGTATATATATAATTTTACTAAATCATTTATCTATTAAATATTATTTATATTTAACAAAATGCCTTTCGACCATAAAATTTTCAACTGAAACATTATTTCATGAAATAAAATATTAATTTGTAAATGTATATATTAATAAAAAAATATATATACTTATATATTGTTTTAGAAAATGTATATAAAAAATTTGCATTTATAATTTTAATTTTGCTACCAAAAGTAATATGTTTTAAAATTTAATTTAAAAAACTTCAAATATATATACAATTCTTTATAAATGAATACATATATTTAAAAATAAGTTTAATCGATTAAAATTCGTTTTTAAAATCTAATAAAGAAAAAAATATTTTCAATTTTCATACATATTTATATGTATAAAAAAAACTAAATTGTATATGAAACATTAAAACTATAATGATGTATATATGTATATGTAAACACTTGCGACGACTTACATTTCGAAAGTTTAAATTGACAATAATCCATACATGTCCAGCTTAAAAAAATCTGGAACATAGATAATCTATGGGGTTAATTAAGAAAAATAAGAAAAGATGAAGAAAAACAAGCATAGAATCTCGTAGTGGAATGATAAAATATAATAATCAAATAGACAGTTCATGAAGCTGTTTATATTATACATTTGATTATAATTTATACAACATTTATCAGAGTTATATACACAATATGGATAAATAAATAATGCAGTGGACAACATGATACAGGAATAAAAATAGTAATAATATACCAAATCTTCGTCTTTGTCCTCCAAAATAAATCTTCGATAACTGAAAACTCGGGGCAGACCCGATTGTAATGAAAAGACAAAACATTTGAGTTAGGAATAAAATGTTCTTATGTAAGTCAAATTGATATCGCATATAACATGAGTACCATGGCGTCAAAGATGTTTACAGGGTTTCATATCTCCTATCCAGTGTATAACGTGCGTTCAATAACTCAAGAGATGTTATGGAATTTTCCATCTCTTAAGGATCCATCAAAATATTTATAAGTAGTAGAATACGCTACATATATAATGTCTAATCAATAAAATAAATATCAAAATAGCACTAAGTGTAACGCCCCACCCCGAGACCCACCTTAGTAAAGAGAATTAACAAGTAATTCCGTCTACTAAAGCGGAGAATAGGGCTGGTTAAGGGCGACCATCTATAATTTTGTCTTAAACATCTATTGAATACGTCGATAAATGCAATATAATTTTTTTTCTCAACTCAAGTGGATCGACATACCCAGTAAATGCTTAATCCAAAACTATAGGTGGTTAACGGATCTATCGGAACAAAATATAATAACTGAATGTAAATCACATCACAGAACAGTAACCAACATCATATATATACATATACACTGATACATGTTTAGTACAATACAATATGAATACAATAAAGGTGGTACTCGACCACACCATAAATATCGAATCAAATGTAACTACATCAGAGTATGCAGAAGAACAAAAACTACTCAAGAGAAAGAAGACCTGATATCCAACATCAACTTCAAGCTAAGTCCAATAGATGATACCTGAAACAACTCGGTCTGACCCGAGTGATAAACACACGGGTCAGACAACTGAATCTTATCGTTAGAAAGGAATACGATAAGGTAAAGAGAAGAGCTTCGCAACGGGATAACATAAGTAGGTATGAACATCTAGGGTTGATATCAAGTAACTTCACTATGTCTCTATGGTGGTTTGCATATACATATACTTGGGTTAATCTGAAGGAATTCATGTATATGGTATAAGGGAAAACATTCAAGCATTGTCAATGAATAAATAATCTCTCAAGTCATATATAAATCTCAAGTATAAATCCATAAAATTCAAAATCACCAAAATCCTCAAAGAAATCATATTTGCCTTATTTACATCTATAAGGCTAGGTAAACACATCAAAAATGGTGAAATCGAAATCATCATAACTCATAAAAGAAATCTCATATTGGCCAATTATTACATGCAAAAGCATGTTGCACGTGCTATTTACCAGTACTGTTCACCATCATGGTACCATATCCATCTCTCAACCGGAATCCTCATCTCGAATTAATCCGGTCTATGACGTCATCTATATTCTCCCCGAACACCTGCCATCAAAAGTGATTGGAGCACCTCACTCCAATCGGTGTCCGCTGAGTCCCCGCCATCAAAAGTGATCGAGTCAAGTATTACTTAACCCGATCGGGACTCTAAGTACTGGTAGTTCTCCCAGAATGTGTCAACAACTCTCGGATAGTAACCCGAAAAGTGGTTACGTGCATCCCATACCGCACGTCCTCACTCAGCGGTTTTCTAGCCGCTAGTCGATGCCACACTAACAAAAGCATCAAAATCTCAAAGAATCGCCTCATGTCATTGGCGTAAGGCATAAAATATCTAACCTGTCTCATCTCATTGACAAGTGGAAAATTCCATAAAATCATAAATCTCAGAAAATCTCATATAAAACAATTGCCTCATATCATCGGCAATAGTGTTTTTCTCAAGATAGTCCCATGTCGTATATGCTCTCGAATACGAAATATTAGACTAAAGTTATTAGTCTAAAAGACCAATATAACACTCTATCCCAGACCACAAAGTGGTAAATCTCAAGGAGGAAATCAAAAAGATTCCTCAATGTCGTTTCGATCGTACAAATCCATAATTAACCGATTAAGTGAATGCACGAGTCCCATTCCTCGTGGATTTACTAAATCGTTTAATTTATTTTCTTATACGTCCGAATATATATATATATATATATATATATATATATATACATATATATATAGTAAAAATAAGTAAAATTATACATATAATATTTTTCATGAGAAAACATGATTTTAAAACAATTTCCAGCAATTTTATAGAAAAGATTTTAGAGAGAAAACGGCTTATTTTCAGAGTTTTTAATAAATTATAAAATTTTAGAAAATAAGAACAAATCCTCAAATCCCCAACCATATATGATTTATTTATAGAATGGCTTAATCATCTAAGCTCAAACTATTCACAAATCAAGTGAAAAGAAAATCATCATCAGAAAACTCATCAACCAAAGCAAATACAACACACAAGGCTACATGCAAGTGCTCAGGATAGCGATCTTGCATCAGCTATTTCGACCCTTTAATCACAAAATTTTAAGAAGTGATACATATAAAAGTTGTCACATTCTTTATGCAGTTTCGAAAACTTCAAAAATTATTTGATTTGGATAAGAAACGCGAAAGTTATGCGCAAAATACTAGCTCAGGTTTGCACAAAACACCGAGTACACTACAACAACAGGACAACAAGTTTGCAAGAGATTTTTCAACATTTTAGTCAACGAATTACAGAAAGTGATAGAAATAAAAGTTGTCACACTCTTTCTGTAGTTTCCAAAACTTCATAAATTTTGATATTCAGATCAGCAACGAAGAAGTTATGATAGAAATACTACTAAGAAAGAAATTATTTGCGCTGTTTGTCAACACAGGACAGCGATGAAAATGCCAATTTTCCACTATGTAGACTTCTAAATCAGTCAAAACCGAAAACATGAAAGTTTTGGCATATTTCACAAGGATTTCGGATGATCCAAGAAATCAAAATTCCGATAAGTAACACAAAAGTTATGGTAAAAACACTAACCAACCACTAGAATATTCTGGGCTTAATCCCTCTCGGGTTTTCATTTTTGACAGTAACTAAGAAGGTCCAAACGGACTCAAAACACAATGAAAGTTAACATGAACAAAAAATAATCAGTTCTCTACAATCTGAAAAAAAAGTGGCATCAATCCGACACCGGACGAGCCAGATATGAGCAAAACAAGATAGGGTATTTCCAGCATCAATCAATATAGAACAGAGGTAAAATTCAACATATTTAACCAAATATTTCAAGCAAGAGATTATTTGCTGCTGAAATTTGTTCACTTACAGTTGCTATAAGCCTTAGATTACCTATTAGCAGCAAAAAGATGATGATTTAGGCTTGAAGATGGAAGTTTTCAACTCGAATTCGTCTTTACCGGACCTATGATTGCTTAAACTTGTGTATTTGCCTTGACTCGTTTTCCCTAGCTTTCTCCAAGTTTTTTTTTTCACTTTATCTTCCTTTTGTTTTTATTTTGTGAAATAAAGAAAAATAAGTGAACATTTCCACCCTTTATATAGTAATTTTCAAGGCTAGTTTGGTAATTTTAGTTTTGGACACTTGTCTACTTCTCTTTGCACGAGCTTTAGAATGTTGACACATGCCTACTTAGGTGTCTTAAGATGTTTCTACACATGGACACCTAATGTGGTTATGTGTCACTATTTTATTTAATCTTGTGACACATGTCCTTTTTTTTTATGTAAGCTTTATTTCATGACACATACCTTATTTTATATTGTTCTCCCAAAATTTATTCATATTATATTGTTTATTCCAAATAAACAATATAATTCATCATTTTCTTCCAATTAATTCAATTAATTCTAATATTAAATTATAATATTCATTATAATTTAATATTTACGGTAACCTCCAACCAGGGTTGTTACAGACTCCCTCTCTTATAAAAATTGCGTCCTCGCAATTTCTAGAGGAAATCTGTATTCAACACAATTTATTCAATCGACAAAGGATAAAAGAGAAGCTCGAAACTCAAACCATTCATATTCTCAACAAAGAATGGTAGAGAGAAATAAGGAAAAACTTCCTTGGTTAATCCAATGGCCCATCAAATGCTTATATAGCCATCGAATTTTCCAAGTAACTTGAAAGAATTTGGAAGATATCCCATCTTCGAAAAAAAACTCAATAAGATGCTCAACAATTAATCAATCGAAAATGATTGATTTCACAAAACTCTACGAATAGAGTCGGGACCAAACTCACTTAAATCCAAACTCTAAGCAATAAAGAATATCATTAATAAGATTTTCTGCATAATAATGCGGAAAGAACATCCTCACCACGAGATAAACGCAATAGACAAGATGAATAAATCACGTAATGACTTCTTGCAAGCCCACCAAACTCGAACGACCGCGATAAGGCATGTCGTTGACATTAACTCAAGGATAGAATACACTCAAGAAATAAGGATATAAGCTCAAATTACTTTTCAGTCCAAGATATTTAGAATTTTTTTAAATCCCAACATCTTTTAAATTTTAAATCTCATTTTTTAACATTTAAAAATTTCAAACTCCTTACTATACTACTTAGTAAGTAATTTAAAACTCAAATTAAAAGTCTAAATTTCTTCTCATACTTCAAAATTAATTTTCAAAAGATTTTATAAATCCATAATAATATTCCTTAAAATAAATTAAGAGTTTAAATTCTCTTTAGTCTTTTTATTAAACCACTTAAATAGTTTAAAACGATCTTTAAATCCCCTTATAACTCTTCTCTTAAAACATCCAATGTATATAATATAATTCTAAAATCTCAAAATATACTTTAAATAAAGTATAGCTCAATAATTTTCTCACATATTCTTATCTTTATAATTTCAAAATAAATATATATATAAATAAATGGCATTGCCTCTCCATTGAATCTCTAATAAATAGATATATCTGTTGGCTGCAGAGTCGATCAAACGATCAAAACTGCCTCGCCACTCTGTTACTCGTCTCTAAAATTATTGGCTGCAATTACCATTCAAAAATAAATTTAATATATAATCTCAAAATATTATTTTCAAAATCTCAATTTTTAAAACACAAATCATCGTGTCTGATTGCCTCATCATAGTATTTAGGAGATTCCTATCGATAACGTTGATCAGGCGTACCGACCAGAACTCTTAACTACTCGATGGACAACCCAACACTCTCAAATTATTTCTATAAAAGAATTACTACTCATCTAAATTTATTCTCAAAATATTCGTTGATTTTTTTTTAATAAAAAATATCTCAAAGCTCAAATTTCTCTTTAAAACTCATATTTATGTAGCTTCAAAACTCAAACCAAAGAACATTAAGAGAATGCATAGAGATATTCGCAGAATATTCGATTCTCGAAATCAACAGAAGGAGATAGAGCGTTCGTCAATCTTATGATGTCACGAGCCACTCCCAAAAATCATCAAGATATAAGACAAGCAAGATATTCTTCTTGAACGAGATTAAGCAAACAAACAATAAATCATTACTTCAAACAAAGTAATGCTACAGAGAATAACATCGATTGAGTATATGAAAAGGATAACTCAAAAAAAACTGAATGATAAACTCAATCAAACTCGAACAATCTAGAAACTCACCTCATTCCTTAGTGGATATCCTCGTGGAAGGATAACCGAAGAGCTAAGAGCCAGGAATAAGGTTACCTCAACACTCGATTGCCCGATTGGATGTCAAATCCAAATGGACTTACAAAATTCAACAAAGTCACCTTGATTGGAATTCGAGATGTATCATCAACATCTCGATATTCAAGAGCGAATATAGAAATTTCGAAATCATCATTAACATTTCAAAGTGATAGAAATAATAACCCAATAAAATAGGAAACCTAAATATACATGATCCTATAACAACAAAAGGATCGGGCTTAACACCAAATAAGTTAGTCCATCTCAAATCAGATACATCTCAAGATTGTGAGTAACAAACAAATACTCACAAAAGCAACATCAAATAAAAATCTCAGAATGCCCACAATGAGCCAATCATTGTGGATCCCTTCAATAGGATTCACAACTCTCAAATGAATGCAATAAGAATGCTCAAAGAAATCAATCATCTCCATCGATACGAACTCACTCGTATCGGAAAAAAAAATGAAAATAGAATAATCCCAAATAAGATTATTCATAAGACAAGATAACATCAAACTCAATTATGGACTATTACGGAATACAATATATATTTTCCTAGACATATTCCATCCCGATAATCCCAAAACTCGAAAACGAATCAAGGCTCGATTCGAAAACAAGCTCGAATAAAGGACAATGATTCACTCGTATCGTACTTCGACGTATTGTGATATACGTACTATTCTGCGTTTATTATACTTTGTTCTGACCGCAGCTCTGATACCATGCTGTAACGCCCCACCCCGAGACCCACCTTAGTAAAGAGAATTAACAAGTAATTCCGTCTACTAAAGCGGAGAATAGGGCTGGTTAAGGGCGACCATCTATAATTTTGTCTTAAACATCTATTGAATACGTCGGTAAATGCAATATAATTTTTTTTTTCAACTCAAGTGGATCGACATACCCAGTAAATGCTTAATCCAAAACTATAGGTGGTTAACGGATCTATCAGAACAAAATATAATAACTGAATGTAAATCACATCATAGAACAGTAACCAACATCATATATATACATATACACTAATACATGTTTAGTACAATACAATATGAATACAATAAAGGTGGTACTCGACCACACCATAAATATCGAATCAAATGTAACTACATCAGAGTACGCGGAAGAACAAAAACTACTCAAGAGAAAGAAGAGCTGATATCCAACATCAACTTCAAGCTAAGTCCAATAGATGATACCTGAAACAACTCGGTCTGACCCGAGTGATAAACACACGGGCCAGGCAACTGAATCTTATCGTTAGAAAGGAACACGATAAGGTAAAGAGAAGAGCTTTGCAACAGGATAACATAAGTTGGTATAAACATCTAGGGTTGATATCAAGTAACTTCACTATGTCTCTATGGTGGTTTGCACATACATATACTTGGGTTAATATGAAGGAATTCATGTATATGGTATAAGGGAAAACATTCAAACATTATCCATGAATAAATAATCTCTCAATTCGTATATAAATCCCAAGTATAAATCCATAAAATTCGAAATCACCAAAATCCTCAAAGAAATCATATTTTCCTTATTAACATCTATAAGGCTAGGTAAACACATCAAAAATGGTGAAATCGAAATCATCATAACTCATAAAAGAAATCTCATATTGGCCAATTATTACATGCAAAAGCATGTTGCACGTGCTATTTACCAGTACTGTTCACCATCATGGTACCATATCCATCTCTCGACCGGAATCCTCATCTCGAATTAATCCGATGGTCTATGACGTCATCTATATTCTCCCCGAACACCCGCCATCAAAAGTGATTGGAGCACCTCACTCCAATCGGTGTCCGCTGAGTCCCCGCCATCAAAAGTGATCGAGTCAAGTATTACTTAACCTGATCGGGACTCTAAGTACTGGTAGTTCTCCCAGAATGTGTCAACAACTCTCGGATAGTAACCCGAAAAGTGGTTACGTGCGTCCCATACCGCACGTCCTCACTCAGCGGTTTTCTAGCCGCTAGTCGATGCCACACTAACAAAAGCATCAAAATCTCAAAGAATCGCCTCATGTCATTGGCGTAAGGCATAAAATATCTAACCTGTCTCATCTCATTGACAAGTGGAAAATTCCATAAAATCATAAAATCATAAATCTCAGAAAATCTCATATAAAACAATTGCCTCATATCATCGGCAATAGTGTTTTTCCCAAGATAGTCCCATGTCGTATGTGCTCTCGAATACGAAATATTAGACTAAAGTTATTAGTCTAAAAGACTAATATAACACTCTATCCCATACCACAAAGTGGTAAATCTCAAGGAGGAAATCAAAAAGATTCCTCAATGTCGTTTCGATCGTACAAGTCCATAATTAACCGATTAAGTGAATGCACGAGTCCCATTCCTCGTGGATTTACTAAATCGTTTAATTTATTTTCTTATACGTCCGAAAATATATATATATATATAAATAGTAAAAATAAGTAAAATTATACATATAATATTTTTCACGAGAAAACATGATTTTAAAACAATTTCAAGCAATTTTATAGAAAAGATTTTAGAGAGAAAACGGCTTATTTTCAGAGTTTTTAATAAATTATAAAATCTTAGAAAATAAGAACAAATCCTCAAATCCCCAACCATATATGATTTATTTATAGAATGGTTTAATCATCTAAGCTCAAACTATTCGCAAATCAAGTGAAAAGAAAATCATCATCAGAAAACTCATCAACCAAAGCAAATACAACACACAAGGCTACATGCAAGTGCTCAGGACAGCGATCTTGCATCAGCTATTTCGACCCTTTAATCACAAAATTTTAAGAAGTGATACAAATAAAAGTTTTCACATTCTTTATGAAGTTTCCAAAACTTAAAAATTATTGGATTTGGATAAGAAACGCGAAAGTTATGCGCAAAATACTAGCTCAGGTTTGCACAAAACACTGAGTACACTACAACAACAGGACAGCAAGTTTGCAAGAGATTTTTCAACATTTTAGTCAACGAATTACAGAAAGTGATACACATAAAAGTTGTCTCATTCTTTCTGCAGTTTCCAAAAATTCATAAATTTTGATATTCCGATCAGTAACGAAGAAGTTATGATAGAAATACTACTAAGAAAGAAATTATTTGCGATGTGTGTCAACATAGGACAGCGATGAAAATGCCAATTTTCCACTATGTAGACTTCTAAATCAGTCAAAACAAAAAACATGAAAGTTTTGGAATATTTCACAAGGATTTCAGATCATCCAAGAAATCAAAATTCCGATAAGTAACACAAATGTTATGGTGAAAATACTAACCAGCCACTAGAATATTTTGGGCTTAATCCCTCTCGGGTTTTCATTTTTGACAGCAACTAAGAAGGTCCAAACGGATACAAAACCAAATGAAAGTTAACATGGAAAAACTATAATCTGTCCTCTACAATTTGAAGAAAAAGTGGCATCAATCCGACACCGGACGAGCCAGATATGAGCAAAACAAGATAGGGAATTTTCAGCATCAATCAATATAGAACAGAGGTAAAATTCAACATATTTAACCAAATATTTCAAGCAAGAGATTATTTGCTGCTGAAATTTGTTCACTTACAGTTGCTATAAGCCTTAGATTACCTATTAGCAGCAAAAAGATGATGATTTAGGCTTGAAGATGTAAGTTTTCAACTCGAATTCGCCTTTGCCGGACCTATGATTGCTTAAACTTGTGTATTTGCCTTGACTCTTTTTCCCTAGCTTTCTCCAAGTTTTTTTTTTACTTTATCTTCCTTTTGTTTTTATTTTGTGAAAGAAAGAAAAATAAGTGAACATTTCCACCCTTTATATAGTAATTTTCAAGGCTAGTTTGATAATTTTAGTTTTGGACACTTGTCTATTTCTCTTTGCACAAGCTTTAGAATGTTGACACATGCCTACTTAGGTGTATTAAGATGTTTCTACACATGGACACCTAATGGGGTTATGTGTCACTATTTTATTTAATCTTGTGACACATGTCCTTCATTTTTTTATGTAAGCTTTATTTCATTACACATACCTTATTTTATATTGTTCTCCCAAAATTTATTCATATTATATTGTTTATTCCAAATAAACAATATAATTCATCATTTTCTTCCAATTAATTCAATTAATTCTAATATTAAATTATAATATTCATTATAATTTAATATTTACGGTAACCTCCAACCAGGGTTGTTACACTAAGGCTTTACGTTGATCCCCTTAACGCGTTATTAAACATTGTCGTACAATTTGCATAAAAAACACCAGTAAACCGTCGGTGGATAGGAATGCGCTGTGATACAAAAACACTAAATCAATACTGTAGTGGTCTCATATAGGGATAAAAGTATGGTAGGGCACGTGAGGCAATGCCCAAGGTAAGATATGTAACGACCCGAAATTTTCGACCCCGAAAATTCGACACAAATACTTCACTGTAGAAGTGCCAAGCAATCGAATGCCAGAAATTCCAGATAGTTAGGGTAAAGAAGAAAAAGAGGTAGAAGAAGAAACAGAAAATAAAAACACAAAATCTCACAATCGCAGCGGAACAATATATAATATCAAATAATAACATTATACAAAGAAAAGCTGTAATTGTTACTTTACAAACAATATATTAGAGTACAATCATTCACAAATAAACTGGACAGTTGTTCCCTGACTACTACCAATACAATCTCAAATGCACAGCAGAATATACTCCATACGTTCCTGCCATCTAGCTCGCCTCTTGAACTCTGGAACGTCCAAACCTGAAAATCTATAATACTCGGTCTGACCCGAGCATTACATTAAAGTAACACCCGAGTCAGGATGGAAACAAGCATGAGAAAACCCATATAGCTTGAAAAACTAAGTTATAAATTTCTTTGAGAACCAGGGTAACTCGTACCTCACTACGAGTTCTTAGCTTGTTATAGTCAATCACTTATTTCTCAAAGTAATATCTAAGTATCGTTACTTAGTTTCAATGGTTCAGTTTACTTAATTTATTCTATTCCAGCCTATTTGATTTTGTAATAAAATCTATAAAAAATATTAGATTAATAATCGAAGTGGTTTCGGATATTGCTGATATCCGTCCCCGATCTCTTCGAATTCAGTGCCATCTTTAAGCCAAGTTGTTTTAAGGAAAACAATTCTGTTTAAATTCATAATATCATACTTACACAGAAGTTCATCACAGATATTTTAATTAAATAAATGATTCACATTTATTAACAAATCAATCCAGTCATTTCATATCATAGAACATCATAATTTATCAGACTAGAGATATTAATCAATCCATGTATTCGATTCAATTTAATCATCTATAAGCAAGATAACTTGGTTGCACAATTTCTAGTTAATTTAATTAACACCAGTAAATTAATTTATTTTAAATCCTGCTTAATTAACATTAATTAATTACAAACCATTTATTGCTACTTTAATTAATTATTGACCTTAATCAAATACCCTTTAATTACTTAAGACCTTAATTAATTAAAGATAAACTACTTAATTAATTCTAAGTTAAACCATTTATCTTAATCATTTTACTTAAATATCATTTAAGTTTTATTTAATAAACCTTTGGAATTAATTTATTATTAACCCATGAAATAACTTAAGTCTTTTAAATTAATTAATAGTTAAAAACATTTAATCTTCTTAAATCAATGACTTAATTACACTATTTAATTCCACCTTAATAACTTAAGAATTAATTAAAATAATGGACACATAATAAAATACTTTAAACTTAACTAATTTAAGTTAAAAATATTTTTATATTACCTTTATCTAATTTACACTTAAACCAAACATTATAATTTTGAGAAGTGGGTTAAGAAAATAATTTAAGCAAAACTTGTTTTGTTAAAATTTCAAAAACCCTGTTAATACACTTGATCACAAACCCAGGCCAGACCCGGTTCCTATCCCTATTCAAACTCGAGTCTAAACCCATCTTTCCAGTCGCCCTTCTTCTCTTCTACACGCAAACCAACCCGATGCCTCCCCGAGTCCCACCCGAGCTGAATCCCAATACAAACCCGAACCTAACCTTCTTCCTCCCCTCTCCTATCTTTCTCTGCCTTCAAAACTTAGTAACACAGAGACACACCGGTACCTATGCACATGCACATCCCAACGCCGCCGCTTCGACCATTGCTACTACCTCCAGCAAGTCATCAACGACGTGCTAATTTGCTCCGACAACCCAATCTCTTCTAAAACCCCTCGAATCAAAATCTAAAGCTCGATCCCAAACCTAGGCTAGGATCCATCGACCATCGCCGCCTCGCCCAGCCACCTCTGTACGCCTGAGAGCTCAAAGTTTCGTCAACGTCGTCGCCAGAGTTCCCTCTTCCTTTTCCCCACCTACTACAGCCTCCTAAAACCCCCTCGACGCCGTAGTTCATCGAAACCCACACATAAAAAAAAAACACATCCCAAACCCTATCACCGCCTCTCCTGACTGCCGTAGGTCATAAGAAGACCCAACGTCATTTTTCTCGAACCCCACACCACCTACACCTCCTCCAGACCCAGTCTTGGCCCATGTAAATGATTGGGTTGTCGAAATTTGACTGATGAACCATTTCCATTCATCTTACAAATTCCCCTCAAGTTCTAACTTAGAATTTACAAAACTTATACTAAAAATTCTAATTTTCCAAGTCGAATCCAACCATATAAGCGAAACGTGAAATTATAATGGTCGAATTTATGATATACTTTATTTTTTTTTACTGTAAATTCATTTTACCTGATAATTACTTGATAACTTCCATTGAAACCATTTTTAAAAATAGTATATCATCTTTACAAACAACTTTCTTTTTATGATCAATGCGTGGAAGTGATTGAGTGGAAAGGTGTGAATTTTTGAAAGGATTTGAGCCTAAGAAAGTAAGAACAGAGACATACTTTTATACTATATAGCAATTCAAACATATATATCAGGCAAACATACAATTTTTATCTAAGCAAAACATATTTGAATCATTCCTATCATTAATTGTTGCATGCAAAAGCATTACAGGTGATTTAACTTTTAAAGGTTGAAGTTTACTCGCGAAAACTTTGAACAGAGGATGATTTTTGAAACTGGAAGTTGTAACTTGATCTTGATCTACTTGATTAAACTTTGAACCTGTACTTGAATTTAGCTTTGTACAGTTGAAACTGGAAAGAGTTGTTTGTTTATTTTTTTTCTTTTTTTTTTCTTCTGGTTTTAGATTTTGAAAGATGAAAAAGAAAGGGTTGAGATATGAGTGTATACTGCCTTGGTCCTCACTATTCTCCTTATGTTATATTTTATAAAATAAGAAAATTCATTTAAACAAGAATTTTTGACACTTGTATTTGCATGATACTCCTAAGCCTACAAATGTCAAATGCATGCATTTTCTTATGCTTTCATTTTTATGTTTTTTGTTTATATTTTCCTTTTTATTTATTAAGATTTACTTAATATTATAAAACCCCTTTTATTTATTTCTAAGATTTAAGCTTAAGCTATTATACTTAAAATATATATATTTACACTAGTGTTAAAATGTAGAGTTTTAAATCTTATTTATTTTTAAGATATTTACTTGGAATTTCAAACCATAGTTTCCTATTTATAATTTTCATATATACATAAATAATAGAAATTAGATACATACACAATTATATACTTATTTATCATACAGCTTGTATATATCTATTTACATGATTATGGATATATTATTCTTGAATTTAAATGGTGATATATATTATCTATTCATTTTCAGAGATTTATAATTTAACATTACTTTATATTTTGCTCAAATATTTATATCTAGATATTTCTAATTATCAGAATTTATTTGTTCAATTTACAAATCAGTATATTTTAATCTAGTTAATTACCAATTAAGAGATGTCCAAAAATCCGGGTTATCACATTCCTCCCCCTTTAAAACTTTTCGTCCTCGAAAAGGAACGAAGCCAGAATTTTATTAAAATGTTTATTATTAGTTAAATTATCCTTTAAACATTTTGAACTCTCAACTCCCATTATTTAAAATTTTTAAAACACTTTTAAAATCTACATAATATTGCCAAAATAGCTTTATAAAAATACTTTTTATAACTCGATGTCTCAACAAGTCCATCCTTGTTTTCATAGAAATTCAGTCATACGTTGATCAGGCGTAGGACTGAAAATCTATAAGTACTTGGTAAACCCGTTTTCAACACCAGTGAAAATACTTAGAAAATATTTTTGTGAAAATATAGAAAGCATTTTTGGTGAGAATGCTTTGAAAATCATCACGCCCTCCATGGTCGCAATTAGCCCGATGGTTACGTTGCCATCCCGGAAAAATCCATAGAAAACTGTAGGCCTCCACGCCCCTCGATTACACCATGGAACCAGCCACAGGTCGTAACTACACCCAGGGTTACATCGCCATCATGGCAAAAACCTATGTAACTATACACATCAGCGCCCTCGAATTTCGCTGGCAAATGAAACTTCTCCACACAGACCACATAGATCGCTGACTACATCAGTCGAGTCCCAATGTAGCCTGTAGGCACTCACTGCCATACAACTTTCGCTATGTCCTCATAGATCGCAGTTCACCGATGTTACTTCGCTCTCCCAGCAAAATCAAACGCAGACCTTAGGCACTCACTGCCCCTCGACTTCTGCTATGGTGCGTAGCCGATTGTAGTGACACCGGGTTACACTATCGTCACACCATAACCCAAATGTCTCTGTAGGCATCAGCGCCCTCGACTTTCACTACACCAACACAATCCTTAGGAACCTCAGTTTGTCCGAACCTCCTCCCAAGATCAAATTTATAACCCCCTTAGGGCTCAAGGTAGAACGACCCTATGGATCTCCTACTAGAAGTTCATTTAAATGGGAGCGCCTTTTTCCCCACAGCCATTCTCAAAACATTTTATATTATACACATATAGTATCTTTCAAATCATACTCTTTATATGAGTCACATATAAATCTCCTTTACACAAAATCGATATCTCAAAATCGATAGTTCCAAACTTGGCTTTCCAATTTCCAAAATTTGATTTTTCCAAAAAATCAAAAGCCTTTCAAAATCAATTGGTTCCAAAAACCTTTTTCAGTTCCATTTTCAAAAAAATCATTTATATATATAGATATATATAAGTTTATTCTTTTAACTAGAACAAAATCTTTTTCAAAGATCACATCTTCTGGTTAAAATTCCAATAAGGGTAGCCATCATATAAAACAATTATATATACATACTTCATTTATACTAAATCAAATATCCAGGTTTGATTTTTTTTATAAAATTATTTACCATCTTACTTACTCTTTCATAAAGTGAATTTCAATCATAGAAATATCCAACTTCCACTTTTATTCATCATATATTTCTCAAAATATACTTTTCCTTTTCAAAAATCATTTTTACATTTCTTTACAAAATCTTCAATATCTATTTCATTCAAGCACGTACGATGTACATATATCATCCGTACGCAATTCCAAATCTGATCGCTCACTCGATCACACAATTTCACTTTCGAACTAGTATTGTTCACCCGACTTCCTAGTGCAGACTCAAAACTGGTTTCTTGATCAGAAACGGTCATTCTCCTTGCATAGCCATAACTATGATAGAGAATTCCCAGAATCAGTCAAAAATCCATATCCAGGGTTCGTCGTCGAAAATCGAGTGAAAAATCTCAACCCGAATCGATATACTACCTCGAAATTCTGTGCTCGAATCTGGATCAAATCATTATGCGAATAGAATAATATACGTACATCCTACGTATTTACCTTCATTGATTATCCATTAAATCGGTTTTCTTTTTATTCACCTTCGTTTAAATTCTATTCACTTATTCACAATTGCTTCAATTTCCATTTGGGTTATCCCTTCCATGCTTATCTCTCTTGGTATTTAAATCCAACAGTTTGCACTCTAGCCAACTTGAATTTAGAAAATATCTTAAAAAGTTTAAAATAGTTAAGTAGTTGCAAAATAGTTAGTATTTACACATAGTAATAGAATAGTTAAGTAATTATAAAATAGTTATGAAATAGTTAAATAGTTATAGAATAGTTAGATAGTTGCAAAATAGTTGCAAAATAGTAATTAGTTTATAAAGCAGATGTAAAATAGTAATTAGTTTTCAAAATAGTTGTAAAATAAGAATAAGATAGCTTGGGTTTTAAAAAGAAAGGTTGTATAGTAAATAGGTAGAAAAAAAATGTGATAACCTGGATTTTTGGACATCTGTTAATTAGTAATTAACTAGATTAAATTATTAAAAAAATACTGATTTGTAAATTGAACAATAAATTGTGATAATTAGAAATATGTAGATATAAATATTCGAGCAAAATATAAAGTAATGTTAAATTATAAATCTCTCAAAATGAATAGATAATATATTTCACCATTTAAATTCAAGAATAATATATCCATAATCATACAAATAGATATATACAAGCTATATGATATATAAGTGTATATTTGTGCATCTATCTAATTTCTATTATTTATGTATATATGAAAATTGTGAATAGGAAATTATGGTTTGAAATTCCAATTCAAGTTGAATTAACCTCGATTTCCATTCCAAATTCATATCAATTCCCATTTGAATTTATTCAACTTCAATCACAGTTCCCATTTAATTCAAATCAAATTCAATTTGAACTAATTTCAATTCCAATTCGACCTTTGAATTAGTTCCAATTTTATTATAAATTTTTAAATCAACACAATTAATACAAATTCAAGTAAATTTTAAAATGTTGATTTAATCCTTTACTTTTAAATTAACAACCTAAATCTTTGAACAATTTAATACCGAGTCCAAATTTCAAAATTCCATTTTAAATTACCTTTACTTCTACATAAACTTATTTCTAGGTTCAAGTAAGAGTTCAAAACTTTTTAAACAATTCTAATCTTCGAAATCCAATTTATTACTAAATTTTAACTTCTAACCTTGAAACTAATTCTTAACAATTTTAGTTTGCAGGTTCATTTTTAACATTTAAATCTTAAGTTCAAAGTGATTCCATTTCCATAAGTTCAATCTTCAAAAATCAAAATCATTTCAATGCTTTCAAAATAAAGCCTAATTCCATTTAATTTTAGAAATGGATGTATATTATCTTAATCCACTTCTTAATTCATTCAAATAATTCAATTCATAGTTTTATAGATTGTTAATAACAACAGGATGATAGCAGGATATATCAAAGTAAATAAACATCCAAATTATCTAAAACATCCATTAATAGCATCCATCAATAACATCCATTACCAATTTTCAGAACTCAATCCCGTTTTGAGATCACACATAACTTCCCTAAGTTAAATCTCAATTTCATCTTGAAATTTCCAATTCAGGTTGTTTGCTCTAAAATTATTTAACTTACCCTAAGTTAAATTCAATTCATTTAATCCTGTCAACCTTACTCAATTTTAATTCTTCATTTCAAATTTTAAACTTCTTATCAATATCCTTTCCTACTTATAAGTTCAAAAACTTATTTCTCTTTGGGTTTTTACATCACATTTCAGGGGGAAAATTCAAAACTCAACACTTAGTGTTCACCTCAAATCAACATTGACATTATGTATATCCCATATATACATATTCATTTCTTTTGCACACCAAGTCACACTTTAAATTTTAAACATTCTTAGTTTTAATTCAAACAAATTCCTTTAAAAAAATTTAAAACAACTCTTGTTTTAAAATAAGATTCCTACATTCAAAAATATTCTGAATAATATTATTTATTATATCTTTTAACATTTTGAAATAATTTAAATTTTCTTGATTTAGATTTAAAACTTCACAATTTAAATCCTTTTCAATTTATAAGTCATACTTAGTTAATTGTTACTTCCTTAAAACATTCCATTTTGCTTTATCATTGTTTATTTTAAAAATAAACATCTCTTTATTAAGATACAACAAACATTTTATGATAATAACCAAGATTATCATATCTGGAAACCAATTCATTATATATTATCTCATATTTTATTGGAAAGTAAAATCAACATTCTGAAAACATTTCCACAAATTTTAGGATTTTAATTTCTGGTTTGAATCCATTTCTAGCTTATCTTATTTGCATAGTTCATATTACCCAATTCCTGTTTGGTTGTAAATATTTTACCACTCAAATTTTTATGATCTTATTCAATTTTAATAATCAACAACCAATTACCCTATATATATAATAATTAGAAAAATTATTGCTATATATATATATATATCAAAATATAGGCTTATATAAAAATCATTTATTTTAAAACCATTTTAAAATCTTTATATAAGAAAATAACAAGTATGCTCTCATTTATATTACACTCAACTCATTCTAGGGTACTACTGACCCTATCCTTAATGAGTAACTCTACCAGAGCCAAGGTTCTCGCTTAACCTTCTGCTTTGATACCAAATGTAACGATCCAAAATTTTCGACCCCTAAAATTCGACACTAATACTTCACTGTAGAAGTACCGAGCAATCGAACTTCAAAAATTCCAGATTGTTATGGTAAAGAAGAAAATGAGGTAGAAGAAGAAATAAAAAACAAAAACACAGAATCTCACAATCGCAGCGGAACAAAATATAATATCAAATAACGGTAGCTGTAATTGTTACTTTACATACAATATATCAGAGTACAATCATTCACAAACTGGATAGTTGTAACAACTTATCCCTGACTACTATCAATACAATCTCAAATGCATAGCGGAATATACTCCATACGTTCCTGCCATCCAGCTCGCCTCCTGAACTCCAGAACGTCCTAACCTGAAAATCTATAGTATTCGGTCTGACCCGAGCATTACATTAAAATAACACTCGAGTCAGGCTGGAAACCAGCGTGAGTAAACCCATATAACTTGAAAAACTAAGTTATAAATTTCTTTGAAAACCAAGGTAACTCGTACCTCACTACGAGCTCTTAACTTGTTATAGTCAATCACTTATTTCTCAAAGTAATATCTAAGAACCGTTACTTAGTTTCAATGGTTCAGTTTACTTAATTTATTCCATTCCAGCCTACTTGATTTTATAATCAAATCTATAAAAAAATTAGATTACTAATCGAAGTAGTTTCGGATATTGTTGATATCCGTCCCCGATCTCTTCGAATTCAGTGTCATCTTTAAGCCAAGTTGTTTTAAGGAAAACAATTCAGTTTAAATTCAGAATATCATACACATACAGAAGTTCATCACGGATATTTTAATTAAATAAACGATTCACATTTATTAAAAAATCCATCCAGTCATTTCATATCATAGAACATCACAATTTATCAGACTAGAGATATTAATCAATCCAAGTATTCGATACAATTTAATCATCCATAAGCAAGATAACTTGGTCACACCATTTCTAATTAATTTAATTTAGCACCAATAAATTAATTTATTTAAATCCTGCTTAATTAACATTAATTAATTACAAACCATTTATTATTACTTTAATTAATTATTGATCTTAATCAGCTATCCTTTAATTACTTAAGCCCTTAATTAATTAAAGATAAACTACTTAATTAATTCTAAGTTAAACCATTTATCTTAATCTTTTTACTTAATTATCATTTAAGTTTTATTTAATAAACCTATGGAATTAATTTATTATTAACCCATGAAATAAATTAAGTCTTTTAAATTAATTAACAGTTAAAAACATTTCATCTTCTTAAATCAACGACTTAATTACACTATTTAATTCCACTTTAATAACCTAAGAATTAATTTAAAATAATGGACACATAATAAAATACTTTAAACTTAACTAATTTAAGTTAAAAATATTTTTATATTACCTTTACCTAATTTACGCTTAAACCAAACATTATTATTTTGAGAAATGGGTTAAGAAAATTGTTTGAGTAAAACTTGTTTTGTTTAAAATTTCAAAAATCCTGTTAATACACTTGATCACAAACCCGAGCCAAACCCGGTTCCTATCCCAATTTAAACTCGAGTCTAAACCCATCTTTCCAGTCGCCCTTCTTCTCTTCTACACGTGAACCAACCCGATGCCTCCCCGAGTCCCACCCGAGCTAAATCCCAATACAAACCCGAACCTAACCTTCTTCCTCCCATCTCCTATCTTTCTCTTCCTTCAAAACTTAGTAACACAGAGACACACCGATACCTGTGCACATGCACACCTCAATGCCGCCACTCCGACCATTACTACTACCTCCAGCAAGTCATCGACGACGTGCTAATTCGCTCCGACCACCCAATCTCTTCTAAAACCCCTCGAGTCAAAATCTGGAGCTCGATCCCAAACCTAAGCTAGGAGTCAAAATCCTCTCTACGCTTGAGATTTCAAAGTTTCGTCTGCGGCGTCGCCAAAGTTCCCCCTTCCTTTTCCCCACCTACTGCTGCCTCTTAACACTCCCTCGACGCCGCAGTTCATCGAAACCCCCACACAAACAAAAACACATCCTAAACCCTACCACCGCCTCTCATGACTGCCGTAGGTCATAAAAAGACCCAGCGTCATTTTTCTCGAACCCCACACCACCTACATCTCCTCCAGACCCAGTCTTGGCCCATGCAAATGATTGGATTGTCAAAATTTGACCGATGAACCATTTCCATTCATCTTAAAATTCTCCTCAAGTTCTAACTTAGAAATTACAAAACTTATACCAAAAATCCTAATTTTCCAAGTCGAATCTAACCATATAAGTGAAACGTAAAATTATGATGGTCCAATTTCTGATATACTTTGTTTTTTTACTGTAAATTCATTTTATCTGATAATTACTTGATAACTTCCATTGAAACTATTTGTAAAAATAGTATATCATCTTTACAAGCAACTTTCTTTTTATGATCAATGCCTGGAAGTGATTGAGCGGAAAGTTGTGAATTTTTGGAAGGATTTGAGCCTAAGAAAGTAAGAACAGATACATACTTTTATACTATACAGCAATTCAAACATATATATCAGGCAAACATACAATTTTTATCTAAGCAAAACATATTTGAATCATTCCTATCATTAATTGTTGCATGCACAAGCATTACAGGTGATTTAACTTTTAAAGATTGAAGTTTACTCACAAAAACTATGAATAGAGGATGATTTTTGAAACTGGAAGCTGTAACTTGATCTTGGTCTACTTGATTAAGCTTTGAACCTGTACTTGAATTTAGCTTTGTACAGTTGAAACTGGAAAGAGTTGTTTGTTTTTTTTCTTCTGGCTTTAGATTTTGAAAGATGAAAAAGAAAGGGTTGAGATATGAGTGTATACAGACTTGGTCCTTATTATTCTCCTTATGTTATATTTTGAAAAATAAGAAAATACATTTAAACAAGAATTTCTTGACACTTGTATTTGCATGATACTCCTAAGCCTACAAATGTCAAATGCATGCATTTTCATATGCTTTTATTTTTATTATATTTTCCTTTTTATTTATCAAGTTTTACTTAATATTATAAAACCTCTTTTATTTATTTCTTAGATTTAAGCTTAAGCTATTATACTTGAACTACATATTTATACTAGTGTTAAAATATAGAGTTTTAAATCTAATTTATTTTTAAAATATTTATTTGGAATTTCAAACCATAATTTCCTATTTACAATTTTCATATATACATAAATAATAGAAATTAGCTGCATGCACAATTATATACTTATATATCATATAGCTTGTATATATCTATTTATATGATTATGGATATAATATTCTTGAATTTAAATGGTGAAATATATTATCTATTCATTTTTAGAGATTTATATTTTAACATTACTTTATATTTTGCTCAAATATTTATATCTAGATATTTCTAATTATCAGAATTTATTTGTTCAACATACAAATCAGTATTTTTTAATATTTTAATCTAGTTAATTACCAATAAATAGATGTCCAAAAATCCGGGTTATCACAGGATACTACCAGCTCAGGTCGCAGGGCTGGTGGTAACGCACCATGGCCATGACCGCCTGCCGCGTCCATCCATCTCATATCGAATCAAAGGGAGGCTATCCCAAATCAAGGTGCACCAATCAAAACCAACAATAAGAGTAATAATATGGACTGAGTCCAAGAAAATCGAAGAATGGATGTCCGTTTGGGGTAATTAGCCCACTTGACCCTGTCAAGCCGTCCTGTTTTAGTCATTTCAAATTGGCACAAGTGCCGGGTTCTATCCATCATCGTTCTCTTTCATTAAATCCAACAAACGACGCCAAATCCAACTACTTCGTTCTGGAGTCTCCTCCGCATACAAAGTTGTTAAAGTGGTTCCGATATCGATAGAGAGTATGCCAGTAAGAGGCCTCAGTCTCTTTAACAACCAAACGTAAATAATATACAGGATTTTCTTGCAAATAACTCAATTTATTCAAAATAATTCAACTCACAGTTAAATTTACTTAATTTATTCGAAATAATTCACCAATATACTGGATTTTACTGTAAATAAACCTATATTTCGTAATTTGTACGAAATAATTCAATTTACACTATAAATAATATACAGGATGATATAGGATATATTAAAATAAATAAACATCTAAATCATCCAAAATATCAACTAATTGCATCCATTGCAATCAATCATCCAAACAGTCAATATAATTCATAACAATTTCATAGTTATTAATATCAGTATTTTACTGGCAATTAAATTCCAATTTCAAATTTAACTATTAATTTTTTTTTAACAATTAATTCAAATGACAATTTAGATGATAATTAAATTTATCAAACAACAATCAATAAATTTACATCACTTCATAATTTCAAATTAAATTAGCATAAAAATATTTGAGTACTTGTGAGCATTATAAAACACTCATCTTGATTTTTCAATTTTAAATCAAATCGAACGATATTCGATTTAACCTAAAATTTCAGCTAGCTCCAATTGTCTCCAAATCTGTTCTAGAATGTAGTGCTCATCGCCAAGATTCCATCGCCATTTGTTTCGTCCAATTTCGATCTCATATGACAAAGATATATTTTTTTAAAAGTTTAAATACAATTTATATAAATAATTTCTTTTTTAATTTAACCTTGAAACAAATCACAATCGTTCGATCTGGCATCAAAGAAATCCTGGCCGCACATACTATCTTCTTCCTCGTGTTTGTTCCAGGCCGAGAAACCACGTTCGAACCTACTCGCCATTCAAACTTCTCTAGGCCGCTTCTACCTCAAGCCATTAGAAATCAATCAAGCACCATCAACTCGAAGCCCTAGCCACCCCTCATCAACGCCCACAGCCTTGCTTGACTCGGTGCGTTATGCATGCCAAGTGTAGCCCTCCCCTGCCTACATTCGACGATGATAGCTAAGATCCACCGTTAGATGGAATGGTCTCGACGTGCTCTACGAAACTCTAGTTGATGGCAAAGCCTATAGGTCGATGGATTGGAAGAAATCGAGGGTGGAAGCTAGGTTAATTTTGGCCATTGAGAATAAGTAGAGGTGCAGCTGTATGATCTAGGGTTTGGTTGAATATGCGCATATATGTATACGTGTGACTATGTTATTAAAGTATTATTTCGACTATTCACGCGAAAATTTAGACGAAATCCAATCGAGGCGTGCTGCCTGACGTTTATAATGTTCCACCCCTATTCCGAGCACAATGGAACATATTTCGAGGCCTAATTCGATCATATATGGAAGATAGTTTTTTGAATCGAATTAAAATATTTAATTTTCAATATTTAGTTCAATGCGTTTCTATCATGTACGACCAAACGGTAACTCCAATCACTACGGAATTTGAAATCCGATAATAATAAACTATTACGGATCCAATGGAACCAGTTTCATCAAAATTCAAGACTCTGTCTTGGAAGGCTATTTTAACACGTCGATTAAATCGAACGATTTTCAAAATCGACGAAATTACTTGAAATTCAAATTTTAAAAACTTACCAACTCAATTCTAATTCAAATAGAATTTATATTCATGTTAGAAACCATTTCGATTCATATAGATCACCAATTCAATTATTTACACTATCCCAAATATTAAATTTCACTATTAAATTAATATATAAAATTTTCAAATTTTAATTTATCGACTTTTAATTCCAATTAAAGGTCCACTATCATCACATCAATTCAAATAAAGTTTAAATCAATTTTAGAAATCATTTCCGTTCACATTTAACTTCATCTTCACACATTTGCCCAATTTCAAATATTAAATTTACTATTCACCGAATCCATTTAATAGCTATATTTGAAATTTTAAACCATTTCACTAATTCATCTCAAATCTCCATATTAAAAATCAATTAATATTTCAAATTCAAAATTTTAAGTAACTTAAACGTTCAAAACCAAACAACCAAAATTCCAGGTTGTTACATTCCTACCCCTAAAAAGAATTTCGTCCCCGAAATTGCTAAGGTGGGAAAAATGTTCCAGACCCATTTCTTTTTCAAAACCCATTTGATTAAAATTCTGTTATTACCATTTCCTAAGTCTTTTGGTCCTACCCAAATTTACTAATTCCTATTTTTCCATCAAATTCCATTATTTCAAATCAAATTTAGTAGACAAAAATTTCCCAAAAATTTTCAAAAATTTTCTAACAACTTAAATTTTTGAAATTTTTTGACAGAGTCTTCCCTGTACGGAGAGCCTTTTGCAATGTGATAAGAGTGATAAAAATATATACATCGACTCACACGGTGGGAAACACAATATGTATCAATATTTATCTCATTTTCGCTTTTAATGCATAAGCGTACCTTATATTAGCGTTATTAAGCGAGTTCGCTTAATTTATATGCAATCACGCAACCAAAATCTATCCAAACAGCTCCCTGTACCTGTGCTTACTCAGATAAAGCCCATAAGTTCCATAACCATGAAATTTATAACATTCCATTCCTTTAACAAACTTAAACAATGTTTTTACAAAACAATATATTATAACATGTATACTTCGAATGTGTAAACAAGTACAAGGTTCAACATTCAATTATCCATTCCTAATCAATGTATATTCAATTTTATTCAATTTCAAATTGATTCACAATAAATTTATTTGCATTCCATTCATATCCACATTCATTATATTCAAATCCATTTTACTAAGCTTTCATTTATCCATTTAAATTGATTCTAAATCAATTTATCTATTTTCCATTGATTTCCATTCAAGTTATCCCCAAAGTTTGTTCGCTTTTTTTATATTAAACAACATTCCAATCCATGCCAATTTATTCATAAAGCAGTTCATAAAAAATTCTAAGGTTTATTATAAACATTTCATACCGCTACTTAAGTTCATATTCAGCTTTGTAACCTAAGTTCATACCCAATCTTATCCAATCCCTCCAAAATCATATTCAATTTATTTACTCTTAAATTGAATTCATTTCTTGTTATCAAATGCTTAATCATTTTAGCTCGGTCATGCTTTCCACTTTCTCAGTTTAATAAGTTATACAAACTTATTTATTCATAATTCCCTGAATTTCCACTTAAGTTTACTCATATTCTATATTTTAAAAATATGGTTATATAATCACTTCACAATTCATGTTTATATTCAAATTTCTCAATTCCAATTCACCCTCATTTAAAATTCAATTTTGAATTTCCATTCCTTTACTATAATATCAAACCATTTTTATTTTTGGTTTTACCATTGCATTTCTCAATTCATAAGTTCGAGAACTTGTTCACTTAAAATCTCATGTCGCTTACTTCAGTCCATTCACATCTTATAATCATAACTCTAGATTATACATATCACTTTATAGCACAAGTGTATCCATTCCATTCAATGATCATAACTTATAGTTATATAATCATTTTACACTTCAAATTTAGTATTTAATTCAATTCAAATCCAATCCAATTTTAAATAACATATCTTAGGTTAAATTCCAACCCATTATATTTATTTTAACTTACCCAGGTTAAATTTTAATTCCAGGATTAAAATTCACATTTTCCTTTCTTAACTATATCAAATCCAATTATAAGTTCAATAACTAATTTTCTCCAGACTTCACAAATCATTTAAATGGAAATTCCAGAATTCAATCACTCGGTTTTATTTCAAATCATTTTGAAATCATAACATACATATATCCACTTTCGTATATCAAATAATACTTTCAGAAATTTTGAACAACTTGGTTTTGCCCAAAACAATTCCCTCTTAGAATTTCTAAACAAACTTATTTTCCTCAAACAATCCAAAAAATTGACCATGGTAGCAATCCGTCATTTAAAAACTCGAAAATGAATACTAAAGACGCGACAGTCATCAATAGAATTATTTTCCAACGAATAAAGTGGGTTCAGTGCTTTCTTATTTTCAAAACTCATTTTAAAACAATTTCTATTCAGAAATATTTCCAAAATAATACTCCATTATTCTTCACAACCACTTTGGAAAACATTTCCAAAATTTCCAAGATTTAAAAGTTCCCAAATACTTAGTTCAAATTCATTTAAAACATTACCCAAAATCTCGGGGATTTAAATTTTCTAAATTTCGGTTTGAATCCACTTTTAGTTACAACTCATACATATAATCATACTTATACAATTTCTATTTGGTTATAATAACCATCTCAAATTTTATAGTCTTGCTTGGATTATGATGATATCAACCAAATGTCCAAATATATATGTATATATAATAAAAATTTCAAAAAATTATTTCCTTTATATCCAACATATAGTCTAGGTAAAATTATTTCATTTGCCCTCTTCAAAATAATACTGTGTCAGTTTACCTTGTTTAGAAGTTAGAAACCCTTATCGATACAGTTGTACTTCCAGTATCAACTAGAGTTCATAAACACTCAAACAATAAGTCAATACAATATAAAACATTTTATATTCACCAACAAGTACACTCACTCTCATACACACACACACACACACACTCATAACCCATTCTAGGGTATTACTACCCTATCTCTAATGAGTCAAACCACATAAAGCTAAGGTTATCGCTAAACCAAAGCTCTAATACCAACTGTCATGACCCACATTTCAAAAGGTTTAAATTGACAATAATCCACATATGTCTAGCTTAAACAATCCGAAATATAGATAATCTATGGGGTTAATTAAGAAAAATAAGAAAAGAAGTAGAAAAACAAAACACAGAATCTCACAGCGGAATGATAAAATATAATAATCAAATAAACAGTTCATGAAGCTGTTTATATTATAAATTTGATTATAATTTATACAACATTTATCAATGTTATATACACAACAGGGATAAATAAATAATGCAACAGACAACATGATGCAGGAATAATAATAGTAATAATATATCAAATCTTCATCTTCGTCCTCCAGAATAAATGTTCAATAAGCTGAAAACTCAGGGCCGAGCCGAGCGTAATGAAAAGACTAAACACTCGAGTCAGGAATAAAATATTCTTATGTGAGTCAAATTGATATCGCATATAACATGAGTGTCGTTGCGTTAGAGATGTTTACGGGGTTTCACATCTCCTATCCAGTGTATAATGTGCATGCATTAACTCAAGAGATGCTACGGGATTTTCCATCTCTTAAGGATCCGTCAAAATATTTATATGTAGTAGAACACGTTATATGTATAATGTCTAACCAATAAAATAAATATCAAAATAGCATTAAGGCTTTACATTGATCCCCATTAACGTGTTTTTATGCATTGTCATACAGTTTGCATATAAACACCAAAAAACCGCCGGTGGATAGGGATGCGATGTGATACAACAATGCTAAATCAAATTGTAGTGGTTTCGTGTGAGGATAAAAGTATGACAAGACACATGAGGAAATGCCCAAGGTAGGATACTACCAGTTCGGGTCGCAGGGTTGGTGGTAATGCATCATAGCCATGACCCTCATCCCATCCATCCATCCCATATCGAGTCAAAGGAAGGCTATCCCAAATCAAGGTGCACCAATCGAAACCAACAACAAGAGTAATAATATGGACCGAGTCCAAGAAAATGGAAGAATGGATGTCCGCTTAGGGTAATTAGCCTACTTGGCCCTGTCAAGCCATCCTGTTTTAGTCATTTCAAACTGGCATAAGTGTCGGGGTCAATCCATCATCGTTCTCTTTCTTCAAATCCGGCAAACGATGTTAAATGAAACCACTTCATTCTGGAGTCTCCTCCGCATACATAGTTGTTAAAGTGGTTCCAATATTGACAGAGAGTATGCCAATAAGAGGCCCAATTCTCTTTAACAACCAAATGTCGTTTTACACACCGGTTGTCCTTTTATATTTGAAAAAAAATTCTACTTGATATCAAAATATCATATTCACTTCAAAATAAAATTCATTTCGAAAACACCATATTTGGTCCAAAATATACAAATTTAGTTCGATGAGTTAATTTCACTTCAAAATTCAATTCGAATTACCATTTAGGTTATAACTTTATTTAACCCAATTCGTATTTAAATCCATGATTTAAATATAAACAATTATCATTCTGACAAGTTTGGATTTTAGAAAGTAGTTTGAAATTTTTTAAATAGTTTAAAAGTTAAAATAGTTTAATATAAAATAGTTTAAGTATTGAAAATGGTCTATATAGGAAGATAACTTGAAAGATCAAAATAGTTGTATATTTAAAAAGATAGATTTTAAAATAGTTTATAAGAAAATAATTTATTAAAAAACAGTTTCAAAGTCAAACTGGTTTAATTCCAAATCTCCCCATTCAAATCATTTTCAATCTCAATCCAATTCGATTTAAATCAATTCAAATCCGATTTCATTCCGAATTCCAATTTCGATTCAAATCAATTTCAACTTCGATTTCTTACATTAATTCCATTTCGATTTTAAATTAATTAATTTCAATTTCAAATTAATTGTTTTCATCTCACTTCCAATTTGGATTTAGTTTCAATTCAATTCTCAAATTTAAAACCATTTAAGTTTATCGATTTCGAGTTCAATTTCAAAATACAGACCTAAATTATTTAATTCAAATTAAACTTCAATGTTCGAATTTAGATTCAAATCTTCAAAATAATTCAATTCTAGGCTCTTGTTTGGAATATCCATTTAAATTTACCTTTACTGAAATAACTTCAAAGTATAAGTAAAAGTTCAAATCTTTTTAAACAATTCAATTTCGATAATTCAAATTATATTTCAATCATGACTTCAGATTCCAATTAAATTATTTAAAACAACTTCTTTTTTCCATAATTAATTTCAACATTTCAAACTCGAATTCATGATTAATTCAAACTTCATAAATTCGATTTTTATTTCTTTAAATCAAAATCATTTAAATAATTTCAAAATCAAGACATTTGAAATTATTAAATATAACCAATCCAGTGTCCGTATATTATTTTCTATCCTATGGCCAAGTGATCAGTTATTTTAATTTTAATTTCAGGGATGGATATATATCATTTCAATCCAAAATAAATATCATATGTATATATCATTTCAACATATTTCTTAATTTATTCGAAATAATTCAATTTATAGTTTTATGTATTGTAAATAATATACAGGATGATATAGGATATATCAAAATAAATAAACATCCAAATCATCCAAAATATCAACCAATAGCATCCATCTCAATCAATCATCCAAACAATCAATATAATTCACAAAAATTTCATAGTTATTAATGTTGATATTTTACTAGCAATTAATAATTTTCAAGAAGGGGAAAGCACCGGGTCAAGCAAGGCTGTGGGCGTTGATGAGGGTTGGCTAGGGCTTCAAGTTGATGGTGCTTGATTGATTTCTAATGGCTTGAGGTGGAAGCGACATGGAGATGTTCGAATGACGAGTGGTTTGAACGTGGTATCTCAGCCTAGAACAAACGCGAGGAAGAAGATAGTACGTGCGGCTAGGATTTTTTTGATGCCAGATTGAACGGATGCGATTTGTTTCAAGATTAAATTTAAAAAAGAAATTTATTTATATAAATTGTATTCAAACTTAAAAAATATATATCTTTGTCATACAAGGTCGAAATTGGACGAAACAAACAGCGATGGAATTGTGGTAACGAGCAGTACATTCTAGAACTGATTTAGAGACGATCGAAGCTAACTAAAATTTTAGGTTATTCAAACGTAGTTCGATTTGATTTAAAATATGAAAACTCAAGGTGAGTGTTTTATAACGCTCACAAGGACTAAAATATTTTTATGCTAGTTAAATTTGAACTTACGAACTTATATAAATTTATTGATTGCTGTTTATAATTTATTATTGATTAAATGAAAGTATATTCCGCTTAGAGGTGATGGAATGGTTAGTGTGGATTATACAGAGTGAAGGACATCGTTTCTCCTAAGTTTACTAAGTCTTTCTTTACAAATTCAATATCCAACACTCGAATTTGAATTCCCTTTCTCCCCTCATTATTATCGACCATATATGGGGACACATGGGCCTTAAAATTGTCCAAACCCTTTAAGAAATTAAACATATTTAAATCAAATTTAAGTGCATATCGATGTCGAATATCGGTTAGTACATATATAAATTTTCTATTTTGGTACCCATTTAATTACTAATGACACCTAGAAAATACTAATGGCGCCTAGTACGTCAAATATATAAATAATTAATATTTCATAATATTAGTTAGTCTAATTAATCTACAACAATTAGAAACAACTAAATCGTGTGGCATTTCGAAGAATCTACCAATGCGATTGTGCGACTCGTAGATGTAAATTCAATTAACGATTAATATTGAACAATTCAAATATTGATGTTCACACATCGCCTTAGTTAGTGGTGTGACAGTTTGGTCAAATTTATTGCTTATACATTCATATTAATAATATCCTATTTTATAATTTTATACAATTTTAAGTGGTACCCTTTAGCGCCCATTATTTACATCAGTTATCTTTGTCAAAACCGTATCACTTTAGGACTTACGGAATTTTGTTTTGGTCAAAATTCCAATATCGTCCACATTCAACTTGTTTAACCCAAACACAAAGTCCTTTGTTCAATAATAACAGTTAATATTAACCATATAGCTTTGGGCAAAGTCCTTGGTTCAATAATAACAATTATTATTAACTGTAACGTACTATATCTAAATGGATGTATTGTTATCCTATCTCAAAACATCTTGACTAGGCATGTTTAAAATAACATGTTATATTTAATGTGATCAATTTCTCATGACTACAACGCATTGTAATTACTATTAGATAACGTATCATTTTAAGGATTTTCTATTTAATATACTTAAATTAAATAATTAATTAACATATCACTATATAGTATATAATAAAAATAAAAATATCTTTTATTTCGAATGAGAATTTTTTGCATAATTAATAATATACACTAAATTATAGAATATTCTCTAGTGCATGCCTCTAACTCTATTAACTTGGCTCCTTCACCTGATGATTTGGCTAACCCGCAGCATCAAAATTACTGAACTGGGTCGTCCTTACACCCACTTGCACCTTACTTAGTGCCCTGCCTCTAAGCAAGATCCACTTAACTCGAGGAACCTAACTCCAGTAAAACCATCACATCCACCATCTTGCTAGGCCTTCCCTTTGTGCCCTACTACCTTTCACCCTCTTTTCTCATCCCCTACAACGTTATCTTCAGTTTCTTGAGTTGGGGTTTTGTTGGAGGTTACCATTAAAATGTTTTAAAAATAGATCTCCTTTCATTAATATTATTATTTTTGATTCATTAAATATTATACACACACACATATTTGTTACACTTTGAAAATAATTTTTCTATTTTAAATGTATGCTTAAATACATGCATACAAACATACATACACACACACACATATATATATTTATTATAACCATTCATGATTCTAAAGGCATGAAGGAGTGTCGACAATAAGAATATTGAAATCAAAGGAACTCATACCAATACAAGAACAGTCAATGTCAAACCTATCGCAAGCAATGCTACACCTTAAAGGATATCACATGTCATCAATGCGATATGGAACATCGGACTTAAAACAATATCGAATCCAATCAATACACACGCCATCAATATCACATGTCATAACCAATGAAGAGGAGGATATCAGAAGCCTATAACAATGTTGCATACCATTTATACCACCCTTTATCAACATATGCAAATGGATAATATTGTAAGTCATCAGAGTGACTGGGAATATCATATGCCATCGATGTCGCATACCATCTACTCCGCACTTCACTAATGTAATAAAGAATATCGAATCTTGTCTATGTTGGCATATATTTGATAAACGATGTCATATAAAGCCAGCATTATACTTCGTTAAGGCAAGGATTGATGTCGAAGTAGTAGCATGTCGTAAGCCATTAATATAATAGAGGCACGATATATCATCAATACAGTATCGCATTGATGTCACATATTGTCAGTAACCGATGTCCGGTGATAGTAAGTTGAAAGATTTTGGGTCTTAAAAAACCTATGTATAAGGTTGCCATCTACTAACAATGTACAAAAAGCATGCCGCAATGTCGCAACTCTTCAATGCCATCTACCACTGATTCGCATCTTACTGATATCACACTTTATCAACCAAGCCTTCAGAGGGTGTGGAAGGTCATTACCTTTTGAGGCGATAACGAGAGATAGTAAGATGGATTTGAATGTTGAGTATTAAAGCCTGATGTCGAAGATCATTAACATATACGATGATGTTGGAGCACTTCAGCCTTGGAAAGATGTCATGGTCTTCAGCCATTATCGTAACTTGTCAATACGGTAAATCATGATGTCGTGTGTTGTCAATACTTGTAGGGATGCCAAAAATCTTCAATACGAAGAATACACGTTGCACGATCGAGATGTTAATGATGAAAGCTAAGCATGTCGGAGGTGACAGGTGGCAGCCATGTCGTTCCTCCCAACCCTTATAAATACGGACCTAGGGGCATGGAGGAGGGGACAATCCATTCTTTTCTCATTCTTGCATTTTTAAAGTTTGTAAACCTAAATCAATTTGGGGATTTTAGTGCCAATTGTAATCTTGCAACCCTTATTGCAAATAAGGGCTTGTGCTTTTACAATCTCATTGCATATGAATAAAAAGATATGAATTATGACTTATGATTCTCATGATTTTGACATGACCTTCACTTCACCATTATCTGTGCATACTACCAACAAGTTGACATAATATTTCTTGAATCGTAACTTATTTTCGAATTCTCAAGTACTTTTGATTTCAATCATAACTTGTTTTGAATTCCTGAAACACTCATGACTTCGAGACTAATATGGATTTAACATAGAGCATGTGCCTTCCTAGTAAGCTAACCTAGGATTACTAAAGTCTCTATTCAACCAAGTATCACTTTCCTCCTACTTTTTGGCATTAACAAAGAAATTCATTAACATTTTGGCACTAGAAGGAGGGCCCAAAACTCCATCTCTGCTTAATCCACAAGTGGAACCGCCCTTAACCTAAATATATTAGGCTTAAAGGTTTTATCCTTACCAAGAATATCCCATTAAGGAACCATTCCAAACCCCGTCTAACCTCATTTGGGTAATGACTATCTCCAAAAAAGGATATTCCGTGCCATAAGTAACTAGGCTAACTTACCAAATCACTAATGATCCTTGACTTTTTGAGGAACAAGTATTAAGATTCTTAGTACTACAAATTATGGAAGATAAGAGAAGGCAAGTAACTCCTTATGATCCAAATAAATGGAGCGTAAACACATTTAACATAGATCCTACACCAACCTTTGCTTTGAAAAAGAAAGATAATATCTTCATAAAAATGAGAAAGAGAATTCAATTCCAAGCAAGAGGAACCATCTCTGAAAGAGAAATAACAAAAGACTTTGATTAATTCACCAAAAAGTGGAAGAATGTGCTCCTCCATAAATTGAACGGGACTCAAAGCTCTTTAAAGAGAAAATTTGCTATGGAGGCTAAAGAGGCCGTTACATATAATAAAAGAGTTAAGAATAAATCAAGGGAATCATCCTCCAAAGTTCACGGCGTTCTAAGAACTATTCTCTTACCGCTTCTAATGAGGATATTTACCTGCAAACCAAGGGAAGGCTAAACTATTAGCCTTCTCTAAAGAAACAACCAAAGAATGAATGAAATCTTGAAGGACAATATTGTCATTATCACTGCTCAAATAGCCATGACACTAATCAGTGTTAAAGCTTGGAAGGGATGATCAACAATGTCCTAGGAAAGGAAGGCTTAAAGATTGCAAAGAGATGTTGAACAAGTCAATAATAAAGAAAGATTCTTCAAATAAAACAAGTTTATCTACAGGATCGATCATGAAAAGGAGTAAGACTCTCCTTAAAGGAAAAAGCCTTTGACCCCATCAAGATGGCTTGGTCAAAGCATTTGCAAGCCTTCGGTCCTGCCAGAAATGGCATGGTCAAAGCATTTGCAAGCCTTCGGTCCTGCCTATGTGACCTAGCCGAAGCACCTCATATAGGAAGGACTGAGCAAGACTTTGGTCCCACCTAAGATGGCCAGGCTAAAGCACCAGACCAGCCTTCGGTGCCGCCTATAAGGCCTGACTAAAGCGCCTCCTAGAGGGAGGTCGGGTAAGTCTTTAGTTCTGTTTAAGATAGCTAACCAAATGCATCAGATGAAAGACCTAAATCATCACTTAGGACGGTGATAATGGGTGTGATCTAAGTTGAGATCATTACCAAAAGATGGTAATAAAGAAATCAATCAAAGGCTAATCACTACCCAGAGAGTAGTAAGAGGCAGTCTTCTAGAGGAAGATCAAATAAAAAAGCAAATCAAACTCAATCCTAAAAAAGGATTGAGGTAGTCTTCTAGTCTTCTAGAGGAAGATCAAATACAAAAGCAAATCAAACTCAATCCTAAAGAAGGATCGATGCAGTCTTTTAGAGGAACATCAAGTGAAAATCAGCCATTCATGCTCCAATGCAAAAAATCTTCTAGAGGAAGATCAATAAAAAATGTTCCATTCGTACTCCAAAGCAAAAGCAATCTTCTAGAGGAAGATCAATAAAAATGAGCTGTTTGTGCTCCAAAAAAGAAATCAAGCAATCTTCTTGAGGAAGATCTATCAAATACGAGTTCTTATGATTCAAAGAAAGCAGAAATTATCCATTAATGCAAAAGAAAATATTACTGCCAGATGAATTTTCTTGTCTTCTATTCATATTATTATTACCAAACAGATTTTTTGGTCTTCTATTCATATTATTGCCAGATGGATTTTCTGATTTTCCATTCATATTATTGCCAGATAAATTTTCTAGTATTCCATTCAAATTATTTCTAGATGAATTTTCTGGTTTTCCATTCATATTATTGCTAGATGCATTTTCTGGTCTTCTATTTAGATTATTATTAGCGGAATGAATTTCTGATTGACTATTTATTTTGTCATTACCGGATAGTTTTTTGGTCTTCTGTTCAGATTATAACTATCGTCGGATAATTTTCTAGGCTTCAATTCAAGAGCCATTATTTTCATATGATTTTTTGGTCTTGTATTCAAACTATTGCACTAGTTGGTTCTCTGGTCTTCTGTTTACAATTCGATTAAAATTATTGCTTATTATGGGATCCCCACTAAGCAAACTATTAGATGTTTATTAATGAAAAAGCAGACTCTTACATCAAGATCAAAATTTATGGTTTTCATAACAACTAAGATTATGAATGCTCAACCAACAAGGCTTCTGATTGTCTTAACATATAGATTATTGGCTTATCTATCAAAAGCTTGAAACATAAGAAAGCAGGTTTATGTTCGAAATAACAACTACAAAGTAGTAGGCTAAAACTGAGAAGCTAATTGCAAGTCTTAGGCAAAGGCAAACAATAGAATTTAAAATACCAACCATTCAAGTATGATTTTATTTACCATTTAATACATTTTGTATAGGAATTATGGGAACAAAGATTAGATAACAAGTAAGTCCAACTAAAAAGTTTACAAATAATTCTCTAATAAAAGCTAAAATCTTAGGCCAGTGTCCTTAAATCTTCAGCAACAGAAGAATCTATTATACGATGAATTGCTATGTTCAAAATTTGTTTAAGCTCCTTCTCTTTCTTGGGAATAGTAATCGCATCGTTGAATGAATCGATTTGAATTTTTAGTGCATGATCAAGGCCCTTGTTGGCACCTTTGGAAACCTGAATCTTGCAATTTAATTTCTCGACCTCCTGCTCAAAAGCATGTTTTTCACGCTCGAATCTCTCAACCTTATCCTCATAAGTGTTAAGATGAGTAGAAACCATATACCTCCACTGCTTGTTCAAAAGTTGAATGCAATCAAATCTAACTCTTTGGCACCATCTGTAAATTTCGCCAGCATCCAAGCCCGAAGTGGGTTTAACAAAGCAGATCTTGACCAATCGAATGGGAAGGAGTAGGAAGGCTGGATTTGCCTCCACTCACAATAAGTTCTAAAGATTGATAGTTCGCTTGGCTTTTCAATAGTTCTACCTCAAGATTCATCACCTTTTGGTGCAGCCGTGCAATTTCTACTTGGTTTTAATACTTTGGACAAAAGGTCCGGAATGGTTAATTGCATATATCTTTCCTTCCCGCTCCTAAATCCATCTATACTTCTCTTTATTTTTCTTCTCTAAACTGAAATTAATATCTTTTAAACCACAAAATGAAAATCTTAATTTGTCGTATTTTTCATGCCATTTTTGCGCATCCGAATTATTTCAAAATCGTTGAGCCAGGGTGCCTTAAAAAGAGAATTTCTTCTCGAGTTCTTCCCTAAGAATATCTTTAATAATACCAAGCTAAGCAAGAATATTTGTGTGTGACGACCCACCTTTTTGGATGGCTAAAGTAGATAATAAATCATACATGTCTAACTCAAACCATTCAAAAGGGAAGATTGTCAATGGGTTTTAATAAGAAAATAAGAGAAAAGAACGAAAAAAATGTAAAACCTCACAGCGGAATAACAAACATAATAATCAAATAGACAGTTCATGAAGCTGTTTTACAATATACATTTGATTGCACAAATTTTTACAACATAATCAGAGTACAATCAACGGACATACCAAAATAATGCAGCGGAATAATAGTAGTAAATACGGTCTAGCAACCTCCACCTTCATCTTCAAGGAATAATTTCTTCAAACATTGAAATACTAAGACCAACCCGAGCGTAATGAAAAAAAAACATTCGAGTTAGAACTAAAAGTTCTTATGTAAATTAAATCAATGACAAGTAAATATGAGTGTAATAGCTTCAGAGATGGTTACGGGGTTTTCAATCTCCTATCAAGTGTACAACGTAAGTGCAATAACTTAAGAGATGTAATGGAATTTCCACCTCCTAAGTATCTGTTAAACTATCTATATATCGTAAAATATGCTCTATATGTAGTGTCTATCAGTATGAAAAGTATTAAAATAGCGTTAAGGTTTACATTGATCCCCTTTAACATATTTTTAAGCAGATAGCATGTGTAGGTTAACACAACCAGTAACGTTGGTAGCCAGTGAGTCCCCTATAGGTACCATACTAAACCAAAGTCGTAGTGGTCGCGTATAAGGATAAAAGCATGACAAGCCATGTAAGGCAATGCCCAAGGTAGGATTCTACCAGTTTACCCTAACTAGCTGACCGTAACACATTGTCGCAGCTACTACCGACCGAGTCCCCCACCCCCAAAATCAAATCAAGATGCACCGATCAAGTCAAAAGTCAATATAATGTGAAGGCGTGGGTCCCGTAAAGGTAGCTAGCCCCTTGGCCAGACCTAGGCTCATGTTTTAGTCATTTCAATTTGACACAAGTATCGGGGTAATCCATCATCATTCTCTTTCTTCATTCCTGTAAACGTCGCCAATTCAACCTCTACATTCTGGATACCACCCACCACGTACACGATTATTAAAGTGATTCTGGTATTGATAGAGAGTATGCCAATAATCGCCTCGGTCTCTTTAACAACCAAACGTCATTTTCACACCGGTTGGTTTTTTTAAATTTCGAGAACAAGTCATACTTCATATCAAAATACAAGATTTGCTTCAAAATCATTTCGAATTCAAAATATTGGTTATATCTTCATGTCAAAGCATTCGTATTTAAATCAATGCTTCCCCCTCCTTCCCCTATAGCCCCCTACCGAACTCCCCACCTACCTTGCCCCCACCTATTCCTCCGCCACTTCTTTCTAACCGAGCACCTGACTCTTCTTCCACTTCCTGGTCCTCTCTTTTCAAAACTAAGCCGCGCAATGCAGGTCAATATTCTCCAGTAGAAATTCCCCTTGACTTCAATGGAACTGCTCTTGTTCCTCCTAGTGTCGTTATTCAAGCTGGTAATGAAGTGTGGCGAGACTGGTTGCTCTGGAAGCTCAAAGGTGAAATCACAGTTAAATCTGATGGAACCTTGTTCCTATTCAATCTGTCTTGTGCTGAGGACAGAAGGAAGATTATTGAATCAGACCCAATTTTCATTAGGAACAAGATATTCATTGTGAAGGTTTAGGATCCAACTATAGGTAACAGTTGCAGTACGATAAAATCAGTCCCGATATGGTTAAAGTTAACCAATATACCAATATTTGCATGGTCTCTGTTTGGAATTAACTGGCTTGCCTCAAGAATTGGCATGGTGTACGGATTCGTCAACCGAAAGAATGGAAAGGATTGGTTTTGCTAAATGCTTAGTGGATGTCTCACCAAATGCTGATTTGATTGATGAGTTTCCAGTCCAATTGCTTGATGGATCTACTCAGACGGTGCAGGTTAGCTATCTATGGAGACCAGAAATATGCACAGTTTGCAAAGAATTTGGCCATTTTACTAACCACTGCTCCTTGCTTTGTGTAGATAAAGAGGGGATTAAGGTTAATTTGGAACCTCTTGTGAAGGACCGGGATGGGAAGGAGATAAACCATGCGATATCAAAGCAAGGTATGAAAAGTAAGCAAGTCTGGAAGAAAGTTCCTCAAAAGAAAGTTAAATTTGTGGAAAAAAGTTTTCAGTTACGTCCAGTGCATGTGGAGATTGGTGTGATTGTAGAGGGGGATGGAACAAGAACTGATGGGCAGCATCTACAGGAGAATGGAAGTACTGTTTAGATGGCTGGAAATGAAAATGATGAGGATTATGCACGTGCTGATAAAATGCAGGAGTGCATACTGATACACAATAAATTTGATGTTCTAAATAATTTGAGTAATGCAGACGAGGAGGGGAATGTATCTAGCAATGGTGATGAAGTTGATGTAGGGGAGCAATTAGAAGAGGAGGGTAATGAATCTATTTTGGGGATTATGTCTGATCAGCAAAATAGAAATGAACATACTGGTGCTGGAAATGATGTTTCAAGGGTAATGCATTATCAAGATTTGGATAAAGCAAACTTACTAGTACTTG
This sequence comes from Allium cepa, assembly GCA_030765085.1. NCBI lineage: Eukaryota > Viridiplantae > Streptophyta > Magnoliopsida > Asparagales > Amaryllidaceae > Allium > Allium cepa. The sequence goes on along the minus strand of CM060928.1, from coordinate 109,982,704 downwards.
ATGCTAATAATCTCCTGAAGCAGGATAGTCGTGCTGAACTAATTAACCAAGTTAATGCTCAAAAGGCAGAAACTGCACAATCCATGCACAATCATGCACGGTTATCTTTAGCCACACTGCAATCAAAGTGCAAATCCCAACAAGAACCCATATCTGATAATTCTTTCTGTTGTATGCTACAACAACAAATTTCTGACATTATTTTCTCATCCCATCATTCATCCCAATCTCCAATCACTTCCGACCCTTCCCCCTCTACTTCTCATCTAAAAACTCCTTCAAAGCAACCATACACCTTTACAGGACCGATTCCTGGTTGGACATCACCACCAAATCCTAAAGATTCAACTGAAGTCATCAGTGCCTCTTCTATGAATGGTCACCACAAGAAAAGTAATAAATTCAAGAATCACAAAACAGAACAAATCAGATTTCAGTGTCCCATCACGAAGAGCATGCCAGAAGCAGCTCTACTCCCAATCGTTTAATTCATGATACACAGATTTGGTGCATGGAATATACGAGGAACACATAACTTTCTCAAATTTGACCAAGTTAAGCAATTAATATCCACTCATGCCCTATCAATCTTTGCCATCCTTGAAACTAAGCTCAATCTACCCCTAACAATTTCTGCTGCTAAGTATATTAATCCTACTTGGACCCTTGCTCATATTCTGAAGCGAGCTATGGACGAATAATGGTGATTCATAACCCAACTGATCTTTCTCTTGATCTCGTTCATGCTACACCTCAAATAATGCATTTTCATGCCAAGTTCTTTGATTCATCATCTTCCTTCTATATTTCTTTTGTTTATGCTTTCAACTCTATTTCCACAAGACAATCCCTCTTCAATTTAATACCTGCTCTCAGACAAGAATCACATCCATGGGTCATATTGGGAGATTTCAATAGTTGCTATAACTTGACTGACAAGCATGGAGGCATTCCTCTCATGCCAAGAGATATTAGGCTGTTGAATATTGCTATTTCTGATTCATCCTTAATTCCTATTCCAAAAACAGGTGCCAACTTCTCCTAGAACAATATGTCTAGGAGAGGGTGTCGTACTTTTTCTACTATTGATCATTCTTTTGTCAACTTCAAAGCCCTATCTTCATGGCCCAATATATCCACCTTTCTTCCACTTTCTGTTCTTTCTGACCACTCCCCGTCATCATATCCACTGGGAAACTGCCAAAAAGAATCAAAAGAGGCTTTAAATTCTTTAACTCCTAGGTTAATGATCCAGATTACAAAACTGTTTTACAGACTGCTTGGATGAATAATAACTTTTATGGAAATCCTATGTATATTTTTTGCAGGAAGCTCACGGCAACAAAAGAAGCTTTAAGGGCATGGGCTAGACTCAAGTATGGCAATGGCAATCTCTTATCAGTCAACCTCTTAGAGAAGCTAAAGGAAGCACAGGAAATGATGATGGCTGAACCTGATAATGTTGACCTAGCTATTAGAGAAGCAGCTCTTTTCAATGATCTCAACAATGCGCTGGCAACTGAGTGTGATATGAAAAGACAACAGCTTCGAAACAAGTGGGCTGCTGAAGGGGATAGGAACACCAAATTCTTTCATGCCTCCCTAAAGGAAAAGCACTCTAAAAATAATATCACTTCCATCATGGATGAAGCTGGTACCCTCCATTCTTCCCCTAAATCGGTTGATAATGCCTTTCTGAAGTATAACTCTGCCCTTCTTGGTAATGATAATAATTTTTCTCCTGAGCTTGATCTTCTGTCTGATATCAATTTGCCTCGAGTTAACAATGTTGAAGCCTTAAAGCTGGTGGATAAGGTGACAAATGATGAAATTAAGAATACCCTCTTTGCAATGAACAAAAGCTCGTGTGGCGGTCCTGATGGTTTCAACGTAGTTTTCTTCACAACTGGATGGGATACTGTTGGTCGGGATTTCTGCAAAGTTGTCAACAATTTCTTTGACAAATTTAAACTTCTCAAATCTGTCAATGCTACAAACTTAGTTTTAATCCCCAAAAGCTTGCCTGCAGTTTCTGTGTCTTCTTTTAGACCGATCTCTTGCTGCAATGTTGTTTACAAATGCATTTCGAAGATTATTTCCACGAGATTGGTTGCTGTTCTTGCTCGTGTAATTTCTATTAACCAGGCTGCCTTCTTACAGAACAGAAATATTTAAGATAACATAATGCTTGCCCATGAATTATTAAGTGGTTATAAACATGCTAATGCTACTCCAGGTGCTATGTTGAAGGTTGACTTAAGGAAGGCCCATGATACTGTTTAGTGGAAATCAATTGTGAGAATCATGGCACTTATGGGCTTCCCAAAAGTCTTTGTTGCATGGATATATGAGTGCATATCTACCCCTACATGCTCCCTCCTCTTGAATGGGTCTAATACTGGTTATTTTGGATCTGAGCAAGGAATTAGGAAGGGGGGCCCTCTTTCTTCCTACGTTTTTCTCTTGGTTATGGAAGTCTTATCTTGCTTAATAAAATCAATGTTTGTTAATAGGCAAATACATTACCACTCCTAGTGCAAAGAGCTTCAGAGCACTTCACTTTTATTTGCTGATGATATCATGATCTTTACCAAACTGAATCAACATTCTATTGATAGCATTATGGGAGCTCTTCATAAGTTTTACCTGATGACAGGGCTTAGACTAAATCATAGTAAATCAAGTATATTGTTTGCGGGGATTAATGCCACGCAGCAGCATAACCTGGCTAGCTATGCCGGTTTTCAATCCATGGACCATCATATGACTTATCTTGGACTGCCACTGTGTACTTCTAGGGTCACCCAAGCGAACTGTTTGCCACTGTATCAAAAAATTACTGCTGTCATGGAAAATTGGGCGAATAATTTCTCAACTAAAGCCGGCAAGCTAGTTCTTGTCAAGTCGGTTAGCAATTCGATGATGGTGTACTGGGAAAGAACTTTCATTCTTCCAATCAGGCTGTTGAAAATGGTGAGAAGTGCCATAATGAGATTCTTATGGTTTGGGACCATCCATAGCAGAAGGTCTTTTCCCTGTTCCTTTTCTACTATAGAGAAGCCTAAAGCTAAAAGGGGTTTGGGTTTGTGCAATATTGAAGTTTGGAACAAGGCAGCCTTCAGTCATCACCTTGATGCTCTGATCCAAAAGAAGGATAACTTATGGGTCAGGTGGGTACTCTTGTATAATGTTAGAGCATGCAACTTTTGGCATATGATACCACTGCGGTCTTGTAGTTGGATTTGGAGAAACATCTTGAAGTTGAGAAACACTTTTCTCCCCTTTGTTCAAATCGAGCTTTCTGTTGGAGGCACTTGCAGTTTCTGGCATGACCCATGGATTAGTAGGGGAATTATACTTAATCAGATATTCATGTCTCAACAAAAATTTCAAACTACTATTGGTTTGAATGCTTTAGCTACCGATCACATTGTCAATGGTCAACTTGTCTTACCTTACTTCAGTAACCAGATTGTTAGGGAGATATGAGAACAATATAATGCCAACAAGTTTGTTATGAGGGATCACGACACTGTCCTTTGGAATGGCAAAGATCATGCTATCTCTAGAATCTACAATGCATTACTTAGCATGGACTCGGTGCCTAATTGCAAGTGGAGCAAGGTTACTTGGGCTGCTTACTCACCTAACAGTGATAATATAATGCTTTGGAAGGTGAGGAATAAAGCTTTGTTTACCAGTGATAGGCTGATTGGGTTAGGTATGAGTGTCCCTTCCTTGTGTGAGTTATGTCACACTCATGAAGAGAGCTTGCAGCACTTGCTTTTTGAGTGTGAGTATGTTTTGCATCTCTAGAGTAATTTGATGATCAGTTTAGGTAGGGTAGTAGTTTCTTCCTTAACTGCTGATCAATGGGCATACATTGAATACGTGATTATGTTGAGGGATGAGGACAGTTTTTCTTTTTTGTTTTCTTTGAAGAAGCTTTTGAAGAAAATATGGGAAGAAAGAAATAAGAGAGTATTCAGTGGAAATAGCAGGAGTCATGAGGCTTTATGGATTGCTTTGAAGCATGATATACTAATGGGGATGAGGGGTAGTGTGCATACCTTCCTTGATCACCATATTGAACCATGGATCAGCTAAATCTCCATTGTTTTTCTATGTTTTCTTCTTAGTTTTCCCTGTTTTTCCTTCCTTTTTTCTTTCTTTTGTTGTCGCTGTGTAGTGTGTTCTTTTTTAATAAATCTGGTAGGGGACCAGTTTTAACCCCGCTTGCTCTGCAAAAATATATACATACATACACACACACACACACACATATATATATATATATAATTTGAATATTGAAAATAGCTTGTATAATTAAAAATAGTTTTAATGTTGAAAAATAGTTTGGAATAATTTAAGGTAGTTTATATATTGGAAATAGCTTTGAATATAAAGCAGATTCCTATATTTAAAATAGTTTGGACAAAAATAGTTTATATATTAAAATAATTTGATTATTAAAATAGTTTTTATATTAAAATAGTTTATATTAAAACAGTTTCTTTCTTTCATAACAATTTGAACTCATGTTTCAAATCACAACGAAATCAATTTTTCAATTCCCAATTCAAGTCAACCTCATATTCAAAATTCAATTTAAATCAGCCTTAATTAAAAACAATTTTAAATGTACTTCAAATTCAATTTAAACAGTGCAATCAAATGGCGGAAAGTTTCAATTCGAATTCTCATTTTTAGTAATTAAGTTTAAATCCATTTCACAACCAAAACATTGAATTACCAATTTAAACCATCTTAATTAAAGTAAATTCAACATTTAACTTTAAATTTAAACCTATAAAATAATTCACTTTCAATAAATTCAAATCTTATCTCAATTCAACTTTAAGATTTAAAATTAAATCTTTAAACAATTTCATTTAAATAGTTCACTTTCAACATTTCAAATCTCGAATTAGAAAGTAATTAAATTCATATCAATGCAAAATTCAAGATTTTAAAACCATTTAATTTAACCAAATCTGGTGTCCATTTATAATTTTCTATCTTATACCCAAGTGATCATTTATTTCAATTTTAATTACATGGATGGATATGTATCCTTTCAACCCATAATTAAATGTCACAGGTATATATCATTTCAACATATTTCCTAGTTTACTTCCAATGATCCAAATGATAATATAAATGATGTCAATAAATAATAGGTAATAATAGGAGTATGTAAGATAAATAAACATACATCCATCATCAATCAATAGGCATACAACAACAATTAACATCCAATTCAACCAATATATCACAATAGTTACTGATTATCAATTGTTGGTGTTTAACACACAATTAATTCAATATCAAATTCAAATTCAATTTAAAAGTCATATAAATTAACAACCAACAACCAATAAAAATCTTATCATTTCATAAATTTAATTCAACTAACATAAGAAAGTTTAGTATTGCGTGACTGGGTTAAATCTCCCACCTTTGATTTTAAGCCCATTAAAAATCCAATTAAAGCCCGAAATTTCAACAGTCTCTAAATTCAACTAAACTAGTTTCAGGTTGTCCGAAATTTTGATACAAATCCAACGGAAGAAACCGTGCATGAATCTGAGTTTGTACGCAAAAGTTATTAACGTTAGAAGGTTGAAATTTTGAATTTAAATTAAAATAAAAGGGGCAAAATTGTAAATTACCAAGCCTTTCCCTAAACCCTAATCGCTATCTCCAGTTCGAGAAAACCCAAATCCGCCATTCATCACAACCACATCACCGACGATCCAAGCTGTCGCATCCCAGTCAGACCACGTCTCCGAGAAGCCCTCCTCTGCATGACCATCTTCACCCCACGCGCAAGCCCCAAGCACCACCACACGTGATTCGCTGCTATCACCTTCTATTGCCAATTCTGGCGAACTCGCTGATGATCTCGACAATCCAACCGCATGGATCAATCTCTCTAGGCTGCCTCTACGCCGTAGTGCTCACCGATCGCTCCAAAGTCGAAGATCCACCGTCGATTTGCAAACCCTACAATGGACGGTCGAGAATGTTTCATTGAATTTTGGACAAATGGAGACACCAATTGAATAACGAATTGTAGAAGCAGATTCCATTCATCGATAGCTTCGCGATGATATATTATACGCTAGGGGTTGAGCAATTTGAATTTTTGGATTTGATTTGAAATTGTAATTGGAGTTTTGGCTAATCTCCATTAAGGAGCAGATAATAACTGAAATTTTACTTACATAAAATAAAATAGAAGGCTGCTAGGATTTCAGAACAATCAATTTATGTAGAACATATAAAAACTGATTTGGGCCAAAGCAATTACAAGACTCGAAAAGTCTGTTTCATTTCCGAAACGAAAATAGGTCATCCTATATATCGAAATATAGGTTTTTAGTAATTTTAAACTCAATGAAACTAATTTCAAACCCTAATTCTTAATTCTATGGTATATAGAATTTACCATTTAAAACCAAATTATATACATTTTTGCGCATTAATTAAAATGAGTTATTATTAAATTGGTTTAATTGCATTTAAATTCTAAATTAATTTTTTTATCTTCCTTCTTGATTAAACAGAAATTAATGATCTTTTTAAAATAAATTTTCCATGTTAAATCTAATTTTTAAATATTAAATTAATTTTAACGTTTAATTACAACTATATTAAAATCCATTCACTACATTTTAAATTTCAAAACAAATTCTTTTATTTTGATTTACATTCTTATTATTAAACCGACAAATACCTTTTGTGTTAATTAAACATAATTTCCCATTCTATTACACTCATATCTACAGTTAACGTCTTTTCTTATATTAACTGCAATATTTCTATTATATTAAATTTCATTTATTTCCAAATTGATTTCAACGAATTTAATAATAAGATGATAACTAAAACAATTGTTATATATTAATAATTCATATCTACTAACTTATTATTTTCAACAAGGATTATAAATTTACATACAAAATAATTGATTTCGCATTCTGTATTAAAACCAATTTCAATTAAATAATATCCAATTTCGCCATTAATATATCATTTATTTTATTCCTTATTAAACTTTACAATTACATTCCAAATTAAACTTTACAATTATAATTAATTGAAATTACATTAAAACAATTGTCAATTACATTCATTAATATTATTAAATTATATTATATAATTTTTTTCGTTAATAAATCATAAACTTTAATTTCTCACAATATCAAATTCCAAAGTCTGAGTAAATTTAATATTTTTAATTGTCAAAAATACGGGTCGTCACAATCTCCAAAACTTTCGTCGCCGAAAAGAAAGAAGAAAGAATCAAGAAATTTGGTATACTTTATTCAAAATGTTCAATTTATAAACACTTTAACTTACATATTTAAGTTTAATACAAATTTGAAAATAACTCAACTTCCATGAAAAATTTCTAAGTCCTAAATTCACGAAAAATTTCGGCAGCATCTCCTTTACGCGGTTAGGTCCAAAAAAAAAACAATATCAATGATTACATTATATATATATCATATTCCAATAAAAAAACATCCCAAACCATGGGAAAACAATAAAATACCGCTTCAAAAACCGTTATCCAAAAACGTACCTATTTGTCGGGCAAACATAACTTTATTTATAAAACCAAAAGTAACAGTTATTGCTTCCATAAACCTGTATCTTACTTACACAATCCTAAAGAGTTAAAACTATGTAAAAAGAGTAATATTTTAGTTGTTGTAATCAATAACACAAACACACAATATATAATAATCATATGCAAACAAAAGCAGTACAACAATTATATGCAACAAAAAAATCAACCACACATCGATAGCAATCAAAACTAATGGTTTGTCTAGGTTCAGAAACCTTTCGTCGCACAAGGGTGATAAATAATCTACCAAGTGTACCTTATGCACAACAGCCTTAGATAATTACTTAATAGATTATTCATAAAATCTTAAACAATTTGAAGTATCATTTCCCAAACTTCCCATGTAACGATCCGAAATTTCCAACCCAGTTTAAATTTTTTAAATCTATCGTTTTAATATAAAATTTTGAAAATTTATAAACGATCTCAATTAACGTACAAACTTTATTTATAAGATGCGTCCAGTTAGATATGAATATAGAAACAGTTTCATCGCAAAATATTACAGTAAATTTCGTTCGCATTTTACTGTATATCAGTTCATATAAAGCTGCGCAAAATTTATCTTTCAAATCCAAATATTTTTACACAGTTATGTTGTAAAAATTATTCTGATCAAGATGATGTAGTTCATTTCGTCAAAAACTGTCATCGCCTACTCCGTTTAAATTGCTTTGCAAATCGAATAATTTAAGGCGCGTAAATTCGAATTTTTATAAAACTATCGTATCATAATTATCTGTGTACCGTTGGAAGCGCATCGTCGCACAGATCAAAACAGTATATTTATTCGTGCAAATCGGAGCCCGATGAAAACCGTCGCGTTAATTTAATCATTTCGGACGGACCGGTTAAATAAAATCTCAGCCCAAATTTCTTCAGCTCGTTTACAAAAGAAATTTTGAAAATAAATCTCAGCTGTGTATTTAATGAAGTAGTTGGGAGCTAGTGGATGACTAGGGAATAGGAGTGGACGTTTGGAAATTTGGGGAGAAATTTGGGAATTCACGAGGAACTAGGAAAGTAAAAACAATTTATTACTGTCACTAAGTTTCAAAAGATAAAACATCTGTACTCCACCAATTCACGTTCATTGCTCATTCATAGCTTCAGGTATTTTTTTTCTTCTCCCTCATATTTTCTTTTTCCTTCTTCATATTCTTTCTTCTGTTAAATAATAAAAGATGAAAGCCGAAAAAAGAAGCACCCATGTACATTTGCCTCACCCCCTCTCCACTCACTTCCTCTCTTCCTCACTTCACATATCAAAAGTACACTGCACCTTCCCCTTCTCCTGAGAACATAAATGCCGAAACAACTCACCCACCTCACGCACCACTCACCCACCTCACGCCATAGCCGAACAACTCACCTGAACGCCACCATGCCAGACCGCCTCCTCCCTGCCGATGCAAAGCCTTCACCTGAAAACGACCCACTCCCCTCAGCCTTCGCGCCTCACCGGAGCACCCTCACTTTGCCTCCACGTCGCCACCACCTGTCCTCTGCTTTGGTCGCAAATGTGGGCGTGTACGTGAGATGGGTGAATGACGGTGCGTGCATGGAAATGGCAATCTGCATTTTTGGGGAGGTCATGGTTGTTATAAAAAAAGGGGGGCAGGTGCGTGCATGTCATAGCATGCAGAGAGGAGGGTATAGCATGCAGAAGTCGTGAAAAGCAATGTCATGGCCTTGTATTGTTGAGGGGAGAGGATTGATGAAGTTGTGGACGCGTGCATGGTGAAGGCCGTTTGCATTTGGTATTGGGCCGTTAATTGTGTGTGCATGTTATTTCATGCATGTGTGGGAGGGAAGAACTGTTGCATTTTAGTCTCGGCCATGATTATTAAAAAAATGAAACTGAGATTAGCATTAGATATTGCAGAAGAATAGTTACGTGAATATCTATTTGGTTGCCAAAAATAGTAACCAACTTTTCTTTGCTTGTTGTGTGCAGAAGCAACCGATTGAGTTTCTTGTTGCAGCAGCATCGATTTTCAGCTTTCGTCCTTTCTCCGTCATTGGTAAGCGAATCTATAATTTATAAATTATTATAACATTCTTTGAATTAATATCGTCTTCCTTTTGTCGATATTTACAGTGTCTGTTTGTTCGTATTGTACCGACTCTATTCTTGCTTCTTTGTGCTTCGCCGTCAATTTCTTTATCCACGAAAGGTGAATTAATTTTCACGACTATATTCTTATGCAAGTTTGGATTGATGAGTGATTGCTATGTGGTGTTGAATTGGATGTTAATTGTTATTGTTAAGTGATAAATAATTTGCAAGTTGAAATTGATATAGATAGTTAACAATTTTAAAATGGATTATATATGTTGAATCTTGATTAGTTAAACTTGACCCTTTATATGTTGAATATTGATTAGTTAAATATGACCCCTTTTAACCGACGCTCAGAAGTGTAAGTTGGCCGCTTGGCAGCTTCAGGATGTTGCACAAGATTGGTGGGAGTCAGTCACTTCTCGTACTGAGGAGGAAACCATCACTTGGGCCTAGTTTAGGTAGTAATCTATCTAAAATTTCATCTAAATAAAATTCCTTTTAGCTCGTCAAATTTTGACTCGTTTTAATATCACTTGTAAATAGGGATTCCTTTATGGCTCAGTGGATGCCAGCTGCTGGGAAGGCCCAACTCTATCGGTCTTTTATGGATCTCAAGCAGGGCAACATGACCTTCACTGAGTATGAAAGGAAATTCAACGAACTCTCTAAGTTCGGACCCGGTTTGATCGACACACCTCTGCTTAAGAATGAGAAGTTCATACACGGCGCACGTCGTGAGTATTACGAGCTCCTCACCGCTCATGTCCATGGAACTTTCACTGAATTTATGGATTTTGCTCTTCGATATGAGGGAAAGCCAAAGGGAACATCAGTCACTAAGGCTCCAGCTACTCAGCCATCCTCTAGTCAGACTGGGAAGAGGAAGCCAAATTTTGAGCAATAGAAGAAGAACTGGCAAAAGAAATCTAGGCTTGGCTATTCTCAAAAGAAGCCCATAGACATCTCCTCTATCACCTGCTTTAACTGCAACCAGAAAGGTCATTATGCCAGTAGTTGCCCAGCCCCAAAGAGTGCAGCTATTCCGCCACCGGCTCAGATGGCCAAGAGAGATGTCTGTCACATCTGCTTACAACCATGACACTTTAAGAAAGACTGCCCAACACAGAAGAGAGGTACCCCATCTGGAGTTTTTGCTATTTCCACACCTTCCCCAGAAGTTCCAGATAATCAAGGTACTTTACAGAGTACTTTTATGTTGCATTCTTCACCTGTTAGAGTTCTATTTGACACTGGAGAAACACATAGTTTCATATCTATTGATTTATGTAACAAACTTGGATTAGAACCTATTCTTGCATCTACCTTCTTATGTGTATCTAACCCTACTGGAGGGCCCGCTAACCTCAAAAGGGTTTGCAAATATGTCACACTTATGTATGGCATGCATCGTTTTACTTAGGATTTCTTTGTTCTTGGATTCGAAGCATTCGATATCCTATTAGGTATTGATTGGCTATGAAAGTTCGAATCCGTTATCTCATGCAAAGCTCGAAACGTCTCTCTTATCGACGATAAGAGCCAACCTTTTGTTATTAAAGGCAAATTGCCTCAAGAATGTGCTGGGAGTTTTATATTTTCTCTGGACTCTCATCCAAGTGAACTTAGCTCCACTCCAGTTGTTCAACTCTTTTCTGATGTGTTTGGAGAAGTCAATTCTCCACGACCTCCACGGGAAATTGAATTCCGCATTGATCTTATCCCTGGTGCTCGACCAGTAGTTCTCCCTCCCAGGAGAATGGCTCCTAAAGAAAAGGCAGAGTTGAATGTTCAAATTGAAGATTTATTTTCTAAAGGCTTGATTCGGCGTAGTCATTCAGAATGGGGTGCTGCAGTTGTATTTGTCACAAAATCTGATGGTTCACTCAGAATGTGTGTGGACTATAGAGAGCTAAACAAGCTCACACACAAGAACAGGTATCCGATGCCCCGCATCAACGATCTATTCAATCAGCTTCATGGAGCTAAAGTCTTCTCTCAACTTGATTTGGCTACTGGCTTTCACCAACTCAGAATCGTTGAGGATAGTATTCCTAAAATAGCATTCCGCACTGAAAATGGTTTCTATGAATGGCTAGTTATGCTGTTCGGCCTCACTAATGCTCCAGCTTATTTCGTCGATCGGATGAATAGAGTTTTCCGGGATGGTCTTAACAAGTTCGTTCTTGTTTTCATCGACAATATTCTCGTCTTCTCTAAATATGAGAAAGAGCATAGGTCATATTTGGCTTTTGTTCTTGAAACTCTTCGCAGACATCAGCTTAAAGCCAAGTTTTCGAAATGCCACTTTTGAAGAGATAAAGTTCGTTTTCTTGGCCATATTGTTTCGGAGAATGGGATTTCGGTCGATCCAGTTAAGATCGTCGTAATCAATGTAAGTTCTATTCATACTTGTTGTAACGACCCGTTAAATTAATAATATTTAATAAATTAGATTAGTATAATTTCTAATTTGTTTGGGAATAAATGTAGAAATTTGGTATAGTAGTTGCGTAACTTAGTGTAACAATAAAACATTATGACAATAGGTTTGGTAAATGTAGATGGTCACATTTTGTTGAAAGTTAGTGATAAGAAACGAATGGAAGTTGAATTTATAAAAGTTAATATAAATATTAACTTTAATAGTATTCATGTATACAAAAATGCAATAAGTGTAGATAGAAAATTTTAATGTCTGTAGAAAGAGAAAAATCTAATAGAAACATAAACTTTAATTATATGAAAGAGTATAGATCTGAACAAATATATGAAGATTGGTAAGAACAGTGTTTGTAATCAGTTTGGTTATTAATATTTGAAAGATAGAGATGTGTAAATACGTAAATGAATTTATAATGGGAAGAAATGGTAAGAATGAAAATATAATAATAAGCAGTTGATTCAATTAAGGGAGTTAATTATAATAAATGGTCATTTAATAAATTTAACGTTCTGTGAGAAATCATAATAATTGTGTAAAATCAGTACAAGTTGGAAATGCATAAACCTTAATAAACATTCTAACTAAATAAATTTATGCAAATGTGGGAATTAGTTATAAGCGTGTAATTATGGGTATGATAACAATTAGTATAAAATACCTATATATTGGAAACACATTTGTAAAGCATAATTAATTGAGTTGGTGAATTGGGAATGAATTCAAAGTATATGAACATTAATGTTACACAAATAAGAATTAATGCAGTAGCTAAATTTGTGAAATCTAAATCTATGGAACAAAGGGTGTAAGATCTTTAATGATGGAAATTAACGTTACAGGTAGTGTAAATTCCTATTTTAATAAGACTATGGGTTATAGTAAAGATTTTTAAATCAAGATTTAGCTACGTGAATAAAAAGAATGAAGGTAATTGAGTTATTGCAATTAAGAAAATTTAAACGTTTATTAATACGTTATGTAAAACTTAAGTTGGGATTTAAAATATTTGTGTATATTAATTTCATGCATTTGGCTATAATGGATTTAATAATAAAAATGAAACAGTGAAATCAAATGGATATAAAGATTTCAATTATACCTTGAAATTCATATTCACCATAAAAGGTTAATTGGAACCAAAGTAGTTAATATAGGAATCAAGCCTTATTTATCAATTTGGATTTATTGCAATAGTTAATTCCATAAAATAAAGTTAAAGCTAATTCAAATTTAGTTGGACCATTGTTGATATAACTTTAGAAAGCAAGATTTTATTTATAATTTGAATATTAAATCCAACAAAGGGTATTTACTACAAATAAAATAGAATTAAACGTAAAATATTACGTTATTGAATTTAAAATGGAATTTGTAAACAATTGAGTGAATTTAATAAATTTATCAAACTTATAATGTTGAATTCATTAAGATTGGAATTAATAATAGTTAAGAAAAATGAGGGGATAATAATTTGAAATCATAGCAATAGATATTAATGCAAGGTTACCTTAAATAAGTTAAGGCAAATCAATGGAAGATACCTTTATAATACGATGATTGTGTGTAAAGGAAATGGGAATAAAAGTTTATTAATAATTTGGAATTTAATGTATGGTAAAAAGTTTATTTGCAATCAAATGAGTTGGAATGGAAATCAAATCTATTTATCTAATTGGATTCAAGTTGAGAGTATAAGAGTATAAGAATTAATAATTGGGTTTTGAGAATAAAAATTATAATTCCAAATAATAAGAAGTGCAGAAATTAACACTGCAAAATTGATATACTTATAGATTTTAATCCACATCCAAGCTTGTTAAATCATTTGGAATAGATTGAATTATATAAGGAATGAAATTTGGCCAATATTAGAAGTTGAAAAATAAAAATTGGATTTATAATTTATTTTAATTTATTTAATAAAGATTAAAAATAGCCATTTTTGTCACGGACTCGGATTTCGACGAAACCAGTTTCATCGGATCCGTATCGGTGAATTATTATAAGGTTTCAAGTTTCGTATCGATCAGACTTGTCGTTTGATCGTACGGACGCGAAACGCCTTGAAATCGATTTTATGAAAAATCAATTTGAAATCAATTTGGAATTCTTGTTTTCAGCATAACTTCTTCATACGATCGAATTTGGTCGTGAAACTTTTTCCATCGCGTTCAGAATATTTTAAAATACCTATCTGGATATATGGGTTTGATAAATTTCGTTCTGGGGTCAGAACGGGCTTTTTGGGCCAACTACCGTCTAGCGCGTTCGTTATCCGTACCCACCTAGCCTTCTTCTATTTGTCTATATATATGCGATCATAAACCCTAGCTTCACCCTATTGTCTATTTGCTGTACGTTCATTTTCTTCAACCTTCTTTCTTCCTCAATGGATACATCTCAGATCCAATTCCAGATTTATCCATAGTTCAAAATCAAAAGTCAAAACTCAAAAATTTCAGAAAATTCCAGAAAAAATATATGTTGAAGTATTCGATACGCGTAATCTCATGGTGTAGTTCGTTTTTCAATTGGAGCTGTCGTTCATCCGGAATAAATTCAAAACAGTCCCAACCGTTCATCGTCGCCGTAACAAAAGTTGTCGGATCGGGAAAACATTTCTGGGTTTTGGAGAGAGTCGAGCATGTTTCGCATCGGTGTAATTGGTTCGTCGTTTTAACGGATAGATCGCCTCAGATTTTGGATTAGGGTTCGGTCCCCTAGGGGCGGCCGGCATTTTTTCGCGTGGATCGAGGGGACTGGGGGAGACCGGAGTTTGGCCAGAGGTAGAGGGCGACGCGACTTGGAGATTGGTGGTGGTGGCCTGAGCTATCGTGGCCGGAGGTGGATGAAATTGATGGTCAAAGGTGGCAAAGGGAGATCGGCCTGGTTGCTGTTTCGAGAAGAACGAACGGGTAGGGGGGATGACGTGGAAAAATATGTGAGTGAATGTGTACCACTTTGTTTATTTTTAATTTTTAATTCAATCACCATTTTTCGCCATAACTTTCTCATACGACCTCGGATTCAAACGAATTTTTTTTTGTTAGGATCGTAATTTAATTCCGGACTCGATGACGCTGGTTTGGACGAATTCCGAGACGGGCGAATTTTTGGGTTTAAATCGAATTTAAATTCGTTTTAAATTCAAAAGGTGAGTGTTTTAACCCACTCACAACTACTAGAAGCTTTTATGTTTGTTAAATAAATTTTAGAAATGAATAGAAATTTATTTATGAGCTTTTGGCATGTTATTTCATTCATATATGTAGAATTGCATTTTATTGAATTTAACTGTTAATTAAATTGATTTATTGCGTGTTAATTGGCTGTTAGAAATTATTGTTTGCATATGAACTGCTAGTTAACAGTTATGTCAAATTATCACTGAATATAAATTGTTAGATTAATAGTTGATAAATATAATTTGAAATAAAACTGCCAATTATTACCTGTTGTATATTACCAAACATATATTGTTATTGATTGATATTGCTTGATGTGTGATTGGATGATGGATGTGTTGTTGAATGAATGTTTTATTTGGATATCATTAAACTGTAAGTTAGTATGCATTTACATTTCATTCGGGATTGCGGTTTGAAATGATATACAACCGCAGTTTTATTTTTTTAAATTGCGGATTGAAATGATAAATATCCGTATCACTTGACCATAGGATAGAAAACTATATACAGGCACTGCGGTCTATATATAACTATTTTTAATGAGATTTCTATGGTTTGGATGGAATACGGTTTATAAAAATCTTAAATTTTATACTGAATAAATGTTTTCTTCCATATTTATATATATATGAAGTTGAAATTTTGAAATTAAAAGGTGAATAAATTTCTTTATTAAAAATGGAAGAAAATTAAGAAAATGGAGTTTGATGATTTATATCCTATGTTTAAATATTAAGTTGGAAATTTTAAAGATATGATATTTATAATTGGATTTTTCCCAAAATATTTTGAAATGAATATTCTAGTAAAATTTGAATTTGGAAATATATATATATTTTACTAGAAATTGAAGTCTTATTAATTATGGATTCTATGTGAATATTCAAGGCTAATTAATAGAACATTTGATTTGAAAGAATAAAATCCAACTTTAGTTGAAATATTTATACTCAAAATGGATATACGTATATATATGAATTTATTGAAATGGCTTTGGAACTTGAAGCGATATTAAATTTTGGTTTTAACTTTAAATAAAGAAATGTATTGTAAAACCACGAGAAATATTTCTTTCCAAAGCAACATTTAAGTTAAACCACCTATTTTATATACGGTTGAATATCCAAACCATTTAGTTTTGAAAGTAATGGTTTTAAAAACTATGGATTTCGAAGTATTATGTTGAAAGTTAATGTTCAAATATTTGGTTACAAGGAATTATAAATTTTAAAAGTGGCATAATTTTTGGAAAAGATTTATATTTGGGAAATGATATCATTGATTTGGGTTTATAAAAACAATATCAAAATGAATCTTTTTGGGTTTTAAAGAAGAAATGATATCGTAATATTATGGTTTTGAAATGGATTTTATTTTGGTTTTAAAAGTATAAACTATTTTTAAATAACCGCGGTGTTATAATAACGATTGGTTGGCAAAGAGACCGGGATCGGATATGGACATACTCTCTGTCGATACCGAAAACCACTTTGACTAACCGTGTATGCGGTGGAGATTCCAGAATGAAGTAGGTGGTGGCGACGTTTCCTGTAAGGTAAATACGTAGACCCAACTCCCGTGAGTTGGCATAAGGTGGCTAAAACAGGAGCGATTCTCAGGCCAATGAGGTCATTCCTCTGATCGGACGCTCCTCTTCGATATTATACTTTGACTTGGATTGATTCAGTGGCCACTTCTATATTTTGATTTTGGGGAGTTAGTCCGAGGTGGGCGGTAACTGCGGCTACGCGTTTCCACCAGCCTGGATAGCAATTGGTATATCTACCCTGGCATTGCCTAGTTGTGCCGTGTCACCTACCATACCGAGCCTTTACTACGAGTTTCTATTTGTGTCGTACCTATGGAGTATCCTCTGGTAGCCTCCCGATCAGGAGGTATTACGGTACTGTATAGACTAATGGCATTATTTGTGTTAAGGGCTATATGGGTAACCCCTTAACGCTATTTAAAAGTAAGTTTATTTTATAAATAGACACTATTATAATAGCGCAATATACTACATAGTAAATAGTTTAACGGATCCTTAGGAGATGTAAATCCCGAACATCTCTTGAGTTACTGTACTCATATTTATTTCTGTTTATTTAACTCACATAAGATTTTCTAGTCTGACTCGAGTGTTTTTGTCTTTTCAAATTCGCTCGGGTCAGTCCGAGCGTTTCAGGATAGCAGATTTTAGCATTGGAGGACGAAGACGAAGAATCAGTATTATTTTACATATAGTATTGCACCACACTCTTTCTATTCCGCTGCATTGCTTGTATTGGTATGTGTAACTCTGATATTTATTGTAAAAGAAGAATCAAGCTTTTGTAAACTGTTTATGAAACTGTATATTTGTTATTATATTTTATCCTTCCGCTATGAGATTCTATTTTCGTTTTATTTCTTCTCCATTTTTCTTATTTACCCCATAACAATCCGCCCTTGCGTATGCTTTGAATTGGGACAAGTGTCGGTTTAAAGTGTGCGGAAAGAGTGGACGTTACATCTGGTATCAGAGCCTTGGTTTAGCGATAAACCTTGGCTTTGTGGGGTTTGACTCTTTGTTAATAGGGTAGTAATATCCTATGGGAGTCGCTGAGTGTATATATATGAGAGAGCGTATTTGTTAGTATTAATAAAAAGATTTTATATTGTGTTAATCTGTTCTGCTTTGTATTTATTAATTCTGGTTGATGCATGGGACGCTATGTCATCAATAGGGATTTCTAAACACTTAATAGGACAGACCGACATAATATTTGTTTTAATATAGGTGAATGAAAGAATTTTGCCTATTATATTTTCTATATATAAAAATATTTTTATAAAGATATATATATATATTTGGTTGCTATAGATTGGGTGTTAGGAAATAAAATATTTATAATAACTGAAGCTAAGTTGAAATTATGATAAATCAAATTGGAGATTTTAGAACTTAAGTCCGGGATTTTTCCAAATACGTTTTCAAAGAATTTGTGAAATTTATTGATTTGGTTTATAAGTAATTTCTTATATAAATATTTCGTATAATTTGGAAGAATTGTTTTAAAGAAGATTTTGGGAAAAAATAATAATTAAATTTTGTACTTTCCTCTCTGTCGCTGGAAAATAATTTCGGTGATGGCGGCCGCATCATCGACTTTCATTTTCGGGTTTCGAAGGGGAAAGGCTACTGTAGTGAATTCTACTACAGATTTATTTGAAATTTTCTAAAAAAAATTTCTTTTATTGCTCTAACTATAATTAGAGATATTGAGTTGTAAGAACTTATTTATCTATCATTTGAAAATAAATTGAAATTTAACCCGGTACTTAATTCTAAATTTTTCCGTTAATTAATTGTTTAAAATTTGTTAGTGAAATAAAAGTTAAGTAATAAATGAATTTAAACCTCTAATTGAAATAAGAGAATAATTGCAAAGCTATAAAGAGGAATTTGCATACATATGAGACAAAGAGTAATATGGATAAACATTAAATTTAATTAAAAGAATGGAGATTAAACTTGTATAAGTTCAATTGCAATTTCCTTAACATAAATAACTTACCCAAATATAAAAGTTGAAGTGTTAAATGAGAAACTGGAATTGAATATTTTACAAGTAGGAATTTAGAAAAATGAAGTATTCAATAAATTACTGTTATAATAAAAATTTAATGGTATAAACTTAGGTTATAATTGAAATTTTACTGAAAAAGGGTTAAGAATTATTAATAGATGATATGAACCTAAGTATATAAAATGAAATTCAAAATAAGAATTGATTGTATGATTATTGACTTAAGTATGTTTTAATCTTCCCTATTCTAATATAATGGAAAGTAGGAAAAATTAAATGACTGCAATTCATAGTTAATGGATAAATAAAAACTTCCACTTATAAGAATTAATGTTAGCAGATTTAGAATTTAAGGGAAATCTTACAAGTGAAGAGTAAGGAAATGAAGATATTCAAATAATTGTTGTTATTAATGAGAATTATTTTATAAACTTAAGTAATAAAAAGGAAATACAAATATAATAAATTTGGTGATAATTGGAAAATAAAACTTGTAAGAACAAAGAAATCCCTCATAAATGAAGGGAAGAAAATCAAACCACTGAAGTATGAAATAAATGTATAATAAGCTATTTTGGTGTTGATTTGAATTGTTTGGTTGATATATGGTTGTTGGGTAAGGAATTTTGAAGTTGTTGGATGGAGAAATAATCTATCTTTGTTCCATCTAAGACTGTTGAGTAAAGGATGCACTTGATAGTTATTTTACATTTCGTACAATTTCGGAATTTGAACCTAACAACTAATTGTTTGTTTGATTGAATGATTTTGTTTGCGGTGTGTGCTGTTTGTTAAAATGTATGGTTATTGCATTTGATTGGATATGAATGATTGAATCCACTAGAATAGTTCATTTTAAAATAAATATTTAACCTTTTAGGCTCATAAGTGAATACAGGTGATGGAAGCAACTGCTACTGCTTTTGGTTCCAAAATAAAAAACGTATAGTGTCCGACAAATAGGTACGTTTCCGGATTTCGTATAAAGCGCTATTTTATATATTTTCCCGTGTTGGGATATTTTATTTTGGATAATATATGTAATATATTTGTATATTTGGATATTATATTTTCTCCAGAGTCCCTCCGTACAAAGGAGACTCTGCCAAAAATTTTCCGTAAATTTTGGACTTAGAATTTTGTTAAAATATTTTTCCAACTTTAATAATTCAAGTATTAAAGGATATGATTGGTTATAAAACAAGTATATTTCATTAAAGGAAATTAATCCAGTAAGATATTGTTTATAAGTTAATATTTGAAATAAGATGTACTGTTTGTTCTTCCTTCTCCATTCTTTTCCTTTTCGGGGACGAAAAGTTTTGAGTGGAGGAGATTGTAACGACCCGTTAAATTAATAATATTTAATAAATTAGATTAGTATAATTTCTAATTTGTTTGGGAATAAATGTAGAAATTTGGTATAGTAGTTGCGTAACTTAGTGTAACAATAAAACATTATGACAATAGGTTTGGTAAATGTAGATGGTCACATTTTGTTGAAAGTTAGTGATAAGAAACGAATGGAAGTTGAATTTATAAAAGTTAATATAAATATTAACTTTAATAGTATTCATGTATACAAAAATGCAATAAGTGTAGATAGAAAATTTTAATGTCTGTAGAAAGAGAAAAATCTAATAGAAACATAAACTTTAATTATATGAAAGAGTATAGATCTGAACAAATATATGAAGATTGGTAAGAACAGTGTTTGTAATCAGTTTGGTTATTAATATTTTAAAGATAGAGATGTGTAAATACGTAAATGAATTTATAATGGGAAGAAATGGTAAGAATGAAAATATAATAATAAGCAGTTGATTCAATTAAGGGAGTTAATTATAATAAATGGTCATTTAATAAATTTAACGTTCTGTGAGAAATCATAATAATTGTGTAAAATCAGTACAAGTTGGAAATGCATAAACCTTAATAAACATTCTAACTAAATAAATTTATGCAAATGTGGGAATTAGTTATAAGCGTGTAATTATGGGTATGATAACAATTAGTATAAAATACCTATATATTGGAAACACATTTGTAAAGCATAATTAATTGAGTTGGTGAATTGGGAATGAATTCAAAGTATATGAACATTAATGTTACACAAATAAGAATTAATGCAGTAGCTAAATTTGTGAAATCTAAATCTATGGAACAAAGGGTGTAAGATCTTTAATGATGGAAATTAACGTTACAGGTAGTGTAAATTCCTATTTTAATAAGACTATGGGTTATAGTAAAGATTTTTAAATCAAGATTTAGCTACGTGAATAAAAAGAATGAAGGTAATTGAGTTATTGCAATTAAGAAAATTTAAACGTTTATTAATACGTTATGTAAAACTTAAGTTGGGATTTAAAATATTTGTGTATATTAATTTCATGCATTTGGCTATAATGGATTTAATAATAAAAATGAAACAGTGAAATCAAATGGATATAAAGATTTCAATTATACCTTGAAATTCATATTCACCATAAAAGGTTAATTGGAACCAAAGTAGTTAATATAGGAATCAAGCCTTATTTATCAATTTGGATTTATTGCAATAGTTAATTCCATAAAATAAAGTTAAAGCTAATTCAAATTTAGTTGGACCATTGTTGATATAACTTTAGAAAGCAAGATTTTATTTATAATTTGAATATTAAATCCAACAAAGGGTATTTACTACAAATAAAATAGAATTAAACGTAAAATATTACGTTATTGAATTTAAAATGGAATTTGTAAACAATTGAGTGAATTTAATAAATTTATCAAACTTATAATGTTGAATTCATTAAGATTGGAATTAATAATAGTTAAGAAAAATGAGGGGATAATAATTTGAAATCATAGCAATAGATATTAATGCAAGGTTACCTTAAATAAGTTAAGGCAAATCAATGGAAGATACCTTTATAATACGATGATTGTGTGTAAAGGAAATGGGAATAAAAGTTTATTAATAATTTGGAATTTAATGTATGGTAAAAAGTTTATTTGCAATCAAATGAGTTGGAATGGAAATCAAATCTATTTATCTAATTGGATTCAAGTTGAGAGTATAAGAGTATAAGAATTAATAATTGGGTTTTGAGAATAAAAATTATAATTCCAAATAATAAGAAGTGCAGAAATTAACACTGCAAAATTGATATACTTATAGATTTTAATCCACATCCAAGCTTGTTAAATCATTTGGAATAGATTGAATTATATAAGGAATGAAATTTGGCCAATATTAGAAGTTGAAAAATAAAAATTGGATTTATAATTTATTTTAATTTATTTAATAAAGATTAAAAATAGCCATTTTTGTCACGGACTCGGATTTCGACGAAACCAGTTTCATCGGATCCGTATCGGTGAATTATTATAGGGTTTCAAGTTTCGTATCGATCGGACTTGTCGTTTGATCGTACGGACGCGAAACGCCTTGAAATCGATTTTATGAAAAATCAATTTGAAATCAATTTGGAATTCTTGTTTTCAGCATAACTTCTTCATACGATCGAATTTGGTCGTGAAACTTTTTCCATCGCGTTCAGAATATTTTAAAATACCTATCTGGATATATGGGTTTGATAAATTTCGTTCCGGGGTCAGAACGGGCTTTTTGGGCCAACTATCGTCTAGCGCGTTCGTTATCCGTACCCACCTAGCCTTCTTCTATTTGTCTATATATATGCGATCATAAACCCTAGCTTCACCCTATTGTCTATTTGCTGTACGTTCATTTTCTTCAACCTTCTTTCTTCCTCAATGGATACATCTCAGATCCAATTCCAGATTTATCCATAGTTCAAAATCAAAAGTCAAAACTCAAAAATTTCAGAAAATTCCAGAAAAAATATATGTTGAAGTATTTGATACGCGTAATCTCATGGTGTAGTTCGTTTTTCAATTGGAGCTGTCGTTCATCCGGAATAAATTCAGAACAGTCCCAACCGTTCATCGTCGCCGTAACAAAAGTTGTCGGATCGGGAAAACATTTCTGGGTTTTGGAGAGAGTCGAGCATGTTTCGCATCGGTGTAATTGGTTCGTCGTTTTAACGGATAGATCGCCTCAGATTTTGGATTAGGGTTCGGTCCCCTAGGGGCGGCCGGCATTTTTTCGCGTGGATCGAGGGGACTGGGGGAGACCGGAGTTTGGCCAGAGGTAGAGGGCGACGCGACTTGGAGATTGGTGGTGGTGGCCTGAGCTATCGTGGCCGGAGGTGGATGAAATTGATGGTCAAAGGTGGCAAAGGGAGGTCGGCCTGGTTGCTGTTTCGAGAAGAACGAACGGGTAGGGGGGATGACTTGGAAAAAATATGTGAGTGAATGTGTACCACTTTGTTTATTTTTAATTTTGAATTCAATCACCATTTTTCGCCATAACTTTCTCATACGACCTCGGATTCAAACGAATTTTTTTTTGTTAGGATCGTAATTTAATTCCAGACTCGATGACGCTAGTTTGGACGAATTCCGAGACGGGCGAATTTTTGGGTTTAAATCGAATTTAAATTCGTTTTAAATTCAAAAGGTGAGTGTTTTAACCCACTCACAACTACTAGAAGCTTTTATGTTTGTTAAATAAATTTTAGAAATGAATAGAAATTTATTTATGAGCTTTTGGCATGTTATTTCATTCATATCTGTAGAATTGAATTTTATTGAATTTAACTGTTAATTAAATTGATTTATTGCGTGTTAATTGGCTGTTAGAAATTATTGTTTGCATATGAACTGCTAGTTAACAGTTATGTCAAATTATCACTGAATATAAATTGTTAGATTAATAGTTGATAAATATAATTTGAAATAAAACTGCCAATTATTACCTGTTGTATATTACCAAACATATATTGTTATTGATTGATATTGCTTGATGTGTGATTGGATGATGGATGTGTTGTTGAATGAATGTTTTATTTGGATATCATTAAACTGCAAGTTAGTATGCATTTACATTTCATTCGGGATTGCGGTTTGAAATGATATACAACCGCAGTTTTATTTTTTTAAATTGCGGATTGAAATGATAAATATCCGTATCACTTGACCATAGGATAGAAAACTATATACAGGCACCGCGGTCTATATATAACTATTTTTAATGAGATTTCTATGGTTTGGATGGAATACGGTTTATAAAAATCTTAAATTTTATACTGAATAAATGTTTTCTTCCATATTTATATATATATGAAGTTGAAATTTTGAAATTAAAAGGTGAATAAATTTCTTTATTAAAAATGGAAGAAAATTAAGAAAATGGAGTTTGATGATTTATATCCTATGTTTAAATATTAAGTTGGAAATTTTAAAGATATGATATTTATAATTGGATTTTTCCCAAAATATTTTGAAATGAATATTCTAGTAAAATTTGAATTTGGAAATATATATATATTTTACTAGAAATTGAAGTCTTATTAATTATGGATTCTATGTGAATATTCAAGGCTAATTAATAGAACATTTGATTTGAAAGAATAAAATCCAACTTTAGTTGAAATATTTATACTCAAAATGGATATACGTATATATATGAATTTATTGAAATGGCTTTGGAACTTGAAGCGATATTAAATTTTGGTTTTAACTTTAAATAAAGAAATGTATTGTAAAGCCACGAGAAATATTTCTTTCCAAAGCAACATTTAAGTTAAACCACCTATTTTATATACGGTTGAATATCCAAACCATTTAGTTTTGAAAGTAATGGTTTTAAAAACTATGGATTTCGAAGTATTATGTTGAAAGTTAATGTTCAAATATTTGGTTACAAGGAATTATAAATTTTAAAAGTGGCATAATTTTTGGAAAAGATTTATATTTGGGAAATGATATCATTGATTTGGGTTTATAAAAACAATATCAAAATGAATCTTTTTGGGTTTTAAAGAAGAAATGATATCGTAATATTATGGTTTTGAAATGGATTTTATTTTGGTTTTAAAGGTATAAACTATTTTTAAATAACCGCGGTGTTATAATAACGATTGGTTGGCAAAGAGACCGGGATCGGATATGGACATACTCTCTGTCGATACCGAAAACCACTTTGACTAACCGTGTACGCGGTGGAGATTCCAGAATGAAGTAGGTGGTGGCGACGTTTCCTGTAAGGTAAATACATGGACCCAACTCCCGTGAGTTGGCATAAGGTGGCTAAAACAGGAGCGATTCTCAGGCCAATGAGGTCATTCCTCTGATCGGACGCTCCTCTTCGATATTATACTTTGACTTGGATTGATTCAGTGGCCACTTCTATATTTTGATTTTGGGGAGTTAGTCCGAGGTGGCCGGTAACTGCGGCTACGCGTTTCCACCAGCCTGGATAGCAATTGGTATATCTACCCTGGCATTGCCTAGTTGTGCCGTGTCACCTACCATACCGAGCCTTTACTACGAGTTTCTATTTGTGTCGTACCTATGGAGTATCCTCTGGTAGCCTCCCGATCAGGAGGTATTACGGTACTGTATAGACTATTGGCATTATTTGTGTTAAGGGCTATATGGGTAACCCCTTAACGCTATTTAAAAGTAAGTTTATTTTATAAATAGACACTATTATAATAGCGCAATATACTACATAGTAAATAGTTTAACGGATCCTTAGGAGATGTAAATCCCGAACATCTCTTGAGTTACTGTACTCATATTTATTTCTGTTTATTTAACTCACATAAGATTTTCTAGTCTGACTCGAGTGTTTTTGTCTTTTCAAATTCGCTCGGGTCAGTCCCAGCGTTTCAGGATAGCAGATTTTAGCATTGGAGGACGAAGACGAAGAATCAGTATTATTTTACATATAGTATTGCACCACTCTCTTTCTATTCTGCTGCATTGCTTGTATTGGTATGTGTAACTCTGATATTTATTGTAAAAGAAGAATCAAGCTTTTGTAAACTGTTTATGAAACTGTATATTTGTTATTATATTTTATCCTTCCGCTGTGAGATTCTATTTTCGTTTTATTTCTTCTCCATTTTTCTTATTTACCCCATAACAATCCGCCCTTGCGTATGCTTTGAATTGGGACAAGTGTTGGTTTAAAGTGTGCGGAAAGAGTGGACGTTACACTTGTCAATTCTATCTAAACAATTTATTAATTTCTAAATTCGAATCCTTGGAATTTGTTGGATTGGGAGACTCCCAAAACTCCTACTGATATCCGTAGTTTCTTAGGTTTGGCCGGCTGTTATTGCTTGTATTGCTGTCCCACTTACCACACTGACCAGAAAGAATGTGAAATTTATTTGGAGTGAAAAGTGCGAAGCATCTTTTAATGAGATAAAGCGAAGATTGACATCTGCCCCAGTTCTTACAGTTATTGACGGTAGCGAAGGATTGACCGTCTATACTGATGCATGTCGGGATGGATTAGGACCAGTCTTAATGCAGAAAGGGAAGGTTATTGCATATGCGGGTCGTCAGTTAAAGACCCATGAAGCAAATTATGCAACTCACGATTTAGAGCTTCTTGAGGTTGTATTTGCTCTTAAACTATGGAGGCACTATCTTTTGGGAACCAATTTCGAGTTATTCACTAACCACAAGTCATTGAGAAATATTTTCTCGCAAAAGGATTTGAATCAGAGACAAGTCCGATGGCTCGAATTCCTAACTGCATATGATCTTGATATTAATTACACTCCAGGGAAAGCAAATGCCGTAGACGATGCTTTGAGCAGAAATCAAGCAATGGCATGTTGTAATCTTGTTGAAGGAATGTTATTCCAGCTTTCCGTCTCCCCAGCTCTGATGGATCGTATTATAGCCAAGTAATACGAAGACACTTTGCTTTATCGCATTAAAGAAATAGTTCTCGGAAGAGTTGGAAATGCTGACAATAAATTGGGTGCACATGTAGATAGTAATGGAGTCTTGAGAATTGACAATCGTATTTGTGTTCCTAATGTTGATGGTCTAAGGCAAGAAGTGCTGAGAGAAAACCATCAAACTTCGCTTTCATTTCATCCCGGTGTTACTAAAATGTACCAGAATATGAAGAAGCTATATTGGTGGAGTGGGATGAAGCGCGATATCTCTACCTATGTCAGCAGATGCATAACTTGCCATCAAGTTAAAGATGACCACAGAAAGACAGCAGGTTTGCTTCAGCCACCAGAGATTCCAGGTTGGAAGTGGGAGCAGATTTCTATGGACTTTATTGATGGATTGCCAAGGACTAGAAAGGGTAACAAAAGCATATGGGTGATTTTCGACAGACTGACGAAGTCCGCTCACTTTATTCCAGTCAAGTCCACTCGTACAGCTTCGAGTTTGGCAGAGATATATATGAGAGAAGTTGTTAAACTTCATGGTGTACCATCCAGTATTGTATGCGATAGAGATCCTATTATCGCCAGTAAATTCTGGAAAGCATTTCAGGATACTTTGGGCACCAAACTGAATCTGAGCACTGCATATCATCCTCAGACAGATGACCAAACTGAGAGAGTGAATCATATTTTGGAAGACCTTCTCCGAGCTTGTATTATTGACTTTGGTGGATCCTGGGAAGACCATCTTCACTTGGTTGAATTCACTTATAATAATAGTTACCAGGTAAAGAAATTTAATTTCAAATTTGAATAAGTATATTTGAATTTGAATTAATCATCTTTAATAAACCAGGCAAGCATTGGTATGGCACCATTCGAAGCCTTATATGGACGGCCGTGCAAATCGCCAGCTTGTTGGATCGAGTCGGGTGATCGATTAGTGCTTGGTCCAGAAATAATTTTGGAAGCTTCTGAAAAAGTCGTAGAAATCAGGAAGAAAATAAAGACGGCACAGGATAGACAGAAGAGCTACGCTGACAAAAGGAGAAAAGAGCTCAAATTCAGTGTAGGAGACAGTATTTATAAAAGTGTCACCTTTGAAGAATATTGTTCGATTTGGAAGGAAAGGGAAGCTAGCTCCGAGATTTGTTGATCCGTTTGAGATTACGGAAAGAGTCGAAACATTGGCATATAGAGTTGCATTACCAGAGAAGTTCGCCAGTGTACACAATGTGTTTCACGTCTCACACCTTCACAAAGCTGTGCACGATCCATCTATGACCATCCCTACTACTCAGTTGGAAGAGATAGTTATCGAGCCTGATTTGACTATTGAGCGTAAACCGCTTCGAATAGTCGATCGCGAGACAAAGCAACTCAGAAGGAAGTCGGTAAATCTCATCAAAGTCCAATAGAGTGCAGATGAGCGAGATTGCATATGGGAGACTGAGGATAGTATTCGCGATTCAAACCCCAAATTACTAATTTCAGGTATAATTCAAATTTCTCAAAATCTATCTTGACTTTTCTGCTTACTTCATTCCTACTTCACTCGTCTTGTTCCTTTTCGAGGATGAAAAGTTTTGAGTGGAGGAGATTGTAACGACCCTGAATTTCCAACCCAGTTTAAATTTTTTAAATCCATCGTTTTAATATAAAATTTTGAAAATTTAGAAATAATCTCAATTAACATCCAAACTTCATTTATAAGATGTGTCCAGTTAGATATGAATATAGAAAAAGTTTTGTCGCAAAATATTACAGTAAATTTCGTTCGCGTTATACTGTATATCAGTTCATATAAAGCCGTGTAAAATTTATCTTTCAAATCAAAATATTTTTACACAGTTATGTTGTAAAAATTATTCGATCAAGATGATGTAGTTCGTTTCATCAAAAACTGTCATCGCCTGCTCCGTTTAAATTGTTTTGCAAATCGGACAATTTAAGCGGCGTAAATTCGAATTTTTATAAAACTATCGTATCACAATTATCTGTGTACCGTTGGAAGCGCATCGTCGCACTGATCAAAATGGTATATTTATTCGTGCAAATCGGAGCCCGATGAAAACCATCGGGTTAATTTAATCATTCCTGACAGACCGGTTAAATAAAATCTCAGCCCAAATTCCTTCAGCTCGTTTACAAAAGAAATTTTGAAAATAAATCTCAGCTGTGTATTTAATGAAGTAGTTGGGAGCTAGTGGGTGACTAGGGAATAGGAGTGGACGTTTGGGAATTTGGGGAGAAATTTGGGAATTCACGAGGAACTGGGAAAGTAAAAACAATTTATTACTGTCACTAAGTTTCAAAAGATAAAACATCTGTACTCTACCAATTCACGTTCACTGCTCATTCATAGCTTCAGGTATTTTTTTTCTTCTCCCTCATATTTTCTTTCTCCTTCTTCATATTCTTTCTTCGGTTAAATAATAAAAGATGAAAGTCGAAAAAAGAAGCACCCATGCACATTTGCCTCACCCCCTCTCCACTCACTTCCTCCCTTCCTCACTTCATATATCAAAAGTACACAGCACCTTCCCCTTCTCCTGAGAACATAAATGCCGAAACAACTCACCCACCTCACGCACCGCTCACCCACCTCACGCCATAGCCACACAACTCACCTGAATGCCACCACGCCAGACCGCCTCCTCCCTGCCGACGCAAAGCCTTCACCTGAAATCTACCCACTCCCCTTAGCCTTCGCGCCTCACCGGACCACCCTCACTTCGCCTCCACATCGCCACAACCTGTCCCCTGCTTTGGTCGCAAATGTGGGCGTGTACGTGAGATGGGTGTACGACGGTGCGTGTATGGAAATGGCAATCTGCATTTTTGGGGAGGTCACTGTTGTTTAAAAAAAAAGTGGGGGGGGGGGGGGGGGGCAGCAGCGTGCGTGTCATAGCATGCAGAGAGGAGGGTATAGCATATAGAAGTCGTGAAAAGCAATGTATTGGCCTTGTATTGTTGATGGAAGAGGATTGATGAAGCTGGGACGCGTGCATGGTGAAGGCAGTTTGCGTTTGGTGTTGGGCCATTAATTGTGTGTGCATGTTATTTCATGCGTATGTGGGAGGGAAGAACTGTTGCATTTTAGCCTCGGCCATGATTATTAAAGAAAAAATGAAACTGAGATTAACATTAGATATTGCAGAAGAATAGTTACGCGAATATCTATTTGGTTGCCAAAAATAGTAACCAACTTTTCTTTGGTTGTTGTGTGCAGAAGCAACCGATTGAGTTTCTTGTTGCAGCAGCATCGATTTTCATCTTTCATCCTTTCTCCGTCATTGGTAAGCGAATCTATAATTTACAAATTATTATAAAGTTCATTGAATTAATATCGTCTTCCTTTTGTCGATATTTACATTGTCCATTTGTTCGTATTGTACCGACTCTATTCTTGCTTCTTCGTGCTTCGCCGTCAATTTCTCTATCCATGAAAGGTGAATTAATTTTCATGACTATATTCTTACGCAAGTTTGGATTGATGAGTGATTTCTATGTGATGTTGAATTGGATGTTAATTGTTATTGTTAAGTGATAAATAATTTGCAAGTTGAAATTGATATAGATAGTTAACAATTTTAAAATGGATTATATACGTTGAATGTTGATTAGTTAAACTTGACCCTTTATATGTTGAATATTGATTAGTTAAATATGACCTCTTTTAACTGTTAAGTTAATTGACACATAGAAATTGATAAATTACACTTTGAACCTTAGAACGTATATTGGATTAATTGTTGTAGTATTAAGATTTAAATTGAAATTGAACGACAAGTGAAAACCGTAATGTAATAATCTTTAATCTACATGAAATGATAGTGTAGATTCTAGAAATAATTATATTAATTTGCATAATTAACAAATGTAAATTAATATAATTATTTCAGGATTATTTAAATAAATTATTGAATTGTTATGTATGGATGTTATTGCTTGTTTATTTACTTTGACACCATCCCAGTTATCACACTGCAAGTTCCCTTTGCTATGTTTGATTTTTGAATTGAAATGAAATCGGGTTGAAATGATAAATACCCAAATAACTTGACCTAGGATAGAAAAGTAAATTAAACCCGATTGGTCAATGTTTTGATTTAAATAAAATAAAGATTTTATTTAAAGAATAATAAAATTTGAAATAAAATTGAATTTAAATTTGAATGAAAGGAAATGTGAATATTGGAATATTAACGTGGTAACTAACAAAGGAACATTGTTTAAAATTTAATTGATTAATAATTAAGTTTGAATTCATTAATAATTAAGTTTTGAAAGTAGTAATAATTAATTTGGAATTGTTACTAATTAATTTGAAATTATTAATAATTAAGTTTTGAAATTAGTAATAATTAATTGGGAATTATTATTAATTAATTTGGAATTATAAATAATTAAGTTTTGAAATTATTAATAATTACGTTTTGGAATTATTAATAATTAAGTTTTGAAATTGTAAATAATTAGTTTTGAAATTATTAATAATTAAGTTTTAAAAATTATTAATAATTAAGTTTGGAATAATTAATGGACGAGTTTGAAATGATTAAATTTAAGAATTGAAACTATTGATAAATTGATGAGATTGAATTATTCAATAATTGATTTAAATTGAATTCTTTACTAAGTAAATGGAACCTCTTGAATAAGTAAACCAAGTTCTTATTTATTAAGTTTGAAAGTGTAACTAAGGTAATAAGTAAATGAAATTAGATTTCTTTTACAAGAAATAAAAATGGGTTTTATCGAAACAAATGAAAGACTTGAAATTTAAAAAGAATTGGGTTTGACAAATTTAATTTAAATTAAATTTGTAAGCTTTGATAATAAAGTTGAACTTAAGAAGTAAAATTAATGAATTGGAAAACGGAAATTATTTAAATGATAATTACTCAAATGAATAACGAATGAAATCGATAAATGAGTTTAAATCGATTCGAACATTTAATTTAGTTTAAATGATTATGGAATGGAACTTATATACAATTTAAATGTATATTTGAAATTGTTTAAGTTTAACTTTTGAAAATTGAATTATAAGATTTGAAATGGAATTTGGAACGTAAATTTTGGAAATTGTTTTGGAAAGACGAATAAATGTTGAATTACGAATTCTAATTGAATTTGAATTTGAATTGGTTTTGAAATATATTAATGGCCAAATGGTAAATTAATTACGAAGGTTATTAAAGGAACCGGAATCGGTTAGAGACATACTCATTGTCTAAACCGAAAACCACTTTAATAACTATACGCGGGGTGTGATCCAGAATGAAGTGGTTGGATTGACGTACGCGATGACTGAAGAAAGAGAACGATAATGGATAGCCTTGACACTTGTGTCAAATTGGAAATGACTAAAACAGGAGCTGTACCGGGCCAAATGGGGTTAGCTACCTCGAGCGAACACACTTCTTCGTAAACTACTCATTTACTTTGTGACTGATTGGTGCGCACCCTTGAATTTGGAGTGTTGTTTCGCGGTGTAGCGATCGTTGCGGCGATGCGTTCTCACCAGTCCGGATCAGGCAAACGGTAGTTTCACTACCTTGGGTATTGCCTTATGTGCCTTGTCATACTTGTATTCCCATATACGCGGCCACTACGAATTTGTTTTGTATTATACCTATGGAGTACTCCCTGATATCCCACTAGTTTACGGTGGAGTTTACGGTGCTGTATAGTCTATAATGCTATATGAAATGTGTTAAGGGGGACAATGGTAACACCTTAACACTATTTTGATATTTTACTTTACTGTTAGACATTATCTATGTATCGTACACTATTATGTATAAATAGTTTAACGGATCCTTAAAGATGTTATTCCATTCATCTTTAGAGTTATTGTTATTTGAATTTGAACCATATTATCTGTATAAGAATATATGTCCTGATTTGAGTGTTTGTTTATGCTTATGCTCGGATCAGACTTAGGATTGCTGTTGCTGTTCTACTTGGAGCTAAAGACCGAAGACTATCACTATCTTATCTTATCTTATCAGTATTGTTCTTTCTATTTGGACTATTCGACTTCTATGTTGTTCTATTTCTTTTTATTGAGACATTGTTGTATTTATGGGTAGCTTCATGAACTACTCTTATGACTGTGTTGTATTTTCCGCCGCACTATTCTGTGATGTCATATTTCTGTGATTCTGTGATGATTCTCATTTATATATATACTCCATTAATAATTCGTGTTTTGTATTATTTAAGTTGACAAGTATGGAATATCGTCCATTTAAATGGTACAAATATACGGGTTGTTACATCCCATAAGCCAACCAATATTGTAATTAAATATTATTTAAACTTGTACAATGTACATAAATCATTTGTTCACAATATCTATTCTAATCGCTTGCTTGAATACACATGTTTCACTTTCGAACTAGTATTATTACCTAACAACTCTAGTGCCGACTATGATCAGATTTCTTGATGAGAAATCTCCATTCTCTCTGCATAGCCATAAACTATGATCGAAAACTTCAAAATCATATCAAAAATTCGTATCAAATGTTCGCTATAAAGAATCAAGTGAAAAATCCTAATTTGGATTGGTGTGAATCACCATAAATCATGTATTCAAATCTGGATCAGGCTTCTATGCGAATATAATGATCTACGCATAACTTACAGTTGTTTCTATTGGTTTCTTTAAACATCGTTTTCTTTTCATTTATTTTAATTTCTCATTCATTCATACAAGTTCATTTTTTATTAATTTACATTCATTTACTTACATAGATTATTCCCATTCAACATTTAAAATCATCGATGGGAAAAAATTTAAAGTATTACATACATTTCATTGCAGTTTAATTCACATTTATTTACTTATTTAATTGATTTATATTTAATATTAATATTCATTAATGAATCATTCATACTTAAGTTTTTCTACTTTTTAATTCACATTTATTTCTTATATAACCCGATTTCCGTTTAATATTAATATTCGTTGATGAATCATTTCAACATTTTCTTAAGTTTATAATTATTTGCTTATATATTATTCACTTTCTACCATTCAATTTAATTATTAAGCATTTTAAAACGTTAACTTAAGTTTATAACATTCATTGTACATCTTAATTCTTTAGTTATATATGAACATAATTTTATTTTGAACATTTTTGTTTTTTTTAAACATTTCTTTAAACACAGTTTCAATTTGAAACATTTTTTATTACTTAAGTTCGTACTTGTATAATATTCTATTATACACTCATATTTAACATTTCCACTTTTTAAACATTTGTGGTAAGTTTTATATATGTTTTTAGAATGTAACTAAGTGTTATATAAATTTATCATATTCATTTTAGTTAGCAAGAATATTTGATAATTTACAATTATTAAAATTTAACTTCTTATATTTCATTTAAACACTTAATTTCAATTTTTATTTCTCGTTTTAGAAGTTTCCAACA
Source organism: Allium cepa (assembly GCA_030765085.1). Lineage (NCBI taxonomy): Eukaryota > Viridiplantae > Streptophyta > Magnoliopsida > Asparagales > Amaryllidaceae > Allium > Allium cepa. The sequence goes on along the minus strand of CM060928.1, from coordinate 109,948,577 downwards.
ATTAAAATTTCACTTTATTTCTACAACTGAAAATCATTAATTAATAGGAACTTAAGAATTCAAATACCAGGTTCATTTCAAATCATTTTTAAATAATATATATACTCATATCTTATATATATATATATATATAATCATATTTAGAAATTTTAAATCAAAACTTATTTATCAAACCAATTGCGTAGCAAGGCTACTAAGTGGCCTCCCCCACTTTGAGACTCGAAAATGAATGTCGATGATGCGGCGGTCATCACCGAAATTATTTTTCAGTGATAGATGAAAGGAGTACAGAATTTACTTCCTTTTTAAGATTCTTTTAAAACATTTCTTTCAATCTTATTGAAAATATTTCTATCCAAAAGTACTTTCAAATCATAATAATATTACTTTTCTTAAGCCTTTGAAAACCAATTTCAAAACACCAAAACTTAAGTTCCTAAATTTTCAACTTAAACTCAATTTATTTGTAAATCATATTTATAAGATTACATTTTCTTATAACATACAATAGTTAATAGTTTTAAGAACCTTGACTGACCAACAATAAATAACAATAATTGAATATTATCATTTACTGACATCAACACAACAAAAATAACAAAATAATTTTATGAATATATATATATATATATATATATATATATATATATATATATATATATATTTCATATAAAAAATATAATACTAGGTAAAATTATTTCATTTACCTATTCCAAAGACAATATTGTGTCCGTCTACCCTATTTATGTAACAACCCTAGCTTGTGATTACTTGTGAAACTAAATTATATCAATGGCTATAATTTAAAATGGAGAAAATAAAATAAGAATAAATAAATTTGGAGATGGAGAAATTGTTGAAATTGTTTATTTTAAACAAACAATAGGTTTTGAATAAATAAAATTGAGTCAAGTTGTTTAGTTGTGAATTAAATGTGAATAAAGAAATTATGTTGATTTGGTGGTAATTTAATTTAAATAAGGGTAAATGAATTTAATTCAACTATAATTGTTGAAATAAATATTAAATGTAGGAAATAAAGTTTTAGAAACTTAATTATGTTAGTTTGGGGTAAAAATGAGCATTAAATGGTTTTAATTTGTTGAAATGCAATAATTGTGGAAATAATGGTCAAATAGTGATTTTTATTGATTTTAATTACGTTTTAAAAAATAACTACCGATAATATTGTAAATAAAAATGTGGAATATTGGTTAAAACGATATTTGGGTGTAAAAGTATTTTTAATATGGTTTGTTATGATAATATAAACAAGGAAATTATTTTATGTAATTTTGTTGTTGAAACTGTTGATCTATTTAAATAAATAGTGTAAGTTAAAGCATTTGATTAAAAATGAAATTTTAATGATGGAAATTGATTTTAAATAGCTAAAAACTTTTATATGTTGATAAAACATTTTATTAAACATAAAATATGTTAATATAATTTTATAAAGTTGAAAACATGCAATTGTATGTTGTTTTGGTGAATTATGTGATAATAAGTATGATAATATGGTTAATTATATAATTTATAGGTCAATTAAAACATAGGAATGTTCTTATGACTTATTGGGTAGGGTTTAATCTACTTCCAAACCCATTAGCCCAAATTCTAGAAGGAGATAGAAAAGAATTTGGTATGTACGTACATTTTCTTTATTCTTCCACATTCTTCCTTCTTTCAGAAACTAAAAGAAAACAGAATCGGCATCCTCTATAAATTGCTAAATCATCCTCCATGTAAAACTAAAAATAAGTGTAAAATAATAGACTAAACATCTCCTACAAGTTATCTCTCCAAAACTAAAAGCTATTTCATCTTATTTCTGATTTTGTGAGATTTGTTGTCTGTAACTCCTCCTTTTGGTTTGCATGTCTGTATTTCTTCCATCTACAGGTCTGTAAAGCCTCTTTGAAGTTTAATGCCTCCATCTTGCAAGTGAAATCGCTTAAATTGCTAAAAGGTGAGTTTTAAACTCACCCTTCTAATCTAAACAAGCTCTATATGTTGTCTGGTTGTTGAATTCTTGTGTTTAATGTATAATCTAATGAAATTAGTTTATACAGTAAGTATATAACTTCATATTGTCACTTTATGATCCATTTTCTGTTGAATTTTGCATTAAATCCATGCTGGAATTCCTCCGGATTATTGTCTATGTGTACTTGTGTGTGCATATCAAATTTCGTGTTCCAGTTCATCCCGAAACTATGCTGAAATTACTTTCAAAAATCAAAATGATGCACCTAGGAAATCCTGGGAAGAAGATCGACCATAGATCGACCTCCCACACTCCTAGGTCGACCATCAAGGTCGACTTTGGACTCTAGGTGGTAGAACTTCATGGTCGACCTAGGCTAAGGGAGAGTCGACCTATAGGTCGGCTCTTTTGTGCCCTGTTCTGTGACCTTTTCTGCTTGTTTTTTCGACTTCTGTTGCCGCATTCTGTTGAATCTGAGATGATTTTCGATGGCTTTTTATTGCAAACAAAGAAAGCCAATATTTTATGTTGAATTTTCTATTTCATATGAGTTTTGAGATATGAAAATTTTCAGTTGAATTTGCTGTTATTTTATTGACTTCACGCACGAGTTTTAAAATCCGTTTTATACGAAATTTACCAAATTAAACCAAATTTTGAAATGGAAATTTTCTTAATAATTTTTTATGAATTTGAAACTATTTTTATGCTTATTATTATTTAATAATATATTTCCTTATTTAAAATGATTTATAAAGGACATAATTTCCAAAACATTTTCAAAAAATCGTTTTAACTCATTTTCTCGAAGTAAATTATATTCTATAAAGTTACACGTTTTTGCACTCTTCGAGAGAATGAGGAAGTGACTTAAACGATTTAGTAAAATGTGGTATGTGACACATGCGTTTGCTTTTTCCGTTAATTTAAGACTTGTTCGATTGTGGTCATACCTATGTAGTTAATGCCCCGCTACAACCTCGCTATATCTCATAGCGGATTTCTACCGCTATGATTTTTCCATATAGCCCCAGAATATAGCCTTTCCGCTTTAATCCCCACTATTTCCACTATATCCCATTATTTCCCCTATATTCCGCTATTCCCGCTATATCTTTTTTAACAAAATGAATTGAAAAATTACATTTATACATTATAAAATTATGAAACTAATTTATTTGATTTAATTTTTAATATATTTTCAGAAATGAAAATACTCTAATATTCTGCCAAATTCAGTTATGTTATATAACAGTTTTTCGTTTATTTAAAGTATATTCACATATGTTTTTATTTAAAATTATTTATGTATTATTTATAATTCAATTGAATGATAATTTTTCATTTAATTACCATTTATATATTTGTAAAAACATTAAGTACGTGTTTTATATGCTATTTTAGAGCCATTCGCTATATCCAGCTATATCCTCGCTGTATCCCCGCTATGACTTTTTGCACCTCCTCCGCTTTGAATCTACCGAGCGCATTAACTGCACAGGGTCATACACAAGAGTGAAGTTAACTACCTTATAGTAAATGGTTAAGTGAGAACGTGTGGTATAGGACACACTGTTGTCACTGATTTGGTTACTATTTGGAAGTTGATGATACTTATGTTGGACCTTCGGTTAAGTTGATTGCCAGTACTAGACCTTCGGGTCACTTGTTGGGCTTTTGGGCCATTTGTTAGACATTCGGGTCATTTGTTGGACTTTCGGGCCATTTTTTAGACCTCCGGGTCATTTGTTTGGCGCCAAATTTGTTGTTGATAGTACTTAATAGGCTTCCGCCATATGTTGTTGATGTACGTGCGGCATAGTTTAGACTTGCCAATTGTTGGGATCCACCTTTTGTTGTTGTTTTCTAGATTTCATTATTTTTTATTTCTAGAATTTATTGGTTTTCAAGTGTTTTCACCATTTTGTTGGATGTTGAAGTTATACATAGCCTTTGTGTTATTTGATGATGATGAAATGGTGATTACATTTTTGTTGTTTTGAACTCCTTAGTGAGTTCGATATGTTGACATTTATGTTGTTTTGGTAGCATGGCTTATATGCCTTATGTTGTTCGTTGTTTAGGCATGTGCGTGTTATGTTGTCTGGTGATTTGGCTCACAAGCCTTATGTTGTATGTTGATTTGGCTCATATGCCTTATGTTGTTACATGATTTGATATATACCATATGTTGATTTGAGAACTGGAGTTTATCTCCATGGTGAGTTATTATCCTCCTTGTGTATCTTATATTCACATATCATGTACTAACTATCTTGTTTAGGCTAGACTGACCCGTGTGTTTATATTTTTATATGATACTCGAGTCAGACCGAGTCATTACAGTTAGTAGATTGTAGTTTGACCTCCACCTTGCTTTTCTCCACTGTGATCTTTCCTCTTTATTGCCTAGTGTATGTTTTGATGTAGCCCCTTTCTGTTGTAGTACTCTGATGTACATATTCTTTCTTGACTCTGATGTGTATTTGGTTCACAAGAATCAAACTCATGTAGCATGTTATGTTGTACATCTGCTGACTCTGTATATGTATATATATGTGTATGTTCCTGTTTTGTGATATGAGGTATTTGATGTAATTATATTTGTTCTGAATACAATCCTTAGCCACCGTAGTTTAGTGTTAAACCTGAATCGGATATGTCTATCCACTTAAGAAAGAAAGAACGGAAAAAAATGGACACTCAGTCGACGTATTCGATACTCGTTTAAGACAAAGCTTACAGATGGTCGCTCCTAACTAGCCCTATTCTCTACACTAGCAGACAGTATTACCTAACAATGCTCTTTGTTAGTGTGGGTCTTGGGATGAGGCATCATAGTTTAAGTGTTTAGAAATCCCTATCGATGCCATAGCGTCCAATGTACCGAATGGAATTTATAAATACTCAACAGAACAAATTAACACAATACGAAAAAAAATTATAGCACTAACAAATACACTCTCTTATATATATATATATATATATATATATATAGACACACACACACTCGGACTCATTCTAGGGTATTACTAACCCTATCTCTAATGAGTTTATCCCAACAGGCTAAGGTGTCTCTAAACAAAAGCTCTAATACCAACTGTGATGACCCATCTTTTTGGACGGTTAAAGTCGATAATAAACCATACATGTTTAACTCAAACCATTCAAAAAGGAGGATAGTCAATGGGTTTTAATAATAAAATAAGAGAAAAGAAGGAAAAAAATACAGAATCTCACAGCGGAATGACAAAACATAATAATCAAATAGACAGTTCATGAAGCTGTTTTACAATACACATTTTGTTTGCGCAAAAAATGGGCAAACACCTCCAAGTCGTGTGATTTAGTTGATTTTATGTGATTCTTAATGATTTAGATGAGTTATGTAAATATGAAAAAAGCAGGGGCTGAAATGTAAAAGACACACAGATTTATAGTGGTTCGGCCAGAACGTGCCTACGTCCACTTTATATGTTATTATCTTCTTTCTTTCAGATTACAAGTACAATGCTTTGTGTACAAGTATATGAAAGTAGTTTGAAAGTTCCTTCCGCGCTTGAGCTCTCAAACTTGTCCCTCATTGTTGTACCCCTGCCCCTCTATTTATAAAGTGAGGTAGGGGGCAGGGGTCTTGGATGTATATAGCTGCTGGTGGGCCCGGGATGAAGCAATCTGGCCTGGTAGCGTTCTGGTTCGGTGAAGCTTGGTTCGGTCGTAGTTGGAGAAGGTTGGGCCGGTGGAGTTTTGGTCCGGTGATGGAGTGGAGAGTTTTGGTCCGGTGATAGCATGGCTCGGTGGTATGTGGTTTGGTGGAGCATGGAAGTGGAGCTTGGTTCGGCTATGGAAGAAGGAGAGGTCCGGTTCGGCTATGGTTTGGGGGGAAGGTTGGTTTTGGATCGGTACTACCGAATGAATTGGGAAAGCCGAATGAGGGGAGTGCCGGACGAGCTCTTGCAGGTTCAATACCGAATGGGCTATGCCGAATGGAATATGTGGTGTACTACCGAATCAACCTTTAAACCCTTGAATTGCCGAACGGACTTAGGAACCGGATGGAATGGAGGTTGCGAACCCGGGTGAAACTGACGCTTCTCGGTCTTGAGATCTTCTGGGTGAAAATTCGCCCAACATTTGCCCCCCAAAGTAGGGCACGTGCTTGTATGTGTCGCGCTTTGTTTCCCTGTGGTAGGGAGTCTTGTTCTGTAACGCCATGGGTTGGATGTTCATATCCTGTTGGTTTCCTGTGAAGGAATATACAGTTTTAATGTGATTTCAAATGACGACCGTTCGAGGTCGGGTGCCGTTCGAGCGAATAGGTGTGCCCCGAGGGGACTTAGCATTATTGATGCCAGGTTTACGTTCGAGGGGGTCCCTGGATCGTTTGTGAAGATGGTTTATCGCCAGCTCAGAGCATGCCTAAGGATCGTTCGCGACCCCGTACATGTGTAAGTAGCTTAGCCATTTCAGAATTAGCAGAACTAAATATCCATTCAACCGATGAGTTTCAAAAGGATGTCAAAATGTAAATCCTCACGACGATAGGGTTAATAGCCATTCAGAGCATGCCTGTGGACCGTCGTGGTCGAGTACATGTGCAAATGATTAACCCAAGTTAGTGGGAGATTTACTACTTATTCATCGTTATCATAATCTCTATTTTATCAGTGGATCTTAGGGTCCGGTACTTATCTGAGTGAGACGCTTTGCATGCCCCCGCTACTGGTCTTCACTGATTCGGATAGCTTCATTCGGTTTTCGTTTGGTCCGGTATGCCGAACCGGTTGGTCCGGTGCTTTCTCGTTCGTCTATATATAGGGGCCATCCCCCCTTAGTTATTCCTTACCGAACCAACGAGCGCCGAACCAATCTCCAGCTGAATCAACTTTTAGCCGAATCAAGCTTTTACCGAATCAGGTATATGTCCTTTTGCCGAATGATCTTTTTTACCGAATGAAAATGTGTGTTTGCCGAGCCGAATGAACTCGTATACCGGATGAACCTCCAATGCTGAATGGAACTTCAATACCGGATGAACTTCCAATGCCGAATGGAACTACCGAATGAAGCATATACCGAATGTGCCTCGGAAACATGAATCTTGAGCGAAATCTTAGGCTTTTATATGCTTGCTTTAGATACTTGCTTGTTTATGTTTCTGTACTTCTTGTCCTAATATCATGTTTTTCTTGTGCTGCAGATAAATGTCTCGCAAAGCCGAAACCCGATCGGATAAAAAGAAATCTAAAGGTAGAGGAGAGTCATCCTCCTCCGTGCCCCCAGCCCAACCAAGACCGATGCCACATGGGCCTGCCCCGAGGTCGTTAGTGGATGGGTACGGTCCCCAGGAACTTCTGGTCTCCCCTCCCGATTGCTTTCCTAGCTCCCTAAAGGAGGAGCAACTTGATGTTATATCCCGTTCCTTCGGGATAGACAGGGCTCGCATGCTGTTGCCGGGAGATGGAGTGATGCCGTATAATCCCCCCGAAGGCTACTTTGCTTACAGCAGATATCATTGCATGTGTGGTGCTATCCCTCCTATCAATGCCTGGATAGTTAGCTTTACCACATATTTGAAGGTGGCTCCATTCCAGCTCCAGCCGAACTCTTATGCCATTCTGGTGAGCCTTTTCGTTATCTTCCAGAGGAGGTACGGGCGCCCTCCTTCTAACCGGGAAATTCGATACTTGTATAACCTGAGAGGCTACAAGATGGGGTCTCCATATATTAGTCTAGAAGCGGCCATGCCCTTCAAACCGGTCTTGGACTTATATTCAAAGTTTACCATGTTTAAGAAAGAATGGTTTTTTATCAAGGACGATTCTGTTTCTTTCCGACTTTTCACTTCCGGCTGTAAGATGAATTTCATTTATATTTTCCATGTTCTGACTGTAGTGCTTCTTCTGACACGCTTCTATTTCTTGCTAGCGACAGGTGGCATTGCAGTCGTGGAAGATGATTCTTTGGCGCGGATGGCTGCTGAAATAAAGGCCATTCCCGCACGGGACAGGTCGGCTTCGTTCCTGATCAGGAACGCTACCCTCCTGGAGTACAACTTTATCCAGCCGCACCAGTCCGTGGTTAAGCAGAGGGACACGGCTGAGGAGAAGGCCGCTAAATCTAAGGAGGGGGCCACGGTGAAGAGTGGCAAGAGGAAGCCCTTTGCACAACATCCCGTCGTGGGAGGCAAGAAGCTTAAGGAGTCTGAGGGCCCCTCTTCTAGTACTTGCTCGATCATCCCGGAGGAGGAAGGTGTGGAAGAGGGCGAAGGAGGCGATATAGAAGGAGAGTCGGAGGGCGAAGGAGATGGAGATGGTCAGGGTGGTAGTGGTGTTGATGCCTTAACCTCTGGGCAAGACCCTGAACTGGATAAGGCTCTCCGCCAGGCCTTCGGGGAATCGGAGGGAGAATCGGAAGCGGAGAAGGCGAAGGAGCCTGGCAAGGTCGGGGCTGGTGCCGATCTATCTCCTAAGGGCTCCTCAGCCAGGGTGACTCCGGCGGTGCAAGGTGAACTTTTGTCCCCTGTCGATTCCATTTACGATAGGGACTTAGAAATATTTTATGGTTCACTTCCGTCCTGGAATGAGATTCAGGACTTATTGCAGTATCCCACTCCTCCGCAGGGTTTGTATAATAGATGTGCATTCTCACTTTTTCTTTCTTTTTAACTTAACATGTTTCTTGAATTATGGATCGTCGTATGCTCATAACACTTGTTTTTTACTCCAGGGGCAGGCTAGGTGGCTAAAACGTCAGACGTTCGACACCGCCTTGAACAATTCAAGTTGATGAGAGCTTATGATAAGCCGAAGCCTCTTACTGGTCGTCCTGGGGACGTGGTCAGATATCGTCCTCTTCTTGGGGTCATTGAAGAGAGCATTCATAAAAAGAAGAGGAGTCGTTCCTTATTTGAGCCTTCCCCTGGTCCGCAGCTTCCTGTTCAGCCTCCTCGTGATACCACGGAGGAGAGCACGGAGTTTATCCCCCCTCCACCTCCTTCTAAGAATCCCACTGTTATCCGTATAAGGCGTCCTGACGTGCCTCGCGACCCATTTGCCGGTCATCCTGATTTAGATCCAAGCTCTCAGGATATTTCATTTGATGAGGCCACGGGTGAGCACCTTCTTCCCCGCAACCCCATGGTACGAGTGCTAGATGAGGCCAAGTCCCTAGATCTTGATCTGCTTACTACTCGGGTAGTTACCATGGGAGACGAAGCCAAAGCTAATATCGATCGGGTGGCTGAAGAGACCAAGAAGTTAATGGAGCATCATGCTCAATTGGTCAAGGCCGGGGAGGAGATTGGGAGTGCTAATATTCGATTGCGGCTAAAGGTTGCCGATCAGGCCGAACAGCTTGCCGGTCAAGCCGTTCAGATTTTTCAGCACGAGGAAGCCTCCAGGCGGCTGAAAGAGACCATGGAAAAGGCTAGTAGGGCAGAACTACGGAAGATGGAGGCCGCCTGTAAGGAGCGGATCGACATGGCCATTGCGACAGTGGATGAGGTTCGGAATGCGGATCTCGAGCAGGTAGAGGAGTTGTCTGGGAGGCTTGAGGCCGCGGAGATGGCTCAAGTCAAGTTAAAGGAGGAGATGGAGGAGATGAGGAGGTCTCTCCAGGCTGACTGCTTGAGATACCGATCAGAGAGGGATGTCGCTGTCGCCAAGTTGCAGGTTTCCGAGGCCCGGGTGAGGGAGTTTGAGGAGAATGAGGGGATGATGGACGAGATGCTGCAAGACATGTACTTCCGCACTTGGAAGGAGGGCAGCTTGTCTTGGATGGATGACTATCCCCGGGTCATGGCCAAGATATATCTTCGGGCTTTAGAGGAGGCCAGGGTCAATGCGGGTAAGGAAGGTGGAGTGGCTTTTAGTCTAGATGTGGTCACTGCTCAGTTCTCGAAAGAGGAGCAATCAGCGGTGAAGGAGGGGATGCAGTTGCTTGCGGCGGAGGAAGCAGGTGTGCAACTGGAGGATGAGGATCAAACGGCGGACGCTGGTGAGTTATTCTTCTCTTTTCCTTTTCTTTCTGGGTTTCCATAACTTGATCGTTTATCGTTTGTTTAATGAATTCCTTTCCTGAATTGGACAGGTGGAACTTCCGATCAACACGCTGGGAGCTCCGACCCTACGGCCAAGTAGGCTTGGGGGAGTTGGTAGGATGAGAGCGAAGTGTGGACGCAGCTGGTTACTTGTCCGGATTTGGCCACCTTTTTATTTCCCTTTATCGCTGTTTATGTTAGTCCAAAACATTGATGTGACTGTAATAATATTATTTGCAAAGAATAACTTTATGTGATTTTATGACATAAGCTGATTTTGTTATATTTAAATGTTGTTGTCATTTTGATGTGGTGCGTGAGAAGTATGCATATGCCTGTGATTTTAGTTGTGTTTGATGTTAAGCTGTTGCTTGAAATATAATTTCATGTTTTGCAATGTTAGTGTGACGTATGAATAAACTATAGTTACATATTTATGTACAAGAGAAGAGAGTACTGCCCTTCATGTTTTAGTTGCAAGTGGTAGCTTTGAGCGTCTTGTGTAACTGATCATGGACATAGCTGAGTACCTTGCCACCCAGTACGCAGGCTTAGATTCTCATGAGTGAATGCTCCCTATTTGGTTTCCTGTACTTTAGAGTTTGTTATACAGGATAGGAGAAAAGTATTTAAATGAAATGGAAATATGGAAAAAGTAAAACTTCCAGTCACGGAAGGCCGTCGATGTGCTTAAGTTCGTGGCAAACGGGTTTTGTAGTCACTTTCCCTAGCTGTGGGTCTTGGAGACATTTATCACCCATCTTACGCCTCCGCGGGGAGTTTTCTTTTTTACCACAGCCGCACTTAAGACACATCGGAGCCGAGATCGTGCACGGTAACTACCCGAACCATTATGGTCCGTAATCGTGGGTATTATTCGATTTACCGTGGCCGGCTAGCGTGGGTGCCGTTGGCCGTGAACTACCCCTGGCTGGCCACACCTTATGTTGGGGCTTAAAGTAGGTTCACAGTTGTCGGCGAGCCGAACGCCGTAATGAGCTGCCATCGGCTATAGTCGGCCTTTATGATGACTTATAATCGGCTCATTACAGTTGGCTTTGAGGGCAGTCGCGAGCAATGAGTTAACCCGCAGCAGAGGGATGTTGGAGCAAAAGAGTCTCATTGGCGAGTGCATAGAATCGTAGCGTACCTGTTAGGCCTTGTCCAGATGAGGCCGTGGTGCGTCTTGAGTGGAGATGCCATAGGATTTTGTTCAACAGAAAAGGATAAAGCTTAACAAGCAGCCAAGATATAAAGAAACAAGTTAAAAAGAGACAAGATTTTTTAAAGTGGTTCGGCATGAAAATGCCTACGTCCACTGATTCTCTTTGTTAATTCACTTCATATGGGCAGTACAAGTTAAGAAAAGTATTGACGGAGGTGTCGGATGTTCCATGCCCTCTGGAACACCTCTCCGTCCACTGTTGACAAAATATAAGCTCCGTTGTGGAGATCTTTATGAATTACATATGGTCCGTCCCAGATGGGGTCCAGTGCCCCGGGGCGCGGAAAGATTCGCCTGAGGACAAGATCTCCTTCTTGTAAGATGCGATGCTTGACTTTGGAGTTGTATAGTGCTGCCACTTTTTGTTTGTGAGCTGCTGCTTTGAGTGCTGCATCGTTTCTCCTTTCCTCAATCAGATCCAAAGACATGAGGAGGAGTTCTTCGTTTTCTTCTGGATTGTAGTGGATCCTACGGTGGGAAGGAACAATAGTCTCAACAGGTAGCATTGCCTCCGATCCGTATGCCAAAGAGAAAGGAGCATGTCCCGTTGATGTTCTGAAAGATGTGCGGTAGGCCCAAAGTGCCGTAGGGCGTTCGTCCACCCAAGCGCCTTTTGACTTTTCAAGTTTCTTCTTGATTAGGGTTTTGAGAATTTTGTTGACAGCTTCGACTTGTCCGTTTGCCTGAGGATAAGCTACTAATGAGAAGCTTTTATGAATTCCATGCTCTTGGCACCAGTCGGCGAACTCTTCGCTGTCAAATTGGAGTCCGTTGTCCGATGTGATCTTGAGTGGTACTCCGTACCTGCACAGAATATTTTTGATCAAGAAGTTGATAACTTTTGCTGAAGATATTTTATTTATGGGTTCCGCTTCCACCCATTTGGTGAAATAATCGACTGCCACTATAGCATATTTGGCTCCGCCTCTGCCCGTTGGCAGTTCGCCAATTAAATCAATTCCCCATATAGCAAAGGGCCAAGGGCTGGTCATTTGAGTAATCTCATTTGTGGGTAGTCGAGGAATCTTGGCAAATTTCTGACATCTGTCGCATCTCTTGACGAAGTCTAAGGCGTCTTTGTTTAGTGTGGGCCAGTAATATCCATAACGGAGTATCTTTTTCGCCAGAGTCTGCCCTCCAGTGTAATCTCCGCAACTTCCTTGATGGATGTTGAATAAGATTTCCTTGGCTTCCCTTCCAGCGACGCATCTGAATAAGGGGCTAGAGAAGCCATGCCGATAGAGGATGCCTTCTTGTATTGTGTAGTGGGGAGCTTTCCTCAAAATTCTCCTGACTTCATCACGTTTGTCTGGTAGTGTGCCGTCCTGCAAATATTTCCGGATAGGAGTCATCCAAGTTCCTTCTTCGATTGCAGTTATCAGATTCACTTGTTCGAAACTTGGGGCTAGCTGCCTTGAGATGGCTAGTGCTCCGGAAATGGTGCTATTCTTCATACTAGCTTGCTTTGCTAGTTCATCGACCTCTTGGTTATCTTCTCGAGGAATGTGTTTGATTAGATAATGGTCCAATTGATCGAGCAGCAGTTTGGTTTTCTTTAGATATGCTGTGAGTCGTTCTCCTCGTGTCTGGAATTCTCCTAGCACTTGGTTTACGATAAGTTGAGAATCACTATGAAGACATAAAGAATTGACTCCAATTTCTAAGGCAAGCTCCAATCCCGCTATTACTGCCTCATACTCCGCATCGTTGTTAGTGGCCGCGAATTCCAACCTTAATGCATAGTACATCTTTCTTCCCCTGGGGGTGATTATCACAATACCTACCCCCGAGCCTTGTTCGTTCGGTGCTCCATCTACAAAGAGGTTCCACTTGATGTTTTTTGCTATTTCAAATTGATCCTTGCCTTCGTTGGTAGTGAATTCGGCAATGAAATCGGCCATGGCTTGCCCCCTTGATAGCGGTGCGAGGATAGTAGGTGACGTCATACTGACTTAGTTCAATGCACCATTTGAGGAGTCGTCCAGAAGTATCGGGACGATGGAGCACCTGTCTTAGTGGTTGATCGGTTAGAACTCTGATGGAGTGAGATTGGAAGTAGTGTCGCAGTTTTCGTGACGCGATCAATAAACAATATGCCAATTTCTCAAGTTTAGGATATCTGGTTTCTGCCCCTGTAAATCTCTTACTTATAAAGTATATCGGGCGTTGTGTGCGGTCCTCTTCTCTTACCAAGGCAGCGCTTAGAGCATGAGATGATACAGCGAGGTATAGGTATAGCTCTTCGCCTTCGTTTGGAGTTGAGAGTACTGGTGGTCTCTGAAGGTGTTCAATCAGGTTAAGGAAGGCTTTTAAGCATTCATCGGTCCACTCAAACTTTCCTTTGTCTTTCTTGAGAGCTTCGAAGAAAGGGACGCACTTGTCAGTTGCTTTGGAAATGAATCTGCTTAGGGCGGCCACCTTTCCGTTTAGGCTCTGCATCTCTTTTCGAGTGGAAGGTATCCTTATTTCTTTTAGAGCCCGGATTTGTTCACGGTTTGCTTCAATTCCTCTGGCATGGACGATGAATCCTAAGAATTTTCCCGATGACACTCCGAAGGAGCACTTTAGAGGATTCAGCTTCATTCCATATCGGCGAAGTACCTGAAACATCTCGCCCAGGTGGCTTACATGATCGTCGGCTCTCCTGGACTTTACCAACATGTCATCCACATATACTTCCATAGTTCGTCCTATTAATTCCACGAACATCTTGTTGACGAGGCGCTGATAGGTAGCTCCGGCATTTTTGAGTCCAAAAGGCATGACATTGTAACAATATAATCCCTGGTCAGTGATGAAGCTAGTGTGGTCTTGATCGGGAGCGTGCATGGGAATCTGGTTGTATCCGGAGTATGCATCCATAAAAGATAAAAGTTCGTGCCCGGCAGTGCTGTCCACAAGTTGATTGATTCGGGGGAGCGGGAAGCAGTCTTTCGGGCAAGCGTCATTTAAGTTGGAGAAATCAATGCATGTTCGCCACTTCCCATTAGCTTTCTTTACTAGTACCGGGTTAGCGATCCATTCTGGGTAGATGGCTTCTCGTATGAAGTCATTAGCAAGTAGGTTCTTTACTTCCTCATCGAGGGCTACTGATCGTTCTGCTCCCATGCTTCTCTTTTTCTGCTTTATCGGTACCTTGGTGGGATCGATGTTCAGCATGTGGCATGCTATGTCTAGGGAGATTCCTATCATATCGGCATGTGTCCACGCAAATACATCTAAGTTGTGGCGGAGAAAGTCGATGAGTTGATCCTTCAATTCTGTTTTTAGCTGAGATCCTATTTTTAATAGTCTACTTGAATCATGTTTGTCTACAGATACGAATTCCATGGCCTCTGCAGGCTCAGCGGTAGCCTCCTCCTCCTTATCCCTGGGGTTTAGTTCATTGAAAGGATCACTGGTGTATCGAAGAGGAGGGGCTTTCTTTAGTTGCTATGCTTCCAAGCTTTTCATGCAGAGAGTAGTCTCTGCATCTTTCCCTTTATTCTTTCTACGGTTATTGCGAAGTTCAGTTACATAGCAATCTCGAGCGGCGTCTTGATCTCCTTCAACTTCTCCTATTCCGTTATCTGTTGGGAATTTCATCTTTAGGCACCACGGGGCTAGGATAATTTGGAAGTCAGATAAGGCTGGTCTTCCCAAGAAGGCGTTGTAGGCCGAGTGGTTTTCTATTAGTACGAACGTTTGTTTTCGCACAACGGAGCGGAGATGACTTCCTATTTTGACGAAGAGGTCAAGTTGCCCGAGGGGCATTTTCACATCTCCAGTGAAACCGTGCAGGGGTTTGTTGCAGGGAGACACATCCTTCATTGACAGCTTCATTTTGTCGAAAGCATGCTTGAATAGGATATTTACGGAGCTTCCTTTGTCTATTAGAATTCGGAAAACTTTAGCTGGACCGAACTAGGAAGAGATGACCATGGGATCCATATGTGGATACTGTCTTCCTTCTAAATCACGCCTACTGAATACGATGTCGTCACTCTCTTTCCGTTTCGGGTGGCGTTCTTCCATAATGGAGTTAACATAGCCTTCAGCATTTCTAAGTGACTTGTCGTATCTTTCCATCTCTGCCCAGCTTCTTTCGGCGATGTGTGGTCCTCCCGAGATGGTATGGACCACTATCTTCTCTTGACTAGAGCCACTGGTGTTGCGATTCCCTCCGCCTACTTCTGGGAGGGGTCGCTTTGAGTTCTCATTGGCAGGAGTTGGAGTCCTGTTTTGACCTTTCACATAGCGTTCCAGCCTTCTTCTTCTGATGTGTTCTTCGATCAAGTCCCGGAGATAGTGGCATTCATTGGTGTCATGTCCGTGGGATTCGTGGAAGCGGCAGAACTTTCCAGACTTGAGTGCGTTATCAGATTCTTTCTTGTGCGGGGGGCGCTTGTATCCGAGTTCGCCCTGAGTGGCTAGAAAGATGTTTTCGATTGTTTCATTCAAGGAGTGTAGGAGTCAAATCTTGGTCCTGGTCGATATTGGCGTTTTTCAACCTTCCTGCCCCCAGCATTGTCTCTAGATTCATTTCTTCGAGTGTCCTTAGCTGTAGCGGGAACCTTGTCCGAAGTTGTCTTACCTTGTTGCCCTGACTGCCTCTCAGTGGCGGCGTCTTCAAGTCTCATATACTTTCCACCTTCATGGAAGAAATCAGGTAAAGTAGATGGTTTTTCCTTAGTTAGTCTTCTAGCGAACTTGGTATCTGGGTGTACACCACTACAGAGGGCCATTAGGGTGAGCTTCTCATCGGCATCTTGGACTGCGGCCGCTGCGGCGTTGAACCGAGTTAGATATTGTTGCAGTGTCTCTCCGGATTTCTGTTTGACATTGGATAGAGAATAAGCATACTTGGGTTGTTCTACATGGATGCGGAACTGGCTAATGAACCTTTCTTTCAACATCTCCCATGAGCTGATACATCCTTGGGGTAGATGGCAGAACCAGGAGGTAGCTAGATCTGATAGGAATAGCGGAAAGCATTTACACAACACCCCTTCGGTTGCTCCGCTCATGAGCATATGCTGGGTGTATCTCTGTAAGTGTACGATGGGGTCGGAAGTTTCCTTGTAAGGTTCCATGGTTGGCATTTTCCATTCCCGGGGAGTGATGGCAGTTTCGATATTGCGGGTGAAGGGGCTGGTGACCCTAGCGCCTATTCCTCAGTCCCTTTGCTCCCGTTGGACGCATTCTCTGAATAATCGTTCCATTCTTTCATCAGAATTTGGAGCGGATAGAAATGAACTTGGTTCTTCCCTGCGGGATCGATCTCGTTCAGATGACCTGTAGGGATGGTATAGTCTATCACTTCTGACGTTATCCAGTGGTTGCCTCTGGCTGCTCGGATGCATGCTAGGACCAGCTACAGTTGCCCCCTGCCTTGATCTTCCCCTGTGGGGTTCTGTTTCGAGCATTTCCATGGGGTCAACTTCGGGCTGGGTTCTAGCTCGGCTCCGTTCAGCGGGGTTTCTATGATTAGGTGGCATGACTGGCTCAGCTACATCCGACCCTCGCCTGGCGCCTCCCCCACTAGGTTCGGTTCCAAGCGCTTCCTCGAGTCGGAGTTCGGGCTGAGTCCGGGCGTGGCCCCTATCATTGTTGTTCCTGTTGATGGCTTCCTCGAAGAGGGAAGACCTTTGCTGTCTCCGAGATCCTCCAGATTGAGATTCATCCCATGATTCAGTGTTGCGGTTGGATTCTTCGACATCCCTCAAGCGTGACATGAGTTGGTTCACCAAAGCTTCTTGTTGGGATGCGAAGGGTTAGTCACTTCCACCACAACTCTGTCTAGGTCTGCTCTAGTGATTACTGTCGGTTGTTCCGCGGCAGGGGCTGTTGGAATTGCCTGATCTACATGCGGCACTGCTGCTATAGTGGGATGGTTCTCTTGATCTGGATCCACTGGATTTGGAGCGCTGCTGGTTGCAACGTTCTTTCCCTTGTTGGCGTCTTTTCTTGGCCTGGAATTCATGTTTCCTAGGCAATGAAGGGTGCTATTGGGAAAGAAGGTTGAATGAGGGAAGCTTTAGCCCTGAGTTTAATTCTCAGTGAAAGCACCAAAAATGTTTGCGCAAAAAATGGGCAAACACCTCCAAGTCGTGTGATTTAGTTGATTTTATGTGATTCTTAATGATTTAGATGAGTTATGTAAATATGAAAAAAGCAGGGGCTGAAATGTAAAAGACACACAGATTTATAGTGGTTCGGCCAGAACGTGCCTACGTCCACTTTATATGTTATTATCTTCTTTCTTTCAGATTACAAGTACAATGCTTTGTGTACAAGTATATGAAAGTAGTTTGAAAGTTCCTTCCGCGCTTGAGCTCTCAAACTTGTCCATCATTGTTGTACCCCTGCCCCTCTATTTATAGAGTGAGGTAGGGGGCAGGGGTCTTGGATGTATATAGCTGCTGGTGGGCCCGGGCTGAAGCAATCTGGCCTGGTAGCGTTCTGGTTCGGCGAAGCTTGGTTCGGTCGTAGTTGGAGAAGGTTGGGCCGGTGGAGTTTTGGTCCGGTGATGGAGTGGAGAGTTTTGGTCCGGTGATAGCATGGCTCGGTGGTATGTGGTTTGGTGGAGCATGGAAGTGGAGCTTGGTTCGGTTATGGAAGAAGGAGAGGTCCGGTTCGGCTATGGTTTGGGGGGAAGGTTGGTTTTGGATCGGTACTACCGAATGAATTGGGAAAGCCGAATGAGGGGAGTGCCGGACGAGCTCTTGCAGGTTCAATACCGAATGGGCTATGCCGAATGGAATATGTGGTGTACTACCGAATCAACCTTTAAACCCTTGAATTGCCGAACGGACTTAGGAACCGGATGGAATGGAGGTTGCGAACCCGGGTGAAACTGACGCTTCTCGGTCTTGAGATCTTCTGGGTGAAAATTCGCCCAACACATTTGATTACACAAATTTTTACAACATAATCAGAGTACAATCAACGAACATACCAAAATAATGCAGCAGAATAATAGTCGTAAATACGGTATAGCAACCTCCATCTTCATCTTCAAGGAATAATGTCTTCAAACATTGAAATACTCAGGCCAACCCGAGCGTAACGAAAAACAAAAACACTCGAGTCGGAACTAAAAGTTCTTATGTAAATTAAATCAATGACAAGTAAAAATGAATGTGATAGCTTCAGATATGGTTACAGGATTTTCCATGTCCTATCAACTATACAACTTGAGTGCAATAACTTAAGGATGTTACGAGATTTTCCAATTTCTAAGGATCCGTTAAACTATCTATATGTAGTAAAATACGCTATACGTGTAGGTCTATCATTGATGTAAAGTATTATAATAGCGTTAAGGCTTTACATTGATCCCCCTGAACACATTATTAAGCAGGTAGTCTATGCAGGTCTTGTAACACAACGAGTAACATCGGTAGCCAGTGAGTCCCCTATAGATACCATACTAAAACAAAGTTATAGTGGACACATATATGGATAAAAGTACGACAAGGCACGTGAGACAATGCCTAAGGTAGGATTCTATTAGTTTACCCTTTCTGGCTGACCGTAACACATCTCCCCAGCGACTGCCAACCGAGACCACCAACCCCAAAATCAAATCAAGATGCACCTATCAAGTCAAAAGTCAATATAATATGAAGGAGTGGGGCCCCTAAAGGTAGCTAACCCCTTGGCCAGACATAGGCTCATGTTTTAGTCATTTCAAATTGACACAAGTGTCGGGATCATCCATCATCGTTCTCTTTCTTCATTGTAGCAAACGTCGCCAATTCAACCTCTACTTCTAGATAACATCCACTGCATACATGGTTATTAAAGTAGTTCCGGTATTGACAGAGAGTATGCCAATATTCGAACTTGATCTCTTTAACAAGCAAAAGTCATTTTCCCACCGTTGGTTGTTTTAAATTTCAAGAACTAGTCATACTTCATATCAAAATATCAAATTTGCTTCAAAATCATTTCGAATTCAAAATATAGGTTATACCTTCATGTGAAAGCATTACTATTTAAATCAAAGATATAAATTTAAATAGTTCCCTTTTTAGAATAGTTTGAATATTAAAAACGGTTTTGCATAGTTAAAATTATTTGAATATTGAAAATAGTTTATATAGTTAAAAATAGTTTTAACATTGAAAAATAGTTGGAATAGTTTAAAATAGTTTATATATTGGAAATAGTTTTGAATATAAAGTAGATTCTTATATTTAATATAGTTTCGATAAAAATATTTTATATATTAAAATATTTGATTATTAAAATAGTTTTTATATTAAAATATTAAAACTGTTTCTTTCTTCCACAACAATTTGAACTCATGTTCCAAATCATAATGAAATCAAATTTTCGATTTCCAATTCAAGTCAACCTCATATTCAAAAGTCAACTTAAATCAACCTCAATTCAAAATGATTTCATATTTTACTTCAAATTCAATTTAAACGATGCTACTCAAATGGTGTTTCAATTCGAATTTTCATTTTTAACAATTAAGTTTAAATCCATTTCACAACCAAAACATTGAATCACCAATTCAAACCACTTTAATTAAAGTGAATTCAACGTTTAACTTTAAATTTAAAATAATTCACTTTCAATAAATTCAAATCATATCTTAATTCAACTTTAAGATTTAAAATTAAACCTTTAAACAATTTTATTTAAACAGTTCAATTTCAACATTTCAAATCTCGAATTAGAAAATAATTAAATTCATATAAATGCAAAATCCAAGATTTTAAAATCATTTAATTTTACCAAATGCAGTGTCTGTATATAATTTTCTATCTTATGCCCAAGTGATCATTTATTTCAATTTTAATTACATGGGTGGATATATATCATTTCCACCCATAATTAAATGTCATAGGTATATATCATTTCAACCTATTTCCTAGTTAATTTTCAATGGTCCAAATGATAATATAAGTGATGTCAATAAATAAAAGGTAATAATAGGAATATGTAAAATAAATAAACAACCGTACATCCATCATCAATCAATAGGCATACAATAGCAATTAACATCCAAATCAACAAATATTGTAACAACCCAGATTTGGAGTTTACCTTTCAATATTAAATTATAATGATAATTATGATTTAATATTGTAAATTGAATAGAGGTAAATTGGTGAAAATAAAATTATTTATCTACTATAAACAATGAATTTGGGAAATAATTGTTGAAAATAAAGCATAAAGATTTATTTTAATGGTTTAGGTGATAATAAATGTGGGAATAATTTTATTTGAGTGAAAATGCAATAAGCTGTAACGCCCCACTCCAAGACCCATATTAGCACAGAGTATTACACGGTAATACCGTCTGCTAATACGGAGAATAGAGCTGGATAGGAGCGACCATCTATAGCCTTGTGTTAACTATCTACTGAATACGTCGATAAATGTGGAATATTTTTTTAGTGGATCGACATATCCATTAGATTTTTAATACAAAACTATAATTGCTATAAGATCTAACAGAACAAAAAATAACAACTCAAATGTAAAACACATCGCAGAATAGTAAATCATCACGCACATATATATACACATATGCAGATACATCACAGAGTATACAAAATGATACATGTCAAGTGGTGTAGCAACAATAATATACAGGCGAGTCAAAAGAATATACATATTAGAGTTACAAACAAAAAGGACTACACAAAAAGCTATAACAAAAGGAGCTAGCAGACTAGTCCATGCAAAAGCAGAATAGGCTAAGTCCAAATGTACCTAACCTGAAACACCTCGGTCTGACCCGAGTATAAAATACACGGTTCAGTCTAGCTAAACAAATGAGTTAGATAAGCTAAATGATAATGAACATGCAAGGTCATAAAGTACCACAAATATCTGTAAAAGAGATAACTCTATCATCAAACAAAAGATGAATCATAACAAGCCTTATATCATCGGCAACTCAAATAAACAAAGGATATGAATATCCCAAATCAACCCGTCATAAGGTCCTAGTTTTAATTTCTCTTCTGCCTCATTTTGTGTATGTATTCTTCATGCTTGCTTTGTATTAGTCCATAACTCATTACCCGACATAAATTAAGACATCCTGACCTAAATGATATACTAAGTTATTACCAGAAGTTTCGTACCATTAATTTCTTGACTTATCCAAATTACTTGATTCATACTATTTGGATTTGAACTTGCCTTGATTGTACAACGATATGGAGAATAATTTACCAAATGTCCAATACCATTCACCCAAGCCAACATATAATCTATACTTTTAAGATTATTCCCACCATCACCAAATAGATCGAGACCTTATTCTTGGAACTTTTCGAAGGGATAACATCTTATAAATTTTCCATATCACATGAATATTTATGTTTTTGTATATATAAAATATACTCCTTTTAAAACGGTGTGTCGATTTGCCCTGTTTAAGTGTTTAGAAATCCCTATCGATAATGGTGATCAGGCGCATCGACCAGAATCTATAAACCACTCAACATATAAATCAACATAAAACATTTCTATATCAAATAACAAATACAGGCTCATACATATAATATTTTCAAACTCATTCTAGGGTGCTACTAATCTTTTATACTTAACTTGTTTAACTTTTGGAGAATTCTAAATCTACTTTTATTTTGGAAAAACCTAAACACAATCTTTTTATAGCATCTGGGCTTTCCTTTCGATCTATTCCATCCCTCGCCTAAAAGGAGATAACAAAGGTCATGTAAGTCCAGGGCACTGGTTGCTCCATCTCTAGCCTTGGTTACACATCATGTGTTACCTTTCTAGATCTCACAAGTGGGACAAATGTACCAGTCGTTTCCGTATACTCCTTTCATTTTTAGAGAAGATTTATAAAGCTTCCAAATAATTATTTAAAACACTTAATTATTCTTTTATAAACATTTATAAAAGATTTGAAAAGGAATGGTTAAGTTTAAAATCAAATTTCACATGTTATTTAAAACTGCTATGAAAAGTGATTTAAAAGCTATATTGATCAAAACGACTTTTCTATCTTTTGGAAATTCATTTCTATAACTCGAATCTCTTTTAAAATATTTATAAAATTTAGTTCATATTTCAAAACATTTAAAAATATTTATTTTAAATCAATTTCAAATTCGGGTTTTGAACTGCATAACCACGATTTTTCTAAAAACTTATTTTGGACTTACTTAAAAATTTACAAGATGAAATCTTGATTTTCTTTCTTCATTTAAAAACTATGGATACAATAGTATGAAAAATTCGTATCTTGAATAATTATGAGCTATATCCATTTCGTATACTCATTTGAAATCTTCGGTGCGAAATCGCGAACTACCATTACGCGACGCGTCTAGTTTTAACTTGTTTTCCATTTCTATTTAAACTTCATGAAAATACTTTTAAATGTTTATAAAACATTTCTAAATCATTTTAAACTCATTTTAAACAATATTTTCATATTTCAAACTCATATTTCATTTCATTCAATATTATAATATTATAATATTATAATATTATTTTCAACCTCTTTAGATGTTAAAAAATCATTAAGAGGCTAAATAATTTTCATACACATATTTATATGTATTTAATTCTCATTAAATTAACTATGGTTCATTACTAACCATTTCTCTTATCATTTCCAAACGATGTAATCATCCATATTAACATCCATATATTCAGATAAGTAATCAACCAAGTAATCACATATTTAATCACCCAATATATATTATATTTTCATCATTAAACTTAGAATTATCTAGAGATTGATTAGTAAATTTGAATATGAGTACTCACCTTTGTCTCCAACTAATTCTTCCTACCACATTCTTATCCAAACCACTTCGCCAAACCATTGTTATCTTCAACTAATCATCATCTACTTCATTCCTCTTATCTTCTTGGAACGAATCCAGCGGCACTTCTCTCTAATATTTTAACTCGGGAGCTTCCCGAACTCCTTGGTCACAGCCATAGGCCACTACTATCCTCTAGTTCATACCTAAAGCCTCCATCTCCTTGCTTGCTTACAACCATCCCCTCCTACATCCATTATTGCTCACAGCCCAAGGGTATATTTGTAATGACCTAGAATTTTGGGCAATATCAATTTAATAATCTGTATTAAAAATTAGATTTATTTGAAAATTGTCTTTTATAATTGTAATTTAAATTGGCAAATTCATTCTTTTAAAAGCAAATAAATATTGCTTGATAAATTTTATCTTTTAAAAGCTAATAAAATGTTTTCTATTTATAATATGTGTATATATATATATTTGTATATATTGTAGATAGAAAAGCTTTGGTTGAAATTTATTAAATAAAAATCTTTTTTTCAAATTCTAATATATTTTGGTAATTTGGAAATTTTTATTAAAATTAATATAAAACTTTTCAAAAGCTATTTAAATAAATAACTATATAGTTTCAAATTATTTAAGGTAATTATTAATTGTTTAAAATACATTTTAACTTAAGTTGAATTTAAATAAAATTAATAAAAAGGTTTGATTTATTTTATTTTAAATATTTCCTGATAAATATGATTTGAAAATATATACAAGTTTAAAATACAATTTACATATGATTCATTAATTTATTTATGTTGTGATATCCCGGAAATTTGGCAATATAAATTTAATAATCTGTGTTAAAAATTAAATTGATTTGATAATTTTAGATAATAAATTTTGAATTGATTTAATAATCTTCTTTTAATAAATATTTAAATTGGTAGATTTTATTTTTTTAAAGCTAATAAATAGATAAGCTTTGATTTGGAATTTAGTAAATGAATCAATTTTCTATTTTCTAATTTTAGTTTATATTTGGTAAATTGGAAATTTTGATTTAAATTTAAAATTTAACTTTCCAAAGCAATTTAATGAATAACTATATGGTTTGTAAATATTAAAGATAAATCTTATTTGTTTAAATTTATATTGTAATTAACTTAAATATGAATTTAAATTAGATTAACATCAAAGCTTTGTTTTATTTTTCTTTTTAAATATTGCTTGAAATTATATATAAGAGTTTAAAATACAATTTACAAATGATCTTAATTTATTGAGTAATAGAAGTAAATTATAATCTCTTTTATAAATCATTTAAATTTGTTAAATTTGTTATTTCAAATAATAATGATAATACTTTGTCCTTATGAACATAAATAAATTTTGTAAGAAATAGGTTTTGTTATTTTTAAATTTAATAAGAGTTATATATGCATATATTTATAACTTGATTTTTAAATTAGGTTTTATAATTTAATTTAAATTTGAATTTGATGTTGTGAAATTCAAAAGAATAAATACTTAAAAATATTTGAATAAGCTTATATTTATAAATTGTTTTGTTTCATTTCTCTTAAATAAAAAAGGAAATTTATATATACATAAGGAATAAAATAATTTAAAGTTTTTATAAACAATTTAAATTAAAATTAAAATACTTAAATTACATGTGTTAATATTTTAACATACTAAATGACATGTGTTGAATCATAAAATTAACAAAGTGACAAATGTTAGAAATTAAAACAAGTGTCCTAATTAATCTTTTTCATTTTCTTTTATTTTAATTAAATTAAAGCCTACTTATATAAACTTACCACTCCTCATTTTATCTTCTTTTCAATTCTTCTTTTCAAACCTTAAGAAAATCTTCAGCTAAGAGATCTGAAATCTAAACTCATCTTCATTCAAAACAGAAACTTTTGATCAAAGCAAAACCTGTTCAAACAAATCTATGAATTCCCTCAAAAATAATTCTTCTTCAAAACTGTTTGAATCTTCTTCAAAACCAGAATCATATAAACCTGAAATGCAAATCAGAGTATAACCTGAAGCTCTCTTCATATTCATCAACCTGAAAATCACTTGCAACACTAAAAAACCTGCATGCAACTACAAAGCTCAATCCATGCCTGCATTTTTTTTTCTTTCTCTGGAAACAAGCATGCAATTGTAAATCTGGAAGCATGCATCAGGGAGCAGAGCATTTCAGCAAAAACAAGATGAATTTTTTTAAAGGCAAACTAAAGTTTTTTAAAAAGCAAATCTAGAAGCAAATTGAAGTTTTCAGTTCAAAGCACCAATTAGATTCAAGTTCTTCATAAATAATGGATGCTCTGCTCATAAAAAAATTCAGTGAGTAACATTTTTTTTAAAGCTTAAGTAAATATAGTTGCTTGAATATATTTTTCCATGTGATAATCATGTTTTGTGTGGATATCTATGATGTAATTCTCTGAATATTTATGGATGTCTGAATGCATGCTTATATTGTGATATGTTCTTGCCTGTTCTAGAATTCTAGGTTTAAATCCTGATCAAATTCATGATCTCATACTCAAAACCTTGTTAAAGTTTAGGATTTAAATAAAGTATGTATGTAATATAAGTTAAAGTTTTAATTTTATCTAATATGAAAAAATAAAAGATAAACTTATAATGTCTCTGGAAAACACAAAGTACAACGGAACAACTTTTGAAAATAAGAATTTGATCATTCAGATTCTTTGATTTAAGAATATAAACAAGTTACAAAAACAAAGACATGAATTTTAACACTAAAATTAGAATTTTTAGTTTGTATTTGATTAAGTATTTCTGGTTTAACCAGAAATGGTGTTTTTGGTTGGAACCGTCAACCTAGAAGGTCGGGGTGGCCAGGGTTTTCTTTAGTGATGAAGTGATGATCAAGTATTCAGGGAAAAATGGTAGTAGGTGGATCAAAGCTTTGGGGCGATTGTGATTTTGAATCAAAATTTTAAACCCTAAGTTTTCTGTTCATCTGAAAATTGATTGCCGCAAACTCTAGAAGTGATCGAGTTCTTCCAGATTCGAGTAGGTGGTTGAGGGAGTGTAGAAGTGGTTGTGGCCGGAGGTGAAGCTTCCCTGATGATCGGATTTTGGTGTTGAAGCGAATTTCAGTTTCGACATTGCTTCCTGTTTTCGAGCTCGAAGCTCGATTTTAATTTTTGGTTTCTGCAAGTCGTTTGATGGTCGTAAATTAGTTGGAAGGTGGTCGCTGACATGCGCGTGTGGTCGCGAGAGGTGGAAGTGGACAGCAGCGGTGGTGCAGGTGCACGGGGGAACTTGGTGTGTCAGCTGTGTTTTGGGGAATATGATTGCTCGAGTTTGTTTCGGGTTAATTCGCGTGTGGCTCGAAGTTTTAGGGTATGGGACTCGAAGTAGTTGTTGTTGTGGGCTCGGGTGAGTTTATTTTAGTTTTTAGTTTGATGGTTTCAAAATGAAATTGTTAACTCGAGTTTTACTTGTGTTATTTTGGGTTTTGCTCGGGCTAGGTTAGGACTAGGCTCGAGTGGATTATGTGTTGCTCGAGCTAGTTTTGTTCATGGTTAGAAAACATGTTCTGTTTTCAAATTTAAACTGAATTTTTAAAGTATAAAGCAAGATTTAAAATAAGTTTTAAATCTAATTTTAAATTATGAATTCAAGTTTTAATTTGAATCATAGATGGAAATAAATAAGTTTTTAAATTCAAATTTGTTTAAGATACTTCAAAGGGGTTTATTGTTTAAAAATGTTTTTAAAGAAATTTGAATTTAAATTGGAAATTAAAATGTAAAGAAAAGTTTTAAACAAAGTTTAAACTAATTTAAATCTGAATTTGAATCTTTGTTTTATAAATTTAAGTGTTTAACAATTTTGGATGATAAAGTAAAATTTAAATGTTTGAATTTAAAAAGAAATTTGTTTAAACTCTTGTAAAATTTCTTTTATAAGAAAAGTATTATTTATCATTTAAAGGTTTTAAAATAATTTTAAAACTTGTTGAAGTTAAATTAGAATTTAATGATTTGTTATGCATTTAATTATTAGGGTAATTAAATGGATAATTAATTTATTTAATAAATTAATGAAATAGATAATTATTTAAAGTAATTAATGGTTTTAAAACTTAAAGGTTTAAGATTAATTATTCTTAGAATAATTATCTTGTAATTAAGAATCATTAATTAATAAGATTTGATTTTAATTAATGATTAGTAATTAATTCATCAAGTAATAAAGGATTAATTATTTTACAGTTAACACTTAATAAATTAAATAATTAGGGGTTAATTAATGGATTATTAATGATTAATTAATTTGTAATAAATAATGATTAAAATAGTTAATTAATTTGGAAAAATAATTAATGAATTGTTAAATAGTTAATGAAGGTCATTAACTGAGGATTATTTAATAATTAATTAATGTGATTAATTTTTTATAATTAATTAGATTAATTAATTTAAATATAATCATTTGTGTAAATTGTTAAGTACAATTACTTATGGAAGTAATTAAGGAATTAATTACTTATTGTAATTAATTGAGTTTAATTTGATTAGATAAGTTAATTAATTCAGTTTAATTAATTTAGAATAATCATTTGATGATTTGTGAAGTATAATTACTTAATGTAATTTAATGAAGAGAAATTACTTAGGGAAGTAATTAATGGGTAATTACTGTATGTAATTAATTGAAGGTGATTTGAGGATGAAGTAATTTGAGTATAATTACTTTGTAAATTAACCAAGGGATTAATTAGAGATAATTAATTTATGAGTAATTAATTTATTTTGTTAAGGGTAGTTAATTACTAAATGGAGTTAATCAAGGGTGGTTAACGATTATGTTTTAAATTAAGATTAATTACTTAATGTAATTAATATAATTAGAGATCATTAATTATTATAATTAATGATGTAATTAAGAATATATTTATTTAGAAATAATTAATAAATGAAGGAATTAATTAATGTAATTAATTGAGGATCAATGTAATTAATTATAGTTAATTAATTAAGGAAGTAATTAAAGATTAATTACTGTATTTGGTTAAGTATAATTAATTTGAGAAATTAATTAGTGGATAATTGCTTGAACGTAATTAAAGGTTAATTAATCAGGGGTGATTAATTAAAATGAATAATTAATTGATGATTAATTAATTGATTGATAATTAATTAATAGTGATGTAAGCAAGATTTATATTGATGAAGTAATTAATTTAATTTACTTTAAATTAATTAGAAATGATGTAATTAATTTAATTCATTTTAAATTAATTATAGTTGGTGTGATTATTAATCATTGCTTATATGAATGGATGATGTTGTTTGCCTTGGATGGTTTGAATCTTAGATATGAGATAAGAAATGTTGAGTGATATGGATGCATTAGTTGCATTGTGATGATGATTTGGATTACCTTTTGATAATGATAATATGGATTATCTGTTGTGATGATAATATTGATTATCTATTGTGAATCGGTGAATTATCTATCTGTGTGTGCATAGATAATTGAATTGTTTTAAATCTTTAAAACAACTTGGCCTTAAAAGACACGCTTTGGATTTCGATGAGACCGGGATCGGGTTTCCATATTTGGATATCCGAAAACCACATCGATCCAAATTAACGATAGGTCGTGAAACTCATGTAAAGAGTGAAGACTCGAGGTGTAAGGACTATTCGTCAGTATAACTCTGAGGTGACTCCGAGATGAGTTTGACGGGGCAGTACTTTCAGATTCGAGATGAAAATTCAGAGTGCAAGGGTTATCGTCGTTAACTCTAAGGGTGATTCCAAAATGAGTGTAACGAGGTAATGCCTTCGGTTTCGTTCGAACCCGGAACGAACTTGTATGGATTGAATGCTTTCAGAACATCGTCAGGTGGACGATGAGCATTCTAAGAGATGTGTTCTCTAAAGGTAATCGTATCCTCAAGCCTCATCAACCGGGAATGGCTAAAACAGGGGTGGTGCAGCAAGGCTAAGTGGGTCATGCCCAAGTAGGACGAGATTTTCCCCTGTCTAGAGGTCCCTTTTTATTTCGACTGTGTGGGTGGTTGGAACGTAAGCCAACTGTGGGGTTGTCTTGTTCGGGACTGTCCAGTAAGGGATGGTTCCGGTTTTGTGTTGCAGGGGATTGGAAGTGATCCTAGGTACATTGATCTAGGCCACGTACTGTGACGGGCGGTACCTCGGTAGCCCTGCCATTGATGGAATCCAAAATCCAATAAGTGCCAACGGTTTTGATTGTATTACCCACTTTTGTGGCTAGTAGCTGGAATTTAATAATGTAACAATTTAAGCTATTTCATGTTTACTTGAAAACCCTAGACCTATTATAATATCACTGGATTTCCTATCAAATGCTTTGGTTAGCGTAAGGTAAAAACTTTTCCATGTTTATGTGTGGGAAGTCTTACGTGATACCTTTCTTTTCAAAGGTTTTTCAAAGTTAAGCAACTTTAACCCGTTACTCACACCAGACCCATGTCTGACCCAGAGTTTATCTTCTGTTTCTTAAACTCTTGGGTACTCAAATTTTTACGAGTAGCCAAGGGATTCAGGTTAGCTTTTGACGAATTATGGAAGAGGAATAGAGCAGGAGGCTTCGGCGTTAGATATATAGTTCTGCTGTGTGTTCTCTGTGTTGGTATCTCTTTGTTGAGTTGTATTGAGTTGTATAACTAGACAGGTGTTTATAACTGTCTAGTATGTGATGAAAATTCTGTGTAACTCTGATTAGTGTTGTATACTATGTAATACTTATGTTATTAATATAATTTATTCGTTCCACTGTTGAGATTCTGGTGTTGTTTCTTCTTTCTTCTCTCTTTTCTATCCCTTTCTTTCTTCAAGATGATGCGATTTTCCGTGGTGAGAAAGTCGGGTCGTCACATATGTAATATAAGTAATTTATAAATAAAAAGGTAATCTCTTTTATAAATTATTTAAAATTGAAAAATATGTTATTTTCAATAATAATTATAATATATTATTTTTATATATATAGACATATATAGATTTTAAAGAAAATTGGATTGTTATTTTCAAATTAGTGTGTTGATATATATAAATTGACTTTAATTTGGATTTTGAATTTAATTTGAATTTGAATTTAATTTTAAAATTCAAAAGATAGACATTTTAAAAATATTTAGGTTAAAATATATGTATAGCTTTTATTTATATATAATTGGTTTTATTACATTTTCTTTAAAAAGAAATTCATATATACATTTACATAAGAATAAATAAATTAATATAAAAGCTTTATTTATTAAATTAAAAATAAGTATTAATTACCTAAAAAGACAAGTGTTAATATCTAAAGGCTTGTTTATACACGTGTTAGTTAATGAACTAAGGCACATGACAAATGGTGAGATGTGAAACATGTGTCATTTTTAATTTTTGATTTTTCTTTTATTTAAAATAAATCATTTTAGCCACATAAACGTGCATCCCCTCTCTTCTATCCCTTTTCTATCTTTCTTTAGTTCAAAAGTAAGAAACTCAAAACAAAAATCTGATAATCAGTAATCAAACTCCTTACAAACCAGTGATCAAACACCTCCCTAACCAAAATCATAATCTGCAACTCATCCTTCCACAAACCAGAAAACAAATCAATTCAACAACCTGTTTTCAAACCTGTAACCATTTTTTTTCAAATCAAAAACCTCTACATTTTCAAAGAACATCTTCCTCTAACCAGAAATGCAAATCAAAATCAAAAATCTGTTAATCATTTTCACAAACAAAACAACTAGCCTGCATTTCTTAAAAGCCTAGAATCAAAGCCTGTAGCAGATATTAAGCAAGCTCAAACCCAAAACAGCTTTCATCTTTGTTTCAAAAGCTAACCTGAGATCTAAACAACAAAGCATTCTTCAGCATTCCAGTTTCAGTAGCATGCGACTGCAGTTCTTAAATCAAACATTTCCAACAACTCAGAGTTTTAAGGATTCAAAAGTTTTTCAAAATCAAAAGCTATTTCAAAATTTAAAAGTGCTCGGTTCTTCATTGTGTGACAGGTGAGTAACATTTTTTTAAAATAACTTAAGTATAAATATGGTTGCATGTTAATTTCTATGACAATTTTATTTTGTGTAAATATATATATATATATGGGTTCTGCATATATATATGAATGTATTGATGGGTGTGTATGTTGTGTATCTATGTTTCCTAGTTTTAGTTTCCAGGTTCAAAATTTATTCAAAATTTATATCCTCTTGATCTGATTGTTGTTAAGACTTTACCTGCAAACATGATTTGTTTGTTTGATTTTAGACTAAGTTTTAAAATCTTATTTAAGTTAAAATAAATTAGACATCTCACGGGGAACTAAAAAGAATAGAGCAAACTTTGAATAAGTGAAATTTCAAACCTACTAATTTAATGATTCAGGCACGTAATCTGAAACTCCATCCCAAAACATGATTTTTAAAACTAAAATCATAATTTTTAGTACATGATTATGTGAGTAATTCGAGTTTTATTAGATATGGTGTTTGGGGTTGTCTCTAACGATCTGGTTGCTCGGGGAGGTCGTGGCCTTCTCTGGAGGAATAGGGGTGAACGGAGAGGTCGGCAAAAATAGCTGTGAGGTGATCAAGGCACGGTGGCGACGATGGTTGATCAATGAAGCCTGAAACCCTAGTTTGGCTAAGTTGAGGAATTCTATTCATCTAGATGCCTCTGGTGGATCGAGCTCCACCAAACTCAGGGGATCGGAAGCATGGGATATTGGCGAGGCGTGGCTGGAAGTTCTGACATTCTGGTGGTCGGAGGAGCGAGCACGAGGGAGTTCCAGGTTTTGATCTTTGTCCAGATTTGTGCAGTGTTACTTGATTTTGGTTTTGAGGGTAAATCGATGTTTTGGTAGTCGGATTCTGGTGCAAGATTGAACGTCGTTATGTGAGTGTCATCAAGGATGGTCGGAGTGGCGTGGCTCACCGGTGTAGGTGCACGTGTGCACGAGGTATTAGCTAGTTGAAGTGGGTTTGGGAAGTTGTTGTTCCTCGGGTTTTTTCTCGTGTAGTTTGAGGGTTTTTTTGAAGTCATGTGGTGTTTGACTCGAAGTCTTTGAAGGGTTGGCTCGGGTCATTTGGGTTTGTTACAGGTTTTAAAACCTGTCAGTTTTAAATTTTAAATTGTATTTAAAATTTAAAAGCAAGATTTTAAACAAAGTTGTTCGTCGACGAAATTCTATCGGTTTAGAAAACCGTCGAACGAATTTAAATTTAAAAATAACCGCAAGCGCACAGTGTACGAATGTAGCACGTGGCGAATACGGTCGATCCACAGGGAATTGATGATTTTAAAAATCTAATCAATCAAATTAAACCAAGGTTGAAGAGAATGTTAAACTAAAAAAGGAGAAAAATGACAAAAGAAAATAGATAAAAAAATATGAGAGTGTTAAGACAATTTAGAGGCAACTTCCACTCTCTAGATCACATAAATCAACAAAATGAAGTTATGATCTCTCTTTTCTTTGTCATTAGTTAGCTTAATTGATGTGCTTATCATAAGTATGGCCTATTTGTGCTATTAATTAGCTCAAGATAAGCCATCAAACTATAGTACACCCCTTAAACCATTTACTAACTCACATGAAAAATGATAACAAAGTTGAAAGCAAAATCTATTTTAAGTATGGCCTATTAACTATTAATTAGAAATATAGACCATCAAATTTTAATCTCAATATTCACTTCATTACCATCATCATATGTAGATGAAGATGTAATTTGTGTTAGTGATTGTTTAAGTATAGCCTATTTGGTGTCAACAATATAGGCTATCAAATTCAAAGCAAAAACAATAAGTTAACCACTTCATACATTCTCATTAAAGCACAAAAAGAGAGCATAAAACATCAAAATGTTGAAACTACATGATTAGAGGCTTCATTATCCCTAAATTTAAGGGATTAGCCTCTCATTTGTGTTATCATATCAACACAAGTAGCATGCAACATGAAAGCAAAAAGAAAGAAAAATGAAAGCTAATGGAAAAGAGATCTATTATATTTGCATAAAAGAAAAAGAGATCTACACTACAACATGAAAGGAAATAAACAAAGAAAGTAAAAGATCATGTATTAAATTGCATAAAAAAAGAAATTACATGAGAATAAAAATGGCTAAGTAGCCATAAAAAAAGAAAGATAAGAGCTTTGTTTATTTTGATCCTAAAACTAATGAAGAGGAAGGATGTTACTACATGAAACATAAGGGGTTATTTATACAAGTGTTAAACCCAAATTCATATTTTTGGGGAATGCCCAAGATGCCCTTGCAGGAAGTGTGGTGGCCAAGTTATCATTAGCTTCAATAATCCCTCACTTAAATGTACATGAAGCTTTTAATGGCCTTTAGCATGTGCCTTAGCTCCTAATTGAAAATCAAGGTAAGTGGGTGAGGTCCTCCATGTTCTTTACTTTGAATTATTTCCATCTTCATTCTTTTGTATCTTCTTTGTGCATGCATATTCCTTCATGAACCCACTTGTAATTGAGTTTAATTTCCTACAAAGTAATATAGAAATTTCCAATTAAATTTTCTCAATTAATATATGCACAAAAATGACCATTTTGCCCATGGATGAAGATGAATATGTGACAATTTCAAATAATATGAATTTTGGTTTAAACAAGTTAAAATACCCAATATGATCATTTATTCAATTTAAATAGATTAAATATGGTGGTAAAATTATGCAAATTTACGTGCACATCAAATACCCCCATAATTATCTTTTTATTCGTCCTCGAATAAAGAAAGCTAAGATAGATCTTTTTTCATAGGGAGCACGATTGCATTGAGCGTATGCAACAAGCCGTTAAACCTCTAGGTGTCCCCAGTAGGACGAGTGTTGTCTCGTGAGGGTTTTCAGCGGATACTACCCACAAAATCCAAATGCAGGATGAAAATATTTATAAAATGCAAGATTTATTTACAAAGATATGAATGCGAGTATTTGAAAATATTTACAAATGAAGGGTTTATTTTTAAATTGACACGAATAAGTTAAATATAGGTTTTGGTCATTATCTTGATAATTTATGTCATTTACTCATCAAAATTTCCAACAAAAATCAAGTTATCATAATAAATAGACCATAGTTTAACTCGTTGTTTTGGTTAATAACACAGTGTAACTATGAAATGGATCCTTAGTTGATTATCAAAGTTTATCAAAGTGGTATTTTCATTTCTTTTTAATAACAAATCAAATCAAATAAGTACAAATAGTGCTAGAATTTCAATTGCTTGCTCTCTCATTATTTGCAAGAAAAATTACACACCTAGCTCAGGTAGCTGAGGCCAGATATACCACCCATGCACTGCCTTTCCGGCTTATGTGAGGGGAGTACAGAGCATAACGAGTGCACACACTTTCGTGCGTACACCTATTGACCGTAGGTGGTTTTTATTAAGTCTATTTTTTTTTACATGTGTTCCATACATGCATAACCGTAAGGACTTTTAAATGAGTATTAAAGCACATAATTAAAGATTCCAAGTAATTCACCCATGCATAACCATGAGGACTTTTAAATGAGAGTGAATACTTGGATGTTACTATTTTTTAGTTTTTATTACTTTTTTAAAGAGAGGGTGAGTTTTGCAAAATCATCTTAGGACAATTTAACATAGAAGACAAAAAAACGTTATATCCTTTACTTTAAATCAACCACTTTTAAAAACAAAGATTTTCAATTAGGATATACTTCATAATTAACACTTATGAATCTTCCTATATACTAGTTAAACCATTATTATTTGTAATCAAATTTCATTTTTATTTTGTTAAGACAAATAAATTTCCAAAAATTTCAATTTAATAAACCAAAACCATATAATTATCTTATAGTGTTTCTTTTAAAAATAAATCAAAAGAAAAAAAATTTTAATTTTTTTTTGAGATTTTAAAGCAAAAATAAACCATGAAAAAAAAATTGAAGATGAGTCTCTCCCCCCACACTTGACTTTGACTGTGTCCCCACAGTCAACCCAAGTGGAAGGAGAAAAATAAAAAACATAACCTTTATTTAAATGAAAATGTAAAGATAATTATTCACACGACATCAGAAAGTATGCCGTTAAAGAGTAAATGAGCCGGTCTTCCAAAAACCGATTTATTTGTCTCGCCAAGTATGCGAGACACAGCTTAAGCTCGAAAACCCAAATCGTCAAAGATTTCAAAGTTGAATCTTGATTTGGAAAAACGAATGTCGTTTTAAAAATCGTACGAGTTGTTTTATTTTCGATGATTTTTGCGGTTGATAAAACAATTGATTGAAGTTCAAGTTTATTTTCACCACTTTGAAATTCAAGCTTATCATTGAAAATATTTTCAAAATCAAAATGGTGATTTTCATCTTCCCCATTAGAATTTAACAACTCGTCATCCAAAAGTCCAAAAAATTCGCGTTCATTAAATTTGTCTTCCTCTATTGGATTATCAACAACTTTATTACATGTTTCAAGTTCAAAATCCAAAGTTGTTGTATTCAAATTTTCGAAATCGAAAAAAGGAAGGTCGAGTTTTAAATTTGGTTCCACACCCTCAAAAGAATTGAAATCCAATTCAATTACCATGTTTTCAACAACTTCTTTAAGATTTTCGTTTTCAATTTCAAAAGTTGTTATTTGAAAATCGTCGATTCGGGTAAAAGATGGATTCTCACTTGACTCGTCACACATTGGAATTTGATTTTGCTTTTCACGTTGTTTCATATAAGTTTCAAACAACAAATCCGTGTGATCATCGTAAATTTCGTTCATTTGTTCAACAAAATCCAATTTGTAATTATTAACTTGATAATTTTCGATTTGGATTTGTTTAGAACAAAAATTTTCACTCGTATCGTAGTCAAGATTATTCCATTGCCAAAATTATTTGAAAAGTGGATCACATTTTCGTTTTGATTTAGAAATTCATTTTGATGTTCAAAATTGTATTGGCATGGGTTATACTCGAAATCGTTTGAATTTTGATGTGAATTCAAATTTTGATTATTTTGAAAACTTTGATTCGAGTTATCGTACAAATATGAATTACACAACTTATTTATCATTTGATTTTGTTGTGTAGCGATTTCAAGTAAAGATGAAATGCTATTTTCAAGATTTGAAGGTTGGTCATCATTTTGAAAATTTTGTGGTTCAAAATTCGAATCGTTTAAACAATAGTTGTTGTTAAAATATCCATACGAACTTGGAGTGAACTCATATGGATTATATTGATTTTCACAACCAAATTCAAGTGAGTAAGAGAAAGGAAACTCAGACATTTTCAAGATTTTTTTTTATAAAGAAAAATATTTACAAGTATAATTTATTTTTCAAAATGGAAAAATGATTTTTGTTTTGTTTTTGGATTTTCATATTTTTTTGGCTTTTTTTTAAGAAAAAGAACATATTCTTTTGGATTTTTGGTTTTCTAAATTTTTTGGATTTTTGAAATTTCAAAGGAAAAGGATTTAAAGATTTCAAAGAAAAATAAAAGGAATATTTACAATTTTTTTAGTTTTTTTTTTAAATATGCATGAACTAATGCGACTAAATGAATGCAAGGGTTAATTACAAATGATTTATTCTAAGTTAACCCAAAATTGTATACTCACACATTGTCTTAGATAAACAAAATAGTTCTCAGCCAGGTAATGGACAAGATTTATCGGTGCACCATGAATCACCGTAGCAATGCAGCCGAAGGTTTAAGTACCTTCAGAGGAACAACCACTATAATATATACGAATCACCGTAATATTTATAAATGGTTATTACTCTGCCGTAGCCTAGACACCAAGAAAATAAACTGTTCAAAGAAGAATTTGTCAATATACAATTAAGTGTTATCGATTTCTAACCATTATTATTAATCAAAATCTAGGACGAAATGCAAAGCTGAAACTAAACGTGTATTAACAATGCAGCTACGAATGATTTTTTTTTTGAAATTTTTTTCTATGCAAATGCAGTCAACCAACAATGCAAAAAAAAAACAATAGATATATACAATGCAAGGCAAAAAGAAAATTATAAATAAGCAAGGAGCTTTTTTTTGCAAGCTCAATAAAGCAAACAATTTATTTTAGCGCACTTCTACTCGTTCCTTATCTGCTTCTGCAACCTGAAAATAATGCAAGATATATATATATATAGAACTATTATATCTTTTTTGTTTTTTAACAAGGTAAATAAAAGAAAACTGAAACAAAATAATTAAAAGAGAAAGTTGTTTACATTCACACAACTAAAAACAACTAAAACTAAACAAATCAAAACAAAACATAAGAAAATAATAAAAACTAAAAAAAATTTCACTTAGGCCCACCCACGAACGTTATAACTCGACCCAAAACAATTAGAAACAAAATTCGTTTTCTTTTGTAACTCCTCCCCAGATGATTTCAGCGAATAATTCCTTCACGATAACAAATTTACTCAACCAAATTTTTTTAAAAATTAAAATTCCAATTTCGCTTTCTACTCTTCGAATTGGGTTTGGAAATGGAAGCTAGGTTGCTGTTGTTAATTGGATCCGCGTATTGGGTGGTCGATGGGCTATTGTTGAATTTGGGGCTCGTGCACGATTGAAGGTAGCTGGCGTTGGTGTGGTTCGCGATAGTGGTTCGGGTGTTCGGAAATCGGAGATTGGGTGGCAATTGATGGGGAAGGCGTTGCTTGTTTGGGGATTGCGGAAGTGTTCTCGATTTGAGGAGGATTGATGGAAAGACGTCGAGTGAAAGGAAGAGGTGAGGCCGATCGATTTGGTGAGTTCAAGTGGAGGTCGCGCGCTGCTGAGTGGTGCTACCGAGGCGATTGCAGAAGTTGGAGGTTAAGATTTCAGGGATGTATGAATAGATGTTGTTCGAGTGTTGCGATGGAGATTTCTAGTGGGAGGTTGATGTTTGCAGATGATGAATGGCTTTCAGTGGTTTCTGGAAGGTTGATGAGTGGTGGCACAGTGGACGTAGAAGTAATGTATTTGTTGGATTATGAAAGTGATGTATTTGTTGTGGTCAGTTTGCAGTATGATTGAAGGGGGTATTGAGGAGTGCGGTGAACACAATGGTATGTGTCGATTGATGTGGGGGGTTGTGGCCTGTGTATGCTTGTAATGGGATGATGAAGTCTAGTTAAGTGGAGGTGTAAAATTATGAATGTTGGTGAGGTATTGTACAGTCGAAAGGCAAGTGGTGATTAATGTGGGTGTTGAAGGCAGAAGTCAATGTAAGTGTGTACAGAGAAGTATGTGATGGTGGTCAGGTGTGATGTCAGTGGTTTCGATGAATTCTGTGGGTTTGAATGCAAGTAGAAGTTTTAGTTGCTGTGGGATGGCCAGCAGCAGGATGTGGGATTGCCAGCAGCAGAACATTTGAGGAGAGGAAGGTAGTGTTTGGTCAATGAACTTTGTATGATTGGGTGGTTAGGAATGGTATGTAGTTGACAGTTTGATATTTGGGTGGATGAAGAGTTTTGAAAACATAAATGGGGTAGGCAGAAGGAGATATTGATATGTAGGAGTGAAAACAGAGAGAGAGAAAGACTGTGCAACAGTGAATCAGTGCATAAAAATGTACTTTTTTTTGTAAAATGAAAATTTGTAAATGAAATAGAAAATTGAATGGAATATTTTTTTTCTTTTAGAAATTGTGTATGCCTTTTTTTTGAAGTAAAATGAGATGCAAATGCAAATGAAACTAAACAACAACAAGCACACAAACAAAAATAAAAATCACACAAACACACACAATAAAAATCAAATAAAAATAATCCGAAGAATAGAAAATTAAAATCAAAACAACTCCCCGGCAATGACGCCAAAAACTTGTTCGTCGATGAAATTCTATCGGTTTAGAAAACCATCGAACGAATTTAAATTTAAAAATAACCGCAAGCGCACGGTGTACGAATGTAGCACGTGGCGAATACGGGTCGATCCACAGGGAATTGATGATTTTAAAAATCTATTCAATCAAATTAAACCAAGGTTGAAGAGAATGTTAAACTAAAAAAAGGAGAAAAATGACAAAAGAAAATAGATAAAAAATATGAGAGTGTTAAGACAATTTAGAGGCAACTTCCACTCTCTAGATCACATAAATCAACAAAATGAAGTCATGATCTCTCTTTTCTTTATCATTAGTTAGCTTAATTGATGTGATTATCATAAGTATGGCCTATTCGTGCTATTAATTAGCTCAACATAAGCCATCAAACTATAGCACACCCCTTAAACCATTTACTAACTCACATGAAAAATGATAACAAAGTTGAAAGCAAAATCTATTTTAAGTATGGCCTATTAACTATTAATTAGAAATATAGACCATCAAATTTTAATCTCAACATTCACTTCATTACCATCATCATATGTAGATGAAGAGGTAATTTGTGTTAGTGATTGTTTAAGTATAACCTATTTGGTGTCAACAATATAGGCTACCAAATTCAAAGCAAAAACAACAAGTTAACCACTTTATACATTCTCATTAAAGCACAAAAATAGAGCGTAAAATATCAAAATGTTGAAGCTACATGATTAGAGGCTTCATTACCCCTAAATTGAAGGGACTAGCCTCTCATTTGTGTTATCATATCAACACAAGTAGCATGCAACATGAAAGCAAAAAGAAAGAAAAATGAAAGCTAATGGAAAATAGATCTATTATATTTGCATAAAAGAAAAAGACATCCACACTACAACATGAAAGGAAATAAACAAAGAAAGGAAAAGATCATGTATTAAATTGCATAAAAAAAGAAATTACATGAGAATAAAAAAGGCTAAGTAGCCATGAAAAAAGAAAGAGAAGAGCTTTGTTTATTTTGATCCTAAAACTAATGAAGAGGAAGGATGTTACTACATGAAACATAAGGGGTTATTTATACAAGTGTTAAACCCTAATTCATATTTTTAGGAAATGCCCAAGATGCCCTTGTAGGAAGTGTGGTGGCTAAGTTATCATTAGCTTCAATAATCCCCAACTTAAATGTACATGAAGCTTTAATGGCCTTTAGCATGTGCCTTAGCTCCTAATTGAAAATCAAGGTAAGTGGGTGGGGTCATCCATGTTCTTTACTTTGGATTATTTCCATCTTTATTCTTTTGTATCTTCTTTGTGCATGCATATTCCTTCATGAACCCACTTCTAATTGAGTTTAATTTCCTACAAAATAATATAGAAATTTCCAATTAAATTTTCTCAATTAATATATGCACAAAAATGACCATTTTGCCCATGGATGAAGATGAATATGTGACAATTTCAAATAATATGAATTTTGGTTTAAACAAGTTAAAATACCCAATATGATCATTTATTCAATTTAAATAGAATAAATATGGTGGTAAAATTATGCAAATTTACGTGCACATCAAAAGTTTGAAATCGAATTTTTAAAAAAAGTATGGATTCAAATTAACTTTTGTATCCTAGTTTTGAAATAAACAAAGTTTTATAAAATTAAATGGTTTAAACAAGTTTCAATGTTTAAAGTATATTTTAAAAATGAAGTGATTTTCCAATAAGATGTTTAAAACTTTATTTAGATAAAATTCTTTTATAAAAGTTTTCTTTAGCCTTTGAATGGAAAGTTATACAAATTAGATTAACTTAAAATTTTAAGTTAAATGATTAATTTATTTTTAAAGCTTGGTTTTAATTATAATTAAGTAATTTAGCTGAAACTTTTTATAAGTTTCTTTTATATAAGATAAATGTTTCTTTACATTTGTTTAAAAGGTTTATAAATTGATTTGAATTTGGTTAAAGTTTACATTGTTAATCATTTTGAATCTTAAATTTGAAATGAAATTTAAAATAAAATTTAAAGTAAAATGTTTTCGAATACATTTGTAAACTATAATTAAGCCATTAATAAGAATATGTTTTTATCTTAAAGTTAACTAAGTTTTAATGATTGGTGATTCATTAAATTAATAAGGAAATTTAAGGGTAATTAATTAATAATTTAGGATTAATTAATTAAGTAATTAAGGGTTTAAATTAATTAATTAAGGGTTAATTAATTTGAAAATTAAGGATCATTAATTAGATAAGTATAGATTATTAATTAACAATTAGGAACTGATTAATCAAGTAATTAAAGATTAATTAAGTTACAGTTAAGCACTTAATTAATTAAGTAATTAGAGATTAATTAATTGATAATTAAGAATTGATTACTTTGTAACTAAAAATGGTTAATTAAAGCTTAATTACTTAGGGAAGTAATTAAAGGACAGTTAATGAAGGATCATTAACTAGGGATTATGAAATGATTAATTAATATAATTAATTTAAGTTCATTAATTAGATTAATAAATTAATGATAATCATTTGAGGAATTGGTTAAGTATAATTACTTAATGTAAGTTATAAGTGTAAATTACTTAGTGGAGTAATTAGTAATTAATTACTGGATGTAATTAATTGAAGGATGATTAAGAAATGGAAGTAATTTGGGTTTAAATTACTTCGTGTAATTAATGTAAAGGATAATTACTCAGTAGAAGTAATTAATAATTAATTACTTAGTGTAATTAATTTAAGAATTAATTAGTAAAGTTATTTGAAGTTAAT
This sequence comes from Allium cepa, assembly GCA_030765085.1. Lineage (NCBI taxonomy): Eukaryota > Viridiplantae > Streptophyta > Magnoliopsida > Asparagales > Amaryllidaceae > Allium > Allium cepa. The sequence goes on along the minus strand of CM060928.1, from coordinate 109,906,938 downwards.
TAAGTGGTGTAATTAAGTAGGGATAATTAATTACTGAATGTGATTAATCAAGATTGATTAATAAAGATTAATTAAAGATTAATTATTAAATATGATTGATAATTAATTAAAGAAGTAATTAGGGATCATTAATTAATATAATTAATAATGTAATTAAGAGTTGATTAATTAAAAATAATTAATCAATAATGAGTGATTATAAAGAAATTAATTACTGCAATTAATTAATGTAATTAATTAAGGATTAATGTAATTAATTACAGTTAATTAATTAATGAAAGTAATTAAAGGTTAATTACTGTAATTGTTTGAGGATAACTAATTTGTAAAGGATAATTACTATATGTAATTAGAGGATAATTAACCAAGGGTGATTAAATAAGATGGATAATTAGAAGATGATTAATTGATTTGTAATTAATTAATGGTTAAGTAAGCAAGATTTATATGATGAAAGTAATTAATTTAATTCATTTTAAATTAATTAGAGATGAAAGTAATTAATTTAATTCATTTTAAATTAATTAAAGATGATGTGACTAATAGATCATTGTTTATGAATGGCTGATTGATATTGAATGCCTTGATTGTTTGATATTTCTGATGGGATATGTGTTGATATGTGATATTGGGTTCTTTGGTTGAATTGTGATGATGTGAATTATCTATTTGTGATAATGTGAATTATCCATCTGTGTGAATATAGATAATAGAATTGAATTGTTTTAACTTTAAAACAACTTGGACTTAAAAGATGGCATTTTGGATTTCGATGAGACCGGGATCGGGTTTCCAGATTTGGATATCCGAAAACCACATCGGTCAAAATTAATGATAGGTTGTGAATCTCAAGTGAAGATGAAGATTCAGAGTGCAAGGGTTATTGTCGTTAACTCTGAGGGTGATTCCAAAATGAGTGTAACGAGATAATGCCTTCGGTTTCGTTAAAAACCGGAACGAACTTGTATGGATTGAATGCATTCAGAACATCGTCAGGTGGACGATGAGCATTCTACGATAGATGTGTTCTGTAAAGGTAATTGTAGCCTCAAGCCTCATCAACCGAAAATGGCTAAAACAGGTGTACCCGCCTTTTTACAAGGCCACGGACAGGCGGATTTAACCAAATCGACTGTTCATTTGTCGAAATTGGAATACGATTGACTGGAACTAGCTGGATGGATAGACGGTCGGTCAAGAATAGGTTCGATGTGCATGGCTCAGCACTGAGGAGAGAGCAGGGTGGTTGGGCATTGCTTGCTGCTTGGCATAAGGAGTGGCTCGGCATTGGTCGCCGCTCGGCAAAAGGTGTGGCTCGGCATGGGTTGCCGCTAGGCATCATTCGGCATTGAACAATGTTAGCCATTGGACACCGTTCGGCATCATGAGTCGCTCGACATTGGATGTCGTTCGGCATCGTACCTCGCTCGGCATTGGAAGTCGCTCGGCATTGGATGTCGTTTGGCATTGAACCTCGCTCGGCATTGGTAAGGACAGGGTCATTCGGCATTAGTGAGATGGCTAGGCATTGGACGAAGGTTGCTCGACATTGGTCAGGTCAAGGTCGCTCGGCATTGTTGATATGGCTCGGCGTTGTATTAAGGCTGGTGTGGCTAGGCATTGTGGAGGTATGTGGCTCAGCATTGTGGAGGTATGTGGCTCGGTGGAAGGTCTTGATGGGCCTACACCATGCAGAAAGCCCAACAACTCAGGATTTGCCTATAAATACAGCATGTAGGGGTTCAGAAAAGGGATCTTCTTCTCTTTTACTCTCTGACTTCCTACTTTCTAAAGGCTAAGGCTAGTCTACCATTTTGTAACTGTAATCGATTGTTACGGCAATAAAAAGGAAATTTCTGGAGTGGACGTAGGCCGGAGTCAGCCGAACCACTATAAATTCTGTGTCATTACTGCTCTCATTTTAATTTCTGTTATTCTTCATATTAATACTCTCTACATACATCTTATCTGTGAGTTGCGACTGTGATTTGGTGCTTTCATCTGGATTTGGGTGTTAGCGACCAATTTTGGCCCTAACATTTTGGTGCTTTCACTGAGAACGCTAGCACTCAGGAATTTTGGAACTTAGATTTTGGATTGAAAAGCTTAGGAACTCGGACTTAGGAAAGTAATGGCTAGACCATCAACAAGAAAGCAAGCAGCGGAAAGGAGCAATCAGGAAGGAAGTCAAGCGGCCTCTTCCAGAGCTGGAGAGGATCATGCATCCGTCTACATAACTCGGGATGAAATGCAGGTTATAATGAATTCTATGAAGAAGCAGATGTTGAAATGGCAAGAGGAGATGATGCAGGCTCTTCTTAGGCAATTTGGACAACCAGGAACTGCAGATGCTCAAGTTCTTAGAACTAGACTAGAGGAACTCAACCAGCAGGTGGACGGAGTGATTCAGCAGGGGGCAGTTTCCAATCAATAAACAACTAACAATCTGGAGAGACCAAGACTCGAGAGCACACCACCAGGTAATGCTGGACAAGTTCATGGAAGGATACTGGATGATGCTATGCAGCCCGATGCCAACAGGAATACAGGAGCACATGATGAGGAATACGTGCCAGAATTTCCTCAGGGACTTGGAGGGCAGTTTGGAAACATGGATAAGGGGCAACACTTGGTTGGAAACGCTGGATTGGCTGATATTATTAGGCGTACTATTCATGGAGGTCTGACAAACAGGGATTCGTAGGAAGTCAACAAAAGTCCGTTTACCCGGAACATCAGGACGGCTAGGAATTTGCCTGATTTCAAATTGCCCACTCTAGAAGTGTACAACGAGAAGACGAATCCAACTGACCACTTGATGAGGTACACTAGGCATATGGAAGTGCTGGGGGCAACAGAGGAGGTTATGGCCCAATGTTTCCCCCTATACTTGGCTGATATAGCTGCCATGTGGTTCAGGCAGCTGGAGGATGGATCCATTGGAACATGGACGGAACTGTTGGACAGGTTCTTAAGTCAGTTTTGAGTTCACATAAAAAGGCCTAAGAACGTGATGACATTCACGTCAATTAAACAAGGGGCGGATGAATCGCTCAGGACATTCTTAACTCGATTTAATGCAACAGTTGCTTTGGTGGATCGGCCAGATCCATCAATGGTTCTGATGGCTGCGGTACCAGGAGTCAGAGATAATTCGGATTTCAAAGTGTCATTGATACGGGACCCACCGTTGGATCTTGGGGAATTCTTCCATGAAGCTGAGAGATTTCTCCGACAAAAGGATGCATGTTTAGACATGAGGTCAAAGGAAGTAAACCTAGTAAAGGATGGAGGACTACTCGGCGAAAGCTTGGGTAAGGACAAAGATAAAGGGAAAAGGAAACGCTGGGAAGAACCAAAGTTCTCCACTTACACCGGACTGAATGCAACATTGGAACAGATATTCTTGGATACTCGAGATCTCCTTCTGTATCGAAGGCCGACAAGGAGGGAGCCCTCAAAACTCTAAAGGGCTTTGGGAAGGCACTGTCTTTTTCATGACCTCGACGGGCATGATACTAACAGCTACCGGCATTTGAAGGACATAATCGAGGAGCATGTTAGGAATGGCCAGTTGCGACAATATGTCGAAACTCGAAATGCGGCGGTGGAACATGAGCAACCACCGTCTACCTTGAACGACGAGGGCATGAGGCCTAGGAATTGTGGCTGGTTGGTAATCAACTAATCTTGATGGTTTGAAATAAGTGACAAACTCTGGGCAATCGGCCAAATCACTTACTCATGCGCGGGGTCGGAGATAACCCTCAGGCATGTTCTGAGATGATGTTTTACCGAGATGCCTCGGTTTGTGATATCTTTTTTCCCTTCGACTTGGACATTTTCTTTTTTTGGTTTGGTTTTGGAGTTTGGTTTGAACTCCTTGTTTTGCTCGTTTTTTGGTTTGGATTTTCGATATGGATTTCTGGTTTTCTAGTTGGATTTGGATTTTGGATTGGATTTTGATTAGATTTTCCTTTTGATTTTGGCTAAAGGGTCGTCGAGCATGGACTATGCTCGACAAGGGTCCGGAGAGACCTGGATTTGGCCTAGGACTTAGGCCATATATTATCGGTTATCATTTCAGGTCGTTGAGTATGGACAATGCTCGGTAAGGGTTCGGAGAGACCAGGATTCGTCCTAGGACTTAGGTCATATATTATCGGTTGTCATTTCAGGTCGTCGAGTATGGACAATGATCGGCAAGGGTCCAGAGAGACCAGGATTCAGCCTAGGAATTAGGCCTCATATTATCGGATACTACTTCAGGTCGTCGAGTATGGACAATGCTCGACAAGGGTCTGGAGCGACCAAGATTCGGCTTAGGACTTAAGCCATGGCATTAATCAACGTTCAGGGACACTGGACCACGGTCATCAGGTATGGATTGTGCCTGACAAGAACCCGGAGAGGTTACAGATATGAATATTGGCTATAACGGAAAAGGATTTGGATATTGACCCGGAGAGGTCCTGGATTCGGTTATCGGTTGTTGGATATGGATGAAACATGGGTTTTGGATGTTGAATTTGGGGATGTTCAAAACACATCTTCCAACAGCAAGGCATGTTTTGGGGGGCAAGTGTTAACCCTCCTTTTTACAAGGCCACGGACATGCGGATTTAACCAAATCGACTGTTCATTTGTCGAAACTGGAATACGATCAACTAGAACTAGCTGGAAGGATAGGCGGTCGGTCAAGAATAGGTTCGATGTGCATGGCTCGGCACTAAGGAGAGAGCAGGGTGGTTCGGCATTGCTTGCCACTTGGCATAAGGAGTGGCTCGGCATTGGTCGCCGCTCGACAGAAGGTGTGGCTCGGCATGGGTTGCCGCTCGGCGTTAGGCATCGTTCCACATTGGACATTGTTCGGTATTGGACACCGTTCGGCATCGTGAGTCGCTCGACATTGGATGTCGTTCGGCATCGTACCTCGCTCGGCATTGGAAGTCGCTCGGTATTGGACGTCGTTCGGCATCGAACCTCGCACGGCATTGGTAAGGACAGGGTTGTTCGGCATTAGTGAGATGGCTCGGCATTGGACGAAGGTCGCTCGACATTGGTTAGGTCAGGGTCGCTCGGCATTGTTCATATGGCTTTGCGTTGTATTAAGGCTGGTGTGGCTTGGCATTGTGGAGGTATGTGGCTCGGAATTGTGGAGGTATGTGGCTCGGCATTGTGGAGGTATGTGGCTCGGTGGAAGGTCTTGATGGGCCTACACCATGCAAAAAGCCCAACAACTCAGGATTTTCTTATAAATACAGCATGTGGGGGTTCAGAAAATCTTCTTCTCTTCTACTCTCTGACTTTCTACTTTCTAAAGGCTAAGGCTAGTCTATCATTTTGTAACTGTAATCAATTGTTACAACAATAAAATTGAAATTTCTACAGTGGACGTAGGCCAAAGTCAGCCGAACCACTATAAACTCTGTGTCATTACTGCTTTCATTTTAATTTTTGTTATTCTTCAAATTAATACTCTCTACATACATCTTATATGTGAGTTGTGACTGTGATTTGGTGCTTTCATCTGGATTTGGGTGTTAGCGCCCAATTTTGGCCCTAACAACAGAGGAGGTGCAGCAAGGCTAAGTGAGTCGCTCTCGAGTAGGACAAGATCTTCCCCTGCCTAGAAGTCCCTTTATATTCGGATGTGTGGGCAGTTGGTTGCAAACAACTGCGGGGTTGTCTTGTTTGGGACTACCCAGTAAGAGATGGTTCCGGCCTTGTGTTGCAGGGGATTCAGGGTGGATCCTCGGTACAGTGATCTAGGCCACGTACTGTGACAGGCGGTACCCCAGTAGCCTTGCCATTGTATGAAATTCAATCTCCAATAAGTGCTGTACGTTTTGGTTGTGCCCAACTATGTTGGAACGTGAGATGTAAGCATTCCAGCTATTTCAGTATTTTACTTGAAAACCCTAGACCCTATTATAATATCATTGGATTTCCTATCAAATGTTTTGGTTGGCATAAGGTAAAATCTTACCCATGTTTATGTGTGGGGAGTCTTACGTGATACCTTTTCTTTTCAAATGTTTTTAAAGTTAAGAAACCTTAACCTGTTACTCACACCAGACCCATGTCTGACTCGGAGTTTATCTTCTGTTTTCTTAAACTCTTGGGCACTCAAATTTTTACGAGTAGCCAAGGGATTCAGGTTTGCTTTGACGAATTCTGAAGGAGCAATGGAGCAAGTGGCTTCAGCATTTATAGATATATAGTGTTCCGCTGTGTGATCTCTGAGTCGATTGTTTGTATTGTATTGAGTTGTAATAACTAGACATGTGTTTATAACTTCCAAGTATGTGATGTATAATCTATGTAACTCTGATAGATGTTGTATACTATGTACTATTTTATGTGATTAATATAATTTATTCTTCCGCTGTTGAAATTCTGATGTTGTTTCTTCCTTTCTTTTCTATCTTTCCCTTTTCTACACCTTTCTTTCTTACTCAGGATGCGTCTTTCTGTGGACTGAAAGACGAGTCGTGACAGTTGGTATCAAAGCACTAGGTTGAGTGAATACCTAGGCTTTGGAGTGTTTTCTTTCTTGAGAGAGCGTGCTATATATATATATTTCTACATATTTGTTGGATTGCCTGTTCGGGTTTTCCAATATGAGTTATAAAGGTAGGAAGGTAGTGGTGTGTGTAGCACAACTACCAATTGAGGATTCCGAATGTTGAGATTGGAAATGTATCTTCCGAGACTGTAGACCCAATACCATCTCGGGTAAGCTTTGCTGTGGTGTAAGGATTTCACCAATCTCTGTAGGAAGTCTTTTTGAGGTTCGGAGTTCATCTTTGAAGTGCAAGTTTGGCTGAGTAGAGTTTGGATATGTCGGATGAGCAGAAGCAATTGATGGTATCTTGGCAACTTCAGGAAGTATGTCTGCATTAGTAATAAGGCTAGATTCAGCTGGGTGTTTTGTTCAATTTTAGGCTCGAGTTTCTCGAGGAGCTTATGGATTAGGAAGTCTTTGGCATCTGTGGCAGCATTGCAGCTCGAAGTGTTCTATATGCCGGCAAGAAGGTCATCTGGTTAGCAGTTTTCTAGAGATGGAATTCAGAAGCATCTAAGTGGATCCATTTCTTCAATAGATTGGCTAGATAAGCCTAAGTAGTTCTGATTGGTGAAGAGAGAACAGTTTCTTTGGATATTAGTCTGGGTTGATCGCAAAAGTGACTTGCGATAGTTGAGTGTTCTCTTGGTTTGTCAGAGATTTTTTTTCCGGATGTCTTCGTAAAGGTCAGAGGTTTGCCTTATCATCTGGAGATGGAGATTTTGTATCGACTTGGATTTCAGAATTGATACCGGTGGTTCAGCTTAAGGATGGTCTCTAGAGAGAGGTTGGGTGAAGCAGCTTAGGATCAGGTGGAACTTCTGAGTTTTCTCTTTATGGATCTGATGAACTATGATATCCCAAAATTTCAAGGAATTTAAAATGAGATAATCTCTTAATTAAATTGTTTAAAATTGATAAAATTATTATTTTCAAATATAAATAACTAATTAATTAATTATGTGATGTTTTAAAAGTATAATTATAGATTGATTTTTAAATAAGAATAATTATGTAGTTTGTGTTATTATAAATAAATATTTAATATACTTATTGTATTCTAATTTAATAAGTGTTTAATTAAATGCGTGTATATATGTGTATTTAAATCAATTTTAAATAGGATAATTATTTACAATTAATAATGTGTTTCTTTAAAATTGATATCTATATTTATTTGAATTAATTTTAAATTTGGATTTTAAACTGACTTGGAATTTGAATTTAAAAATTAAATTTAAAGGAGTATATTTATCTTTAAAATAAAAATAAAAATATAGTTTAGATTTAAAATATATGGAGAAAGTTTTTATTTAAAAATAGTTTTGTTTTACATTATTCTCTTTAAAAGAAATTTATTTATAGAAATTTGGAAGAGTATTTATTTAATAGGAATAAATGCAAAAGCTTTTTGAATTAGCATTTAAAAATGAGTTTACAATTAGAAAAGCCTTTCTTAAATTAGAAATGTGTTAATTAATTAAGAAATCATATTTAAAAAGCTTTTAAAATCATTTATAAATAATATAAAAAAATAAGTTATTACAAGAGTTAAGATGTAAACCTCTTAAGTAACATGTGTTAAGCAATTAATTAAGGAAAGAGACAAGTGTCACCTTTATATAATTTTCTTTTAATTTTAATAAAAGCTGAAATTAACTTATATAAACCCCTATCTCCTCTTCATTTTCTTTTTTCAAATCTGAGTTCATTTCTAAAAACCAGAATTTCCATGCAATCTTCATTCTTCAAAATCAGAAAAACAGGAAATCCTCAAAGCAAACCCTGTAAAACTTTCTTAAACCTGAACACCTCTTCTCAAACCAAAGTAAAACCTGAATTATCTCCTCTAAAAGAAAACTCAACCCTGTAAACAAAATCTCAGATCAAAACCCTATAAAACTATTCCACAAACCAAATTAAAACCTGAATCATCTCCTCTAAAACAAAGCTTCAACCCAAAAATAATCTGAAATCGATACTCAAAGCCTGTAACCTCCTCAACTACTTTGTCTTTAATCATGTAACCATTATGCTCAAGCCTGCAACATCCTGTTTTCAAAAGTTCAAACATGCAACATGGAAAGCAGTTTTCAAAAAGCCTATAATTTCCTTATATCAATCCTGTAACTTTTCTTTCAAAAGTTCAAGCAAAGTTCAAATTTTAAAACTGCAACTTGGATCCTCATGTTCCAAACCAGTTAAACAATACAAAGCAATTCAGTTTAAAGGAATCAAAGCATTCAAGGCTTTCAACTTCAATACCCTTCAGGTTTCCAGTTTTATCAAGTTCAGGCTGACTGCATTTTTAAAAATGGTGAGTAAACTTTTTAATTAAAAGTTTTAAGTAAGTAAATGATGGTTGCTTATGTAAGTTCTAAGTTAAATGATGCTTTTTTATGGTATTTCTGCATATATATGTAAGTGTTAATGTGTGCATGTCAGTTTTCGCTCTATTTTTTAACTACAGGGAGTAATATAGTTCAAAATTAATTAGCTCCTTCTCTGGTTAGTTTTACATTGAGATGTTTAAACAAAATTCTTTAAAACTACAAGATTTAAATTGTAAGAATATATAAGGAAAGAATTAAGAATAGTATTAATCAGGATTTGTATTTTACAGGATAAACTCAGATATTGTCAAAATTTGATGTCAACAATTAGATGATTCAAGTATATATCTTGAATCTTCTCTGATAGTTAGGATTTTTAAAATAAAAATCATAAATTTTAGTGATGAGATGAATGTGTATTTGGGGGTTGACTGGAATCTTGTTTTTGGTCGAATTCTGATGATCTATGTGACTGGTGAGGTTGGGGTTCCTACTGGAGCTATCTAAGTGATTTGGGTGTTCGGAAAAAATGGAGAGAGTGTCGAATGATCGTCGTGGCGTCGGTGGTGAGGTGATCTAGGTTGTAAACCTAGTTTGGTTGAAGTTTGGAAAATAGGGTCCATTCTACTTCACTGGTGCATCGAGTTGAATGGAATTTTGGAGATGGCCTCGTTGATGATCCAAGGTGGTATGACTGTTGTGGCGCATCGTCTGATGGTCGGAGATGCAACTGGGAGATGGTTCTGGCCATGAAGTTGCTTCCAGTTTTCAACTGGAATGCTAACTTTTTTATCGAGGGCTTGTGATTCGGGTTTGGTGATTGGAGAGGGTTGCTGCGTTGATGATCGATGTGTCGAAGTTGCCGTGGATGATCGAAAGTGGCTTCGGTGGCAGTGCATGTGCACAGAAATGATTTCTCGTGTCAGGAAAATGGGTTCGTGGGGACTCGAAGGAAGTATCGTGAGTTTGAGTGCATGACTGGAGTGGAGACTCGAGTAGCTAGAAAGGTTTTAACCTGTTAACTGTTGTGGTGGTTACAAGTTTTAAAATTTAAACTTAAATTAAAAACTAAACAAAATTTTGAAATGGAAAGGGACTCGGTTATGACCGAGTGGTCTTCGGGTTTGACCCAAAGCAAAAAGATTTAGTAGTTTTAAAAAATAATTAAACAAGGGTTTTTAAAATTTAAAAATGAAATTGGTTTAAAAACTTTCTTATATAAGTTACTTTATATATAATAATGTTTTCATTAACGTTTTGTCAAGAAGTTTTGAAATTTGTTAAATGTAAATTTTGTTTAGTAAAAGTTAAAGTTATATTTAAAACTTAAGCTTGAATTGAAATTTTTAAAAAAAATTTATAAAGATAAGTTTTTGAATTTAAATTGAAATATTTTAAAACTATTACTTGTCAATGGTTAAAGCATTTAAAAAATGTTATGTTTTCTTAACCTTAATTTACTAAGTAAAATGAGTATTTTAAAACTAAATTAATGATTTAATTAAGTAAGATTTATTATTAAGATAAAATGTTTTTAATGATAATTAAGTCATTATTTAAGACAATGTTTTATCTTAAAAATAATTAAGGTTTTTAATATCTTGATAATTAAGGAAATTAGATATGATTAATTAATGTAAGTAATAATGATTAAGGATTAATTAAGAAATTAATTAAGAGTAATTAATTGATTTAATTAATTTATTTAAAATTAATAATTAAGGGTTATAAGTTAATTAATTGATAATTAAGAATTATTAATTAGATAAGTAGAGATAATTAATTAATGATTAGAATTAATTAATTAACTAATTAGTAATTGAATTAATTAATTAGTAATTAAAAAGTACTTAATTTGTTATTAAGTTTTATTAATTAATAATTAAGCTTTATTAATTAATAATTTATAAATTATTAATCTATAATTAAAGTTAATTTAGGATTAATTAACTATTATTTAGGGTTAATTAATTGTAATTAATAATCGATTAACTCATTAATTGAGGATTAATTAATTTGTTATAAAGTCTTATTAATTAATAATTAAGAATTAATTAATCTGTAATTAAAGATTAATTTATTTATTTAAAGGGGGTAATTAAGGGATGAATTACCCAATTGTAATTAATCAAATAAGTATGATTAATTTGGGTTAATCAAATGGGTTGATTAATTAAAGATAATCAAAGGTGATTGATTAAGTATAATTACATAATGACTTGGATAAGTGTAATTACTTAGTGAAGTAATTAATGTATAATTACAGGATGTAATTAATTAGAAGGGAATTACTTAATGGGAAGTAATTAAAAGATAATTACTTAGTAGAAGTAATTAAGGGTTAATTACTTGGTGTAATTAATCAAAGGGTTAATATAATTAATTAAGGAGTTAATTAATTAAGGTAAGTAATTACAGGATGGTAATTACTGTATATGATTAATTAAAGTTTATTAATGGAAGTAATTAATTAAGGATTATTAATTAATCTAATTAATGAGAGTAATTAAGGATTGATTAATTAAGATTAATTAATCAATAATAAGTGATTATAAGTTAATTAATTAATTGTAATTAATTAAGGATTAATGTAACTAACTATAATTAATGAAGTAATTAAGGTTAATTACTTAATGATTTGTAGATAATTAATTTGTATAATTAATTAAGGGTTAATTACTTAATGTAATTAAGGATAATTTATCGAGGGTGATTAATTAAGATGATGATTAATTAATTGGTTTAATTAATGATTTAGTAAGCAAGGTTTTAGTGATGAAAGTAATTAATTTAATTTATTTTAAATTTATTAAGAGATGAAGTAATTAATTTAATTCATTTTAAATTAATTATAAATGGTGTGATTTATAGATCCTTGCCTATGTGTGGATGGATGATATTGCATGCCTTGATTGTTTGATATATCTGATGAGATATGTGTGATATGTGATATGAGATAATTTGGTTGAATGGTGATAATATGAATTATTTATCTGTGTATATGTGAATTATCTATCTGTGTGAATATAGATAATGATTTAAATTGAATTGTTTTATTGCTTTAACTTTAAAACAACTTCGACCTAAAAGATACGTTTTGGATTTCGATGAGACAGGGATCGCGTTTCCAGATTTGGATATCCGAAAACCACATCGATCCAAATTAACGATGGGTCGTGAATCTCAAGTGAAGATGAAGATTCAGAGTGCAAGGGTTATTGTCGTTAACTCTGAGGGTGATTCCAAAATGAGTGTAACGAGATAATGCCTTCGGTTTCGTTCGAACCTGGAACGAACTTGTATGGATTGAATGCTTTCAAAACATCGTCAGGTGGATGATGAGCATTCTAAGATAGATGTGTTCTATAAAGGTAATCGTAGCCTCAAGCCTCATCAACCGGGAATTGCTAAAACATGGGAGGTGCAGCAAGGCTAAGTGAATCATGCCCAAGTAGGATGAGATGAACCCCTGTCTAGAGTCCCTTTTATTTCGGCTGTGTGGGTGGTTGAATAGCTACAACCGTCGGGGTTGTCTTGTTCGGGACCGTCCAGTAAGGGATGGTTCCGGCCTTGTGTTGTAGGGGATTTAGGGTGGATCCTCGGTACGGTGATATAGGCCACGTACTGTGACGGGCGGTACCCCAGTAGCCCTGCCATTGTATGGAATCCAAACTCCAATAAGTGCCGTAAGTTTTAGATGTGCCCAACTATGTTGGAACGTGAGATGTAAGCATTCCAACTATTTCTGTATTTTACTTGAAAACTCTAGACCCTATTATAATATCACTGGATTTCCTATCAAATGTTTTGGTTAGCGTAAGGTAAAAACTTACTCATGTTTATGTGTGGGGAGTCTTACGTGATACCTTTGTTTTCAAAGGTTTTTAAAAGTTAAGCAACTTTAACCGTTTACTCACACCAGACCTATGTCTGACCCGGTGTTTATTCTGTTTTTTTTAAACTCTTGGGTACTCAAATTTTTACGAATAGCCAAGAGATTCAGGTTAGGTTTGATGAATTCTGGAGGAGCAATGGTGCATGAGGCTTCAGCGTGTAGATATATAGTATTCCGCTGTGTGTTCTCTGTATTATTATCTGTGTTGTATATTTAGTTGTATAACTAGACAGGTGTTTATAACTGTTTAGTACGTGTTGTTTATGCTGTGTAACTCTGATGTATATGATACTATGTAATACTTATGTGATTAATATAATTTATTCGTTCCGCTGTTGAGATTCTAATGTTATTTCTTTCTTTCTTCTCTATCTTGTCTCTTCTCTATCCATTTCTTTCTTCAAAATGATTGTCTTATTGTGGAGAATAATGCGGGTCGTCACATTTGGTATCAGAGCGATAGGTTGAGCGAATACCTAGGCTCTGGAGTGGTGTTTTTCTTGAGAGAGCGTATTTGTAATATATATATATATATATATATATATATATATATATATATATATATATATCTTCTACCAATTTGTCGGGTTACCTGTTCAGGTTTTCCAGTATAAGTTATAAAGGTAGATAGGGTAGTGGTGTGTGTAACACGACTACCAATGGTTGGAGTTTGAATGTTTGAGGTTGCAAGAGTACTTGTTGAGACTGTAGATCTAATATCGTCTCGAGTGAGCTTTGTTATGATGTGAGGATTTCACCTAATCTCTGAAGGAAACCTGTTAAGGTTCGGAGTCCATCTTTGAAGTTGGTTGAGTAGAATTTGGATCTATCGGTTAGGCAGAAGCGAGTGATGGTATCTTGGCAACCTCAGGACGGAGCAGCTGCGTGATGAGACGCAGTGACTATGGATGTCTCCAAAGATGTTTTCTTTTGGAGTGAGTTTAAGGAAGTGTGTCTGCTTCGGTGATGTGGTTGTGTTTCAACAGGTTGTTTGTGTTTGGTTTGAGGTCCGAGTTTGTAACGACCCGTAAATTTTTGATAATTAAAATAGCTAATTTAATAAGATTTCGTGATTTAGTGTTAGAAAAAAATTGTAAGTCGTTTGGAATAATAATAACTAGAATGAAATGCAACAAATTTTATCTAAGTTAATTATTTATGAATTGAGTGGAGTCCCAAATCAATTGAAATAATATGTAGTCAAAGGTAATTGAATGAATTTGTATTGTATAGGTAGTTGTGACACTTGTTTGTAAATAATAAACTTATAAGTAATTAAAAGTTAATGGTGATAATTATTTAAGTTACCTATTCATTTAGTTAGTCGAATTGAATTTGTGAACCAATTGCAATTGAAATGAAAGTTTATATATTAGTTGACGGCATTATCTCTAACTGTAGTTAAATAATAATGTGGAATTCATTTGATGTAATATAGTAAATCGACTGATAATGAAATTTTATTTAAAAATCCAATATTGAAATCCGTCAAATATTGAACAATTAAACTGTTTAAATTTAATATTTGGAATTTATTGAATAATTGAATAACGGGAATTGAATAACCGTTTTAATGAAAATGGTTGTTCTATAATTTGAATTTGTTAAATTTTATAAGTTCTTTTTGAATATTTCAAAAGATAGTGATTTAAGAATAATCAAATTTGTTTAAATTTAATAGTACAAATGTTGAATAATTAAATTCCGAATTTGATACGATTAATTTGATATGGAAATTTAATATATGAAAATAGAGTGAATAATTGAAATTTGATTTAATATGATTCAAATTGGTTTCCAAGTGAATGTAAGTTATAATGGGATTATAATAGAGTTAATAAGATTTTGAAATTGGAATTTATTGGATAATTGAATAACAGGTTTAATATGATTAAAAATGATTTGTAAAATTTTATTTTATCATATTAAAGTTAGAATGATGTTGTAGAACTTTTAAAATCGAATTAAAAGTAAATTTGTGAAAATTGAATATTTTAATATTTAATTGACGAGTTAAAATAGTCATTTTTCAAACAGTCTCGGATTTCGATGAAACCAGTTTCATCGGATCCGTAATGTCATATTATTGTAAGGTTTCAAATTTCGAGTCAATCGGATTTACCGTTTGTCCGGGGCGAGCCCAAACGCATAGAAATTTGATTAAATTTTTTAATTTCAAATCGATCGTTTATTTCCGTAACTCACACATACGATCGAATTAGCTTCCGAAATCTGTTCCATTGTGTCCGGAACGCGGGATAAACCCTAGAAACGCCGGTTACCGCACGTAAATCGGAGTTCGGAAAATACGGGATGAATAGTGTCGCGTATTTTTCTATAAAAGGACTTCATAATTCACAAATTTCTAAAACCCTAGGTCAAAAGGTGATAGCCGCCACTTTTATTTCAATGGCCAGAAAACTTGAAACTTCTTCCTCATTTTCCTCTCAATCCATTAACAATTAGCAAAAACTCTCAACTACAAAGTTGTAGAGGGCATCAAGATCTAGCTATCCAACGGTGGAGATCGGAAACGGAGCCACGGATTGACGTCAAAACGCGATGGAAGCAGCTGCGTTTTTCATGTTTTTCGAGGTGAGATGCTGAGCCGAGCTTGGAGCTGTTGCAGGCGTAGGTAGGCGTGGTGATGGGCTGCAGAACGATGGTCTCCGATCATCAAATAGTCAAGCGTGGAGGGAGTGTAATTCAATTCCAAAGCGGCGGCCTATGGGTTCATGTACGTGAGTTATTCACGTATGGAACGAAGGGGGGAGAAGCATGAAGGTGCGGCCAGATCTGTACTGGAAGAAAATGGACGGTCCAGATATGGCCAGGTTTAAAAAGAAAATATAAATTGTAAATTTATTATGTTATAATTCGAATAAACTTTAAACTATCATAACTTTGTCGTACGAGGTCGAAATTGCACGAAACGAATTGCGTTGCAATCGTTTTGTCGAGCACTACGCTATGGAGCTAGATTGGAATCGTTTGGAGCTAGTGAAAATTTCGTGTAAAATTAAACGCTCGTTTAATTTTATTCGAAATAAAACGCTGGAACTACATTGAAATCAAAGTGAGTGTTTTATAACGCTCACAACGTACTAAATATCTTTATGCTAGTTAAATTTGACATTATGAAGTGTTATGATTTTATTTGTCGTTGTTTGATAAAATTTAGTTGTCATATAGATTGTCATTTGAATTAATCGTTGAAAATTAAATTGACAGTTAAATTGAAATTAAAATTGAATTGCGATTGAATTACCTGACATTGATAACTATGCAATTGTCATGAATTGTATTGTCTATTGGATGATGTATTTCGATGGATGCTATTGGTTGATATTTAAATGTTTGGATGTTTATTTACTTACATATATATATATATATATATATATATATATATATATCCTGTTATGCATACATATGAACTTTGATTTGATTTAAGTGATATATATTCATCCCTGACATTTAAATTTAAATAAATAATTACTTGGCCATAGGATAGAAATTTATATACGGACGCCGAATTGGCTAAATTAATAATTTTTAAAATCGTCGATTTGAAATTTATTTAAATGTTTTGATTTAAAAGTTATAAATAGAAATCAATTTATAGAAATCGAATTTATCGAAAAATTGAGTTTGGAATGTTGAAATAAATTTTGGTTAATAGAAATTGTTAAATAATTAAAGTGGAGACTTTGGAATTTAAAAATCGGGATATGATTGAATTTCGAAAATTGATTTGTTTAAAGATTTAACCTTAATTCGAGCTTTGAATATTACTAAGTAAAAGCGATATAAAATGATATTTTGAAATTGAGCTTGAAATTGAATCATATTTGTAATTGGGATTTAAATTTGAATATTGAAGGACAATTTTGTTAAGTGTTGTAAATTGATATTTTGAAAATCAAGCTCCAAATCGATATAAAATTGAAATTGAATTAATTGAAGGTGAATGTAGAATTTAATAAATTTGAAGTCAAAGTTGACATCGATTTGAATTGAAATCGAAATCGAATCGGAAGAAGGGAAATTGAAATTGTTTTGAATTGGGAAGTTATAAATTGGAATGGGTTCGGTTTGAAGCTGTTTTATTTGCTTTCCAAATTTGTAACGCCCCGGAAATTTTCGACTTTCTAAAATTCGACATCGATACTCACTTTATCGACTGCCGAGAAATCGAAGGCCGGAAAAACCGAAGAGTTATGGGTTTAAGAAAAGAGAAGAGAAAAAGAAAGAAGAGAGGGAAGAAAGGTAGAAGATGGAGGGAAAAGAAAACAGAAAATTAGAAAATAGAATAGAAAAGGGAAATATTGATAGAACATTTTAAAATAGAAGAAAAAGAGAATAGAGGAAAAAGAAAAACAGAAGAAAATAGGACGGAACAGAAAACAAACAGAACAACATCAGAATCTCACAATTCGCAGCGGAACAACATATAATAATAAATGAATAATTTTTAAACAAAGAACTATATCAGTTATTACATTACATCACATTCATTACATCATATCATCAGGGTGTACAACAACAACAAACAGTGCAGCGGAAAAAGAAATACTATATAAGTAATATGCCAGGCCATCCAGCTTGCCTCCAGCAATTCCAGAATATCCAGAATATCCTGATAAACCTTAACTCTTGACTGCCCGTGTGGAAATTGGTGGGCACCCAGAGTTTAGGAAGGAAAACAATAAACTCCAAGTCAGTCATGTGACTGGTGTGAGAACTCAAAACAGTTTATTTATCTTAAAATCAAAATAGAGGAATATTTTTAAATTCAATTCGCAATGCTTTTAAAAATGAGACTACCATAAGGCCTCCCGCACACACACACAATGCAAACGCAGAATCGGAGGAGATTTCTCCTTATGATAGTCAAAGATGCTTGATACGCATTTAAAATAACATTTGATATTATTACTAGTGCATAGTGTAGAAAAAATTCATTTCGAAAGTAGAATATAAATCTTAGCCAGCATAGACATTTCGAACTATGCCTACTGTAGCTAACTATGTTCAATAGCAGGTTACCGCCACATTCCATAGCAGGTTATACAACTAAAACCGTACAAGTCACGTATTGTTTCTTTGGATTTCCAACAAATGGTCAGGCCAAGGAACTTCCCATTGCCACATGAGAATGCCTCTGGAAAGACATCCCCGAGAACCAAACCGGAACTTTGCCAACACAAGGCCGGGTTACCCCTAACTGGGTAACTACTGACACGAGCACGCCATTCCCCGATCGTAAACGACCTTTCTCACGGGATCCCGAAAACCAACAACCACAAAGTAATAAATTCGTAGTAACCACATAGGTTAAATATCTGGGCTCCATACCATGATACCACCTCTATCCAGAAGGAAATGTACATACCCTAAAGGGTGCTACCCCTCATAACCTTGCCGCATCTTTCCTGTTTTGACCATTTCCGGGGTGTGAGGTTCGACGAAGTCACGTCCACAAAAACATACTTTATACAAAAGCCATGCTTTGGGTCAACAAATGATCAACACAATGATCACTAAGATAGACGATCAAATAAACGATCCTATCACAATAATCAACACAATGATCATTTCAGCATCACTCAGCATATCACATTACCAAATTGGGAATATATCGCTGATAACTTCAACTATATAACCTTTGAGCTCGTACGTCTCAGAGAAGGGTGTTAAGCTAAAAGAATAAATTCTCCGCCACCAACAGAAATATATTTGAAAGAAATCGGCTTTATATCTCAACTTGTAATGTCAGACATACAATCCATACAAGTCTGTTCCGGGTTCGAACAAAACCGAAGGCACTTACAAAGAAGTCCTTGCAATCCGGATATTCACAATCCTGATCGGATTCACCATCACATATGGAGAACACTATACCGGAGCAACTCGGTGCAGAGTAAATCGACAGGTCATCCTATCGCTCTCGCAAATACCGGGTCTTCAACACCGATCTTCAATGCAATTATAACGACGTATCACATATTCGGAATGGGTTATACGACCCCATGGTCCTTTCCCGGTTAACCGGAATAGTGAGCGCTTATTCAAAAATAAGTGTAGCATTCACATTCAAACAAATCACATCAACTACCCATTCAAAGGGAAATATTGATAGTCGGTTATTGAACTATCAATGGATATGCACACATCACCAGATTCCAAATAATTTTCCAAATTATTTATTTTCCAAAAATATCTTTACAAGATATATTATTTTATACTTCAAAAATAAATCAATATTTATTTTTAAACAAATTCTCCTTTTCATTCATAAATTCCATAGTGAATTTATAATCCAAAATATCTATGAATATTCAATTTCGATTATTCATTTCAATTTATCTTCAAAAAGATAAATTCTCTAAACGTTTCATTTCACATTGGAAAAACATTTCCATACTTATTTATTCATAAGTAATTCACAATTTTTATTTATTTTCAACACTTGGAAAATATTCAATATACTTCAATCGAAATTAAGTATATATTTCATTCTTTAAGGAAATCATTCTCTTAAACATATTTATTTGGGCCAAAACGAATGTTGCGTAAAACATCGATACGACAACCCAAAATCACTAGTATAGGGATTCAAAATTAAAATAGGTATATAAATCCCAATACTATACAAAACATTTCCTTTCGAAAATCATTTACTATAACAACAGTGTTATAGTCCACCATTTCCTTCTATTTCTCGAAACATCTATTTCAACAATAAATGTTGAAATCTATGGTTTCGAATCTCAACACATTTTAAAACATCGTTAGATTGTTTTAATTCAATTTAAAATATCACATTCTAAACATTTTCTTTAACATATTATTCACTATTCAAAAACGTGAATATATTTTGTTAACAAATTTCATCCTTTTATTTATTTTATTTCAAAGGATTATTCACTATTCAAAAATGTGAATATAACTCCATAAATAAATCATAACAATTTACTTATCAAAATAAGTCGTTTGTGAATTTATAAAACAACGTTTATAAATTCTATTTCTATTTATTTATAAAAACTTCCTTTTTATAAATTCTTTTATTAACCTATTCCAGTTTATAACTCAATTATAAACTAAAGGTTCATATTATAAGTCAAATGCTTATAAAACGATTATTTTACAAAATCGTTCTTTTTAACTTCCCAAATTATAAATCTTATAACTTATAAGATTCATTCATTTATCCAAAATCATTATTTTAATAACTTAATAAATTTTGTAAACCTACTGCTTATAAAATTCCATTTATAACTTCACCGTATAAAATTCTATAAATTCCATTCAATTATGAAATTCATTTTCACTTCATTCAAACACTTATAAAAACTCGTTTTATAATGTCCATATTTCAATTTATAAATATCCATTTATAAATCTCTTATATAAATCAATTTATATTATTCTTTTTAAACGTCTTTAAATTCCTTTAAAAACTTCTTCCTTTTGATTCATAAAATAATTAAATTTTATAAATCCTATATTTCAACTTTTCATAATAAATTCAAAAATATCTCGATTAAACTATTTTATAAACTCAATAGCATCGTATTCTCAAAAATCAGTTTTTAACTATATTTCTCAAAAATCATAATTTTTATAACTTTAAAAATTATAACGTTTATTTATTTAAAATGAATCAATTCCAAAAATATAGTATATTTTCAAAAATCACTTTAAAAATCATTTTAAAATCCCAAAATCTAGGTCCAATGATGCTACACACCAAATAGTCAATCACGACTACAACGATATCATATATCAATATGATAATCCATCAAATATCAAAATATCTGAAATCAAATAAAAACTGTTGAGGAATCCAGTTGGATCCCCCCAACCTGTTTTTCCTGCATCCAAAAACATTAGCACAATACCAATTTCGCTCCAGTACGAAATTATCGCGGTATATGTTCTTATTAAATATTATCCGCTTAATAACGGCGTAATAGGGTCTCATCCGCTAAACAAAAAATGCGGGAAATCAATAACTCCAATATATACATATGCCAATATATATATATTGCTATTATATATAATACCAATTTCACTGTTTATGAAATATTCGCGGTATATGTTTTTAATAAATAACATCCGCTTACTAACGGCGTATAATGTCTATTTTAACAATCAATAGATATCAATCAACATTCAAACATGCATTCAAATATTTTAAATCTAACTATTTAAAATAAAATCGAAACTAATTCGATTGAGTGAGAAGTTCTCACCTTGGTTTTAAATTCCGTTTTAGCGATTTATTTCGAATAAAATTAAGCGCGCGTTTAATTTTATCCAAAATTCTCACTAACTCCAAACGACTCCAAACCAACTCCATCGCGTAGTGCTCGTCCATACGATTCCAACGCAACTGAGTTTGCATTTTTTCGACCTCGTATGAAAAAGTTATGAATTATTGAAGTTACATGATTTATATACTTATAAATTTACAACTAACTTAATAATTTTTATAACCTATATCCTCACAGCCCTTAGATCCCCTTTCCTTCCATCCTAGCCGTTCTTATCATCTCCTTCTCCCACGTTCAAGCTACAGACCATAGAACACGCACAAACCCATACTCCTTTAAATTAGGTTTTCAAATCACGGCAACAACATCGACTTCGAAGACGATCAAGTGGTGCCATCATGACCGTCCCCCTCCACTCCACCCACGGCCCATGACCGGCCACGTGCGGCCCACTATGGCCTCTCGAAATGCGTGCCGACCGTTGGTGCTTTGAGTGATAATTGCCGTTGATCCACTACACTAATTACAATCTTAACCGTTGATCTTATAGATCTCATCGGCCTCTTCAAATTTGCAGTTGGAACTTTTTGCTAATTCTCGATGGATTTAGAGATTTGAGAGGGGGAAGAAGAAGAAATGCTGGCCGTTCAGGGGTGGCGGCGGCGGCTGCAACGTGATTAGGGTTTTGTTTATATTTTTTTTTTATTGTGTGGGGGGGGGGGGCTATTTATAAGGAATTCTCAAACACTATTCATCCCGGAAATTCCGAACTCCGATTTAGGCACCGAAACTGACGTAACTAGGGTTTACCCTGCGTTCCGGACACAATGGAACAGGTTTCGAAAGCTAATTCGGAAGTATGTGCGAGTTATGGCTATAAACGCTCAATTTGAATTAAACCGATTTAAGCGATTTTCTAGGCGTTTTAATTCATACCGGGCAAACGGTAAATCCAATTGACTTGAAATTTGAAACCTTACAATAATATCACATTACGGATCCGATGAAACTGGTTTCGTCGAAATCCGAGACTTTTTGAAAAATGGCTATTTTAGCTCGCCAAATTTAAATTAAAAATAAATCGATGCGTTTCGAGCTGCCACGATCAAACGATAACTCCGATTGACACGAAATTTGAAATCCAGTAATAACTAACTATTACGGATCCAATGGAACTGGTTTCGTTCAATTCTGAGACTGTTCAAAAATTGACTATTTTCACTAGTCGATTTAAATATTAAAATATTCAATTTTCACAAATTAACTTTTAATTCGATTTTAAAAGTTCTAAAATATCATTCTAACTTCAATATGATAAAATAAAATTTTACAAATCATTTTCAATCATATTTAATCCAATTTTCAATTATTCCCATAATTTAACGTATTAAATTATCGATTTAATAATCCAATTAAATCCAATAATTCACATAAAAATTTATTTGACTTATAAATTCACTTATTAATATTTAAAATTAATTAAATATTCATATTTTAATTTCTAAAAATTCTGGATCGTTACAATCTTCCCCACTTAAAAGAATTTCGTCCTCGATATTATAAGTAAGAAAAGTTACAGAATCTATTAATTTTCCATAAATTCATAGTTAAACTTCTTACAATACTTTACTAAGTTTTCCAAATCATACTTAGTTATCTTTTCAAAAACAACTACTATTGTTTAACTTTCAACTTCAAATCAAAGTTTAAAGTTTTCAAAATTTTCCAATTTTCTCAAAAAAAATTCTAACGCCTTAAATTTTCGGAAAAATTCGCCATAGTCTCCTTTGCGCGGCTCGATCCGAAAAAAAAATGACAGTATATATATCACAAATATACATCTCATCAAGTAATGAGGCATCCCGCAGGGAAAAAAGTGTAAAAGTACGATATTTAATCCGAGATATGTACCTTATATTTTTATTAGCAAGCATATACGGCTAATATAGCGCGAAAGCGAGCTCCAAATGCGAAGCAAACGCGATCCGCACCTACTAATCACTCAACAAACAACATGAGAATCATGCATATAAACAATAATCTCAATATACAACATATAGTAACATAATAACTATATATGTCAACATAGCAAATGCAACATATTCAAACATCAACCAACTAGCATTCATAACCAATAGATATTCATTCATATTTTCATTAATATTCATGAATTGGTTTTCAATTTAATCACATTTGATTCATTAACAGTGGATGTTCTTACTAACATTCATTTTCAATTAGTTTATATTTACTAATTCATATTCAAGTTGGTTCACCTCCAATTCAAATTCAATTCTATTCAAATTTCACTTAACTTCCAATTGGATTTCAATTACTTTAGCTTCCAATTTCATTAATTTAATTTCATTAACACTTAATGAATTATATACAATCAACTAACAACCATATAACAACCAATGTATATTAATTACAACCAAATTCCTTTGCTTACAGTTGATTTAATTTAATTGATTTTCATTCAATTTATTCATTCAATTCAATTACAAAGTTGAATTTTTATTTATATACTCAAGTTCATATTCATCACTTAACTTTATTACTTTACTTCGATACCAATATCAACTTCATTCCATATCACTTAAGTTAAATTTCATTTCACAAACATCACTTGTTTTTACTTAACTTAAATTCCCATTTATAAATAAATTCAGATTCCAATTCTAAAGTAAATTTCATTTAACTTTGAATTCATTTTTACTTACAACTCATATTCATAAATATATCCATATAGTTTCACTTCTTATATATATAAGTTTATTTCACAATTGTAAATCACTTTTAATTATAATTTAACTCTTATAATTCTTTTGCATATACAATTATTCTTTTATTTAGATTATTCAAACAACTAAACAATCAATTTATATACACTTAAATAATTCTGAAAAATTATTCCTTCATATATAAAATATAATCAAGGTAAAATTATTTCATTTACCCAATTTTAAAACAATATTGTGCCGAATTGTTCTATTCAAGTGTTTATAAACCCCTTCGGCATAGTTGTCCAGACCGTGCTGACGAAGGTTCATATGCCACTCAATAAACCAATCATCACAATATAAAACAATTTTTTATTCACTAACAAATACGCTCTCATAGCTATTATTACACTCAAATTCATTCTAGAGTACTGCTGACTCTATCTCTAATGAATAATACCCAACAGAACCATGGTTGTCGCTTAACCATAAGCTCTGATACCAACTGTAACGCCCCGGAAATTTTCGACTTTCTAAAATTCGACATCGATACTCACTTTATCGACTGCCGAGAAATCGAAGGCCGGAAAAACCGAAGAGTTATGGGTTTAAGAAAAGAATTTAAGAAAAGAGAAGAGAAAAAGAAAGAAGAGAGGGAAGAAAGGTAGAAGATGGAGGGAAAAGAAAACAGAAAATTAGAAAATAGAAAAGAAAAGGGAAATATTGATAGAACATTTTAAAATAGAAGAAAAAGAGAATAGAGGAAAAAGAAAAACAGAAGAAAATAGGACGGAACAGAAAACAAACAGAACAACATCAGATTCTCACAATTCGCAGCGGAACAACATATAATAATAAATGAATAATTTTTAAACAAAGAACTATATCAGTTATTACATTACATCACATTTCATTACATCATATCATCAGGGTGTACAACAACAACAAACAGTGCAGCGGAAAAAGAAATACTATATAAGTAATATGCCAGGCCATCCAGCTTGCCTTCAGCAATTCCAGAATGTGACGCCCCACCTCTATACCCACGCTAGCCAAGAACACTCCGGAGAAGTGCTGTCAACTAGCACGGAGAATAAGGCTGTTGAGGAGCGACCATCCATGTAATTGCTTATCACACGGTGGCTATAAATAATCTTCGGAAACAAACATAGAAATAATCATATCACAAATCAGTCACAGATATCCATATCACAAAGGCGGAAGAAGATATGAATATATAACTAACACATGAAAGTGTACATCAGAGTAGTGGTCAATAAGATCCACGATAATACAAAAGAATAGCAACACGTGCTATACAAAAGAATACAACTATGAGTCTATATCTCAAGTGTATACAACAAAAACTGCTAATCTAAACAGTTAGCCAAAAGTCAGAGTGATGAATCCCTGGGAAGAAGTCAAGCAGAAGCACCTGTAACATCTCGGTCTGATCCGAGTATTATTTAAGAAAATAATAAACGGATCAGTCTAGCTATAAATATCAGATGACATGATATAACATAAAAGATATGGCATAAACATAAACATCCATAACGACATACCGCTATAAGTATGTAAATAATGATCAACAGAAGATCAATCAATAAGAGATAATCAATATCACAAGAATCTTCTCAAAGATTCGAAGGGGGCATCATACCATAAACTTGTACTCATAACAAGTCAATGACATAAATTCCAGAAATCAACACGAGAAATCCAGAAATCATAAAAAGGGAAAGAGGCCTATCACATGACGGTCCGAAGACCATGGGGAGCTACCCCACATGTGTGAGTGGAATCACACAGATTGAGGTCAAGACTAACCAAAAAGCAGAAAGGTATGTGTGAATGGAATCACACAAGTGGTGTCTAGTCTAACCTTGCAATGAAAGAGACATCGCGCAATTGCTAGTCTAATTCATAAAGCGATCATCAAGATCAACGAGAAGTGTCAATTACACTAAGCTAGTAAATATAGAAGTTTAGCTTCATGTCCCATAACCACTTGCTTAACTTAAATATTTACGAACAAACTGTAAATCTTCACTAATAAAATTGTCACAAGAGGTTCAATCGAACAAGTCCAAGAATTAACCGACGAAGTGAACGCAAGCTTTTCATACCACTTGTTTTACTAAGTCGTTTAATTAGATTTCTCATCCGAGTGAGGTAAAGGCTTGTATATACTAATAGATTGGAAAACGGTTTAAGAAAAGAGCTTTGTTATTAAAAATAGAGTTGAAATTGTTTGTTAAAAGAGTTTTGATATTTACTACTAGTATTGAAACCTTTATATTATAAAGTGACAAAACACATAAGCAATTGTAGAAACAATCAGTCACAAAAATCGCATACGGAGATGTGAATAAAATCCAAGGAAATCAGCTCAATGTTTTTCAGATAAGATCCCCTACGGAGGGGGGGTCCAGGGGGGGTGGCAACCCCCCAAGGTGGGGGTGCGGGGGCAACGCCACCGCTTACGGGGTTCGACCTGCCCGGTCAGGTCGCGGGGGTCCAGGGGGCAGCGCCCCCGGCGGGGTGCGGGGCAGCGCCCCGTCCAAAACGGTACGACCTAAGTGAAGACAAGCGGCCTACGACCTAAAGCAAAGTGAGGTCTAACGACCTAAGGGTTCACGCGGCCTAACACAATGGCCGAGCGACCTAACTGGAGTTAAGGGAGGCAAGCGACTTAAGGTCCAACGACCTACGACTCAAGCAAGCCGAGCGACCTAGTGTGGAGGGGTCGAGCGACTTAAGGAATGCGAACGACCTAAGGTCTAACGACCTACGACTTAACAGAGTCGAGCGACCTAAGGTCTAACGACCTACGACTTAACAGAGTCGAGCGACCTAAGGTCTAACGACCTACGACTTAACAGAGTCGAGCGACCTAAGGTAAATGGTCCAATGACCTAACTCGAACGACTTATCTGGAGCTTAGGTCGGAGACGACCTACGAGATAAACCAGGACGAGCGACCTAAGGTAAATGGTCCAACGACCTAACTCGAACGACTTATCTGGAGCTTAGGTCGGAGACGACCTACGAGATAAACCCGGCCGACTTAGTGGACGAGCGACCTAAGGTAAATGGTCCAACGACCTAACTCGAACGACTTATCTGGAGCTTAGGTCGGAGACGACCTACGAGATAAACCCGGCCGACTTAGTGGACGAGCGACCTAAGGTAAATGGTCCAACGACCTAACTCGAACGACTTATCTGGAGCTTAGGTCGGAGACGACCTACGAGATAAACCAGGGAGAGCGACTTAACGTTTGCCTAGAGATTATAGGTCGGAAACGACCTAAGACTTAAAGCTTAACTCGCGAGCGACCTACGGCTTAAGGCCAAACTCGTGAGCGACCTACAACTTAAGGCTTAACTCGCGAGCGACCTAACTCCGAAGTGCCAATACTTCCAGAATGACCTAAAGCCCTGCGACCTATGGTACTAACTCGCGAGCGACCTAACGACTTAACTCGTGAGCGACCTAATTCCGAAGTGCCAATTCTTCCAGAACGACCTAAAGTTAACTCGTGAACGACTCACGACCCATGGACGAACGACTTAACTCCGAACGACCTAAAAATGGCCAGAACGACCTAAGTGCAGAAAATTCACCAAAATGCTAAAAATTGGAGTTTTTCGCCAATCCAAACCAAACCAAATGCAAATGTGCATGCAAAAGTGATAGGGAATCATTCCCAACAGTCCAATATAGTTATAGACTAGATTTGTGAGACAAAAATCTCACCTTTGCACTAAAGTTTATGAAGATGAAGCTTGAAAGCAAGGAGAAGCAATCCAAAGCTTGAATCCAATATCTTCTACTTGAATTTGGAGTTGAATGTTGGATTTGCAATTGAATTTGTGCTTGGAGTTTTAATTTCCCATTCCCTCCACCATTAATGCCAAAGCTTGATTAGTTAGGAAATTTATGAAGAGTGAGGAGAAGAGGGTTGGAACTTGGGCTTAATAGGCTAAACTAACCCAAAGTCCAAAGCGGGAAAAGTTAGTGAAATTTCACTAACTCCAAACCTATCGATGTTTATACTTAAAAAGTTGTAAACGACATTTCGAACTCAATGGAAGTGGTCTCGAGTCCTAATTTGACCGTTTGCAAAAAGTAGTTTTTCGGACCAAAATCCGATTAACGATTTAATATTTAAATAAAAATATTTAAATGTAAACTCGATAAATATGCGGGTTGTTACACAGAATATCCAGAATATCCTGATAAACCTTAACTCTTGACTTCCCGTGTGGAAATTGGTGGGCATCCAGAGTTTAGGAAGGAAAACAATAAACTCCAAGTCAGTCATGTGACTGGTGTGAGAACTCAAAACAGTTTATTTATCTTAAAATCAAAATAGAGGAATATTTTTAAATTCAATTCGCAATGCTTTTAAAAATGAGACTACCATAAGTCCTCCCGCACACACACACAATGCAAACGCAGAATCGGAGGAGATTTCTCCTTATGATAGTCAAAGATGCTTGATACGCATTTAAAATAACATTTGATATTATTACTAGTGCATAGTGTAGAAAAAATTCATTTCGAAAGTAGAATATAAATCTTAGCCAGCATAGACATTTCGAACTATGCCTACTATAGCTAACTATGTTCAATAGCAGGTTACCGCCACATTCCATAGCAGGTTATACAACTAAAACCGTACAAGTCACGTATTGTTTCTTTGGATTTCCAACAAATGGTCAGGCCAAGGAACTTCCCATTGCCACATGAGAATGCCTCTGGAAAGACATCCCCGAGAACCAAACCGGAACTCTGCCAACACAAGGCCGGGTTACCCCTAACTGGGTAACTACTGACACGAGCACGCCATTCCCCGATCGTAAACGACCTTTCTCACGGGATCCCGAAAACCAACAACCACAAAGTAATAAATTCGTAGTAACCACATAGGTTAAATATCTGGGCTCCATACCATGATACCACCTCTATCCAGAAGGAAATGTACATACCCTAAAGGGTGCTACCCCTCATAACCTTGCCGCATCTTTCCTGTTTTGACCATTTCCGGGTTGTGAGGTTCGACGAAGTCACGTCCACAAAAACATACTTTATACAAAAGCCATGCTTTGGGTCAACAAATGATCAACAAAATGATCACTAAGATAGACGATCAAATAAACGATCCTATCACAATAATCAACACAATGATCATTTCAGCATCACTCAGCATATCACATTACCAAATTGGGAATATATCGCTGATAACTTCAACTATATAACCTTTGAGCTCGTACGTCTCAGAGAAGGGTTTTAAGCTAAAAGAATAAATTCTCCGCCACCAACAGAAATATATTTGAAAGAAATCGGCTTTATATCTCAACTTGTAATGTCAGACATACAATCCATACAAGTCTGTTCCGGGTTCGAACAAAACCGAAGGCACTTACAAAGAAGTCCTTGCAATCCGGATATTCACAATCCTGATCGGATTCACCATCACATATGGAGAACTCTATACCGGAGCAACTCGGTGCAGAGTAAATCGACAGGTCATCCTATCGCTCTCGCAAATACCGGGTCTTCAACACCGATCTTCAGTGCAATTATAACGACGTATCACATATTCGGAATGGGTTATACGACCCCATGGTCCTTTCCCGGTTAACCGGAATAGTGAGCGCTTATTCAAAAATAAGTGTAGCATTCACATTCAAACAAATCACATCAACTACCCATTCAAAGGGAAATATTGATAGCCGGTTATTGAACTATCAATGGATATGCACACATCACCAGATTCCAAATAATTTTCCAAATTATTTATTTTCCAAAAATATCTTTACAAGATATATTATTTTATACTTCAAAAATAAATCAATATTTATTTTTAAACAAATTCTCCTTTTCATTCATAAATTCCATAGTGAATTTATAATCCAAAATATCTATGAATATTCAATTTCGATTATTCATTTCAATTTATCTTCAAAAAGATAAATTCTCTAAACGTTTCATTTCACATTGGAAAAACATTTCCATACTTATTTATTCATAAGTAATTCACAATTTTTATTTATTTTCAACACTTGGAAAATATTCAATATACTTCAATCGAAATTAAGTATATATTTCATTCTTTAAGGAAATCATTCTCTTAAACATATTTATTTGGGCCAAAACGAATGTTGCGTAAAACATCGATACGACAACCCAAAATCACTAGTATAGGGATTCGAAATTAAAATAGGTATATAAATCCCAATACTATACAAAACATTTCCTTTCGGAAATCATTTACTATAACAACAGTGTTATAGTCCACCATTTCCTTCTATTTCTCGAAACATCTATTTCAACAATAAATGTTGAAATCTATGGTTTCGAATCTCAACACATTTTAAAACATCGTTAGATTGTTTTAATTCAATTTAAAATATCACATTCTAAACATTTTCTTTAACATATTATTCACTATTCAAAAACGTGAATATATTTTGTTAACAAATTTCATCCTTTTATTTATTTTATTTCAAAGGATTATTCACTATTCAAAAACGTGAATATAACTCCATAAATAAATCATAACAATTTACTTATCAAAATAAGTCGTTTGTGAATTTATAAAACAACGTTTATAAATTCTATTTCTATTTATTTATAAAAACTTCCTTTTTATAAATTCTTTTATTAACCTATTCCAGTTTATAACTCAATTATAAACTAAAGGTTCATATTATAAGTCAAATGCTTATAAAACGATTATTTTACAAAATCATTCTTTTTAACTTCCCAAATTATAAATCTTATAACTTATAAGATTCATTCATTTATCCAAAATCATTATTTTAATAACTTAATAAATTTTGTAAACCTACTGCTTATAAAATTCCATTTATAACTTCACCGTATAAAATTCTATAAATTCCATTCAATTATGAAATTCATTTTCACTTCATTCAAACACTTATAAAAACTCGTTTATAATGTCCATATTTCAATTTATAAATATCCATTTATAAATCTCTTATATAAATCAATTTATATTATTCTTTTTAAACGTCTTTAAATTCCTTTAAAAACTTCTTCCTTTTGATTCATAAAATAATTAAATTTTATAAATCCTATATTTCAACTTTTCATAATAAATTCAAAAATATCTCGATTAAACTATTTTATAAACTCAATAGCATCGTATTCTCAAAAATCAGTTTTTAACTATATTTCTCAAAAATCATAATTTTTATAACTTTAAAAATTATAACGTTTATTTATTTAAAATGAATCAATTCCAAAAATATAGTATATTTTCAAAAATCACTTTAAAAATCATTTTAAAATCCCAAAATATGGGTCCAATGATGCTACACACCAAATAGTCAATCACGACTACAACGATATCATATATCAATATGATAATCCATCAAATATCAAAATATCTGAAATCAAATAAAAACTGTTGAGGAATCCAGTTGGATCCCCCCAACCTGTTTTTCCTGCATCCAAAAACATTAGCACAATACCAATTTCGCTCCAGTACGAAATTATCGCGGTATATGTTCTTATTAAATATTATCCGCTTAATAACGGCGTAATAGGGTCTCATCCGCTAAACAAAAAATGCGGGAAATCAATAACTCCAATATATACATATGCCAATATATATATATTGCTATTATATATAATACCAATTTCACTGTTTATGAAATATTCGCGGTATATGTTTTTAATAAATAACATCCGCTTACTAACGGCGTATAATGTCTATTTTAACAATCAATAGATATCAATCAACATTCAAACATGCATTCAAATATTTTAAATCTAACTATTTAAAATAAAATCGAAACTAATTCGATTGAGTGAGAAGTTCTCACCTCGTTTTAAATTCCGTTTTAGCGATTTATTTCGAATAAAATTAAACGCGCGTTTAATTTTACCCAAAATTCTCACTAACTCCAAACGACTCCAAACCAACTCCATCGCATAGTGCTCGTCCATACGATTCCAACGCAAATGAGTTTGCATTTTTTCGACCTCGTATGAAAAAGTTATGAATTATTGAAGTTTCATGATTTATATACTTATAAATTTACAACTAACTTAATAATTTTTATAACCTATATCCTCACAGCCCTTAGATCCCCTTTCCTTCCATCCTAGCCGTTCTTATCATCTCCTTCTCCCACATTCAAGCTACAGACCATAGAACACGCACAAACCCATACTCCTTTAAATTAGGTTTTCAAATCACGGCAACAACATCGACTTCGAAGACGATCAAGTGGTGCCATCATGACCGTCCCCCTCCACTCCACCCACGGCCCCTGACCGGCCACGTGCGGCCCACTATGGCCTCTCGAAATGCGTGCCGACCATTGGTGCTTTGAGTGATAATTGCCGTTGATCCACTACACTAATTACAATCTTAACCGTTGATCTTATAGATCTCATCGGCCTCTTCAAATTTGCAGTTGGAACTTTTTGCTAATTCTCGATGGATTTAGAGATTTGAGAGGGGGAAGAAGAAGAAATGCTGGCCGTTCAGGGGGGGGTGGCGGCTGCAACGTGATTAGGGTTTTGTTTATATATTTTTTTTATTGTGTGTGGGGGGGGCTATTTATAAGGAATTCTCAAACACTATTCATCCCGGAAATTCCGAACTCCGATTTAGGCGCCGAAACTGACGTACCTAGGGTTTACCCCGCGTTCCGGACACAATGGAACAGGTTTCGAAAGCTAATTCGGAAGTATGTGCGAGTTATGGCTATAAACGCTCAATTTGAATTAAACCGATTTAAGCGATTTTCTAGGCGTTTTAATTCGTACCGGGCAAACGGTAAATCCAATTGACTTGAAATTTGAAACCTTACAATAATATCACATTACGGATCCGATGAAACTGGTTTCGTCGAAATCCGAGACTTTTTGAAAAATGGCTATTTTAGCTCGCCAAATTTAAATTAAAAATAAATCGATGCGTTTCGAGCTGCCACGATCAAACGATAACTCCGATTGACACGAAATTTGAAATCCAGTAATAACTAACTATTACGGATCCAATGGAACTGGTTTCGTTCAATTCTGAGACTGTTCAAAAATTGAC
The DNA here is from genome assembly GCA_030765085.1 of Allium cepa. Lineage (NCBI taxonomy): Eukaryota > Viridiplantae > Streptophyta > Magnoliopsida > Asparagales > Amaryllidaceae > Allium > Allium cepa. Next base: position 109,874,049 of record CM060928.1, on the reverse strand, counting down.
TATTTTCACTAGTCGATTTAAATATTAAAATATTCAATTTTCACAAATTAACTTTTAATTCGATTTTAAAAGTTCTAAAATATCATTCTAACTTCAATATGATAAAATAAAATTTTACAAATCATTTTCAATCATATTTAACCCAATTTTCAATTATTTCCATAATTTAACGTATTAAATTATCGATTTAATAATCCAATTAAATCCAATAATTCAAATAAAAATTTATTTGACTTATAAATTCACTTATTAATATTTAAAATTAATTAAATATTCATATTTTAATTTCTAAAAATTCTGGGTCGTTACAAAATTACTCAGTTATATAAACCATTTTTGAATACTTAAATTATTTTAATCTATTTTAAATCTACTTAACCCAATTTAAATTGTTTTAAACTAATTTATCTATTTTAAATCCATTTTTAGATTTTAAGTATCTTTTACTATTTTAATTATTTAAAACTACTTTTAAACTACTTAAATTATTTTCTAAAAATTTCAAGCTGGTTAATAAGGTGAAATGTTATGTTTAAATCTTGAATTTGAATACGAATTGGATTAAATGAAGTTGCAACCTAAACTGAAATTCGAAATGATTTTGAAATCGAAATGAGATATTGATGCGAAAAATAATTTTTGAAACGGAATCTTACATTTGAATAGATTCGATGATATTTGAAATGGATTTGATTTTTTGAAGCGAATGTGATATTTTGATATCAATTATGAATTGACTTGAAATGTAAAAGAGCCACTAGTGTAATAATTCGTAGTTATTAAAAAGACCGGGATCGGATATGGACATACTCTCTGTCGATACCGAAAACCACTTTAATAACTATTATACGCGGAGTGTTGATCCAGAATGAAGTGGATGGTTTGGTGAACGCGTTGACTGAAGAAAGAGAACGATATTGGATGACCCCTGACATGACTAAAACAGGAGCCGCGCCGGGCCATTGAGGTTCACCATCTCTAGCGGACACACTTCTTCGATACCATATCTATTACATTTGTGATGCGATTTGGGTGCACCCTTTGATTTGGGAGTGTTGTTTCATGGTGTTGGGGTAGCTGCTGGCTATGCTCAACATCAGTCCGGATCACGCAACTACTAGTATCCTAGTTGGTATCGCCTCATGTACCTTGTCATACCGATTATCCTATTCGCGACCACTACGTTATGTTTTGTGTTATACCTATGGGGTACCCTCTGATAACCACCAGTTTACGGTGGGGCTTACGGTGCCGTATAGACTATGGCATTATAAAAATGTGTTAAGGGGGATTATGGTAACGCCTTAACGCTATTTTGATACTTTATATTACTGATAGGCATTATCTACTTAGCGTACATTACTACATAGTAGATAGTTTAACGGATCCTTAAGAGATGGAAAACCCCGTAACATCTCTTGGGTTATTGCACGCACGTTGACACTGGATATGAGATGTCAAACCCCGTAAACATCTCTGATGCCGTTACACACATATTTATTTATGATTGATTTAACTTTCATAAGGACATTTTAGTCCTGACTCGAGTGTTTTGTCTTTTCATTACGCTCGGGTCAGTCCTGAGTTTTTCAGATTTTTGAAGATCTATTCTGGAAGATAAAGACGAAGATTTGGTACTATTACTATTATTACCCTTGCATCATGCTATCTGTTGCATTATTTTAATTGTTCTGTTGTATATATATAACTCTGATAAATGTAGTATAAATAATTGTCAAAGTATAGTAAACAGCTTCATGAACTGTTTATTTGACTATTATATTTTATCGTTCCGCTGCGAGATTCTGTATTGTTTCATTTCCTTTATTTCTCTTTCTTTTCTTTTCTTATTTACCCCAATAACCATCTGCCCTTTTGAATGGTTTGGAATCGATATGTGTATTTGATCATCGGTTTAAACTGTCCAAAAAGGCGGGTCGTTACAGAGTTTCTCAAGAAGCTTTGGATTAGGAAGTCTTTGGCATCTGTGTCAGCAGTGCAGTTCGGATTGTTCTGTGTGCAGCGGGAATCTTTTGGCTTAGCAGTTTCCTAGAGGTGTAATTCTGGAGCAGTAGAGTGGACCCGTTTCTTCGATGGATTAGTTGGTCGAGGATAAGTTGTTCTGATTGGTGAAGAGAGAACAGTATTTTTGGATATTGGATTGGATAGGATCGCAAAAGCGACTTCGATAATTTGAGTGTTCTCTTGAGTTATAGAAGCTGTCAAAGATTTTTCTGGATGTCTTCAGGGGAAGTCAGAGGTTTGTCCGCATTTGGAGTTTGAGTTCCGTATTGACTTGATTCATGGAGCTACCGGTAATTCAGCTGGGTAGAAGGATGGTTCCTAGTAAGATGATTTGGGGAAGCGGCTCAGGTTTTGGTGGAACGTCTGAGTTTTCTCTTTATGGATCAGTTGAACCTTATTTCTGTGATGTGCTGTATAGTCTGTGCCTGTGTTCATCGATGGCATTCTCTTCTATTTCAGATCAGAGTTGGGCAGCGAAAGCAAGGTGGCAGCTATTCTTGAGTGGAAACAACCGAAATTTGCAGAGGTTGGATTGAGGATTTCTACAGGAAATTTTTCAGGATCTGAGGTCAGATTGGTGAGTGCATATGTTTTGTCTTTTCCGGATAGGAGAAGTAAGTGTGAAGTCTACTGATGTTTATGGAGTAGAGTTTGTGGTTTTTATTTTGGGTAGATCTTGAGATGATTGTTTGTTGAGTTGTTTTTGATCCTGTTTGTTTCTAAAAGCATGAGCGAAGGTTGAGCCGATCAGGAAGGATCTGTAGGCAGCCCAGGATCGTCAGAAGAGTTTTGAGGTTAAGAGACGGAGGAATTTGGAATTCGAAGTTGGAGACTTTGTTTTTGTTGAGGTTCACTCCGGTGAAGGGAGCAAATAAGATTGGGTAAGATCGTGAGGTTAGCTCCAAGGTATATTGGATTCTTCTGAATTTTTGTAAGGATAAGTGTTTGGCTTATATGAATTGAATTGCCAGTTTGGAAGACTGGGATTCAATGTATTTCACATATCTCTGAGGGAGTACGTATATGATCCATTACTTGTTTTGGAACAGCTCTGTGAGCGTTTGATTGTTGAGTCGGACTTAAGTATCGTCTGATAGCTCGTGTAGATGATAGATCTAGATGAGTAGGATCTCAGTAGCATAGTGGTGTAGCTAGTTTGGATTCAGTAGATGGGTATTACAGTAACTGTAACTGGGAAACTCTGGATAATTTTAGGAAGCTTATCCGGATCTGTGTTCGGATAGCTAGAGTTGTTTGATAGAATAAATTGTTTGTTTGGATAAATGTTTGTTTGGTTGTTTGTGCATGATTGATATGTATGCTTGAATTGGTTAAAACGAAATAAAACTTTGGATTATCTTTTGTTTTAAATTTCGAGCACGAAATTCTTTTAAGGGGGAGGAATATGATATCCCGGAATTTCAAGGAATTTAAAATGTGATAATCTCTTAACTAAATTGTTTAAAATTGATAAAATTGTTATTTTCAAATATAAATAACTAATTAATTAATTAATTAATTATGTAATGTTTTAAAAGTATAATTATAGATTGGTTTTTAAATAAGAATAATTATTTAGTTTGTGTTATTATAAATAAATTTTTAATATACTTATTGTTTTCTAATTTAATAAGTGTTTAATTAAATGTGTGTGTGTATATATGTGTATTTAAATCAATTTTAAATAGGATAATTATTTACAATTAATAATGTGTTTGTTTAAAATTGATATCTATATTTATTTGAATTAATTTTAAATTTGGATTTTAAACTGACTTTGAATTTGAATTTAAAAATTAAATTTAAAGGAGTACATTTATCTTTAAAATAAAAATAATAATATAGTTTGGATTTAAAATATATTGGGAAAGTTTTTATTCAAAAATAGATTTGTTTTACATTATTCTCTTTAAAAGAAATTTATTTATAGAAATTTGGAAAAGTATTTATTTAATAGGAATAAATACAATAGCTTTTTGAATTAGCATTTAAAAATGAGTTTACAATATTATATATGATTTTATTTAAAAGATAATTGGTTTTTATTTTATTTTCTTTTAAAAGTTTCATTTATTTAAAATTTGAGAAGCCTTTCTTAAATTAAAAATGTATTAATTAATTAGGAATTCATATTTAAAAAGCTTTTAAAAACATTTGTAAATAATATAAAAAAATAAGTTATTACAAGTATTAATTTTCTTTTTCAAATCTAAGTTCATTTCTAAAAACCAGAATTCCCATGCAATCTTCATTCTTCAAAATCAGAAAAACAGGAAATCCTCAAAGCAAACCCTTTGAAACTTTCTTAAACCTGAACACCTTTTCTCAAACCAAACTAAAACCTGAATTATCTCCTCTAAAAGAAAACTCAACCCTGTAAACAAAATCTCAGATCAAAACCCTGTAAAAATATTCCACAAACCAAATTAAAACTTGAATCATCTCCTCTAAAACAAAGCTTCAACCCAAAAATAATCTAAAATCAATACCGAAAGCCTGTAACCTCCTCAACTACTTTGTCTTCAATCCTATAACCATTATGCTCAAACCTGCAACATCCTGTTTTCAAAAGTTCAAACATGCAACCTGGAAAGCAGTTTTCAAAATGCCTGTAATTTCCTTATATCAAGCCTGCAACTTTTCTTTTAAAAGTTCAAGCAAAGTTCAAATTTTAAAACTTCAACTTGGATCATCTTGTTCCATACCAGTTAAACAATACACAACAATTCATTTTAAAGGAATCAAAGCATTCAAGGCTTTCAACTTCAATACCCTTCAGGTTTCCAGTTTTATCAAGTTCAGGCTTACTGCATTTTTAAAAATGGTGCGTAAACTTTTTAATTAAAAGTTTTAAGTAAGTAAATGATGGTTGCTTATGAAAGTTATAAGTTGAATGATGCTTGTTTATTGGATTTCTGCATATATATATATATATATATATATATATATATATATATATATATAAGTGTTAATGTGTGCATGTCAGTTTTCACTCTGTTTTTGAACTACAGGGAGTAATATAATTCAAAATTATTAGCTCCTTCTCTGGTTAGTTTTACATTGAGATGTTTAAACAAAATTTGTTTAAAACTAAAAGATTTAAATTGTAAGAATATAAAAGGCAATAATTAAGAATAGTATTAATCAGGATTTGTATTTTACAGTATAAACTCAGATATTGTCAAAATTTGATATCAACAATTAGATGATTCAAGTATATATCTTGAATCTTCTCTGATAGTTAGGATTTTAAAAATAAAAATCATAAATTTTAGTGATGATATGAATGTGTATTTGGGGGTTGACTGGAATCTTGTTTTTGGTCGAATTCTGATGATCTATGTGACTGGTGAGGTCGGGGTTCCTGCTGGAGCTAGCTAAGTGATCTGGGTGTTCGACAAAAATGGAGAGAGTGTCGAATGATCGCCGTGGCGTCGGCGGTGAGGTGATCTAGGTTGTAAAACTAGTTTGGTTAAAGTTTGGAAAATGGGGTCCATTCTACGTCTTTGGTGCATCGAGTTGAATGGAATTTTGGAGATGGCCTCGTTGGTGATCGGAGGTGGTATAAATGTAGTGGCGCATCGTCTGATGGTCGGAGATGCAACTGCGAGATGGTTTTGGCCATGGAGTTGCTTTCGGTTTTCAACTGGAATGCTAACTTTTTAAACGAGGGCTTGTGATTCGGGTTTGGTGATCGGAGAGGGTTGTTGCGTCGATGATCGATGTGTCGAAGTTGCCGTGGATGATCGAAAGTGTCTCCGGTGGTAGTGCATGTGCGCAACAATGATTTCTCGTGTCAGGAAAATGGGTTCGTGGGGACTCGAAGGAAGTATCGTGAGTTTGAATGCATGACTCGAGTGGAGACTCGAGTAGGTAGAAAGGTTTTAACCTGTTAACTGTTGTAGTGGTTACAGGTTTAAAATTTTAAATTTAAATTAAAAACTAAACAAAATTTTGAAATGGAAAGGAGACTCGGTTATGACCGAGTGGTCTTCGGGTTTGACCCAAAGCAAAAGGATTTAGTAGTTTTTTCAAAAAAAAATTAAACGAGGGTTTTTAAAATTTAAAAATGAAATTGGTTTAAAAACTTTCTTATATAAATTACTTTATATATAGTAAATGTTTTCATTAACATTTTGTCAAGAAGTTTTGAAATTTGTTAAATGTAAATATTGTTTAGTAAAGTTTAAAGTTATATTTAAAACTTAAGCTTGAATTGAAATTTTAAAAAAAAGTTTTTATAAAGACAAGTTTTTGAATTTAAATTGAAATAGTTTTAAAACTATTACTTGTTAATGGTTAAAGCATTTAAAAGATGTTATGTTTTGTTAACCTTAATTTACTAAGTTAAATGAGTATTTTAAAACTAAATTAATGTTTTAATTAAGTAAGATTTATTATTAAGATAAAATGTTTTTAATGATAATTAAGTCATTAATTAAGATAATGTTTTATCTTAAAAATAATTAAGGTTTTCAATGTCTTGATAGTAATTAAATTAATTAAGGAAATTAGATATGATTAATTAATTTAAGTAATAATGATTAAGGGTTAATTAAGAAATTAATAAGAATAATTAATTTATTTAATTAATTTATTTAAAATTAATAATTAAGGTTATAAGTTAATTAATTAGAGGTTAATTAATTTATAATTAAGAATTATTAATTAGATAATTAGAGATAATTAATTAATGATTAGAAATTAATTAATTAAGTAATTAGTAATTGAATTAATTAATTAGTAATTAAAAAGTACTTAATTTTTAATTAAGTTTTATTAATTAATAAATAAGCTTTATTAATTAATAATTAAGAAATTATTAATCAATAATTAAAGTTAATTAAGGATTAATTAACTATTATTTAGGGTTAATTAATTATAATTAAGAATTGATTAACTGATTAATTAAGGATTAATATTGTTATAAAGTTTTATTAATTGATAATTAAGGTTTATTAATTAATAATTAAGAATTAATTTATTTGTAATTAAAGATTAATTAATTTATTTAAAGGGGGTAATTAAGAGATGATTTACCCAATTGTAATTAATCAAAGAAGTGTGATTAATTTGTGTTAATCAAATGGGTTGATTAATTAAAGATAATCAAGGGTGATTGATTAAGTATAATTACTTAATGAGTTGGATAAGTGTAATTACTTAGTGAAGTAATTAATGTATAATTACGGAATGTAATTAATTAGAAGGGAATTACTTAATGGGAAGTAACTAAAAGATAATTACTTAGTAGAAGTAATTAAGGGTTAATTACTTGGTGTAATTAATCAAAGGGTTAATATAATTGATTAAGGAGTTAATTAATTAAGGTAAGTAATTACATGATGGTAATTACTGTATATGATTAATTAAAGTTGATTAACGGAAGTAATTAATTAAGGATCATTAATTAATGTAATTAATGAGAGTAATTAAGGATTGATTAATTAAGATTAATTAATCAATAATAAGTGATTATAAGGTAATTAATCAATTGTAATTAATTAAAGATTAATGTAATTAATTATAATTAATGAAGTAATTAAGGTTAATTACTTAATGGTTTGTGGATAATTAATTTGTATGATTAATTAAGGGTTAATTACTTAATGTAATTAAGGATAATTAATCAAGGGTGATTAATTAAGATGATGATTAATTAATTGGTTTAATTAATGATTTAGTAAGCAAGGTTAATTGATGAAAGTAATTAATTTAATTTATTTTAAATTAATTTGGAGATGAAGTAATTAATTTAATTCATTTTAAATTAATTATAAATGGTGTGATTTATAGATCCTTGCTTATGTGTGGATGGATGATATTACATGCCTTGATTGTTTGATATCTCTGATGAGATATGTGTGATATGTGATATGAGATAATTTGGTTGAATGGTGATAATATGAATTATCTATCTGTGTATATGTGAATTATCTATCTGTGTGAATATAGATAATGATTTGATTTGAATTGTTTTATTGCTTTAACTTTAAAACAACTTCGACCTAAAAGATACGTTTTGGATTTCGATGAGACCGGGATCGGGTTTCCAGATTTGGATATCCGAAAACCACATCGATCCAAATTAACGATAGGTCGTGAATCTCAAGTGAAGATGAAGATTCAGAGTGCAAGGGTTATTGTATAACTCTGAGGGTGATTCCAAAATGAGTGTAACGAGATAATGCCTTCGGTTTCGTTCGAACCCGGAACGAACTTGTATGGATTGAATGCTTTCAGAACATCGTCAGGTGGACGATGAGCATTCTATGATAGATGTGTTCTATAATAGTAATCGTAGACTAAAGCCTCATCAACCGGGAATGGCTAAAACAGGGGAGGTGCAGCAAAGCTAAGTGGGTCATACCCAAGTAAGATAAGATGAAGCCCTGTCTAGAATCCGTTTTATTTTGGTTGTATGGGCCGTTGAATGGCTACAACCGCCGGGGTTGTCTTGTTCGGGACTGTCCAATAAGGGATGGTTCCGGCCTTGTGTTGCAAGGGATTTGGGGTGGATCCTCGGTACGGTGATCTAGGCCACGTACTATGACGGGCGGTACCCCAGTAGCCCTGCCATTGTATGGAATCCAAACTCCAATAAGTGCTGTACGTTTTAGATGTGCCCAACTATGTTGGAACATGAGATGTAAGCATTCCATCTATTTCTGTATTTTACTTGAAAACCCTAGACCCTATTATAATATCACTGCATTTCCTATCAAATGTTTTGGTTAGCGTAAGGTAAAAACTTACCCATGTTTGTGTGTGGGGAGTCTTACGTGATACCTTTGTTTTCAAAGGTTTTTAAAAGTTAAGCTACTTTAACCGTTTACTCACACCAGACCTATGTCTGACCAGGAGTTTATTATGTTTTTTTAAACTCTTGGGTACTTAAATTTTTACGAGTAGCCAAGAGATTCAGGTTAGGTTTTACGAATTCTGGAGGAGCAATGGAGCAGGAGACTTCATCGTGTAGATATATAGTATTCCGCTATGTGTTCTCTGTATTATTATATGTGTTATATATTGAGTTGTATAACTAGACAGGTGTTTATAACTGTCTAGTATGTGTTGTTTATGCTGTGTAACTCTGATGTATATGATACTATGTAATACTTATGTGACTAATATAATTTATTCATTCCGCTGTTGAGATTCTGATGTTGTTTCTTTCTTTCTTCTCTATCTTGTCTCTTCTCTATCCCTTTCTTTCTTTAAAATGATGCGTCTTATTATGGAGAATAAGGCGGGTCGTCACATGAACCGTGACTTCCGAGATGTGTTGGCCAAGTTTGTGCTCGTGTTCATCATCAGCATTCTCATCTACTCCCGATCAGAGTTGTGCAGTGGAAGTGAGATAGCAGCAGTTCTAGAGTGGATGATTTTTAGATCTGAGGCAAGTTTGGCGAGTGCTCCTGTTTTGTCTTTTTTGGAAAGGAGAAGTTGTTATCTACTGATGATAGTATAGTTTGATCTTGATTTCGGTTGATCTTGGTCATTCTGTTGGGTTGTTTTTGATCCAGTTTGTCTCGAAAGGCGTTAGCGAAGGTTGAGCTGATCAAGAAGGATGAAGGCAGTCCAGGATCGTCAGAAGAATTTTGTGGATAAGAGATGGATGAATTTGGATTTCGAGGTCGAAGATTTGATTTTGTGTCACGATCCAAATTTCAGCGTTCGAAAATCGACCTCGTACTTCACTTGTACTCGAATGCCGCAGATTCAAACGTTGGAATCTGACTCGCACCGAAGCTTATAACACATCAAGTACAACACAGCGGAATTTGATATACAATGTTTGATACAATATCTGATACAACAATGAATAAAATAGGATGATACAACCGAATATCAATACTATCAGAGATACAAGAAATAGCAGCGGAAAAGAATATCTTCAATACAATACATCTCCAAAATGCAACTGCAACACCATCTCCAAACTAACGATAGCTCGAACAACCATCAAGTTGCACCAAGCTAAGCAAGGTCAGCCATGAAAGATGAAGTGTAGAAAATGCGATTCATGATCCAAAAGGCTTCGAAGGCTATCAAATCAGTTCCTATTATTCGACTATCTGAAAAACCCAACTCTAGACTGTCCGTACGGAAAATAGTAGGCACCAGAGTTTAGGAAAGGAACAATAAATTCCAGGTCAGTCATGGGACTGGTATGAGTAAACAAAACAGTTTTTCTCTTTAAAACAAACAAAAAAATTTAAATTGAAATCCGCAATGCCTTTGGAAAACGAAACTACCATAAGGCCTCCCGGCACACACACAATGCAATCGCACACATGGGGGAGATTTCTCCTTATGATAGTAAAATATGCTTAATATGCAAACAAATAATCCTTTTTTATATTATTATTAGTGCATAGTGGAAAACATTTCAAAAGTATAATATTAATCTTAGCCAGTATAGGTACCATTATACTATGCCTACTATAACTACCATTTTAAATGGCAGGTTCTACAACTAAAACCGTACAAGGCTCGTATTGTTTTGTTTGGATTTCCAACAAATGTTCAGGCCAAGGAACTTCCTATTGCTACATGGGAATGCCTCTGGAGGGACGCTCCGAGAACCTACCCGGCTCTCTGCCAACACAAGGCCGGTTACCCCCTTCCCGGGGAGTAAAACCTAAGATATGTCACCCCCGGTCCTTTGGAACCTTTATACGAGAGCTCTCAACACCAACAACATCATACAGTAATAAATATACTACAGCGTCCACATGAGTAAGTATTTGGGCTCCATACCATGATACTACCCTTTTCCAGAAGGAATGGACATACCCTAGGGGAGCTAACCCTGAAACCTTGCCGCATCTTTCCTGTTTTGACTATTACCGGTTTGTGAGGCTCGATGAGGTCTCGTCCACAAAGCTACGCTTTACACGAAAGCCATGCTTTGATCACAAATGATCAACAAATGATCATGAACACACAGCAGCACTTATCATGCCACACTACCAATTTGGTAGTATATCGCTGATAACCTTCAACTACATAACCTCTGAGCTCGTACGTCTCAGAGAAGGGTGTTAAGCTAAGAGAATAAATTCTACGCCACCAACAGATATGTATTTGAAAGAAATTTGCTTTATACCTCAAAGTGTAGTGTCCGACATACAACCAAACAAGTCTGTCCTGCGTTCGAACAGAACCGAAGGCACTTCGGAAGAAGCCCTTGCAAATCCGGGTATTAACAATCCCTATCGGACTTCCCATCACTTAGGAAATCTCTATACCGGCACGACTCAGTGCAGAGACAATCGACGGGTTATCCTTTCGTTCTCGAAAATACCTGGTCTTCACCAACAGTCTTCAAATGCTATCCATAATGACGTATCATTATTCGGAATGGGTTAAATGACACAAAGTCCTCTCCCGGCTAAACCGAATAATGAGCGCAATATTTAAAAACATATGGATAATGGGGTTTTAGTTAAGTCACAACTTAAAATCCAAAACCTTCCTCTCAAATGGTTTAAACAAATTACCATTTTAAATTTTTTTTAATAAAAGATTTATTTCACAAAGTTTACCAAGTTTCACAAAGATTTATTCACGGTTTTTCTAAACAATTCCATTTCGAATTGGATTAACTCATCAATCTTACAATTAAAGATTAAATTCATAACTTTTAAATTCCAATTCAAATCTGGTATATGGAAGATATACCATTTAAAATCCTTTTTGATTAAGATTTAATCGTCTACACAAAGGTTAATTCATAGTTTTACCCAAACTATTTACAATTTCATTTCAAACTTGAAAACTTTCGACACAAATTGGAAATCCTTTCTTTTTATGAAAGCTATTATTATTTAAAACAAATATTTTTCGTTTTGGGAAAAACTGATTACACTTTACATAAGTTAAAACCATTCAAGTATAAATCTTGGGTTTAAATTTTAAATTTCCAAAACCATACTTTTTTAAAGGGTTAAAAACCTATATAAATACCTTTATAACTTGTATAATCCTTTAGACCATAATTTCCAAATCATTGAATTCAACTTCAAATATTGAATTCAAATTTAAATCAAATTATTTAAATTTGAAGTTTTATTAAGTTATTTAAAATAACTTTTATTTTTGAAAACTAGTTTTCAAAAGTTTCCAATTCCAATTCCAAAACTATTTTGGATTCGAGAATTCAATCTTTAAAATTGTTAAACATATGTGACTTAGCTGATTTCCTCGTACAATCCATATTTATGTGTGTATGGTGTAGTCCAGGGGTTTTACACAATAGTGCAACATTGTCGATCATCATATCATATATTTAAACACATCGATATTGATAAGCAGTATAATTTATAACGCTTATCGTTCATTCACAGATAAATAATATAAATTTATCACAGATAAATAAATTACATTCATCATAGGTCACAATGAAACAATTCATAGCACAAAACATGACATATCAGAAATATCAAACAGTTCACAATATTTGACAATTAACTTAAATAAATCAAATTAAACTCAATTAATTACCATAAGCAATTAATTTCTTAATTACTTTCATAAAGTAATTACACTTACACAATTTCATAAATCATTGATTAATTAATCTAATTAATTGTTAAAATTAATCACATTAATTAATTATTTAAAAAATCTTAGTTAATGACCTTCATTAACTAATAACAATTCTTTAATTAATTTTCTAAAGAAATTACTTACATTAATCATTATTGATTAAAATTGATTAACCATTAATAACTCATTAATTAATCCTAATTAGTTAATTAATTAAGTTTTAATTGTAACTTAATGAATTCTTAAATACAATTTAATTATTCCTTAATTAAATTAACTTAACTTTAATTAATAAATTTAAACTTGTAACTTCTAAGTTAATTAATACAAAACATTAATTATCCATTCTACTCAACTTAATAGTTAATGAATTACAAATCAATAAGTTTCATTAACTTTAAAAAAAGCTTATTCTTATTAATGATTTCATTTACAAATATGTTTGAAAACATTGATTTTCGAATTTACTTTTAAAAATCTCATTTAACTTCAAGTTTAAAATGAATCCTTATTTATCTTATATAAAGTTTAAACCAATTTTGAAAACCTTTAAATTCTCATGTGAAAGTAATACCTTTGTTATAAACGAAATTTAAAAGTATTAAATTAACTTCTCATTAAATTCACATATTTAAAAGAATACTTTAACATTTAAACTCATTTAAACATTTAAATTGTATAAAACTTTATTTCTTTTTTCAAAATCTAGAATTCAGATTTGGATTTAAGTCCGGGTTTAAATTTTTGATTTAACTTGTTTTAAACTTTCCTTTACAAATTTCAAATCCATTTTAAATTTAAATCTTCTGACACTTAATTTCTTAACATCTTTTTTTTTGTTATTAAAACAATTTAAATTTAAAACTTATTTATTCCAAACCTAAGTTTCAGACTAATTTGAATTTATTTTAAAATTTTGATTTTAAAACTCAGTTCAATCTTTGCATTGAAATTTAAAATTTAAATTTCCAAACTCCAAAACAAAACAGGTTTTAAAACCTATACAACATGCTACCCGAGCCTCACTATTTCCCGATTCGAGCCAACGCTGGAAATCTTTGAGTAAACACTCGAGTTACTCGAGGCAAATGCGAGAGCAACCTGAAACCACTCAAGCCATCAAAATTCCCAGATCACCAAACACCAGTGCTCCATGCACGTGCACGGCACGGCACCACCTGAACTTCGTCATCACCTCGAAATCAAAATCGATTTCGAAGTCGAAACCTGGAAACGTGAAACTGGGAACACCCTCAACCTGGAAACTACCGCCATTCTCACAACTTTGACCACCAGAATTCATACGACTCCGGCCATGACCTCGTCTACGACCCAGCTATCATCACCCAAAAGTCTATCGCACTCGATTGATTGACGACAACGAACGAATCAATAAACTAAACCTCGTCAAAACCATGAGTTAAACCCTAAATCTCCCTCGTCCCATCATTTCTTGCAACAGAAAAATTAACCAACAATTTTCCTGATATAATCGATTGACGAACTTGCTTCGAGCAATGTTTTAGCATTTAATAATTGATCGATCGCCGGCAGTTGATTAAAAAGCATAGTTTGATCAACTAAGAACTGTTCATAAACTACACCTCTAAAAATCATGATCTTTGCTTTAAAATTCATGTTAAAGTATGAGAATTCATTTCACATATCTGAATTCGAAAATTAAAAGTTTTGAATTTTAACTTGTTTATAGCTTTGCTCGGTTATTTTGATTTCCAGAGGTATTTACAAGTTATTTTCACTTGAATAAAATTTAAATCTTGAGTTTATGCTATATCAAACAATTTTTGATTTAATACTAAATCCAAACATTGAGTAGATCAGGTAACAATGGTTTTTGAATCTAAATCTAGTGTTTTAAATCTAAAACAGGGAAACAATTTTGATCATCAGTCAGCACAAATCATCCATTCATTCAAATATTCACAGAGCATTCAAAAATATATAAAAACGTACTTATTCTCAGATGTAGATGCAACAAAGTCAAGCTTTAAATTTTAAAAGGTTGATGTTACTTACTGTGTTTTCAGGAAAAAGAACAGAGCTGTTTCCATTTTGCAACAGGCTTGAATTTTCTAGCTAAAACCCTTTCTCTTGAATCTCTGGTTGTAGTTGATTGAATTGTTGTTTAAGTTGTAGCTTGTCTTTTTTTTATAAGATGCCCAGGTTGTGATTGTGAACGAACTGGAAATAAGAAGATGATATATAAAAGATTGTTATACAAGATGAAGCATGATGTTGATGCAAGATTTTTTTTATGTACTGAAAATATTTTTTGTTTAAATTTTGGCCAGAGATTTTTTTCTTAATATGGTGGCAATATGATTTTGTGGTGACTTGCATTAATGAGAATTGTCTTGTTTTACAAGCTTACTTATCATTTTTTTTATATTTATCCTTTTCATTGTTCATACGTAGATATTTATGTGTTCTTCTTATGTCTACATACTTGTACTTATTTGTATATATTAGTGTTTCCTTTTGCAACCTCAAAGATATTTAAATTTAAATCCCAATTTAAAATTCAATTCAAATACATTTCTCAATTAATTTCTCAATTATAATTCATTTGTATAACTAAATGAACATATATATTATTAAAATTTGAGGTATTCAGATATACCCAAAATTCTATTCTCAATCAACTTATAAAACACATATGTTTATTCGAATTTAGAGAAACTCAAATCAATTTACCAATTAATTTCATAATTTTTATTCAAAAACTAAATTAATTATCAATTTTAACTTAGTTAAATTCTGGGATCGTTATAGATTCCCCCCTTAAAAAAAATTCATCCTCGAAATTTGCAGGCAGAGAAACAACAAAGATAGATACACAAAGATAGAGAAACAGTTTTGCAGGTCAAACTGGATATCTATTCTGTATTTGGCTCACTAAATCAGAATATCACCAATATGAGAACAAACTCATTTGATACTACACAGAATACTCGGATCATCAAATCTACGAAATATGCAAGGCATCGGTTAGTCCGAAGGATAACTAACCGTTCGTAGAATATATCGAGACCCAAATAATAGATAATTGGATTTAATTTTCCACAACTTTCAAACACTAGATATGGATTCCAAACTCAAGTTGGAATACCCCAAAGTATATATAACTTGCCCCTCTTCGGACTTGATATTCACAAGAAATTACAATAGAATTTCAAATTTGGTTTTAATCGAAATCGTTTTATCGATACAAATCTTCATATTCAATTTTATATTTAATTTACCAATTTATTTCAAATAGAATTTCAAATTCACTGAAGTTAAAAACGGAAAGCTGATAGAAATAACAAAGAGAATACAAAATAGAAACTTATCTACATGATTCGTAAGGGCCACCATCACACCAAAGCTTCTCCCTCGAGCTGCCACAAAGCCAATCAAAGAATTAAAATCGAATCAAAGGAGATTGATAGAGAAAGATTGTTTCCGTTGTTGCAGGGTATTAACCATTTGCAGTGGTACTTCCCTGACCCCTATCTCGTTCTCATCTTGCATTCATACTCACTATCAGTTAATAGTAAGAGAATTTACTGAGGCATACAGACGGATATCTTAGGGATACTCATTCTAGGGTATACTTCACCATATCTCTAATGAGCTACTTAATGTGTTATACTCCTGAGCTAAAGTTTCAACCTTCAGCTCTGATACCAAGATGTCACGATCCAAATTTCAGCGTTCGAAAATCGACACTCGTACTTCACTTGTACTCGAATGCCGCAGATTCAACCATTGGAATCTGACTTGTGCCGGAGCTTATAACGCATCAAGTACAACATAGCAGAAGAAAATGAATAATATCATTTGATATACAATGTTTGATACAATATCTGATACAACAATGAATACAATAGGATGATACAACCGAATATCAATACTATCAGAGATACAAGAAATAGCAGCAAAAAAGAATATCTTCAATACAATACATCTCCAAAATGCAACTGCAACACCATCTCCAAACTAACGATAGCTCGAACAACCATCAAGTTGCACCAAGCTAAGCAAGGTCAGCCATGAAAGCTGAAGTGTAGAAAATGCGATCCATGATCCAAAAGGCTTCGAAGGCTATCAAATCAGTTCCTATTATTCGACTATCTGAAAAACCCAACTCTAGACTGCCCGAGTGGAAAATAGTGGGCACCCAGAGTTTAGGAAAGGAACAATAAACTACAGATCAGTCATGGGACTTGTATGAGTAAACAAAACAGTTTTTCTCTTTGAAACAAACAAAATAATTTAAATTGAAATCCGCAATGCCTTTGGAAAATGAAACTACCATAAGGCCTCTCGGCACACACACAATGCAATCGCACACATATGGGAGATTTCTCCTTATGATAGTTAAATATGCTTAATACGCAAAAAAAATCCTTTTTGATATTATTATTAGTGCATAGTGGAAAACATTTCGAAAGTATAATATTAATCTTAGCCAGCATAGGTACCATTATACTATGCCTACTATAACTACCACTTTAAATGGCAGGTTCTCTAACTAAAACCGTACAAGGCTCGTATTGTTTTGTTTGGATTTCCAACAAATGGTCATACCAAGGAACTTCCTATTGCCACATGGGAACGCCTCTAGAGGGAAGCCCCAAGAACCTACCCGGCTCTCTGCCAACACAAGGCCGGTTACCCCCTTCCCGGGGAGTAAAACCTAAGATATGCCACCCCCGGTCCTTTGGGACCTTTATACGAGAGCTCTCAACACCAACAACATCACACAGTAATAAATATACTACAGTGTCCACATGAGTAAGTATCTGGGCTCCATACCATGATACTACCCTTTTCCAGAAGGAATGGACATGCCCTAGGGGAGCTACCCCTGAAACCTTGCCGCATCTTTCCTGCTTTGACCATTACCGGTTTGTGAGGCTCAATGAGGTCTCATCCACAAAGCTACGCTTTACGCGAAAGCCATGCTTTGATCACAAATGATCAATAAATGATCATCAACAAACAGCAGCACTTAGCATGCCACACTACCAATTTGGGAGTATATCTCCGACAACCTTAAACTACATAACCTCTAAGCTCATACGTCTCAGAGAAGGGTGTTAAGCTAAGAGAATAAATTCTCCGCCACCAACAGATATGTATTTGAAAGAAATTTGCTTTATACCTCAAAGTGTAGTGTCTGACATACAACCATACAAGTCTGTCCCGGGTTCGAATAGAACCGAAGGCACTTCCGAAGAAGCCCTTGCAAATCCGGGTATTCACAATCCTGATCGGACTTTCCATCACTTAGGAAATCTCTATACCGGCGCGACTCAATGCAGAGACAATCGACGGGTTATCCTTTCATTCTCGAAAATACCCGGTCTTCACCATCGGTCTTCAAATGCTATCCATAACGACGTATCATTATTCGGAATGGGTTATATGATACAAAGTCCTCTCCCGACCAAACCGAATAATGAGCGCAATATTTAAAAACATTTGGATAATGGGGTTTCAGTTAAGTCACAACTTAAAATTCAAAACCTTCCTCTCAAATGGTTTAAACAAATTACCATTTTAAATCTTTTTAAATAAAGGATTTATTTCACAAAGTTCACCAAGTTTCACAAAGATTTATTCATGGTTTTTCTAAACAATTCCATTTCGAATTGGATTAACTCATCAATCTTACAATTAAAGATTAAATTCATAACTTTTAAATTCCAATTCAAATCTGGTATATGGAAGATATACCATTTAAAATCCTCTTTGATTACAAAACAAGATTTAATCGTCTTCACAAAGGTTAATTCATAGTTTTACCCAAACTATTTACAATTTCATTTCAAACTTGAAAACTTTCGACACAAATTGGAAATCCTTTCTTTTTATGAAAGCTATTATTATTTAAAACAAATAGTTTTCGTTTTGGGAAAAATTGATTACACTTTACATTAGTTAAAGCCATTCAAGTATAAAACTTGGGCTTAAATTTTAAATTTCCAAAACCATACCTTTTTAAAGGGTTAAAAACCTATATAAATACCTTTATAACTTGTATAATCCTTTAGACCATAATTTCCAAATCATTGAATTCAACTTCAAATATTGAATTCAAATTTAAATCAAATTATTTAAATTTGAAGTTTTATTAAGTTATTTAAAATAACTTTTATTTTTGAAAACTCATTTTCAAAAGCTTCCAATTCCAATTCCAATTCCAAAACTATTTTGGATTCAAGAATTCAATCTTTAAAATTGTTAAAAATATGTGACTTAGCCGATTTCCTCATGCAATCCATATTTGTGTGTGTATGGTGTAGTCCTGGGGTTTTACACAATAGTGCAACATCATCAATCATCATATCACATATTTAAACACATCGATATTAATAAGCGGTATAATCTATAACGCTTATCGTTCATTCACAAATAAATAATATAAATTTATCATAGATAAATAAATTACATTCATCACAGGCCACACTGAAACAATTCATAGCACAAAACATGACATATCAGAAATATCAAACAGTTCACAATATTTGACAATTAACTTAAATAAATCAAATTAAACTCAATTAATTACCATGAGCAATTAATTTCTTAATTACTTTCGTAAAGTAATTACACTTACACAATTTCATAAATCATTGATTAATTAATCTAATTAATTGTTAAAATTAATCACATTAATTAATTATTTAAAAAATCTTAGTTAATGACCTTCATTAACTAATAACAATTCTTTAATTACTTGCTAAAGAAATTACTTACATTAATCATTATTAATTAAAATTTATTAACCATTAATAACTCATTAATTAATCCTAATTAGTTAATTAATTAAGTGTTAATTGTGACTTAATGAATTCTTAAATACAATTTAATTATTCCATAATTAAATTAACTTAACTTTAATTAATAAATTTAAACTTGTAATTACTAAGTTAATTAATACAAAACATTAATTATCCATTCTACTTAACTTAATAGTTAATGAATTACAAATCAATAAGTCTCATTAACTTTAAAGAAAGCTTATTCTTATTAATGATTTCATTTACAAATATGTTTGAAAACACTGATTTTCGAATTTACTTTTAAAAATCTCATTTAACTTCAAGTTTAAAATGAATCCTTATTTATCTTATATAAAGTTTAAACCAATTTTGAAAACCTTTAAATTCTCATGTGAAAGTAATACCTTTGTTATAAAAGAAATTTAAAAGTGTTAAATTAACTTCTCATTAAATTCACATATTTAAAAGAATACTTTAACATTTAAACTCATTTAAACATTTAATTTGTATAAAACTTTATTTCTTTTTTTCAAAATCTAGAATTCAGATTTGGATTTAAGTCCGGGTTTAAATTTTTGATTTAACTTGTTTTTAACTTTCCTTTACAAATTTCAAATCCATTTTAAATTCAAATCTTTTGACACTTAATTTCTTAACATCTTTTTTTGGTTATTAAAACAATTTAAATTTAAAACTTATTCATTCCAAACCTAAGTTTCAAACTGATTTAAATTTATTTTTAAACTTTGATTTTAAAACTCAGTTCAATCTTTGCTTTGAAATTTAAAATTTAAATTTCAAAGCTCCCAAACAAAACAGGTTTTAAAACCTGTACAACATGCTACCCGAGCCTTTATATTTCTCGCTTCGAGCCAACGCTGGAAATCTTCGAGTAAACACTCGGGTTACTCGAGACAAACGCGAGAGCAACCTGAAATCACTCAAGCCATCAAAATTCCCAGATCACCAAATACCAACGCTCCATGCACGTGCACGGCACCGCCGCTCGCCTCCAGCCATCGCCTCGTCGTCGGGCAAGTCGATGATCACCCGAGACCCAATTCCGACCACCTGAACTTCGCCATCACCTCGAAATCAAAATCGAGTTCGAAGTCGAAACCTAGAAACGTGAAACTGGAAACACCCTCAACCTGGAAACTGCCGCCGTTCTCACAACCTCCACCACCAGAATTCATACGACTCCGGCCATGACCTCGTCTACGACCCAGCTACCATCACCCAAAAGTCCATGTACCCGATTGATTGGCGATGATGACGAACGAATCAATAAACTAAACCTCGTCAAAACCATGAGTTAAACCCTTAATCTCCCTCGTCCCATCATTTCTTGCAACAGAAAAATTAACCAACAAATTTCCCGATATAATCGATTAACGAACTTGCTCCGAGCAATGTTTCAGCATTTAATAACTGATCGATCGCCGGCAGTTGATTAAAAAGCATATTTTGATCATCTAAGAACTGTTCATAAACTACCTCTAAAAATCATGATCTTTGCTTTAAAATTCATGTTAAAGTTTGAGAATTCGATTCACATATCTGAATTCGAAAATTAAAAGTTTTGAATTTTAACTTTTTTAAAGCTTTGCTCAGTTATTTTGATTTCCAGAGGTATTTACAAGTTATTCTCACTTGAATAAAATTTAAATCTTGAGTTTATGCTATATCAAACAATTTTTGTTTTAATACTAAATCCAAACATTGAGTAGATCAGGTAACAATGGTTTTTGAATCAAAATCTGGTGTTTTAAATCTAAAACAGAGAAACAGTTTTGATCATCAGTCTGCACACAAATCATCCATTCATTCAAATATTCACAGAGCATTCAAAAATATATAAAAACATACTTATTCTCAGATGTAGATGCAACAAAGTCAAGCTTTAAATTTTTAAAGTTTGATGTTACTCACTGTGTTTTCAGGAAAAAGAACAGAGCTGTTTCCATTTTGCAACAGGCTTGAATTTTCTAGCTGAAGCCCTTTCTCTTGAATCTCTGGTTGTAGTTGATTGAATTGTTGTTTAAGTTGTAGCTTGTCTTTTTTTTATAAGATGCTCAAGTTGTGATTGTGAACAAACTGGAGATAAGAAGATGATATATAAAAGATTGTTGTACAGGTTGAAGTATGATGTTGATGCAAAAAAAATTTATGTGCTGAAAATATTTTTTGTTTAAATTTTGGCCAGAGATTTTTTTCTTAATATGGTGGCTGATATGATTTTTTGGTGGCTTGCATTAATGAGAATTGTCATGTTTTACAAGCTTACTTATCATTTTTTTCATATTTATCCTTTTCATTGTTCATACATAGATATTTATACGTTCTTCTTATGTCTGCATACTTGTACTTATTTGTATATATTAGTGTCTCCTTTTGCAAGCTCAAAGATATTTAAATTTAAATCCCAATTTCAAATTCAATTCAAATACATTTCTCAATTAATTCCTCAATTATAATTCATTTGTATAACTAAATGAACATATATATTATTTAAATTTGAGGTATTCAGATATACCCAAAATTCTATTCTCAATCAACTTATAAAACACATATTTTTATTCGAATTCGGAGAAACTCGAATCAATTTACCAATTAATTTCATAATTTTTATTCAAAAACTAAATTAATTATCAATTTAAACTTAGTCCAAATTCGAGATCGTTACAGATAAGTTTTCTCCGATCATAGGAGCTATAAGTTTTGGTTAGTTTGGGAGGTCAGCTGTAAGGTATTTTGGATCTCTTCTGTGTTCTGATTAGGACAAGTGCTTTGGTCTTCAGGGTTGAATGGCCAGTTTGGAAGACTGGGATTCAGTGATTTTCACGTATCTTTGAGGGAGTACGCGTCTGATCTAACTTTGGTTTTGGAAACAGCAGTTCTGGGGGTTTTGGTTGTTGAACGTGACTTGTCTGTGGTCTGATATCCTATTCAATTTTGTAGATCTAGAAGAGTAGAAGCTTTGGAGCTCTGTAGCTTAGTAGTGTAGATTGTTTGGGTTCTGTAGAGCAAGTATTCTAGTATTTATACCTGGAAAACTCTAGACAGTGTTAAGAGATCTATCCTAATTTGTGTCAGGATCATTAGATTTGTTTGATTGAGTAAATTAGTTGCTATGGTTGTTAGCATATGGTTGATAATATATGCTTGTGGTTTAAAATTTAAATCTTTTATGGGTTATTAAATTACCTTTGCTTTTAAATTTCGAGGATGAAATTCTTTTAAGGGGGGAGGAATGTGATGACCCGGAATTTTGGGCAATATCAATTTAATAATCTGTATTAAAAATTAAATTGATTTGATAATTATCTTTTATAATTGTAATTTAAATTGGAAAATTTATTCTTTTAAAAGCAAATAAATATTGCTTGATAAATTTTATCTTTTAAAAACTAATAAAATGTTTTCTATTTATAATGTGTGTGTATATATATATATATTTGTATGTATTATAGATAGAAAAGCTTTGGTTGAAATTTAATAAATAAAAATCATGTTTTCAAATTCTCATATATTTTGGAAATTTTGATTAAAATTAATATAAAAATTTTCAAAAACTATTTAAATAAATAACTATATAGTTTCAAATCATTTAAGGTAATTATTAATTGTTTAAAATATATTTTAACTTAAGTTGAATTTTAATAAAATTAATAAAAAGGTTTGATTTACTTTACTTTAAATATTGCTTTATAAATATGATTTGAAAATATATATAAGTTTAAAATACAATTTACATATGATTCATTAATTTATTTAAGTAATTTATAAATAAAAAGGTATTCTCTTTTATAAATTATTTAAAATTGACAAATATGTTATTTTCAAATAATAATTATAATATATTATTTATATATATATAGATTTTAAAGAAAATTGGATTTTTATTTTTAAATTAATGTGTTGATATATATAAATTGACTTTAATTTGGATTTCTAAATTTAATTTGAATTTGAATTTGGATTTAATTTTAAAATTCAAAAGATAGACATTTTAAAAATATTTGGGTTTAAAATATATGTATAGCTTTTATCTATATATAATTGGTTTTATTACATTTTTCTTTAAAAAGAAATTCATATATACATTTACATAAGAATAAATAATGTAGCTGGTGTTACTACCTCTTGCTCTCTTATTTCGCCCCTTTATTGGTCAACTTGGGAATGACGCTCTGTTATCTCCCCAAGTGGATTTTGTAGATGGTGTTACTACCTATTCGGAGGAGTCTTAGTCCTGTTTGTAGATTATTGTAGCTGTGACATGACGGTCACACTCCTGTGCTGTATTTTTTTTTTAGCAGCTAAGGTGTCTCTACCTTACTACTGTACTTCAAATTTTTATTACGTTCGTAATAAAAAGTGGACGGCCCACTATAAAACCGGCTGGCCTTGCCAAAAAAAAAGGAATAAATAATTAATATAAAAGCTTTATTTTTTACATTGAAAATAAATATTAATTACTTAAAAAGACAAGTGTTAATATCTAAAGGCTTGTTTATACAAATGTTAGTTAATAAAATTAAGGCACATGACAAATGGTAATATTTGAAACACGTGTCATTTTTAATTTTTCTTTTATTTAAAATAAACCATTTTATCCTATATAAACATGCTTCCCTTCTCTTCTATCATTTTTCTGTCTTTCTTTAGTACAAAACTAAGAAACTCAAAACACAAATTTGATGATCAATAATCAAACTCCTTACAAACTAGTAATCAAACACCTCTCTAACCAAAATCACAATCTGCAACTCATCCTTCCATAAAACAGAAAACAACTCAATTCAACAACCTGTTTGCAAACCTGTAACCATTTTTTTTCAAATCAAAAACCTGTACATTTTCAAAGAACACCTTCCTCAAACCAGAAATGCAAATCAAAATCAAAAATTTGTTAATCATTTTCAAAAGTCAAAACAACTAACCTGCATTTCTTAAAAGCCTAGAATCAAAGCCTGTAGCGAATCATTTAGCAAGCTTAAAGCCAAAACAGCTTTCATCTTTGTTTCAAAAGCTAACCTGAGATTTAAACAGAGCATTCTTCAACATTCCAATTTCAATAGCATGCAACTGCAGTTCTTAAATCAAACATTTCCAGCAACTCAGAGTTTTAAGGATTTAGAAGTTCTTCACACTACTACAAAACAGGCCATTTGCATCGGTTGTTTACCCCCCTTTTGCATCCGTTCAACAACCGATGCATATGCAACCGATGCAACAGGTTTAACACTTTTGCATCAGTTCTGAAACCGATGCAAAAAGGTCCTTTTTGCATCGGTTGTTACTAACAACTGATGCAAAATATCGTGGTTGGTAGCTTGGACACAGCCCCCATATTGCATCGGTTGTAATGAAAATCGATGCAACTAATCCCTCTATTGCATCGGTTTTTTATAACAACCGATGCAAACTAATCCCCCTATTGCATCAGCTATTTATACCTGATGCAAAAAAACCATTCTCGGATACCATTATTACAGTACTCAAAATGACTATATATATTATTGATTATAACAAACAATTATTGCATGCAATATTACTATCATTCAAAATTAAATTTGATGGAAAATACATAATCAGATTTAATAATTCTACAAAAGAATGAAAAACATAAATCATATCAGCCACTACAACATCTTTGCCATCTTTGAACTGCGCAACTGCTCTCACACTTTGAACCCCACCATCTTCTTTTCCAAACATCTGCAACTGCCATAACTTCCTCCAACTGACAGCCACTAACCATCACTCAAACGACTTGCTTCCATCACTTACCAACAATCCACACATATGCCTCTCAATACAACTGTTGCCTACATTCGACTCAATTTCTGCCACAACAGAATATCCCCTGCCTCATCACTGAATTCTACCTCAAATTGTGCATCCCCTTTCCATATCAGTGCATCCCCTTGTCACTGCACTACCATATCACTGCTCCACCACATAACATCTCCAATCACAGCAACTGTTCGATTCATCTCTACCCTTTCTTCTTCCTGCAACATAACACACCCATTCAGACACTTTTAAACTGCACAACATTCAGACATACCACAAACCACCCTGGTTACAATATCAAACCACCATCTGCTATACAAAATCAACAATCCATCACCACTCAACACTGCTGTCAGATAACTTCCCCCGATTGCTGCCACCTCACTTCGACAATCCATTACATAACCACAGCAGTTCACCCATACTTCCACGAACTCCCTATATGACTTGCCTTCACTCACCAAAACATTGCTTATCACCTTAACACCATACTACACATCCACCACTGCCGCACTACCTTGGCCTAATCTTCCCACTACCAACATCAACTAATCTACATAACTACAACTACAAGAGCATATCACCAGCCAACATTTCACTGTACCATTCTCTGCTGCACATCAATACCACTCACAACTGTAGTTGTCACATACAAGTCACCACACCCTATACATAGGACACTCATATGCATACTAAATAAGACTGTACAGATACAGAGTATCGGAACTTAAAATAGTACCTGTCCTGGAGCCTCTTGACGATCTCGTACTTGTGCTCTTGGAAGACTCCGGCGAACCCGTCGGCTTTTTCGATGAGTTCATCGATGTCGAGGTCACTATGCTTGTCGCCGAGTAGAGTGGAGGATGGGTACATGTTGGTTCCCATTCCAAGCCTACGTCCGGTTTCCTTACCAATGGCGAGCTGATCACCGGTGATCATCTTGACATTGACTTCGAGGTTTAATGCACGTCGGATTGTCTCAGCACTGTCATGCCTTGGTGGATCGAAGAGGGGGAGTAGCCCGAGGAATTCCCATGGGTCTCCTGCGGATTCTTTGGTTGCTTCCGGAACTTCCTGTCTTGCGACTCCTAGTGCACGCAGACCGCGGTCAGCGAATTTTGTGATTATATCATAGATTCTCTTAGCCTCTGCTTCTTTGAGGTTGCACAACTCAATGATCTGTGTAAGCATAATGTTTTTAATCATGATATGTCATGATCAAAATTGGCACTAATATATTCCATCATCCAGCCATCAAAGGGTGACCTAATTGTTGACCATAGTTCAAACCACAATGCTAGCATAATACAACCTTAAAAAAACAGTATGTGTGTTAAAATAGACATGCATCTCTGTCTGGATCATATTAATTTATACATTACACACACACACATGAGGATTTACAAGAAATGGATATACAACCCCATATATGACAAAAGGCTAGCAAATCTCCTTTGCTTCACACGAATGCAAGACCAAATCCCCTGTACATATATGGGGTTGTATATCCATTTCTTGTAAATCCTCCTCAAATTCTTTTTCACTTCACACGTCTAAAAGTTTTTAAACGGGTTAAGATCCTATAGATATAATCTTATTATCATCAAGATCATTTGCACAAAAGGTAATGTACGTATATATGAACTAATATGGTGACATAACATGGAGAATTGCTTGTGTTACGAAAAAATTATTTCAAACTTTTGTCCATGTACTGTTTTGCAATCATTTCAGAGCCAGTGCTAGGGAAAACAATGTAAAATACCATGTCTTCTCATTTTTCAACTTTATTAGCTCAACATACATACCTGTTAAGGTGCACCTTTGCTAGCCC
This sequence comes from Allium cepa, assembly GCA_030765085.1. Classification (NCBI taxonomy): domain Eukaryota; kingdom Viridiplantae; phylum Streptophyta; class Magnoliopsida; order Asparagales; family Amaryllidaceae; genus Allium; species Allium cepa. The sequence continues at coordinate 109,847,040 of CM060928.1, read as the reverse complement.
TACGCCACTTCCCATCAGAATCAACATAGGTAATAGCCGTACGCTTCTCGACCGGGTTAAAAGGCAAGAAGTGCTTCTCCTGAATCCCAGCTCTAGCCTCCTTAGGATCAACAAGCATGCTAACGATACAGTTATCGATAGCATCCTGATTCTCTACCCTAGAAGCTCTAGCAGCATACAAAACAACCCCATCAGCATCGACCCCTTCGGTACAAACCTCGATCAAGTTCTTATCAATTGTAAGCTTGTTCAAGGTCAAAGTCCCAGTCTTGTCACTGCACAGCACATCCATACCCGCTAACTCCTCAATGTCGGTCATCCTCTTAGTAATAGCTCCCTGTTGAGATAGCCTATGCGACCCAATGGCCATGGTAACAGATAAAACAGTGGGCATAGCTATAGGGATACCACCAATGTAACAACCAGATATTTTCAACCATTCGCATCCATTATAAGTGTATGGGTAGACACTCATGCCGAAATTGAATTGCTCAAAATACCGCGTTGTAAATAAAAATTTGGCAAATCTCAGAATATACAGTAAATAAAAATCACAGATCACAGACACAGAGTATATAAAAATGCAGCGGAAGAAAAAGAGATAGTAGTTCATAAAGCTACTATATAAAATATAAGATACATCAGAGTTAAATAAGATACAATAGAAGAGTAACAGGATACATCAGGTACAAATCAGATACATCACTGAACCACTGAATACTGAAACAAAATAGATGGCTGGATCTTCAAGGAAAGCTCCAACGCCGAAGGTGAATCTTGAATGCTAACTCAATCAATCTGACCCGAGCGTAAAGCAAAACACAAAACCCTCGAGTCGGGACATAAATACTTATAAGCTGTAAATCAACTCAAATGAACAGTAACAAAATGCATCAGTAACTTAAAGGATGCTTGGGACCGCCCATCCTCTAAGAATCCGTTAAACTATTTACTATGTAGTAATATACGCTATATACGGTAGTGTCTAATCAGTAAAGTATAATCATATAGAAAATAGCGTTAAGGGGATGGTGAACCTTAACGCGGTCGGATCTTTAAAACCAAAATCGTAGTGGGCTCGATATAAGGATATGACACGGCACGCAAGGAAATGCCAGGGTGGATACACCGTTTGCACTCCCGGACCGGTGGTGACGGCAAGCCAGCAGCTTCTGCCCACCTCGAACAATACCCCCGAATCAAAGTGGCGCCACCGAATCGAATCACAACAGTAATAGAATGGTTTCCGATGGAGTATGCTCGATGAAAGGGTGCGACCCTTTGTGTAGCCCGGTATAGCTCCTGTTTTAGTCATATATGCCAACTCACGGGAGTTGGGTCCACGTAATATACCTCGAGAACGTCGCCACCATCCTACTTCATTCTGGAATCTCCACCGTGTACACAGTTGTTAAAGTGATTTTCGGTATTGGCCGGCTATAAGACAATATCCGATCCCGGACTCTTTAACAACCAATCGTTATTATAACCCATAGTTATAACTTTAAAACAATATTTTATACTTCAAAATAAAATATCCTTTTCAATCCAAATCTTTATCAAAATAAAGATTAAATCATTTCCAAAATCGTTTCAACATATCATCATAAAATATCTTTCAATTCAAATATTTATCAAAATAAATATCAAGTCATTTCTAACCATTTCAATATATTAAATTTTCATACCCTTTCAACACTACCTTTCAAATCATTTTAATATATCAAAATATCATAACCTTTCAAAGCTTCAGTTCCAAAATATCATATCTTTCAGAACTTCTTTTTAAATCATGTTAATATCAAAATGTCCTATCTTTCAAACTCCGTTTTTAAAATCATTTAATATCAAAAATATCATATCTTCCAAAACTTCATTTCAAATCATTTTAATATATCAAAATATCATATCCTTTCAAAACTTCGTTTCAAATCATTTTAATATATCAAAATATCGTATCTTTTCAAACTTCATTCATTTCAAATCATTATTCATTTTATTAAATCTAAAATACCATTTCAATTCATATTTCAAAACAGTTTATATTCCAAAAATTCTTTTTATCATTTCAATGAAGTTATTATGTTTAATAATTAAATTATTAAATTTCCAAAATTTCAACTTCCAAAGTTTATTTAGTCACTTAAGTTTATCAAAACCGTGAAAATTCACTTTTCGCATCATTTAGAAAACTTATACGGAAAGTTACATTCAAAACAGTTCAATTTAACAAAAGACAGCATTTTAAAATGTTATAATAGGTTTACTTAAATTCGAATAACTTAGTTAAATTCAAAAATTATAGCACTTACAAAGATTGCTATAATAGCTTTTAATTCAACTTAGCTTTTTAGTTCATTATCATCAACTACAGCATTTACAAATGCTGTAATATCATTTACATTGTAATTAATAGCATTCAAAAAATGCAGTCAATTAACTTCAAATATTCAATAAAATTTCTCAACCAATTATATTTTTATCAAAAACATTTTTAACTTATAAAATCATACATTTTCACATTTATAACATCATTAAATTTTCCTCAAGTTCATGATTTTATAAAGTTAAATTTCCATTCAAAAATCAAGATTTAATAATAATTCACTTATTAAAATGCAATGTTGAATTTTTAAAATCCATTACATTAAATTTCAACTTAACACTTAAGTTCAAATTCTCAAATATAACTTAGTTTTATTTTTATTTACTTAACTAAAAGTTCACCTTTACGTCAATTTCATAAATTTCCAGTTTTAGTTATATTTCAAAATTTCAACTTACAATATTCATTCATTTCATATTTCAACTTTATTAAAATCATTAATATAATATAAAAATCACTTTAAATTCAAATTATCATAAATTTATCATAATTTCATATTCAATTAAATTTCCAATTATAATTAAATCAAAATTTCCAAAATAACTTACGTTCAAAATTTCTAACTTTTTCATTAATTCATTTCACTTACAATTATTCAGAAAATCAATAATAATTTACAAAAATCCTTTTTTTTATTAAATTTAAAATCAAAATATTATAATAATTAAATTTCTAAAATATTTAAAAAATTTTAGAAAAACATATTTTAACTACGGGCCTGTATATAATTTTCTATGCTAGGTAAAGTGATATGGGTAATATATCATTTCAACCCATAATTTACAAAGAAAATCCGGGTTTTATCATTTCAAACCCGCAATCCCAAGTCAAAATGAAAATTTTAAAACCATTCAGGCCTATCATTTCAGCCCATAACATTTTTTTCTAACAGGGAACTTGCAGTGTGATCATATACAGAAATTATATAAACAAGGTCAATATCACAATATACAGTCATATATCAGATGTCAGGTGAAAATTAACAGTTTTAACATGGTAATAATATCGTAATAACATGGCATAGCATATCACATGATCATCATTAACTTGCATAAACATTTTTTATTACTAAACACTTGTCATCAATTCACTTTCATAAGTATAAATGTCAGAGTGAGAAAGACTCACTTGTTCAAGCTGAAGACCAAAACAACAAACACAAGTGCGATTCCAAAAGAACGACAAGCATGATATAGCATGACTTTTGATTTGAATGAATGGAGAGCGAATCAAATCTACAACCATTGTGTACAACCCAAAAAAAAAATCAAAACAACAAAATTCAATACGACTTTAAAATGCAATAACATTGAAATAAAAGGAGATACGACTACGCAGTCTTTTGCTTTGCCTTCTCTATTGTTTGGTATGGCTTTGGGGTCTGATGTGGTTCAGATGTGGTCAAGTTTTGGGTCAGGTTTGGGCTAACATAGCTCGGGTTCAAGGCAAGACAAGGTGGAGTTTGTACATGAGGAGGTGATGTGGTTTTGAAGTCAATTAGGTGGTTTTTGGTCAAAACAAGGGCTCGGCCATGGGGATTGGGCTCGGCCTGTGATGTGTCATGACTGGACAGAGGTGGGGAGGGGTGTGTTGTACTTAGGTCTGGGGAGTGGTGGCAGCTATGGTGGTGGTTTGGGTGGTGGTTGAAGTGGATGAGCATGTAGAGGTCAAATAAGCATGGATCTAGGCATCTAGGTTGTAATTTGAGGGGTTTGACCATCAAAAGGGGTTCGACCATGGTCAGATCTGATGGGGTAGATGGTGGTGATGGTTGGGAAGAGGTGGTGGCCGTGGCTATGGAGGAGAGGCCAAGCAATACACATGAGAAAACAAGGCAAAATATAAGAAAACAATGGAAAAAGAAGAGCAAAAAGAAGAGGAAAAGAGGAGCCATTACCAAACCTTTCTAGCCATGAAAAGTGAAGTGGAGAGGAATGTTTTCATGTGAAAATGAGGTAAGAAATGCACAGCTACAATAAAGAAAGGAACGGTCAAAGGAAATTAAATCTATTAATTGGAAAAGAAACGGAAGAAGAAACGTTAAAACGGTTTTACGTTTCTTTGCTTTCAAACCTTTTAAACTTCCTATATATATTCATATACATCTTAAATAACTGAAAAAACTTATAAATTTCAGTTAGAATTCGAAAATATAACATATAAACAAAGTATTAATAATAAAATATTAATTAGATATGATTAAAATAAGAAAAATAGCACAGAAAATGAAAACTTGACTTAAGAATTAGAAATAACTTCAATATACTTTGGAAAAGTTTACTTTAATTTAAATACATGTAAAATGAATAAAATAAAGTAAAACACAGCAAATAAAAGTGAGTGCATAAAATAAATAAATAAATTTTAATTATATATAATTAAATTAAGAAAATGGCTTAAAATTGTAGACTAAGCTTTAAAATTAGAAATAAATTCAAATGAACTTTAGAAAAATTATATTATCATTTTAAAAATACTTAAAAGTCAAAATATACATAATATAAAATATTATCACATATTAAAGTAAAATATAACAAAGAATATGTAATTTATACAATTTAAAATAGTCATTGTTAAATAACCCTATATACGCACAATATTGTAAAGGGTATAACTTTCACAATTTACATCCGATTTCAACGAAACGAAAAGTGGTGTTCTTAGAATTTTATGTACTTTCATAATAAAAGAAAAAAAAATTAAATTTTTAAACTTTTAAAATTTTAAGTTGAAAGTCACAGTTTGACTTTTTTGACCAAAATCAGCATTTCAGGCAAATATTCAACTTACACAAGTTTGGAATTATAACTCATATAAAAATCAAGATTATATTTAAATAATAAATTTAATCATTTCAAATAAGTAAAATAAGTTTTTCAATCAAAATCTTACATTAAAATAATTAAAATATACAACAATTTTTTTTTTACAAAATACAGGGTTGTTACAACCAATAAGAAGCACGAGCAGGTTATCGGTCCCCTGTCTGTACTTCCTATGCTGAATAGGGTACATGACTATGATTTCGATCAACATACCGACAGCGATGAAGCAGATGCAGAAGTTTCCAATGGCGGTCAGAACCTTCTGGAAGTGCCCTACATTGTTGGTGCTGTCTACTAAATGCGCTGCCTTTCCGAAGAAGGTGTGGACTCCGATTGCTATGACTACTGCTTCGATCTCTCCTTGTTTGCATGTCGAGCCGGAGAAGACTTCTTGTCCGGGCATTTTTGTTACTGGGAGCGACTCTCCGGTAAGGGCAGATTGGTCGATCTTTAAAGGGTCGCCTTTTAGAAGCCTGGCATCTGCAGGTACGATGTCGCCGAGTTTGATGCTGATGATGTCTCTTGGAACGAGGATCGAGGCTTCCTACTCTAACCATTTGTCTTCGCGTAGGACTTTGGTTTTAGGGGTGAGTCCTGCCATTAGGGCAGCTGCGGCATTCCCGGCGTTGTTCTCTTCGATGAAGCTGATTGTGGAGTTGATAATTAGGAGGACCACTATGCCTACGAAGTCTTGCCAGTCTGGTGCTTGCCCTGAACATATTTTATAGAAGAACAAACTTCATATATAGATCTCCGCAAAAAACTTATTTCATGAGTAAACTTCCTTCTATACTTATTACAAATATAGGCTCGGTTTTCAGTGTAATGCATGCGCATTTTCAAAGTGTGCATATGAGCACTTTGAAAATGTGCGTGTATAAAATTAGTTTTGTAGTAAGTTTGAAATGATACTTAAGAAGACTAAATCGAGCACTACCTCCTCAAGCAGATCTATTGTCAGGGGAATTAGAGTCAATTGATGTCTTTCAAAGTGTGGAATGTGAGGGGACTTTACTCCCCTACAAGAAAGTTATATGCATATATCCTACTGCAATGTTTTCTATAAAACCTTGTTTAACATTATAACAAAAACTCGAACTATCATTTGCTCTAAAACAAAAAGAGAAAACTTGATGAAATACATGGATCAACAGAATTCGGGATGTAAAATCACACTATTTTTTTTTACCTGTAAAATTGTGACATCGAGAATGCATGGGAGTATCACATTATAATTGTAACATATTTTGGGGGCCCCAATATCTATTTGTTCACAAATTTTTTTCTAGAAGACTGTCATACTATAGGTTCAAAAATCCAAGACACAAAACAATATTTCTGAAAGAAAACAGAGAAGGAGAACAAGAAGAAAGAAAGAAAACAGAGAACCGGTTAAACATTTCTGAAAACGTTACAAATATTTCTCAAGCATTTCAATCACAGTATTATATTAGGTGCTTGGGTGAAATACGTGAAGAAACTTCAAAAGTTCTTACCCTGGCCTTGTTGAAAGATGGAAACCTGGAGAAAGCTTTAGTAAGAACATCATCACTAACTTCATTGCCAAGATCTCCACAAAACAATCTGTAATCATCTGCAGAAAGGAAAAACTTTAATACAAACACGATGAAGATAGAAAATTATTTTATAAATAGTACACAAACAATAACAGAAAAAGAGTTAAAGGATGTACAAATGTTCAAAGGTGTAAACTAGCATTTGGCACATTCTAACTCAATTAAGTCCCAAACACACAATAGCATCAAACACATTTAGTTAGTGATTAGCCCAAAGAGTATTTGGCATGCAGCACAATGGTCATCTAGGTAATATCGAGTCATACATACGACCAGTTGTGATAACACTGAGGATTTTGAACTGTATTCTGCCACAGGCTAAGGGGGGAAAACCATACCATCATAACATCTAAAATGATTCCAATATTGAACATGTCTCGAAAACATTATTGGAAAAACTCCTTTCTAAATCTGCAGAACTCAACTTAGAACAAACAATAGTCAGCAAATCCTAACTGAACAAACATAATTTTTGTTTTCTATTTATAAGCAAGTTATGTACTTGCATCACTAAATAATATAATTAGTTCTGACATTTAAAAAAAACATATATTTCATTTCAACTTTGTGGTGATTGCTATGTGTTTTGAATATATATAAGTTTCAATTTGAACATTAGAAAGTAAAGAGCATACGAAAACTTCGAATAAAGCAGAATTGCCTTCCCTTGATTTGAAGAGAGGTTCATCAGCCACACAATGAATATAGGATAATCATCCATCTACAAAGAAATAAACAGAAGCAATTTATTGACTTGTCAATGGTAAATGTGTAGAAATGCAAGGCGAAAGAGTTTTTTCACATGTAATTAATATTGAATCATGAATACTCACTCATGAATACTCACTCATGTAACCATTCAATTTCTGAGTGCAATTTTGAAATACAAGAGTGGAATTTTGTATATTATTTGATTTTCACATGTAATTAATATTGAAATTTAAAACATAAATATGTATTATGTAATTAATATTAAATATTAATAAACATATTATTATTATTTCAGTTAATATCAGGTTGAAGAAATAACAAAAACCAAACGGTGCGAGACATCACAAAAAAAAGGAAAAAAAAGCCCAACAACTAGCTACTTAGTTTATCATGCTTCTCGGTCACATAATCTCAAGTACCTTCAGTTACGCTTTTTAGTTCAGCAACCCTTTAACACATTCTCCATCTACTCAAGCCACAACAACTGATTTATGCCATGTCTCATATATAGGCAGATGCTCTTAAATGCCATGTATAACCTCACAACCTTGTATAACCACAATGAACAAACATTAGGACTACTTTTTTATTTGTTTCTCTTGTATTTTGATCATCCATGTGACGATCCCTGGTTTCCGTTTGTACAATTCGCATTATCGTATGTATTAGTAATAATTTTAATGAGTGCTTTCCACTTTTCGAGGACCGTATGTATTAGGAGACGTACACGATGCTGTTGTAATGAAGTAAAGTTATGGAGTTTGTTGAGACTGTTGTTCAGACCCTGTACGTGTGATGTTGAATTTTGTTTGCTAATCTAATCATGTTTTTAACCCTGTGTACTGCAACACACAAACAATAGATTCAAATAGAGTGAGAATGCTAATGAGTTGTCCTAGTCAAAGCACTAATCATGGTGGAAGTGACAATGAATCTTTATATTTTTCATATTTTTAAATAAATAACCACCGTATGTGAATATATGATATTTTTGCGAATTAGAACATACTGCATATTTAAAACAAGATTTAATTTAAAATATCGAGGCTTTTACGTTTGTAATGTTTTATTTGAGTTGCGGAATATTCCATAAGAAGACATAAAAAAGTTATTTAAAAATGTAGTGCAAGGTAATAATACCCTCTGCATCTTAAATTAGTCAGAAGTTCTGAAGTTTTCATTGGATTTGCTAGCTGGTTACGGTTACCTTCTTCAAAACTGAAGTTGTTGTAACTTTAAAATGAAAAAGATATTAATAGACATGATTACGAAATATGAACAAAAAAAATCAAAGAACTGTAATACTGCATTTACAAGAGACTGACATCTTATTAGTTTTGATGAATTATTTGATTAAAATTCTAAACCTATTAAAAAAAATAAGAAAAGAAAATTTCTCAAATATAAAATATATTAAAATTTTAACTTAGTAAACAACAATGCCTATTAAGTTTTAACATTTCCAATAATCCAGTTGACTAGTGGGGTTCAGTTATGTTGCATTCATTGTTTCTGCTAGCATGTCATTATGCTACAGCTACAAACCAAGAATGTGATCAATCATTATGGAACAAGTGCCTTATTTTGGCTACAATCCCATAAAAATACATGGCATTCATTTGGAGTTGGTGTCATGCCAAGCTAAACTGACTAGCGGTGCATTTTGTTATGCTCTAATAGACTCAGAGATAGCGAATTTCAGTCAAAGGTTCATGGATAATAACAGAAGTAATGACACTGCAAAAATTGTCCTCCTTACCTCTGTGTGGAGCATTTGAAATGAGAGAAATAATAAATTGTTCAAGGGTATATATAGCAGTAAACAATATACTTGCAAATAGATTTAGAGCATGTAAACATCAGATCCATTGAGTCCAAACACAGACATCATATCAACATCAAAGACCAAGAAATTTGTAGAGAATTAAAGAGTTAAAAAGTTCACGAACCATTGTAAGAGTGGTTTACGATAGTATGATCAAATGAACTGCCTTCCTTCATAATGGACCTTTACTGCTTTCTGGTATGAGATTCAACCTGTATTCATTTAACATTTTGTTACACAAATTTTCATTTACAGAGAATAGAATACACGATAACATACCATCAATTAGAGATATTTGGCGAGGGCCCAAATTCCTGCAACAAAAATCAAATCAAATATTGACACTGAGCTGGAGAGATAAAGCATTCCAAGAAGGTAAGACAATGGTACCTGTATCCTGAAATCTTATATTTTAATGTAAGTGGTAATGAAAGCATGACTGCAACCGAGCTTCACCCAATCTCGATCATAGGTGCTAATTTCTTCGCTGAACTCGAATCCGTCCTCCATTATCACCAATTCTCCCTCAAATTGATGCAAACCGAAGCCCTAGTTCGAAGTCCCCACTGTCGAAGCCCAGACAAGCAACGCATCCATAAAAATGCATATGAAAATGAAGCTATCTGCGAACGAAAAATTTTAAGGCTTGTTTCGTATTTTTATATTGAGCAGATTTTTATATATTGATTTTTGAATTCAAACATTTTTTCTTTTCTCTGGCCGAGTTTAAATAATGGAAAGAGGAAAAAATAAATTTTGTGGCAGCGAGATTCGGAGGAGAAGAAATATTTTTTTACTAAGGAGGATGGAGGAAATTTGTCCAAAGCAGCAACTTTGGAGCCAATTTTTCATTATTTCCCACCTAAATTGCATCGGTTGACTTTAAAACCGATGCGAATAACCCTATTTGCATCGACGTATTTGCATCGGCTGTTGGTGACAAACTATGCAAATTTGATTTTTTATTACCTATTGCTTTCCACGTACCAATTGCATCGGTTATTAAGATAGAACTGATGCAAATAGTTCTATTTGCATCAGTTTTTATTTCAACCGATGCAAATGAGGCGAAGCAATATGCACTTTTTGTACTAGTGTCAAAATCAAAAGCTATTTCAAAATTTAAAAGTGCTCTGTTCTTCATTGTGTGACAGCTGAGTAACATTTTTTTTAAATAACGTAAGTGTAAATATGGTTGCATGTTAATTTCTGTGATAATTGTATTTTGTGTGAATATATATATATATATATATATATATATATATATATATATATATGGGTTCTGCATATGTATATGAATGTATTGATGGGTGTGTATGTTGTGTATCTATGTTTCCTAGTTTTAGTTTCCAGGTTCAAAATTTATTCAAAATTCATATCCTCTTGATTTGATTGTTGTTAAGACTTAAGCTTCAAACATGATTTGTTTGTTTGATTTTAGACTAAGTTATAAAATCTTATTTTAAGTTAAAATAAATTAGAAATCTCACTGGGAACTAAAAAGAATAGAGCAAACTTTGAATAAGTGAATTTTCAAGCCTACTAATTTAATGATTCAGGAATGTAATCTGAAACTCCATCCCAAAACATGATTTTTAAAATTAAAATCATAATTTTTAGTATGTGATTATGAGAGTAATTCGAGTTTGATCAGATATGGTGCTTGGGGTTGTCTCTGGCGATTTGGTTGCTCTGGGAGGTCACGGCCTTCTCTAGAGGAAGAGGGGTGAACGGAGAGGTCGGCAAAAATAGTTGTGAGGTGATCAAGGCACGGTGGCGACGGTGGTTGATCAATGAAGTCTGAAACCCTAGTTTGACTACGTTGAGGAATTTTGTTCATCTAGATGCCTCTGGTGGATCGAGCTCCACCAAACTCAGGGGATCGAAAGCATGGGGTATTGGCGAGGCGTGGCCGGAAGTTTTGACATTCTAGTGGTCGGAGGAGCGAGCACGAGGGAGTTCCAGCCTTTGGTCTTTGTCCAAATTTTTGCAATGTTACTCGGTTTTGGTTTTGAGGGTAAATCGATGTTCTGGTAGTCAGATTCTGGTGCAAGATTGAACATCGTCATCTGAGGGTCATCAAGGATGGTCAGAGTGGCGTTGTTCGCTGGTGTAGGTGCACGTGTGCATGAGGTATCAGGTAGTTGAAGTGGGTTTGGGAAGTTGTTGTTCCTCGGGTTTTGTCTCGTGTAGTTTGAGGGTTTTCTTGAAGTCATGTGATGTTTGACTCGAAGTCTTTGAAGGGTTGGCTCGGGTCATTTGGGATTATTACAGGTTTTAAAACCTGTCAGTTTTAAATTTTTAATTGAATCTAAAATTTGAAAGCAAGATTTTAAACAAAGTTTACAATCGAATTTTAAAAAAAGTAAGGATTCAAATTAACTTTTGTATCCTAGTTTTGAAATAAATAAAGTTTTATAAAATTAAATGGTTTAAACAAGTTTCAATGTTTAAAGTATATTTTAAAAATGAAGTGATTTTCCAATAAGATGTTTAAAACTTTATTTATATAAAATTCTTTTATAAAAGTTTTCTTTAGCCTTTGAATGGAAAGTTATATAAATTAGATTAACTTAAACTTTTAAGTTAAATGATTAATTTAATTTTAAAGCTTAGTTTTAATTATAACTAAGTAATTTAGCTGAAACTTTTTATAAGTTTCTTTTATATAGGATAAATGTTTCTTTACATTTGTTTAAAAGGTTTATAAGTTGATTTGAATTTGGTTAAAGTTTAAATTATTAATTATTTTGAATCTTAAATTTGAAATGAAATTTTAAAAGAAAATTTAAAGTAAAATGTTTTCAAATACATTTGGAAATGATAATTAAGCCATTAATAAGAATAATGTTTTTATATTAAAGTTAACTAAGTTTTAATAATTGGTGATTCATTAAATTAATAAGGAAATTTAAGGGTAATTAATTAATAATTTAGGATTAATTAATTAAGTAATTAAGGGTTTAAATTAATTAATTATGGGTTAATTAATTTGAAAATTAAGGATCATTAATTAGATAAGTATAGATTATTAATTAATGATTAGGAATTGATTAATCAAGTAATTAAAGATTAATTAAGTTACAGTTAAGCACTCAATTAATTAAGTAATTATAGACTAATTAATTGATAACTAAGAATTAATTACTTTGTAATTAATAATGGTTAATTAAAGCATAATTACTTAGGGAAGTAATGAAAGGATGGTTAGTGAAGGATCATTAACTAGGGATTATGAAATGATTAGTTAATGTAATTAATTTAAGATAATTAATTAGATTAATAAGTTAATGATAATCATTTGAGGAATTGGTTAAGCATAATTACTTAATGTAATTTATAAGTGTAAATTACTTAGTGGAGTAATTTGTAATTAACTACTAGATGTATTTAATTGAAGGATGATTAATAAATGGAAGTAATCTGGGTTTAAATTACTTTGTGTAATTAATGTAAAGAATAATTACTCAGTAGAAGTAATTAATAATTAATTACTTAGTTTAATTAATTTAAGAATTAATTAGTAAAATTATTTGAAGATAATTAAGTGATGTAATTAAGTAGGGATAATTAATTACTGAATGTGATTAATTAAGATTAATTAATAAAGATTAATTAAAGATTAATTATTAAATATGATTGATAATTAATTAAAGAAGTAATTAGGGATCATTAATTAATATAGTTAATGATGTAATTAAGAGTTGATTAATTAAAAATAGTTAATCAATAATGAGTAATTATAAAGAAATTAATTAATGTAATTAATTAATGTAATTAATTATAGTTAATTAATTAATGAAAGTAATTAAAGGTTAATTACTGTAATTGTTTGAGGATAATTAATTTGTAAAGGATAATTACTTAATGTAATTAGAGGATAATTAATCAAGGATGATTAATTAAGATGGATAATTAGAAGATGATTAATTAATTTGTAATTAATTAATGGTTAAGTAAGCAAGATTTATATGATGAAAGTAATTAATTTAATTTATTTTAAATTAATTAGAGATGGAAGTAATTAATTTAATTCATTTTAAATTAATCAAAGATAATGTGATTAATAGATCATTGCTTATGAATGACTGATTGATATTGAATGCCTTGATTTTTGATATTTCTGATGAGATATGTGTTGATATATGACATTGGGTGCTTTGGTTGAATTGTGATGATGTGAATCATCTATTTGTGATAACGTGAACTATCTATCTGTGTGAATATAGATAATAGAATTGAATTGTTTTAACTTTAAAATAACTTGGACTTAAAAGATGGCGTTTTGGATTCCGATGAGACAGGGATCGGATTTTCAGATTTGGATATCCAAAAATCACATCGATCCAAATTAACAATAGTTCGTGAATCTCAAGTGAAGATAAATATTCAGAGTGCAAGGGTTATTGTTGTTAACTCTGAGGGTGATTCCAAAATGAGTGTGACAAGATAATGCCTTCGGTTTCGTTCGAACCCGGAATGAACTTGTATGGATTGAATGCTTTCAGAACATCGTCAGGTGGACGATGAGCATTCTAGGATATATATGTTCTATAAAGGTAATTGTAGCCTCAAGCCTCATCAACCGGGAATGCCTAAAACAGGAGAGGTGCAACAAGGCTAAGTGAGTCGCGCTCAAGTAGGACAAGATCTTCCCTTGTCTAAAAGTCCCTTTATATTCGTCTGTGTGGGCAGTTGGTTGCAAACAACTGCGGGGTTTTCTTGTTCGGGACTATCCAGTAAGGGATGGTTCCGGCCTTGTGTTGTAGGGGATTTAGGGTGGATCCTTGGTACGGTGATCTAGGCTACGTACTGTGACGGACGGTACCCCAGTAGCCCTGCCATTGTATGGAATCCAATCTCCAATAAGTGCCGTACGTTTTTGTGCCCAACTATGTTGGAACGTGAGATGTAAGCATTCCAGCTATTTTTGTATTTTACTTGAAAACCCTAGACCCTATTATAATATCACTGGATTTCCTATCAAATGTTTTGGTTGGCATAAGGTAAAAACTTACCCATGTTTATGTGTGGGGAGTCTTACGCGATACCTTTTCTTTTCAAAGGTTTTTAAAGTTAAGCAACCTTAACCTGTTACTCACACCAGACCCATGTCTAAACCGGAGTTTATCTTCTGTTTTCCTAAACTCTTGGGTACTCAAATTTTTACGAAAAGCCAAGGGATTCAGGTTTGCTTTGACGAATTCTGGAGGAGCAATGGAGCAGGAGGCTTCATCTTTTGTAGATATATAGTGTTCCGCTGTGTGATCTTTGAGTCGATTGTTTGTGTTGTATTGAGTTGTAATAACTAGACAGGCGTTTATATCTGTCTAGAATGTGATGTATAATCTATGTAACTATGATAGATGTTGTATACTATGTACTATTTTATGTGTTTAATATAATTTAATCATTCCGCTGTTGAGATTCTGATGTTGTTTCTTCCTTTCTTCTCTATCTTTCTCTTTTCTATCCCTTTCTTTCTTACTCATGATGCGTATTTCTACGGAGCGAAAGACGAGTCGTGACAATATTTCCACATAAATACATCATTTTTTTAACTTTTTAAAGGCTAAAGCATGTTATCTAGATGATATAAGAACTTTGGCAAAATTTGGTGGAGATTGAATATGATTTACGTAGTTTTATAGAAAGTTAGACAGGAGAAAGATGAGAAGAAGAAGCCGCTAGAGAAGGAAAATAAAGAATGAGATGTGTTTGGAATGAATGAAAATGAAGAGGGTATGTATGTGTATTTATAGGAAAAGTAAAAAATTGTAATTTACCGCCCTTGCCAAATTATCTAAATACAATTGGATATTTCTCTTAAATTTTACATCACCCTTTTCCAACATATACCATCACCACATCACATCCTCCTTTGAACACTTACCATGGTTTCTAAGGAAAACATGCATTTATACACATGTGTACTAATGTACTTAAGTTGCCAAAATGTCACATCAATATTTTACTTAACTTAACTAGGTTGTTCAAACCTTTTTATGTCTTCTTAAACCATATTTTATATCTAGTGTATATGTGTGTACATATGCAAAAGTGTACACAACATTTCATACTACTACTATATGATGAAACGTCAAAAATTCGAAAAACGGTGTCTGGTCACATTTTCTGTTTTTAATCAAACTATTTATTTTTGTAAACTAAACTTGAAAATAATTTTTTATCATCTTTAAATAATTAAGACAAGATTATTTAATCTACAAAACAATATTAAATAATATTAAAATTCAATTATAAAAATACGACTTCGATTGGTTAAAATGTGACAAGTTTGTACACTTTTATAAAACAAGTGTATATGTTTATAAAACCGTCATAAATCAAATTTCTATTACTATAATATCAATATATAATTATTAAAAAGAGTTATTAACCGTTTACAACAATTATTCGAAAGTATATCAAATTTTATCGAAAACTGGCATTTGTCAATTTTACGATGATACTCTAGAATATCTTATTTTTGTAAACCAATTCTAAAAATAAGTTCACCATTCTTATTTATCACATAAAAAATATTTATTTAAGTTTTAAAATTATATATTTGAATATTTAAAATTAATTTAATATTCCATTTAAAAATGATAAAATTACGAGTCGTTACATTGTTCTCCTTAACTGGCATCGTAAGAAATCTCATTAGGTCACTTGATACTCCTCCTAAGAAAGAGGCGGACCCCCTACCAAAACCACTTAATACCTCCAACCCGAATTGGACCACTGCTAAAGAATCCTTCTATCGTATCAATAGCATATTTATGACTCATAACCCAAACTGTGACGTCTCACATTAGTCCGACTATTCGTAGGTATTGGTAGGTGGATTGACTTAATAGAATTTGCCTACAGAATTGACACTAACCTCACATCCACTGAGGTTATTTATTATAGGTAATGTCACATATCAGTCTTCAAAGTTACACTGCTGGCAGCCAAATTTAACTAGACAGACTTCTTTGTAACTTTAGACCGACCTCACATCTTTATAACTTAGTCATCCTTCATATATATACCAATTGTATATATACACTATCCTACACTGATAATAATTAAGGCAATATACGTTATCCTCTTATTACACCTTTAATTATGGATTAATTCCCATAACATTAACTACCTTCCTATAAAAGTAATATTATTTACTACTCTATTAATCCTAATCAATATGTTTAATACGTTATAATTATTACGTTATTATTAACTTTAATAATCAATACATTAATATTATATATATATATATACATACATGCGCTAGACTCGAATAAAATATTTTCAGTTATACGCATAGAAAATGCTTATTAATTTAAAAGTCAAAACTTATAAAAGTCCTAAATTCTAAACAAAATAATAGCTAATATCCTTAGCCAACAACTTGACTTATAAATAAATAAGGAATAATACCAAACTTATCTCATATTAATATAATAGAATTAACTCCTCTGTTCAAGGAACAAACTTTACAATTTAAACCTTATATATTCTACCCAACTTTGCAATTGCTACCTTGAAGTGAAATGGAGATTCATGCTTTTTTAATTTACAAAAATAGATGGTGGTGCGAACTACAAATAACCAAAAATTATACTTTGCACACCAATTCTAACTTTAATTTTTTTAGAATCCTTTAACACTACAAGAGAAATAAAAAACGATGAAGTGGGGTAGATTAGAAATTGCTTAAATCTCAACACAGATCTGATTTTATTTTATTAATACAAAACAATTGAGATTCCAACATATTCAAAGAATGACATTTATTTTGGAAAATTCTAGGGGTTTTAAATGTTATAGTTTTGTTTACCAAAATTTCTCATGACATACATCAAATCCAAGTAAATACTATTCAACTACACAAATATCAAAAACTTGATAATTCCACTTATAGAGGATTGTTTGTTTCCTAACTGGATTTGATTCCACCATGCCAAATTCTCTTTTAAATCTCACTCTTTTGGAATTATAATAAAGTGAATTGTACATAGAAATTAGATCTAGAAACAAAAAAATAGAGAGGAACAGAATTAGAAATCAACAGAATTAAAACCTCTTATATGAAAATCCTAATTGATTTTAAAATCCAAAGAAGAAGGAAAAGATGATGAGATCTGACTTATAATGCTTCTAATTCTCTTTAAATCTTTCCATTTTTGAATGTACAATAAATAAATCATGTGTATATATAGATTAGATTTCAGAAATCAGAAGACAAAGTAAAGAAAGATTGGGAATTTAATTTAAACTAGAGATTAAAAATTAGAATTACTTACAAGTAAGTTTAGTTTCTGAAACCCTAAGGGGAAAGAATTTGAGAAAGCTTCATCATTGCTGTAGAATTTTATAAAGAAAAGTGGAGGATCTAAGGGTGTATTTATAGAGGTAAGAAGAAACCAGAACCGTCGGATCAAAATAAAACATATCAGGGCCATTGGCCAAGACGGTTCTCTCCAGAAACGTCTCAACTGGTCGATCGCTATTCCTAGGGGCAGTCAGCCCAAGTGAAGCGGTCAATCAACTTATTTTATTCTTGGTCTTTGCATTTCCTTCCATTTATTTTTGATTTATTACTCTAAATATCTCCAATCAATTACCGTTAACGTTAATGTTTACACTTAACGTTACTTCCGGCCTAAGTCATTTTTTAAATTCAAATTTCAAAATTTGGAAATTCTTCAAAAATTCATAAATTATAATAGGTTTCCATCAGCTTAGAGTAGCGAAGGATAATATTGCTCTGACGACATTTAAGACTAGGTATGGATCATACAAATGGTTAGTTATGCCATTCGGACTAATTAATGCACCGGCATTCTTTGTAGATTTGATGAACCGAATTTTCCTAGAGCACTTGGATAGGTTTGTATTGGTATTTGTAGATGATATTTTGATATGCTCTAGAGATGAAAGGGAGCATGAGGTTCGTCTTCGAATTGTATTGGAGGCGCTGAGGCAGAATCAACTGAAGGCGAAGTTTTCGATGTGTCATTTCTGGAAGAAGGAAGTGAAGTTTCTTGGTCATCTAGTCTCAAAGAAAGGGTTGTCTGTAGATCCAACTAAGATTAAAGCAGTGAATAATTGGAAGAGACTCGAGATAGTGACTGAGATAAAGAGTTTACTTGGATTGGCTACATATTATCGGAAATTCATTAAGGATTTTTTACGGATAGCAGCACTGATAACCAAGTTAACACAAAAGAATGTGAAGTTTGTGTGGACCGCTAAGCGTGAGGAAGCATTTGAAACAATTATTGACCCATGCACCTGTACTAGTTTTCTCGAAGAGGAATCAAGATTTGGTAGTTTATAAAGATGCATGTGTAACCGAGATAGGAGCTTTGTTAATGTAGAAAGGTAAAATGATTGCCTATGCTTCTTGACAGCTTAGACCGTATGAGATTAGATATCCAATGCATGATTTGGAAATAGTTGTAGTGATTTTTGCATGGAAGGTGTGGAGACATTACCTTTAGGGAGGGAGGTTTGAGCTTTATATGGATCATTAGTCATTGAAATATTTGTTCTTTTAGAAGGAGCTGAACATGAGACAACAGAGGTTCTTAAAGTTAATTGCTGCTTATGATTTTGAAATTGAATACAGACCAGGGAAAGGTAATAAGGTGGCGTATGCACTTAGCAGGAAGCATCAGATTGCAGTATTGGAGATGATAGCCGAGTGGAAAGATTTGGAAGCGTTATTGGCTTGTAGAGTGCAGTGGAGATCTGAGGCAGGGTCTAGTGGAGAAATCGTAGTGTTGTCTTATTTAGAAGTTCGACCGGTAATGATTGAATAGATTGCTTCTAAACAGGAGGAGGATCCATTATTGGTTGAACGGATCAAGAAGTTAAGGGATGGAACGGAGAACGATGACTTGAAGGATTTTAGTCTTGACCAAAATGGGTGGTTGAGAAAGAAAGGTAGGTTATGTATTCCAAATGTGGGAGACATTAAGAAGGAAGTTTTGGAGGAATGCCATCGTTCGAAGTTCACTATTCATCCGAGAGGAACTAATATGTATCAGGACATGATGAGGAGTTTCTTCTAGGAAGTTACGAAGAGGGATATAGGCTTTTGGGTGAAGTAATGTTTGAATTGCCAATAGGTAAAAGCCGAACAACAGAAGCCAAGTGGGTTGCTGCAGCCATTATATATTCAGGTATGGAAATGGGACTCTATTTCTGTGAATTTTATAGATGGGTTGCCAAAATCTAGTAGAGGAAATGAAAGTATATGTGTCATAGTTGATAGGTTGACCGAGGGTGCCCATTTCATTCCAGTTAAGTCAATTAGGACGACACCTATTTTGGCTAAGTTATTTATGAAGAATGTGGTTAGACTGCATGGAATTCCTAGTAGTATAGTAAGTGATAGAGATTCCTTGTTCACTAGCGAGTTCTGGAAGAGTCTTTAGGAGATTTAGGAACCAAGCTTAAGATGAGTACTGCTTATCATCCATAGACTGATGGGAAAATGGAAAGAGTTAACAAAGTCTTGGATGATTTATTAAGAGATTGTGTGTTAGATTTTAGGGGATCATAGGAAGACCATATATACGTAGTCGTGTTTTCATATAACAACAGCTATTAGACTAGTATAGGGATGGCACCGTTTGAAGCTTTGTATGGAAGGCCATGCAAATCTCTCGTTTGTTGGTTAGAGATCGGGGATATGTTGGTTCTTGGTCCGGATTTGGTTAGAGAATCTGCAGAGAAGATTGAGTTGATTCAAGCTAGGATGGAGGAAGCTCAATCTAGGCAGAAGAGTTATGCAAATAGAAGACGGAAAGACTTGGAGTTCTAGTTGGAGATCATGTGTTTATTAAGGTAACACCGATGAAGGGTGTTATTAGGTTTGAGAAATCAGGAATGTTGGAACCGAAATTTATAGGACCATTTTTTTATTATAGAGAGAAATCAAGAAACTCACATATAGAGTAGAGCTACAAAATAGTTTGGCAAGAGTCCATGATGTTTTCCATGTTTCTCATCTAAGGAAGTGTGTTCGAGACTCGGAGTCTACTATAGCCCGACTGTATTAGAGGACTTAGTAGTAGAGCCGAATTTGACTATAGCTTGGAAACTAATTCGTATAGTTGCGAGAGATGAGAAAAGGCTAAGGAACAAGATAGTCAGATTAGTTAAAATCCAGTGGAGCGACAATGAGAGAGACTGCACTTGGGAGACCGATAGCAGGATTAGAGATGCTTATCCTGATTTATTTGATGGTACGTTTTACCTTTTTGACTGATTTGTTGTGTACCTTATCGTAATTTTGAGGGCGAAATTCTTTCAAGAGGGGAGTCTGTAACGACACTAATTTTTAGTAACATTATTTAGGATATATAATTAGCTAAATAAAATAAAATAATGTGATGATTAGGGAATTGAGATTTGTCATTAATTGGGGTAGCCGTGCCATGTAAATGAGTAAATTAAAATGGTCTAACATGAATTAAAATAGATAAGGGTAATATGCAAGGGCAAAGTTAGAATAAGAGTATTATAATATCCTACACCCTTAGGAATTCATTTTATACGTTCATTTGCAATATCAAACTAAACTAGAGGCCGAGCACCATTAGCAAGAAAGAGGAAGATAAACAAAAAAAGCTTTGGAAGAAGATTAATCAAATCAAAGCTATTCAAATCCCAAACTCCTTAATCCTAAAGCTAAGGTGAATAATGACTACATCTCTTGTTTTTTTAAATGTTTTTTGTTTTAAGGATAATCCGAAATTATTTGCAATGTTATGCCATGATTTTGAAGGATAAAATGTTTATATATGCTAGTTGATAATTTATACAAATTACTATAGGTTTTATGATACGTTTTAACATGAAAACCCTATTAAATGACATTCAAATGCCTTTGAATTTAGATTTAGATCAGAAATGATATTTTAGAGATGGGTTACAATTTTCATAATTTTCTGAATTAATGTGGATTTTATATTAATTTTCTAGTATAGAAAATGATTAGTTGGGCTAAAATAGTTTACAGCTAAATTATTTATATTTTTCGATCTGAAATAAATATATGTTAGAAAATATATTAAAAATGATTTTCTGGAATTTTTTTAGAATTTTCTAAGTGTTTTAATAGATATATAAAATTATTTAAGGTATGAGACTTAAATGTTTTATATATTTATAAAAGGAGAAGAGGTATTTTGTAAATTATTTAAATTAATTGTTTCTGAAATTTTGACAACACTTTTAGAATAGAAAATTAGTTACCAATAATAATTTGACAAATAGGGCAGGTTAGTTGAAAATTATTTCTTTTTAAAGCTAAAAACAGATTTTACATGCTTTTGGCATGTTTCGCCTCTTCCGACAGCTTGGGTTTCGATGCAGTACTTTTGCTTCCACATTGATTGAAACCAATGCACATAGTATCATTAACTTAGTACATAGTGAATTAGACATATGCGGAAGATATTGGGTCAAGACATCAGGTTCCGATAGGATCGAAATGTTGTTTTTTTTAAATGAAAACATACCTGCTTTGCTTTCGAAGTGTTTACTTTCTATTTGGTTGGCTTTTGACTGGGTCTAATTGTTTAAAGGAATGGTTTTGAATGGGTTGCACCTTTTTTCTAAAGTAAATGCTTTTGAAGGGGTCGAAGCCCCTATCTACCGCTTTTCTACCTTTCGATGTCAATAGTTTCGGAAGGTATACTTTGTTTTAAAATCTAAGCCACTTCTCCAATGCTTTCAGAATGGTTGGTTTCGACACCATCACATCTTTTCTTAGGAACTGTTTTTGAAAGAGAGCTTTCGACTTAAATGTTTTATGACCCTTTTGCTCTGTTGAAGGTAGAACCCAAAGGTTTTGAAGAAGATAGATTTAAAAGGTTTCCATATGTTTTAATTGAACCCAAACGCTTTCGAAAGGTTTAAAAGTATAATGTCCAAGGTTTAAAGAATGGTTTTGAAGGGATGGTTTTCCAATGGTTTTGAAAGGTTAGAAAGGAAAGGTTTTACCATTTTTTCTAAAGGCATTGTTTAAATGTTTTAAAGATAGGATGTCTAAGGTTTTAAAGCTTTCGAAAGAAAGGTTTGTCAGTGGTTTCGAAAGGAAGAGTTTGAATGGTTTTGAAAGGAATGTTTTGGCCTTTTGGCATAGGCTATAAAAGGGTTTACTTGGTTTCGAAAGTGGTACATTCAATGTGATCGAAAGGGGTACTTTCAAAGGTTTAAATGATTTCAACAATAAAGATTTGAGTAAGGTATATATATATATATAATGGCAAGGTGATTTTGAGTAAATCATAGAGTATACATTTTCCTTGTTTAAGTTTGATTTAAAAGGTTTTAAATCAATTTTTAGAAGAAAAGGTTTTCAAGGATAATTAATGGGAAGATTACCCTAAGTAGAATGGCTTAGATATTCATATACCAAATGGGATTGGTATAGGGTCGCGTCCTATAAATTAGCTATTAGCCCCAAGCTAATTTAGTCCAAAATTCCAATGTGTATGGCTTTGTCACAGGTAAGACTAAAATGATGTTACGCACAGAACGGAATATATATTTGTACAGAGGTAGGTTATTGGTGAGCCCATAAAACCATTAGGACCAGGTGATCCTGGGGGAAGTTAAGTTAATGACAGACCGTCCAGAAAAAGAGTATCTAACAGGTGTTAGGGAAAGACCGTCTAGAAAAAGAGTATCTAACAGGTGCTAAATAGAACTATAGTGTTCGGACAGATAGTTCATTTGTTACATGACATGTAAGTTTACATGATATTGCTTTACAGTTTTAACCATCTTTGGTTGCAGGATTATGATTTTCAAAAGATATGTTTTAAAAGGATATTAGTGAGAGAAACCCCATTCCGCTAAGCGGTGTGTTCTCACTTAATATCAAATAACCGAGATGTATAGTATTATTCACACCAGGCTTTATGTCTGACTCAAAGTTTATGTTTTTCCCCTTAAACTCTTGGTTGCTCAAAATTGATTTAATTAGGCAGAGGGTTGTGAATTTATAGGTTTTAGTAAGTTGGCGAATAAAGCTTCCAGAGACATGCAGGTGGCTGATAGATAGCTATTTAGGAGTTGCTGTTTTATTTTGTTTGATTTTGCTATGTTGTATTAAGTCAGTTTTGACTATATATTACTCTAGTCAACTAAGGGGGCATCTTCATATGTTGCTCTTGTCGTAGTCATGTAATAATTATATTTTATCTGAACCTAGGAAATGGTTGGAATTTTGTAATTTGAAAATGAAATGTTGTTTTGAAATGTAATCAGAAAAATATTTTTAAACTGTGATGTTTTTATTTCACATTCAAGAACTTCTGATATTATGGTTACCATTAACATTACCGTATTTGGTCACTGGAAGTTAATACTATGGATGACTGCAACATCTGTAGCGCTTAGCTTCGAGCCTCTAGATAGAGGGTGTTACAAAATTCCCACGGATGCAGTGGTGCAACTTCCATGATCAAATTCTAACATTTACATGAATACAGGGGGTTATAGTTACTTTGAACGTTTAGGACTTAAGCTATGAAGAAAAAGATGGACAATGGGTGCACAAAATCATGTCGGTACCGATGGCTTGCTCGATTTTTGTGTGGGATGACATATCCTTCATGTTGTATTTTCAGATCTTGGAATTAAGATGTGTTCAAACACGGATATCAAGATTATTGCTTGGAATCGCCAAAAATAGCAAGGTGATTTCAGCTAGAAAACGATTGGCACTTTAGATTTAAGACTCTATCTTCTTCATTCCATAACCAATAAAACTCATATAAACTAGCGATCCATAAGTTGGTAGCTCGTATTTTGATTATAATCATTGTATTTTAAAGAGAAAACATCAATAAAAAGGATTAAAGTGGACGTAGGCCAGCGTATAAAATTGTGCATTTATCCCGGTTTCTATCATTTTCATACTTGCTAGATTTATAATCATCAACTTTAGGGTGTTATACCAACTTTTGGTCTAACATTTTTGGTGCTTTGAGTGAGAATTGAACGGTGGGCCTGAGACTTGGAGAAGATGAAGGGGTCTGTAATAAGAGCTATTGCTAGAGGAAGTCGACTGGAGTAGGGAGTAGCAAAGAGGTGTCTTTAGACTCTAATCGCCTTCTATCTTTATTATCAGAGAGGAAATAGAAGGGATGATGGCAAGGATGCAAGAGAGACAGATAACTCATCAAGAGGAAATAATGAATGGTTTTTTCAAAAGAATGGAGCAGCAAAAGACAACTGGTGCAGTTGGAACTCAAAACCAAAGACCAGAAGGCGCAAACCAGATGCACGAGGAATCGGAGTACAGTAAGCTGAAACCATTCCCCCACCTCACCATCATGTCGGTAGAGAGATGAATCATGTCGGTTTTGAGATGAATCATGTCAGTACCGACATGTTTGTGTTGGAACTCGGCCTACAAGCAACGGGGTAAATGAGTAAATTTCAAAAAAATATTCCATTTTGGATATTATTGGGCCTCTAAAGTCGAAATTTATTTAGGTCTTATCTAAATTTATTTTAAATAAAATCAATATTTATTTAGTTTATAATATAAAGTTTTATATTAATGTTATATTTATAATTTATAATATAGTATGTTTATCATATACACATAAGTGTGTACATGCACATGCAACATAAATGGTGTACATGTTAACATGCCCATGTATTGATGTTGGAATTTATGTCGCAATGGACATATTAGCCTCCCTATATACATGTGCTTCCAAATGTATATGCACACACATATATATAGAGTTTTATACTACTCCAAAATAATGTTTGTGAATATAAGCATTTATATAAATATATCTTATGTATACATACATACACTATATTGTAATATAACATAATGATAAATATTATAAATGACAACGAAACTCAAAATCAAATTTAAAATTCAAATTTTAGAATTAGGTTTGGATATGTAAATAAATATCTAGTAAATTCATATTCAAATTAATATATTAATTGTAAATGAATATAGTATATATAAAAATATGGATATATTTTGAAAATATTTTTAAATTTTTTTTAGATATATATGTATAATATATATATATATATATATATATTTAAAATAATATTTAGGAAATGTTATGTATGGTAATGTTTATATATATGAATACGTTTTCATGTAAATTAGTAACAAATATATATGAGTAAATGTACATATTTTTCGAGTATGAAAAAAATAATCCTTTTTTCAGTTCTAAATTGTTTTAATTAAAAAATATAATTTTTTTTTATTAATTAATTTCGTATATTATTGACCTCCCCAAAGCCTCTATCGTGCGGGAACCTCGTGCACTAAATCCCACCTTTTAGTCAATCCCATACATAATTAATGCACAATTAGTTATTATTTTTATCCCGAAAACAATTTTTAACTTGAACATATTATATTAAAATTTATATATGTATATGTATAATTAGCTGTAACATTTAAATTAAATAAAACACTATATTATATTCAAATTTAAAAAATCTACAAGGAAAAAAACTTTTTTTCATTTATTTCTAAGTTAATTGATGTAGATATATATTAATAATATATAAAACATACTTTTCTAAATAATATTTATATTTAAATCAATTTAGTTTTAAATCATTTTAATATATTTATTTTTAAGGCATCGAGCAATATGTATGAAAATACATATGTGATTTTTTTATTTTATATACATATATATAAATTATTTAAAGAAGATAGCACCAATAGATGTAGATTCATGATAAAATATATATTCTGCCATAGCATATAATAATAAATGAACGATTATATATATATATATATATATATATATATAAATATAGAAAATTTACCTCTTTTATAGCCTAGATGAAACACCTTGAGATGTTGAATTGAACTCCTTGAATCAGATTCCAGAATCCGAAAAGAGCCACCGATCTGAATGCAGCAACCACTGGTCTTCGAATTTGATTTGATTTGTGTATTTAGAAGCTTGAAAATTGAGGTGGAAGGAGGTAAGAGTGACCGACATAATCTAGGGAGAGTGGAGGCTTCAATCAATATTTTCTAAAATAGGATGTGAGGTGTATAAATAGTTAGGGTTCAAAGGAGTAAAAGGAGGATCTAGATCCACACTTTTCTCTTACCTATTCCCACCTTTTGAATCATTATTCAATGCCATTCAACCGTACATATATCCGTCCATACCAGTCCTCATTTCGGCCTCCCAAATGCTTGAAGCCGGATTAAATAAATGTTCAATTATATCCAATTTAAATACATATCGATATTGTATACTGATAAATGTGTTTATAACTATTATATACATACTACTTAATATTGATCAAGACAAATTAAATAAAATTTTATAATTAGTATTTTAAAAATATTAATTATTTAATTAATTTATAGTAATTATAATTAATTAAATCGGGTAGTGGAAGGAGTATTCAACACTTCGGTTGTGTAACTCTTAAGTGTAAATTTGGTCAATGATTAATATCGAACAATTCGAATATTAATGTTAGCATGCCACTTAGAAAGTGGTGCGACGTTATCGCTACATTTATCACTTACATAGATTCGATAAAATCCAATTTTACTTTCTTTAAGCATTACCGGGTAGTGACTGTTATTGTGACGACCCGGAATTTTAGGCAATATCAATTTAATAATCTGAATTAATAATTAATTTGATTTGATAATTTTTCTTTATAATTTTAATTTAAATTGGTAAATTTAATCTTTTAAAGGTTAATAAATATATAATCTGGTAATTTTGATCAATATCTTTCTAACAATTTAAAATTGATAAGATTTATTTTATTCAAAGCTAATAAAATTTTATTCTATTTATAATATATATATTTTATATATATTGTGAATAGGAAAATCTTCTGTTTTAAATTAAAGATGAATTTTCAAATCGTAATATATATGTATGTATATGTTAAAATTTGGAATTGTTTTGAAATTTAATATAATCTATTTATAATTTATATATGTATGAGTATTGTAATTTGAAGCTTTGTTTTAAAATTAATATTTTTCAAAAGATAATTTAAGATGTATTCAATTATTTTCAAAAATATAAGATAATTATTATTTTTAAATATGATAGTTTAAAAAAGAATTTAGTCAAAGTTTTATTTTTGTTTTCTTTAGTGTTTAAATTAAAATGGTTATAAATATATATAGTTATAAATAAACTTTCTTTTAAAAATAATCTCTTAAATTAGAATAATTTGTAAATGTAAATAAAATAAATTACTAAACTCATATTTTACATAAATATAAATACAAATACATACTTCACAATTTAAAAGAAAAATATATAATACATTTCTTTGATTTTTTTAAAAGTAAGCTATTTATAAAATAAATGTTTACAAAGATTTCATACTTGTATATTTGTTTAAAATTTAAAGTTTATTATTTTAAAAGCATTTCATAAATGCATATAAATACAAGTGTCCATATTACATGGATATAAGATATAATTATTTTTTTATAAGGTTTTAAACACAATTATGCAAATATCTTTAACACTTGTAAACTTCTTAAAATATGCTAGTGACCTTTGTTCAAGTTTAACAACAAGTGGCAACATATTTATTTTAATTTTTAAATAAATATTTTTAGAAGAAAACTAGTTTTTTACATAACATAATTCATTTAAACATAAAGAAATTTGTTCCTCTTTCAATTTCCAATCTTTCTTCTTCTCAAATTCTTTTTCTTCCTTCATTCTTTCATGAATTAAAGAGCAAATCAGAAAGTCATTTTTCAAAAACCTAAAACTGGAAATCAAAAGCAAAAAAGAACATCAAATCTGAAGTAAAATCTGCAAAGCAAAATAAAATCCTGCAATTTAAAATCTTTTGCAATTCAAATGGAACCAAGATCAATTCTAATATTTTAAATCAACAATTTAAAGCATGCATTCAATTTCAACAGCAAGCAAAATCAAAGCATTTTTCAGATTGAAGATTTCAAAGCCTGGAATAAGAATTGTAACCTGCTCTGCTTATATAATTGGTGAGTAAACTTCTTAAAAACAGTTTTAATCATATTGTAGTTGAATTTATTTTTGCATGTGATGAATTTGGCTATGGTTTTGAATAATTGTTTACATGAATACTGTTGTATATGCAATTGAGGGTATGGAATACTGGGTATAGATGAACCTGTAAAGTTCATCTCTGTATAATTACACGAGTTGTTCTGCTTAAAGATAAATGCAAAAATCTTCCAATCTATACCTTATTTGAACTTGATATGTGAATGAAAACTGTCTGTTAATGTTTGATAATAATTTTAAAAATAGTTTCATAATTTTAAAAGCAACAAATAATTATAAAAGAGGGAATAACAGAGAAACTAGAATTTTTGTTAAAAATTAGCTGTCTTAAATTATAATTTGAATTACATGCATGTAATCATGATGCAAAATCGTGAATTTTGATATGCATTTTGTAATTTTTAGTTGGGTATTTCTTGATAATTTTGGGTTTGTTCGATTTGGGTGTTTTGGTGATTTGCCGTTGATTAGAGCTGTAATCTTGATCGAAGCTGTAATCTTGATCGAAGCTTGCTTTGGTGTTGTGGATGATGGGAAAAATGCAATTAAAATTTTCTAATGGCAGATTTGTTTGAATTCGTTTAAACTAGGGTTTTATCTCGCTTTTTTTGGCTTGACTATCGAGGCAATTTCGACATGAGAGGTGAATCGGTTGCGATCGCATTTGGGGGAGTTGATGTTCATGGACGTGGCGTCTCGATGGTAGGGTCGGCGAGGTATAACGGTGCGTGGTGATCGGTCGTGGGTGGTTTTTGGGAAGTGACAGCTGCAGTTTTTCGAGCTAAAGGGTCAAATTTCGATTCGTTGGTGGATTCTTGAATCTGGGTTGAGGAACAAGTCGTGGAAGCCGCGTGTGGTTGGTCGGCGATCGGTTTTGTGGTCGGAGTTGCTTGGTTGGGTTGCTCACGTACACGCATGTACGCTGTGCAACTGGGAAGTATAGGAATTGGGGAAGACGAGGTTGTCTCGAAGTAGAGCTCGTGTTTTTCTTGTAGACGACTCGAAGTGAAGAGTGCTGGGTTTGCTTCGGGGTAGGCACGAGTTGTTAAGGTGATCGACTCGTGTAGTTTTTGTTGTGGGCTTTCTGGTTTGTACTATGTAGTAATATAAGTTTTCTGATTTAAAACTTATTGAACAAGCTTGAGTTTTATAAAAGAAAACAAAATTTAAAACTTGTTGTTTTGAAATAAAGTTAATCAAAACTTTAAAAAGTATTAATTGAATTTATTTTAAGATTTAAATTTGTTTAAAATGATTTCTTTTTGAACTAATTAACTTCATTAAATTTTGAATTTTAAATTTAAAAAGGGAATGTTTTGAATTTAAATATTAAATCAAAGTTTTAAGATAAATTTTAAAGTAATGTTTAATAACTATTCCAAATGTGATTTTTTTTCAATAAGGTTATTGTTATAAATTTTGTAAACCAATAAAAATAGTTTATTTTCAAGTTATTAAGATTTGATTAATTCAATTAATTAAATTGTGAGGATAATTAAGGTTAAATTATTTTGATATGAACTTAAGAATACTTAATTAATATGATTTGTTAATAAGTAAAGAATTAATTAAGATGAATGATTTTCTTAATTAATTAAGGAGTTTCTTTAAATATAAGAAGTTAATTAATTATTTAATTAATTTTAAATAATTAGTTAATTGTTTATTTAATTTTAAATAATCACTTAATTATGAATTAATTAAGTGCAATTACTTAATGAAGTAATTAATGGTCAATTATTGAACGTAATTAAGAGGAAATTACTTATGGAAGTAATTAGTGGAAAATTACTCATGGGAGTAATTTAATGGAAGTGATAATGGATAATTACTTGATGTTATTAATTAAGTAATTGATTAATATAATTGTTTTAAAGTTAATTAATTATAGAGTAATTAATTAATTAAAGAATTAAGGATTATTTAATTATGGAATTAATTACTTGTTAAGTAATTAATCAAAAGAGTAATCATCTAATGGAGTAATTAGAAGATAATTACTTATGTAAGTAATTAAGAGTTAATTACTTAGTTAATTTTAGTTAATTAATTAATGTGATTAATTAATCAATGAATGGGGTTAATTTAAGAGTAATTACTAAGGGTAATTAATTAAAATTGTAATTAATTAATAAAGTAATAAATTAAGGATTATTAATTAATTGATTGCTTAATGAAGGAATTAAAGGTTAATTAATTAGAATAATTAATCAAAGGATTAATAAATTAATTAAGAAGTTAATTAATTAAGATAAGTAATTACAAGTTGTTAATTACTGTTTATGATTAATTAAGACTAATTAATGAGATGATTAATTACAAGTTAATTATTTAATTTATTAAAGGGATTATTAATTAATAAGGATCATTAGTTAATATAATTAATGAATTAGTCAAGATTGATTAATGAAAATGATTAATTAAAGTATGATTAATTATATATAATTAATTGAGGATTAATGCAGTTAATCATAATTAATTAATTAAGGGAAACAAATAAAGGATCATTAGTTATTGTAATTAATGTTAGTAATTAAAGGTTAATTACTGTATATGGATAAGAATAATTGTGGAATTAATTAAAGAATTAAAGGATAATTACTTGAATGTAATGAAAAAGATGATTAATCAAGGGAGATTAATTAAGGAAGATCATTAAGAGATGATTAATTTATTTATTTGGAATAAATTAATGAAGAAGGATTTAGGTAATCCAATTAATTAAGAGTTAATCAATTTTGCTTTTGGATGATTGGTTAATATGGATTGATTGATACTGGGTGATTAATATTGGATGACTGATATTGGATGTTGATGGACGATTTGGGTATGATATTTCTAATGCGAAATGTTGCTTTGTGAGATGAATGTTTGATATGAATTATCTATTGTGATAATGTAATTCTTCTATCTGTTTATATCATCCTGAATATAAGTTAATTGTTTAAACCCTTAAACAACTTGGACATTAAAATGGCGTTTGGATTCGGTGAGACCGGGATCGGGTTTCCATATTTGGATAATCCGAAAACTACATCGATCCAAATTAAACGTTAGGTCGTGAATCCAAGTGGAGCTTTATGAAGACTCGAAGTGTAAGAACTATACGTCAGTATAACTCTGGGGGTGATTCCATGATGAGTTTGACGGAAATAGTACTTATAGGTTCGAGATGGTGATTCAGAGTGCAAGGGCTATGGTCGTTGACTCTGAGGGTGATTCCAAAATGAGTGCAACGAGATAGTACCTTCGGTTTCGTTCGAACCCGGAGCGAACTTGTATGGATTGAATGCTTTCAGAACATCGTCAGGTGGACGATGAGCATTCTAAGATAGATGTGTCCTATAAAGGTAATCGCAGCCTCAAGTCTCATTAATCGGGAATGGCTAAAACATGGGAGGTGCAGCAAGGCTAGGTGGGTAGCACCCATTTCAGGGTGAGGTCATCCCTGTCTAGAGGTCCCTTTTATTTCGGCTTAGTGGGTGGTTGGTCGCGCCAACCACGTGGTGATCTTACTCGGGACTGTTCAGTAAGGAATGGTCCTAGCTTTGTGTTGCAGGGGATTGGGAGTAATACTCGGTACTGTGATCTAGGCCACGTAATGTGACGGGCGGTACCCTGGTAGCCCTGCCATTGATGGAAACCCATTCTTCCTACGAGACCCTACGGTATTGTTTGTATTACCCACTTTTGTGGCTAGTAGCTGGAATTTAATCATGTAACAATTTCGGCTATTTCTTATTTACTTGAAAACCCTAGACACTATTATAATATCACTGGATTTCCTATCAAATGTTTTGGTTAGCATAAGGTAAAAACTTTTCCATGTTTATGTGTGGGAAGTCTTACATGATACCTTTTCTTTTCAAAGGTTTTTCTAAAGTTAAGCAATTTAAACCCGTTTACTCACACCAGACCCCTATATGACCCGAGTGTTTATTTTATGTTTTATTAAACTCTTGGGTACTCATATTATGTATGAGGAGTCGAGGGATTCAGGTTTGCTTGACGAATTCTGGAGGAGATATGGAGCAGGAGGCTTCCACGTGTAGATATATTATGGTTCCGCTGTGTTTGTGTTGTATCTGTATCTTGCGATATCTTGAGTTGTATAGTTAGACAGATGTTTATAACTGTCTAATATGGGTTGTATAAGTTGTGTAACTCTGATGTAATATGGTACTATGTAATATTTTATGTGATATATTATATTTCATTCGTTCCGCTGTGAGTTATCTGATGTTGTTGAGTTTCTTCTTTCTTGTCTTTTCTTCTTCTATCCCTTTCTTTCTTAAATAGTGATGCGTCTTTCTGGAGATAGAAAGTCGGGTCGCTACAGTTATTGACATCAATCCTCTTCGTTAAAATTCTAACATCGCCAATATTCAATTTTATAGTCCAAACACAAAGTCCTTGATTCAATACTAACATTTATTATTAATTCAGTTGCTATGGCCAGAGATGTTGACTTTGATTTGACTAATTGACCGTGATACTAATCT
The DNA here is from genome assembly GCA_030765085.1 of Allium cepa. Classification (NCBI taxonomy): domain Eukaryota; kingdom Viridiplantae; phylum Streptophyta; class Magnoliopsida; order Asparagales; family Amaryllidaceae; genus Allium; species Allium cepa. Next base: position 109,814,147 of record CM060928.1, on the reverse strand, counting down.
CATATAATGGAGGAGATGAATTTTGTCTTGAATAGTATCTCACTTCCAATGCTTTCGCTCGACTCAATTATAGTCATTCAATGGACGTCATGCCATGATTTACTATAATCATAGAGGAGTTTCCATATTAAAGCTCGACAGTATTCTCAAATCGAGGGGATTATGTAATATTGTCGTATCGATATTTTCTATTTGATCTTAGTTATATTAACCAATGAAAAACTATCGAGTGAGCCATTCCATAGTTATCAGATAATTGTTAGTACATAACCCCTTAGTGTTCCACATTCCATGAGTTATACACTACCCAACATTTGGAGAGCATTACGTACTCTAGTCCCAACGGACGTATCGATATCAAGTCTTGATACATCTTGACTAGGAATATTTAAAGCGGTATGTTTATTTTATAGTGATAAATTATTCATGATTACAACACATTGTAACCGCTATCACAAAACATACCACTTATAGATTTTCTATTAAATATAATTTAAATTAAATTAACTAATTAATGTAACATATTATATTAAGTATATAATAGAAAGAAAATATCTTTTATTTCAAGCTAGATTGGTTATCGAATTAGATATATGTAATAATTACATAATTGCCCCTAGGGCATACCCCTAACTTTATCAATCTCCCACTTGCACTTAAGGCCAATTATGGAATCTCAATCTCATCCATTCAGTCAGTTTGATGAGAATTGATCGAGTTAGACCCTTCATGAATGAATCCGCTATGTTGTTTTAATTATCTACCGTATCAATCAACTCTCTTTGATGCTGATAAACTACCTTTATCATGTGGAATTATTCAAAGTATGTTTCTCATCTTCTAGTTAGCTCTCATGATTACATTGTTATCATATAACAATGATGTATTCTTAATACTTGGAATAACCCTTAGCTCGTTTATAAATTTATGCATTTATATTTATATACATTGCTTTGATTTTGGCATCATTCAACGCGATGCACTTAGCCTTTTCATTGAATTAACCATAACCTTTTATTTCGTTCGTAACATTTCTAGCTTAAAGCTTCTTAATAAAATAAAACTAATATTGACATATTATACTCATTATCACTCATGATGTTGAGTCCGTATACTCCTTCATAAGGAGTTCGTTGTTTCTATAAAAAGGTCTTTGGTATTTCGTAAATTTTCGAGAACACCCTAAGCTAATATTTAGTTATCTTAATTTGGATTTGATGTTTGCTTCATGTATCAAGTACATTAACTAAATACGATATTGTGGACAATATTACATGTGTGAAAATTTATATTATCAATACATAAGGAATTCATCTTACATGTTCCATATTAAACATTTTAATAAGGCATCTTTGTGCATCGTTCAGTACGTTCCCAACATCCATTATACTTATTACAAAAGATGTCATCCATAAGCCTAATTTCGAGTACTAAATAACTAAACTATTACTTATTTTAACATAAGTACATCGTTAATAATCAATAGTATGTTATTTGTTTATAGTCTAGAAATATCTATGTTTCTTTTGGTGCTTTCCTCTTATGGACGAACGCTTCCTCTACATTTTTACTGAAAGTCAAATAATTGGATATTTCTATCAAAATATCTTTTTAGTTCTAATGCTTACAGAATGATACTTTGGTATCATTTTTTGGATCATATCTAAAAAACCCACAAAACAAATATTGCTTCCACCGACATCGAGACACTTTGGTTGTTATATACAAACAGTCTATTCTAAATCATTATTTATAATTTTCTACTTCAATACATATATACCAAAACACGAAGTCATGCGAAGCGATTATTTTGTGAGTAAATCCTAATTAAGTTAAACTCGTTGAATAACGAATCTATTATGCTAATTTCAACAACTGAAATTTATGATATTATTCTTATCAATGTTGCTCATTGTATTCCAACTATGTTATTCTTGCTTTTGAAGACATATTCGTGACCAATGGATCATCTCCCTTAGGATATAACTATCAAAATCATATTTTGATAATGTACTTGGAATCATTTTGGATTTGTGCATATGATAAAGTGAACAATCCTAATGGCTTAATTGATAGCCGAGGATTATGCCATAACAACCTGCCTTTTTGATCCTCAGAAGTCGACCCTATCAACGATATTCATGTGTCGAACATCTAAGTGTCTAAGATATAAATCATTAGGATGAAAGAAAGAAAAGTCAGAATAGAATCTCACAATGTGACAAGTAATACGCAATATACAAATGATATTTACAAAAGAAAAACTAAACTTTAATACAAATATTATCATCAAAGTTAAGCAAATCTAATACTCGGTCGGGACAGTTATAACAGTCTGTCGTTACAATTTGCTGATAAATATAGACAAGAAAAAAAGGTGGAAGATAAAAGAAAATACGAAAGTATGTTTTGGAGGCATCCAACTCATCTCCTGAAAACTCCAAAGTATCCAACTAAATCTAAAAAACATGCTCGGGATGACCCAAGCATTATAAGAAAAAATAATGCCTAGATCAGTCTGGTAAAACCACCATAAGAAACACAATCAACTGGATTACTCAATTTTATATAAAGTTATCTGAAATAGAGGGTATCTCGTAAGACCACACCGCACATAAATACGGATAGGTTTTTACGTTACGATAACCAAAACATTTCATAGGAAATCTTTTGATATTATAATAATTCTAGGGTAAAATAAATATTAATCATGGCCGAAATTGTAACATTAATTAAATTTGAGCATAATAGGTATATAACTAAATACGTAGGAGCATGTATTTGATTGGAATTCTGTCAATGACAAGGATAATGGGGTACCACCTGCCATAGTTCACCTCAAGAAAAATGTACCAAGGGCCTCACATGGACCCTTGCAAATCAGAGTCGGCCTACCTCTCGAACATGGCAAGCCGGTCTACATCATTCCCTAGGACCAAGGCTCCAAAACAATGTGCACCATCCATGGCCTTACTTCCGCGTGCATACTAAATCCATAAATATTGATTCTAAATCGAGGAATGACTGCTCCTAACGGTAGTGAACCACATAGCTCTAAAGTATATCTCATGTTTTAGTCATTACCGGTTATGAGGCTTGTGAGCTTACGATTACCTTTTCCCTTCCTTAGCAAATCCTACCTGGAATGCTAACACTGTCTTCCAGACACAAAGCAATGCCAACATTCTTCCATACAAGTTATTCAGGATAAGAACAAACCTAAGAAACTACTTCTACCATATCCATTTTGGAATTACCCTTAGGATAAGCAGCAAGTAGTTCTTGCACTTCAAAGAGCTCCATCTTTGATTTTTTCATCTTTAAGATGCTTCCAAATTGAACACTTGAGTTAGTTCGATGTGGTTTTGGATAATCCATACTTATCTGATTCCAGTCTCTTCGAACCAACATTTGATAGTTTCCTATAAACTCAACTCCAGTTCTTTCAAAAATAATCAGACGATACATAAGAGAAAGATCGCTTCCTAACCGTCTAAGTGGATGGATTTCCTTATCATCTGTCCTAGGAAAACCAAACGAGATTTATATGCACAGTACAGCATCATCGAAGATGACTGTGCCATATAATTCACGTATTTCTCCTAGATATTTTCAAAGTTATTATTTAGGTCAAGATTTGATAGTTGGTTATTTAACTATGAGATAAACAAATAATCAAACATAGATTTAATTCCATATAGGATCAACTAAGCCTCCATAAATTAATCTTTCATTAATTAAAATTTCTTTTTAAATATTTGATTCAAAATACCATCACAAAAGATATATTCTCAAACCCATTATACTCTTTTCAAGGCTTAGAAAACATTTATATACTTATCTCAACGGTATAAGTATATTCCAAACCATTGTATTTTTAGTACTTCGAAAATATCTATATATTATCGCAATGGTATAAGTATATTAACAAAACTTGAGGAAGATTTCATCTTTTCCAAAATATTATTTAAATAGGCAAAAATGAATATTATTTAAAATATTTCTTACTATAAACCAAACCACTATCCTTTGGTGTTAAATATGGAAAGAATGTTTCCGTACCACCATAATTAAGAAAGATTATTTATAAAAATGAAATCTCATTCTTTTTATAAAATTCTCTTTTTATAAGCCCATTTCATATTTACAAATCCTTTTTATAATCATTTTTATAAAAATCCCTTTATAAAACTCCTTTCTATTATAAATCTCTATTTATAATTTTCTTTCACATTTATACAACTCCTTTCTCTTATTTAAATCATTTCTTAAAAATAATTACTAAATAACTATTAAAATACATTAATAATTCCTAACCCTTCTTATATTGATTATATAACTTTTCTAATATGTACTTGAAAGGAGTTCCTAAATATCTAAGGTATGTTACTTTTATACCATATAGAAATCATGGAGCTTCAAAACTGAATCCATAGCAACTATCGCTACATAGACCAAAATCTTGAAAACTTATTTTATAATTAAATAGCCTTTAAACTTCATTTCCTTTTTATTTATAAATTATCATTTATATATCCATCCTATTATATTTATAAAATATCATTTATAAATCATCTCCTTTATTTATAAAATACTATTTATAAATACTTTAAATAAATTAATTTATTAACTTAAACTCAATTAATTAAAGAAATTAACGCTAAACGTCATTAGTTTCATTCATAAATTGACTTTACATGCCACTGATTAAATAATTAGTTCACTAAAACACCATTAGTAAATAATTAAATAAATTAACTTTAAAATGAGACGACCCGACTTTCTACTCCCAGAAAATCGCGTCATCTTGAAGAAAGAAAGGGATAGAAGAAGAAAAGAAAGAGAAAGAAGAACACAAACAACATCAGAGAAATCACAGCGGAACGAATAAAATATAATAATTAACATAAAATATTACATAGTATCTCATTACATCAGAGTACATAACTTAAACAACAGATAATAGACAGTTATAAACTTCTGTCTAATTATACAACTCAAGTATACAAGATACAGACACAACATACACAGCGGAATCAATATATATCTAAACGTCAAAGCCTCCTGCTCCATATCTCCTTCAGAATTCATCAAGCTAACCTGAATCACTTGACTACTCATACATAATATGAGTACCCAAGAGTTTAATAAAACAGAAAATAAACACTCGGGTCAGACAGGGGTCTGGTGTGAGTAAACGGGTTAAAATTGCTTAACTTTAGAAAAACCTTTGAAAAGAAAAGGTATCACGTAAGACTTCCCACACATAAACATGGAAAAGTTTTTACCTTACGCTAACCAAAACATTTGATAGGAAATCCAGTGATATTATAATAGTGTCTAGGGTTTTCAAGTAAATAAGAAATAGCCGAAATTGTTACATTCATTAAATTCCAGCTACTAGCCACAAAAGTGGGTAATATAAACAAAACCGTAGGGTCTCGTAGGGAAAATGGGTTTCCATCAATGGCAGGGCTACTGGGGTACCGCCCGTCACAGTACGTGGCCTAGATCAACGTACCGAGGAGTACTCCCACTCCCCTGCAGCACAAGGTCGGAACCATCACTTACTGGACAGTCCCGAACAAGACAACCCCGCAGTTGGCCGCGACCCAACTGCCCACACAGCCGAATAAAAAAGGGACTTCTAGACAGGGGAAAATCTTGCTCTCCAGTGGGAGCTACCCACGAAGCCTTGCTGCACCTCCCCTGTTTTAGCCATTCCCGGTTGATGAGGCTTGAGGTTACAATTACCTTTATAGAACACAAATCTTAGAATGCTCATCGTCCACCTGACGATGTGCTGAAAGCATTCAATCCATACAAGTTCGTTCCGGGTTCAAACGAAACCGAAGGCACTATCTCGTTGCACTCATTATTGGAATCACCCTCAGAGTCAACGACCATAGCCCTTGCACTCTAATTCACCATCTCGAATCTATAAGCACTATTCCGTCAAACTCATTACGGAATCACCCACAGAGTTATACTGACGTATAGCCCTTACACCTCGAGTCTTCACTTGCTCCACTTGGATTAACGACCTAACGTTTAATTGGAATCGGTGTGGTTTTCAGATTCCAAATATGGAAATCCGATCCCGGTCTCACCGAAACCAAACGCCATTTTAATGTCCAAGTTGCACTTAAGGGTTTAAACAGTTTAACTTATAATCAGGATGATATATAAACAGATAGTTGAATTATTTATCACAATAGATAATTCATAACAAACATTCATCTCACACAGCAGCATCTCACATGTCATTGACATTCAAATCATCCAATCACATCCAATATCAACCAATCACTCAATATCATCCAACATCCAATATCAACCATCCAATATTGATCATCTAAAATCAATTTATCAACAAATATTAATCAATTATCTGAAGCAGAATTGATTAATTCTAAACCAATTGGATTACCTAAATCCTTCTTTATTTATTATTCCAAATAAATTAATCAATCATCTCTAATGATCTTCACTAATTAATCTTCCTTGATTAATTATATTTAATCACATACAAGTAATTATCCTTAACCATATTCAGTAATTAATCCTTTAGTTACTATCATTAATTAAAATAATTAATGATCCTACATTAATTAATTAACTATAATTAGTTACATTAAACCTTAATTAATTACAATTAATCAATCACATTTAAATTAATTACTTATATTGATCAACCTTGATTAATATCATTAATTACATGAATTAATCAATCCTTATTAATTTAGTAATTACTTTAATTAATTAACTAATTAACTTATAATTAGTCAACTCATTAATCATAATTAGTAATTAACAATTTGTAATTACTCAACTAAATTAATTAACTTCTCAATTAATTAATTTCTAATTTAATCATATTAATGCTTGATTAATTAGTTAAATTAATAAATCTTTAATTTCTTCATTAAGTAATTATTAAACAATTTAAATTAACAATTAATCCTTAATTAAATTACTTTATTAATTAATTATATTTTAATCAATTACACTTAGTAATTAATCTCAAATTAACCACATTTATTAATTAATCACATTAATTAATTAATTAAAATAAATTAAGTAATTAACTCTTAATTACTTACATAAGTAATTATCTCTAATTACTTTCATTAATAAACCTTAATTAATCTCTTAATTAATTATTTAACAAATAATTAATCACATTATTAAATAATTCTTAATTCTTTAATTAATTAATCGCTTCATAATTAATTAACTTCAAAAATTATATTAATCAATTCTTTAATTGATATCATTAAGTGATTAAACAATAATCACTTCTACTAATTACTCCATGAGTAATTATCATTAATTACTTCCATAAATAATTAACTTCCTTAATTACATTCAACAATTAATCATTAATTACTTTATTAAGTAATTACACTAAATTAATCCATAATTAAGTGATTATTTAAAATTAAATAAAAAAATTAACTAATTATTTAAAATTAATTAAACAATCAATTAATTTATTATAATTTCAAAATCCTTAATTAAATTAAGAGAACATTAATCTTAATTAAACTTTTCTTATTAATAATCAAATTTAATATTCAAATTAAAGATAAATTAACCTTATTTATCTTGTAATGAATTAAATTAAATTTTAACATCTTAAACCAGTTATCCTATTGGGTTTTCAAAATCATAATGATAATCTTATTTAAAAATAGGAAATTTAGAAACAAATTTCAAAATTTTCAATACTTTAAAACATTCAAATTAATCTTATTTATTTCAAATATAAATTTGAAATCTTAAGATTGAATCATTACCTAACATTTTAAACTTAACTTTTGATTTAATATTTAAATTCAAAATACCCTATTTAAATTGAAATCCAAAATGTAATTAAATTACTTTCAATATGAAATCCCTTTAAAAAAATTTAAATTGAAATAAATGATATAATTTCAACTTATACTTTATAAATTTGATTAACATTAAATTTTTAAACAACAAGTTTAAAATTTTCATTTTATTCCTTTATAAAGCTATTATCAGACAACACCCAAGGGAAAACCCGAAGCAAACCACCCTCCATCCCGAGTTAACCCCGAAGCAACCCAAACCAACCTGACTTCGAGACAGACCCGAAGCTTACACAATCCCCTACCCGAGACAACTCCATCTTCTCCAATTACCCCACTTCCAGTGTACACTATGTACACGCGTGCATATGCCCCACCGTTGCCGTCCTCAGGTGAACGTCACGACCATCCCCATCGGTCCCAAACCCTCTCGCGACCACTCAAGTGAACCCAGATCCACGAATTTTTGCTCGAATCGAAATTCGAACATACGCCTCAAGCTGCAGCAAAACTCGAACGAAAAAATCCCCTTGCCGTTGACGAACTCGCCACCGTCATCTCCAGAGACTCCTCCAGAGCATCACTACAACACCATGCCACTATCCCCCTCCTCGCGATCACACTCGATCATCAATCCAATACACAGCAGCCTCAACAAACAACCCGAAAACAAAACCTTACCAAACCCTACTTCTATCAAATTCCAACGATTCACTCAATCGAAAAATGCTTTCACATTTTTCCTTAGATCCTCCACTCATATACCTGCTTCAAACCAAATCCTAGCTAAAATCATCAAGCCGATCAACGGCAATTGCCAATAAACCCCAAAACATTCAAACTCCAAATTCACACGAATTAAACAATTAAAAATTACGAATTGTATATTAAAAATCATGATTCTACATCACTATTTCATACATATAATTTAAATTAAAATTTAAGGTAGTTGATATTTTTAACTAAATTTTAGTTTACTGCAGATTCCCTATATACACTTATCTATTGTATTTAAAATCATAGGACTATATTTTTTTATAATAATATTCATTTTACATTCACAAACAAATTTCATTCATGTATTCGAGGCTAATATGAATTTTAATTGGGAAATTTGGGTTCTTGAGGCAAAAGTCACAGTTTTCTTATGAAACAGAGAACAAACATTACATATACAGTTACATGTTTGCATACATAAATATAACTATAAATTCAAAAATAAAAACTGAATGATTTCCAGGCAACATCAAGATAAATTTCAGATAATCGTATGCATGTAAAAAAAACCCAGATCAAACTGTTTTTAAAATCATTTACTCACCTTTTTACAATATGCAGAGAACAGAACTTGTTCCAGGCCTTGAATTTTCTTGAAAAAAAATACTTTTGCTTTTGAACTTTCCTTTGCATGCTTCAATTAGTTGTTTTAAACTGGCTTTTGAAACTGATCTTGATCATCCCTTAGCATTTCAGATTGCATTGTAGGTTTGAAATGTTGAAGATTGAAGTTGTAGTTTGAATTGAATTGCAGTTTTGAAAGTTATTTACTGATTTGAGCTTTTAGATTTAATCTTGCTTTTTAGTTTCAATTTAACATTATCTTTTATCAGCTGAGAAATAATGGATGCAAATATGTTTAATAAACTTAATTTTGATTTAATAAAAATTAAAGAAAGTGAATTTTCTTAAAAAGAAGACGCTTGTCCCTAAAATTACATTTGTCATCTTATTAACTTACTTACTTTACAAGTGTTTTTGAGATAATAACATGTTTACACATGTTTGAATAATTTTAATTAATTTATCATTTAATTTAAAGGCAATATAACCTTACATAATTAAGTTACTTTGTTATAAATGCTTACTTATGTATTTATATGTATTTATAAAATGTTTTTATGAAAATAAGCCTTTGAATTTTAATAAATACAAGAGTGAAATATTTGTAAACCTTTATTTAATAAATAGCTTACCTTTTAAAGAAATATTCTAATGCAAATAATTCTTATATATGTATTTAAAACCTAAAACATTATACATATTCATTTATAACCAATTTAATTTGAACATTTTAAAGAAAACAAAAATAAAACATTGATAAATTCCTTTATAAACTATCATATTGAAATAAACAATTATCTTACATTTTGAAAGCAAATGAATAAATCTAAATTAACTTTTTGAAAACATTGATTTTAAAACAAAGCTTCAGATTACAATTCATTCATATACAAATTATTAATGGATTAAATTTCAAAACAATATCAAACTATAACATATACATACATATATGTTACAATTTGAAAATTCAACTTTAATTTAAAACAAAAGCTCTTCCATTTACAATATATATCAATTGTATATATTATAAACAGAATAAAATCTGATTAACTTTGAAAAACAATTCTTATCAATATTGCCATATTAAAAATTTATCAACCTTTAAAAGATTAAATTAGCCAATTTTAAATTAAAATTATAAAGAAAACTATTAAACCAATTAAATTATTAATACAGATTATTAAATTTATATTGCCCAAAATTCCGGGTCGTTACATAAAATATCATTAATAAAAAAAATAGATCGACTTAAACACCGTTAATTAAAATATTTGATTAACTTAAACCTCGTTGAAAAATAATTAAAACATCTTTAAACCATATTAATAATATAGCTAAATAACTTAAAAATAATTAATAAATTAAATAAGTTAACTTTAACATCTTAAATGAATTAAGTAAATAGATTTAAACATCTTTAACAATTAATTAAACAACTTTAACATCATTAAATGACATAATTAAATAACTTTAATAACATTAATAAAACTACTTAATTTGCTTTAAATTTCCTTAACTAAAATAATTAATTAATTTTACAAATCTAGAAAGAGGCATAACGACCACTATGATACTTAAACAATCTAAAATTTGTTACGTGTCTCAAAGGTTTCAACCTTTTAACGAAAGTCAATGTCATATTCAATATAGCCAGGCTACCAAGCTTCTGGCACTCAACAATTAACAATCAAGAGTTAATTCACCATTTATCCAATATTAATTAATCCATATATTAATTAGTTCCACAAATTAACATTTCACTTGGCAGGCACAGAATGAGGATTTATTCTGCTCAATAAGTGTCCATGATAATCTATTCAATTTAGTTTAACCGAATGGCATTTTTATTTGACCAAATAGATATCACCGATAAGGTATAACAAATTTAGCGACATTATTAATCAAAGTAACGTAATCAAATCCAATCCCTATTTTTATATCATAAATTTGTAAACTACCAATTTTATCAACAAGTTACTCTATAATTTTGTATTCTTCTATACTATTCCAAGCAAAAAATCAGCATGTCAATCTGATTCAGTATGAGTAAGTTATAACATTTTAAATTCAAAACATGTTTATATAAATAAATTCGCAAACAACTATCATAATGTTCTCACCCACAAGCTCAACACTCCACGACCCATCAAGCTCATACCCCTAGACCTAAAACCAAAAGCAGCCCTTCCCCTTTCTCCCATGCACAATTAACCATATTTACTTGGACTTATAACTGCTCGCCATTTCTGAGTATTTTTGTTTTTGTTATTGATGGAGGCGCATTTGGGATCGAGATATTAGGGTTTGATGTTTTGTATTGTCTTCAGGTTTGGTTCTTATTACACGATGTTCACTGTACACTTTGTGCTGGGTCCTTTTATCAGTTTTCAAAAAAAAATCCTTTTATATAAACAGTAACACCTCCTTCCTTCTTTCTTTTATACAATTCGCAAGCTCCAGGTTATAAAATAAACACCTCGGCCACCCTCCCTACGCCGCCCCCACTACCTTAGTTCGACGTGCCACTATCCCTAGCACCACCACCACCAACCATACTGAACTTGGATCAACCACACTACTGTCAGAAGCCAAATCAAGCCTCCAAACAATAGGGTTGAAACCCAAACAGAAACCCCTCACTCCTAGCCAGCTACTAGCATTGTCCCCTCCTTCTAGTACCATCATAACACACCTCATCTAAAGCAAAGTTTAGTATATATGTATGTATATACATGAGGAAGGAAGTTGTTTCTTTGTTTCATAGGGAAGTGAAAATGTTAAAAGAAATAGTAGTAGGAAGTAGAGATGAGATGAAGTGGAGAGGTTGCTGTGTAAATTTTTTTTACAGGGAAGAAAATGAAGTGTTCATCATTTTCCATGAAGAGTGAAATGTGAACATGAACCTATATACATGTAAACTAGTTTACTTTAAAACTAATTAAAGCAAATTTCACACATTTCCATCATGTCAAAAAGAAACACAAACCCAAGATGAAGGCTCATGCACATACGCGTTGTATAAATATATGTTCAAAGTAGTGTCCATAAAATAACAATATGTTCAAGTTTGTTTTACTTGTTTTTCCTTGTGAAACTAATTCTTTAAAGGATAAGAAATAAAAAAGTCAACAACCTAGAAGTATGTGGAAGAATAAATCAAGAAATTAGGGATTATGGTTGGGTGCGTATGTAAATTTTTGTTTATAAAAAAGATTACGGTACCCCGCTACACAATAACACATTCGCATATGAGTCACGAATGACAGAAATAAAAATACAGTCATATACAACAATGTGATATGATCACAAAACAATAATAAAATACACTGGTTGTTTTATTTTGTGCATTTTCAAAAATACCCATGCCGCAATATGCGTCAAACCAAAATTTAATTATTTTCTAAAGTAAAAATTATGGAAGAAATCCTCCAAATTAAATTAAAAATACGTCACCAAAAATCGGACAATTATTTGAAACATATATTTTATTATAATTAAATTAAAATTCGAATATTTATAAAGATTAAATATCTAAATTTGAAGACTCAAAATTATGGGTCAACATATCTATTCTCGACATTGATAAAAAATTCATATTTTCTCTTTAATGTATAAGGATACTTATTAGACATTCTAATGCATTGTGTTCATTTAGGTTTGATTAATTTAATTTCATTCTTCATAATCAGTTTATCCTTAGATTATATCCAAATCCGTTTCAAAACCAACAATTTCTAAAAGAAATCCTTTGCTACGAAGTCGATATTTCTTGAAACAACAATTGTTTCTCAGTGCAACAGAATAAATATTTATAAACACTTTATGCATTGCATTAAATATAAGACTGGTTTGGTTTTAGTTTACAATACTTATGTTCAAAACATAAATTGACCATCCAATGACTACTGTTTCCAGTATAAATTGGAGCAATTCATACAAGACCCCTCATGTATAATTGTAACATGCAGTCTTTCGACTTGCACAACCTGCCAACTCCTTGACCCATGATATGTTAAGGTTTCTTATAAACCCTTATCTTGTATTATTTTGTAAACTATTCTCTTAGATGAAATTAATTTTAACATGCTACTCTTAAGTGCATTACCTTACAGAAAGAACTTAACTCAACTTTACTCACCATTAATCATTCTATGTCGAACAAAGTATGATTACTCCTTATTAATACATAATTATACATCACAAGGAGAAGTAACTTTTGATATTGATCTTTATTCATTTTAGGTATGTTCGAACCTGTAACGATCCGTATTTTTAGCCATTTAAAAATATTTAATATTATATAAATTTTGAATAAAAATGGTTGAAAATAAAATTTTGTGTTTATTTATGTAGTTTATTTAATATGAACTTGAATAAAAGTTTGAAATAACCAATTTCGAAGATTTAAGGAAATTATTTGTATGGGAATGAAGTTCATTATATTAAATGTGTTTATTATCAATAGTGTTAGTGCCAAAATTAGTTACTAACACCCAAATCCAGATGAAAGCACCAAATCATAGTCACAGATCATAGATAGAATGTATGTAGAGAGTATAAATATGAAGAATCGTCAAGACTAAAAAGAAAGTAGTAACAACAGAGAATTTATAGTGGTTCGGCTGACTCCGGCCTACGTCCACTCCAGAAATTTCCTTTCTATTGATATAAGAATCAATTATAGTTACAACCGAGATTTTTTTGAAACTTTAATGGCAGAATAGCCTTAATGAGGAAGTAGAAGAGAAGCAGAATAAATATCCCCTTTTATGAAGCCCCGCACGCTGTATTTATAGGCAAAACCCGAGCTGTTAAGCTTCCTAAGTGATATGAGCCCACCCAGTCATAGCCGAGCCCGTGTACTTAGTCGTTGCCGACCCTGACTCATCTTGGCCGATCCAGAAATGCCGACTCACTTTGAAGCCGACCCACTTTGAAGTCGATCCACTTTAAAGCCGATCCACTCTGATGTCGACCCGGGTATAACTCTATGCCAAACCCAAGCCACTTCAACCATGCCGACCCATTTTAACTCACTAATCCATTCCAATCAACCGGCCCCAAACGACTGATCCACCAAGGCCGAACCCAAGTTCCTATAACCTAACACCGACCCACTTCAGCTGACCGAGTACAGCCGAGCCACACATGCCGACCAACTTGTGTCAAGCCTCCTCAATCGAACCACGTCCAAACTCCAACACCGATCCACTTCATCCTGGCCGAACCATACCACCACACCGAGCCGCACCATCATGACCGAACCATACCACCACACCGAGCCACACCCTCCTGACCAAACCATACCACCACATCGAGCCACACAATCCTGACCGAACCATACCACCACACTGGGTCACACCATCCTGTCCGAACCACACCACCACACCATCCAAACCGAACCAAAGCATGTCGAACCACTAGCCTATGCCGACCCATCGAAATGCCGAGCCACCGTCAATGTCGCCCCATCCAAACGCCGAGCCACCTGCAATGCTGATCCAGAGCAAGTCGAAGCACAACTCAATGTGACTTGAAGAAAACTCCATGAAAACACGAAGCAAACCTAGTAACGACTTGAAGTAAACCTCGGGTGACTCATGACAACTCAACTTTTGTCGAAACCCATATTTCGAGTATCCTATGACTTTTGTTCATTATATATGTCGAACTCCGGCTTCATACTCATGATCGTCATCCGTGATTGATTGTGTAACAACCCGCATATTTATCGGTTTTATATTTAAATATTTTATCGATACTCGAAATTTAGTCCGAAAAGCAACTTATTCCAAACAGTCGAATTAGGACTCGAGACCACTTCCATTGAGTTCAAAACGCCGTTTGCGATCTTTTTGAGTATAAGCTTTGATATGTTTGGAGTTAGTGGAATTTTGCTACTTTTCACTTAGGGCTTTGGTTAGGGCTGAGCCCATTAACCCCACTTATGTATTCAGTCCCAACCCCTTCTCCTCTTCATTACTTCATTCCTCATTTCCTAATACTCAAGCTTTTATAACAATGGAGAGTGGAAGAGGAAATTAAAACTCCAAGCCCTAGTCTTCATTAGCAAATCCAACTTCTAGCTCCAAATTCAAGAGAACCCATTGGTAAGCCTTCTCTTCTTCTTCTCCAACTCATTCTCTTATCAATTTCAGAAATTCCTAAACCTAACTTTGGGAATGTTCTTCTTTTAAAGCTTAGAATCAAGCTTCTTGTGTTGGATTTGAAGAGTGGTTAATTCTCCTTTGCTTTCAAGCTTCTTCTTCATTTGTTTGGGTTCAAAGGTGAGATTTATATCTCACATCTAGGCCAATATTTAACTTCGATTGTTAGGTATGAATTCCTAACACTTATTCGGGTGCAATTGCTTTTGGTTTGGATTGATTTGGTGAATATTAAATTTTTTAGTGTTTAGAGTTCAAATCTTTAAAAATCATAACTTTGATGTTAGAACATGTTTTTGGTGATGCATCGAGGAGCCAATAGGACCGGGTAGCCGATGGGCGTAATCCCCTGCGTCTGTGCTCGTCCGATTGCAAATTGAAGAAGTTTGCACCTCATTTGAAATAGGTTTAAATTTGCAGAACATCACGTTCGGCCGACCGAACCCCTGGGCCGGTCGACCGACCTGCTACTAATGTGCATAAGCACCTTTCTGTCTCTGGTCCGGTCGACTGGCTACAGGGCTCAGCCGACCGACCTTCTTCCCGAGAATTTTTTCAGAACAAGGCCCGGTCGACCGAGCTCTGTAGCCGGCTGACCGACCTGATGCTGTTTTGCCTATTTCGCCTATTTTGCATGGTTTTCAAATTTAATCGATTCGTGTTATTTCCCTATTTGTTGTTATCATTTGTTATTGACTTTGATGACTTCTTTTCTTCAGGAATTTTTGGAATGTCCATTTTGGTGGATTCGGTATCGATTTCTTTGGATTTTATTCACGATTTCGAACATGAAATTAGTGATTGAATGTTTCTACAATCATTTCGATGATTTGTCACTTTAAAAATATAAAGGTTTCAATACTAGTAGTAAATATCAAAACTCTTTCATCAAATGATTTCAACACTATTTTATTACAAAGCTCGTTCTCTTAAACTGTTTTCCAATCTATTAGTATATACAAACCTTTTCCTCACTCGTACGAGAAATCTAATTAAACGACTTAGTAAAACAAGTGGTATGAAACGCTTGCGTTTACTTCGTCGGTTAATTCTTGGACTTGTTCGATTGAATCTCTTGTGACAATTTTCTAGTGAAAATCTACAATTTGTTCGTAAATATTTAAGTTAAGCTAGTGGTTGTGGGACATGAAGCTAAGCTCATATATTTACTAGCTTACTGTAATTGACACTTCTTGATGATCATGACGATCATTTTTGTGATTTAGACTAGCAATTGTGCGATGTCTCTTTGTCTGCGATTTAGACTAGACCCCGTTTCTGTGTGATTTCGACTCACATGTGGGGTAGCGCCCCATGGTCTTCGGGCCGTTCGTGTGTCAAAAATTAATGGCTGGCTACCATGAGATAGCGTCTCGTTCGTGTGATACATATGTTGGTGAGTTTTCATGCTCCCGTTCGTGTGATAGGCCTCCCCCTTTTTATGATTTCTGGATTTCGTGTGTTGAATTCTGTAATTTATGCTTCACCAATTTTAGTGATTTTCATTGATATGATTTATCAATTTTTGTCCATTGGTGAATTCGTGTGTCATTGACTTGTTGTGAATACAAGTTTTGGGTATGAAATCCTTTTTGGATCTTTGTGAAGATTTTTGTGATATTGATTAATCTCATGTTGAGTTTCAATTACATACTTATTGTAGTATGCCCGTATGGTTATCATATGTTTATGCTATATCTCTTATTCTATATCATGTCATATGATATTTATAGCTAGACTGATCCGTTTATTATTTTCTTATAAATAATACTCGGGTCAGACCGAGATGTTACAGGTGCTTCTGCTTGACTTCTCCCCAGGGATTCATTACTCTGACTTTTGGCTAACTATTTAGATTAGCCGATTTTGTTGTATACACTTGAGATTTAGGCTCATAGTTGTATTCTTTTGTATAGCACGTGTTGCTATTCTTTTGTATTATTGTGGATCTTTTTGACCACTACTCTGATATACACTTTCATGTGTTAGTTATATATTCATATCTTCTTCCGCCTTTGTGATATGAATTATCTATGACTGATTTATGTTATGTTTATTTCTATATTTGTTTTCGAAGATTATATATAGCCACTGTGTAGTAGCTTTGAGTTTGCGTCGGTATGTCGGATTTCCTCTTGAGATGAAATGCATGTTTTATTTTATTTGGCGTATCGGTGCTCGCACAAAGCAATTACATGGATGGTCGCTCTTCAACAGCCTTATTCTCAGTGCTAGTTGACAGCACTACATTGTAGTGTTCTTGGCTAGCGTGGGTATAGAGGTGGGGCGTCACAGATTGTCTACCCATCCAGTTGACTCAAACTCATCGTATTCCAGTCCTGACAAATGAGTAGTTGATTTAGTTAAATCTGCATGTCCATGGCCTTGCCAAAAGACAGGTTAACATTTGCCCCCCAAAACATGCATTGCTATTGAAAGGGGTGTTTTAAATAGCCTCAAATCCGATATTCGGAGTCCATATGTCATCTATTTCCATGCCTTCCGATTCATAATCCAATCCATTTCATACAAGTGTCATTGTCATATCCTTATCCAAATCTACGACTTCTCCAAGTCGTTGTCCAATTCGTGACCACTTCGGGCCCTTTGCCAAATTCTGGACCTCTCCGGGTCCATTTATCCAAAGCTGAAATCCTAATCCATGACCACTCCGGATTGCATTATCCTATTCTGACCTCGACTCTCTAGTCAAGGGTTTATATGTTCTCCGGCCAAGGATTTTTTTAAATTCTCTGACCTCAGCTCTTCGGCCAAGGACTTTTATATTCATCGGCCTCAGATCTCCGACCAAGGACTTTTTTAAATTCCCGGTGCTTAGCTCTCTGGCCAAGGACTTTTATATTCTCCGGCCTCGGCTCTCCGGCCAAGGACTTTTTATATTCTCCGGCCTCGGCTCCTCGTTCGAGGAATTTTTATATTGTGTTCGAGTGCATTCCATCGCTCTCTGACGAGGGGACTCGTAACTTGCGATCACTTCCCCGTCTCTTCGGTCGGAACAGTTATCGCGAGACCTGTATTATTTATTAAATGATCCAAATCCACTCTTTCAAAATAAGATTTTTTATAGCCAGGGAAAACCAAATAAATGTCTTCACATCCAAGGAAGAAACCAAAGTTTTCAAGAAAAAGAAAAGAAAAACAGGATTTCACATACTCAAGCAATACGGTTTATCATCGTCTTAGAGCATTCCTAGGGACCGTCCTCAATCCTGTACATGTGCAAGTGATTTAGTCATATTACTTCAAGTTCTATTACTTATTCAATGCCATAAATCTATTTAGTTGATAACAAGCCGACGTTGCCTAGATCCAGTGCCATCTTCGTTCGAGGTGGGCGGTGGCTGCTCCTGTTCCACTGCCACAGCTCGATTCTTCACATATTGTTGTAGATGACCATTCCTTACATGCTCCTCAACGATATCCTTTTGTCTGGAGTCGTTCGTGTTGTGCCTATCCAGCTCATGGAATAGGCAATGCCTTCCCGATGCCCTCTCGTAATCGGAAGGTTCCCTTCTTGCCAGCCTTCGATACTGGAGGCGCCCTCGAGTATCCAAGTAAATCCTTTCTAGAGTTTCGATTAAATCTGTGTAAGAAGAAAACTTTAACTCCCTCCGAGGCCTTTTCGAAGTGCCACCATTGTCATTCATTTTCCTTTTTCCTTTTTCATCTTTATTTGGATCCTCCCTAGGTGGACCTCCACCCCTTACTGCATAAGCTTCAGCCTCTCTCCCTTCTCTCTTAGCGTGCGCATCTTCCTACCTTAGGAACCTTTCCGCCTCCCTTGGTGGGTCCCGTTCCAACACTACTACAAAACAGGCCATTTGCATCACCTCATTTGAATCGGTTGAAGTAAAAACTAATGCAAATAGAACTATTTGCATCAGTTCTGTCTTAATAACCGATGCAATTGGTATGTAGAAAGAAATAGGTAATAAAAAATCAAATTTGCATCAGTTGTCACCAACAACCGATGCAAATACGTCGATGCAAATAGTTGTAGTTGCATCGGTTTTAAAGTTAACCGATGCAACTAAATTAATTTGCATCCTTTCCTTGCGCACTTTCGCTAATTCCCGCTGCCCCAATTTTTTTGCCGCCTCTTACTTTCCAATTCGTTTCCAATATTTCACCTGCCTCCAAAAAAAAACCCTACACCTTAACCAAATCCATTCGTTTCCAATATCTTCTCTGCTATTATTTTTTCGTTCTCTAAAACGAACTAAATTTTTTCGTTCTCTAAAACAAACTAAATTCCCAGTTCAAATTTTTCTTTCTGTTTCAATATCTCAAATCTCGAAGTCGATTGCCTGATGAAGTTACTATTGCAGGCGATTTCGTAAGTGGTTGTTCGATTGCCTGATGAAGTTGCTGAGGTAGAGGCGACTTCGATTTGGGGATTGGTTGCAGCGAAGTATAGCGAGGCGATTGCAGATGGCAGAACTGTGGGAGTGGAGTTTAGGTGATTCAAACGTGGGTGTGTTCTGGTGATTTGGGGATGGTGACGGGTTGTTTACGTGGGTCGCGACTACATGTTCCTGCCTTTGGTTGGTATTATTGTTGATGTTTGTTGTACATGCTGCATTTAAAAAGTTTATTACCGAAAAAATGGAATTCCATGTTTCCTTCCGTTTCTTTTGATTTTCACCTGTTGAAATTTCGGGGTTAGCGGTAAGGAACACAAAACACGTTGTGTCATTCCATACCATTCCATTAACAATCGAAAGAAACGGAAAATGTTTCGGTTGGTAGAGAAACTTTCTGTACCCATCCCTAGTAAAGACGGTTCTACTGAAAAAGAAGATCGTGAAATATAATTTATTTGTTGTAAAAAATATAGTGGAAGGATACGCATTCTTCTCTTTAGTTATAAATATTGTGACTACCATCTTAACTCTCAGGACTTGTACAGTTCAGGACTTATACAGTGAAGTGGAAATGATAGTGGTCTAGTGATGTCATCAATTATGACATAATGCGGTACTTGTGTCCATGAAATAGCAATATGTGAATTGCTAGGTTTGTTTCAATCACATAAGTTGGATCCCATACTTCAGTTTGGTGCTTCCTCCACTTTCTTTATGTATAATTTATTTATTATTCGTTTTAATACTTCTCTTTTTACTGTTTTTGATTTACAGGCAACGTTCTTAGTGTATAAGCAGTGCCAAAATCTACGCTGCAGGTAATTTACTCTCACACAATTTAAACTCTTCTTTATTCATCTTCACGAGTAAAAGAAAACCTAAAACTGTTCAGATTTAATACATCTTGTATATGAATATTGGGTTAATACCAAATAGCATCTTATACTCTCATGTTAGTTTGATTTGATTGAATCTGCCTTAAGCCACATTCGTACATTTACTTGGTATCTGCCGTGTTCAGTCTGAGCATCGCAACATTATCAAATGTCTTTGGAAATTTCACCCAGATGAGAATGAACCATTTGGTATAACAGCTACCTATATTGAAAAGTTTATTTAAGTGTTGTTGGTGTCATATGTTGTTGGTGTCATCTTCCTCTTTGAATTGAAATTTAAGTGTTGTATATCCATATGTTTGCATTATTGAATGATGGCAGCAGGGTTATTGAACAGGACTTGAACTTTAAGTTGTTGCCAGTTCCTTATTGTGGGGTAGGTTTGGTTGTTGCCGCTAGTTTATTTCCTTATTGTGGGACCTTTTACACATATATGTATGTGTATGTATGGATTGCTTTTCAATGTTTTTCTTTTTCTTGTTATCGAGTGATAGTGTTTTTTTTTCTCATGTATTGTGGCCTAGGTAAATCTTTGAAAGGGTACTGGAAATGTGACAGCTTGGCCTTGAACTAATTTAACATTAAATGGTTATAATAAGTACCCCAAGAAGAAGGGAAGAAACCCTACAAAGTTGCACTGCCAATAAGCTAGGAAATCCCATCCCATGTGCACTTTATAAATTTAAGGGACTTTATTCAATGAAATTATAAGTAAAACAAAAGGACTTGTCTTTCAACAGCTGTGTATGCTTTATTTGTGCAAGTGGAGTAATAATAGCAAATAGACATAATTGCGTTTTGCTTATAGATTTAGCTTTCCATTTCGAAAGTCTTAATAAATGCCAACACAAGAGCCTTGGGAGATTTTGAGGGGACACAACTTCATTTTTTTTTTGTATTCCACCTTATCTTAGTTCAGCCTTTTCTGTATTTTTTAAGGTTTTTCCTTTTATAGATGGGTTTTTGGTCACAGTAAGTCGATTCATAGGCATGGAAAAAACTGATGCTATATTTGTAATAAAAAATGGTTATGGTATCAAATCAAAATTCAACACTGAAATGATTAAATGAATCAGTGGTTATCTACTTATCTATTCAATTATTACTATTAGTTTACGGTAAATGTTACTTATTCAACCAAGAAACTAATTTAGATTATGTTCATGATGTGTTAAGTGACGATTATATGGTGATAGATGTTGATTTCTTTTTTATTCTTCTTTTTCATTTTTACACAAAATTCGGTAGTGTTTTTCTAAGTATATAATCGGTTTCTATGTTTACGTGGGTCGCGACTGCAGTCACTAGTTTCAAAATATAAAGACTGGTTTTTTTGGGTCTTTGGTTTGCCTTTTGTTAGTGACGGGAAAAGTTCAGTTTTTAATTTTCGGTCCCGATTTAGATGTTTTTTGGTAGTGTACTGCGATCTTGCATTTGATTAACCAATACTACAGAAATTCGATACAGAAATAAGTAAAGACATAGTATTGGTTGGAAAAACATACTATTATCATCTTCTATTGGAGTGACTTCTGCACCAGCTGAAAAGAAAGATGATTAAACTGGTGGAAGTTAAAGTACATTTGAAGAGAAAGACGGTAAAAATTGTGCTACGTAACTGTGAGATATATTAAACATATGGATTGCTGCATCAGAAGGAATAATAAAGGAGTAAAAAATAGAAATTAGCTTGGATTGTCATGCACTTAATAATGAAGTTATCCAATATATAAATATTAAGTTTATTTCCGTTTTTCAGCACTTGAATTTTCCTGAAATTGTAAACGTCTATTATTTATAGCTGGTTCATTGAAATTAAATGCAACTAATAGAGAACATTGTACATTGTAAACGGTTGATGGTTTAGTTTAAAAAAATAATCAGGTACATGATTGTAAAAGGATCGGAGACCAAATGGTGAGTACATGTTTTATTTTGTACATATGATAAGACTTGAGTGCGTGTATGCGTATAAATACATGCATACATACATAGCCTACATATTAAGTCTTTGCAGCTATTATTTCTTAGTTTGATGCATAATCTTTGTTTTAAAGTTTTTTATTTACTTAATCATGGCATTTGTAACTAGAACAAGGTATGCCTCTCTTCATAAGTTAATAATGCTGTAATTTAATTCCATTTTGTGCAGAATTTTGACATGATGTCAATTATTGAAACTTTAAATGGATATGCATCCAAAGAGATCAGTAAGTTGTTAAAAGATTCTGATAATAGTCATCATTCTGCAATAGTTCATAACTCTGTAACCAAAGTGCTTATTCAGATATTAACATTCGTGCTTATTGATGATACATATATAGGTTGTTTTAGCAGCACAGTCATTTTGCTTCAGTGGACAAGTTATTGGGCATAAATATTTTGAGGTAATAACAATCATATCCATATTTTTCTACCTGTATAACATGTTAGTTTGTTGTATGTGATAATAAATTCATTAGAGAGAGTTAGTAATAACAGTCATTTTGCTTACAGTGAAGGCAAGGTGGCGGTGTTTATATAGAGAGAGGAAGAGGTGAAGCACTGATGATGGTCACAGTATGGTGATCTAAAGTGAAGTGAACTGAAGTGGTGGTTGAAGTGGTGACTGGTGTGGACTGTTTGATGTCTGTAGATATATTTTTATGAGCAGTGATGAAGCAGGGGGATGCCTGTGCAGTGATGAAGGTAGTATGATTGAAGTGGGTTGGGAATTAGTGGTTGTTGAAGGAGGGATATATTTATTTGCAGGGGAAGTTGCAATTGAACTTGCAATGGAAGTTAGGTGATGAATGAAGTGTATGTAGGTGGTGTTGTTGCAGTGATATTTGGTGAAGGCAATGTCGTTTTAGGTTGTGATGAGGAGGCTGCTGGTTGCGGTGATGTATGGAGGAGGTGTTTGCAATGAGTTAGGGAAATTACAGGCTTGTATGGAGTGGCAGCAGGGAGGAAACATGCGTGTTTGTAGGCAGAATGAAGTTGAAGTAGTTATTGCTGGATGATGGGTTGGTAGTTGGATGCAGGATGAGGAGGTAAGGGTAATGGGTTTTATATGGAGTGGTTGTAGTAGTGATGAAGCTGCTGTAGGAGGTTCAGCCAGAGGTGATTGATGATGGATTTGTAAGTGATGGAGTTTATTTTGATGAAGATGATTCTCTGGTTGTGGGTAGTTTTGACAGTGTGGATGGTAACCAAGAGAGAGCAAGTTTGAGTGTTGTAGCAGATGGTTGTTGGAGTTGATGAAGTGGTTTGTTTGTAGTTGGTAGAGGAAGGAAGGATGTGTGGCAGAGGAGGAAGTGGGCAATGAAATAGAAACAAAAACACAACACGGAGAATAAAATGAACACGGAGAATAAAATGAACCAAGATTGTAGAAATTGTATCAATAGCGAATTGGACAATGAAAGGAGACAAAATGCTATGCACAAAAATATGTTGTTATTTTTAACTAGAACAGTGCAAATAAGATATGGGTATTACTTTCATGCATTTCTATGCACATTTGGGTTGAATATGTTGTGTAATAATGAGATTTTTCCTTGCAAATAATGAAATTGTTCATGTTTCTAGTTCGCGAGTTGTTTTGTCAGGCTTGTGGCGTTTGGATTATATATATATATAGTCTATTTGAGTACTGTAATAATAGTTTCTGAGGGATTAGTTTGCATCGGTTGTTATAAAAAACCGATGCAATGGAGGGATTAGTTTGCATCGGTTTTCAACAACAACCTATGCAACAAGTTCCTTTGTTGCATCGGTTTTCATTACAACCGATGCAACATGGGGGCTGTGTTCAAGCAACCAACCATGATATTTTGCATCAGTTGTTAGTAACAACTGATGCAAAAAGGACCTTTTTGCATCGGTTTCAGAACTGATGCAAAAGCTTTAAGCCTGTTGCATCGGTTGCATATGCATCGGTTGCTGAACTGATGCAAAAGGGGGGTAAACAACCGATGCAAATGGCCTGTTTTGTAGTAGTGCAACGATATCTTGAAATCTGAATTATCGACAATTCCTGAAACTGCTCCATCAACACCATCGATGGATCGGGTCGATCCACCGAAGTCACTGCCGCATTGAATTTTATTAAGAAATCCCTGAGCGTCTCTCCTTTCCATTGCTTCATCGATGTCAATGTCATCACATTCTTCGGTCTGACTATGTGGACCCGAAACTGTCTTATAAACTTTTCAATCAACTCCGTCCATGTGCCGATAGAGCCACACTCCAGCTGTCTGAACCATAATGTTGCAATATCCGTCAAATACAAAGGGAAGCATCTTGCCATGACCTCCTCTGATGCCCCCAGTACGTCCATATGCCTCATGTACCTCGTCGAGTGGACAACGGGATCCGTTCTCCCATCATACATCTCCAGTGTTGGTTGTTTGAAATCTGGCGGGTTTCTAGCTTGCTGATCGCAGGAGCAAAGGGAATCCTATTCACATCCTCCAAGTCTCCATGTAACATCCCGCCTTTTCGCACACTTTAAACCGACACACGTGCCAATTCAAACCATACGGAAGGGCGGATTTTTATGGGGTAAATAAGAAAAACAAAGAAGAAATAAAACAAAATAGAATCTCACAGCGGAAGGGTAAAATATAATAATAAATATACAGTTCATAAAATTGTTTTACAAAACACTTGATTGCTCTTTATACAATAAATATCAGAGTTACACATACCAATACAATCAATGCAGCGGAATAGTATGAGTGTGGTGCAATACTATAAATAATAATAATACGGATTCTTCGTCTTCGTCCTCCAAAGCTAAAGTCTTCGATCCTGAAACGCTCGGACTGACCCGAGCGAATTTGAAAAGACAAAAACACTCGAGTCAGACTAAATAGATCTTATGTGAGTTAAATTAACAGAAATAAATATGAGTACAGTAACTCAAGAGATGTTCGGGATTTACATCTCCTAAGGATCCGTTAAACTATTTACTATGTAGTATATTGCGCTATTATAATAGCGTCTATTTATAAAATAAACTTACTTTTTAATAGCGTTAAGGGGTTACCCATATAGCCCTTAACACAAATAATGCCAATAGTCTATACAGTACCGTAATACCTCCTGATCGGGAAGCTACCAGAGGATACTCCATAGGTACGACACAAATGAAACTCGTAGTAAAGGCTCGGTATGGTAGGTGACACGGCACAACTAGGCAATGCCAGGGTAGATATACCAATTGCTATCCAGGCTGGTGGAAACGCGTAGCCGCAGTTACCGCCCACCTCGGACTAACTCCCCAAAATCAAAATATAGAAGTGGCCACCGAATCAATCCAAAATCAAAGTATAATATCAAAGAGGAGGGTCCGATCAGAGGAATGACCTCATTGGCCTGAGAATCGCTCCTGTTTTAGCCACCTTATGCCAACTCACGGGAGTCGGGTCCACGTATTTACCTTACAGGAAACGTCGCCACCACCTACTTCATTCTGGAATCTCCACCGCGTACACGGTTAGTCAAAGTGGTTTTCGGTATCGACAGAGAGTATGTCCATATCCGATCCCGGTCTCTTTGCCAACCCATCGTTATTATAACACCGCGGTCATTTAAAAATAGCTTATACTTTAAAAATCAGAATAAACATTCCATTTCATAACCATGAATACGATATCATTTCAAATCCAAAGCCATATTTTATCACTTATCCCAAATATAATTCTTTTCCAAAATCATAATGCTTTAACTTCATAACGTCTGAAAATCAAATATTTCAAAGCATAATATTTTGAAAATCATAATTTAAAACCATAACTTCTAAAACTTGAATGGTTTGGATATTCAACGGTATATGAATTAAAAGGTTTAACTTAGATGTTACTTTGTAAAGAAAATAGTTCTCATGGCTTTACAAATACATTTCTTTATTAAAGTCTAAACCAAAATTTGTATTATCTCTCTCAAGTTCCAAAACCACTTCAATTTATATATATATACGTATATCCATTTGGAGTATTAATATTTCAACTAAAGTTGGATTTTATTCTTTCAACAAATCGAATGTTCTATTAATTAGTCTTGAATATTCACATAAAATCCATAAATAAATAAAAACTCCAATTTTTAGTAATAAATATATATATTTTTTCAATTCAAATTATACTAGAATATTCATTTCAATTTATCTTGGGAAAAATCCAATTATAAATATCATATCTTAAAATTTCCAAACTTAACATTTAAACATATGATATAAATTATCAAACTCCATTTTCTTAATTTTTTTCCATTTTTAATAAAGAGATTTATACACCTTTTAATTTCAAAATTTTCAACTTCATATGTATATATATGAAAGAATAATATTTATACAATATAAAATTTAAGATTATTATAAACCGTATTCCATCCAAACCATAGAAATCACATTTAAATAGTTATATATAGACCGCGGTGCCTGTATATAATTTTCTTTCCTATGGTCAAGTGATACGGATATTTATCATTTCAATCCGCAATTTAAAAGATATAAAATTTTGCGGTTATATATCATTTCAAACCACAATCCCGAATGAAATGAAATATGCATGATAATTTGCAATTTAATGATATACAATAAACATCCATTCATCAACATCATCCATCATCCAAATCGCAATCATCAATCAATATCAATCAATAACAATATTATTTTTGGTACTACATAACAGGTAATACTGGCAATTTTATTCAAATTAAATTTAACAGCTATTAATCTACAGTCTATATTCAGAAATAAATTATATAACTGTTAACTAGCAGTTCATATACAAAAAAATAAATTTTAACTGTAAATTTATACGCAATAAATTAAATAAATTAACAGTTAAATTTAATAAATGCAATTCAACAGATATGAATAAAATAAACATGCCAAATACTCATAAATAAATTTCTATTCATTTCTAAAATTAATTTAACAAACATAAAAGCTTCTAGTAGTTGTGAGTGGGTTAAAACACTCACCTTTTGAATTTAAATCGAATTTAAATTCGATTTAAACCCAAAAATTCACCCATCTCAGAATTCGTCCAAACCAGCATCATCTAGTCCGAAATTTCAATACGACCCTAACAAAAGAAACCGCGCGTGAATCTGAATCCGTATGTGAAAGTTACATCGATAATTGAGATTGAAATTTAATTTAAAAAAATAAGAAAAGGAGTACACATTGCAAATAGTACACGTCACCTACCTACTTTGCAAAGCACACGTCACAACATCTCCAGCTTCTCACGCGCAAGCCCTGTAGCCGAAACTATCAATCGAACACCCAGGTCCAAGTCGCTCCTTTCACCGCTGAAACGCACGCCATCTTCATCAACATCCATCTCGTCGCTACCCACGCCAGTCTCGCCGCCGAGCACGAGCTCGAGCTCGATCTCCCCACCTCGAATACGAGCACAGCCGCCGCTTTTTAAACAAACCCTAATTCGAATTATACGAACCATCCAACCATCGAATCGACGAACGAATTATACTGATGTACTCCCCATCGTCCATACTACAATACCCAGAAACAGAATTTCGATCAGACGAACTTTGATGCGACGCTGATGAACGGCCACGGACTGTTTGAATTTATTCTGGGTAAACGGTAACTCCAACTGAAAAACGAATTTCACCATGGGATTACGTGTTTCGAGAAGATTAACATATATTTTTGTGGAATTTTTCTGGAGATTTTGAATTTTCATTTTGTTTTTGAACTGACTGGATCTAGGGTTAGCACCCATTGAAGAAGAAGAGGAGCTTGAAGAAAGTATACACGCAGATGAAAAGAAATTAGGTGGAGGCTAGGGCTTGTAGCTAGGTTTATATAGAGGGGTTAGAGATAGAGTAGATAGACCGTAGAATGAACGTGCGGAACAACTATGGCCCAAAAAGCCCGCTATGCCTCCGGAACCGAATTTATTAAATCTATATATCCAAATAGGTATTTTAAAATATTCTGAACGCGATGGAAAAAGTTTCACGTCCAAATTTGATCGTATGAAGAAGTTATGCTGAAAACAAAATTTCCAAATTGATTTCAAATTGATTTTAATAAAATTGATTTTCAAGGCGTTTCGCGTCCTACGATCAAACGACAGGTCCGATCGATACGAAACTTGAAACCCTATAATAATTCACCGATACGGATCCGATGAAACTAGTTTCGTCGAAATCCGAGTCCGAGGCCAAAATGGCTATTTTTATATTCATTAAATAAATCAAAATAAATTACAAAAATCCAAATTTTATATTATATTCTAAAATTGTTCAAATTTTATTACTTATATAATTTAATCAATTTCAAATGATTTAACAAGCTTGGATGTGAATTAAAATTATAAGTATATCAATTTGCAGTGTAAATTTCTGCACTTTCCTATATTTAAGAATTATAAAATTAAATGCTCAAAACCCCATATATTAGATTTTAACTTTTATATACTCATTCTTTATCCAAATAGGGATGCCACATACTTTGGTTCATGATTCAAAATATTATTCTTAAAGTTCATTTTTAATTTCAGTAACGTAATATTTA
The DNA here is from genome assembly GCA_030765085.1 of Allium cepa. NCBI lineage: Eukaryota > Viridiplantae > Streptophyta > Magnoliopsida > Asparagales > Amaryllidaceae > Allium > Allium cepa. The sequence goes on along the minus strand of CM060928.1, from coordinate 109,784,984 downwards.
ACGTTAAATTCCCTTTATTTATGCAATAAGCGCAATTATTGAATTTGATACTCAAATTAATTTATAGATTCTGCTTTCTAAAAATCTATATCAACAATTTGGTCTAATCATAAATAGAATAAGTATTAACCTCATCTTATAGAATTAATTATTGCAATAAATCCAATTTACCATATCTTAAATCCAAATTAATAGATAAAGCTTGATTCCTTTATTGACTCCTTTGGTTTTCAATTAACCTTTTATGGTGAATATAAATTCCAATGTATAATTGAAACCTTATTTCCATTTGATTTCCCTATTTCATTAAAAATCCTCATATTCCAGCTAAATTTCAACTAACGTATAAATTAGCTATTTCAATTTCATTTAATTGCGATAAATTTATCTATTAAAGGTTGCACTTAACCCAAATACATAAAACTTTCCCAATTTCTCCTTAAATCAAAAACCTTCCCATACAAATATGTTTATCATAAATTTTATCTACTCTTCCTTTTTAGGTAATGTCCTATATATTAGATTTCCATGTAATTTGCAATAAATCATACTCGTAGTTATATCACATTAAATGAATAAATAAGTGTTGACTCTATTCTTTTGATTCAACATTGGTTTATGTTATATTTCATTAATATTTCTACAAACATCAGGATTTTTAAAAATGGTTGTAACGTGAAATCTCGTCTACTTCCCATTTTATATTTAAGGCTTCTAAAACCGATTCATATCATTTCTCTAGTCCAAATTTTATTAATATAACCTTAAATTTAATTTATTCCTATCGATGAAATGGTTAAACCCAATTACTTATTTGCAATAAATCCACAAATTGGATTTCAAATTTTCAAATAAATAAATAAATTTTAGTTTATCACTTCTTAAATACCCAAACGTCAATGCCTTAATTTAAACTGCATTTATTACATTTTATAAAAATCCTCCATCTTAAGTGACAAATCAAAACTACCCTAACTACACAATTTATGGTAATTAATTCCAATTGCTTTTCCATTAAACTACATAAATTGTCCAATTGCAACCTACGTAGAATGTTTATTTATTTACAATCCTACTGTTTAAATGTATTGATCCTTTACGGTATAATTCACATTTGACTTGATTTCTCATTTATTTTGCAAAACAGTAAATTTCAATTGCTACCAACATTATATTTAATATTAGATTTCCAATTAATTCTATTGAAATCAATATATCTTTATATATATATGTACTTTACGTATAAATATCTAAATTACCAAATCAAGTACATTTATTAGAGACAACATTCAATAAAATTACTTATCACACTTATTGCATTGATTTATTCCAACGGACACTTTTATTTAGTCACTATTTATTATTACAACCAAATGTACAATCTCCACTATTTATTTTATATTAAATGAATTCCATTCTAGTAAATATTTTTATTAATATTCACTAATTCACATTTATATTGGTTTCTTATATCTAACTTATAACAAGGTGTGCAAATTTACATAGTTCAAATCTATTTCCATGTAACTATTAAATTGTTACATTAAATTCCAGTTACTATAACAAATTACTACATTTTCTCAATAAAATCTTAAGACCTTTATTTTATTCTAAATTAGATTAGAAACATATTAATTTAATTCATTTATCATTATCAAATTCAACGGGTCGTTACACTCCATTTACCAATCCGCATCTTATGGCTCGCCTAACCATGTCCACCAACCTATCACTGTCGCCGAGTTGTAGACCTTGTCCGTTGCCTCCAATCTGCCCCTTGAGTTCACGAGGGAATCTTGGGACCTACTCTCTTAGATGAGCATCCATTCCTCTATCGACACCATGTTGTACAGCTCTACCTGGTACTTCATCCGGGATTGGATCAACATGCACTACACCATATTGGCAGTTTTGCAACTCCTCCATGTGGAAGAATCGCAACGGTTCTGAGCCGTTGCTAATAGCAACGGTTATCAGCCGTTGTAAATGATTTAGGAATGGCTATAGGTCGTTTTGATTTCGCAACAGCTAATAGCCGTTCTTTAGTTTTCCTATATATTTTTTAATTTGTTGACCATCCACTTACATGCAGAAACATCCCCCCGTTCCCAAAACTAAACGCCCCAAATTACTTTCATTTCCCTCCTCCGCCGCTTTGCCCTAATTAATCGCCCCCATTTCCCTCCTCCCCCGCTTTGTCATCGATCCAATTTGAACCCAAAATCATCTCGAGAATTTCCAATGCTTTCAAATTCAGCTCAATTCCAAGGCTTTATCCAGATCAGACGGCGGAGGGTGAGGTTGGGAATGAGATCTGTGGAAGGAAGAGGGAGCATCGTGGGAGGACAAGTTGTGTTGCCGGAATCGAGCCACCGTTGGATGGAGGCACGATCGTAGGTGACGCTGGTGCAAAGACTTACGGGCCCGCATGATTTCAAGTGAGATTGGGCAGCGGAAGAGGGCTGGGGCTTTGATTTCGATGCAAAGCTTTTGGGAGAGTTTTTCGGAGCACGCTTTGCCCATTTTGTTTTCTTAATACCGCTCTAATGGGGATGAAAATCAATCGTCTTCCACTTCATTCCTTAACCCCACTGCTCGATGCCTTCTCAAATAACATCGAACCCATTTATGGCCTAAGAATCCATATTTTCTATTTTCTACATCTTCCCGTGGATTTAGTTACAGCTTCAGGTATGTTAAATCTTCAAATAAAATCAAGCTTTCACGTCGTTAAATAATTATGTTGTTTGCATTTTCAAAACTACGCTACTTGCTCTGAATCCTGGTTTTGTGGCCTTCTCCCTTTCCTTTTAGTTCAACTTCAGATTTGCACTTGGGTTATTTCTCTATCTTAGAATATGTATCCATTTTTTCGTTCCTATATAGTATAATCTATTCACAGTTTATATGTAATAATTAAGAAAAAATATTCTGAAATATGATCTGTATATACGTATTGAATCCAATTCTTAGGAATGTTTAGGATTGTTGCTTTCGATTTTGTGCCGAGATTATTATGTCCCCTGTACCTTCCATTTATCTATCCCTAAACAAGTTACATATTTAGATATAGAATTGAGCTAACCAAATTCTGAATGAAGTTTGCACATATGAGGATTTTCACAAATGTTGAAATATTAAAATGTACTTATTGTTTATTAAAAACTTCACAGATGCTGGGAATGTTTAGTTGTCCTCTTTTCATTTTAAACGAACATACAACAAAACTAAGTGTTTATTTAGCATGCATCCATTTTGTTTTAGATGCAGCTTAATTTTGTATTAACAAAGGGGAGATGTATCTAATTATTTAATAATTTTGGATCCTACAATATTACTTATTGACAATTGGAATGTTTGAAGCTGTAATATTTTATGTTTGCATAATTTAAATTCTGTTGCTTTTAATTTAAATCTTCAAGGCTCGAAAATAGTTAACTTTAATTTCCTTTTTTAACGGCACTTAACTAAGAAAGCAAAAATTGTGGTGACAAATAGGGTTACACTTGAACTTTTGATGTAGAAAATGAAGGTGGATTTTATACTGATTAGTTTCTTTCTTTAATGCAATTTATTTGGTGCTTCAAACTAATATGCATACCCTCATCCTGTTATGCATATGCGGAAAATGGAAACAAAGATATCTGATATCTGGTTATATTTCTTTTCTTCTTTTTAAAAATACTTTAATCTATTATGTTTGTGATAATAGGTATTAATACTAATATATTGGTAGTGAAGTGTGTACTAGACCAAGCTGGTGAGACATAAACATATTAATAATGAGCAACACTGGCTTAGCTATTTAATGATGGCTTATCAATTTGGCAATGACAACATTTGTTGAATATATGCAGGTTGTTTATTTCGTTAATTTTGGTACCAAAGCAAACAAATTAGCAATACTAATGGCTCGGCTATACACGGGTAATTTAAGCATGATCGCTTTGAGAAATGCATATCATGGTGGAAGTGTTGGAACTATTGGTCTGATTGCCCTACATACCTGGAAATATCCCATACCTCAGGTCTGTTTATTACACTTTCGCAAGGAAATTCATTTGTATAAGATGACATAACTTTTAATGAAATTTATCTGATTTTGTCTTACATATTTTCTATTTGCCTTAGGTTGAAATGCATCATGTCATGAATCCTGATCCATATCGCGGTGCATTTGGATCCGATGCTTCCCGTTATGCCAAAGAGGTTGAAGATCACATCACCTATGGAACTTCAGGAAAAGTTGCAGGATTTAGTGCGGAAACTTTTCAGGTTTTTGACAAGAATATTTTATTACATTTATCTCAAAAATTATGATAAATACAGGTTTGTACTGATCATGACAGATTTGAAAGTCAAACCATAACTCTGAAGTAGCTACAGATGACAGTTAGTACTGGCAGTTGGATTGCAGGAGGAACGGATGGTTGTTATGCAGTTTTATGTGCAGTGGAGGGTTGGTTTTGAATTATGGAGATGATGAAAGTGCAGAAGGCATCACGGATGGTTGGTTGAGGTAGCAATATGTGAGCACTGGTGAAGTATGGTAAGTGCAACTGGGTTTTTGATGATGTTTGTATATGTGGGTTATGTAACTGTCAGGCGGAAGAGTTGTGACAGTAATGTGTGAATTGAGATAGTGTTCAGTTGAAGGGAAGTTGTTAGAAGTAGATGGGAAGTGGGTGAAGGCTGAAGAGGTAATGATAAAGAAGCTGACGGGGGTTGTGAAGTTGTCGGGTAATGATGTTAAGTGACAGAAGTAGGTTGTACAGGGTATTCTCACTGTGATCACAGCGGGATTTGGAAGCAAGGCTGTTGTAGGTGTAGAGTAGGCTTGTGTTGACAATTACTGACGGTGGTAGCAGTGTGGTACACAAAGTACAAAATGATATATTGATGATTTGTATTAGCCCATGCATTATATATATAATTCAAAAAAAATAATCTAGAGCATTAACTGATAGAATTGAAAAATTAAAACAAGTGCACAAAGTACAAACCTTCATTAGCTTTTTATTTACTTTAACAAACATATGATATTTGACCTCTTTATAAACAAACATCAATTTCTTGTTTTGCGCAGGCATGAAACTTATGCTGGCGGGAGCATTAGACGATTGAAGGAGGACGTTATATACCTTATGTATTGTACTATGCATGTAGTATTATGTAATGATGCCGTTGTTGTACTATGTATGTTATGTATACTTGTTGAGCTATATAATGGTATGTGTTGATGTTGAACATTATAATATGTTTGGTTTTTGTGTTTAATCTATGAATAATATTTGGTTTAATAATCTTTCTTTTGTGATAGTGTTAAACTTCCAAATTTTTGTATTAATTATGATAATGAAATGACTGTCACTGGTGTAGAGAAAAATTTTGAATTTTTAAAATAAAAATAAAAATAGTAATTAGCAACGGATCAAAGCCGTTGCTAATATTTAAAAAATCAATTATACATCTACATTTGGCAACGGCTTTAAGCCGTTGCAAAATAAAATCCGGAATGGCTACAAGCCGTTGCTAAGGAACATTTTGCAACGGCCCTTAGCCGTTGCAAAATATATATTTCGCAACGGATTTGAGCCATTGCGAAATTTTTACCAATGCCCATTTCGCAATGGCTCATAGCCATTGCAAAATTGTTTTGCAACGGCTAAAAGCCATTGCGAAATTAGGATTCTGGTGTAGTGATTCTCCGGGGAAGTTCCCCATAGTCCTTCTACTGCTTCTAATGGTCCTGCTCTATTCTGAATTCTAGTTGTTCCATCCACCTGTACCCTATCTCCAGCATCTCCTGCAGTTGCGTTCCCTTGACTCTACACTCCAACTTGTGCAAATTGTCGAAGTAGGTTCTGCTCATCTTCTCTTGTCTTTTCATCATCGTTTCCATATCATCTCTGGAGATGAAAATCGAGGCTCCTGACTCCCTTCATGCTGAATCCTTTTCGTCCTTCGTCTCCTGGTTGATTGACTTGCCAAAGTCTCTAGAATCCAAGTTCCTAGGCCGTTAAATCCAAAATCTAAGCTTCTGAATCCTTGAGTTCAGTTCTCAGTGAAAGTGCCAAAATGTTAGCGCCAAAATTGGTCACTAACACCCAAATCCAGATGAAAGCACCAAATCACAGTCAAAGATCACAGATAGAATGTATGTTGAGAGTATAAATATGAAGAACAGTCAAGATTAAAAAGAAAACAGTAACAATAGAGGATTTATAGTGGTTCGGCTGACTCCGACCTATGTCCACTCTAGAAATTTCCTTTTTATTGATATAAGAATCAATTACAGTTACAACCGAGAGTCTTTTGAAACTATAATGATAGAATAGCCTTAATGAGGAAGAAGAAGGGATGTAGAATGATGATCCCCATTTTTGAACCCCCGCATCCTGTATTTATAGGCAAAACCCAAGCTGCTGGGCTTTTTGAGTGATATGGGCCCACCACAGACATAGCCGAGCCATATACTTAGTTGTTGCCAACCCTGACTCATCTTGGCCGATCCAGAAATGCCGACCCACTTTGAAGCCGATCCACTTTGAAGCCGATCCACTCTGACTTCGACTCGAGTATAACTCTATGCCAAACCCGAGCCACTTCAACCATGCCGACCCATTTTAACTCACTAATCCATTCCAATCAACCGGCCCCAGACGACCGATCCAATAAGGCCGAACCTAAGTTCCTACAACCTAATACCGACCCACTTCAGTTGACCGAGTACAGCCGAGCCGCACATGCCGACCGCCTTGTGTCGAGCCTCCTCGACCGAACCACGTCCAAACTCCAACACCGATCCACTTCATTTTGACCGAACCATACCACCACACTGAGCCACACCATCCCGACCGAACCATACCACCACATCGAGCCATACCATCCTGATCGAACCATACCACCACACCAAGCAACTCCATCCTGACCGAACCATACCACCACATCGACTCACACCATCCAAACCGAACCAAAGCATGCTGAAACACTAGCCTATGCTGACCCATCCAAATGTCGAGCCACCTTCAATGTCGCCCCATCCAAATGCCGAGCCACCTTCAATGCCGATCCAGAGCAATTCGAAGCACAACTCAATGTGACCCAAGCAAACTCCATGAAAACTCGAAGCAAACCTAGTAACGACTCGAAGTAAACCCCGGTTGACTCGCGGCAACTCGACTTTTGTCGAAACCCATATTTCGAGTATCCTGCGACTTTTGATCGTCATACATGCCGAACTTCAGCTTCATACTCATGATCGTCATCCGTGATTGATTGTCTACACATCCAGTTGACTCAAACTCATCGTATTCCAGTCCCGACAAACGAGTAGTCGATTTAGTTAAATCCGCCTGTCCACGGCTTTGCCAAAAGGCGGGTTAACAAATAGCAAGGATTGAATAATAAATATTGAATTATTTAGTGGAAAGTACAATAACTGGTTTTTAATAAAATTCGTTTGAAATCCAATATTGCAGTTTATCGAATTTCTAATAGTGAAATTCATCGAAACTGGATTATGAAAGTGTTTTAATTTAAGAAATGAAACATAATGTAATCTAGGTATATAGTGTAAGAATATTTGTGGTGTAAACGAACATTTTAATTTATAAATTAATATCTGAGATAAATTATAAATGTACGTTTTATTTGACTTTGGTTATAACTTTATAAATAAGGGTAATAGTTGTTTATAAATATAATTTGTCTAAGCTTGACATTAAAAAAATTTCTCATAAGCATTATAAGTGGAAATTTACAAGTTTATGTTCGCGACGTTGTTTGTGTTAATTTGTAGAAGTATTTTTATTAAATAAAAATGATTTTGAAAAACTATTTAATTTTATTTTGAATTAGAAGGAAGATAATAAAATTTTAATTTGAATTTTAAAATTGATTAAATTGATTTTGAAATTTACTCGTTTTAATTAACATGCACTCATTTTAATTAACGTGTAAAAATAGTCTTTCTAGGCACTGATTCAAATTCGGACGAAACTAGTTTCATTGGATCCGTGATAGTGAGTTACTTTAGAATTTCAAATTTCGTAGCGATCGGACTTGTCGTTTGGCCGTACGAGCTTGAAACGCGTTGAATTTATTTTCAGAACTTTAATTAATATAATTTGATTTTGAAAAGCTATCTTTTGAATATGATTGAATGCGCTTTATATTCCCTTGTGTTTGGAATACGGGTATAACAAATAGAATGCCAGGCGACACGCTTCGTTTGAAATTCGAAAATTTCATGGATGAATAGTGCAATCAGAAATTTTCTATAAATATCATCACCTTTCTTCCATTTGAAACCATAACCCTAAAATAAAAATTCCAGCCGTCATTAAAACTGAGCAATCCAATGGCCATCGTCGATCAGCGCCACCACGTTCATTTTTAAGTTTTAACTCCAATAGCAAAGTTGTTCGGATCGATGAGCGAAAGCTATCTACCTGTTGGATCGAGCCGAAGTGGAGCAAGGTGGTGGCTAGGGGGCTACGATGCGAGCATCATTTTGGGTCATGATTTTTGTACGTGCGTGCGTGTTAGTGGCAGGCGGCTTGCTGAGGGGTGGCGCAGCATCGGCGAACGTGGGGCGGCGCAGCGGCATGGTTGTAGGTGGCAACGCGTTCGATCGAGTAGCGAGAAAAAAAGGTAGCTTGCAGGCATAGCCTGGGAAAAGAAGGAGCGGTGAGGTTTAGTTTTTGTTAATAATTATGTCGTTAATAATCGATGTGCTAATTTTTGAATAACTTTTTCATGCAAGATCGTATTCGAGCGAAACTAGTCGCATTGGATTCATATCGACATCGTCTATGACATGGTGTTGGATTAGAATTTACTTGAATATGAAAAGTTTCAGTTCAAATAATGGTGAGTGATTAAACCCTCTCATGAATACTAAAATATTTCTTATGTTAGTTAAATCAAAATCATGAAGTGATTTATTTTATTGACTGTTGTTTGGTAATTTAATTGATATTTAAATTGACATATGAATTGAACTATTAAGAATTTGTAATCGATGGTTAAAATTGAAATTGAAATTGAACTTCTATTTAACAACCGATCTTGATAACTAGTTAACCGTTGTGATATATTGACTGTTTTGGAATGTTGATTGTGATGGACAACTATTGGATGATATTTTGGATGATTGGATGTTTGTTTATTTTATATATATCCCTGTTATCACCCTATATGTTGCTGATACTATATAAAACTGTTATTTGAACTATCTCGAATAAATTAAGAAATAGGTTGAAATGATATATACTTATGACACTTTGATTTTGATTGAATTGATATATATATATATATATATATATATATATATATATATATATATCCATTCCTGAAATTAAAAAAAATCAAAATAACTGATCACTTGGCCATAGGATAGAAAATTATATATGGGAACCGGACTGGTTAAATTAAATGGTTTTCAATTCTTGAATATGAATTTATTTAAATGATTTTGTTTTAAAAGGAATATAAATTGAATTTATAAAGATTGAATTATTTCAAATTCGAGTTTTGGAATGTCCAAATCAAAATTGGTTAAAAGAAATTGTTTTAAATAATTTAATTTGAAATGTGAAGTTATAATCGACATATGACTTTGCAATGACCCTAATTCTTAAGCAAAATTTTTTTTTTTTTTTTTTTTTTTGCTTACATACTTAACTAAGACTTCCTAGGGTCATCCTTACCTATTCTCATATTATCCAGGATCTTTCTCAATATAAAAATATTGTTTTAAATCTAAATCTTTCCTAACATACATATATGAAGATATCTATGTTATATCCTACTAGAATCAGAGCATAATAATAATAGGGAAGTAGAAATCTTTTTAAATCTATTAAAATGTGATAATTCCCTAATAAAAGATTTATTTTCACATTCTGATTATTGACCATAGAATTCACTGTAAACATGTACTTTGGTCTGTTATTCTAATTAAGGAATGATTAAGTAATAATCTATTGGAAGAAAGCTTTTTAATATGGATGTTTGTGTTAAAATCTGCATAGTTTCAAACTCAAGCTAAAAGAAAGTGGATCCTAAGTGAACACAAGCAACATCTAGGCGTAATGGAAACGCGCCTAACTTACACATGAGAGGTCACGAGTTCAAGTACTATGCTGGTCAGTTCAAACTCAATTTTTGCTTTCTTTTTTTTTTTTTTCCTGCAGGGTTTTAAAATCTGATACCTACCTATCTCTATACATATACACTTAAGTTTTGCCTATAATCTAATATACAAAACAATATTTCTTGCTTTATTATTTTCAAAACCCATTCCTACTACTTTTCTAGGAATTTGTATTTATTTTGTTGCCTAAATATCAACATGTACACAGATATACAGGTACATGTCTATGTTTCTGTTCATTTTCCAGAAAAACTGGGTTCAAATGGTTCCTAGCTCCATTTTTTTTTAAAGTGTGTATGTGGCCTGACCTATGGTCTAACTGTTTGGTTAAAGAAACCATTCTTTTACTTGCATTTGGACCAGTTTCAGTATCAAGACATGAAAGTGTAACAGTTATAATTCTTTCTGGATTTTCCCAATATAATTTCCTATATATCTATCTTTTGAAAAGATTTAGGATTAACTAAAACCATCATAAAGTGATCATACTTATAAAATCCAGTTTTTCCTTTAATTAAAACAACTTTAGCAAATAGATAATCAATTCAGCTTAACTTCAATATTCTTAATACATACCAAACCAGAAAACAGAAATAACATAACACATATCTTTTGCAAGTTCTTCCTACTTAATACATCACTAGATTCATTTAAAATAACTGAACAATTCCAAACTTTCAAGGTTTTGCATAACAGCCTAAACAGAACTATCAAATTTTCCAGATTACATGCAAATATCTCCTTCTAAGTTCTTATTTAACTCTAGTTTAGCATGCTTATCCAATCATTCTCATTAGCCTTAGCAGCTTCCTATTTAGAGCCAGCATTCCCTGAAAAAGCATTAAGGGCTGCCCCATTTTAAATGAGACACCCCAGTTGCCATAAACAAACAAGGGTCAGATACAAGATCTGGTATGAGCATCATCAAAAATTCCATGATATTAAGTAATTAAGTGAGACCTAAACATTTTGTATAGATTGCATTTACCAAATTTCTTCCTAGCCTCATCTGCCATAAGGAATCATGGGGACACATTGCAATAAAATAATTCACAATATTGCACAAAGATCTCAGGGCTTAAACAAACCATGTGTCAACTTGCATACTTTAAATACAACAAGCATTCCAGCAGTTCTCTTGGCTCACAATCCTTTGTTTATTTACTAAGTGTTCATGTTTGATCCTATCATGAGATAGCTAGGTGACTGAATCACAGTGTACATGAAACATTATATAGAGCTCTCAAGCATAATTCCAGAACAAGCTAACTTTCATATCCAGGGAATTCATATCTACAAGTATTCTGGTTTAAAAGAAAATACAAGAATATTTGTAACTGGGAATAAAGACTAGGCATGTGGGTTATTATTGTTTCACAAGCAACCATGTTTGAACTAAATTCAAGATCTAGCTTAAACAAGATTTCTGGCCCATGGTTTTCTATTTGATCAAAGGTTCAGCACATTAGGAATTTCCATTGCAACCTTGAATCTTTCATTTGAGCCTCAGCACTTACACAAGTGTAATGCAACTCATATACATATGTTTGTCATGCCATAACTAAACCAGCTACAAGCATTCTCTATTTACTATTACATTTCCATACTATAACATTTCTGGGTATAAACAATCAGAGCATAATACTCACTATCAAAACTAAAAGCATTTAGAAACACCCATTAAAGCATCCATTAAAATCATAGTAATAAAATCCAAAATATGCAGAAAAATTAGCATAAGCTAGGCTGCCTCATAACAGGACTTAATGCCATGGATTAGTGAGATTACTCACAGAAAAATGCTTCTCCTGCTTAAATCAGAAAGAAAACCTTTTAAAACTTGCTTTTCTGCTTGCAAATATTTTCCTCTTTGTTTTCTTAAATGTTTTGGGTAGCAAAATGATTCTTTTCTGGTTTATACTTGAATTTATAAGAGAAGTTTTCTAGGGTTTATCATTGTAAAATCCCATTCCTACCCTGGCCAAGACTCATGCATTTTGCATTTCAGATTTGTTCATTTTCACTTTTGATACCCCGGCCATATGTGGTGCTTACTTTCCCTTATATTTTTTTTTCTTTACCTTTTCAAAATATATCCTATTCTTACCAAGTCATGAAAATTGTGTGACATTGTCACTTGTTTATTTTCTAGAAATCCTCCTTTCTATTTCTGCCTAAAGCAATTATTCTGCTTGCAATTTGTCTTTTGCCATTTTAGTATTACAGTTTTCTTTTACTTGCTTATTTCTTTTTAACATTTTCTATTCTTACAGAAATGTACATTTGCATACATATCCTATCTAGGCTTATTTAACTCCTCCTTAATTTCAGAAAGATATGCACCTATATGTGCATACAGACTTTTAAATCCCTGTAATATTTTCTTTTCTGGGTTTAAATAAAATATGTTTACTGATTCAAAACAAAACTTACTTTTCCTTATTTTCTTGGATGATTCATATAATTCCAGAGATCAAATATCCATATCACAAAATTATGTTTGTAATACTTTTTAATTCTTGTTTTGATTTCAGTGGATTTGGAGTTCTTTCCTGTGCCATGTCAGTGTGCACACTCTTGAACACTTTATATTTTTTTTTCATGTATTCTTATACAAATGAATTCATATATTTTCAAAATTCAACCAAATAAGATTCTATGAATTTCTGGGGCATTACAATCACCCCACCTTTTTAGGAATTGTGTCCTCACAATTTTTCTCATTCATTTTTTTTTTTTTTTTTTTTATTCCTAGATTCTCCTAAAATCTATCAGACATTGCATAAGCAAACAATTCAGTCAAAACAACCATACATATTAAACTTTTAGGAATTTAGTTTTTTTTTTTTTTACCTTCCACTACAAAAAGTTTAGGGTAATCCATCTTTATTTTATCCTCCAATTCCCATGTACAGTCCTTAGGGTCTAGGCTCCATTGAACCTTTACCAATTTTAAAGTTTTGTTCCTCAACTTCTTTTCCTCTTTAGCCAAAATCCCCACGGGTTCTTTCTCATAGACCAAATCAGAATTTATTTGAACCTGAGTGGGTTTCTCTAGAATCTCTTCTTTATCATGTACCCATCTTCTAAGTTGTGATACATGGAATACATTGTGCATTGCACTCATCTCTTCAGGCAGCTCTAGCCTATATGCTAATGAACCTATTCTTTCCAAAATCTTGTAAGGTCCAACATATCTTGGGGTAAGTTTTCCTTGCTTGCCAAATCTTAACACCTTCTTCATAGGTGAAACTTTGATGAAAACATAATCACCAACTTCATATTCTACCTGCTTTCTCTTTTTATCTGCAAACTTCTTTTGCCTATCTTGAGCTGCTGCCATTCTTCTCCTCACCAGTTCAATTTTCTCTGTGGTCTCTTTTACATACTCAGGCCCTAAGACAGCCTTTTCTCCTGCTTCAACCCAACATATTGGTGACAAACATGGTTTCCCATACAAGGCTTCAAATGGTGCCATGCCTATGGTGCTTTGATAACTATTGTTATATGTAAATTCAGCCAAATGGAGGTGATCTTCCCAATTACCTCCAAAGTCTAATATACATGCCCTCAATAAATCCTCCAAAACCTTATTTATCACCTCAGTTTGACCATCTGATTGGGGGTGGTATGCTGTACTCAAGCATAATTCACTCCCTATGGCTTTTTGAAAGCTCTTCCAAAATCTGGAGGTAAAGATTGTGTCCCTATCACTCACTATAGTTTTAGGGATTCCATGCAACCTTACTACTTCTTTCATGAATATCTGAGCTAGTTTAGGGGCATTTCTTTCTGCCTTTACTGGTATAAAATGTGCCACTTTGGTCAATCTATCAACTACTACCCAAATGCTTGTATTTCCTCTCTTTGATCTAGGCAGACCATCTATGAAATCCATAGATATATCTTCCCACTTCCACTGTGGTATACTTAGAGGTTGTAATAGGCCTGAGGGTCTTTGGGTTTCTGCTTTGACTTGTTGGCAAGTCATACACTTTGCAACATATTTGGCCACATCAGCTTTCATCCCTGTCCACCAATAATCCCTCTTCAAGTTTTGGTACATCTTGGTGCTACCTGGGTGTATAGAATACTTGCTTTTATGATATTTATTAAGTATCTCTTCCTTCAATCCTATATTCTTTGGAACACATATCTTACTCTTATTCCTTAAGTAACCATTCTTATCAATGTGGTAGTTTGGTACTTCTTCTCCTTTTTCTATTAGAGATTTCTTTTCTAACAAATCTGGATCTTCCTCTTGCATTTTTCCCACTTTCAAAATTAAATCTGATTGCAAAGTTATCAAACTTAATTTTCCCTTTTTCCCTTCTTCAATCATCTCCATGTTTACCTCATTGTCTTCCTCAATTTCCAAATCAGTAAGTAGGGATAAATTTTTAAACTCTTCTATCATTAACATGGCTACTTTTGCGTGCTGCCTGCTCAAAGCATCTGCAACCTTATTAGCTTTTCCTGGAGTATAAAGTATGTCTAAATCATATGCTGCTAAAAATTCAACCCATCTATGTTGCCTCATATTCAGATCTTTTTGTGAAAAAAGATATTTCAATGCCTTATGGTCAGTGTATAAAATGAACTTTGCACCTAGAAGATAATGTCTCCAGAGCTTTAGTGCATATACCACTGCTGCCAATTCAAGATCATGGGTTGCATACTTTGATTCATGCGGCTTCAGTTGCCTTGATGCATAGGCTATAACTTGGTCTTGCTGCATCAATACAGCTCCTAGCCCAGAGCCACTTGCATCAGTATAAACAATCAAATCCTCATTTCCTTCTGGTACTCTCAACACTGGTGCATTGACTAAAGCCTCTTTGATTTTACTAAAGGCTTGTTCACATTTCTCAGTCCATCTAAAGGGTTGGTTCTTTCTAGTTAGGTTGGTAAGAGGTGATGACATCTTAGAAAAATCTTTTATAAATCTTCTATAATACCCTGCCATTCCCATAAATGACCTAACTTCTCCCACTGTGCTTGGCCTTTTCCATGCTTGGATAGCCACAACTTTATTGGGGTTCACTGAAATGCCTTTGGCAGATACAACATGCCCAAGGAAATGCACCTCTTCTTTCCAAAATGCACACTTAGAAAATTTGGCTTTTAAATCTTTTTCTCTTAATCTTGACAAAACAAGGTGTAAGTGATTTTCATGTTCCTCTACTGTTCTAGAATAAATCAAAATATCATCAATAAAAATCAATACAAACTTGTCTAAATAATCCCTGAATATCCTATTCATTAAGTCTACAAAATATGATGGGGCATTTGTCAACCCAAATGGCATGACAAGATACTCATATAAACCATACCTAGTGTTAAAGGCTGTATACTTAACACTTGAGTCTTCAACCTTCATCTGATGGAATCCAGATGCCAAGTCTAACCTAGAAAATATTTTTGCTCCACTAAGTTGATCAAAAAGATCATCAATTCTAGGTAAGGGGTACTTGTTCTTGATAGTGACTTTGTTTAACTCCCTGTAATCTATGCACATTCTTAAAGTACCATCATGTTTCTTTACAAATACTACTGGAGCACCCCAGCAAGAGTTACTTGGTCTTATAAATCCTTTGCTTTCTAACTCTTCTAACTGTTTCTTTAATTCCTTCAACTCATTTGGCCCCATCCTAGTGGGTTTCTTAATAATTGGACTTGCTCCTGGTATCAGACTAATCTGAAATTCCACTGGTCTGTGGTGTGGAACCCCCTCAACTTCTCCAAACACATCTATGTATTCGTTAATTATGGGGATTTCTTCAATAGAAGGCTCACTGGAATCCTTATTTAAGTCGATCAAGTGATATAATTTTCTTTCTTTGGCTGTTTCACACAAAATTGTGATTCTTTGACCTCTAGAATTTTGTAATGATATGGTGGATGAGTCTAAATTAATTATGGCTTTGTATTGCCTTAACCAGTCTACACCCAATATAACACCTATATTTGGGTAATTTAAAACATATAAATTGGAAATAAAAACATTTCCTCCTATGTTTAATCCCACATCCACACAAATCATGTTTAAAACACTAGAACTTCCCAATGGGCTCTGCACTAACAAAGGAGTTTCAACCAGTATGCAGTTTAATTTAAGCAATGCAACTAATTCATGGGAAATCATAGAATGTGTTGCCCCTGTATCATACACTACTGATATAGGTAAGGTACGAATAAATAAGGTACCTTCTACTTGACCATGATTTTCTGCAATAGTCTCTACTGTGGATTTGCCCTTGCTCTCCAAACTTGCTAGCTTTCCTTGCTGTTTATACTCAGGGCAGTTTCTCTTGATATGTCCCTCCTTTCCACATAGATAGCACTTGAAAGCTCCTCCCTTCAATTCTGGGCACCTTGGTTTGATATGTCCTTCTTTTCCACAATGATTACATGTTATTTTCCTTTTTGTATCAGTGGTCTTAGTATCATTAGTTTTCTTACTTTCTATCTCCTCCTTCCTCTTGTCATAGGGGTGATATCTTCCTTTATTCTTCTTATTGTTGTTATTCTTAAAACTCCTATACTTCTCCCTTTCCTTGTCATGTTGCTCAAATTTTAAGGCCAGATCAATGACTTGATCAAAAGTTTTATCTACATATGGCAACATGGCCCTACTAAGCCCTGGATTTAAACCCTTAATATACCTATCATTCTTTGATGCCTCATCAGCCACAAGCATAGCTCCATACTTAGACAAGCCTTCAAACCTATGAGTATATTCAGTCACATTAAAAGTTCCCTGCCTAAATCTGATGAATTCTTCAAGCAGTAGAGTTTTGGCTGATGCTGGAACAAATCTAGCTTCCAACATCTCCTTGAATTGATTCCAAGTGATTTCATTCTCAATCCTCCCAGCTATGACTACCTCCCACCAGCTCAAAGCCACACCTTTCAGTTGTCTTGAGGCCACTTGCCTCTTCCTTTGATCATCCAACTGCATGTCATTGAAAATTCTATCCAGTGTTCTCAACCATGTTTGGATTTCCATCACATTTTCAGTCCCTTCAAAGCTCTTGCCTCCTAAATTGGTATAAGTCTTTAATAGTTTGGAAAGTTCCTCATGTGGATTCTCAAGTCTCTGCCCTACTCCATCCCTTAAAGCCCTCATAAAGTCTTGCATATCAAGCATCTGTGGTGTACATGACCCTGCATTGTGTTGAGATCCTCTTCCTACCATAATTGGACAACTACAGTATGGGTAGATAAGGTTAGTTTATCATGAGAGTATATATATATATATCTATATATTTTAACTTTCTATCTATATTATTATTTTACTCAAACAGTACATACATATGATTATAGTACTTCAATCAATCAATACAATCATTCTTAGCTATGTATAAATTTAACATAGCTCTGATACCAAATGCAATGACCCTAATTCTTAAGCAAAATTTTTTTTTTTTTTTTTTTTTTTGCTTACATACTTAACTAAGACTTCCTAGGGTCATCCTTACCTATTCTCATATTATCCAGGATCTTTCTCAATATAAAAATATTGTTTTAAATCTAAATCTTTCCTAACATACATATATGAAGATATCTATGTTATATCCTACTAGAATCAGAGCATAATAATAATAGGGAAGTAGAAATCTTTTTAAATCTATTAAAATGTGATAATTCCCTAATAAAAGATTTATTTTCACATTCTGATTATTGACCATAGAATTCACTGTAAACATGTACTTTGGTCTGTTATTCTAATTAAGGAATGATTAAGTAATAATCTATTGGAAGAAAGCTTTTTAATATGGATGTTTGTGTTAAAATCTGCATAGTTTCAAACTCAAGCTAAAAGAAAGTGGATCCTAAGTGAACACAAGCAACATCTAGGCGTAATGGAAACGCGCCTAACTTACACATGAGAGGTCACGAGTTCAAGTACTATGCTGGTCAGTTCAAACTCAATTTTTGCTTTCTTTTTTTTTTTTTTCCTGCAGGGTTTTAAAATCTGATACCTACCTATCTCTATACATATACACTTAAGTTTTGCCTATAATCTAATATACAAAACAATATTTCTTGCTTTATTATTTTCAAAACCCATTCCTACTACTTTTCTAGGAATTTGTATTTATTTTGTTGCCTAAATATCAACATGTACACAGATATACAGGTACATGTCTATGTTTCTGTTCATTTTCCAGAAAAACTGGGTTCAAATGGTTCCTAGCTCCATTTTTTTTTAAAGTGTGTATGTGGCCTGACCTATGGTCTAACTGTTTGGTTAAAGAAACCATTCTTTTACTTGCATTTGGACCAGTTTCAGTATCAAGACATGAAAGTGTAACAGTTATAATTCTTTCTGGATTTTCCCAATATAATTTCCTATATATCTATCTTTTGAAAAGATTTAGGATTAACTAAAACCATCATAAAGTGATCATACTTATAAAATCCAGTTTTTCCTTTAATTAAAACAACTTTAGCAAATAGATAATCAATTCAGCTTAACTTCAATATTCTTAATACATACCAAACCAGAAAACAGAAATAACATAACACATATCTTTTGCAAGTTCTTCCTACTTAATACATCACTAGATTCATTTAAAATAACTGAACAATTCCAAACTTTCAAGGTTTTGCATAACAGCCTAAACAGAACTATCAAATTTTCCAGATTACATGCAAATATCTCCTTCTAAGTTCTTATTTAACTCTAGTTTAGCATGCTTATCCAATCATTCTCATTAGCCTTAGCAGCTTCCTATTTAGAGCCAGCATTCCCTGAAAAAGCATTAAGGGCTGCCCCATTTTAAATGAGACACCCCAGTTGCCATAAACAAACAAGGGTCAGATACAAGATCTGGTATGAGCATCATCAAAAATTCCATGATATTAAGTAATTAAGTGAGACCTAAACATTTTGTATAGATTGCATTTACCAAATTTCTTCCTAGCCTCATCTGCCATAAGGAATCATGGGGACACATTGCAATAAAATAATTCACAATATTGCACAAAGATCTCAGGGCTTAAACAAACCATGTGTCAACTTGCATACTTTAAATACAACAAGCATTCCAGCAGTTCTCTTGGCTCACAATCCTTTGTTTATTTACTAAGTGTTCATGTTTGATCCTATCATGAGATAGCTAGGTGACTGAATCACAGTGTACATGAAACATTATATAGAGCTCTCAAGCATAATTCCAGAACAAGCTAACTTTCATATCCAGGGAATTCATATCTACAAGTATTCTGGTTTAAAAGAAAATACAAGAATATTTGTAACTGGGAATAAAGACTAGGCATGTGGGTTATTATTGTTTCACAAGCAACCATGTTTGAACTAAATTCAAGATCTAGCTTAAACAAGATTTCTGGCCCATGGTTTTCTATTTGATCAAAGGTTCAGCACATTAGGAATTTCCATTGCAACCTTGAATCTTTCATTTGAGCCTCAGCACTTACACAAGTGTAATGCAACTCATATACATATGTTTGTCATGCCATAACTAAACCAGCTACAAGCATTCTCTATTTACTATTACATTTCCATACTATAACATTTCTGGGTATAAACAATCAGAGCATAATACTCACTATCAAAACTAAAAGCATTTAGAAACACCCATTAAAGCATCCATTAAAATCATAGTAATAAAATCCAAAATATGCAGAAAAATTAGCATAAGCTAGGCTGCCTCATAACAGGACTTAATGCCATGGATTAGTGAGATTACTCACAGAAAAATGCTTCTCCTGCTTAAATCAGAAAGAAAACCTTTTAAAACTTGCTTTTCTGCTTGCAAATATTTTCCTCTTTGTTTTCTTAAATGTTTTGGGTAGCAAAATGATTCTTTTCTGGTTTATACTTGAATTTATAAGAGAAGTTTTCTAGGGTTTATCATTGTAAAATCCCATTCCTACCCTGGCCAAGACTCATGCATTTTGCATTTCAGATTTGTTCATTTTCACTTTTGATACCCCGGCCATATGTGGTGCTTACTTTCCCTTATATTTTTTTTTCTTTACCTTTTCAAAATATATCCTATTCTTACCAAGTCATGAAAATTGTGTGACATTGTCACTTGTTTATTTTCTAGAAATCCTCCTTTCTATTTCTGCCTAAAGCAATTATTCTGCTTGCAATTTGTCTTTTGCCATTTTAGTATTACAGTTTTCTTTTACTTGCTTATTTCTTTTTAACATTTTCTATTCTTACAGAAATGTACATTTGCATACATATCCTATCTAGGCTTATTTAACTCCTCCTTAATTTCAGAAAGATATGCACCTATATGTGCATACAGACTTTTAAATCCCTGTAATATTTTCTTTTCTGGGTTTAAATAAAATATGTTTACTGATTCAAAACAAAACTTACTTTTCCTTATTTTCTTGGATGATTCATATAATTCCAGAGATCAAATATCCATATCACAAAATTATGTTTGTAATACTTTTTAATTCTTGTTTTGATTTCAGTGGATTTGGAGTTCTTTCCTGTGCCATGTCAGTGTGCACACTCTTGAACACTTTATATTTTTTTTTCATGTATTCTTATACAAATGAATTCATATATTTTCAAAATTCAACCAAATAAGATTCTATGAATTTCTGGGGCATTACAGACTTGAATTATGGAAATTGAATTGTTTTAAAGTATTGAACATTTACTTGAACTTCGAATTTATCTAAGTAAAAGTGATATAAAATGATATTTCAAATTTGAGCTCACAATTGAATTATTTTAATGATTTGAACCTCACACTGAACGTTGAATTTTAATTTGATTTAACGATGAATTGAAATTGGACTTGAAATTTACACAAATTGAAATGGTTTAAAATAAGAATTGAATTGAAATTTAAACTATTGAATCAAATAGTTGAATCGAATTTGAAGTTAAAAATGAATGTTTGGAAATTGAAGTTAATTCGAATTGAAATTGAAATTGAACCAGATTTGAATTGAAATCGAAATGGAGTCGATTTAAATTAATTTGAGATCGAAGATGATTTGAAATGGAAGATTTAAAATTGAATCGGTTTGATTGAAATTTTGACTTGAGTCCAGATTTATTGGAAATGGAAAGAAACAATTTAAATTTGAAACTATTTTCACTACAAACTATTTTACTATAAACTGTTTTAAAATTCATCTTTTTTAATTTTCAAATTATTCATATTTTCAAATCATTTGATATATAACCTATTTTAATAGTTAAACTATTTTTAATACTCAAACTATTTTATATCAAACTATTTTAATAGCTAAACTATTTTAACTATTCAAACTATTTTATATCAAACTATTTTAATATCTAAACTATTTCAACTATTTTAAATTATTAAAACTATTTTTAAAATTCAAGCAGTTTAAGGTTGGAACTGTATATGTTTAAATCATTGATTTAAAAAGTGAATGTGGTTAAAATGAAGTTATAACCTAAGTTGATATTCGAAATGGAAATTTGGAGTGGAAATGGTATTTGAGGTGATATGACATATTGGAGTAAGTATGATATTTTGGAGTAAATAAAATATATTGAAGCGAATAAGATTTTGAAGTGAATATAATATTTTAATATCAAGTATGAATCATTTTCGAAATGTAAAAGAACTAACTGGTGTGTAAACCGACGTTTGGTTGTTAAAGAGACCGGGGCCAATTATTGGCATACTCTCTATCAATGTTGGAACCACTTTAACAACTGTGTACGTGAAGGAGACTCCAGAATGAAGTGGTTGGATTTGGTGTACGTTGCTGGATTCAAGAAAGAGAACGATGATGGATATCCCTGACACTTGTGTCAATTTGAAATGACTAAAACATGACGGCTTGACCCAGGCCAAGTGGGCTAGCTACCCCTAGCGAACACTAGTTCTTTGACTTTTCTTATGGACTCGGTCCATACTATTACCTTTGTTATTGGTTTTGATTGGTGCATCTTGATTTGAGATAACCTCCCTTTGACTCGATATGGGATGGGTGGATGCAGTAGGCGGTCGTTGCGGAGATGCGTTACCACCAGCCCGACAACTTGAACTGGTAGCATACTACCTTGGGCATTGCCTCACCTGCCTTGTCATACTTCTATCCTTATACAATACGACTATGAGTTTGGTTTAGTATTGTCGTATCACGGTGCACCCCTATCTACCAATGTTCTACTGGTTGTGTTATATGCAAACTGTATGACAATGCTTAAAAACGCGTTAAGAGAGATTAATGTAAAGCCTTAACACTAGGAAAATATTTATATTATTGAATAAACATTACATATATAGCATATTCTACTATATACAGATATTTTGATGGATCCTTAAGAGATGGAAAATTACGGAACATCTTTTAAGTTATTGCACACATGTTGTACATTGGATAGGAGATGTAAAACCCCGTAAACATCTCTCACGCTATTACACTCCTGTTATATGTGATATTTATTTGACTCACATGAGAATATTTATTTCTGACTCGAGGGTATTGTTTTACTTTATGCTCGAGTCAGCCTTGAGTTTTCAATGCATTGAAGATCATATTATTCTGGAGGACGAAGACGAACATTTAGTATATTATATTACTATTACTATTCCCCTGCATCATGTTGTTCTGCTGCATTGTCTTATTTTGCCTCTGTTGTATGTATAACTCTGATTTATGTCATAAAAGTATAATCAAATGTATAGTGTAAATAGCTTCACGAACTATTTATTTGATTATTATATTTTATCATTCCACTGCGAGATTATGTGTTTGTTTTCTTCTTTTCTTATTTTTCTTATTTAACCCCATTGATTATCAGTGTTTCGTATTATTTTGAGTTGGACATGTGTGGTTTACCGACTTAAACCTCCCGAAATGAGGGTCGCCACAGAACCTCTTTCCAATATACTCACCCATTTGATCAAATAGAATCATTTTAATTTTTATTGCACATTATTTTATATACTTCTGCTTTATATTATATAAACTATCATTAACGTACAACATGTGTATCAAATACACATGTTCAGGTTTGTGATAAATCATCAGCGAATATAACGAAGTACGTGGAACTGGTTTGGTATCAATAAACCTATGATTGCATACATCTATATGTATCAATCTGAAAAGTTCATCAACTCTTATGACGCTTCCATTGAATGAGAGCTTTGTGCTTAATTGTTTGTAATATAATTCACCAGTACCATACGATTCACAATCTTATAATCAAAGAATTATTTCTCAAAACTATTACTTTAGTCTATAATTCTAAAAAAATTGTAAATAATTTTAGATACTTCTGTATTTTTGATGCATCACTTTTGTTATGAAAAAAAATACTACATTATACTTTTATTTTATAAGAATATTCGTAATATTCATATTGAAATAAAACTATGTCTATTTTCAGTCAACACTAAAAATATTTATTATTTCATAAATAGTCTTTGGTATGTTTTACGAAAACAATTTTCCTAACTTGATGCGACCAATAAGTGTTATATTGCATGCTCCTACTATTTCTTCCATTAATACAATAGTTGTAAAAGCCCATTTCTTTGTACCCTTTGAGTCGACAATAAACCACACATGTCCAACCCAAATCGAATGAAAATAAGGATCTTTAGGGGGTGAAAAAGGAAATAAAGATAGAATAGAATAGAAAAACAGAACCTCACATGTATGGAATAACATATAATATTAAACAATAATCTTTACAGCGAAATTTTTTAAAAACATATATCAGAGTCTAACCTAGATTCAGCCTGGCAGTTATAAGACCTGCCCTTACAAATGCTAACAAAAAAAATGTAATAGATGTAGCGGATAATAGAATATGTCCATACGATGATGAATTTCTCCAGCTCTTCTCTGAAAACTCCAACCGCCTTCAAGTAAACCTAAAACTACTCGGATTTGACCCGAGTATTTAAAATACCCGGATCAGGCTTGATAAACTAGCTTGAGATACTCGAAATTTAAAATGACGATGTTATCAAAACCATTGAAAAAGTAGGGTATCTAATAAGACCATTCCCATACATAAATACAGACAGGATTTTACTTTATGATAACCAAAACACTTTTATTACCAAAATAATCTGATATTATCTTTAATGACATTTTTTTGGAAAACATCTTTCAAATAAACTTATTCAAATAAGGTATCAATACCCGGACTAAGTCTAAGCGAATATATCTGGACTAGGTCAAATGCAATGACCCGTTTTTCCGTACCCTTTGAATCAACAATAAATCACACATGTCCAACTCAAATTGCACAAAGAAGCATGATCTTTAAAGGCAGAAAGAAAAATAAAGTTAGAATCTCATACGAATGGAATAACATATATTATTTCAACAATAATCTTTACGGTGGAAAATTTTAAATATATATCAGAGTCTAACCTAGATTCAGCCTATACAGTTATAACAACTGCCCTTACAAATGCTGGAAAAAAATGCACTATATGCAGCAGATAATAGAATACGTCTATATGATGATGAAGATCTCCAGCTCTCCTCTGAAACTCTAAGCGTCTTCATCTAATCTTGAAACTACTCGATCTGACCATAGTATTAAAAATACCCGGATCAGGCTTGATAAACCAGCGTGAGGTACTCGAAATGACGATGTAATCAAAACCTTTGAAAAGTAGGGTATCTCATAAGGCCGCGCCTACACATAAATACGGATGGGTTTTTACCTTATGACAAGCAAAAACCTTTTATTATCAAAATAATTTGATGTTATCTTTAATGACATTCTTTCAGAAAACATATTTCAAATAAACTTATTCAAATAAGGTATCAATACCCGGACTAAGTCTAAGGGAATATAACCGGACTAGGTTAAATGGAATATACCGAACGGAATATATGATACCAAAAGGGGCAGCTGAAATGTTTGCAAAGCATTACAGCTATTTTGGGAATACAATCAAAACCACAAAGGTCATATTAGAATTGGATTTTTCAACATGATAGGGAACCTCGATAACCATGCGTAGCAACCGGAACCCGATGGTTTTTCATGCAAGGACTCACACACCACTACTCCTCATATTGCCACACTTCTTGATATCCGGTGGCTTCTCGTGCAACGACTCACACGCCACTATATCATACAATAAGGGTCCCATCTGGACACCTTGGTGACCTAGATCGTACGCCTCCAATCCTCTTGAGGGATCATATGCCACCCTCATCATACTAATCCTGAAATATATAACATAGTTCCCGTATCATTTCCAAGATGTGAGGCTTGGGAGTGAGATTAAGCTTAACTTAAACAAAGCTATGTTTTTCATACAAAACCACGCTTTGATCATAATAGGTTCCACTTTGAATGCCACATTGCCATTCCTTAATCACTATTTGACTTCCATGAACATACAACCTCTGAGCTCATACGTCTTAGAGAAGGGTGATAATCTAAGAGAAGTTGCCTTCTCCGCCACCAAACTGATGTACGTTTGTAAAAGTCAACGTTTGTGACTACGCAATACAATGTCAGATACTCATCCATACAAGTTCGTTCGAGGACTGAAAAAAACCCGAAGGCACTCCTCTTACTATGCTTAGTAGCGTGTAGTCCTTGTAGTCCAAAGATTTCATAAAATACGATAGAACCATTGCTATAATGTCTATATATTGGGAGCTACCCAGAGAATGCCAATAAGCAGTCCTTCTGCTAATGAAGATCTCTGGTCTTTAATAATCATCATCATCACATGTCTTCACTTTCGAACGTATCCATTGGTTTGATGTGATTTTCGGGTAGGAATCACCCAAATCCGACCCCGGTTCCTTCAGATTAAAAGATGTTTAGTTTATATATGGATATCAACCATCAATCAATTACTTCATTTTTTAATTAAATAAAATATCTTTCTTGAATATATTCTTTTTAATTTATTCCATTTTCTTTTCAAGAGTATATGGAATCATTAAGCTTCATTTATTAAGTCATTTGGTTTATTTAAACTTTTCTTAAATCTTGGAATAATTCCAAATTATTTTCTCTCCTACTTAGGAAAACATTTCAACGTTATTTCTTTAAATCTTTCATTTAAAAATCCTCTTTAATCTTGGAAAATACCAAGTCACCTTACTTAAAATCACGTTCAAACCTTTAATAAAGATTTTCTATTTCCAAATCCTCATTTAAATGGGTTAAAAATGACGTTATGTAAAACATCGTTACAACAAACCCCAAACCATTTTGTTCAAATCCTTGTTTAACTCTTGGAAAATTATTCACATTTTACTTTGGGAAAACCATTTTAGACCATCCGGACTTTCCTTTCGATTTGTGCCACCCCTCGTTTAAAAGAGAAAATAAAAGGCACGCTAGTTCAGGGCATTGGTTGCTCCATTCCTAACCTTAGTTACACACCATGCTTTAACATTTAGATCTTACAAGCATGACAAATGTACTAATCATTTCCGCATACTCAGTTTATTACATTCAACGAAATAATTTCTATTATATTGTTTAAGTGTTATAATAATCATTTATTTAAACTCCTTCTAAAAGAATTATAAAACTTCTAATTTATCTTTAAAACACTTAGTTATTCATTTAAAAACATTTATAAATGATTCAGAAAGAATAGTTAAGTTAAATCTTTGTTTCAAAAGTTATAGAAACTGCTGCAGAAAAGTGCTGCGAAAAGTGCTTAAAAAAGCTTATTTGATTAAAACAACTTTTTTTAATGTTTGAAAATTCTTATTTTATAATTAAAATCTCTTTCAAACCATTTTAACAGATTTATCAAATTTATTTCATATTTTTAATCATTAAAAAATATCATTTATAAAAAAATTCCTTCTTGGATTCTGAACTGCAAAACCGCGATGTTTTTAGAAAATTGTTTAGGACATATTTCAAAATCTACTTAATGAAATCTTTATTTTCTTTCTTCGTTAGGAAACTATGGATATTATAGGTCGGAATACTCTTATCTAGAAGAATTCCGAGCTAAATTTTATTCTATACACTCATTTAACTTTTGCGGTGCGAAATCGTGAACTACCGTTATGCGACGCGCCTGCTTTTTACTAAATTTTCATTTACCTTTTAAACTTCACCAAAACACTTCGTATGTTTATAAAACATTTATAAATCATTTTCAACTCATTTTAAATTATATTTTTATATTTCAACTCATTTTCCATTTCATTTCATACTATAATATTATATTTTTATAATATCATTTCCAACCTTATTAGATATTTTAAAATCATTAAGAGGCTAAATAATTTCCATATACATATTTATATGAAATTAAATTCTCATTTAATAATTATGATTAATTTCTAACCATTTCTCTCATCATTTATCAAACCAAGTAATTATTCATATTGACAATCATGGAAACAACCAACTTTGCATCCAAGTTATCAAACATATTAATCATCTAAGATATTTAGCGTTTATATTATTAAACTTGGAATTATTTGTTAATTAAAAAATAAGTACTCACCTTTAACCAAATTGATTAACTTTCTATCAACATTCTTATCCTACCACCCTTCACTAAACTGACCTATACTTTACTAATACATCCATAAACAACCCACCACCTAGCCCATGCTCATGACCATCCTTCCTCCTTCACTTTGCTCTTGGCCCAAACCTTCCTCCCACCTCCATAGCTCACGACCATAGCCTCCCCATCCCAATACTCATGGCCTGAGGCCTTTTAAAGAAGAGAAGAAGAAAAAGTGAATTAAGATGGGGAAAACGAGTAATTAGTGGATTGGTGCTTGATAATGACATATGTTGAGTTAGATAAGAAATTAAATTCATAATATTTAACAAAGGATTACTTGGGTGAAATGAACATAATCACTATTTGTAATTACCATACAATATCCAAATCAACAAATCGCATAACATAATCACTTAAATCCAAACACTCATTACCACTACCATAATGGGTATATAATCACGATACTTATATAATGTGAACAATCATGATGACATGGCAATGATTCATTATTTAGAGATGACAATAATCCTACTTATCCATATCATGACTTACAAATCAATATATTAAAATGGGTGTATACTTCCTATGTCAAAAGTGATCGTTATAAAAATATTAAAAATCCTATTTTTAAAGCGATGAGAACTTATCACGCTGGTTTATCAAGCCTGATCTGGGTATTTTCAATACTCAGGTCAGCTCCTAGTTGTTTCAGTTCAGTTGATAACGGTTGGAGTTTCTAGAGGGGAGCTGGAGATATTCATCTACATATGGACGTATTCTATTTTCTGCTATTCTGCATTTGATTGATGGTTGTCAGCAATTGTAAGGACATATGTTTATAACTGTCCAAGCTGAATTTAGGTTAGACTCTGATATATGTATTTTAAAAGTTTTCTGCTGTAAAGACATTTATTCAATATTATATGTTATTTCATTCGGGTGAGGTTTTGTTCTTTGCTTCTATTTTCTTTGTTTTACTCTTGATAATCCGACTTTCTATTACTTTGGATTAGACATGTGTGTTTTATTGTCGACTCAAAGGGTATGAATTTTCGGGCTATTACATTTAATAAAATGAGAAGAATGGATGAGTATTTATTGGAAAAGTGAGGAGTGGTGAATTATAATTTAACCCTTTACAAAATTACCAAAATATCCGTACTTTATCTTACTTTTTCAACACTTACCATCATTTTGTCATATCACTACTTTGTGTCTTAATCACTTAATCATAAGGAAAATAAAGTAAAGATTTTATTTGATTTGTTTAAAAGATGAAGTAATTGATTGATGATTGATATCCGCATATGAACTAAACATCTTTTTATCGATAATTGGCTTCGAAGGAACCAGGGTTGGATTTAGGTAACTCCTATCCGAAAACCACTTCGAACCAATGTATACGTTCGGAAGTGAAGACATGTCGAAGAAAATGATTATTAAAGATTGAAGATCTTCATAGCGGAAGGACTGCTTGTTGACATTCTCTTGGTCACTCCCAATATAGAGACGATTATTATAGCAGTGGTCTTATCGTATTTTGAAGTCTTCAAATTGCAAGGGCTACCACTACTAATGGTAGTAGGAGAAGCGCCTTCGGTTTCGTTCAATCCTAGAACAAACTTGTATGGATGAGTGTCTGAAATTGTATTGCGAAGTCACAAATGTTGACTTTTACAAATGTACATCTATTTGATGTGGAGAAGGAAACTTCTCTTAGCTTAACACCCTTCTTTGAGACGTATAAACTCAGAGGTTGTATGTTCGTAGAAGTCAAAAAGTGATTAAGGAATGGTAATGTGGCATTCAAAATGGAACCTTTTATGAAAAGCGTGGCTTTGTCTGAGTTGAGCGTAACCTCACTTCCAAGCCTCACATCTCGAAAATGATAGGGAACTATGTTACATATTTCAGGCTTAATATGATGAGGGTGGCATATGATCCTTCAAGGTGACTGGCTGCGTATGATCTAGGTCACCAAGGTGTCCAGATGGGACCCTTATTGTATGATATAGTGGCGTGTGAGTCTTTGCATAAGAAGCCACCGGATATCAAGAAGTGTGGCAATATGAGCAATAGTGGTGTGTGAGTCCTTGCACGAAAAACCATCGAGTTCCAGTTGTTATGCGCTGTTATCGAGGTTCCTTATCATGTTGGAAAATCCAATTCCAATATGAGCTTTGCGGTTTCGGTTGTATTCCCAATATAGTTGTAATGCTTTCCAAACATTTCAGCTAACCCTTTTGTATCATATATTCTGTTGACCTAGTTCAGATATATTCCCTTAGACTTAGTCCGGGTATTGATATCTTATTTGAATAAGTTTATTTGAAAGAGGTTTTCTGTAACGACCCGTTAAATTTGATGATATTAAATGAATTAATTTAATATAATTTCTAATCTAATTTAGAATAAAATAAAAGTCTTAATATTTTATTTGAGAAAACGTAGTAATTTGTTATAGTAATTGGAATTTAATGTAACAATAAAATTTTATGACAATAGATTTGGATAATGTAAATTGTCACATTTTGTTGAAAGTTAATTTTAAGAAACCAAAATAAATGTTGAATTGGTAAATATTTATAAAAATATTTCTAGAATGGGATTCATTTAATATAAAAATAAATAGTGGTGTTTGTACATTTGGTTGTAATAATAAATAGTGACTAAATAAAAATGACCGTTGAATAAACCAAGGAAATAAGTGTTGATAAGTAATTTTAATAAATGTTGTCGAATAAATGTACTTAAAATGGTAAATAAAATTGTTTTGCCTAGGTAATTTATGTATTGATAAGCTATAACTAAATTTGAAGTTTGGTAGTAAATAGGAAATTAGAAGACTATGGCAACTGGTAAATTAATAAATGAATTCTAATAATAAAGTAGTAATTAATGCATGTGTTTTGGACATTGGTGATAATTACAAAGTTTTACCTATTCGTCTGATTTATTTATGTAAATCTAAACCTATGACAACATTTTGTTAATAAATGTTGTAAGTGAATTTGGATATAAAAGAATTACAAGTGTTTAGGTTAACCATTTATTTTATTTAGTTAATAATGGAAATAGATTGAAATAAATCTAAAATTAATTATTTTGGTTGTTAATGTGTCTAGTTAATAAAGGAGAATTTATAAGGAATAAAGAATGCACAGATGAAATGTATTATAATTCAAAGGTTATTTATACCCACAAAATGTTTAATTACTGTATAGGAAGAGTCTAAATCCATAGATGAATTTATTGAGATTGCATTTATAATTTATAAGATTTAATGTAGACTTAATTTCAATTAACTGATTTGATAGTGCAGTTAGCGTAGGTTTGTTTGGTAGTTGAGATGGTTAATTCTATTAGGTGAAGTTAAGGCTAATTCTATTTAAAATTGGGCCATTTGTTGATATAAACTTTAGGAAGCAAGATGTATAATTATAATTGAAGTATCAAAATTCAACAATGGTATCGTTGCATAATAAAATGGATTCTAACGTTAAATATTACGTTATTGAAATTTAAAATGGACTTAAAGAATAATAATGTGAATCAAGAACTAAGGTTTATGGCATCTTTATTTTAGGTGATAGTCGAGAATATAAAAGTTAAAAATCTAATATATGGGTTTTGAGAATTTTATTTATAATTTCAAAATATAGGGAAGTGCAGAAGTGAACACTGAAATTGATATACTTATCCGCTTCTAATTCACAGATAAACTTGTTAAATCAATTTCAATTGATTATGAATTATATAAGAAATAAAATTTGGTCAATATTAGAAGTTAAATATAAAATTGGATTTTTATATTTATTTTAATTTATTTAATGAATATAAAAATAGCCATTTTGGCCACAGACTCGGATTTCGACGAAACCAGTTTCATCGGATCTGTATCGGTGGATTATTGTAGGGTTTCAAGTTTCGTATCGATCGGACCTGTCGTTTGATCGTACGGACGCGAAACGCCTTGAAATCGATTTAATTAAAATCAATTTGAAATCAATTTGGAAATTTTGTTTTCAGCATAACTTCTTCATACGATCGAATTTGGTCGTGAAACTTTTTCCATCGCGTTCAGAATATTTTAAAATACCTATTTGGGTATATGAGTTTAATAAATTTCGTTCCGGGGTCAGAACGGGCTTTTTGGGCCTTAGTTGGTTCCGTACGTTCATCTATCTAGTCTATCTATTCTAACCCAACCCTACCTATAAATATGCTGTGATAAACCCTAGCCTCCTTTCTATTGTCATTGTCTGTACGTTCATTTTCTTCATCTCTTTCTCTTCCTCAATGGTTGCAAAACCTAGATCTACTTCAATTCAAATTTCAATGAAAATTCAAACTCTCCAGAAAAATTCCACAAAAATATATGTCAATGTTCTCGAAAAACGTAATCTCATGGTGAAATTTGTTTTTCAAATGGGGTTATCATTTACCCAGAATAAATCGAAACAGTCCCGGCCGTTCATCGACGTCGCACCAATGTTCGTCTGATCGCAATTCTGTTTCTGGGTATTGTGGAGATAACCGAGGGCTGCTCATCGGGGGTGTTCGCTTGGGATATCAACGGCTGGATCTTGTGCAAATTTCGATTTAGGGTTGATTTGAGGTGGCGGCGGCGGAGGAGATAGGGAACCGGTCGCATAAGGTTGGGTGCAGCTCGGCGTGCTCTACGCATTGGTGATGGTCGGCGTGGCGATGGTGGCCGAAGGCGGCGCTGGAGAGTGGTCAACGGTGGGTCAAGGGTGGGTATCAGGTCGTACGCGTGCACTCTGGGAAGAAGGAGACTTCGGTTGCGTGCCTGGAATCTTGCGTGACGTGGCATATGTTTTGGTTAGTTTATTTATAATTTTATTTTGTTTTCAACTCGTTCAAATTTGAATAACTTCCACATACGAACTCCGATTCACGCGAGATTTTTTTTTGTTAGGTTCGTATTTAAATTCCAGATCTGATGACGCTGGTTTGAACGGATTCTGAGACCGTTGAAATTTTGGGTTTAAATCGGATTTAAATTCGATTTAAATTCAAAAGGTGGGTGTTTTAACCCACTCACAACTACTAAGAGCTTTTATGGTTGTTAAATTAATTTTAGAAATGAATAGAAATTTATTTATGAATATTTGGCATGTTTATTTCATCATAGCTGTTAAATTTCGTTCATTTAATTTAACTGTTAATTTAATTTGTTTATTGCATATTAATTTACAGTTAGAATTTATTTGTTTGCATATAAATTGCTAGTTAACAGTTATATAAATTATTACTGAATATAAACTGTTAGATTAATAGTTGTTAAATTTAATTTGAATAAAATTGCCAGTTATTACCTATTATAAATTATCAAATATATATTGTTATTGATTGATATTGATTGATGATTGTGATTGGATGATGGATGTTGTTGATGAATGGATGTTTTATTTGTATATCATTAAACTGCAAGTTAGCATGCATTTTTCTTTTCATTTGGGATTTGTGGTTTGAAATGATATAAAACCGCAAAGTTTTATTTTTAATTGCGGATTGAAATGATAAATATCTGTATCACTTGACCATAGGATAGAAAATTTTATACAGGCACCGTGGTCTATATATAAATTATGTTAAAGGTGATTTCTATGGTTTGGATGTGATACGATTTATAGAAATTAAATTTTGATAATTTATAAATATTATTCTTCTTCCATTTATATATATACATATGAAGTTAAATTTTTGAATTTAAGTTGTGTATAAACCCGGTAAATAAAAATGGAATAAAAATTTAGAAATGGAATTTGATAAATTATATTGTATGTTTAAGTTTGGAAATTTTTAGGATATGATATTTATAACTGGGTTTTCCTTAATAAATTTAAAAATGAATATTCTAGTATTAAGTAAATTGGGAAAAATATTTAATGGTTAGAAATTGGAGTTTTATTTATGGAATTTATGGGAATATTCAAGACTAAATAATAGAACATTAATTTGTTGAAAGAATAAAATCCAACTTTAGTTTTGAAATATTAATACTCCAAATGGAGTTATATATATAAATTGAAGGGGTTTTGGAACTTGAAGTGATATTTAAATTATGGTTTAAACATTAAATAAGAACTATATTTGTAAAGCCATGTAAATTATTTTCTTTACAAAGTAACCATAGATTTAAACCATTTATTCTATATACCGTTGAATATCCGAACCATTTAAGTTTTAGAAGTTATGGTTTTAAAGGTAGGAATTCTGAAAATATTATGTTTTGAAAGTGTAATTCAAATGTTGGTTTTCCAGATATTTAAATCTTAAAAACCAGTATGATTTTGGAAAAGAATTATATTTGAGATAAATGATATCATATTGTTTTGGGTTTTAAGATGATATTGTATTCATAGTTTTGAAATGGAAATATATATTCGGGTTTTAAAGTATAAACTATTTTTTTTAAAATGACCGCGGTGTTATAATAACGATGGGTTGGCAAAGAGACCGGGATCGGATATGGACATACTCTCTGTCGATACCGAAAACCACTTTGACTAACCGTGTACGCGGTGGAGATTCCAGAATGAAGTAGGTTGGTGGCGGCGTTTCCTTTAAGGTGAATACGTGGACCCGACTCCCGTGAGTTGGCATAAGGTGGCTAAAACAGGAGCTATTCCCAGGCTAATGAGGTCGTACCTCTGATCGGACACTCCTCTTCGATATTATACTATGACTTTGGATTGATTCAGTGGCCACTTTTATATTTTGATTTTGGGGAGTTTGTTCGAGGTGGGCGGTAACTGCGGCTACGCGTTTCCACCAGCCTGGGTACGCAATTGGTATATCTACCCTGGCATTGCCTAGTTGTGCCGTGTCACCTACCATACCGAGCCTTTACTACGAGTTTTGTTTTGTACCATACCTATGGAGTGCCCTCTGACGACGCCCAGTACGGGGGAGATTACGGTACTGTATAGACTACGGGAATATATTCTGTGTTAAGGGCTATATGGGTAACCCCTTAACGCTATTAAAAAGTAAGTTTATTTTATAAATAGACACTATTATAACAGCGCAATATACTACATAGTAAATAGTTTAACGGATCCTTAAGAGATGTAAATCCCGAGCATCTCTTGAGTTACTGTACTCATATTTATTTCTGTAAATTTAACTCACATAAGATCTTTTAGTTCGGACTCGAGTGTTTTGTCTTTTCAAATTCGCTCGGGTCAGTCCGAGCGTTTCAGGATCGAAGACTTTAGCTTGGGGGACGAAGACGAAGAATCCGTATTATTATTATTTATAGTATTGCACCACACTCATACTGTTCCGCTGCATTGATTGTATTGGTATGTGTAACCCTGATATTTATTGTATAAAGAAGAATCCAGTGTTTTGTAATCCATTTATGAACTGTATATTTATTATTATATTTTATCCTTCCGCTGTGAGATTCTATTTTGTTTTTATTTCTTCTCTGTTTTTCTTATTTACCCCATAACAATCCGCCCTTCCGTATGTTTGAATTGACACGTGGGTCGGTTTAAAGTGTGCGAAAAGGCGGGATGTTACAGTTGGTATCAGAGCTTTGGTTTAGCGACAAACCTTGGCTTTGTAGGGGTTTGACTCTTTGTTAATAGGGTAGTAATACCCTATGGGAGTCGCTGAGTGTATATATATGAGAGAGCGTACTTGTTAGTGTTAATAAAAGATTTTGATATTGTGTTAATCAGTTCCGCTTTGTATTTATAAATTCTGGTTGATGCATGGGACGCTATGTCATCAATAGGGATTTCTAAACACTTAATAGGACAGACCGACATAATAATTGTTTTAATATAGGTGAATGAAATAATTTTGCCTGTTATATTTTCTATATATAAAAATTTTTTTATAAAGATATATATTTTGGTTGCTATAGATTGGGTGTTAGGTAATAATAATATTTATAATAATTGAAGCTAAGTTGAAATTATAATGAATCAAATTGGAGATTTTAGAACTTAAGTCCGGGATTTTGAAAAATCTGCTTTCAAAGGATTTATGAAATATAATGATTTGGTTTATAAGTATTTTCTTATATAAATATTTAGTATAATTCGGAAGAATTGTTTTAAAGAAGATTTTGGAGAAAATAAATTTTGTACTTTCCTCTCTGTCGCTGGAAAATAATTTCGGTGATGACGGCCGCATCATCGACTTTCATTTTCGAGTTTCGAAGGGGAAAGGCCCCTGTAGTAAATTCTACTACTGATGATTTTGAAATTATCTAAAATTTTAATTGTTTTAAAATATAATTGAGATATAGAAGTTGTAGGAAACTAATTATCCATTATTCTAAAATAAAATTGAAATTTGACCCGGTATTTAATTCTAAAATTTTCCACTAATTAATGGTTTAAATTATTTTTAGTGAAATAAAAAGTAAGTAATAAATGAATTGAAACCTCTAAATTTAGGTAAGAGACTAAATTTCTAAGCTATAAAAGGTAGTTAAAATTTTAACTTGTAAGGGAAAATTAAAGATTTATTGAGCATTAAATTTAATTAAAGGATGAGATTAAACTTGTATAAGTTCAATTGCATCTTCTTTAACATAAATAACTTACCAAATATAAAAAGTTGAAACGCTAAATAAGAGATTGGAATAGAATATTATACAAGTAGAAATTTTGGAAATAATGAAGTATTCAATGAATTGCTGTTATCAATAAGAATTTAATGTTATAAACTTAAGTTATAAATTGAATTTTTCCATAAATAAAGGTAAGTATTATGAACAAGTGTTTTAAACTTAAGTAAATAAATGAAATTCTTTAATAAATAAGGATTGATGCGTAGGGTTATTAACTTAAGTATGATTGAAACACTACTACTTTAATATAATAAAAGTAGGTAATATAAATAATTGACTGTAAACCCTAGGTAATAAATTAATAAAATCCTTTATTTATAAGAATGGAGGTTTTAAGGTTATTAATTTAAGTGGAAGTAGAGGGTTACTGTAATTAAATATAATAAAACGTAAACATTAAATAAAGGAATGAAATTAAGGGTAAGTTGAAATTGTAATTTATAAAACGAATATATATTTATTGAACCATTAATAAATAAAAAGGAATTGAGAAGAAACTTGTAAATTTTCACTTACATTCTTAAAACATACATAACTTACCATATAATAAAAGTTGAAATGTTAGTAAGAAAATGTAAGGGGAAATCTTACAAGTGAAGCTTGAGGTAATTAAGGTATTCAATAAATTTGCTGTTATTAATGAGAATTAATTGTATAAACTTAAGTTAAATTGGAAATTTTACTATATAAGAAAGGGTAAGTAGTATAAATAGATGATATAAACTTTAGTCAATAAATTGGAATACAAATACAATGAATTTTGTAATAAATGAAAAAAAAAATTGTAAGAAATAAAGAAATCCCTCCATAAATGAAAGAAAGAAAATCAAACCACTAAAGCATGAAATAAGAGTATAATAAGTTAATTTGGTTGTTGGTTTGAATTGTTATTGTTTGATTTATGTTTGTTGGGTAAGGAATTTGAAGTTGTGGGATGAATAAATAATCTATCTTTGTTCCATCTAAGACTGTTGAGTAAAGGATGCACTTGATAGTTAGTTTCATTTCATACAAATTTCAAATTTGAACCCAAACAACTATTTGTTTGATGGATTAAATGGTTGCTTTGCATTGTGTATGTATGCTGTTTGTAAGATTGATGGTTGTTGTATTGATTGGTTGATTAATGGTTGAAACCACTTAAACATTTCACTTTAATATAAATATTTAACCTTTTAGATTATATAAGTGAAATGCAGGTTATGGAAGCAACTGCTACTGCTTTTGGTTCCATAATAATAAGTGTAAAATTGCACGACAAATAGGTACGTTTTCAGATTACGTTTTGTAGCGCTATTTTATGTAATTTTTTTCCCGTGTTGGGATAAAATATTTGGAATATTTGTAATATATTTGTTATATTTTGATATTTTATTTTCTCCCGAGCCTCTCCGTACAAAGGAGACTCTGCCAAAAATTTTCGTAAATTTTGGACTTAGAATTTTGTTGAAAATATTTTCCCAACTTTAATAATTTAAGTATATAAAGGATATAATGTTTTAAACGGGTATATTTTATTTAAGTTAATTGATTTAGTAAATTATTGTTTATAAGTTAATATTTTGAAATAAGATGCACTGTTTATTGAATTCTTCCTTCTCCCTTCTTTTTCCTTTTCGGGGACGAAAAGTTTTTGAGTGGGGGAGAGTGTAACGACCCGTTAAATTTGATGATATTAAATGAATTAATTTAATATAATTTCTAATCTAATTTAGAATAAAATAAAAGTCTTAATATTTTATTTGAGAAAACGTAGTAATTTGTTATAGTAATTGGAATTTAATGTAACAATAAAATTTTATGACAATAGATTTGGATAATTTAAATTGTCACATTTTGTTGAAAGTTAATTTTAAGAAACCAAAATAAATGTTGAATTGGTAAATATTTATAAAAATATTTCTAGAATGGGATTCATTTAATATAAAAATAAATAGTGGTGTTTGTACATTTGGTTGTAATAATAAATAGTGACTAAATAAAAATGACCGTTGAATAAACCAAGGAAATAAGTGTTGATAAGTAATTTTAATAAATGTTGTCGAATAAATGTACTTAAAATGGTAAATAAAATTGTTTTGCCTAGGGAATTTATGTATTGATAAGCTATAACTAAATTTGAAGTTTGGTAGTAAATAGGAAATTAGAAGACTATGGCAACTGGTAAATTAATAAATGAATTCTAATAATAAAGTAGTAATTAATGCATGTGTTTTGGACATTGGTGATAATTACAAAGTTTTACCTATTCATCTGATTTATTTATGTAAATCTAAACCTATGACAACATTTTGTTAATAAATGTTGTAAGTGAATTTGGATATAAAAGAATTACAAGTGTTTAGGTTAACCATTTATTTTATTTAGTTAAGAATGGAAATAGATTGAAATAAATCTAAAATTAATTATTTTGGTTGTTAATGTGTCTAGTTAATAAAGGAGAATTTATAAGGAATAAAGAATGCACAGATGAAATGTATTATAATTCAAAGGTTATTTATACCCACAAAATGTTTAATTACTGTATAGGAAGAGTCTAAATCCATAGATGAATTTATTGAGATTGCATTTATAATTTATAAGATTTAATGTAGACTTAATTTCAATTAACTGATTTGATAGTGCAGTTAGCGTAGGTTTGTTTGGTAGTTGAGATGGTTAATTCTATTAGGTGAAGTTAAGGCTAATTCTATTTAAAATTGGGCCATTTGTTGATATAAACTTTAGGAAGCAAGATGTATAATTATAATTGAAGTATCAAAATTCAACAATGGTATTGTTGCATAATAAAATGGATTCTAACGTTAAATATTACGTTATTGAAATTTAAAATGGACTTAAAGAATAATAATGTGAATCAAGAACTAAGGTTTATGGCATCTTTATTTTAGGTGATAGTCGAGAATATAAAAGTTAAAAATCTAATATATGGGTTTTGAGAATTTTATTTATAATTTCTAAATATAGGGAAGTGCAGAGTGAACACTGAAATTGATATACTTATCCGCTTCTAATTCACAGATAAACTTGTTAAATCAATTTCAATTGATTATGAATTATATAAGAAATAAAATTTGGTCAATATTAGAAGTTAAATATAAAATTGGATTTTTATATTTATTTTAATTTATTTAATGAATATAAAAATAGCCATTTTGGCCACAGACTCGGATTTCGACGAAACCAGTTTCATCGGATCTGTATCGGTGGATTATTGTATGGCTTCAAGTTTCGTATCGATCGGACCTGTCGTTTGATCGTACGGACGCGAAACGCCTTGAAATCGATTTAATTAAAATCAATTTGAAATCAATTTGGAAATTTTGTTTTCAGCATAACTTCTTCATACGATCGAATTTGGTCGTGAAACTTTTTCCATCGCGTTCAAAATATTTTAAAATACCTATTTGGGTATATGAGTTTAATAAATTTCGTTCCAGGGTCAGAACGGGCTTTTTGGGCCTTAGTTGGTTCCGTACGTTCATCTATCTAGTCAATCTATTCTAACCCAACCCTACCTATAAATATGCTGTGATAAACCCTAGCCTCCTTTCTATTGTTATTGTCTGTACGTTCATTTTCTTCATCTCTTTCTCTTCCTCAATGGTTGCAAAACCTAGATCTACTTCAATTCAAATTTCAATGAAAATTCAAACTCTCCAGAAAAATTCCACAAAAATATATGTCAATGTTCTCGAAAAACGTAATCTCATGGTGAAATTCGTTTTTCAAATGGAGTTATTGTTTACCCCGAATAAATCGAAACAGTCCCGGCCGTTCATCGACGTCGCACCAATGTTCGTCTGATCGCAATTCTGTTTCTGGGTATTGTGGAGATAACCGAGGGCTGCTCATCGGGGGTGTTCGCTTGGGATATCAACGGCTGGATCTTGTGCAAATTTCGATTTAGGGTTGATTTGAGGTGGCGGCGGCGGAGGAGATAGGGAACCGGTCGCATAAGGTTGGGTGCAGCTCGGCGTGCTCTACGCATTGGTGATGGTCGGCGTGGCGATGGTGGCCGAAGGCGGCGCTGGAGAGTGGTCAACGGTGGGTCAAGGGTGGGTATCAGGTCGTACGCGTGCACTCTGGGAAGAAGGAGACTTCGGTTGCGTGCCTGGAATCTTGCGTGACGTGGCATATGTTTTGGTTAGTTTATTTATAATTTTATTTTGTTTTCAACTCGTTCAAATTTGAATAACTTCCACATACGAACTCCGATTCACGCGAGATTTTTTTTGTTAGGTTCGTATTTAAATTCCAGATCTGATGACGCTGGTTTGAACGGATTCTGAGACCGTCGAAATTTTGGGTTTAAATCGGATTTAAATTCGATTTAAATTCAAAAGGTGAGTGTTTTAACCCACTCACAACTACTAAGAGCTTTTATGTTTGTTAAATTAATTTTAGAAATGAATAGAAATTTATTTATGAATATTTGGCATGTTTATTTCATCATAGCTGTTAAATTTCGTTCATTTAATTTAACTGTTAATTTAATTTGTTTATTGCATATTAATTTACAGTTAGAATTTATTTGTTTGCATATAAATTGCTAGTTAACAGTTATATAAATTATTACTGAATATAAACTGTTAGATTAATAGTTGTTAAATTTAATTTGAATAAAATTGCCGGTTATTACCTGTTATATATTATCAAATATATATTGTTATTGATTGATATTGATTGATGATTGTGATTGGATGATGGATGTTGTTGATGAATGAATGTTTTATTTGTATATCATTAAACTGCAAGTTAGCATGCATTTTTCTTTTCATTTGGGATTTGTGGTTTGAAATGGTATAAAACCGCAAAGTTTTATTTTTAATTGCGGATTGAAATGATAAATATCTGTATCACTTGACCATAGGATAGAAAATTTTATACAGGCACCGTGGTCTATATATAAATTATGTTAAAGGTGATTTCTATGGTTTGGATGTGATACGATTTATAGAAATTAAATTTTGATAATTTATAAATATTATTCTTCTTCCATTTATATATATACATATGAAGTTAAATTTTTGAATTTAAGTTGTGTATAAACCCGGTAAATAAAAATGGAATAAAAATTTAGAAATGGAATTTGATAAATTATATTGTATGTTTAAGTTTGGAAATTTTTAGGATATGATATTTATAACTGGGTTTTCCTTAATAAATTTAAAAATGAATATTCTAGTATTAAGTAAATTGGGAAAAATATTTAATGGCTAGAAATTGTAGTTTTATTTATGGAATTTATGAGAATATTCAAGACCAAATAATAATAGAACATTAATTTGTTGAAAGAATAAAATCCAACTTTAGTTTTGAAATATTAATACTCCAAATGGAGTTATATATATAAATTGAAGGGGTTTTGGAACTTGAAGTGATATTTAAATTATGGTTTAAACATTAAATAAGAACTATATTTGTAAAGCCATGTAAATTATTTTCTTTACAAAGTAACCATAAATTTAAACCATTTATTCTATATACCGTTGAATATCCGAACCATTTAAGTTTTAGAAGTTATGGTTTTAAAGGTAGGAATTCTGAAAATATTATGTTTTGAAAGTGTAATTCAAATGTTGGTTTTCTAGATATTTAAATCTAAACCAGTGTGATTTTGGAAAAGAATTATATTTGAGATAAATGATATCATATTGTTTTGGGTTTTAAGATGATATCGTATTCATAGTTTTGAAATGGAAATATATATTCGGGTTTTAAAGTATAAACTATTTTTTTTAAAATGACCGCGGTGTTATAATAACGATGGGTTGGCAAAGAGACCGGGATCGGATATGGACATACTCTCTGTCGATACCGAAAACCACTATGACTAACCGTGTACGCGGTGGAGATTCCAGAATGAAGTAGGTTGGTGGCGGCGTTTCCTGTAAGGTGAATACGTGGACCCGACTCCCGTGAGTTGGCATAAGGTGGCTAAAACAGGAGCTATTCCCAGGCCAATGAGGTCATACCTCTGATCGGACACTCCTCTTCGATATTATACTATGACTTTGGATTGATTCAGTGGCCACTTTTATATTTTGATTTTGGGGAGTTTGTTCGAGGTGGGCGGTAACTGCGGCTACGCGTTTCCACCAGCCTGGGTACGCAATTGGTATATCTACCCTGGCATTGCCTAGTTGTGCCGTGTCACCTACCATACCGAGCCTTTACTACGAGTTTTGTTTTGTACCATACCTATGGAGTGCCCTCTGACGACGCCCAGTACGGGGGAG
The DNA here is from genome assembly GCA_030765085.1 of Allium cepa. Classification (NCBI taxonomy): domain Eukaryota; kingdom Viridiplantae; phylum Streptophyta; class Magnoliopsida; order Asparagales; family Amaryllidaceae; genus Allium; species Allium cepa. The sequence goes on along the minus strand of CM060928.1, from coordinate 109,742,504 downwards.
ATTACGGCACTGTATATACTATGGGAATATATTCTGTGTTAAGGGCTATATGGGTAACCCCTTAACGCTATTAAAAAGTAAGTTTATTTTATAAATAGACACTATTATAATAGCGCAATATACTACATAGTAAATAGTTTAACGGATCCTTAAGAGATGTAAATCCCGAGCATCTCTTGAGTTACTGTACTCATATTTATTTCTGTAAATTTAACTCACATAAGATCTTTTAGTTCTGACTCGAGTGTTTTGTCTTTTCAAATTCGCTCGGGTCAGTCCGAGCGTTTCAGGATCGAAGACTTTAGCTTGGGGGACGAAGACGAAGAATCCGTATTATTATTATTTATAGTATTGCACCACACTCATACTGTTCCGCTGCATTGATTGTATTGGTATGTGTAACTCTGATATTTATTGTATAAAGAAGAATCCAGTGTTTTGTAATCCATTTATGAACTGTATATTTATTATTATATTTTATCCTTCCGCTGTGAGATTCTATTTTGTTTTTATTTCTTCTCTGTTTTTCTTATTTACCCCATAACAATCCGCCCTTCCGTATGTTTGAATTGACACGTGGGTCGGTTTAAAGTGTGCGAAAAGGCGGGATGTTACAGTTGGTATCAGAGCTTTGGTTTAGCGACAAACCTTGGCTTTGTGGGGGTTTGACTCTTTGTTGATAGGGTAGTAATACCCTATGGGAGTCGCTGAGTGTATATATATGAGAGAGCGTACTTGTTAGTGTTAATAAAAGATTTTGATATTGTGTTAATCAGTTCCGCTTTGTATTTATAAATTCTGGTTGATGCATGGGACGCTATGTCATCAATAGGGATTTCTAAACACTTAATAGGACAGACCGACATAATAATTGTTTTAATATAGGTGAATGAAATAATTTTGCCTATTATATTTTCTATATATAAAAATATTTTTATAAAGATGTATATTTTGGTTGCTATAGATTGGGTGTTAGGTAATAATAATATTTATAATAATTGAAGCTAAGTTGAAATTATAATGAATCAAATTGGAGATTTTAGAACTTAAGTCCGGGATTTTGAAAAATCTGCTTTTAAAGGATTTATGAAATATAATGATTTGGTTTATAAGTATTTTCTTACATAAATATTTAGTATAATTCGGAAGAATTGTTTTAAAGAAGATTTTGGAGAAAATAAATTTTGTACTTTCCTCTCTGTCGCTGGAAAATAATTTCGGTGATGACGGCCGCATCATCGACTTTCATTTTCGAGTTTCGAAGGGGAAAGGCCCCTGTAGTAAATTCTACTACTGATGATTTTGAAATTATCTAAAATTTTAATTGTTTTAAAATATAATTGAGATATAGAAGTTGTAGGAAACTAATTATCCATTATTCTAAAATAAAATTGAAATTTGACCCGGTATTTAATTCTAAAATTTTCCACTAATTAATGGTTTAAATTATTTTTAGTGAAATAAAAAGTAAGTAATAAATGAATTGAAACCTCTAAATTTAGGTAAGAGACTAAATTTCTAAGCTATAAAAGGTAGTTAAAATTTTAACTTGTAAGGGAAAATTAAAGATTTATTGAACATTAAATTTAATTAAAGGATGAGATTAAACTTGTATAAGTTCAATTACATCTTCTTTAACATAAATAACTTACCAAATATAAAAAGTTGAAACGCTAAATAAGAGATTGGAATAGAATATTATACAAGTAGAAATTTTGGAAATAATGAAGTATTCAATGAATTGCTGTTATCAATAAGAAGTTAATGTTATAAACTTAAGTTATAAATTGAATTTTTCCATAAATAAAGGTAAGTATTATGAACAAGTGTTTTAAACTTAAGTAAATAAATGAAATTCTTTAATAAATAAGGATTGATGCGTAGGGTTATTAACTTAAGTATGATTGAAACACTACTACTTTAATATAATAAAAGTAGGTAATATAAATAAATGACTGTAAACCCTAGGTAATAAATTAATAAAATCCTTTATTTATAAGAATGGAGGTTTTAAGGTTATTAATTTAAGTGTAAGTAGAGGATTACTGTAATTAAATATAATAAAACGTAAACATTAAATAAAGGAATGAAATTAAGGGTAAGTTGAAATTGTAATTTATAAAACGAATATATATTTATTGAACCATTAATAAATAAAAAGGAATTGAGAAGAAACTTGTAAATTTTCACTTACATTCTTAAAACATACATAACTTACCATATAATAAAAGTTGAAATGTTAGTAAGAAAATGTAAGGGGAAATCTTACAAGTGAAGCTTGAGGTAATTAAGGTATTCAATAAATTTGCTGTTATTAATGAGAATTAATTGTATAAACTTAAGTTAAATTGGAAATTTTACTATATAAGAAAGGGTAAGTAGTATAAATAGATGATATAAACTTTAGTCAATAAATTGGAATACAAATACAATGAATTTTGTAATAAATGAAAAAAAAAATTGTAAGAAATAAAGAAATCCCTCCATAAATGAAAGAAAGAAAATCAAACCACTAAAGCATGAAATAAGAGTATAATAAGTTAATTTGGTTGTTGGTTTGAATTGTTATTGTTTGATTTATGTTTGTTGGGTAAGGAATTTGAAGTTGTGGGATGGATAAATAATCTATCTTTGTTCCATCTAAGACTGTTGAGTAAAGGATGCACTTGATAGTTAATTTCATTTCATAAAAATTTCAAATTTGAACCCAAACAACTATTTGTTTGATGGATTAAATGGTTGCTTTGCATTGTGTATGTATGCTGTTTGTAAGATTGATGGTTGTTGTATTGATTGGTTGATTAATGGTTGAAACCACTTAAACATTTCACTTTAATATAAATATTCAACCTTTTAGATTATATAAGTGAAATGCAGGTTATGGAAGCAACTGCTACTGCTTTTGGTTCCATAATAATAAGTGCAAAATTGCCCGACAAATAGGTACGTTTTCAGATTACGTTTTGTAGCGCTATTTTATGTAATTTTTTTCCCGTGTTGGGATAAAATATTTGGAATATTTGTAATATATTTGTTATATTTTGATATTTTATTTTCTCCCGAGCCTCTCCGTACAAAGGAGACTCTGCCAAAATTTTCCGTAAATTTTGGACTTAGAATTTTGTTGAAAATATTTTCCCAACTTTAATAATTTAAGTATATAAAGTTTTAAACGGGTATATTTTATTTAAGTTAATTGATTTAGTAAATTATTGTTTATAAGTTAATATTTTGAAATAAGATGCACTGTTTATTGAATTCTTCCTTCTCCCTTCTTTTTCCTTTTCGGGGACGAAAAGTTTTTGAGTGGGGGAGAGTGTAACGACCCGTTAAATTTGATGATATTAAATGAATTAATTTAATATAATTTCTAATCTAATTTAGAATAAAATAAAAGTCTTAATATTTTATTTGAGAAAACGTAGTAATTTGTTATAGTAATTGGAATTTAATGTAACAATAAAATTTTATGACAATAGATGTGGATAATGTAAATTGTCACATTTTGTTGAAAGTTAATTTTAAGAAACCAAAATAAATGTTGAATTGGTAAATATTTATAAAAATATTTCTAGAATGGGATTCATTTAATATAAAAATAAATAGTGGTGTTTGTACATTTGGTTGTAATAATAAATAGTGACTAAATAAAAATGACCGTTGAATAAACCAAGGAAATAAGTGTTGATAAGTAATTTTAATAAATGTTGTCGAATAAATATACTTAAAATGGTAAATAAAATTGTTTTGCCTAGGTAATTTATGTATTGATAAGCTATAACTAAATTTGAAGTTTGGTAGTAAATAGGAAATTAGAAGACTATGGCAACTGGTAAATTAATAAATGAATTCTAATAATAAAGTAGTAATTAATGCATGTGTTTTGGACATTGGTGATAATTACAAAGTTTTACCTATTCATCTGATTTATTTATGTAAATCTAAACCTATGACAACATTTTGTTAATAAATGTTGTAAGTGAATTTGGATATAAAAGAATTACAAGTGTTTAGGTTAACCATTTATTTTATTTAGTTAAGAATGGAAATAGATTGAAATAAATCTAAAATTAATTATTTTGGTTGTTAATGTGTCTAGTTAATAAAGGAGAATTTATAAGGAATAAAGAATGCACAGATGAAATGTATTATAATTCAAAGGTTATTTATACCCACAAAATGTTTAATTACTGTATAGGAAGAGTCTAAATCCATAGATGAATTTATTGAGATTGCATTTATAATTTATAAGATTTAATGTAGACTTAATTTCAATTAACTGATTTGATAATGCAGTTAGCGTAGGTTTGTTTGGTAGTTGAGATGGTTAATTCTATTAGGTGAAGTTAAGGCTAATTCTATTTAAAATTGGGCCATTTGTTGATATAAACTTTAGGAAGCAAGATGTATAATTATAATTGAAGTATCAAAATTCAACAATGGTATTGTTGCATAATAAAATGGATTCTAACGTTAAATATTACGTTATTGAAATTTAAAATGGACTTAAAGAATAATAATGTGAATCAAGAACTAAGGTTTATGGCATCTTTATTTTAGGTGATAGTCGAGAATATAAAAGTTAAAAATCTAATATATGGGTTTTGAGAATTTTATTTATAATTTCTAAATATAGGGAAGTGCAGAAGTGAACACTAAAATTGATATACTTATCCGCTTCTAATTCACAGATAAACTTGTTAAATCAATTTCAATTGATTATGAATTATATAAGAAATAAAATTTGGTCAATATTAGAAGTTAGATATAAAATTGGATTTTTATATTTATTTTAATTTATTTAATGAATATAAAAATAGCCATTTTGGCCACAGACTCGGATTTCGACGAAACCAGTTTCATCGGATCTGTATCGGTGGATTATTGTAGGGTTTCAAGTTTCGTATCGATCGGACCTGTCGTTTGATCGTACGGACGCGAAACGCCTTGAAATCGATTTAATTAAAATCAATTTGGAAATTTTGTTTTCAGCATAACTTCTTCATACGATCGAATTTGGTCGTGAAACTTTTTCCATCGCGTTCAGAATATTTTAAAATACCTATTTGGGTATATGAGTTTAATAAATATCGTTCCGGGGTCAGAACGGGCTTTTTGGGCCTTAGTTGGTTCCGTACGTTCATCTATCTAGTCTATCTATTCTAATCCAACCCTACCTATAAATATGCTGTGATAAACCCTAGCCTCCTTTCTATTGTCATTGTCTGTACGTTCATTTTCTTCATCTCTTTCTCTTCCTCAATGGTTGCAAAACCTAGATCTACTTCAATTCAAATTTCAATGAAAATTCAAACTCTCCAGAAAAATTCCACAAAAATATATGTCAATGTTCTCGAAACACGTAATCTCGTGGTGAAATTCGTTTTTCAAATGGAGTTATCGTTTACCCAGAATAAATCGAAACAGTCCCGGCCGTTCATCGACGTCGCACCAATGTTCGTCTGATCGCAATTCTGTTTCTGGGTATTGTGGAGATAACCGAGGGCTGCTCATCGGGGGTGTTCGCTTGGGATATCAACGGCTGGATCTTGTGCAAATTTCGATTTAGGGTTGATTTGAGGTGGCGGCGGCGGAGGAGATAGGGAACCGGTCGCATAAGGTTGGGTGCAGCTCGGCGTGCTCTATGCATTGGTGATGGTCGGCGTGGCGATGGTGGCCGAAGGCGGCGCTGGAGAGTGGTCAACGGTGGGTCAAGGGTGGGTATCAGGTCGTACGCATGCACTTTGGGAAGAAGAAGACTTCGGTTGCGTGCCTGGAATCTTGCGTGACGTGGTATATGTTTTGGTTAGTTTATTTATAATTTTATTTTGTTTTCAACTCGTTCAAATTTGAATAACTTTCACATACGAACTCCGATTCACGCGAGATTTTTTTGTTAGGTTCGTATTTAAATTCCAGATCTGATGACGCTGGTATGAACGGATTCTGAGACCGTCGAAATTTTGGGTTTAAATCGGATTTAAATTCGATTTAAATTCAAAAGGTGAGTGTTTTAACCCACTCACAACTACTAAGAGCTTTTATGGTTGTTAAATTAATTTTAGAAATGAATAGAAATTTATTTATGAATATTTGGCATGTTTATTTCATCATAGCTGTTAAATTTCGTTCATTTAATTTAACTGTTAATTTAATTTGTTTATTGCATATTAATTTACAATTAGAATTTATTTGTTTGCATATAAATTGCTAGTTTACAGTTATATAAATTATAACTGAATATAAACTGTTAGATTAATAGTTGTTAAATTTAATTTGAATAAAATTGCCAGTTATTACCTGTTATATATTATCAAATATATATTTTTATTGATTGATATTGATTGATGATTGTGATTGGATGATGGATGTTGTTGATGAATGGATGTTTTATTTGTATATCATTAAACTACAAGTTAGCATGCATTTTTCTTTTCATTTGGGATTTGTGGTTTGAAATGATATAAAACCGCAAAGTTTTATTTTTAATTGCGGATTGAAATGATAAATATCCGTATCACTTGACCATAGGATAGAAAATTTTATACAGGCACCGTGGTCTATATATAAATTATGTTAAAGGTGATTTCTATGGTTTGGATGTGATACGATTTATAGAAATTAAATTTTGATAATTTATAAATATTATTCTTCTTCCATTTATATATATACATATGAAGTTAAATTTTTGAATTTAAGTTGTGTATAAACCCGGTAAATAAAAATGGAATAAAAATGTAGAAATGGAATTTGATAAATTATATTGTATGTTTAAGTTTGGAAATTTTTAGGATATGATATTTATAACTGGGTTTTCCTTAATAAATTTAAAAATGAATATTCTAGTATTAAGTAAATTGGGAAAAATATTTAATGGCTAGAAATTGGAGTTTTATTTATGGAATTTATGGGAATATTCAAGACTAAATAATAGAACATTAATTTGTTGAAAGAATAAAATCCAACTTTAGTTTTGAAATATTAATACTCCAAATGGAGTTATATATATAAATTGACGGGGTTTTGGAACTTGAAGTGATATTTAAATTATGGTTTAAACATTAAATAAGAACTATATTTGTAAAGCCATGTAAATTATTTTCTTTACAAAGTAACCATAAATTTAAACCATTTATTCTATATACCGTTGAATATCCGAACCATTTAAGTTTTAGAAGTTATGGTTTTAAAGGTAGGAATTCTGAAAATATTATGTTTTGAAAGTGTAATTCAAATGTTGGTTTTCCAGATATTTAAATCTTAAAAACCAGTATGATTTTGGAAAAGAATTATATTTGAGATAAATGATATCATATTGTTTTGGGTTTTAAGATGATATCGTATTCATAGTTTTGAAATGGAAATATATATTCGGGTTTTAAAGTATAAACTATTTTTTTTAAAATGACTGCGGTGTTATAATAACGATGGGTTGGCAAAGAGACTGGGATCGAATATGGACATACTCTCTGTCGATACCGAAAACCACTTTGACTAACCGTGTACGCGGTGGAGATTCCAGAATGAAGTAGGTTGGTGGCGGCGTTTCCTGTAAGGTGAATACGTGGACCCGACTCCCGTGAGTTGGCATAAGGTGGCTAAAACAGGAGCTATTCCCAGGCCAATGAGGTCATACCTCTGATCGGACACTCCTCTTCGGTATTATACTATGACTTTGGATTGATTCAGTGGCCACTTTTATATTTTGATTTTGGGGAGTTTGTTCGAGGTGGGCGGTAACTGCGGCTACGCGTTTCCACCAGCCTGGGTACGCAATTGGTATATCTACCCTGGCATTGCCTAGTTGTGCCGTGTCACCTACCATACCGAGCCTTTACTACGAGTTTTGTTTTGTACCATACCTATGGAGTGCCCTCTGACGACGCCCAGTACGGGGGAGATTACGGTACTGTATAGACTATGGGAATATATTCTGTGTTAAGGGCTCTATGGGTAACCCCTTAACGCTATTAAAAAGTAAGTTTATTTTATAAATAGACACTATTATAATAGCGCAATATACTAAATAGTAAATAGTTTAACGGATCCTTAAGAGATGTAAATCCCGAGCATCTCTTGAGTTACTGTACTCATATTTATTTCTGTAAATTTAACTCACATAAGATCTTTTAGTTTTGACTCGAGTGTTTTGTCTTTTCAAATTCGCTCGGGTCAGTCCGAGCGTTTCAGGATCGAAGACTTTAGCTTGGGGGACGAAGACGAAGAATCCATATTATTATTATTTATAGTATTGCACCACACTCATACTGTTCCGCTGCATTGATTGTATTGGTATGTGTAACCCTGATATTTATTGTATAAAGAAGAATCCAGTGTTTTGTAATCCATTTATGAACTGTATATTTATTATTATATTTTATCCTTCTGCTGTGAGATTCTATTTTGTTTTTATTTCTTCTCTGTTTTTCTTATTTACCCCATAACAATCCGCCCTTCCGTATGTTTGAATTGGCACGTGGGTCGGTTTAAAGTGTGCGAAAAGGCGGGATGTTACAGTTGGTATCAGAGCTTTGGTTTAGCGACAAACCTTGGCTTGGTGGGGGTTTGACTCTTTGTTAATAGTGTAGTAATAACCTGTGGGAGTCGCTGAGTGTATATATATGAGAGAGCGTACTTGTTAGTGTTAATAAAAGATTTTGATATTGTGTTAATCAGTTCTGCTTTGTATTTATAAATTCTGGTTGATGCATGGGACGCTATGTCATCAATAGGGATTTCTAAACACTTAATAGGACAGACCGACATAATAATTGTTTTAATATAGGTGAATGAAATAATTTTGCCTATTATATTTTCTATATATAAAAATATTTTTATAAAGATGTATATTTTGGTTGCTATAGATTGGGTGTTAGGTAATAATAATATTTATAATAATTGAAGCTAAGTTGAAATTATAATGAATCAAATTGGAGATTTTAGAACTTAAGTCCGGGATTTTGAAAAATCTGCTTTCAAAGGATTTATGAAATATAATGATTTGGTTTATAAGTATTTTCTTATATAAATATTTAGTATAATTCGGTAGAATTGTTTTAAAGAAGATTTTGGAGAAAATAAATTTTGTACTTTCCTCTCTGTCGCTGGAAAATAATTTCGGTGATGACGGCCGCATCATCGACTTTCATTTTCGAGTTTCGAAGGGGAAAGGCCCCTGTAGTAAATTCTACTACTGATTATTTTGAAATTATCTAAAATTTTAATTGTTTTAAAATATAATTGAGATATAGAAGTTGTAGGAAACTAATTATCCATTATTCTAAAATAAAATTGAAATTTGACCCGGTATTTAATTCTAAAATTTTCCACTAATTAATGGTTTAAATTATTTTTAGTGAAATAAAAAGTAAGTAATAAATGAATTGAAACCTCTAAATTTAGGTAAGAGACTAAATTTCTAAGCTATAAAAGGTAGTTAAAATTTTAACTTGTAAGGGAAAATTAAAGATTTGTTGAGCATTAAATTTAATTAAAGGATGAGATTAAACTTGTATAAGTTCAATTGCATCTTCTTTAACATAAATAACTTACCAAATATAAAAAGTTGAAACGCTAAATAAGAGATTGGAATAGAATATTATACAAGTAGAAATTTTGGAAATAATGAAGTATTCAATGAATTGCTGTTATCAATAAGAAGTTAATGTTATAAACTTAAGTTATAAATTGAATTTTTCCATAAATAAAGGTAAGTATTATGAACAAGTGTTTTAAACTTAAGTAAATAAATGAAATTCTTTAATAAATAAGGATTGATGCGTAGGGTTATTAACTTAAGTATGATTGAAACACTACTACTTTAATATAATAAAAGTAGGTAATATAAATAAATGACTGTAAACCCTAGGTAATAAATTAATAAAATCCTTTATTTATAAGAATGGAGGTTTTAAGGTTATTAATTTAAGTGGAAGTAGAGGGTTACTGTAATTAAATATAATAAAACGTAAACATTAAATAAAGGAATGAAATTAAGGGTAAGTTGAAATTGTAATTTATAAAACGAATATATATTTATTGAACCATTAATAAATAAAAAGGAATTGAGAAGAAACTTATAAATTTTCACTTACATTCTTAAAACATACATAACTTACCATATAATAAAAGTTGAAATGTTAGTAAGAAAATGTAAGGGGAAATCTTACAAGTGAAGCTTGAGGTAATTAAGGTATTCAATAAATTTGCTGTTATTAATGAGAATTAATTGTATAAACTTAAGTTAAATTGGAAATTTTACTAAATAAGAAAGGGTAAGTAGTATAAATAGATGATATAAACTTTAGTCAATAAATTGGAATACAAATACAATGAATTTTGTAATAAATGAAAAAAAAAATTGTAAGAAATAAAGAAATCCCTCCATAAATGAAAGAAAGAAAATCAAACCACTAAAGCATGAAATAAGAGTATAATAAGTTAATTTGGTTGTTGGTTTGAATTGTTATTGTTTGATTTATGTTTGTTGGGTAAGGAATTTGAAGTTGTGGGATGGATAAATAATCTATCTTTGTTCCATCTAAGACTGTTGAGTAAAGGATGCACTTGATAGTTAATTTCATTTCATACAAATTTCAAATTTGAACCCAAACAACTATTTGTTTGATGGATTAAATGGTTGCTTTGCATTGTGTATGTATGCTGTTTGTAAGATTGATGGTTGTTGTATTGATTGGTTGATTAATGGTTGAAACCACTTAAACATTTCACTTTAATATAAATATTTAACCTTTTAGATTATATAAGTGAAATGCAGGTTATGGAAGCAACTGCTACTGCTTTTGGTTCCATAATAATAAGTGCAAAATTGCCCGACAAATAGGTACGTTTTCAGATTACGTTTTGTAGCGCTATTTTATGTAATTTTTTTCCCGTGTTGGGATAAAATATTTGGAATATTTGTAATATATTTGTTATATTTTGATATTTTATTTTCTCCCGAGCCTCTCCGTACAAAGGAGACTCTGCCAAAATTTTCCGTAAATTTTGGACTTAGAATTTTGTTGAAAATATTTTCCCAACTTTAATAATTTAAGTATATAAAGGATATAATGTTTTAAAAAGGTATATTTTATTTAAGTTAATTGATTTAGTAAATTATTGTTTATAAGTTAATATTTTGAAATAAGATGCACTATTTATTGAATTCTTCCTTCTCCCTTCTTTTTCCTTTTCGGGGACGAAAAGTTTTTGAGTGGGGGAGAGTGTAACGACCCGTTAAATTTGATGATATTAAATGAATTAATTTAATATAATTTCTAATCTAATTTAGAATAAAATAAAAGTCTTAATATTTTATTTGAGAAAACGTAGTAATTTGTTATAGTAATTGGAATTTAATGTAACAATAAAATTTTATGACAATAGATTTGGATAATGTAAATTGTCACATTTTGTTGAAAGTTAATTTTAAGAAACCAAAATAAATGTTGAATTGGTAAATATTTATAAAAATATTTCTAGAATGGGATTCATTTAATATAAAAATAAATAGTGGTGTTTGTACATTTGGTTGTAATAATAAATAGTGACTAAATAAAAATGACCGTTGAATAAACCAAGGAAATAAGTGTTGATAAGTAATTTTAATAAATGTTGTCGAATAAATGTACTTAAAATGGTAAATAAAATTGTTTTGCCTAGGTAATTTATGTATTGATAAGCTATAACTAAATTTGAAGTTTGGTAGTAAATAGGAAATTAGAAGACTATGGCAACTGGTAAATTAATAAATGAATTCTAATAATAAAGTAGTAATTAATGCATGTGTTTTGGACATTGGTGATAATTACAAAGTTTTACCTATTCATCTGATTTATTTATGTAAATCTAAACCTATGACCACATTTTGTTAATAAATGTTGTAAGTGAATTTGGATATAAAAGAATTACAAGTGTTTAGGTTAACCATTTATTTTATTTAGTTAAGAATGGAAATAGATTGAAATAAATCTAAAATTAATTATTTTGGTTGTTAATGTGTCTAGTAAATAATGGAGAATTTATAAGGAATAAAGAATGCACAGATGAAATGTATTATAATTCAAAGGTTATTTATACCCACAAAATGTTTAATTACTGTATAGGAAGAGTCTAAATCCATAGATGAATTTATTGAGATTGCATTTATAATTTATAAGATTTAATGTAGACTTAATTTCAATTAACTGATTTGATAGTGCAGTTAGCGTAGGTTTGTTTGGTAGTTGAGATGGTTAATTCTATTAGGTGAAGTTAAGGCTAATTCTATTTAAAATTGGGCCATTTGTTGATATAAACTTTAGGAAGCAAGATGTATAATTATAATTGAAGTATCAAAATTCAACAATGGTATTGTTGCATAATAAAATGGATTCTAACATTAAATATTACGTTATTGAAATTTAAAATGGACTTAAAGAATAATAATGTGAATCAAGAACTAAGGTTTATGGCATCTTTATTTTAGGTGATAGTCGAGAATATAAAAGTTAAAAATCTAATATATGGGTTTTGAGAATTTTATTTATAATTTCTAAATATAGGGAAGTGCAGAAGTGAACACTGAAATTGATATACTTATCCGCTTCTAATTCACAGATAAACTTGTTAAATCAATTTCAATTGATTATGAATTATATAAGAAATAAAATTTGGTCAATATTAGAAGTTAAATATAAAATTGGATTTTTATATTTATTTTAATTTATTTAATGAATATTAAAATAGCCATTTTGGCCACAGATTCGGATTTCGACAAAACCAGTTTCATCGGATCTGTATCGGTGGATTATTGTAGGGTTTCAAGTTTCGTATCGATCGGACCTGTCGTTTGATCGTACGGACGCGAAACGCCTTGAAATCGATTTAATTAAAATCAATTTGGAAATTTTGTTTTCAGCATAACTTCTTCATACGATCGAATTTGGTCGTGAAACTTTTTCCATCGCGTTCAGAATATTTTAAAATACCTATTTGGGTATATGAGTTTAATAAATATCGTTCCGGGGTCAGAACGGGCTTTTTGGGCCTTAGTTGGTTCCGTACGTTCATCTATCTAGTCTATTTATTCTAACCCAACCCTACCTATAAATATGTTGTGATAAACCCTAGCCTCCTTTCTATTGTCATTGTCTGTACGTTCATTTTCTTCATCTCTTTCTCTTCCTCAATGGTTGCAAAACCTAGATCTACTTCAATTCAAATTTCAATGAAAATTCAAACTCTCCAGAAAAATTCCACAAAAATATATGTCAATGTTCTCGAAACACGTAATCTCATGGTGAAATTCGTTTTTCAAATGGAGTTATCGTTTACCCAGAATAAATCGAAACAGTCCCGGCCGTTCATCGACGTCGCACCAATGTTCGTCTGATCGCAATTCTGTTTCTGGGTATTGTGGAGATAACCGAGGGCTGCTCATCGGGGGTGTTCGCTTGGGATATCAACGGCTGGATCTTGTGCAAATTTCGATTTAGGGTTGATTTGAGGCGGCGGCGGCGGAGGAGATAGGGAACCGGTCGCATAAGGTTGGGTGCAGCTCGGCGTGCTCTACGCATTGGTGATGGTCGGCGTGGCGATGGTGGCCGAAGGCGGCGCTGGAGAGTGGTCAACGGTGGGTCAAGGGTGGGTATCAGGTCGTACGCGTGCACTCTGGGAAGAAGGAGACTTCGGTTGCGTGCCTGGAATCTTGCGTGACGTGGCATATGTTTTGGTTAGTTTATTTATAATTTTATTTTGTTTTCAACTCGTTCAAATTTGAATAACTTCCACATACGAACTCCGATTCACGCAAGATTTTTTTTGTTAGGTTCGTATTTAAATTCCAGATCTGATGACGCTGGTTTGAACGGATTCTGAGACCGTCGAAATTTTGGGTTTAAATCGGATTTAAATTCGATTTAAATTCAAAAGGTGAGTGTTTTAACCCACTCACAACTACTAAGAGCTTTTATGGTTGTTAAATTAATTTTAGAAATGAATAGAAATTTATTTATGAATATTTGGCATGTTTATTTCATCATAGCTGTTAAATTTCGTTCATTTAATTTAACTGTTAATTTAATTTGTTTATTGCATATTAATTTACAATTAGAATTTATTTGTTTGCATATAAATTGCTAGTTTACAGTTATATAAATTATTACTGAATATAAACTGTTAGATTAATAGTTGTTAAATTTAACTTGAATAAAATTGCCAGTTATTACCTGTTATATATTATCAAATATATATTGTTATTGATTGATATTGATTGATGATTGTGATTGGATGATGGATGTTGTTGATGAATGGATGTTTTATTTGTATATCATTAAACTGCAAGTTAGCATGCATTTTTCTTTTCATTTGGGATTTGTGGTTTGAAATGATATAAAACCGCAAAGTTTTATTTTTAATTGCGGATTGAAATGATAAATATCCGTATCACTTGACCATAGGATAGAAAATTTTATACAGGCACCGTGGTCTATATATAAATTATGTTAAAGGTGATTTCTATGGTTTGGATGTGATACGATTTATAGAAATTAAATTTTGATAATTTATAAATATTATTCTTCTTCCATTTATATATATACATATGAAGTTAAATTTTTGAATTTAAGTTGTGTATAAACCCGGTAAATAAAAATGGAATAAAAATTTAGAAATGGAATTTGATAAATTATATTGTATGTTTAAGTTTGGAAATTTTTAGGATATGATATTTATAACTGGGTTTTCCTTAATAAATTTAAAAATGAATATTCTAGTATTAAGTAAATTGGGAAAAATATTTAATGGCTAGAAATTAGAGTTTTATTTATGGAATTTATGGGAATATTCAAGACTAAATAATAGAACATTAATTTGTTGAAAGAATAAAATCCAACTTTAGTTTTGAAATATTAATACTCCAAATGGAGTTATATATATAAATTGAAGGGGTTTTGGAACTTGAAGTGATATTTAAATTATGGTTTAAACATTAAATAAGAACTATATTTGTAAAGCCATGTAAATTATTTTCTTTACAAAGTAACCATAAATTTAAACCATTTATTCTATATACCGTTGAATATCCGAACCATTTAAGTTTTAGAAGTTATGGTTTTAAAGGTAGGAATTCTGAAAATATTATGTTTTGAAAGTGTAATTCAAATGTTGGTTTTCCAGATATTTAAATCTTAAAAACCAGTATGATTTTGGAAAAGAATTATATTTGAGATAAATGATATCATATTGTTTTGGGTTTTAAGATGATATCGTATTCATAGTTTTGAAATGGAAATATATATTCGGGTTTTAAAGTATAAACTATTTTTTTTAAAATGACCGCGGTGTTATAATAACGATGGGTTGGCAAAGAGACCGGGATCGGATATGGACATACTCTCTGTCGACACCGAAAACCACTTTGACTAACCGTGTACGCGGTGGAGATTCCAGAATGAAGTAGGTTGGTGGCGGCGTTTCCTGTAAGGTGAATACGTGGACCCGACTCCCGTGAGTTGGCATAAGGTGGCTAAAACAGGAGCTATTCCCAGGCCAATGAGGTCATACCTCTGATCGGACACTCCTCTTCGATATTATACTATGACTTTGGCTTGATTCAGTGGCCACTTTTATATTTTGATTTTGGGGAGTTTGTTCGAGGTGGGCGGTAACTGCGGCTACGCGTTTCCACCAGCCTGGGTACGCAATTGGTATATCTACCCTGGCATTGCCTAGTTGTGCCGTGTCACCTACCATACCGAGCCTTTACTACGAGTTTTGTTTTGTACCATACCTATGGAGTGCCCTCTGACGACGCCCAGTACGGGGGAGATTACGGTACTGTATAGACTATGGGAATATATTCTGTGTTAAGGGCTATATGGGTAACCCCTTAACGCTATTAAAAAGTAAGTTTATTTTATAAATAGACACTATTATAATAGCGCAATATACTACATAGTAAATAGTTTAACGGATCCTTAAGAGATGTAAATCCCGAGCATCTCTTGAGTTACTGTACTCATATTTATTTCTGTAAATTTAACTCACATAAGATCTTTTAGTTCCGACTCGAGTGTTTTGTCTTTTCAAATTCGCTCGGGTCAGTCCGAGCGTTTCAGGATCGAAGACTTTAGCTTGGGGGACGAAGACGAAGAATCTGTATTATTATTATTTATAGTATTGCACCACACTCATACTGTTCCGCTGCATTGATTGTATTGGTATGTGTAACTCTGATATTTATTGTATAAAGAAGAATCCAGTGTTTTGTAATCCATTTATGAACTGTATATTTATTATTATATTTTATCCTTCCGCTGTGAGATTCTATTTTGTTTTTATTTCTTCTCTGTTTTTCTTATTTACCCAATAACAATCCGCCCTTCCGTATGTTTGAAATGACACGTGGGTCGGTTTAAAGTGTGCGAAAAGGCGGGATGTTACAGTTGGTATCAGAGCTTTGGTTTAGCGACAAACCTTGGCTTTGTGGGGGTTTGACTCTTTGTTAATAGTGTAGTAATAACCTATGGGAGTCGCTGAGTGTATATATATGAGAGAGCGTACTTGTTAGTGTTAATAAAAGATTTTGATATTGTGTTAATCAGTTCCGCTTTGTATTTATAAATTCTGGTTGATGCATGGGACGCTATGTCATCAATAGGGATTTCTAAACACTTAATAGGACAGACCGACATAATAATTGTTTTAATATAGGTGAATGAAATAATTTTGCCTATTATATTTTCTATATATAAAAATATTTTTATAAAGATATATATTTTGGTTGCTATAGATTGGGTGTTAGGTAATAATAATATTTATAATAATTGAAGCTAAGTTGAAATTATAATGAATCAAATTGGAGATTTTAGAACTTAAGTCCGGGATTTTGAAAAATCTGCTTTCAAAGGATTTATGAAATATAATGATTTGGTTTATAAGTATTTTCTGATATAAATATTTAGTATAATTCGGAAGAATTGTTTTAAAGAAGATTTTGGAGAAAATAAATTTTGTACTTTCCTCTCTGTCGCTGGAAAATAATTTCGGTGATGACGGCCGCATCATCGACTTTCATTTTCGAGTTTCGAAGGGGAAAGGCCCCTGTAGTAAATTCTACTACTGATTATTTTGAAATTATCTAAAATTTTAATTGTTTTAAAATATAATTGAGATATAGAAGTTGTAGGAAACTAATTATCCATTATTCTAAAATAAAATTGAAATTTGACCCGGTATTTAATTCTAAAATTTTCCACTAATTAATGGTTTAAATTATTTTTAGTGAAATAAAAAGTAAGTAATAAATGAATTGAAACCTCTAAATTTAGGTAAGAGACTAAATTTCTAAGCTATAAAAGGTAGTTAAAATTTTAACTTGTAAGGGAAAATTAAAGATTTATTGAACATTAAATTTAATTAAAGGATGAGATTAAACTTGTATAAGTTCAATTGCATCTTCTTTAACATAAATAACTTACCAAATATAAAAAGTTGAAACGCTAAATAAGAGATTGGAATAGAATATTATACAAGTAGAAATTTTGGAAATAATGAAGTATTCAATGAATTGCTGTTATCAATAAGAAGTTAATGTTATAAACTTAAGTTATAAATTGAATTTTTCCATAAATAAAGGTAAGTATTATGAACAAGTGTTTTAAACTTAAGTAAATAAATGAAATTCTTTAATAAATAAGGATTGATGCGTAGGGTTATTAACTTAAGTATGATTGAAACACTACTACTTTAATATAATAAAAGTAGGTAATATAAACAAATGACTATAAACCCTAGGTAATAAATTAAAAAAAATCCTTTATTTATAAGAATGGAGGTTTTAAGGTTATTAATTTAAGTGCAAGTAGAGGGTTACTGTAATTAAATATAATAAAACGTAAACATTAAATAAAGGAATGAAATTAAGGGTAAGTTGAAATTGTAATTTATAAAACGAATATATATTTATTGAACCATTAATAAATAAAAAGGAATTGAGAAGAAACTTATAAATTTTCACTTACATTCTTAAAACATACATAACTTACCATATAATAAAAGTTGAAATGTTAGTAAGAAAATGTAAGGGGAAATCTTACAAGTGAAGCTTGAGGTAATTAAGGTATTCAATAAATTTGATGTTATTAATGAGAATTAATTGTATAAACTTAAGTTAAATTGGAAATTTTACTATATAAGAAAGGGTAAGTAGTATAAATAGATGATATAAACTTTAGTCAATAAATTGGAATACAAATACAATGAATTTTGTAATAAATGAAAAAAAAAATTGTAAGAAATAAAGAAATCCCTCCATAAATGAAAGAAAGAAAATCAAACCACTAAAGCATGAAATAAGAGTATAATAAGTTAATTTGGTTGTTGGTTTGAATTGTTATTGTTTGATTTATGTTTGTTGGGTAAGGAATTTGAAGTTGTGGGATGGATAAATAATCTATCTTTGTTCCATCTAAGACTGTTGAGTAAAGGATGCACTTGATAGTTAATTTCATTTCATACAAATTTTAAATTTGAACCCAAACAACTATTTGTTTGATGGATTAAATGGTTGCTTTGCATTGTGTATGTATGCTGTTTGTAAGATTGATGGTTGTTGTATTGATTGGTTGATTAATGGTTGAAACCACTTAAACATTTCACTTTAATATAAATATTTAACCTTTTAGATTATATAAGTGAAATGCAGGTTATGGAAGCAACTGCTACTGCTTTTGGTTCCATAATAATAAGTGCAAAATTGCCCGACAAATAGGTACGTTTTCAGATTACGTTTTGTAGCGCTATTTTATGTAATTTTTTTCCCGTGTTGGGATAAAATATTTGGAATATTTGTAATATATTTGTTATATTTTGATATTTTATTTTCTCCCGAGCCTCTCCGTACAAAGGAGACTCTGCCAAAATTTTCCGTAAATTTTGGACTTAGAATTTTGTTGAAAATATTTTCCCAACTTTAATAATTTAAGTATATAAAGGATATAATGTTTTAAACGGGTATATTTTATTTAAGTTAATTGATTTAGTAAATTATTGTTTATAAGTTAATATTTTGAAATAAGATGCACTGTTTATTGAATTCTTCCTTCTCCCTTCTTTTTCCTTTTCGGGGACGAAAAGTTTTTGAGTGGGGGAGAGCGTAACGACCCGTTAAATTTGATGATATTAAATGAATTAATTTAATATAATTTCTAATCTAATTTAGAATAAAATAAAAGTCTTAATATTTTATTTGAGAAAACGTAGTAATTTGTTATAGTAATTGGAATTTAATGTAACTATAAAATTTTATGACAATAGATTTGGATAATATAAATTGTCAAATTTTGTTGAAAGTTAATTTTAAGAAACCAAAATAAATGTTGAATTGGTAAATATTTATAAAAATATTTCTAGAATGGGATTCATTTAATATAAAAATAAATAGTGGTGTTTGTACATTTGGTTGTAATAATAAACAGTGACTAAATAAAAATGACCGTTGAATAAACCAAGGAAATAAGTGTTGATAAGTAATTTTAATAAATGTTGTCGAATAAATGTACTTAAAATGGTAAATAAAATTGTTTTGCCTATGTAATTTATGTATTGATAAGCTATAACTAAATTTGAAGTTTGGTAGTAAATAGGAAATTAGAAGACTATGGCAACTGGTAAATTAATAAATGAATTCTAATAATAAAGTAGTAATTAATGCATGTGTTTTGGACATTGGTGATAATTACAAAGTTTTACCTATTCGTCTGATTTATTTATGTAAATCTAAACCTATGACAACATTTTGTTAATAAATGTTGTAAGTGAATTTGGATATAAAAGAATTACAAGTGTTTAGGTTAACCATTTATTTTATTTAGTTAAGAATGGAAATAGATTGAAATAAATCTAAAATTAATTATTTTGGTTGTTAATGTGTCTAGTTAATAAAGGAGAATTTATAAGGAATAAAGAATGCACAGATGAAATGTATTATAATTCAAAGGTTATTTATACCCACAAAATGTTTAATTACTTTATAGGAAGAGTCTAAATCCATAGATGAATTTATTGAGATTGCATTTATAATTTATAAGATTTAATGTAGACTTAATTTCAATTAACTGATTTGATAGTGCAGTTAGCATAGGTTTGTTTGGTAGTTGAGATGGTTAATTCTATTAGGTGAAGTTAAGGATAATTCTATTTAAAATTGGGCCATTTGTTGATATAAACTTTAGGAAGCAAGATGTATAATTATAATTGAAGTATCAAAATTCAACAATGGTATTGTTGCATAATAAAATGGATTCTAACGTTAAATATTACGTTATTGAAATTTAAAATGGACTTAAAGAATAATAATGTGAATCAAGAACTAAGGTTTATGGCATCTTTATTTTAGGTGATAGTCGAGAATATAAAAGTTAAAAATCTAATATATGGGTTTTGAGAATTTTATTTATAATTTCTAAATATAGGGAAGTGCAGAAGTGAACACTGAAATTGATATACTTATCCGCTTCTAATTCACAGATAAACTTGTTAAATCAATTTCAATTGATTATGAATTATATAAGAAATAAAATTTGGTCAATATTAGAAGTTAAATATAAAATTGGATTTTTATATTTATTTTAATTTATTTAATGAATATAAAAATAGCCATTTTGGCCACAGACTCGGATTTCGACGAAACCAGTTTCATCGGATCTGTATTGGTGGATTATTGTAGGGTTTCAAGTTTCGTATCGATCGGACCTGTAGTTTGATCGTACGGACGCGAAACGCCTTGAAATCGATTTAATTAAAATCAATTTGGAAATTTTGTTTTCAGCATAACTTCTTCATACGATCGAATTTGGTCGTGAAACTTTTTCCATCGCGTTCAGAATATTTTAAAATACCTATTTGGGTATATGCGTTTAATAAATATCGTTCCGGGGTCAGAACGGGCTTTTTGGGCCTTAGTTGGTTCCGTACGTTCATCTATCTAGTCTATCTATTCTAACCCAACCCTACCTATAAATATGCTGTGATAAACCCTAGCCTCCTTTCTATTGTTATTGTTTGTACGTTCATTTTCTTCATCTCTTCCTCAATGGTTGCAAAACCTAGATCTACTTCAATTCAAATTTCAATGAAAATTCAAACTCTCCAGAAAAATTCCACAAAAATATATGTCAATGTTCTCGAAACACGTAATCTCATGGTGAAATTCGTTTTTCAAATGGAGTTATCGTTTACCCAGAATAAATCGAAACAGTCCCGGCCGTTCATCGACGTCGCACCAATGTTCGTCTGATCGCAATTCTGTTTCTGGGTATTGTGGAGATAACCGAGGGCTGCTCATCGGGGGTGTTCGCTTGGGATATCAACGGCTGGATCTTGTGCAAATTTCGATTTAGGGTTGATTTGAGGCGGCGGCGGCGGAGGAGATAGGGAACCGGTCGCATAAGGTTGGGTGCAGCTCGGCGTGCTCTACGCATTGGTGATGGTCGGCGTGGCGATGGTGGCCGAAGGCGGCGCTGGAGAGTGGTCAACGGTGGGTCAAGGGTGGGTATCAGGTCGTACGCGTGCACTCTGGGAAGAAGGAGACTTCGGTTGCGTGCCTGGAATCTTGCGTGACGTGGCATATGTTTTGGTTAGTTTATTTATAATTTTATTTTGTTTTCAACTCGTTCAAATTTGAATAACTTCCACATACGAACTCCGATTCACGCGAGATTTTTTTTGTTAGGTTCGTATTTAAATTCCAGATCTGATGACGCTGGTTTGAACGGATTCTGAGACCGTCGAAATTTTGGGTTTAAATCGGATTTAAATTCGATTTAAATTCAAAAGGTGAGTGTTTTAACCCACTCACAACTACTAAGAGCTTTTATGGTTGTTAAATTAATTTTAGAAATGAATAGAAATTTATTTATGAATATTTGGCATGTTTATTTCATCATAGCTGTTAAATTTCGTTCATTTAATTTAACTGTTAATTTAATTTGTTTATTGCATATTAATTTACAATTAGAATTTATTTGTTTGCATATAAATTGCTAGTTTACAGTTATATAAATTATTACTGAATATAAACTGTTAGATTAATAGTTGTTAAATTTAATTTGAATAAAATTGCCAGTTATTACCTGTTATATATTATCAAATATATATTGTTATTGATTGATATTGATTGATGATTGTGATTGGATGATGGATGTTGTTGATGAATGGATGTTTTATTTGTATATCATTAAACTGCAAGTTAGCATGCATTTTTCTTTTCATTTGGGATTTGTGGTTTGAAATGATATAAAACCGCAAAGTTTTATTTTTAATTGCGGATTGAAATGATAAATATCCGTATCACTTGACCATAGGATAGAAAATTTTATACAGGCACCGTGGTCTATATATAAATTATGTTAAAGGTGATTTCTATGGTTTGGATGTGATACGATTTATAGAAATTAAATTTTGATAATTTATAAATATTATTCTTCTTCCATTTATATATATACATATGAAGTTAAATTTTTGAATTTAAGTTGTGTATAAACCCGGTAAATAAAAATGGAATAAAAATTTAGAAATGGAATTTGATAAATTATATTGTATGTTTAAGTTTGGAAATTTTTAGGATATGATATTTATAACTGGGTTTTCCTTAATAAATTTAAAAATGAATATTCTAGTATTAAGTAAATTGGGAAAAATATTTAATGGCTAGAAATTAGAGTTTTATTTATGGAATTTATGGGAATATTCAAGACTAAATAATAGAACATTAATTTGTTGAAAGAATAAAATCCAACTTTAGTTTTGAAATATTAATACTCCAAATGGAGTTATATATATAAATTGAAGGGGTTTTGGAACTTGAAGTGATATTTAAATTATGGTTTAAACATTAAATAAGAACTATATTTGTAAAGCCATGTAAATTATTTTCTTTACAAAGTAACCATAAATTTAAACCATTTATTCTATATACCGTTGAATATCCGAACCATTTAAGTTTTAGAAGTTATGGTTTTAAAGGTAGGAATTCTGAAAATATTATGTTTTGAAAGTGTAATTCAAATGTTGGTTTTCCAGATATTTAAATCTTAAAAACCAGTATGATTTTGGAAAAGAATTATATTTGAGATAAATGATATCATATTGTTTTGGGTTTTAAGATGATATCGTATTCATAGTTTTGAAATGGAAATATATATTCGGGTTTTAAAGTATAAACTATTTTTTTTTAAATGACCGCGGTGTTATAATAACGATGGGTTGGCAAAGAGACCGGGATCGGATATGGACATACTCTCTGTCGATACCGAAAACCACTTTGACTAACCGTGTACGCGGTGGAGATTCCAGAATGAAGTAGGTTGGTGGCGGCGTTTCCTGTAAGGTGAATACGTGGACCCGACTCCCGTGAGTTGGCATAAGGTGGCTAAAACAGGAGCTATTCCCAGGCCAATGAGGTCATACCTCTGATCGGACACTCCTCTTCGATATTATACTATGACTTTGGATTGATTCAGTGGCCACTTTTATATTTTGATTTTGGGGAGTTTGTTCGAGGTGGGCGGTAACTGCGGCTACGCGTTTCCACCAGCCTGGGTACGCAATTGGTATATCTACCCTGGCATTGCCTAGTTGTGCCGTGTCACCTACCATACCGAGCCTTTACTACGAGTTTTGTTTTGTACCATACCTATGGAGTGCCCTCTGACGACGCCCAGTACGGGGGAGATTACGGTACTGTATAGACTATGGGAATATATTCTGTGTTAAGGGCTATATGGGTAACCCCTTAACGCTATTAAAAAGTAAGTTTATTTTATAAATAGACACTATTATAATAGCGCAATATACTACATAGTAAATAGTTTAACGGATCCTTAAGAGATGTAAATCCCGAGCATCTCTTGAGTTACTGTACTCATATTTATTTCTGTAAATTTAACTCACATAAGATCTTTTAGTTCTGACTCGAGTGTTTTGTCTTTTCAAATTCGCTCGGGTCAGTCCGAGCGTTTCAGGATCGAAGACTTTAGCTTGGGGGACGAAGACGAAGAATCCGTATTATTATTATTTATAGTATTGCACCACACTCATACTGTTCCGCTGCATTGATTGTATTGGTATGTGTAACTCTGATATTTATTGTATAAAGAATAATCCAGTGTTTTGTAATCCATTTATGAACTGTATATTTATTATTATATTTTATCCTTCCGCTGTGAGATTCTATTTTGTTTTTATTTCTTCTCTGTTTTTCTTATTTACCCCATAACAATCCGCCCTTCCGTATGTTTGAATTGACACGTGGGTCGGTTTAAAGTGTGCGAAAAGGCGGGATGTTACATTTTCCAAAAGAGTGTCATTAAAGATATCATCAAATTATTTTGGTAATGAAATTGTTTTGATTATCATAAGGTAAAAACCCGTCCATATTTATGTATGGGTGTGGTCTTGTTAGATACCCGTCTTTTCAAAGGTTTTGATAACGTCGTCATGAGTCATACATTTAAAATTTCAAGTATCTCATGCTGGTTTATCAAGCCTGATCTAGGTATTTTTAATACTCGGGTCAGATCTGAGTAATTTCAGGATTAGCTAAAGATGCTTGTAGTTTCCAGAGGAGAGCTGGAGATCATCATCATTATATGGACGTATTCTATTTATCCGCTGCATCTATTGCATTTGTATTATCAGCATTTGTAAGGGTAGGTGCTATAACTATCCTGGGTGAATCTAAGTTAGACTCTGATATATGTTTTAAAGTTTTCTGCTGTAAAGATTATTATTGAAAAATATATGTTGTTCCATTCGTGTGGGATTCTGTCTGTCTTTATTTTCTTTCTATCCTTAATGATCCGCTTGTTCGTGCAATTTGAGTTGGACATGTGTGGTTTATTGTCGATTCAAAGGGTACGGAAAAATGGGTCATTACATTTGGTATCAGAGCATGTCCAACTCAAATTGCATGAACAAGAAGATCATTAGGGGTAGAAATAACATATCAACATGTTAGACTTAAATTGGTCAAAATAACATATTGTTAATTTAAAATCGGCAAAACTTAGCATATACAGTAAATAAATCAATCATAGAATCACAGATACAGAGTTTACAACAATAAACAGCGGAAAAGATAAATAGTAGTTCATAAAGCTACTATTGAAATAACAAAGTCCAAAACAAATACAACAGAAGTCCTAGTACATAGAAGTCTCTAATGCAAAAATAAATGACAAGTCTGAAACATACAGCTGAAATTAACAGAAATAAACTAAAAGCTAAAATAGATAAGCTAAATCTTCCAAGTGAACTCCAAGCTCCAAAAGATGAGTTCCAAAAGCTGTGACACTCAGACTGACCCGAGTGTAAAGCAAACACAAAACACTCGAGTCGGGATTAACATTTTTATGCAAGTAAATCAAACTCAAATGAGATGCAATAAAATAAAGGATGTTGGGATTCCATCCTTTAAGGATCCGATAAACTATCTACATACATTGTACAATACGCTAAAAAAATGTCTATAGTAAAGTAAAATATCAAAATAGCGTTAAGGCGTTACCCTTATCCCTCTTAACACATTTTATATATTCCTATAGTCTATACAGTACCGTAATTCCTCTATAAAATAAAGGGCTGTCAGAGGGCACTCCATAGGTATGGTACAAACTAAACTCGTAGAAGGCACGATAAGGCATGTGATAAGGCACGCGAGGCAATGCCCAGGGTAGGATACTACCTTTTGCGGATCCGGACGGGTGGTAACGCATAGCGGCCACTACCGCCCATGTTGAGACACATCTCAATCAAAGGTGTTCACACCAAATCGAATCACAAAAGCAATAGATATGGTTTTGAAGAAATGTACCCAATAGAGGGAGTGACCCCACTTGGCCTGGCATGGCTCCAGTTTTAATCACATCAAACTGACTCGCTGGAGTCAAGGCTGCATTCATACCTCATATAAACGTCGCCAAACCATCCTACTTCATTCTGGAATCTCCACCACGTGCACAGTTGTTAAAGTGGTTTTCAGTAATGGCAGAGAGTATGACAATATTCGATCCCGGTCTCTTTAACAACCAAACGCTTATTTCACACCGTGGTCGTTTTATAAATCCACTTTATAATTTCTCAAATCATCAATTTAAATCAAAATTAAATATTCACTTTTAATTTTATTTAAATCTGAAATTATTTAATCACCTTTAATCGAATAAAGTTATAAATCATACTTTTAAATTTCCAAAATCAGTAAGTTCCAAATAAACCCTAATTTTAATTCAACTATTAACCAATCCAAATTACAAATCAAATTTAATTTACCTTCCAAATTTATTCTATTAAAGCTATTAAAAGTTTATTTTAAAATATTGATATAAATTTTAAATAAGCATTTTAAAAATATTATATTTACATTAATTAAAATAAATTTTATAATATTCAATTAAATTAAACCTTTATTTAAATCTAATTTAAATCATATTTTATATATTTAAGAAGAATAAAATTATAAGTAAAATTTTATAATTTAATTTTAAACTAAACTTATAATTTTAAAATTTCTAAAACATATAATTTTAAAATTCTAAATCTACATATATTAAAATAAAATATTTATTATATTTCCAAATCAAAACTCATATTTTTCTTTTCAAAACCTTGAAAATCATTTTCAAAATATAGACCAACGGTATCCGTATATAATTTTCTATCCTATGGTTAATTGATATGGATATTTACCATTTCAATCCACAATACTTTAAATTTGCGGGCTTATATCATTTCAACCCGCAATCCCAAAATTTCAAAATCAATGAAAATCGCTTGGGTTTACCTTTTCATCACATGATGATTTTTCCATATTCTATAAGATCGTTCGAATATGTATCATTTCAACCCATGGTGATTCCTAAAATTAGGTTACTTGCAGAGTGAGAACAATAAAATGAAATAGCATAACATATCAATTACTAGCATATATGATCAATAACAATTTAAATATAATAGCCAGTCAATATGTTATGGTGTCAATTTACATAAGCAAACAATTTAAAATATCAACATATCATATTTAACAATTAAATAACTAACAATTCCAATTAACAACATTTTTAAATTGTCATTTCATATGAAATAAATTTACTGAGCATAAGAACATTAATCGTGAGTGATTGCTCACCTTTCGAGGCTAGAGAACGATGGAAATGAGAAGCAACTGACACAGATACGAATACGGACACGGGCACGACACATCAAATAGCTTCTACAAGCACCAAACAAATTTAGTATGAGAATTCGATGAAAAAACAAATATATATATATATATGCAGTATGTGATATATATATATATATATATATATATATATATGTACACACATTTGTTTTATGGATAATAAGGAACAAATTTACAATATGCAATATGTGTGTGTGTGTATAAAACATATATAAGCCTCCATATCTTCACATATATATATATATATATATATTAATATATACACGCAACACGTAGATATTAACTAGACATTTGATTAACTGTGCTACCTTATTATCAATATATATATATATATACACACACACACACACACACACACCAGCGAAGGCACATAGGGCCCAATATACAACATATACACGACCTTGCATATATTTATTTAGAACTAACAAGCAATATATGCATGCAACACACACACAGATATATATATATAACAGTTGTCCTATATGTGTATAAACTTTGTATCTCTGCACCCAATATATGTGCATGGCATACATACATACATACATACATACATATACATACATACATACATACATATATATATACATACATATATATATATATATGCTTCTGCCAAAAAACAGAGCATATACGCGAAAATTATACGTATGAATACAGAATATATACAAGTTCGTTCTTTGAAAGCAGACTTCTGCTCATAGATGCAACACAATTGCAAGCCAAAATATAACTTCTTCCGTTCAACATACACACACACATGCCATATAAATAACAAGTAAACTTATTTTGGAGCACAAGCAGTATTATATTTTAAAAGAAAGGAGGGTGAGCGGATCTGTTGCTCTGTCGGAAACAAGTGCTCGGAGGGGTGAGTATTCGGTCTGAGGTGTTCATAAGGGTCGCCGCAGCAAGGTGATGGACGAGGCACCGAGCAAGGGCTAGGGGATTTGGCGTTAGTTTGTGAAGGGGGTGGGTTTGCTCGGTTGAGGAAGGATGGTGTCTGGGTCTGGATCGGGTCAGCGGAAGGGGACGTCGAGTTTGAGGAGATTTTTTTGGTGTTAGGTGGTGGGTTTGATGGAAGGGGAAGGCCAGGGCGAGGTATGGGTGCGGTGACTCAGGGGGTGCTTCAGGTCTTCGGTGGGAAAGGTATGTACTTTGGGCACGAGCAAGATCTCCTCGAGAAACAACAAAACAAAGGAAAAATGAAATGACAGAGATAAAATAAATATATGACTCCTATAATATTCCTGAAGTAAAAATGAATCCAACCTGGGGATAGCCGAACTGAGTCTCGAGGAACAATGAAGATGTCGTGCTTTATAAAAAAAATTCTGAATGAATAGAGAAGAGAAGTGAAAAGACACGAACAAATATATATAAAAAAATCAAGAAATAGCAAAGGACATACGTTGATTCAGGTAAAATAATTAAAGCCAGTTGCTTGGATTACGTGGCTGAAATTTGAAAAGGCAAAGGAAACAAAAAGGCACAAATATGGTACCGCTACGACAAACCGTTACGCTGATTTTGCCGCGTATTGGATGTCAAAAAACTGGAATGAATATACTATGGAGATCAGCACGACGAGACGAATGGAGTGGTGCACATATATCAGCGATACGACCAAGTTATAAAAAATCGATTTTTCGCTGTCGAAAATGCTGCTAAAATGCCGAAAATAAGATAAATAGAGATAAAGCTGTCCAAATTAGACAAAACGAATTATGATGTCTCACTCAGAAAACAATTTTTATTTTTATCATATAAAAATATTTAGATTTGGAAAATATTAAATTTTCAACAATTTAACTGATTAAATTTAAATTTTGAAATTTCACACACAACTAACATTCATATTTTTCAAATAAAATTTATCATTTGCTATGGTCAAATAGACGTATTTCAAATATCAAATTTTCATTTCAAAATTTTATCGTTTAATTTCATGAAATTTTTTAGTTAATTACTTTATAAAATCGTTAAAATTCTCGGGTCGTTACACTCTCCCTCACTCAAAACTTTTGTCCCCGAATAACTCCCCCCACCCCCACCCCTCACCCCCCGAACACAGCTTACAACTTTCATCGAAGGAACGAGATAGGAGAAACAGAAACAAACAGAAAGATAAGATAAATCAAACGAATAGTACCTAATTCAAACAATTCAGGATTCGAAGCATGCATGGATTCCTCAACTTCCCAAGTGCAATCTCGATCATCTGTACTCCACTGTACCTTGACTAGACAGACATATTTCTTCCGAAGCTGTTTCGTACCTCTATCAATAATACGAAGTGGTTACCTCTCGATGGTGAGATTTGGCTCGACGTCCAAATTCTCTAATAAAGGCGGCTGAATAACCAAAGATGGATCATGGAGATACTTACGAAGGTGAGATACGTGAAACACGTTGTTTACACCCGCTAGCTTCTCCGGTAAATCAACTCTGTAGGCCAAAGGACCAACTCTTTCTAGAATGCGGAATGGACAAATGAATCTAGGAGTAAGCTTCCCTCTCTGACCAAAAAGAACCACATTTTTCTACGGCAAGATCTTAAGAAAGACCTGATCACCTACTGAGAATTCCAAATCCCTTCTATGCTTATCAGCATACTTCTTCTGCCTATCTTGAGCAATCCACATTTTCCTCCTAATCTCCTCGATCTTCTCAGATGCTTCCAGAATCATATCAAGCCCAAGAACCAAGCGATCACTGGACTCAATCCAGCAAGATGGAGATTTGCAGGATCGTCCGTAAAGGGCGACAAACGGAGACATCTCGATACTTGCCTGAATTCAAAAGATTGGAATAGAATTAATAGATTGAAGCTTAAGATGATTGAAAATTCAAAGATAGAGTTAAATCTGATAACTGTTATTATTGGTGAATTCAATGAGATGGAGATGATCTTCCCAATATCCTCCATAATCAAGAACACATGCACAAAGGAGATCTTCCAGAATCTGATTCACCCTTTCTATCTGACCACCAGTCTGAGGATGGTAAGCCGTACTAAGGTTCAAACGAGTGCCAAAGCTTCCTGAAAAGATTTCCAAAACTTGTTGGTAAAGGAAGAATCACGATCACAAACAATGCTGGAAGGAACACCATGAAGATGGACAATCTCCCTCATATAAATCTCATCAAAGCTCGAAGCAGTTCGATTCGGCTTGACCGGAATAAAATGAGCGGACTTGGTCAATCGATCGACAACTACCCAAATACTCCCATAACCCCTTCTAGTCCTTAGTACCATCAATAAAATCCATAGAATCCTGATCCCACTTCCAAATGGGAATATCAAGGGGTTGCAGCAATCCAGCGGTCTTCTGGTGACAACGTTAACCTGGTGACAAGTGGCACATCTACTGACGTAGATAGAGATTTCCTTCTTCATACCACTCCACTAATACAATCTCTTCATACTCTGAAACATCTTCGTGACACCAGGATGGATAGACAGTCTGGACTGATGATTCTCTCTAAGAACTTCCTGCCTCAAACCATCAACATTCGAAACACAAATCCGGTTATTAATCCTCAAAACTCCATTTTGATCAATCTATGCCCCTAACTCATTCTGATTATCACCTTCCCCATCCAGAATATTCTCCTTCGTAAGCCTAAGCATCGCATCCTCATCCTGCTTAGCTGCAATACGATCTAAAAGAAATGGAGAAGCTACAATCTAACATAACAAGGCTTTCTTACGACTCAAAGCATCGGCCATAACATTGGCTTTCCCAGGATTATAGTTGATGTCGAGGTCAAAAGAAGCTAAGAACTCAAGCCATCGAACCTGCCTCTGGTTCAAATCCTTTTGGGTGAAGATATACTTAAGAGACCGATGATCGGTAAAGAGCTTAAATTTGGTTCCCAAAAGGTGATGCCTCCACAACTTCAAAGAAAACACAACAGCAAGCAATTCTAAATCATGGGTGACATAGTTAGCTTCGTAGGGCTTCAAATGATGACTAGCATAAGCAATGACCTTCCCATCTTGCATCAAATCAGCACACTAACCTTCTCGACGAGCATCAATATATAAACTGATAATTCTTCACTCCCATTCGGTACAGTGAGAACAGGAGCAGAAGTAAGCTTTTGCTTCAACTCATTAAATGCAGCTTCACACTTATCACTCCAAACAAACTTGGCATTCTTACAAGTCAAAGCAGTGAGAAGTGCGGCTATGCGAGAAAAATTCTTAATAAATCTCCGATAATAACTGCAAGAACCAGAAAGCTACATATATCGGATGGAGTCTTAGGTGTCTCCCAATCCTAGAAATTGAATAAGGTGGATAAGTTCAAAGATAGATAAGATAAATGAATTCAAAAGAGAAAAGGTGGATAGGCTTACATTAATTGCAGTGACCTTAACCAGGTCAACCGAGACTCCATTCTTTGAAACAATATTCCCAAGGAATCAGAATTCATCTCTCTAGAAACGGCATTTAGAAAATTTGGCTTTCAAATAATGTTTCCAAGAGTCTAGAGAACATAGCTCGAATGAGACTCATGCTCCTTCTCTGACTTAGAAAAGACGAGGATATCATCAACGAAAACTAGAACAAATTTGTTGAGAACATCATGGAACACACGATTCATAAGGTCAATGAAGAAGGGAGAGCATTGGTTAACCCAAAAGGAATGACTAACCATTCATAGAAACCATTCTCTATTCGAAAAGCAGTCTTAATAATGTTATCCTTAGCTATATAAAGCTGGTGGAACCCACTGGCAAGATCATTCTGAGAGAATACTTTAGCTCCGTAGAGCTAATCGAACATATCATTGATACGAGGCAACAGATAGCGGTTCTTGAGAGTAAGCTTGTTCAGCTCTCTATGATCAACACACATTCTTAAAGTACCATCAAATTTAATGACAAAGACTACAACAGCTCCCCTCTTATAAAAACTCTACCTAATCAAACCCTTAGAGAACAAATCCACAATCGGCCTCTTCAACTCGAATTTCTCTTTGGGTGCCATTCGTCTGGGAGGGAGAGCAACAGGTCGAGCACAAGGAATAAGATCAATGCAGAATTCAATTTCCCGCTTAGGAGGAAGAGAAGTGACTTCACCAAAGACATTTGGAAAATCCCTGACTATCGGGGTGGAGTCAAGATCACTAGGCTGAGCATCAAGAGAAAAGATAAAACTGCCTGCATAATCCTGAGGCATTCGACATTCAATCACCAAAGGCTTGCCCCACTCACTGACTAAGGAAACGGTTCGGGCCTTACGAGAATTGACTGCATCATAATGCTTCAACCAATCACCTCCAAGCAAAATATCAAATGCATCAAAACCCAAAACATAGAAATTTCAGATGAATCGACGCTTTTTGTAAAGGAGTTTCACACCTTTACTGTGACGACCCAGAATTTTTGATATTTGAAATTGAAATATTTAATTTATTTTAAATATTTGAAAGTTAGTTTAACTCGAATTTCAAATATCACTATCTATTTGGCAATTAAATTACTAAATTTAATTATTGGTAGTTGGGTGAAATATTGTATCTTCAGTTTTGAGCTTGTTAAAAATAATTTGAAGTCTTGTAAAATTTATATTGATAATACTTGAGGTAGTAGAATTTTTGAAATTGAATTTGAAAGTGATTTGTTCAGTTTTGAATTTATATCGTTTAAATCGATATTTAAAAATAGCCTTCCGAGGCATCGTCTTGGAATTCGACGAAACAAGCTTCATTGGATCCGTAGTATTGTATTATATCTATTTTCAATTTTCGTAGTGTTTGGAATGAAGGTTTGGCCGTACGGTAGGTAAACACGCTGAAATTAAAACGAAAATTTAATATAATTACCGGGTCCAAAAGGCTACCTTCACCAAATGATTGAATTTGGACTCGAAACCTTTTCCATTGCGTTCGGAATAAGGGTTTAACATCATAAACGCCTATCGGCACGCCTCGATTAGAGATCGAGATTTTGAGTTGTGGAATCGAGACGATTTAAATTTGAATTTAAATATAATATTTTTGCATTTAATATTATAACAAACCTTTGAAGACACGTTGAAAAAATTTCCAACCATGTGTTCGTTTGGTACACATGCGTCTCTTTCTTTTGTTATCAAAAAATCGAGCTCTTCAAAATTTTAGAAGAAAAAAAAAGAAATTCGAATTCATTTTTCTCTGCCTTCGTTCATTTCCCCCTTCGTTCTCAAATAAATTCGAAATCGAAATCATAGCCGAGCTTTCAAATTTTTTAATCCATCGTTCAAAGAAATGGCTACCTCTTTCCCGATTGAATTCACGAATTCATTCTTTCAAAATAAAAATAAAAACCCCGAATCAGAAAATCATGGCCGAGCTAGGTCAAATCGGCTCGTTCGAAGTTCGCGCACACACTAAGAAGGTGGCTCGCGATTGAAGTAGAGGGATGACGCGTCAAAGAAGAGAGGCGCAGTCGCGTTCGAGTATCTAGAGGTCGCGAAGCAATTTAGATCATGTTATCCCGCTTTTTTGCAAAGCCGTGATACCAAAGGATTGGTCGAAAACGAGAAACAATTTGCCTTAGAGATTGGTCGCATTCCACTTCACTATGGATATCGATGAATTTTGTCCGAGCCCGGATCAGGCTACAATTGATAGGACATGGCTAGCAAATCCACGAGAGCCAACGTTTCAAGTTTCAATTCAATCGGAGTTCGTATGCTCAAGATATGATGGATTCAGTATGAGAGAAATAGCCCTTGTTCGGTTCGAATCCATTGATTCGACTCCACCTATTTCGAATCCATCACTTTGGAATACTTCGAATCCATGCTACTTCGTGTCCATTGCGTTCGCACCGGTCAGAAAGGAATTAGCCTTGCATCTACCTATTTCGAATCCACCCTCGTATGCCTTAGTTCGAATCCATCAGGTATATATTGCTTCGAATCCGTGAGAAGTGGTTTTGTTTCGAATCCATCGACCATGCATTGGTTCGAATCCATCCACAAAGCCTTGGTTCGAATCCATCAGTAGTCAGCCATGGTTCGAACCCATCAGAACACACCTTGCTTCGACTCCATCGAGCAAGCTTTAAGGTCGTATCCATCCCATTATGCCTTGGTTCGAATCCATCCTTGTATGCCCTAGCTCGAATCCATCGGGGGAAAGTTTCCTTGAATCCATGAAAGTGAAGAAGCCCCGGCTCCATTCCAAAACTTGTCTTCGAATCCCCCAATTGAGGCAACCTCGAATCGATCAAATGCTTTGACCGATTCGAACGAGTACCAGTTCCATCGATTCGAAGGAAGCGTGCCTTCGAATCCATCAAAAAGACGCGGCTAAAACCAAGGGCATGACCCAGAAAACTCAGAGAAAAAGGAGGATTGACCCGAAGCAAACGCACCACGTCATCACTTTCACGTGCAGAAGCATGGATTCGACCCTATGGATTCGAATCATATCGATTCGAACGGGTCCCTGGGACGAAAAACTCCAACTTGAATCGATCATAACTTGAGATCTACAAGTCCAAATGCTATGAAATTTTCACAGGGGCTTGCGTATACATAGAAGAATGTCCACGCCATGTTTCATCACGATTGGACACTATCTTGATCGATTCAAACCGAGGGTCGAATCGATCCCAATGTGGGCCCGGATCTCCAGAATTCGGCCGTATGGGCCCTCTCACGTGCCAGAAGTGGTCTCCCTGGATTTTTAGGCGAAATATCAGCCTCCTACGCCTATAAATAGAGCCCCAGGTCATTCAAGAAAGGGGATCGAAATTCAGAAGCGCCAAGACTCTACCGGATTCAATTCTACACCTTATCATCGCTGTTGCATTCAAGTTTCAGAGCTATAATCCATTGTAACTTGCTGCAACCAACTGTAATCGTCAAGAGAATAATCAATAAAGATAGAAAACTTCAAAGTGGACGTAGGCAAGATAGCCGAACCACTATAAATCCTGTGTCGTTTACTTGTTTTCTGCTGTTTCTGTTGAATGTTCATCATTTTTGTTATCTACAAGTTTGTTATTTGTGGCTTGTGATTGCGAACGGGTGCTTTCAACGGCTATTGGGTGTTTGTGGTCAATTTTGACGCAAACATTTTGGTGCTTTCACCGAGAACAGCTGATTCAGGATAATTTGAATTTGAAGGCTTAAAGATTTAGATCTAAGAACCATGACAAGACAAACAAGTAAGAAACAAAGGCCAGAGAGAACTGAACACCAAGGAAGTCAAGAGGCTTCTTCAGGAGCGAATCAAGCATCGATCTTCATAACTAGGGACGAGATGGAGACAGTGATGAAGAAACAGGAGGAGCTGATCCAAAGTTTGTTTCAACAGATAGGGCAACTTGGAGCGCAGAATAGAGAAGCGAATGGAGTTCAAAACGGAGCAGGACCATCCGGCGTAGCACCTGAACTAGGGGACGCGCACATGGAGAATGTTGATCCAATCCCTGAGAGAGAGAGAGAGATGCATCTACCCAAGCTAGGAGTAGCAGAGGAGTGAACGCTCAGTCAAGGGGGCAAATCCCAGAATTCCCTCGTGGACTCGGGGGGCAGGTTGAAAGTAATGAACGAAGATTGCATCTCGGTGACAACGACAGATTGGCGGAAATGGTTAGAAGAGCTATGAGAGGCGGTTTGGTAAACAAAGATTTGGAGGATGTTAATAGGAGTCATTTTACTTCAGCAATCAGACGAGCTAGGAACCCACCAGATTTCAAGTTACCATCATTAGACATGTATGACGGGAGAACAGACCCCACGGTTCATCTAATGAAGTATATGAGGCATATGGAAGTGCTGGGGGCATCAGAGGAGGTTATGGCCCGGTGCTTTCCATTGTACTTGGCGGATATTGCAGCATTGTGGTTTAGACAATTGGAGAATGGATCCATCGGAACGTGGAATGGTTTAATTGACAGATTTATGAGGCAATTCAGGGTTCACATTACAAGACCCAAGAATGTGATGACTTTGGAAACCCTAAAGAAAAAAGCCGAAGAGACCTTGAGAAGTTATCTAGCGCGATTCAATGCAGCAGCAGCTTCGGTGGATCAAGCAGATCAATCTATGGTGGTGATGGCAGCTGTGTCCAGAGTAGCTGACGGCACAGAGTTCAAAAATTCATTGACTAAAGATCCACCCATGGATCTAGAGGAATTCTACAACGAGGCAGAAAAGTTTTTACGATTAGAGGATGCGAATGTAGAAAGAGAAGAAGGAGAGGGAATAGAAGTTTATGTGCTTAAAGACAAAAAGCCTTTCGAAAAGGACTCAGGCAAGGATAAAGGAAAACGAAAGGATGAGGATTATAATGACAGGTCAAAGCGACAACGGAGGGAGCCGCGATTCACCACTTACGCCAAGCTGAATGAGAGTCTAGAGCGAATTTATCAGGATACCAAAGAGCAGGTTACATATCGTAGACCGATGCGAAGGGATCCAACTTCCGACGAAAGAAGATCAGATAAGTTTTGTGTATTTCATGAATTAAATGGTCATAACACTAATGATTGTAGGCATCTGAAGGACGAGGTGGAAGGGCATATCAGGAACGGTATGCTCCTTCAGTATGTGAGGAGACAAGCCCCAGCGGTAGAGCCAGAGCGGCCACCGTCTACATCAGCCAGGGGTGGCCCTGAACCGGGACACCGTTTGATCATCAATTGATTGAAATAACGATGGACAAGTCGTAAGCTTCCCACTAACGCAATTAAACCATTTACACATGTACGAGATCGCGAGCGATCCCCAGGCATGCTCTGAATGATCATTGACCGTTTCGTAGTGGGAACTTACACTTTGACATCCTTACTTTGTTTTTGTTTCATTTTTGATTTGGACATTTGAACTTGGTTTGTTTGAACATTTCTGTTTTAAAATTCATCTGTCGAATAGATATTTGATTCTGTTAATTCTGAAATGGCTAAGCTACTTACACATGTACGGGGTCGCGAACGGTCCTTAGGCATGCTCTGAGATGGCGATGAACCGCCATGACAAAAAATCCGGGGACCCACTCGAACGTGAACCTGGTATCAACAATACCAAGCCCTCCCGGGCACACTTTCTCGCCTCGAACGGCACCCGACCACGAACGGTCACAATTAGCCTCGAATGAAACCCGACTTCGAACAGTCACAACTCGCCACGAACGGCACCCGACCTCGAACGG
Organism: Allium cepa; assembly: GCA_030765085.1. Lineage (NCBI taxonomy): Eukaryota > Viridiplantae > Streptophyta > Magnoliopsida > Asparagales > Amaryllidaceae > Allium > Allium cepa. The sequence continues at coordinate 109,705,124 of CM060928.1, read as the reverse complement.
TCACAAAATCGCCTCGAACGGCACACGATTGCGAACGGTCACAACTCGCCTAGAACAGGCACGACTCGCCCTGAACGGCATAACTCATCTCACCTCAAATGGCTCGATCGCGAATGGTCGTCATTTGAAATCCGCCACTTGACCGCGCACGGTCGCACTTCACCTCAAATGGCTCGATCCCGAACGATCGTCATTTGAAGTCAGGCGCTTGACCATGAACGGTCGCACTTCATCTCAAATATCTTGATCCCGAACGGTCGTTATTTGAGGTCACATAAAACTATAACTTCCTTTGCAGGACGTCAACGGGATATGAACGTCCGGCTCATGGCATTACAAAACACGCCTTCCTACCGCAAGGCATATTTTGGGGGGCAAATGTTATCCCGCTTTTTGGCAAAGCCATGATACCAAAGGATTGGTCGAAAACGAGAAACAATTCGCCTCAGAGATTGGTCGCATTCCACTTCACTATGGATATCGATGAATTTTGTCCGAGCCCGGATCAAGCTATAATTGATAGGACATGGCTCGAAAATCCACGAGAGCCAACGTTTCAAGTTTCAAGTCAATCCGAGTTCGTATGCTCAAGATATGATGGATTCAGTATGAGAGAAATAGCCCTTGTTCAGTTCGAATCCATTGATTCGACTCCACCTATTTCGAATCCATCACTTTGGAATACTTTGAATCCATGCTACTTCGTGTCCATTGCATTCGCACCGGTCAGAAAGGAATTAGCCTCATGTCTACCTAGTTCGAATCCACCCTCGTATGCCTTAGTTCGAAGCCATCAGGTATATATTGCTTCGAATCCGTGAGAAGTGGTTTCGTTTCGAATCCATCGACCACGCATTGGTTCGAATCCATCCACAAGGCCTTGGTTCGAATCCATCAGTAGTCAGCCATGGTTCGAACCCATCAGAACACACTTTGCTTCGACTCCATCGAGCAAGCTTTAAGGTCATATCCATCCCATTATGCCTTGGTTCGAATCCATCCTCGTATGCCCTAGCTCGAATCCATCGGGGGAAAGTTTCCTCGAATCCATGCAAGTGAAGAAGCCCCGGTTCCATTCTAAAACTCGTCTTCGAATCCCCCAATTGAGGCAACCTCGAATCGATCAAATGCTTTGACCGATTCGAACGAGCACCAGTTCCATCGATTCGAAGGAAGCGTGCCTTCGAATCCAACTCTTCGAATCCATCAAAAAGACGCGGCTAAAACCAAGGGTATGACCCAGAAAACTCGGAGAAAAAGGAGGATTGACCCGAAGCATACGCACTACGTCATCACTTTCACGTGCAGAAGCATGGATTCGACCCTATGGATTCGAACCATATCGATTCGAACGGGTCCCTGGGGCGAAAAACTCCAACTTGAATCGATCATAACTTGAGATCTACAAGTCCAAATGCTATGAAATTTTCACAGGGGCTTGCGTATACATAGAAGAATGTCCACGCCAAGTTTCATCACGATTGGACACTATCTTGATCGATTCAAACCGAGGGTCGAATCGATCCCAATGTGGGCCCGGATCTCCAGAATTCGGCCGTATGGGCCCTCTCACGTGCCAGAAGTGGTCTCCTCAGATTTTTAGGCGAAATATCAGCCTCCTACGCCCATAAATAGAGCCCCAGGTCATTCAGGAAAGGGGATCGGAATTCTGAAGCGCCAAGACTCTACCGGATTCAATTCTACACCTTATCATCGCTGTTGCATTCAAGTTTCAGAGCTATAATCCATTATAACTTGCTGTAACCAACTGTAATCGTCAAGAGAATAATCAATAAAGATAGAAAACTTCAAAGTGGACGTAGGCAAGATAGCCGAACCACTATAAATCCTATGTCGTTTACTTGTTTTCTACTGTTTCTGTTGAATGTTCATCATTTTTTTAATCTACAAATTTGTTATTTGTGGCTTGTGATTGCGAACGGGTGCTTTCAACGGCTATTGGGTGTTTGTGGTCAATTTTGACACAAAGAGATCAAGCGACGATCCAAGGCGGCGTCGCAGAGGGAAGCGCGCGTGTGAGGTCTCGTGCAAAGTTGAGATGGCGACGGCAGCTTGTAGGCGCACGTTCGTGGAAAGTTGTGATGCTCAGGGAATCGTCGAAAGGAAATTTGGACTTTTGGGGTGTCAAGCAGCTGCGGGATTGTCTTTGAGTGCCGTTCTTCTGTTTTTGATTTCCTGTACGAATCGAGGTAATTTCGGTTTTAAAACATTTTAGTTTAGTATGCTTTAAATTTTTCAAAAAATTTCCAGTAGAACAAATCTGGTTAGGTTATTTTCTGAAAAGGAAAATATATATATTAAGTTTGAAGCAGAAACTTTTACTAGTCAAAGAAGCTAAACTGGTTTTTAAAAAATTGTTATGATGATCATGTTTAAAACAGGAAATATAAATATATAGGAAAATAAAAAAAATAAAAAAATGAAAAATGAAAAAAAATATATACATGCATGATTATTATATAGGTAGTTTTTGGAAAATAAATATACATAAACTTGCTTAGTCATTAAAAAAATATTTTATTAAAGAAAATTTGTTTAAAGAATAAATTATTGGTTTAAATCCAAATTATTAGCTAAATTAAATGAATAAATAGTGATAGATTGTTTGACTAAGTCAAATATTAATAAACCGTACAAATGTTTGTACAAGGTTTAAAATTGTGAAGAAACAAGCCGGAAGGGGAGTGGATTGCAAAACAAAAGCAAAGGTGAGATCTTCTCACACACTTGGTTTGCCCAGTTAATTTAAATAGTTAAATTTTTATTATTGAATGTGCTTGGATGAGATTGATAATTTAATTGTTGGGTAATATTATATATATAGCAGTGTGTGTGTGTGTGTGTGTGTGTATTCGAGTGACTGATTTCCCGCATTATGTAGCGGATGAGACCCTATGCGTCCCGCATAATAGCGGATGACCCTTATACCACGATATCCCACCTTAAAGCGAGATTGGTATTTAATTTGTTGTGCTAACATCTGTAGATACAGGAAAACAGGTTGGAGGGATCCAACTGGATTCCTCAAATGTTTGAAATTGTTTCATATGTTGTGTGTTGATTTATTGATAATCTGTGAATGATTGTATTGGTGATTGAAATTATTGAAGGTTATGGTTTGGCCGTATATATTCTGGCATTTTTTTAGAATACCACAAATATAAAAATTGGATTTTTGGAAGGAAATTAAAATAAAGAATTTTAAGTAAAATTAATTTTAGAGAATTGGATAAATTAAAAGAAGGAATTTCGAAAAGGATAAAAAAATTGATTTTTGAAATCCTATTGAATAGATTCCAAGTATGGAGGAAAAGATTTTTAATAAAAGGGTTTTTGAGTACTTAAGTAGTATTGTTTTAAAGTTGAAGAATTTATTTAAAATTTGGATTTTAAATGGTTTGGGAGAAATAAAAGAAGAATTTTGAAATCAAGTATGAAATTGGTTTTTCTGATTTAAATGGAATTTAAATCATAAATGTAGGTGTGAATATTGGATTAATGGGTTTTGAAATAAGTTTGGAAATCAATTTGGAATTTGATTTGGTGTTTGAAAGTAAATTTTGGAAATCGATTTGAAAATTGTATATCAATGGATATTTGGAAATATAAATTCATGATGGGAATTTATAAAGGAAGGGATAATTTATTTTAAAAATAAATATTGGTTTATTTTTAAAAGTGTGGAAAGGAAATTTATGAATTTGGAATGTAAATTGAGATAAATCAAGAAGGATTTATTAATGATTTAAATGGTCTATTTTGGAAAGGAAAGTGTATTTTTCCTGGAAAGCTGAGTATGTTTTTAATGTAGCTTTTATATATATATTAAAAGTTATAAAGTTGGTTTTAAAAGAAATGTTTTTGGAGATATTATTTTCTTAAATTGATTTTTTTAATTTTTAAAAGTAAATATTTATTAAGTTATTTATAGAGGTGATTATTTTAAAGTTTTAACAGTAATTGATTTGGAAGATGGTTATTTAAATAATTATACTTTATCCAATAATTTTATTTTGAAAAATTAGTTTGGGCTTAAGTTTTATATGAAATATTAGTATAAAATTTTCATAACTAATATTTTAAATAAAGTGTTTTAAAATATTTTTTATTTTAAGTGTTTCCAAGTATATATTTTTGGATAAGTGATTTAATATTTTAAAGTATTCGGACTTGGCAAATTTTCAGTGGAATTAAACAATATTTAGAAATTTATTCCTAGAGAGGAAAGTGATTTGAAATTTGTTTTCCAAAGGGTTGAAGTGTGAAAATATATCTTGCGAAGATATTTTGAAATAAATAATTTGGAGAAATTATTTAAATCTGAGGGTTGTTGTGAATGTTGTTTGACAGTTAAATAACCGACTATCAATATTGGCCTTTAAACGGCATTTGAATTTCGATGCGACCGGGGGTCGGATTCCAAATGGTTATCCGAAAACCACATTGAATCTTAATAATGGATCTTTTTTTTAAAGGATCAAAAGTGGAAATTTGTTGTGACTTACTTTAAATCTGAATGTATCCACTTGTTTTTAAAATAAGCACACATTATTTGGATTAGTCGGGAGAGGACATTGAGTCATAAAACCCATTCTGAATAATGATACGATGAAATGGGATTGCATTTGAAAACGGTGGTTAAAGACCGGGTATTTTCGAAAACGAAAGGATTACCTATCGATTGTCTCTGCACTGAGTTGCTCCGGTATAGAGATTACCCTATGTGATAGGGAGTCCGGACGTGATTAGGGAATATCCAGATTTGCAAGGGCTTCTTTCCTTAATTGGAGGATGTGCCTTCGGTTCTATTCAGACACAGGATGAACTTATATGGATGTATGTCTAACATTACACTTTGAGATATAAAGTTGGTTTCTATCAAATATATTTCTGTTGGTGGCGGAGAATTTATTCTCTTAGCTTAACACACTTCTCTGAGGCGTACGAGCTCAGAGGTTATATAGTTGATTGTTACTAGTGATATATTCCCAATTTGGTAATGTGGCATGCTAAGTGTTGATCATTTGTTGATCGAAGCATGGATTTTTTGAAAAGCGTAGCTTTGTGGGACGAGACTTCGTCGAACCTCATACCCCGGAAATGGTTGAAACAGGAAAGGATGCCGCAAGGTTATGAGGGTCGCGCCCCTCAGGGTATGTGCATTTCCTTCTGGATAAAAAGCGATATCAGGTATGGAGCCCAGATATTTAACTTGTGTGGATAAAAAGTGGTATTCTAGTAGGAGCCCAGATTATTTACTTATGTTGTAACAACCTTGTATTTTGTGATTATTTTAGTTGTATATTTCGATTATTTTAATTGAAATTCCTGACTTAAAAACTTTATTTAATTATTTAAAATGGATAAAACTTTTTTTATTTATTAAAATGAAAAAAAATTAAATATACATTTTGATTTTTATGTGAATTAGAATTTCAAACATGAATAAATTGAATATTTTCCAAAAATGTGGATTTTTGGTCAATCTGGTCAAACTTTGACTTTTAAATTTAAATTTTAAATATTTGAAAATTTGAGTTTTATCTTTTATTATGGAAGTAAATAAAATTTCAAGAACACTACTTTTCGTTTTATTAAAATCCGATTAATATTGTGAAAGTTATGCTTTTTACAATATTGTATGTAAATTGTTTTATTTAACAAAATTGTTTATTTTAATTTATATAAATAATATTTTTATTTTTCAAAACATGTTCTAATATGTGTAATATGACATGTTATGTATTTATTTCATTTTTAAAATATTTTTAAAGTGATGTTATAATTTTCCAAAGCTTATTGTATTTTATTTACAATTTTTAAACGCTAGTTTCAATATATTGGCTATTTCTTAATTATTTTATATTTTTCCTTAAATTATATTTTCTTTTTCTTTTTCATTTTATTTTGTTCAGTTTTATTTTTATTTTTACTAAATTTATTTATTTATTTTTAATTTAAAAGAAATAGAAAACAAAGAGACATAAACCTTTCATTTTCCATTGACTTTTCATATACTTGCCTTTCCATTTTCCAATTTCCTTTTCATTTTTTTTGTAGCCGACCATATTTTTGTTGTAGCCGTGACTTTTTCTGTTCTTTTCACGTAAAAACTTCTCACCATCATAAATATTGCACGGCTATCTTCATCTCTAAAAAAAAGGGTAATGGTTTCTCTCTTCTTTTCATTTTACTTCTTATTTTTCATTGATTTTTGCCTCTCTCTCTTGTGCTTTGCTAGGCACCTACCACCCACCATCACCACCATCCTCTCCACCATTTACAGCAGCACCAACCGCCTCTCCTCTGACCACTACCTCTGGCCATGACCATTGGATGACGCCACCACCTCAAATTTGCAAAGCACTCCACCAAAACATGCCTAGCCAAGCCTAGTTTCACCACCCCCTTCACATATGGCTTCGGCCACACCCCTAGCTCCACCACCACATGCCTACACCACCTCTGGCCACCTATAACCATCAGCTTCAGATCTGACCTGACCCATGTATGACATGGCCGAGCCTTGCGGTGCTAAAAAAACTCCAACTTTTGCACTAGACCCCTTGTATGCTTTATGTTGTATCTCCTACCATCATCATCTCCATGTTGTTGTGCATATACGATGCATACCCGAGCCAATAACATGGTCATGGCTGAGCCATGTTGACACCTAGGCCGAGCCTAGTGTGGTGTGATCAAGCCCATTTGATCAAGTGTCAAGCCATGTTGTCACCGTCAAGCAATTTGTGTTGAAGCTGGGTAATGTTCTTTGTTGATTCAAAATTTCCATTTCGTTTCAATTCATATTTGTGTTGTATATATACATTTATATTTTCTTGTTTATTTGTTGTATACAAGATCAATATCAAGGCTCTCCATTCATTCAAATCAAATCGTGCTTGTCGTGCCCTTGGAATCGTGCTTGTGTGTTGTTTTGGTCTCTAGCTTTGTAAAAGGTGAGTCCTTCTCACTCTGACATATTTACTTATGAAATTGTGAATTGATGACAAGTGGTTAGTAAATAAAATGTTATGCAAGTAAACGATGACTATATGATATGCTATGCCATGTTATTACCATGTGAACTCTGATAATTATCACCTGACATATGATATATGACAGCATATTGTGACATTGACATGTAAATAAAATTGTTATATTGTTTGCATATGTTCACACTGCAAGTTCCCTGTTAGAATAGAATCACTATGGGTTGAAATGATACATACCTGAATGGACTTTAGAATAGGAAAAAATTGTTATGAGCTGAAATGATAGGCCAGAGCGATTTTTATTTATTTTTGTTTACTTGGGATTGCGGGTTTGAAATGATAGAACCCGGTTTTCTTTTAAATTGCGGATTGAAATTATATATATCCGTATCACTTGACCTAGGTTAGAAAATTATATACAGACCCTGTGGTATATTTTAAATGATTTTATTAAGATATGTATTTTTAAAAGTATGAAATTTTGATCTAAAAAAATATATTTTATAGTTTTGAGAAAGCTAAATATTAAGTTTTGAATTCGTGAATTTAAGTATATAAATTTTGAAGTAAGTGTGATTTTGACTTTAAATTATATTTTTAAAAAATGTAAGTAAATAATGGAAATTAAATTTAAAGTTTTGAAATGATATTTGAAGTACACTATTAAGTTTTGTTAAATTCATAAGTTAAGAAAACAGTGAATTTTGACTTAACAAATGAAAGTGAGTTTTAATTAGATATTTAATTATAAAACTTTGTTGTGATAAATCATATGTTAAAATTATTTAAATGTGAAATTTTAAAGTCTGGAAATATGATTTATAAGTTTAGAATATCAAAAATTTGAACTTTTATTGTTTTTGAAAAGTTATAATAAAATCAGAAATTTTATTAATAGCATTTCTAAAATGCTGTAGTTTTATGACAACACTTTAAAATGCTGTTGTTTTGAACTTAACTTTGTTTGAAATAAATAAATATCTATTACGGCATTTTATAAATGTCATTATTCTTGAACTAAACTATTTTTGAAACTATAAACTACGATAGCACTTTATAAATGTTGTCGTTGCTATAATTTGACAATGTTTGAAATATTATAGATTTTAACACTATTTGAGTTATATTTTAAAGTGTTAAATGATGTAACTTTTGGAAATTGATTATTTGTGAATATAACGAGTTTTGAATATATTTTAATATTTAAATTTGAATTTTAAGGAATTTAAATTGTATTTGAAAATGGAATGAAATGTAATGAGATAAATGAATTTTGAATGGAATTTTGAAATGTATTTTTGTAATGATATTTGAAATAATAAATGAATGACATATTTGATTTTTAAATGATATTTAAATTTGAATATTTGAAATTGATTTCAAAAAATGATTTGATAACGAGGTTTTGAAGGATATGATATTTTAATGATTTCGAAATGGTTTTTAATGATATAATCTTTATTTTGATAAAGAATGTGAATTTGGAATGATATTTGATTTTGATAAATGAATATTTGAAGTTTATATTTGTATGAAAACATTTTTGGTTTAATTGTAATTTAAGTCTATTTAAATAATATTCGATTTATGAAATGAATATTTCAAAACTATATAATAATGAAATTAGATTTGAGATATGAATTTATGAAATTATAAAGTTTAGTTTTGAAATGTTGGATATTAAAGTTTGGAAATATATTAAAATTGGATGGTTTATTTTGTAGATCTCAAATCTATATTTGAAATTTATAAGATTTGAAAAGTTTTGTTGGAAAACTGAATTGAAACTGATGGTTTGAATTGAATTAAATTGGAAATTTAAAAATTGAGTTTAATTGAATAAATTTGAAATTTTCAAATGTATGGTTTCGAAATGTTATGATTTTTAAAGTGTGATGATTTCAAGTATTTTGGCATCGAAAGAGTTTTAACTTTGAAGTATTATGATTTTTTGAAAGGTGAATATATGTTTGAATGGAAATGATATCGCATTGACTTGGATGTAGTTTTGGAATAAAAATAGTTTTGGTTTCGAAGTATAAATTATTTTGATTTGAATATAGTTTTGAAATAAAAATGGTTTTGGTTTCGAAGTATAAACTATATGATTTGAATATAGTTTTGAAATAAAAATAGTTTTGGTTTCGAAATATAAACTATTTTGATTTGAATATAATTTTGAAGTAAAAATGGTTTTGGTTTCGAAGTATAAACTATCTTGAAAGGAATATAGTTTTGAAATGAAATGATTTGATTTTTTAAAGTATTATGATTTTTGAAATGACCACGGCGTTATAATAACGTTTGGTTGTTAAAGAGACCGAGATCAGAAGTTGTCATACTCTCTGCCAACTCCAAAAACCACTTTAACAACTGTGTACGTGGTGGAGATTCCAGAATGAAGTAGGATGGTGGCGACGTTCTTGAGGTATATTACGTGGACCCAACTTCCGTGAGTTGGCATAAGGTGGCTAAAACAGGAGCGATCTCGGGCCAAAAGGGGTAGCTCCTCTGGTCAGACACATTCCTTCGATACTATTCTCTTACTTGTGATTGATTAGATGGACATCCTTCGATTTTGATATGAGAGTGTGTTCTGAGGTGGGCGTATGTGGCTGCTGTGTTACCAGCCTATGTGCGTAATTGGTATATCTACCCTGGCATTGCCTTGTGTGCCGTGTCCCCTACCATACGGAGCCTTTACTACGAGTTTGTTTTTCTCCCGTAGCCTGTGTGGTATCCTCTGATAGTTTCCCGATCTAGAGATATCATGATATTGGATGGACTACTGAGACTATTATGTGTGAAGGGTGATATGGGTAAGCCAGGAACGCTATTTTAAAGTAAGTTTATTTTACTATAGACATTATTATAATTGTGCAATATTACTACATAGTAAATAGTTTAACAGATCCTTAAAGGATGGGCGATCCCAAGCATCCTTTAAGTTACTGATGCATTTTGTTACTGTTCACTTGAGTTGATTTACAGTTCATAAGTATTTATGTCCCGACTCGAGTGTTTTGTGTCTTTCTTTACGCTCGAGTCAGATTGAGTGATTCAACATTCAAGACTCACCTTCGGAGTTGGAGCTTTGCTTGAGGAACCAGCAATCTATTTTACTTTCAGTATCCAGTGATTTCAGTGATGTATTCTAATTTGTACCTACTGTATCTTATATTTATATAGTAGCTTCATGAACTGCAATCTCTTTTACTTCCGCTGCATTATTATTTACTCGGTGTCTGTGATCCGTGATTATTTATTTACTGTATATTCTGAGATTTGTGAAATTTTATTTACAACGCGGTATTTTGAGCAATTCAAGTCCGACATGTGCGGATGCAAATGGTTGAAAATATCGGGTTGTTACATATGTGGTTGTTAGTTGTTGAGGCGCCTCGGTAAAGGTCGGTCTAGACCACGGGATGGCATACTCGTGACAGTTAGTTACCTAGTTACGGAGGTAACACGGCTTTGTGTTGGCAGAGATCCGGTTAGGTTCTTGGGGCGCCCTCCAGAGGCGTACCCTTTTCGAAAAGGAAGTTCCTTAGCCTTTACCATTTGTTGGAAATCCAAACAAAACAATACGATCCTTTACGATTACAGTTGTATAACCTGCCACCTCAGGTGGTAGCTATAGTAGGCATAATATAATGGTGTCTATGCTGGCTAAGATTAATATTATATTTTCGAAATGTTTTCCACACGATGCACTAATAATAATATCAAAAGGATATTCGCGTATCAAGCATGTTTGACTTCTATAAGGAGAAATCTCCCCCCAAGTGTGCGATTGCATTGTGTGTGTGCCGGGAGACCTTATGGTAGTTTCATTTTCCAAAAGCATGAATGGATTTCTTTTCCTTTTCTTTTGTGCAAATAATTGTTTTAAGATCTCACACCAGTCTCATGACTAACCTGGAGTATATTGTTCCCTTTTCTAAACTCTGGGTGCCCATAAATTTTCCACACGGGCAGCCTAGAGTCAGGTTATCAGTAGTTCTGGAGCGAAGTCAGGAAAGTATGCTGCGGAGATCAGGAGACAAGCTGGATGGCGAGACGTATCACATATATGATGTATTGTCCGCTGCGTATGGTTTGCTGCAAATTAAATTTCCATATGGACAAGTTATAATGACTGCCAGTGTTGTGTTGTGTTAGTGTTGTATTTTGATAATGTAATGTATAAAAGGATATAATTCTTTTTTTTAAACATTATTCATTTATCTATTATATATGTTCCGCTGCGATGGTGAGATTCTGATATTGCTTATGTTCTTCTTTTATCCTCTTCTTCTTTAACCCTAACGGTTTGGTTTTTTGGCATTCGACTATTCAGCATTTGATAGTGGATGTATTGATGTCAATTTTCGGGCGTCGAAAAATCGGGTCGTTACAGAGTGGTATCAGAGCAATTGGTAAAGCGAGAACCTTGGCTCTGGTGGGGAAATTACTCATTAGAGATAGAGTCAGTAGTACTCTAAAATGAGTTTGAGTGTAATAATAGATATGAGCGCATATTTATTAATGAATATAATTTTTTTATTGTGTTGATTGTTTTGTCTAGTGGGATATGGATTCTGGTAAATACGACAAATTAACGTTATTGATAGGGATCTCTAAACACTGGTACAAAACAATTCGACACGATATTGTTTTGAAATAGGGTAAATGAGATAATCTTACCCAAAATTATTTTTGTATATAAAAGAAATAATTTTCTGTAAATTATTATAGTCATATATGATTGCTTGGTTGTTAGGAAGTGATAATATTGAATTATTATCGTTGTTATTGAATATGAAATTAAAATCATAACTAATAAAATAAATCCATATACAAATAGGATTTATAAATATAAATTGTAAATGTGATTTAAAATTTGAAATAAAATTCCAGAGAAATATCTGAAAATAAATTGAAAGGATTTGAAATTTTGAGACTTCGGAAATTTAAATCCCTTTTTAGTTTGAAAATGATTTTTAAAGGCTTGGAAACATAATGGTGATATTATTTGGGAAAAATATTTTTGAATTGGATATGAAATCATGTGGGATTTGGAATTTAAAAATATTTGGAAAATGTTTTTGAAGGAATGAAAGCACTAAACTCTTTTCGGTCGCTATAAAATAATTCCAATGATGATCGCGACATCATCGGTGTTCATTTTCGAGTTTCCAATGAGGAATTGCTACCCGAATGTTTTGAATTGGGAATATTTATGAAATTGAGTTTGATTTTGAAATAGTTTGATTTTGAATATAATTGATTTTAAAGATGATTTTGAAATATCGAGTAATTGTAAAATGACTCTGGTATCTTATTAAAAATGTTTATGGAATAATAAATAAGTTTGGAAACTTAGAAAGATTCGAATTGAAACTGAATTTAACTTGGATTAATTTGAATAAAAGTAAATTTGAGAAGTAAGTCTAGTAGGCTAAATGGATTGAAATAAAATAATTGATTTAAATGAGTAAGCAAATGAATTTAAATTGAATATGGTTTGAGATAAAGGTAAATAGAATTCAATATCTAAAATGAAGGTAAATTGAATTCATATGGAATTGGAGATCCAGTTTAAATATAAGTAGATATAAACCAAAGTGGTGAAATGAAAATAAATATAAGAAGTATATAGAATATTTTCATTGAACTTAAGAAATAAATGGTGAAATTCTTAAGTAAAATCTGAAATTGGGAAATTATACTAAGTAATTATTTGAATGGAGTAAATAAAAGTGTGAGAAATGAAAATCTAGGATAGAAACCAATATAAATATGAATAAAATAGAATTGATATAGCTAATAATCAATTGGAATAAATACGTAGGATGTACGTATATTATTTTTTAGCATAGCGATTCAATCCAGAATTCGAGCACAGAATTTCGAGATAGTTATATCGATCCGAGTTTGGATTTTTCACTCGATTTTCGACGGCGAACCCTGGATATGGATTTTTGGTTGATTCTGCAAATTCTCTATCATAGTTTACGGCTATGCAAGGAGAACGACGGTTTCTGATCAAGAAACCAGATTCGAGCCCGCACTAGGAAGTCGAGTGGATAATACTAGTTCGGAAGTGAAATTGTGTGATCGAGTGAGCGATCGAATTTGATATTGCGTACAGATGATATATGTGTATCGTACGGGCTTGAATGAAATAAATATTGAAACTTTTGTAAAGAATATTCAAAATGATTTTGAATGTTGTAATTAGATATTATTGTTAAGTAGGATATACAGGTGTTATAAAGGGAAAGGGAATTGGATTTTTGATTTCAGAAGATAAAATTTTATTGCTCGACAAAAGGTATGTATTTGAATTTCTATATGAAATTTGATGATTTTCTGGTCTAGCCACTTGGTCTTATGTTTTCTTTTGAAATCTAGGGGCCCATGGTGGCCTTTTTTAGTCGTACCGAGCTAGCCGCGCAAAGGAGACGCTGGTGAAATTTTTCGAAAAATTAGGGAGTTGATAAATTTTGAGAAAATTTTGCTAATTTAAAATTTGAATTTAAATTTAAATTTGAATTATTAAGAAAACAATATTGTTTGGAACTTATGATTAAGGTTGGGAATTTTGTAAAATGATAGTGTCTTTAATAAATAAAATTGTTTTGGAAAGTTGAAACTGTTTGGTTTTGGGAAAATGATGAACGAGTTGGAGCATTCTTCTTAACTAGTAATTTCGGGATGAAATTCTTTTAAGGGAGAAGAATGTGACGACCCGGAATTTTTGATTTTTAAAATTGAAATATTTAATTTATTTTAAATATTTGAAAGTTAGTTTAACTCGAATTTCAAATATCACTATCTATTTGGCAATTAAATTATTAAATTTAATTATTGGAAGTTGGGTGAGATATTGTATCTTCAGTTTTGAGCTTGTTAAAAATAATTTAAAGTCATGTAAAATTTATATTGATAATACCGGAGATAGTAGAATTTCTGAAATTGAATTTGAAAGTGATTTTTTCAGTTTTGAATTTACATCGTTTAAATCGATATTTAAAAATAGCCTTCTGAGGTATAGTCTCGAAATTCGACGAAACCTATTCCATTAGATCCGTAATGTTGTATTATTCACGCTGAAATTAAATCAAAAATTTAACATAATTACTGGGTCTAAAAAGCTATATTCTCCATACAATCGAATTTGGACTCGAAACCTTTTCCATTACGTTCGGAATAAGGGTTTAACATTATAAACGCCTAGCGGCATGCCTCGATTGGAGATCGAGATTTTGAGTTGCAAAATCGAGATGATTTAAATTTGAATTTTAATTTAAATATTATTTTTGCATTTAATATTATAATAGACCTTTGAAGACACGTTGAAAAAAATTTCAACCACGTATTCGTTTGGTATACACGCGTGTCTTTTTTTTTATCAAATAACCGAGCTCTTCAAAATTTAAAAAAAAAGAAATTTGAATTCATTTTTCTTTGCCTTCGTTCTCAAATAAATTCGAAATTGAAATCATAGCCGAGCTTTTAAATTTTTTAATTTATCGTTCAAAGAAATGGCCGCCACTTTCCAAATTAAATTCACGAATTCATTCTTTCAAAATAAAAAAACCCCCAAATTAGAAAATCATGGCTGAGCTAGGTCAAATCGGTTCGTTCGAAGTTCGCGCACGCACCTAGAAGGCGACTTGCGATTGAAGTGGGGAGTGGCGCGTCGAAGCAGAGAGGTGCAGTCGCGTTCGAGTATCTAGAGGTCGCGAAGCAAGTTAGATTAAATGGCGATCCAGGGCGGCATCGCAGAGGGAAGCACGCATGTGAGGTCTCGCGCAAGGTCGAGACGGCGACGACAGCTTGGAGGCACGATGTTCGTGGAAAGTTGTGGTACTCAAGGCATCGTCGAAAGGAAATGTGGACGTTTGGGGTGTCAAGCAGTTGCGGAATTGTCTCTGAGTGTCATTCTTCTATTTTTGAGTTCCTGTACGAATCAAGGTAATTTCGATTTTAAAACATTTTAGTTGAGCATGTTTAAAAAATTTTAAAAAATTTCCGGTAGAAAAAATCTGGTTGGGTTATTTTCTAAAAAGGAATATATATATATATATATATATATATTAAGTCTGAAGCAGAAACTTTTATTAGTCAAAGAAGCTAAACTGGTTTTTAAAGCATTGTTATGACGATCTTGTTTAAAACAGGAAATATATATATATATATATATATATATATATATATAGGAAAATAAAAAAAATGAAAGAAAAAAATTACACATGCATGATTATTATATAGGCGGTTTTGGGAAAATAAATATACATAAATTTGGTTAGTTACTTTAGTCATTAAAAAAATATTTTATTAAAGAAAATTTGTTTAAAGAATAAATTATTGGTTTAAATCCAAATTATTAGCTAAATGAAATGAATAAATAGTGATAGATTGTTTGACTAATTCAAATATTAATAAACTGTACAAATTTTTGTACAAGGTTTAAAATTGTGACGAAACAAGCCGGAAGGGGAGTGGATTACAAAACAAAAGTAAAGGTGAGATCTTCTCACTCACTTGGTTTGCCCAGTTAATTTAAATAGTTAAATTTAAATTATTGAATGTGCTTGGATGAGTTTGATAATTTATCTGTTGGAAAATATTATGTATAGTAGTGTGTGTATATATTGGAATGATTTATTTCCCGCATTATATAGCGGATGAGACTCTGTGCGCCCCACATAATAGCAGATGACCCTTATACCGCGATATTCCGCCTTGAAGCGGGGTCGGTATTTAATTTGTTGTGATAACATCTGTGGATGCAAGGAAACAGGTTGGAGGGATCCAACTGGATTCCTCAAATGTTTGAATTTGTTTCATATTTTATGTGGTGATTAATTAATAATCTATGAATGATTATATTAGTGATTGAAATCATTGAAGGCTATGGTTTGGCCGAATATATTCTAGTATTTTAAAAAAATACCATAAATATAAAAATTGGATTTTTGGAAGGAAACTAAAATAAAGAATTTTAAATAAAATTAATTTTAGAGAATTGGATAAATTAAAAGAAGGAATTTGGAAAAGGATAAAAAAATTGATTTTTGAAATCCTATTGAATAAATTCCAAGTATGGGAGGAAAGATTTTAATAAAAGTATTTTTGAATACTTAAGTAGTATTGTTTTAAAGTTGAAGAATTTATTTAAAATTTGAATTTTAAATGGTTTGGGAGAAATTAAAGAAGAATTTTGAAATGAAGTATGAAATTGGTTTTTCTGATTTAAATGGAATTTAAATCATAAATATAGGTGTGAATATTATATTAATGGGTTTTGAAATAAATTGGAAAATAAATTTGGAATTTAATTTGGTGTTTGAAAGTAAATTTTGGAAATCGATTTGAAAATTATATATCAATCGATATTTGGAAATATAAATTCACTATGGGAATTTATAGAGGAAGGGGTAATTTGTTTTAAAAATAAATATTGCTTTGTTTTTAAAAGTGTGGAAAGGAAATTTACGAATTTGGAATGTAAATTGAGATAAATCGAGAAGGAATTATTAATTGATTTAATTGGTCTATTTTGGAAAGAAAAGTGTATTTTCCCTCGAAAGCCAAGTATGTTTTCAAAGTAGCTTTTAAATATAAATTAAAAAATCTAAAGTTGGTTTTAAAAAATGTTTTTGGAGAAATTATTTTCTTAAATTATTATTTTTTTAATTTCTAAAAGTAAATATTTATTAAGTTAATTATAGAGGTGATTATTTTAAAGATTTAACTCGTAATTGATTTAGAAGATGGTTATTTAAATAATAATACTCTATCCAATAATTTTATTTTTAAAAATTAGTTTGGGCTTAAGTTTTATATGAAATAAAAGTATAAAAATTTCATAACTAATATTTTAAATGAAGTGTTTGAAAATAGGTTTTTTTTTTTTTTTTGAGAGAACGGGTGTGTAGCGTGAAGCTACACAGCCGATTAGCATAATATCATAATATAGATAAAGTTCGACCAACAAGCCTGGTCGGTAGCCAAATAAAACTTGATCAAAGAAAGTACATGCAGTTCGTGATTAGATAACAAAAAATAATAAAACAGCATTATAACATTAAGCATAACTGCATCCAAAAGCCTGATAAGATATACTGCTTCTAACTGTCTTCGTGCGAAGCTGGAGAAACACTACCCACAGATTCATCGGAGGGGGGACGCGCTGCAGGTAAGCGAAATCTGAATGGTACAGATGAGGACGCCCATGTCCAATATGCAAAAATATGAGAAATTTTATTACATAAACCGATGGCAGAACTGGGAGGTTTGTCGAAAATAACGACGTTCCTTTCCTTCCAAATAACCCAGCTGAAGGTGGCCAGGAGCGAGTCCAGGAGACAATTCAGAAGTCCATATTGCCAGTAATCGAAAAAGTCATCTATCAAATGAATTTGACCGAGATTGTGAGCACAAACCGAGACCCAAATATGGAAGGAGAAGTCGCATTCAAAGAAAAGATGGTGAATAGATTCGGCTTCAGATTTACATAGGACACAGATCTGATCGGATGTGATATTCAATCGCATAAGCCGGTCTCTAGTGTTAATGTGCCCATGAATGAGGCACCATTGAAAAAATCTGACACGTGGAGGGACCGGACATTTCCAGACCCGAGCGAAGGTGACAAGGCGACCAGGATGATTGATGAATGAGTAGAACCGAGAGACAGAGAAACCTTGAATGGGCGAAAGAGACCAAGTGTGACAATCAGTAGACAGAGGATCAAGCGTGATAGATTGAAGCAAGCTCAGAATAGCCAGAAGTTCCTCAAGAATATCAAGGGAAAATAGAGATGATGGTCAAAGATATGCGAAGCCATGGGCCACAGCGTCCGCCACGGTCAAGTGAGGATGGTTGGAATGTGAGAAAAGTAGGGGGAAAGATCTGTAAAGGGGAGAAAGACTATGCCAGGCGTCGAACCAGAGGAGACAGTTAGCGCCGTTACCTATGTCCACCCGGATAAAGGGTTTGAAGCTGTTGATAGAAGCCAAAACACCAGACCAAAAGGGCGACGGTTTACGGAGAGGAGCGAAATGAGGAACAAGGAAGGGGTCAGAATTATAATGCGAAGCTAAGATCCATTTCTTCCAGGTGAATTGTTCCGGCATGAGGAGTCGCCAGAACCATTTTACTAACAGTGCTTGATTGAAAGAGATCAGATTGGGGACACCAAGACCCCCATGAGTCTCGTGCAAACATACGATCTTCCAACTAACAAGACATTTGATTTTACTGCCATTCCAGAGAAACGTCCGTCTAATAGTGTCGATTTTTTTAGATACCCAGATAGGAAGTTTGTGAAATGAGAGCCAATAGGTGGGAAGGGCTGAAAGAACTGCTTTAACCAAAACAAGTCTTCCAGCTGATGATAGTGAGTTGGCCTTCCAACCAGCAAGCCTGGTTTCTAGTTTGGCTATAAGAGGGTTCCAGTCTGATCGGTGTAACATAGTGGGACGCAAAGTGATACCGAGATATGATAAAGGGAATGAGTCAAGACGACAATTGAGAGTAGAGGCAATAGTTGGGCCTAGGTGGTTAGCATTGCCAAGCATAATAATAGAGCTTTTACTGAAGTTGATGGATAAGCCGGAGATGAGTTCAAAAGAATAGAGGAGGACCTTGAGACAATGGATATGATCAGGTGATGGTGAAACAAAAATGATGGTATCGTCTGCGTATTGAATATTAGTGATCATAGGGATGGGACCGGAACCGTGGGTGGAGCCAGGAGGTTTAATACCAGATAGATTGTTGTTGTCGATCGCCAAGTTAATCATACGATTGAAGACATCAGCCACCAAGACAAAGAGGAGGGGCGAGAGAGGATCTCCCTGTCTAAGCCCCCGAGCTGATTTAATATGTCCACCCGATATTCCTCCAACCCGAATGCTTGAGAGGCCCGAAAAGAGAATACACTGGATCCAATTACACCACTTGGGAGGAAAGCCTCTGTGTTTGTGGAGATCTAAAATGAAATTCCAATTTACTGAGTCGAACGCCTTAGAGAAGTCAAGTTTAAGCAGAACACTTGGGAGGAAAGCCTCTGTGTTTGAGGAGATCTAAAATAGTTTTTATTTTAACTGTTTTCAAGTATATATTTTTGGATAAGTTATTTAAATTATTTTAAAGTATTCGGACTTGGCAAATTTTCAGTGGAATTAAACAATGTTTGGAAATTTATTCCACGAGAGGAAAGTGATTTGAATTTTTTTTCAAAGGGTTGAAGTGTGAAAATATATCTTGCAAAGATATTTTGAAATAAATAATTTGGGGTAATTATTTAAATCTAATGGTTGTTGTGAATGTTGTTTGATAGTTAAATAACCGACTATCAGTATTGGCCTTTAAACGACATTTGAATTTCGATGCGACTGGGAGTCGGTTTCCAAATGGTTATTCGAAAAACAAATCTAATCTTAATGATGGATCTTTTGTTTAAAGGATCAAAAGTGGAAATTTGTTGTGAGTTACTTTAAATCTGAATGTATCCACTTGTTTTAAAAATAAACGCTCATTATTCGGATTAGCCGGGAGAGGACATTGAGTCATAAAACCCATTTCGAATAATGATACGACGAAATGGGATTGAATTTGAAGATGGTGGTTGAAGACCGGGTATTTTTGAAAATGAAAGGATTACCCTCGATTGTCTCTGCACTGAATTGCTCCGGTATAGATATTACACTATGTGATAGGGAATCCGGACATGATTAGGGAATATCTGAATTTGCAAGGGATTCTTTCCTTAATTGGAGGGAGTGCCTACGGTTCCATTCAGACCCAGGATGGACTTGTATGGATGTATGTCTGACATTACACATTGAGATATAAAGCTGGTTTCTATCAAATATATTTCTGTTGGTGGCGAAGAATTTATTCTCTTAGCTTAACACCCTTCCCTGGGGTGTACAAGCTCAGAGGTTATTAGTTGATTGTTACTAGTGATATATTCCCAATTTGGTAATGTGGCATGCTAAGTGTTGATCATTTGTTGATCGAAGCATGGCTTTTTTGAAAAGTGTGGCTTTGTGGGACGAGATTTCGTCGAACCTCACACCTCGGAAATGGTTGAAACAAGAAAGGATGCAGCAAGGTTATGGGGGTCGCGCCCCTTAGGATATGTGCATTTCCTTCTGGATAAAATTGGTATCTGGTATGGAGCCCGGATATTTAACTTATGTGGATAAAAAGTGGTATTCTGGTATGGAGCCTGGATTATTTACTTCTGTTGTTGTTATTTGTTAAGGCACCTCGGTAAAGGTTGGTCTAGACCGGGGGATGACATACTCGTGACAGTTTGTTACCTAGTTACAGAGGTAACCCGGTCTTGTGTTGGCAGAGATCCAATTAGGTTCTCGGGGCGTCCCTCCAAAGGCCTATCCTTTTCGGAAAGGAAGTTCCTTAGCCTTGACCATTTGTTCGAAATCCAAACAAAACAATACGAGCCTTTACGATTGCAGTTGTATAACCTTCCACCTCAGGTGGTAGCTATAGTAGGCATAATCAAATGGTGCCTATGCTGGCTAAGATTAATATTATATTTACGAAATGTTTTCCACACTATGCACTAATAATAATATCAAAAGGATTTTCGCGTATCAAGCATGTTTGATTGCTATAAGGAGAAATCTTCTCCAAATGTGTGATTGCATTGTATGTGTGCCGGGAGGCCTTATGGTAGTTTCATTTTCCAAAAGCATGAATGGATTTCTTTTCCTTTTCTTTTGTGCAAATAACTGTTTTAAGATCTCACACCAGTTCCACGACCGACCTGAAGTTTATTGTTTCCTTTTCTAAACTCTGGGTGCCCACAAATTTTCCACACGGGCAGTATAGAGTCAGGTTATCAGTAGTTCTGGAGCGAAGTTAGGAAAGTATGCTATAGAGATTAGGACACAAGCTGGATGGCGAGACGTATCACATATATGATGTATTATCCGCTGCGTATGGGTTGCTGCAATTCAATTTCCATATGGACAAGTTATAATGACTGCCAGTGTTGTGTTGGTGTTGTACTCTGATAATGTAATGTATAAACTGATATAGTTCTTTTATTTAAAGATTATTTATTTATCTATTATATATTATTCCACCGTGATGGTGAGATTCCGATATTGTTTCTGTTCTTCTTCTTCTTTAACCCTAACGGTTTGGTTTTTCAGCATTCGACTATTCGGAATTTGATACAGTGGACGTATTGATGTCGATTTTCGGGTGTCGAAAAATCGGATCGTTACGTTTACAAATCATACTAAGATTGGTGGGAACGCCGATGGGATTAGTCACACATAATGATGAAGTCGCCAATTGAGGTTGCAAAATATGCTCGAATTTATTACAAAGATCAACAGATATAAAGCCGTGGGATGCACCAATGTCAAATAGAACACGAACAAGATAGTCATGCAAAGTAAAGGAGCTCTGAAGAGTACCTTGGTTATAACTGGCTAGAGGAGGATGTGGAGTGGAAGAAGTCATGGAAAAAACTCCAGATGTCTTGCCTTTCTGCTGAGTGGGACAGTTATTCTTGAAATGACCAGGCTTGAGACAAAGGCGGCAAAGGATGTTTCTGGTGGCCTGAGGTGGAGGAATAATGGCACCGGCTGGAGATGGATAGTTGTTGGCATAGCGACCCTTCTGGTCGCACTTGAAACAAGTGATGGCAGATAAGTCAAGAGATCTCTTCTGAGGAACATATCCAAATACCATGAGCATTCTATCAATTCTTCTTCTACTGCTGAAAATTAGCTTCCTCTTCTTTGAACCACCGGAAGTGTCCTGAGATGCCGAAACTGCCTACTTGCCTTTGGAAGTAGGATTCTCGAATCTAGTGGCCATATCCATCAAAGAAGTAAAGGTGTCGTGAACTTGACTAATCAAGCAGTCACAATATTATGGACGAGCATAGTGAATAGATTTCTCGTTCTTCTTGATCTGAGTGTCAATAAAACCAAGTCCAAACTTAGATAGCTTGTTGAACTTCCTCTCATACTCAGCAAAAGTCATGTCTCCCTGCTCAAGATCCATGAATGCTCTATACAATTTAAATTTTCCAGCTTCGGGCATCCACTTGGCTATGAAAGCATCCCTGAAAATAATCCAAGATATGACAAGATGAAGGAGATGAATTTCAAAAAGATAGATTCAACAGAGATAAGCTAGAAAAGGATAACTAAGGATCTCACCTGAACTGCTGCCAAGTCATATTAGCCTCTATGGTCTGAGCAGTAACAGATTCCCACCAATCCTCGGCGGACTCCTATAACTACCAAGTAGCTAAATGCCGCATCTGGGCATCAGTAATCTCAAGTCCGATGAAAATCCTCTCAAGACTCTTCAGACACCGCTGAGCCTCAATAATACTCTCTTCTCTAGTGAACTTTGTACCTCCAAGCTGAGAGTACTCCTTACAAAGCTGGGTGAACCTAAAAGGATGAATCAAAGGAACATGAACAACAACATGTGGAACAGGAGCAACTAGTGGTGTAGGGGCATTTCCAAGCCCCTGCCACGAACATTCCTATGGTTTCTCATCTGGAAAAGGAAAAGAAAAGATTTTAGAACAAAGATAAAGCTCCAAAAGTTCAAAAGAAATCCTAAGAGAATTCTAACTCAGAAATTCAAGCACAAACGAATATGATTCCCTAATTAATTCAACTCATTCTAGGATATTACTATCCTATCTCTAATGAGTTTTTACTCCCATACGCTAGGCTTTGCCTAAACCTAGCTCTGATACCAACTGTAATGACCCACTATTTCGAACCATTCAAATCGACAATAATCCACACATGTCAGACTTGAATTGCTCAAAATAACAGATTGTTAGTCCATTCACCCAAGGGCATTCCCACCTAGAAGCCATCACCATCTCTTTTCATCTCAACCTCTAGGATAGCGAAGCTATAGTCGAATTTCAAGAAGTTTTGGGAAATATTAGCGAAGCTATGGTCAAATATGTTGTGACAAAGTTAGCAGAATTGGTAAGAAGTATGGTTTAGATCTAGAGTTCCTTGCCTTAAGGTTTGACGGAGTGGAATCCAAAGTGAGTTATTTCTTCCTTTTAGTTCATAAAAAACATTGCTAAGTTGAAGGAACTTTAAGTGTTAAGTGTTGTTTGAAAACCCTTGTTGAATGCTTATTTACTTTGTCTGCTAAAACAATGGTTTTATTTCCTCGTTTGACTATTTAAATGGTTAATTAAGTATTTTAAATTTTATAATTTAAATACTTAGAGGGGCATGTGGAAACAACTAATATACATGTTTCGTCTATGAGATCCGAGGAGACTTGGGCGAGGGATGGAACATGTCGAAGGGAAAGTCCGGATGCACTCAACAATCCTTTTTCAAATCTTTTATAGATATTTTTAAAAGTATAATTTAGTATTTTAAATAATTATTTGGAAGTTTAGTGAATCATTTCTAAAATGAAGATTAATAATTGAGTATGCGGAAACGACTAGTACATTTTTTCCACCTGTGAGAGCTAAACGGTAAAACAAGGTGTGTAACTAAGGTTGGAGATGGAACAACCAGTGCCCTAAACTTACCTGGCCTTCGTTTTATCTTTTAGACGAGGGGTGGAATAAATCGAAGGGAAAGCCCGGATGCTCTAAAATTTATATTAAAGTTTTCCTAAATAAAAGGCGAAATAAAATAGAACTATTCCAAGCTAAAAAAAGGTTTAAATAAATCAAATGACTCGATAAATTTCAAAGAAAGGCTATAACGGTTCCATATCCACTAGAAGAATATTTTATAAATATTTATATCTATCGAAGATAGTTGATAAATGGAAATGCATAAATCAATCATCGGATCTTCCAATAATCATTTTTTTATCGATGTTTGGTACGAAGGAACCGAGATCAGATTGGGTGATTCCTAGCCGAAAATCCCTTCGTACTCATTTTCAAAATAAAATATATTGAAGACAATGATCATTGATGATGAAGATCTTCATGATGTAGGACTACTTTTCACTAGTCCCTCGAGGTGAAATTTACCATATCTAGGGTGGCAATAGTGCTCTGTTATGAAAATCTTTGATTTGAAAGAATATAATTTGAAGTTAAGAAAGAAATTTTTGATTAAGATTTAATGACGATTTGAGAATATTTTCCCTAAGTTAAATGTTATAACTCGAATATAAGAAATCTTTAATTAAGATTAAAAGAATGACTTGGAAAGGTTTTTCTAAGTAAAAGAGAAAATGATTTAAAATTATTCCAGGATTTAAGAAAGGTTTAAATAAACCAAATGATTTGATAAATGAGGCTTAGTGATTCCATAAACTTTTAAAAATAAAATGGTATAAATTGAAAGAATATATCTAAGAAAGATATTTGACTTAAATAAAAGATGAAGTAATTGATTGATGTTTGATAATCGCCTATATACCTAAATTCCTTTTTATCGATAATTGATTCAAAGGTCCAGTGGCGGATTTGGGTGATTCCTATCCGAAAACCACTTCGAACAAATGTATACATTCGAAAGTGAAGACATGTTGAAGATGATGAATATTGAAGAACGGAGATCTTCATTAGCAAAAGGACTACTTGTTGAAATTCTCTATGTCGCTCCCAATATAGAGATATTTATTATAGTAGTGGTCCTATCGTGTTTTGAAATCGGTAGATTGCAAGGAATACTTGCTACTAATGGTAGTAGGAGAAGTGCCTTCGGTTTCGTTCAGTCCTAGAATGAACTTGTATGGATGAATGTATGATAATGCATTTTTGATCATATTAATTATCTCTATCAACATATTATCTACTTGGTGGCGGAGAAGGCAACTTCTCTTAGCTTAACACCCTTTTTTGATACTTACGAGCTCAGGAGTTATACGTTGATAGAAATTAGTTGTGCGATTAAGAATTGTCAATGTGCCATTAAAAGTGGAACCTATTATGGTAAAGTGTGGCTTTGTTTAAGTTGAGCGTAACCTCACTCTCAAGCCTCACATCTCAAAAATGATATGGGAACTATGTTACATATTTCAAGCTTAGTATGACGAGGGTGGCGTATGATCCCTCAAGGTGACTAGTGGCGCATGATCCAGGTCACCGAGGTGTCCAGATGGGACCCTTATGTATGGTACTGTAACGATCCGATTTTTCGACTTTCGAAAGTCGACATCAATATGTCCACTGTATCAAATGCCGCATAATTGAATGCCAGAAAACCAAACCGTTAGGGTAAAGAAGAAGAATAAGCAGAAACAATAACATAATCTCACATTTCGCAGCGGAACAATATATAATAGATAAATGAATATCTTTAAAACAAAGAATTATATCAGTTATACATACATCACAGCATCAGAGTTTACAACAACTCAAACACAACACTGGCATTCATTAGAACTTTCTTACATGAAAATTTGACTTGCACCAACCCAAACGCAACAGACACTACATAGTATAAGTGATACGCTTTGCCACCCAGCTTACTCCTGATCTCCATAGCATCTCTTCTGACTTCGCTCCAGAATAATGATAACCTGACTCTAGGCTGCCCGTGTGAAAAATTATGGGCATCCAGAGTTTAGAAAGGGAAAAATAAACTCTAGGTCAGTCATGGGACTGGTGTGAGATCTTAAAAATGGTTATTTTTCACAAAGAAAGGAAAAGAAATCCGCTATGCTTTTGGAAAATGTAACTACCATAAAGCCTCCTCGCACACACACACAATGCAAACACAGAATTGGAGGAGATTTCTCATTATGATAGTCAAACATGCTTGATACGCAAAATCCTTTTTAATATTATTATTAGTGCATAGCGCAAAAAACATTTTGAAAGTATAATATTAACCTTAGCCAGCATAGGTACCATTATATTATGCTCGCTATAGATATCATTTAAGAATGGCAGGTTATACAACTAAAACCGTATAAGGCGCGTATTGGAGATTGGATTTCCAACAAATGCTCAGGCTAAGGAACTTCCTGAGCCACATGGGTACGCCTCTGAAGGGACGCCTCGAGAACCTAACCGGATCTCTGCCAACACAAGGCTGGGTTACCTCTATAACTAGGTAACTACTACACGAGTATGCCATCCCCCGGTCGTTTGCGACCGTTATTTGAGGATCCACAACCACAAAGTAATAAATTTGTAGCAACAACATAGGTAAAATATCTGGGCTCCATACATTATAATACCCTTTTCCAGAAGGAATGACATACCCTCAAGGGGCGCTACCCCCAAATAACCTTGCCGCATCCTTCCTGTTTCGACCATTTTCGGGTCATGAGGTCCGACGACGTCTCATCCACAAAGCTACACTTTCCACAAAGCCATGCTTCGATTAACAAATGATCAGCAGCACTTCGTATGCCACATTACCAAATTGGGAATGTATCACTAGTAGCCATCAACTACATAACCTCTAACCTCGTACGTCTCAGAGAAGGTTGTTAAGCTAAGAGAATAAATTCTCCGCCACCAATAGAAATGTATTTGATAGAAACCAGATTTACATCTCAAAGTGTAACGTCAGACATACATCCATACAAGTCCGTCCCAGGATCGAACGGAACCGAAGGCACTTCAAAAGAAGCCCTTGCAATCCGGATATTCATTAATCACGTCCGGAATCCCCATCACAAAGGATGATAAAATCTCTATACCGGAGCAACCCGGTGCAGAGACATTCGACGGGTAATCCTTTCTTTTTCGAAATACCCGGTCTTCAACACCATTTTCAAATGTAATCCCATTTCGTCTTATCATTATTCGGAATGGGTTTTATGACACAAAGTCATCTCCCGGCTAATCCAAATAACAAGCGCTTATTTTAAAAATAAGTGTTACATTTAGATTTCAGACAAATCACAATAAATTTCCACTTTGATCTTTTAAACAAAAGATCCATCACAAAGATTCGATGTGGTTTTCGAATATCCATTAGAAATCCGACCCCCGGTCGCATCGAAATTCAATTGTCATTTAAATGTCAATATTGATAGTCGCTTATTTAACTATCAATCGACATTCACAACAATTACTGGATTTTAAACAATTTTCCCACAATTATTATTTTCAAAATATCTTCGCAAGATATAATTTTGATACTTCAACATTTTGGAAACAAATTTCAAATCACTTTTCACCTTTCAATCTTTTGAAAACAAATTTCAAATCACTTTTCACCATTCAATCTTTTGAAAACAAATTTCAAATCACTTTTCACCTTTCAATCCTTTGAAAACAAATTTCAAATCACCTTCCTCACGTGGAATAAATTTCCAAATACGTATTTAATTCCACTGAAAATTTGCCGAGTTCAAATGCTTTAAAATAATTTAAATCACTTATCCAAAAATATGTATACTTGGAAACATTTAGAATAAAACTATTTCTAAATACTTATTTAAAACATTAGATATGAAAATATTATACCAATACCTCATATAATACTTCAAGTCCAGACTAATTTTAAAATAAAATTAGTAGATAGAGTACAAATATTTAAATAACTATTTTCTAAATCAAATATCAATTTAATCTTTAAATTTATCCCTTTTATAATAAATTAAAATAAATCTTTACTTTAAAGATTTTCAAAATAACCTAAGTAAATAAATTCTCCAAAATATTCTTTCAAATCAATTTCTAGAACTTTTAATTTATACTTCAAAAGCTATTTTAAAAATATACTCGGCTTTTCAGGGAAGAATTCTCTTTCCATTTCAAAATGGTCCATTTAAATCAATTAATAAATCTTCTCGATTTATTTTAATTCACATTCCAAATCTGTAAATTTCTTTCCACGCTTTTTAAAAATAAACCAAAATTTATTTTTAAAACAAAATTCTCTTTCCTTCATAAAATTCCCATTGTGAATTTAAATTTTCCAAATATCTACTGAGATACGATTTTCAAATTGATTTAAAAAATCATTTCCAAACACCAGATCAATTTCCAAATTGATTTCAAATTTCATTTTAAACATCAAATCAAATTCCAAATTGATTTCTAAATTTATTTTAGACACAAATTATATTTCAAATTGATTTCCCAAAGATCCATTTTCAATCACCAATTCTAAATTTATTTCCTATTAAAATAAATTCCTTTATCTCTTCTAATCTATTTAAAATCCTAATTTAAAATAAATTCTTCAATAATTAAACCATATTGATTAAAACCTATTTATTAAAATATTTCCCCTATTTTGGAATTTATTCAATAAGTTTTCAAAACTAAAACTTTATCTATTTAAAATTTCTTCTTTTAAATTCACCCAATTCTTTTAAATGAATTTATTATAAATTTTCTACTTAAATTTCAAAAATCCAATTTTATTTATTTTTGATATCCTACGAAACTAAAAATATATTTGGCTAAACTATTGCCTTCAACGATTTCAATCACACAAAGATTATAAATAAGCAACACGAAATATTGAAACAAATTCAAATATTTGAGGAATCCAGTTGGATCCCTCCAACCTATTTCCCTGCATCCATAGACTTTAGCACAACAAATAAATACCAATTCCACTTCGAGGTGGAATATCGCGGTATATGAGATTAATATAATATCATTCGCTATTATGTGATGCATAGGGTCTCATCCGCTATATATTGCGGGAAATCAGTCACTCCAAATACATATGTGATACCATTTCCACTTCGAGGTGGAATATCACGGTATATGGGTTTATATAATATCCTCCGCTATTATGCGGCGCATAGGGTCTAATCTAATACAACTGATAATAATTTATCATCCAAGCACACAATCAACAATTTTAAATTTAAATATTTAAAATTCAAACTGGATATTCCAATTGAGTGAGGAGATCTCACCTTTAATTTGCAATCCATTCCAACTTATTTCCATTTCGGCTTATTTCTCCATTTTAGACCTTGTATAAACATTTATGCAATTCATTAATATTCGAAAAAAAATCGAATAATAAATTTCGTTTGGTAATTTTAATTATCCAATGATTTTATTTTAAACTAATTTTTTTTAGTAAATTCATTAAACAAAAAGTTAGATTTCAAAACTAAATTCCCTTTTTAAATAATCTTTGGTAAAATAATTAAATAAGTTTTAATAAACAAAACAATCTTTATCATATATATATATATAAACAATGATAGGTTTCCAAAAATATGGTTTTATATAAACTTTCAAGTAGTTTAAAATCCATATTTATTTATTTTTTTCATTTCAAACTGCTTATAAAAATAAGCTATTTAAAAATCTTATCTTTATATAACTCTTATATATTTTTTCTTCATGCATATATTTAGAATTGAAACTAATATGGGTTTAAACCTTCCTGTTATTATATTTCTTTTCGAATCAGAACATTTTAAAAAAAATCTCATGATAATCACAATTAAAATACAATTTAAAATTAAGTAAATATACGAACAGGAAATCAAAGCGATAAGCTCCTGCTCGAAACTAGGACGACTGTCGAAGTTGAGCATACAACCCAGATTGAAACCCTAGCCATGCCACGCCCGCTCTGGCACCTCCTCGCGCGTTGCTCTACCACGTCAATGTCGTCGCCCAAATCTGCTGTCGCCGACCGAGCCAAGAGCCACCACCAATCCCCACGCGTGCGCGAGCGCGTGCGCCTCTGCCACCATTGCGCTGGCTACTGGAGTCGCCGACCCCACCTATCATCGGCATTCAGTCGCCGCTGCTCCCTCATTCACGCGCGATTGACAAAGCATTGACAACTGCGATCTAGGGCTCGTTTATGCAATCGCCGCTTCAATTGAGCTTCGCCGTTAATTTTCTCCTGATTCCAAATTGAATTTTTTTTTTTACAAACACGGCCATTCTTTAGTTCGAAGCCGAGAAATTTTTTTTCCTGTTTGTTACCTCGTTCGATTTTGTTTTGAAAAAGGGATTTTCATTTCTTTTTTTATTAAATACACGACAAAGAACTTAAAGGAAGACGCGTGTTGAAATGAAGGGCTGAAGTGACCTACTTCTTTTAGCATTTGTCTTAGTGATTTTTAGTGAGTTTTTTTTTGTGGTCACTTCTTTAATTCATTTCCCCAAGATCCATATTTTACCAATATAAAAATATTAGTATTTCAATCCATTCATGTCATTTATATATATGAAGATATATAAATGTTTCTTTGCCTATCAGAGTAATTAAATTAGCAAAGAAATTCAATAACACAATGTTTCTCATATTCAAGAGATTTTGTGTCACATAGCCATCTCTTTGATTATTATTTAATTCTGATATTACCACTTTTTTTTCTCAAATCAGTTATTTAATTGATTTACTTCACAACTTGTTTCATGGCCCAATAATTTAATTTCTGGATTAACTGTTCATGCTTTTAATGTCTGGGAATCTAGGAGTTTGTTGCTTATTGTTTTTCCTTTGAATTTATGCAATGTACTAAAACAACTCAAGTTTGAGAATTTATCCCGGGGTGCTTATTACTTATTCAAACAATGTTTATGTCAGGTAAATATACCCATGTCTTAATTTATAATATTGGTAATAATCTTATGAACATTTGGTGGTAAGTATGTTATAGACCAGGCAGAAGAAAAACTACAGGCAAGCAAATGCTAACTTAATCTAGCATACTAGATATAGACTTGCATGTATATGAAAATAGAATGATTGGAGCAATATCAAAATCAGTCTAATGCAAACTTTCAGATGAACATTTTGAGAAGGGTACTGATAGGTTCTCAGATTATAAAACAAATGATAGTGATCAATAAAACAGTGGGATTATTAGCATGTTTAATATCTAGGTAGACTACATGGCAATGCATTTTTTTTCAACAGATTTGTTAAAGACAAAACTCACTTAACTTAAACCAAATAGGTGGTTAGCTAAGCTCAGTTCAATATAGTTGCATTCCAGATTATAAGTATAAAGAATGTATTTCATTTTTACAATACAATACAATGCAAATTCTTTACTGGAAAATCAGATGTTCAAGGAGAATTAACAGGTTAAGATTTCAAGTTTCTCATGGTATTATATCAGTTATAAGTCATGGTCAAGCTCTTCCAGTTAGCCAATGCTAGATTCAATTATCACTTAACAATTTTTAGCTACATGCTTATCCATAAACTACTGCAACTTCTCTATTTAAAAATTTAACAAACTTTGATAAAGAAAGAATGTCCACATATTAAATTACATGGCATAATTTTCTCCATCACAACCCACCAGAAACCATCAAAGTCAGTTACTTAGATCAATAGCTCAAGACACATATAATATTTAAGTTTTACAAATTCTTTTCAAATGAACAAAGCCACTACAATACTGAAAGGTCTGCATAGACTTAAGAAAGTTTGCCTAGCTACCTTTATTACAATGAACTACTGCATTTTTAAAAACTCAAGTGGGTCTTCTAATTTTCCAAGAAAGCAAGCTATTCATACATCTCTACCTACAACAATATTTTGAGCTGCCTCAATAAAATGAGACACCCCAAATATTGCAAGGGCAATAAATAGGGTCAGAATAAAATTCTGGTATGAGTGAAATCAATATTAAAAATAACTTGTAAAATTCTTTTAAGACTGTGCAGAGATCATATAGGGTTTGATGCTTTCCAGTTCCATAATAAGCTTTAGCATATGTATAATTAAACCTAAACATCAAGCATACATTCAAGCAGTCATTCATCCAATTTGTTCAATTGTACATGTACAAAACTCCTATGGATTTAAACTCTTAAATTCCACAGCCTTCATTTCCAGTTCCATTTTACATTTTTATATGGTCTAAACTCTTGCCATTGAACACAAAGTGTGCATTGCAAAGGACTCAATTCTGTTAACCCTTGCACAGAGGCCTTCAGGACTTGAACAAGTCATGCACATACCCATCATCCACCTGATGATGAATAGATCAAGGCACTACTCCTAAATTATTTTGTAATTTAGAGACCATGTTTATATATTCATTTGAGGAATTTTCCTTTTTAATTCCAGAAATACTTTTGTATTCCTTTCTTCATTTCATAAGTCAGGCATTTTAATCTCCTTAAAAATCATATCCAAACATACCAAACATTCATGCAAAATTTCACAACCCATTTCAAAGTCATTTCTGCTAGATTACCTTTTTCTAAAACTTGCTAGTACAATGGTTTCTAGAAATTTTCTTTGCTTATATAAATCTACCGAAATTATAAGAAATACCATATTTGTTGTTACTGTGAACATAGGATATGGTTTTTGAGAAAAACCCATAAACATATTGGATTTTGATCTGAACAAATCAGCACATTTTCACAATATTACTTTGTTCATATCAATTTTTTTTTAAATGAACTAGACATGAGCATAAACCTCTTTGTTCATACTGCCTAATCCATTTTTATTTAATACCCTATTTCTCAGTAAATAAATCAAATTATTCTATTATAAAAACTGAGTCAAAAACTCAGTTCTGTAATCAGGTTGTATGATTGATTAAACAAATTTCAATAAAAATAGTCAATACAAAAAACAAATCAAAACAGCAACCAAAAATTCAACCAAAATGCCATTCATGATCATCATATATTTATTCAGAGAAATAAAGATTAGCAGAAATCATAATATGATTTTCATACAAAATAATTGGCTGCCCTTACTTGGGTCTTAATGCCTTAAATCTCATAAGTGATTATCACTCACATTTCTCTTCTTTTCCCCGAGAATTCCTAAGCTTGAAAACAGTGTGAGCTCTTCCTCTCTTTTTTTTTAATGTGTTTCTGTTTTTCCCTCAGAGAAAACCTCTGCTTTCCCTTTTGATTTAGATCATTTCACAAAAGGAAAAACCCATTTTAACCTTGCATTACTCAGAGAATTAGGTGTGTGCAGTTGTGGCTAAATATGCCATTTTCTTTTGATTTCTATTTCTGGTTAAACATATTGTTTTTCTCTTTTCTGAATGCATGCTATTTGCATGATTTTTACCTGCACATTGTTTTCCTATGACTCAACTTGACAATGTATTTTTATTATACCCGAGTTATTTTTCATGTTTCTTTTTATAAGTTTAATTTTCAGTTGACCTATTTTATCATTTATTTCTCTCTTGATTTATTTCAAAAATGCATTCACACTCATAAATATTTCTTGACTGATTTTTATGCATTTTAATTATCAAGAGGATTTTTATTTTATCATCCCATACTTCTCTGATCATATGTATATACTTTCTATACAATGTTCACATATATACAAGTCATGTGAATTTTAGATTCATTTTATACTTAATCATTTTCCTCTCATCACTGTATATAAAAAAAAATTATCCCCTTGCATAATTACTTCACTTACTTCTGATATTCATTTTCAACCTATTTTTATTCTTTGGTTATTTATATAATACATATATATATATATATACACACACACATAAAATATGTGAATATAATGCTCCTCTTTACTCAGCCATTTTTCTCCCCATTTTTATTTTCTCTAACTATCATTCTCTCACTTATTTACATCATTCACTCTTGGTATTTATTTTCCATTTCCTGTTTTTTTTTTCTTTAAAGTAATTTTTATTCTCAAAAATTTTGGGTCTTCACATACTCTCCTCCTAAAAGGAATTATGTCCCATAATTATATATTGGTTTATTAGTATATTTCAAACATATCAGAAATTCATTCATCTAAGATCAGTCAAATACACTTAAGTAATATTTAAAGTTATTACAGTTCTAGACATACCTTCAAGCAGAAAATAGATTAGGGTACTTATCCTTCATCCTATCTTCAGCCTCCCATGTGCAGTCATTTCCATCTAAACTCCATTGGATTTTAACTAGTTTAATTATTTTATTTCTCAGTTTCTTTTCTTCTCTAGCCACAATGCCCACTGGTTCCTTTTTATAAACCAGATTTTCTTGAATTTCAACATGTGTAGGAGATTCAAGAATGGTCTCCTTATTATGCACCCATTTTCTCAATTGGGATACATGAAATACATCATGTATTTTGATCAATTCCTCTGGTAACTTCAACCTATAGGCTAAAGTCCCTATTCTTTGAACAATTTCATATGGTCCTATATACCTTGGTGATAGTTTCCCTGTTTTGCCAAATCTCAATATTTTCCTCATTGGTGAAACTATGAGAAACACTTAGTCTCCCCCCTCAAATTCTACTGGCCTTCTCCTTTTATCTGCATATGCTTTCTGTCTCTCTTGAGCTACTCTCATTCTTTGCCTCACTAATTCAATTCTTGCAGAAGTTTCTTTCACATTGTCTGGTCCAAGCAACACTCTTTCTCCTGCCTCCATCCAACATGCAGGAGATAAACAAGGCTTTCCATACAAAGCCTCAAAGGGAGCCATTCCTATGGTGGACTGGTAGCTATTATTATAAGCAAATTCAGCTAAATAAATGTGATCCTCCCAGTTGCCTCCAAAATCAAGTATGCATGCTCTAAGCAAATCTTCTAAAACATTATTAACAATCTCAGTTTGCCCATCTGTTTGTGGGTGGTAGGCTGTGCTTAGGCTTAGTTCTGTCCCCATAGCTTCTTGAAAGCTACTCCGAAACCTTGAAGTAAACAAAGTATCTCTATCACTAATGATAGTCTTGGGGATGCCATGCAATCCCACTATCTCTTTCACAAATAACTGAGCTAGTTTATGGGCATTTCTGTTTGAATTTATAGGAATGAAGTGTGCTGTTTTTGTAAGCCTATCAACCACCACCCAAATACTGTCATTGCCTCTTCTTGTTCTTGGCAAACCATCCACAAAATCCATGGATATGCTTTCCCATTTCCAAGTAGGCACTTCCAAAGGTTGCAATAGGCCTGAGGGTCTTTGATAATCTGCCTTTACTTGTTGGCATGTCAAGCAATTTGCCACATATTTTGCCACTGCTCCTTTCATCCCTGACCACCAGTAATTCCTCTTAAGATCATGGTACATTTTTGTACCACCTGGATGTATAGTATATTTTGTTTTGTGATGCTCATCCATAACTTCTTGCTTCAGTTCCTCTACATTTGGTATGCAGAGTTTCCCCTTTTTCCTTAAGTATCCTTTATCATCTACCTCATAGTTTTCCAATGTCATGCCTTGTGATATCATGTTATTTTTCTCCTTCAAATTTGTATCTTGATTCTGTATTTGTCCAATTTTATCAACCAGTGTTGACTTTAATGAAATGAGGCTTAATTTACCATATTCAATCATCTCACTATGTGTTTTATCTGATACACTAGTTTCTTCTTTCACTTCTACCTCACTCAGGATTGTCAAATCCCTGAACTCAGCCATCATTAAGCTTGCCAATTTTGCTTGATGTCTACTTAATGCATCTGCCACTTTATTAGCTTTTTCTGGGGTGTATAATATATCAAGATCATAGGCAGCTAGAAATTCTACCCACCTATGTTGCCTCATGTTTAAGTCTTTTTGGGAAAACAAGTATTTAAGTTACTTATGGTCTGTAAATAATTCAAACTTAGCACCTAATAAATAGTGTCTCCATAGCTTCAGTGCATATACTATAGCAGCTAGTTCTAAGTCATGTGTAGCATACCTAGTTTCATTTGGCTTGAGTTGCTTTGATGCATATGCTATGACTCTACCATGTTGCATGAGCACTGCCCCTAGTCCAGATCCACTAGCATCTGTGTAAACTACTAATACTTCATTTCCCTCTGGTACTTGTAAAACTGGAGCTTCCATCAATGCTTTCTTCAATAATGTAAAGGCCTGTTCACATTTCTCTGTCCACACATATGGCTGCTCCTTTCTAGTTAGCTTGGTCAATGGAATGACTATTCTTGCAAAGTCTTTTATAAATCTCCTATAATAGCCTGCCATTCCCAAAAATGATCTCACCTCAGTCACTGATTTGGGTCTGTTCCATGATTGAACTGCCATGACCTTGTTTGGATCTACCCTAATGCCTTGTTGAGATATAATATGTTCCAAAAACTATACTTCATTCTGCCAAAATGTGCACTTATTGAATTTTTCTTTTAAATTGTGTGCTCTTAGCCTTGACAAAATCAGATGCAAGTGCCTTGCATGCTCCTCTTCTGATTTTGAGTATACTAATATATCATCAATAAAGACAACTACAAATTTATCTAGAAAATCTATAAATGTTCTATTCATTAAATCTAGAAAATATGATGGTGCATTTGTCAATCCAAAAGGCATCACCAAAAATTCATACAATCCATACCTTGTATTGAAGGCAGTATACTTAATGCTTTCTTCCTCTACCTTCATCTGATGAAAACCAGAGGCTAAATCTAGCCTTGAAAAGATCTTTGCTCCATTTAATTGATCAAATAGATCATCAATTCTGGGGAGTGGGTATTTGTTCTTGATGGTGACTTTATTTAGTTCCCTATAATCAATACACATTCTTAGTGTACCATCATGCTTTTTCACAAACACCACTGGAGAACCCCAGTTTGAACTGCTAGGCCTTATGAAGCCTTTCTGTTCCAATTCTTCCAGCTATTGCTTCACTTCTATTAATTCTTTTAGACCCATTCTAGTATGCTTCTTGATGATAGGACTTGATCCAGGAATTAACCTTATTTGAAATTCAACTGGTCTATTGTCTGGTACCCCTAATACCTCTCCAAAAACATTTGGATACTCTCTTACCACTTCTGTATCTTCCAAAATTAACTCCTTTTCAGTCATACTCCATATTTGATTAAGGCAATTTGTTTTAGCTATTTCACCCATGACTAAAATATTTTTACCATTTTCTGTTTTCAAAGATATAGTGAAATTTTCTAAATTCAAAATTGCTTTGAATTTACTCAACCAATCTACCCCTAAAATAATTCCTATTCCGGGGTATTTCAATACAAACAAATCAGATTTAAACACGTTTCCTCCTATGTTTAATTCTACTCCCAAACATTTTAATCCTAGAAAACAAGAGCTACCCAGGGGACTTTGAATAAACAAGGGTTTTTCAACTTTGTTGCATGTGAGAGCTAATTTATCCACTATGTCTTGTGATATTAGAGAATGTGTGGCTCCAGTGTCATATATAACTGTGATTGGGTAACTTTTAATTAGAAGTATACCTTCCAATTGTCCAGAGCTTCCTGCTGCATTTGCCTTTGCCTTTGTTTCCAATGCCCTTACCTTTGCTCCTTTCTTAAATTCTGGGCAGTTTCTTTTAATATGACCTTCTTTCCCACAGTTATAGCAGCTAAATGGTGCCTTCTTGGCTGCTTGACACCTATTACTCATGTGTCCTTTTTTACCACAGTTATAACAAGTAATCTTCTTCTTAGCTTCCCCACTAGTTGCTCCTTCAACTTTCTTGTCTGCATTCTTTTTATCATAAGGATGTGTCCTATTTTTCCCTTTCTTTTGACTATTTGCCTTCATATTCTAAACTTTTCTCTGGCATTATCATGTTGTTCAAAGGAAAGAGTAAGATCTATGACTTGATCAAATGTCCTGTCTTTGTATGGTAACATTGCTCTACTCAAACTTGCATTGAGTCCTTGAATGAATCTTGAATTCTTTGATTCTTCATTTCCTATCAGCATTGTTCCATACTTAGACAGACTCTCAAATTTTTGAGTGTATTCAGTCACACTCATTGACCCTTGCCTTAGCCTTATGAATTCCTCAAGCAATGTTGCCTTAGCTGTTGCTGGAATAAACCTTGCCTCAAGCATCTCCTTGAATTGATCCCATGTTATCTCATTTTCTGGCTTTCCTGTGATGATCACCTCCCACCAATCTAATGCTGCTCCTGTGAGCCTTCTTGAAGCTATCTGCCTCTTTCTTTGGTCATTAATTTGCATATCTGTAAATATTCTTTCCAAAGTTCTCAACCATGCATGCACTCCCATAACTCCCTCAGTGCCTTCAAAATCCTTGCCTCCTAAATTTGAGAATGTCTTCAATGGCTTAGCTAATTCCTCATGAGGATTTTCTTCCCTCTGCACTGCTCCTTCCCTTAATGCTTTCACCAAATCTTGCAAGTTAACTAATGGTGCAGCATTTGAGGGTCCTGCTCCAGTGCTTGGTGGTCTTCCTACCATGATTTACTATTCAATTGCATAGCTAGTTAGTCATATTTCTAATTTAATTATTTTCTACTATTTATTTCTACTGGGAATATTTATTTCTATCATTATTATATATATGTATTATATGTATTATTTTTTTGGAATTTTATCCATACAAGAAGATTGGATAATATATTTATGCTATGTTTTCACAACATAGCTCTGATACCAACTGAAGTGACCCACTTCTTTTAGCATTTGTCTTAGTGATTTTTAGTGAGTTTTTTTTTGTGGTCACTTCTTTAATTCATTTCCCCA
This sequence comes from Allium cepa, assembly GCA_030765085.1. Lineage (NCBI taxonomy): Eukaryota > Viridiplantae > Streptophyta > Magnoliopsida > Asparagales > Amaryllidaceae > Allium > Allium cepa. The sequence continues at coordinate 109,666,776 of CM060928.1, read as the reverse complement.
AGATCCATATTTTACCAATATAAAAATATCAGTATTTCAATCCATTCATGTCATTTATATATATGAAGATATATAAATGTTTCTTTGCCTATCAGAGTAATTAAATTAGCAAAGAAATTCAATCACACAATGTTTCTCATATTCAAGAGATTTTGTGTCACATAGCCATCTCTTTGATTATTATTTAATTCTGATATAACCACTTTTTTTTTATTTATCAAATCAGTTATTTAATTGATTTACTTCACAACTTGTTTCATGGCCCAATAATTTAATTTCTGGATTAACTATTCATGCTTTTAATGTCTGGGAATCTAGGAGTTTGTTGCATATTGTTTTTCCTTTGAATTTATGCAATGTACTAAAACAACTCATGTTTGAGAATTTATCCCGGGGTGCTTATTACTTATTCAAACAATGTTTATGTCAGGTAAATATACTCATGTCTTAATTTATAATATTGGTAATAATCTTATGAACATTTGGTGGTAAGTATGTTATAGACCAGGCAGAAGAAAAACTACAGGCAAGCAAAATGCTAACTTAATCTAGCATACCAAATATAGACTTGCATGTATATGAAAATAGAATGATTGGAGCAATATCAAAATCAGTCTAATGCAAACTTTCAGATGAACATTTTGAGAAGGGTACTGATAGGTTCTCAGATTATAAAACAAATGATAGTGATCAATAAAACAGTGGGATTATTAGCATGTTTAATATCTAGGTAGACTACATGGCAATGCATTTTTTTTCAACAGATTTGTTAAAGACAAAACTCACTTAACATAAACCAAATAGGTGGTTAGCTAAGCTCAGTTCAATATAGTTGCATTCCAGATTATAAGTATAAAGTACGTATTTCATTTTTACTATACAATACAATGCAAATTCTTTACTGGAAAATCAGATGTACAAGGAGAATTAATAGGCTAAGATTTCAAGCTTCTCATGGTCTTATATCAGTTATAAGTCATGGTCAAGCTCTTCCAGTTAGCCAATGCCAGATTCAATTATCACTTAACAATTTTTAGCTACATGCTTATCCATAAACTACTGCAACTTTTCTATTTAAAAATTTAACAAACTTTGATAAAGAAAGCATGTCCACATATTAAATTACATGGCATAATTTTCTCCATCACAACCCACCAGAAACCATCAAAGTCAGTTACTTAGATCAATAGCTCAAGACACATATAATATTTAAGTTTTACAAATTCTTCTCAAATGAACAAAGCCACTATAATACTGAAAGGTCTGCATAGACTTAAGAAAGTTTGCCTAGCTATCTTTATTACAATGAACTACTGCATTTTTAAAAACTCAAGTAGGTCTTCTAATTTTCCAAGCAAGCAAGCTATTCATACATCTCTACCTACAACAATATTTTGAGCTACCTCAATAAAATGAGACACCCCAAATATTGCAAGGGCAATAAATAGGGTCAGAATAAAATTCTGGTATGAGTGAAATCGATATTAAAAATAACTTGTAAAATTCTTTTAAGACTGTGCAGAGATCATATAAGGTTTGACGCTTTCCAGTTCCATAATAAGCTTTAGCATATGTATAATTAAACCTAAACATCAAGCATACATTCAAGCAGTCATTCATCCAATTTTTTCAATTGTACATGTACAAAACTCCTATGGATTTAAACTCTTAAATTCCACAGCCTTCATTTCCAGTTCCATTTTACATTTTTATATGGTCTAAACTCTTGCCATTGAACACAAAGTGTGCATTGCAAAGGACTCAATTCTTTTAACCCTTGCACAGAGGCCTTCAGGACTTGAACAAGTCATGCACATACCCATCATCCACCTGATGATGAATAGATCAAGGCACTACTCCTGAATTATTTTGTAATTTAGAGACCATGTTTATATATTCATTTGAGAAATTTTCCTTTTGAATTCCAAAAATACTTTTGTATTCCTTTCTTCATTTCATAAGTCAGGCATTTTAATCTCCTTAAAAATCATATCCAAACATACCAAACATTCATGCAAAATTTCACAACCCATTTCAAAGTCATTTCTGCTAGATTACCTTTTTCTAAAACTTGCTAGTACAATGGTTTCTAGAAATTTTCTTTGCTTATATAAATCTACTGAAATTATAAGAAATACCATATTTGTTTTTACTGTGAACATAGGATATGGTTTTTGAGAAAAACCCATAAACATATTGGATTTTGATCTGAACAAATCAGCACATTTTCACAATATTACTTTGTTCATATCAATTTTTTTTTTAAATGAACTAGACATGAGCATTAACCTCTTTGTTCATACTGCCTAATCCATTTTTATTTAATAACCTATTTCTCAGTAAATTAATCAAATTATTCTATTATAAAAACTGAGTAAAAAACTCAGTTCTGTAATCAGGTTGTATGATTGATTAAACAAATTTCAAAACAAAAATAGTCAATACCAAAAACAAATCAAAACAGCAACCAAAATGCCATTCATGATCATCATATATTTATTCAGAGAAATAAAGATTAGCAGAAATCATAATATGATTTTCATATAAAATAATTGGTTGCCCTTACTTGGGTCTTAATGCCTTAAATCTCATAAGTGATTATCACTCACCTTTCTCTTCTTTTCCCCGAGAATGCCTAAGCTTGAAAACAGCGTGAGCTCTTCCTCTTTTTTTTAATGTGTTTCTGTTTTTCCCTCAGAGAAAACCTCTTCTTTCCCTTTTGATTTAAATCATTTTACTAAAGGAAAAACCCATTTTAACCTTGCATTACTCAGAGAATTAGGTGTGTGCAGTTGTGGCTAAATATGTCATTTTCTTTTGATTTCTATTTCTGGTTAAACAGATTGTTTTTCTCTTTTCTGAATGCATGCTATTTGCATGATTTTTACCTGCACATTGTTTTCCTATGACTCAACTTGACAATGTATTTTTATTATACCCGAGTTATTTTTCATGTTTCTTTTTATAAGTTTAATTTTCAGTTGACTTATTTTATCATTTATTTCTCTCTTGATTTATTTCAAAAATGCATTCACACTCATAAATGTTTCTTGACTGATTTTTATGCATTTTAATTATCAAGAGGATTTTTATTTTATCATCCCATACTTCTCTAATCATATGTATATACTTTCTATACAATATTCACATATATACAAGTCATGTGAATTTTAGAATTTATTTTATACTTAATCATTTTCCTCTCATCACTGTATATAAAAAAAAAATATCCCCTTGCATAATTACTTCACTTACTTCTGATATTCATTTTCAAGCTATTTTTATTCTTTGGTTATTTATATAATACGTATATATACACACATAAAATATGTGAATATAATGCTCCTCTTTACTCGGCTATTTTTCTCCCCATTTTTATTTTCTCTAACTATCATTCTCTTACTTATTTACTTCATTCACTCTTGGTATTTATTTTCCATTTCCTTTTTTTTTCCTTTAAAGTAATTTTTATTCTCAAAAATTTTGGGTCTTCACAAGCGCACGTGTTGAGAATTTCTCTACGTGTTGAAAAGCTTGCCCCATTATCAAATTGCAATAATACTATATATTTTTAAATTTAAATTAAAATTTAAATCGTTTAGGAAAACGAAGCTTAAAATCACAATCTCATACTGAGGCGTGCTGCTAGGCGTTTATAATGTTATACACCTATTTTGAACATAATGGAAAAGGTTCCAAGTCCAAAACCGATCACTCCAAATGCTACGAAAATTAAAATCCGATAATAATACAATATTGCGGATCCAATGGAATTGGTTTCGTCGAAATCCAAGACTGTGCCTCGGAAGGCTATTTTTTAAATATCGATTTAAACGATAAAATTCAAAACTGAACAAATCACTTTCAAATTCAATTCTGAAGCTTCCATTATCTTAAGTATTATCAATATAGATTTTCCAAGCCTTCAAATTATTTTTAACAGGCTTAAAATTGAAGATTCAGATTTTTACCCAACTTCAATAATTTAATTTCCAAATAAACGGATATTTTAGAAATTCAAGTTAAACCATCTTTCAAATATTAAAATCATTTAAATATTTCAATTTCAAATGTTCAAAATTCTAGGTCATCACATTCTTCCCCCCTAAAAGAATTTTGTCCCGAAATTACTAGTTAAGAAGAATGGTCCTCAACCCGTTTACTATTTTCGCAAACCCAAACCGTTTTATCAACTTGCCAAAACAAATCTTTTTCTTTAACTCGTTCACTTCAACTAACTTTTCAAAATCTTCCATAATTTCCAAACAATATTGCTTACTTCACAATTCAAATTAAAATTCAAATTCCAATTTTAAATTATCGAAATTTTCTCAAAGTTCTTTCTAACTCCCTAAATTTTCGAAAATTTTTGCCAGCATCTCCTTTGCGCGGCTAGCTCGGTACGACTACAAAACGCCACAACAGGCCCCCAAATTTCAAATGAAAATGAAAAGCCTAGTGGCTGGACAAGAAAATCAACAAATTTCATATAGAAATTCAAATATATACCTTTTGTCGAGCAATTTAAATTTATCTTCGAAATCAAAAATCCCAATTCCATTTTCCTTTATAATACATGTATAACCTACGAACAATAGTGTCCAATTACAACATTTAAAACCATTTTACACTTTTCTTTACAAAAGTTTGAATATTTATTTCATTCAAGTCCATACGATATACTTATATCATTCGTATGCAATATCAAATTCGATCGCTCACTCAATCACACAATTTCACTTTCGAACTAGTATCGTTCACCCGATTTCCTAGTGTAGACTTAGATCTGGTTTCTTGATCAGAAACTGTCATTCTCCTTGCATAGCCGTAAACTATGACAGAGAATTTCCAAAATCAACCAAAAATCCATATCCAGGTTCGTCGTCGAAAGTAGAGCGAAAAATCCCAACTCAGATCGATATAACTATCTAGAAATTCTATGCTCGAATTATGGATCTAATTGCTATGCAAATAAAATAATATACGTACATCCTACGTATTAATTCCAATTGATTATTAGCTATAACAATTTTCTTTTATTCGCACTGATTCATTTATTCACAATTACCATTTCATAAATTTCAATTTAATCTTCATTCACTTATCAATTTAGAATATTTTCTCAACTTCAAATTTACTTAAGAATTTTTCCATTTATTTCTTAAGTTCCATATAAGTATATACTTCTTATATTTATTTTCAACTCACTACTTTAGTTTTATCTATACTTCTATTTAAACTGGATTTTCAATTCCATATGAATTTGATTTTACCTTTCATTTATATATATTGAATTCAATTTACTTCAAACCATATTTAAGTTTGTCATTCCTTCAATTAGTTTCACTTACTAATTTTATCCAATACTTCGCTTTGTTTATCACAAATCAAATTCAATTCCAATTCCAATTCTATTTACTTACAAATTCGAAATGAATTTCAACATTCAACTTCACTTTCATTTTCTTGCAGATGTAAATTTATTTATTCATTCACAATTTATTTTCCACCTTAATAAACTTTATTCCATAACTATTTAATCAAATTCCAGAGTCTTTCCATCTATTCAAAACCATTTTTGAAATCAATTCAAATTATCTTTTGAATTTCCAAAACCAACCCAGTTTTCCAAACAGCTTCCTTTTTAAAATAATTTGGCAGCAATTCCTCTCTTGGAAACTCGAAAATGAACACCAATGATGTCGCGGTCATCATCGAAATTATTTTCCAACGACCGAAAAGAGTTTAGTTCTTTCATCCCTTCAAAAACATTTCTCCCAAATCTTTGAAAACCATTTTCAAATCAAATGGATTTAAACTTTCCACCAAAATTTCAAATTTCAAATCCTTTCAAAAAAAATTCCAAATAATTCTCTGGAATTCTAATTCAAATCATTACTCACTTTTACAATATTTATTTACAAATCCCATTTGTATATAAATTTATTTCATAATGTTTTCAATTACTTATTCAATAATAACGATAATAATGTAATATTATCAGCTTCTAACATCCAAGCAACCATATAATACTAAAATAATTTACGGAAAATTATTCCTTTTATATACAAAAATAATTTGGGTAAAATTATTTCATTTACCCGATTTTAAAACAATACTGCGTCGTTTTACCTCGTTTAAGAGTTCAGAAACCCCTATCGATACAGTTGGCCAAACTACACCGACCAAAATCTATAAACAATCAATCGATAAGTCAAAGCAATACAAAACAATTTTATATTCACTAACAAATATGCGCTCATATCTATTATTACACTCAAACTCATTCTAGAGTACTATTGACTCTATCTCTAATGATTAACACTCAATAAAGCCAAGGTTGTCGCTAAACCAAATGCTCTGATACCACATGTAACGACCCAATTTTTCGACTTCTGAAAGTCAACAACAATACGTCCACTGTATCAAATGCCGCACAATCGAATGTCGGAAAACCGAACCGTTAGGGTTAAAGAAGAAGAAGATAAAAGAAGAAGAAATGGAAACAATAACAGAATCCCACATTTCGCAGCGGAACAATATATAATAGATAAATAAATAAATATCTTTAAAACAAAGAACTATATCAGTTTTACATACATCACAACATCAGAGTTTACAACAACTCAAACACAACATTGGCATTCATTAGAACTTGTTTAAATGAAAATTTGACTTGCACGCAACGGACACTACATAGTATAAGTGATACGCTTTGCCACCCAGCTTGCTCCTGATCCCCATAGCATCTCTTCTGATTTCGCTCCAGAATAATGATAACCTGACTATAGGCTGCCCGTGTGGAAAATTATGGGCATCCAGAGTTAGAAAGGGAACAATAAACTCCAGGTCAGTCATGGGACTGCTGTGAGATCTTAAAAACGATTATTTTTCACAAAAAAAGGAAAAGAAACCCGCTTTGCTTTTGGAAAATGTAACTGCCATAAGGCCTCCCCACACACACACAATGCAAACGTAGAATTGGAGGAGATTTCTCCTTATGATAGACAAATATGCTTGATACATAAAATCTTTTTTAATATTATTATTAGTGCATAGTGCAGAAAACATTCGAAAGTATAATATTAATCTTAGCCAGCATAGGTACCATTATATTATGCCCGCTATAGCTACCATTTAAGAATGGCAGGTTATACAACTAAAACCGTATAAGGCGCGTATTGGAGATTGGATTTCCAACAAATGCTCAGGCTAAGGAACTTCCTGTGCCACATGGGTACGCCTCTGAATGGACGCCCCGAGAACCTACCCGGATCTCTGCCAACACAAGGCCGGGTTACCTCTGTAACTAGGTAACTACTGCACGAGTATGCCATCCTCCGGTCGTTTGCGACCTTTATCCGAGGATCCTCAACCACAAAGCAACAACCACAAAGTAATAAATTTGCAGCAACAACATAGGTAAAATATCTGGGTTCCATACCATGATACTATCCTTTTCCAGAAGGAAATGACATACCCTCAAGGGGAGCTACCCCCAAATAACCTTGCCGCATCCTTCCTGTTTCGACAATTTCCGGGTTGTGAGGTCCGACGAAGTCTCGTCCACAAAGCTACACTTTCCACAAAGCCATGCTTCGATCAACAAATGATCAGCAGCACTTTGTATGCCACATTACCAAATTGGGAATGTATCACTAGTAACTATCAACTACCTAACCTCTGAGCTCATACCTCTCAGAGAAGGGTGTTAAGCTAAGAGAATAAATTCTCCGCCACCAACAGAAATGTATTTGATAGAAACCAGCTTTACATCTCAAAGTGTAACGTCAGACATACTTCCATACAAGTCCGTCCCGGGATCGAACGAAACCGAAGGCACTTCAAAAAAATCCCTTGCAATCCGGATATTCACTAATCACGTCCGAAATCGCCATCACAAAGGGTGATACAATCTCTATACCGGAGCAACCCGGTGCAGAGACATTCGACGGGTAATCCTTTCATTTTCAAAAATACCCGGTCTTCAACACCATCTTCAAATGCAATCATATTTCATCGTATCATTATTCAGAATGGGTTTTATGACACAAAGTCCTCTCCCGGTTAATCCGAATAACGAGCGCTTATTTTAAAAATAAGTGTTACATTCAGATTTCAAACAAATCACAACAAATTTTGACTTTGATCTTTTAAACAAAAGATCCATCACAAAGTTTCGATGTGGTTTTCAAATATCCATTTGGAATCCGGCCCCCGGTCGCATCGAAATTCAATTGTCGTTTAAAGGTCAATATTGATAGTCGGTTATTTAACTAGCAATCAACATTCACAACAATTACTGGATTTCTAATAATTTTCCCCCAATTATTATTTTCAAAATATCTTCGCAAGATATAATTTTAACACTTCAACATTTTGAAAACAAATTTCAAATCACTTTTCACCTTTCAATCTTTTGAAAACAAATTTCAAAACACTTATCACACTTCAATGCTTTGAAAACAAATTTCAAATCACCTTCTTCATGTGGAATAAATTTCCAAATACTTATTTAATTCCACTAAAAATTTGCCGAGTTCAAATTCTTTAAAATAATTTAAATCACTTATCTAAAAATATATATACTTGGAAACATTAAGAATAAAACTATTTCTAAATACTTATTTAAAATATTAGATATGAAAATATTATACCGATACCTCATATAATACTTCAAGTCCAAACTAATTATAAAATAAAATTAGTAGATAGAGTATAAATATTTAAATAACTATTTTCTAAATCAAATATCAATTTAATCTTTAAAATAATCCCTTCTATAATAAATTAAAATAAATCTTTACTTTAAAGATTTTCAAAATAACCTAAGTAAATAATTTCTCCAAAATATTCTTTCAAATCAATTTCTCGAACTTTTAATTTATACTTCAAAAGTTACTTTAAAAATATACTCGGCTTTCCAGGGAAGAATTTTCTTTCCATTTCAAAATGGTCCATTTAAATCAATTAATAAATCTTCTCGATTTATTTTAATTTACATTCCAAATCTGTAATTTTCTTTCCGCACATTTAAAAATAAACCAACATTTATTTTTAAAACAAAATTCCCTTTCCTTTATAAAATTCCCATTGTGAAATTAAATTTTCCAAATATCTACTAAGATAAGATTTTCAAATTGATTTCAAAAATCGTTTCCAAACACCAGATCAATTTCCAAATTGATTTCAAATTTCATTTTAAACATCAAATCAAATTCCAAATTTATTTCTAAATTTATTTCAGACACCAAATTAAATTTCAAATTGATTTCCCAAAGATCCATTTTCAATCACCAATTCTAAATTTATTTCCTTTTAAAATAAATTCCTTTATCTCTTCCAATCTATTTAAAATCTGAATTTAAAATAAAATTTTTCAACTATTAAACCATATTACTCAAAACCCATTTATTAAAATCTTTCCCCTATTTTGGAATTTATTCAATAAGTTTCCAAAAATAAAACTTTATCTATTTAAAATTTCTTCTTTTAAATTCACCCAATTCTTTTAAATGAATTTATTATAAATTTTCTACTTAAATTTTAAAAATCCAATTTTATTTATTTATGGTATCCTACGATACCAAAAATATATTCGGCTAAACTATAGCCTTCAACGATTTCAATCACGCATACAATCACACACGGATTATAAATAATCAACACACAATATTGAAACAAATTCAAATATTTGAAGAATCTAGTTGGATCCCTCCAACCTGTTTCCCTGCGTCCACAGATGTTAGCACAACAATTAAGTACCAATTCCACTTCGAGGCGAAATATCGTGGTATATGGGATTAATATAATATCATCTGCTATTATGCGGTGCATAGGGTCTCATCCACTATATAATGTGGGAAATCAATCACTCCAAATACATATATAATATCAATTCCACTTCGAGGTGGAATATCGCGGTATATGAGTTTATATAGTATTCTCCACTATTATGCGGCGCATAGGTTCTAATCTAATACAACTGATAATAATTTATCATCCAAGCACATAATCAACAATTTAAAATTTAACTATTTAAAATTAAACTGGAAATTCCAATTGAGTGAGGAGATCTCACCTTTAATTTCAATCCATTCCAACTTATTTCCATTTCGGCTTGTTTTTCCATTTTAGACCTTGTATAAACATTTATGCAATTCATTAATATTCTAAAAAAATTGAATAATAAATTTTCGTTTGGTAATTTTTACTATCCAATGATTTTATTTTAAACTAATTCTTTTTAATAAATTTATTTAACAAAAAATTAGATTTCTAAACTAAATTCCCTTTTTAAATAATCTTTAGCAAAATAATTAAATAAGTTTTATTAAAAAAAACTATCTTTATCATATATATATATATATATATATATATATATATATTTATAAAAACAATGATAGGTTTCCAAAAATCTAGTTTTATATAAACTTTCAAGTAATTTAAAATCCTTATTTATTTATTTCATTTCAAACTGCTTATAAAAATAAGCTATTTAAAAATCTTATCTTTATATAACTCTTATATTTTTTTTCTGCATGCATATATTTAGAATTAAAACTGATATAGATTTAAACCTTCCTGTTCAGAACTTTTTTTAAAAAATCTCATGATAATCATAATTAAAATACAATTTAAACTTAAGTAAATACTAAATTAAAATGTTAAGAAATTTAAATCACCTGAAGACGAAAAGGAAATCAAAGCAATAAGCTCTTGCTCGAAACCAAGACCACTGTCGAAGTCGAGCATACAACCCAGATCGAAACCCTAGCCGACCTCAACTTCGTCGACGCCCCCTCAGGCACCTCCTTGCTCGTTGCTCTACCACGTCAATGTCGTCGCCCAAATCTGCTGTCGTCGACCGAGCCGAGAGCCACCACCAATCCCCACGTGTGAGCGAGCGCGTGCGCCTCTGCCACCATTGCGCTGGCTACAGGAGTCGCCGACCCCACCTAGCACTGGCATTCAGTCGCCGCTGCTCCCTCATTCACGCGCGATTGACAAAGCATTGACAACTGCGATCTAGGGCTTGCTTATGCAATCGCCGCTTCAATCGAGCTTCACCATTAATTTTCTTCTGATTCCAAATTGAATTTTTTTTACAAACGTGGCCATTCTTTAGTTCATCGCCGAGAATTTTTTTTCATGTTTGTTGCCTCGTTCGATTTTGTTTTGAAAAAGGGATTCTCGTTTCTTTTTTTTATTAAATACACGGCAAAGAAATTAAAGGAAGACGCGTGTTGAAATGAAGGGCACGTGTTGAGAATTTCTCTACGTGTTCAAAAGCTTGCCCCATTATCAAATTGCAATAATATTATATTTTTTAAATTTAAATTTAAATTGTTTAGGAAAACGAAGCCTAAAATCTCGATCTCCTATTGAGGCGTGCCGCTAAGCGTTTATAATGTTATACGCCTATTCCGAACACAATGGAAAAGGTTCCGAGTCCAAATTCGATCGTATGGAGAAGATAGCTTTTTGGACCGGTTATAAAATTAAATTTTAGATTTTATTTCAGCGCGTTTGCTTATCGTACGGCCAACCGATCACTTCAAACGCTACGAAAATTGAAATCCGATAATAATACAATATTACGGATCCAGTGGAACTGGTTTTGTCAAAATCTGAGACTGTTCCTCGGAAGGCTATTTTTAAATATCGATTTAAACGAGAAAATTCAAAACTAAACAAATCCTTTTCAAATTCAATTCTGAAGCTTCCATTATCTTCAGTATTATCAATATAGATTTTTCAAGCCTTCAAATTATTTTTAACAGACTTAAAATTGAAGATTCAAATTTTTACCCAACTTCAATAATTAAATTCAATAATTTAATTTCCAAATAAACGGATATTTTTGAAATTCAAGTTAAACCATTTTTCAAATATTAAGAATCAGTTAAATATTTCAGTTTCAAATGTTCAAAATTCTGGATCATCACAGGTATAGTGGCGTGTGAGTCCTTAAATGAGAAGCCATCAGATATCAAGAAGTGTGGCAATATGAGGAATAGTGGTGTGTGAGTCTTTACACGAAAACCTTCGGGTTCTGGTTGCTATGCATGCTTATCGAGGTTCCTTATCATGTTGGAAATCCAATTCCAATACGAGCTTTACGATTTTGATTGTAGTCTTGAAATAGCTGTAATGACTTGCAAAAATTTCAGCTACCCCTTTTGGTATCATATATTCCTTTGGTATATTCCGTTGACCTAGTCCGGATATATTCCCTTAGAATTAATCCTGGTATTGATACCTTATTTGAATAAGTTAATTTGAAAGATGTTTTCCAAAAGAATGTCATTAAAGGTAATATCAAATTATTTTGGTAATAAAAGTGTTTTGGTCATCATAAGGTAAAAACCCATCTGTATTTATGTGTGGGCATGGTCTTATGAGATACCCTCCTTTTCAAAGGTTTTGATAACCGTCATTTAAAATTTCGAGTATCTCACGTTGGTTTATCAAGCTTGATCCGTGTATTTTTAATACTCAGGTCAGATCTGAGTAGTTTAAGGATTAGCTGAAGACCCTTGGAGTTTCCAGAGTGAGAGCTAGAGATCTTCATCATCATATGGACGTATACTATTATCCGCTGCATCTATTGCAATTATTTTATTGTTTTCAGCATTTGTAAGGACAAAGGTTTATAGTTGTCCATGATGAATCTAGGGTAGACTCTGATATTATATTTTAAATTTTCCACTGTAAAGATTATTATTGAAATAATATATGTTATTTCATTCATGTGATATTCTGTTCTGTCTTTATTTTCTTTCTACTTTTAATGATCCGCTTGTTCGTACAATTTGAGTTGGACATGTGTGGTTTATTGTCGATTCAAAAGGTACAAGAAAATGGGTCATTACATTAATGTAAAGGATCGCTTTTCATACCCTTTGAGTTGACAATAAACCATACATGTCCAACCCAAATTGAACGAAAAGACGAATCTTTAGGAGGTGAAGAAGAAAATAAAGATAGAACAAAATGGAAAAACAGAATCTCACATGAATGGAATAACATATATTATTAAGCAATAATCTTTACAGTGGAAAATTTTAAAAACATATATCAGAGTCTAACCTAGATTTAGCATGGACAGTTATAAACATCTGTCCTTACAAATGCTGGCAACCAACAAACAAAAATAGAATATGCAGCGGATAATAGAATATGTCCATACGTTGATGAATATCTCTAGCTGTTTTCTAGAAACTCCAACCATTTTCAACTAAAGCTGAAACTACTCAAATCTGACCCGAGTATTAAAAATAACCGGATTTGGCTTGATAAGCCACCATGAGATACTCGAAATTTTAAATGTATAGATCATAACGATGTTATCAAAACCATTGAAATGAAGGGTATCTCATAAGACCACGCCCACACATAAATACGGATGGGTTTTTACCTTATGATAACCAAAACACTTTTATTACCAAAATAATTTGATATTATCTTTCATGAAATTCTTTTTGGAAAACATCTTTCAAATAAACTTGTTCAAATAAAGTATCAATACCCGGACTAACTCTAAGGGAATATATCCGGACTAGGTCAACGAAATATACCAGACGAAATATATGATACCAAATGGGGTAGCTGAAATGTTTGCAAAGCATTATAACTATTTTGGGGATATAATCAAAACCGTAAAGCTCATATTGGAATTCGATGTCCAACATGATCGGGAACCTAGATAACAACGCATAGCAACCGAACTCGGTGGTATTTTGTGGGAGTCCTTGCATGAGAAGCCACCGGATATCACTTCAATTTCGATTTGAATTTCATTTTCAATTTCAAATTGAATTCCACTATTCAAAAAGAGGCTTAATAATTCCAACACATACCATATTAATAAAATTGGTCATGTATAACAAAGGGGATTACTTAATCACAAATGAGCATAATCACTTTCAACATAACATCCATTCTCATAGCATAGTGATTATCAATAAGTAAGTATATTATCATAACTTAACTATTCAACCAACGTATTCAAAATTTATTTCAGCCAAACGTCCATATAATCAAATGGTGATAATTAACATAACTTATAAATGGGATAATCATGATTATTATAGCATAACAAAACATGATGTAAAAAGCAGTGAGAATTTCTCATCTTCATTTCCACTCCATCGAAATTTATACGAACTAGCGTGCTTCCATCTTACGAACAAACGCATACTTTTCTTGGACTTTCCGCTTTAAATCTCTTTTTTTTCTTTTTTATAAAAGGAGGCTGTAGCTTTTGACGAGAGGGTGTGTAACTTGGCTAGGAGGGTACGACCTTGGAGTTGGGTTGTGTGGAGGATGAGTGAGTTTAGGGGGCGGGTATGAGTGAGTTTGGCTTGGGTATGGGTCCTAGAAGGCGGGTACATGGGTGTATAGTGGTGTGGGTGGAGGAAGCTCCGGGTTTTGGGAGTGTGGGTGGTAGTGGAGCTCACGGGTGGAGGGTTTTTAGTGGAGTAGAAGGCGTGTATGGTGGAGGGTGCTCGGGTATGGTGTTTTTGGGTGTGGTGGTGCTTAGATGAGGTGGAGTGAGAATTTGGTAATGTTGGAGGAAAGGAATGAAGAAGTATAACTTAGGAAATGGAGGAAGAACTTAAGGAAATGAAGAGAATGATTTGTGAAAAATGAAGTGAATGTTGTAGGCTATTTATACTTGATCTTTGGATGGAAAATGACTTAAGTGCCCTTTCCTACATTTTGAGTTTGGTTAACCATGACATGAAGTGCATTAACGGTGGAAGAAGTGGCTTGTTAATGTGATGTGTGTTTATGGAATGATTACATCTTCTTTTTTCTTAAATTTAGTATTTTAAAGAGAAATCTTTTGGTTGGATTTGATTTGTATGCCACATGTTGATAGATCAGGAAGTGCATTAATGTTTGGAAATGATGTTAAGGAAGTGTATATGTTTAGTTATACGAGGTGTCACCATTTCTATGCTTACTAATATTTAAAACATAAAACTTTGCTCCATTTCCATGTATATATATACTGTTTCATTAATGAGATAAGAGATGTAAGTAATGACGTTGTTTTATAAAGTTAAATTTAAATTTAAATTAGTCAAATCAGGTTTTGTAAACTTTATTTAAACCAAATTGAATTCTTTTGTCTTTATTATAGTAAATGTACATGTAACATAGTTTGTTAAGTGTATATATGTGTTAGTAAACATATCATGTTGCAACAACTTAACAACTCGGTTTTGTCAAAAACAGTGTTTTTGTTGACAAATTTGACGTTTTTGCTAAACTATATATTAAAGTAAACCAACAAAGAAATTGAACTTCCTACTACATTTAACAAATTAAAACAAGTATACTTTGGTTAAAAGCTCATATCATTAGTGTTAATATTAATTTATTCAAGTACGACGATGCATTGACAAAATGTAACAGAGTTAGAATATTTTTGTAAACGATCATAAGTATATTTTCCAAATCTTTATCATAATTCTTGTTATCATTATTTAGTGATTTTGATATAATTCCTGTTGTGGAACCTGTTATGTGTAAGGAACTGGAGATAGTGGTTTTGATGACAACAACCTTTGTAACTGTTGAATATGCGATTAAATGATTTTTTGTTTGATGATAATAAACATATATATACTCGTGTAAATGTATTTGTTAACGTACTATTTTATTTTTCATAGACTAAATAAACATTTGCTGAATAAAAATAAATAACACAGAATTTGAATTCAAAAAGAAATTTTATTCAAACAAATATTTATTACAATTTTGAATAGTACAAATTCAAGCTCTCACTATACATATACAATTTTGATTACAATATAAATTCAATTACATCACAATCTTTCATTTACAAATTTCCTCACTACATATCGCTCATTCACTCATAATTTATCTTCAACTTCATTCCAAATTGAATCCAGCATCTGAGCAATCTGTAAAAATAAATATTAACGCAGTAAAATTGAAAAGGAAATATTTTTGCAGTATAAAACAATATGCGAATTTTGAAAATAATATTTGCCTCGGTTATTTGGGTTGTTCGTCATTATTTAATTTTTAATTCATCATACACGAACAGCTTGTGACATACACAGTGTATCACTGTATATGCCACAAGGCCGTGCACACCGATATATACACTTGATAAATTTACAGGGACAGGTGAGCACAGGTCAAACCCAAAATACCGGATTCAACTCAAGTGCGATAAAATAATGTCACAACTTTCAGCACAAGGTCAAATCCGAGCTACAAGCTGGACTCAACTCAAGTGTAATTCGAACTAATACAAATCAATGCCAACAACATGAAACTGGACAGTGCAAGCTTGGATGAGCAAGTGACAACCAAGATAAATATGCTAACCAGAAGTTCACATGAAGGTTACACTGAAACAGGTCGGAGAAGCAAGCATGTGCACCAAAGATAAGGCAGCACAGCAAACAACAGTGCACAAAATTTAAACTACAACTACAACACATTGCAACTATACTTGAAAATAAAGGCACAGCAAAAATGATCAAACTCGGTTCAACATGACAGTAAGCAGTGCCACAAGACCACTAAGCTATAGCATAGCAACAATGCACAATGGCTACATCAACTTGACACAGTTACAAGACTAGTGAACTGCAAGTGTCGACCAGGCAGTAAGCATTCATGAAACAGAAGTGCTAACTGACTCGAATATCACAAAACACAGCAACAAAGATCAAGGTACACATAATGCAACAGTGGACGGAGTCACATATGCAAGGGTCAAGCAAATGATACATGCACTCAAATACAATGCAGACTCTAAATAAAACATACAAGGCAAGACCAATAAAACAGAAGCATGGCAGAACTTAGTATACACTCGAGGCACAGTGCTATCAGGTTGAAGACACATTACAGTGACAATATGAAGGAAGCAAATACAATTTTAATGCAAACAGTCAGGTATAGACATGAAACAAATTAAAGTTAAGCCAGAAAATCATCAACTGGGCACATGAAGACCATTAAGCCGCAAATCAATCATATTCAAATCTACAGACTTCAAACCAGACAAGGCATGTTTTGAACCGAGTGAAGTTACTGTAGTATAATATCAACGCAATGGAATTGAGATTCATGGAGTTGAATTCACAAATCAAAATCAAAGTTGACCAAGTCAGAAATCAAGCGTATGTACAAATTGAAAAAGTCAGTGCCAAAGTCGAACCAGCAAATCAAAACCGTGTCAACCAAGTAACACGAAAAGAACGAACTGAATAAGTCAGTAAAATCATCAACGTCCAGCCATAATCAAATGGCCGAAACATTACTTTGAAACTATCAGACGGACGAAAAGTAAGGAGATCGAACTCATATAAAAACCCCAAAAATCATCATCGGCAGAGCATCGAATTCAAGCATACAAACAGAAAAGCAAAAGAGCAGAAATTACATACCGAAGCCTTCTCAAATTCGATCAAATTCGAAGCAGTCGAAGAAAATAATAGAGACCATCGATTGACAGAGAAGGAATGCTGAATCACCCATTCAATCGATTATTCAAAGTCGGCTACTTCGGATTTCACCAAAACCCTAATTGTTGAAGAGGAACGAACAAGAATAGAGAGCCGCCATTATCAAATATAAAAAGGATCAGGCCAAAGAATATAAAAGTAAAGGGGCCGGCTTTCCTTTTTAATTATAAGGGTCTTTTATTTTTTAATTAGGTTTGTTTTTAATTTTAAATTGTTTTTAAATTGTATTTTACTTTTAAACAGTTGTAATTTCTAGTCGTGTGAGTAGGGGACAAACTACGTGGCGTGGTTTGAGAATTCGCAATTCAATGGCTGAGTTGTGGCAGGGTTTTGAGCGTAGAGTTAGGTTAGTCAGTAGCGGGTGTCGCGAGTTTACGTGTGTAAGCGTGTGACTACTTAATTTCTAGTAGAAACCTTGGAGGCAGCACGTAGGCAAGGTTTTGCCGAAGCTGGGTAAATTCTGTGTCAATCTATTTCTGCATTTATTATTCTGCTATTATTTGTGCTGCTATTACTCTGTGATCTGTGTTGAAATAATTTTATAAGCTTCCGCAATTAATTTTTTATAATTAACAGCAGTACCCTATTCACCCCCCCCCCTCTAGGGTGAAATCGATCCTACAAGTGGTATCAGAGCTAGGAATAGAAGTCAACCTTTGTTTTAAAAAATTCGTTTTTCAAAAACCAATTTTTGTTTTAAAAAAATTTGAATTTTTAAAATGGATACTTCTATTGAGGGTCGTTCCAATATTATTCCTTCTATTTTCGATGGAACAAATTTTTTGAATTGGAAATTGAAAATGGAATTTTATTTAAAATCTGTTAATATTAAATGTTGGGATATTATTGAAAATGGGTGTGATATAACAGATAAGAAAATTATCTCGATTAATGCTCTAGCTATGCATTTATTATATTCTCATATTAATCAGGATAATTTTAATTTCATCTCTTATTGTGAAAATGCATAGGAAATCTGGAATACTTTCGATGCAATATATGGTGCAAAAGTCAACAGCGATGAGAAATCCTCCACAACCGACTCAGTTAAAGAAATATGCTTGACAGGATTTGTAAAAAGCAGTTGTGATGAGGATGATGATGATGGAGCAGCTGAGCTGGCATTACTAATGAAGAAATTCAAAAAGTGGAACCATAAATACGGAAATCCAGCTCTAAATGAACAGTTGAAAAGTAGAATAATTAAAGCACTAGACAGCTCAGAAGAACAGGGGATCATTTGCAACAAACCCGGTGATATCAAGCCCAATTATCCTCAAAATCGATGCGATTTTGAAAAGAAATTAAAAAGGAAAAGTTTTGCAGCCACGTGGAATACAAGTGATGAAGATAATCAAAGTTCTAGCAGTGAGAGTGAGAAAGCAGATATGTGCCTACATGGAAATATAACTGATAGCGACGATGACGAGCCAAGCGAGGTACCAAAACTCACTCACTCAGAATTACTTATATATTTTCACGAAGTAAATGGCTGTTTTGAACGACTTAGGGAAAAATACGCTAAACTTGAATCACAAAAAGACACTTTGATAGAATTAAATGAACAACTTGACCAATTAGTTAAAAACTATCAAAGTAGGATCCCTAAGTGTGATAAGTGTCCAACATTTGAAGAAGAAATTAAAAAATCAGAAATTAATATAAAATCACTTAAAAATGAAATTCTGATTTTAAAAGAAAGTCAAAATACTAGGAGAGAAAATTCTATTAAAAAGTGCACACAATTATTAAACGAAAATGAATCTCTCAAAACACAAGTCCAGCAATTGACAACGACTTTAGATAAATTTTCAAAAAGTGAAAAATCATTGAATATGCTATTAGGAAAGAAAACTGGTAATACGGTTAGAAAAGGACTTGGATATAATCAATCTGAAAATGTTGAAAGCAATGTTAATCAAGTTAATTCTATGTGCACAATTTGTAGAAAATATGGACACAATCACAATAATTGTTGGTATAGACCCAAACAGGTGAAAATTATACCAATTTGGGTTCCAAAAGGCACAAATATAAAATCTCTCAAAGTTAAACAAATCTGGGTGCCGAAGGGAACAATTATAAATAGTTTTGGGTCTCTACAAAATTATATTTCTAAATATTCTGCCACTAACAACCATAGACCTATAAAAACAAATAAGTCACAAAAATCTTTCATCGTGTAGGTGTAGTGGCAGGCTAAGGAACAACAATAGTGTTCTTTGGATTTTGGCTGTTCCAGAAACACAACGGGTGACAATGCAAAGTTCATTAGCCTAGTATAATGGTGACAGAATCATAATGAACAACAACGAACAATATCATAAAGGTAAAATAGGTAATGGTATATTTTGAACGATATATTAAATGTGATAATCTGCACCGTATTCTGAATTAAATCAGCCAATAATGAGATGATGAAAAGATGATGATTTTGATTCTGACTTATACAAAATTGTTGGCCATATATTCATATGCCAAAAACACTATAAAAATCTCTAGATTCTCTGAATTACTTCATATATATTAGTTTGGATTAAAAATAGTGTTTTGTTGGATTATAATACATTTGTATATAATATGGCCAGCTCTATATTCATGGTTTTTGATTACTTACACGGCTTCAATTCAAATTCAAGAGAATGTCATTTAAAATGCTGTTGAAATTGAGTTTGAAATTTTTGATGCACACTTCATGGTCTATCAAATTCAATTAGTGATAATTTTGAGTGAAAGAGAAATTCAGATGCAGATTACACGGGTAATCTAGTTGATAGAAAAATTACTATAGGAACGTGATTTTTGTTGAGACATTTAGTAACTGCATCGCTTTTCAAAGAAACTATCTGCATATTTTTCATTTCAAATAATTTTCAAATAGCAGAAATTTTTCTTATAAAACCCCTTCGAGAAAATCATTTTTGACCATATTTTCAAATCAGTCATTTTTGAAAAATTGATTTCATAATTATTTTTTAATTTGATTTTAAATGACTATTTTGACTAATCTGACTCCTTAATGATTATCGAAAAGATGAATAATGATTGAAAAAGTGATGAGTGCTGATATTAATCATACATTATACCTCGAGATGGTATAATTAGTAAATTTCTTTAGAAATTTAAACAAGAGTTATAAAACTTTTTGTTGGTAAAAATTCCATGACCATCTCTATTTCTAACATATTTCTAACAACCATCGCTCATCAAAATTCAATATAGTTTGTCGATATGTGGTCCTTTAAACAGGAATCATTCGTTTTTCATTTTATATATTTTTTTTAAAAATATTAAAAATAAATAAATAAATAAATAAATACCAAAGTATTCACTCTCATTTAAAAGTCCTCACGGTTATGCGTGGGTGCATTACTTGGAATTTTTTATGTGCTTCCATGCTCATTTAAAAGTCCTCACGGTTATGCATGTACGGAACGCATATCAAAAATTAATTTTTAAAATAAAAAAGTTGATTCTAATCCCATTTAAAAGTCCTCACGGTTATGCATGGTTAGAAGATACTTGAATTCATTTTTTTTAAAATAAAACTGGAATACTACTAATCTCATTTAAAAGTCCTAATGGTTATGCATGGTTAGTAGATATTCAAATTCCTGATATAAATATACTACAAATAGACGCAACTGTATGGTTTTATATGATGGCATCATTCCCATCATTTCTAAAAGTGAAATATGCGCCTAACAAGGGTAGTTATGATTTTTGTTTGATTTTTTATTGAAATTTAATATTTATATTCAATTGAGTTTTAATGTTGGATTAATATCGATCACTTTATCTCTATTTTCTCTAACACTATTACTCTTTTGATGATAACAAAAGGGGGAGAGAAAAGTTAAAATTTTGTGAAATAAAATCAAGCAAAGGTCAAATATTTTCCATTTGCATCTAGCCTCATTTGCATATTTTCAATTGTATGCATATATGTAGGGGAGCTTTGTGTAGAGAGGAAGCATTTAAATAGGGGGAGCAATTGGAGTATATCTATGATCAAATACATTTAACATATTCGAAATCTTAAATATATTTTTGTTATCATCAAAAGGGGGAGATTGTTGAATATGCGATTATATGATTTTTTGTGTGATGATAATATATATATATATATATATATATATATATATATATATTCGTGTAAACGTGTTTGTTAACGTACTATTTTATTTTTCATAGACTATATAAATATTTGCTGAATAAAAATAAATAACACAGAATTTGAATTCAAAACGAAATTTTATTCAAACAAATATTTATTACAATTTTGAATATTACAAATTCAAGCTCTCACTATACATATACAATTTTGATTACAATATAAATTCAATTACATCACAATCTTTCATTTACAAATGTCCACACTACATATCGCTCATTCACTCATAATTTATCTTCAACTTCATTCCAAATTGAATCCAGCATCTGAGCAATCAACAAAAATAAACATTGACGCAGTAAAATTGAAAAGGAAATATTTTTGCAGTACAAAACAATATGTGAATTTTGAAAATAATATTTGCCTCGGTTATTTGGGTTGTTCGTCATCATTTAATTTTCAATTCATCATACACGAACAGCTTGTGACATACACAGTGTATCACTGTATACGCCACAAGGCCGTGCACACCGATATATACACTTGATAAATTTACAGGGACAGGTGAGCACAGGTCAAACCCAAAATACCGAATTCAACTCAAGTGTGATAAAATAATGTCATAACTTTCAGCACAAGGTCAAATCCGAGCTACAACCTGGATTCAACTCAAGTGTAATTCGAACTAATACAAATCAATGCCAACAACATGAAACTGGACAGTGCAAGCTTGGATGAGCAAGTGACAACCAAGCTAAATATGCTAACCAGAAGTTCACATGAAGGTTACACTGAAACAGCTCGGAGAAGGAAGCATGTGCACCAAAGATAAGGCAGCACAGCAAACAACAGTGCACAGAATACAAACTACAACTACAACACATTGCAACTATACTTGAAAACAAAGGCACTGCAACAATGATCAAACTCGGTTTAACATGACAGTAAGCTGTGCCACAAGACCACCAAGCTACAGCATAGCAACAATGCACAAAGGCTACATCAACTTGACACAGTTACAAGTCTAGTGAACTGCAAGTGTCGACCAAGCAGCAAGCATTCATGAAACAGAAGTGTTAACTGACTCGAATATCACAAAACACAGCAACAAAGATCAAGGTACACATAATGCAACAGTGGACAGAGTCACATATGCAAGGGTCAAGCAAATGATACATGCACTCAAATATAATGCAGAATCTTAATAAAACATACAAGGCAAGACCAATAAAACAGAAGCATGGCAGAACTTAGTATACACTCGAGGCACAGTGCTATCAGGTTGAAGACACATTACAATGACAATATGAAGGCAACAAATACAACTTTAATGCAAATAGTCAGGTATAGACATGAAACAAATTAAAGTTAAGCCAGCAAATCATCAACTTGGCACATGAAGACCATCAAGCCGCAAATCAATCATATTCAAATCTACAGACTTCAAACCAGACAAGGCATGTTTCCAACCGAGTGAAGTTACTGTAGTATAATATCAACGCAATGGAATTGAGATTCATGGAGTTGAATTCACAAATCAAAATCAAAGTTGACCAAGTCAGAAACCAAGCGTATGTACAAATTGAAAAAGTCAGTGCCAAAGTCGAACCAGCAAATCAAAACCGTGTCAACCAAGTAACACGAAAAGAACGAACTGAATAAGTCAGTAAAATCATCAACGTCCAGCCATAATCAAATGGCCGAAACATAACTTTGAAACTATCAGACGAACGAAAAGTAAGGAGATCGAACTCATATAAAAACCCCAAAAATCATCATTGGTAGAGCATCGAATTCAAGCATACAAACAGAAAAGCAAAAGAGCAGAAATTACATACCGAAGCCTTCTCGAATTCGATCAAATTCGAAGCAGTCGAAGAAAATAATAGAGACCATCGATTGACAGAGAAGGAACGCTGAATCATCCATTCAATCGATTATTCAAAGTCGGCTACTTCGGATTTCACCAAAACCCTAATTGTTGAAGAGGAACGAACAAGAATAGAGAGCCGCCATTATCAAATATAAAAAGGATCAGGTTAAAGAATATAAAAGAAAAGGGGCCGACTTTCCTTTTTAATTATAAGGGTCTTTTATTTTTTAATTAGGGTTGTTTTTAATTTTAAATTGTTTTTAAATTGTATTTTACTTTTAAACCGTTGTAATTTCTAGTCGTGTGACTAGGGGACAAACTACGTGGCGTAGTTTGAGAATTCGCAACTCAGTGGCTGAGTTGTGGCAAGGTTTTGAGCATAGAGTTAGGTTAGTCAGTAGCGGGTGTCGCGAGTTTACGCGTGTAAGCGTGTGACTACTTAATATCTAGTAGAAACCTTGGGGGCATCACGTAGGTGGGGTTTTGCCGAAGCTGGGTAAATTATGTGTCGTTCTATTTCTGCATTTATTATTCTGCTATTATCCATGCTGCTATTATTTTGTGATCTGTGTTGAAATAATTTTATAAGCTTCCGCAATTAATTTTTTATAATTAACAGCATCACCCTGTTCACCACCCCCCCTCTAGGGTGAAATCGATCCTACAGTAACTTATTTTATTGTAACTTATATACTAACACTATTGTCTAGATATATGCAGGATATATATAAGGAAGGTATTGATTATTGAAGACTGTACTGTATGAAGATCAAGAATGAATTGACGACTCATGAGTATCAAGATCAAGATTTCAAGATAAGTGTCTAGTTTTGTTAAAACTTCATAATAGCATGGAAATCTTCATTCCAAATTTCATTTGGGATGGAATACATTTCTACCTTCTTAGTGGCTTACAAACCCATGACAAGTACCTTACAAACCTACGACAAGTGGCTTACAAATCCATGATAAGTACCTTACAAACCTACGACAAGGTGGCTTACAAACCCACGAACATCCTGGTTTTGTACAAGTTCTTGAGTCCTGATGCGATGAAATATTCTGCAGGAAGAAGCTTGCAAAAGTAATTCAAAATGGTTTTTAAAAATGATTTTCAAAACTGTTTTAAAAAAATGTTTTAGCTTTAAAAAATTATCTTTTCAAACGATTTTCAAAAAGATGTTTTAGCCTTAAAATATTCTTTGTTTTTTCTTTTAAATAAACTCTTGTTTTAAACTTCGTTTGTTTTTAAAATATCTTTCGATTTTTAAAAATTCTTTTATAATATATATATATACTTGAGATTTAAAATCAAATTTATATATATACATTCTAAAAATACATTTTTCTACTCTTCTTTATTTTAAAACATAGGAAAATTAGTTTATTTTACGTCAAAATCATTTCGTCTTGTTTTCCTTTTAATACCATTTTCAAAAAAAAAATTACATAGTTTTTAACTAAGGATTTCGACATCATGGGATACCCCATGTCGACATGGTGGCCGTTAAATTCAAAAGTTTCAATTTTTAAAAGAAATGTCTATTCGTTTAAATCTTTTCACAAATGGTTATGACCATTATTGGTCTATAAATAGCCTTCACAAACGAATTTTTTAACTAACTATTTTCTTATTTTCTTCACTCCTTCTTCTCTACAAATCCATATTAAATTTTCGTATTTTTAAGATCGTGCCGAAATTCTGTTGAATTCTGAAGTGAATCAAATTAGTATCTCATTCTTGTTTGATTCTCTGCCTCTTTCGAAGATCAAAGTGCTATTCAGAGTTATAGGATCAATTTGTAATCAAAAGTTTATCGAGTCACTCTATAAGGTGTGATTGTGCCTGGAAATCAATTGGGTGATCTTGTGTCTCATAAATCAAGAGAGTTTGCCCCGGACTCAAAGACAGGAGGATACCTCAAGGCCTTTAGAAATTGAGGATTGTAATCTCAACATTGCTATAATAAAAATCAGTACGAGGTGTTTGCCTTGGTGCAGGACTGGAGGTAGGGTAACACTGAACCAATATAAAATCTGATGTATTCTTTCCTTTTACTGGTTTTTATTTACTTTCTGCAGCCGTGTTTGATTCTATGATTAAGTTCTCATTTATTTGTGTCATAATTTTAACTTAGTCCATATATGTCTTAGATCCATTAAACACTATTCACTCCCCCCTCTAGTGTTAAATTGCCTTAAGATCTTTAATCCACACTTCCTTTCAATTGGTATCAAAGCGTAGGTTTTCATGGTTTTCATAATCTGAAACTTGAAAAGTTAAAAATCGCATTTTTAGGAAGTTTTGTTAATACTAGTTTGAATTTATGCATTTCATCAAAGTATCATTAGTCTGCATATACTTTTTATGAAAAATCAAGTCTACCAAATTGGTTTGTTATGCAGGAACAGACATGTTACATGGCTTTTGAAGAATCCACAACCAATGGACAAACTGTGCAAATTGAGAAAGACAAATGGCTACTTGATAGTGGCTTTTCAAGGCATAAGACTGGAAATCCCGAGATACTCAATGACATTATATATCAAGATGGTGGATTGGTCAACTTTGGAGATAACTCAAAAGGATATGTGATTGGCATCGGCAATGTCGATAATTCTAAAACTCCTCTTATTTCTAATGTTTTGCTAGTTAGGAATTTAAAACATAATTTGCTTAGTATAAGTCAACTATGTGACAAAAGAATTTAAAATAAAATTTGGAAAAGATAAGTGTCACATCTAAGATAATAAGTCAAATATTATCTTTGAAGGAATTAGGAAGAAAAACATTTACATCCTTAGTATGAAAGTTTCAAATGATAACTTATATCTTTTGGCTAATACAAGTGACCCTTGGATTTGGCATAAAAGATTTGGTCATTTAAATTTCAAACTGTTATCTAAGTTATCAAAACTTGACTTAGTTAGAGGTCTTCCCAAGTTAAACTTTAAAGTAGATAGTGCATGTGATGCTTGCCAATTAGGAAAACTTAAGAAAAGTTCATTTAAATTAAAAGATGTGATTTCTACTTCTAAACCTCTAGTATTACTTAATTTAGATTTATTTGGTCCATCTCAAGTTTAATCAATTCATCACAATAAATATGTTTTTGTAATTGTAGATGATTATTCTAGATATATTTGGACAATTTTTTTTTAAACATAAAAGTGATGCTTTTGAATTATTTAAGAATTTTCTAAAAGAATTCAAAATCAAATTTCTTTAAAAATAAAAACTATTCGTAGTGATCATGGTGGAGAATCTGAAAATGAAAATTTTGAGAATTTCTGTAATAAAAAGGGATTACTCATAATTTCTCTTTTCCAAGAATTCCACAAAAAAACGGAGTGGTAGAACATAAGAATAGAACGATTCAAGAATGTGCTAGAACAATGCTTTCTGATAGTAACTTACCTAAAAACTTTTGGACTGAAGCAATCGCTACAGCTTGTTATATATTAAATAGGATTTTAATTAGACCACTAACTAATAAAACACTATATGAATTACTTTACAATAAGAAACCCATAGTAGCTTATTTTAAATTTTTTGGCAGCAAGTGTTTTATTCTTAATACAAAAGCTAATTTAGATAAATTTGAACCTAAATCCGACAAAGTATCTTTATCGGATATTCTAATAGAAGTAAAGCATTTAGAGTTTATCATTTAAGAACTAAAACTATTGAAGAAACAATGCATGTATCTTTTGATGAAAATTTTAAAGATACTTTACAAATAGAAGATGAAGAAGATTTTGTAACTTTAAATAATGTACCTAATGAAACTAATTGTGAAATCATTCAACCTAATTAAAGAATTAGGTTATTAAAAGATCATCCTGTAGAAAATATACTAGGGAATATTGAACCTATAGTTAAAATAAGAAATCAACTAAATTGTATGAGTAATGTAGCTTTTATATCAACTATTGAACCTAAAAATCTAAAGAAAGCATCATCCGATGATTCATGGATTCTTGCTATGCAAGAAGAATTGAATCAGTTCACCAGAAATGATGTTTGGGAACTTGTTCCTAGACTTAAGGATAAAAGTATAATTGGAACAAAATGGGTTTATAAAATAAAATGAATGAACTTGGTGAGGTCATGAGAAATAAAGCTCGTTTAGTCGTGCAAGGTTATTGTCGAGAAGAAGGAATTGATCATGACAAAACCTTTGGACCAGTAGCAAGACTAGAAGCTATTAGGATTCTATTTGCTTTCGAAAACTAAAATAATTTCAAGTGATATCAAATGAATGTTAAAAGTGCTTTTCTAAATGGTTTTGTAAAAGAAGATGTTTATGTTGAACAACCTCCACTTTTTGAAGATAATAGTGATTATACAAGGTCAATAATCACGTGAATCAAGTCGAGGTTGAAGTGGACTGCAACAAAAATAAAGGTGAGTTAATCTCACTCGTTTAGATTACCTTTTAAATTTAAATTATGGGTTGAATGATTGAATTGACTGGATGTGATATTATATATATATATATATATATATATATATATATATATATATATATATATATTGGAGTGATTGATTCCCGCATTATATAGCGGATAAGACCCTATGCGCCCGCAAAATAGCGGATGACCCTTATACCACGATATCCCCCTCGAAGTGGGATTGGTATTATTGTATTGTGCTAACATCTGTGGATGCAGGGAAATAGGTTGGAGGGATCCAACTGGATTCCACAAAATATTAAATTTGTTTTCATAATTTGTGATATGATTCATTGATAATTTGTAATAGATTATTGATTATATTGGAAATTGAAAATATTGGATGTTATGGTTTGATTGAATATATTTGGGTATATTGAGGTGTCAAAAATATATAGATTGGAATTTTGAAGGGAAATTTTTAAGTAAAATAATTATAGTAAATTTGGATAAATTAAAAGAATGAATTTGGAAAAGGGATAAAAGTTTGATTTAAAATCCTATCAGTGAAATTCCGAGTATGGGAAAGAGTTTTGAATAAATGGGAATAAATGAATTTTGAAACTTAAGTGATATATTTAAAGGAATAAGGGATTTATTTTTAAATTTAAGGTTTAAAATAGTTGGAGAGATAAAGAAGAATTTTGGAAAAAAGTATGAAATTGGTATCTTCAGTTTAAATAAGATTTTAAATCATAATAAAGAAGTAAAATATGAAATTAATGGGTTTTGAAATAAAATTGAGTAAGTAAAGAATTTATTTTTAAATGGAGCAAGTTTTGAAAATCGATTTCAAAATTGATTTAGTGTTTGGAACTGTGTTTTTAAATGGAGGATGAGACTATGGAATTTATAAACTGGTTTTATGAAGTGAAATAAGATATCAGTGGATATTTGAAAGTATAAATTCAATGTGGGAATTTATAAAGGAATGAGTAATTTGTTTTAAAAATAAATAGTGGTTTACTTTTAAAAAGTGTGGAAAAGAAATTTACGGGTTGAGACGTAAATTAAACTGGGATAAATCAAGAAGGATTTATAAGTGATTGGACGGTTATATTGGAATGGAAAGTGAAATTTCACGAAAAGCCAAGTATATTTTCAAAGCAGATTTTCAGTATAAGTTAAAAGTTTTAAAGTAGTTTAAAAGAATGTTAGAGGAATTTATTACTTAAATTTTTTTAAGATTTTAAAGTAAATATTTATTAATTTAGTTATGTAGTAATTATTTTAAAAGTTAAACTAGTATTGTGATTTAAAAGATAGTTACTAAATATTTATACGTTATATAAACAACTTTTATTTTAAAGGTAGTTTTGGCTAAATTTTACTTAAAAATTATTATGGAATTTCATAACTATTATTTTAAATAAAGTCTTTTAAGTATTTTTTTATTTTTTAAATGTTTTAAAGTATATATATCTTGGAAAAAGTGATTTAAATTATTTAAAATCTAAGTTATTGGAACTGGGTGCTTTTTAGTAGAAATAAAACAATTGTTTGGATGATTGTGTGATTTGATAGTTAAATAACTGATTATCACTATTGGCCAATGCGCTGATCGTCTCGAAGAGACCGAGGTCGGGATTAATTTCTTGAGAACCACTTTGATCCGGTTTGAACGTTTTCGTAAAGAAGACAAGAGCTTGGAGTCGAAGATGGAGTAGTGAAGTGAAAGGGTTAATCGCTACTAATCCTAAGGGGGAATCCAACATGGATGTAGTAGGAGTAGTGCCTTCGGTTCCGTTCGAACCAGGAACGGACTTGTATGGATGAATGCTATCAGAACATCACCAGGAGGACGATGAGCATTCTAAGTGAGATGTGTTCTAAAAAGGTAACACATAGCCTCGAGCCTCATCAACCGGGAATGGCTAAAACAGGGGAGGTGCAGCAAGGCTAAGTGGCTAGCAACCAATTAGGGTAAGGTCATCCCTGTCTAGATTTCCCTTTTTATTCAGTTGTGTGGGCGGTTGTTGATCCCAACCACGGGGTAATCTTATTCGGATTATCCAGTAAGGGGTAGCTCCGGTCTTGTGTTGTAGGGTATCAGGGTGGATCCTCGGTACTCTGATCTAGACCAAATACTGTGATGGGCGGAACCCCAGTAGCCCTGCCATTGATGGAAACCCAATCTCCAATAAGTGCCTTCGGACTTGTTTGTATACCTATTATGCTGGAATTCAATGAATGTAACAATTTCGGCTATTTGTATATAGACACTATTATAATATCAGAGGATTTGATAAGAAATGTTTTGGTTATCGTAAGGTAAAAACCCGGCATGTTTATTTGTGGTGTGGTCTTACGAGATACCTTTGATTTCAAGAGAATTTTTGAAAACTTTGATAATCCAATTGAGTGTGTTTTCTCATGCTAGTTTTTCAAACTGACTCGGGTATTATTTTACTTTAATGCTCGGGTCAGACCGAGTATTATAAATACAGGGTAGGATGCTATGGAGCTCAGGAGACGAGTTGGATGGCGAGACGTATCACACGTACTTGGAGTATATTCCGCTGTGTGGTATAAGCTGTATAGTCAGCTTTTGTGAGGACAAGTTAATATAACTGTCCAGTAATTGTTTTGTTTTTGATGTACTCTGATGATGTAATGTATAAAACAGATATAGTTTCTTTCTGTGTAAAGCTCAGTTATTGGCTATTATATTTTGTTCCGCTGTGATGGTAAGACTCTGTTGTTGTTATGCTTTCTTTTCTTCTACCTCGTTCTTCTTTCCCTTACGGACTGGTTTTTGGGCACTCGATTGTTCGGCATTTGATACAGTGGACATATTGATGTCGATTTTCGGCCGTCGAAAAATCGAGTCGTTACAATAAATTTCCAAATCATGTATATAAAATAAAGAATGCTTTATGTGGTCTGAAACAAGCTCCTAGAGCCTGGTATGAAAGACTAAGATCTTATTTACTACAATCTGGGTTTTAAATTGGTAAAATAGATACAACTCTTTTTATTAAAAGAAACAAAAATGACATTCAATAAGTACAAATATATGTAGATGATATAATATTTGGGTCAACTAATAACATAATGAATAAAGAATTTTCAGATATAATGACTAAAGAATTTCAAATGAGTCATATGGGAGAACTAAGTTTCTTCTTAAGACTTCAAATCAAACAATTAGATAAAGGAATTTTCATTAGTCAAGAAAAATATGCTAAGGATTTAATTAATAAATTTGGATTGACCACTTCTAGTGGGAAACCAACTCCAATGACAATTAATGTAGCTTTAAGTAAAGAATATAAATCAAAAGATGTAGATCAAAAATTATATCGGGGATGATTGGTTCGCTGCTTTATATAACAGCAAGTCGTCCTGACATCATGCATAGTGTATGTCTCTGTGCAAGATACCAATCTCAACCTAAAGAAACTCACTTAAAAGCTATTAAAAGAATTTAAAGATATGTAAAACATACTTTAAACTATGGTTTATTTTACCCTAAAAACGATGAATTTGATTTAGTTTCATATTGTGATGCCGATTACGCTGGTTGTAAATCAGACCGAAAAAGTACAAGTATAACTTGTCGCTTTCTAGGACATTCTCTAGTTTCCTGGTTTAGTAAGAAGCAAAAACACTATATCCTTGTTAACAACTGAAGTAGAATATATATTTGCTGCTTTGGCTTGTTCTCAAGTTATATATATGCAACAAACTTTAGAAGATTTTGGATTAACTATAACTAAATCAACAATTTACTATGATAATACTAGTGCAATAAACCTATCTAAAAATTCAATTCATCATGCTAGAATAAAACATATTGATATTAGACATCATTTTCTTAGAGATAATATAAGTAAAGAAGTCATAACTCTTGAATATATTAATACTGAAAAACAAATTGCTGGTATATTAACCAAACCATTAAATGAACAAAACTTTACTAAATTTAGAAGATAATTAGGTATATGTTCATTAACTAAAATATAAAAATAATATAAGTATAGTTAATAATTGATATAAATAAAAAATTCTCAAAAATTGAATTGGGCATGTCGACATGACCCATCCCCCTATGTTGACATATAGGCCGAGATTTTCAAATTTAAATTTCCCTTTTAAAAGAAGTTATTTGGTTATATATTTATATATTTCA
Organism: Allium cepa; assembly: GCA_030765085.1. Classification (NCBI taxonomy): domain Eukaryota; kingdom Viridiplantae; phylum Streptophyta; class Magnoliopsida; order Asparagales; family Amaryllidaceae; genus Allium; species Allium cepa. The sequence continues at coordinate 109,634,683 of CM060928.1, read as the reverse complement.
AACTTTACTCCTTTTCACTATTCTATTCTCTGTAATAAACTTCTAAAACAGTAAATTAATGGCTTCCTCTTCTAATAATGAACCTTCTTCACCTACTTCTCCTCATTCTGGTCCTTTTCAACGTTCCACACACGTACGAGTCATCAAATTACAAGAGAAGATGAAAGATTTGTTTCAAATGATGATGGAAATTCAAGTGAGTCAACTGCGAATGGCTAGAAAACAAGATAGGCAAGGCAGAATCCTTAGGAATTTATAAAAACTTCCTTATGGATAACCATGCCAATCCCGTTTTCATCGAAGAATCATCACAAGCCATGGATTCTGAAGAAGAAGAAGAACCTCTAAATGAACCACAAGAGGATCAAGAAGAAGAACATCCTCTGCCGAATCCGGATGTTCATGTGGACGAAGACAATGGCATGATTTGCGTTGGAGAGGTATTTTTTTACGCTAATGTAAACTTGGTCGAACAACGTGGAAACGTTTGTCTCTACTATACAAATTGTTCGGTCCATAAATCACCAATAGTTAAGGGTCCTCGTTAAGTGTTTTTCGTTTTTCTCTTTCTTGATTGTATATTCGTTTGTTAATTTATATATAAGTGTTATCGTAATTAATGTTCTTATAAAAACAATCTTTAGTGTATAAAATCATGAATTCCATTTAATTTAGGGTGCTACATTTCACTCATACATAGTTATTATTCTTATCTCATATGTTTGTTTATCTCATTTTCTATTAAGTTCAAGGTTTATAGGTTATTTTTGTTGATGACATAGGGGGAAAAGTTATATAAAATAATAGGCTTGGAGTAAGAGGGTTGTTAGTGTAGGGGGAGTTAGGTATGATCGAAGTGGTAAGTATATTTTATAAGGTTGTCATCATCAAAATGGGAGAGATTGTTAGGAACTGGAGATAGTGGTTTCGATGACAACAACCTTTGTAACCTATTTTATTATGTGGAAATTAGGGAGGCATCCCTATCATACTTTCATATTGTAAAGTGGGTCCCTGTCAAAGTTTCATTTTAAATCGGATTCTTGTTTTCTGGAAACGAAGAAAATTATTGCTGAAATGTCAGCAACTTTTGTAAATAAGAAAAAATAAGTGCTGATATTTCAGCAACTTTCCCTGTCAAAGTTTCATTGTAAATCGGGTCTCTGTTTTCTGGAAACGAAGAAAATTATTGCTGAAATATCAGCAACTTTTATAAATAAGTGCTGATATTTCAGCAATTTTCATAAACTGTTTTCACAGTGTACATAAATGTTGCTGAAATGTCAGCAACTTTTATAAATAAGTGCTGATATTTCAGCAACTTTCATACACTATGTTCACAGTGTACAGAAAAGTTGCGGAAATGTCAGCAACTTTTATGAAAAGTTGCATCATGCTCTGCAATAATCGTGAATAAAAAAACAGGGACCTAATTTACACTGAAATTTAGTGAAGGACTTTTCGTGAATTTTGAAACTTAACAAGGACCTGTGCCAGAAGTACCCTTTATTATAACTTATATACTAACACTATTGTCAAGATATATATGAATGTTATTATGCAGGATATATATAAGGCAGGTACTGATTATTGAAGACTGTATGGTATAAAGATCAAGAATGAAGAAATCAAGTTTGAAGACTCATGAATATCACGATCAAGATTTAACGATAAGTGTCAAGTTTTTTTAAAACTTCATAATAGCATGGAAATCTTCATTCCAAATTTCGTTTGGGATGGAACCCATTTCTACCTTCTTAGTGGCTTACAAACCCACGACAAGTAGGTTACAAACCTACGAAAAGTGGCTTATAAACCCACGAACATCCTGGTTTTGTACAAGTTCTCGAGTCCTGATGTGATGAAATATTCTGCAGGAAGAAGCTTCCAAAACTACTTCAAAATGGTTTTTAAAAATTATTTTCAAAACTGTTTTTTTAATGTTTTAGCTTTAAAAAATTATCTTTTCAAATGATTTTTAAAAAGATGTTTTAGCCTTAAAATATTCTTTATTTTTGTTTTTAAATAAACTCTTGTTTTAAACTTCGTTTGTTTTTAAACTATCATTTGATTTTTTAAAATTCATTTATATTATATATACTTGAGATTTAAAATAACATATATATATATATATATACACACACACATTCTAAAAATATATTTTTCTACTTTTCTTTATTTTAAAACATAGGAAAATTAGTTTATTTTACTTCAGAATCATTTCATCTTGTTTTCCTTTCAATACCATAATCAAAACAAAATTTACATAGTTTTTACCTAAGGGATGTCGACATCATGGGATACCCCATGTCGACATGTTGGTCGTTAAATTCAAAAGTTTCAATTTTCAAAAGAAGCGTCCATTCGTTTAAATATCTTCACGAATGGCTATGACCGTTACTGGTCTATAAATAGCCTTCACAAATGAATTTTTTAACTAATTATTTTCTTCACTCCTTCTCCACAAATCCATATTCTAAAATTTTCATATTTTTATGTTCGTGTCGAAATTCTGCCGAATTCTCAAGTGAATCAAATTAGAATCTCATTCTTGTTTGATTCTCTGCCCTCTCTCGAAGATCAAAGTGATATTTAGAGTTATAGCATCAATTTGTGACCAAAAGTTTATCGAGTCTCTTTATAAGGTGTGGTTGTGCCTGGAAATCAATTGGGTGTTCTTGTGTCCCGTAAATCAAGAGTGTTTGCCCCGGACTCGAAGACAGGAGGGTACCTCAATGCCTTTAGAAATTGAGGATTGTAATCTCGACATTGGTATAATAAAAATCTGTACGAGGTGTTTACCTTGGTGCAGAACTGGACGTAGGGTAACTTCGAACCAGTATAAAATCTGTTGTGTTCTTTCCTTTTACTGCTTTTTATTTACTTTCTGCATCTGTGTTGATTCTGTGATTGTTCTGTGATTAAGTTCTACGATTAAGTTATGCATTTGTTTGTGTCATAATTTATATTTAGTCCATATAAGTCTTAGAATCCATTAAACACTATTCACCGCCCTCCCCCTCTAGTGTTAAATTTGCCTTAAGATACTTAATCTGCACTCCCTTTCATTATGATCAGAGTCCGCACTAAAGGATTGGAGGATAAATACTAGTTCGGATGTAAGTTGTGAATTCGAATAATAGATCGAATCAGATATTGTGTATGGATTATCTGTGTACATCATATGCATTTAGGTTTAAAAATAAATATTTTGGGCAAACCTTTGGATATTTGTTTGGGTAATTTCGGGGACGAAATTCTTTTATGGGGGAAGTATGTGACGACCCAAACTTTGACCACCTCTAAATATAACATTTAAAGTGATTTTAAATATAAAATATATAATATTTTATTATTCGAATAATATTAGATAGGATTTGGAAATAGAAATATACACAAGAATAGGAATATTTGCTTATATAGACAAAAGTGACAAAATGATGATTTCAAAAAAGTAAGTTTCAATGGTTAAATAAATTATTTTAATTAATTTATAAGTGTTTATATTTCTATGTGGCATTATACAAATTTATTTTTAAATTTGAATTACATAAATAAATAGTTTAACCAAAACGTTAAAATGTGACCGTAAAACATTTTGTTAAAAATCAACGTTTTATTGATTTAAAGTTATCGCAACATTGTTGCACCTTTATTTTTATACACATGAACACATATTTAAATAAGGTAAGTAATAACAAAGTTGCTAAATAATTTTACTTATACTAATTGTGGTTAGAAAATTCTAGAATATCATTAGTAAAAAGTAAGCACAAAATGACAAAAGTGTCAAAATCAAATCTAAATAAAATCTTACTTTATTTTACTTAATTCTTAAGTGATTAAGACATAAAGAGTGATGTGAAATGGTGATGGTAAATGTTGAAAAAAAAGGATTACTTTAAGTTGAAGTGTATTTGGTCTTTTTACATAATAATATTTTATTCCAAACTTTTTCTATAACAGCAACCCACTTTCTTCACTTTTTCCACACTTCTTTTTCTTCATTTTCAAGCTTCTTCTCTCCACTTTCAGGGCTTCCATGCCTTAGGAAAATAATGGAAAAATATTAGAAAAAAAGGGAAAGTAAAATATAGTATTCCACCTCAAAACCAAGTGCAAACTCCTCCTCTTCACCACCTAAACTCAAGGCCACCACGTCCCTAAACCAAGGCCGAGCTCCTCCAACCTCCCAAGTCAAGGCCAAACCTAAGTGAAGAAGAAGGAAGTTAGGGAAGCGTCGAAGCAAGAAAAAGAGAAGGAAGTGCTGCCGAAATCAAAAGAGAAATATATGAAAAAGTTTGGTGGAGTGGAGCCATATGTGAGTACTCAATGTTTATTAAATAATAAATAGTCTCTACATCTATTTTTAAGTATGATAAAATGACCATTTAATACCTTAATGATTTGTTTGAATGTTTAATAACTTGGTTGATTATATGGTTGATTATATGAATGTTGATATGGTTAATAACTTGGTTGTGATAAATTATGATAAATCATAATAAAAATGGTTATTTAATAGAAAATAAATCCATGTGGATGTGTATATGATGTTATTTAGCCTCTTAACGGTTTTTGAGAATATAAGATGTGGAAAATGAATATTATAATAATATAATATTATGAAATGATTTAAAGTGAAAAAGAGATTTAATATGGAAAATATGGGTTGTGTTTGAAAATGGTTTATAAATGTTATAAACTTTTAAAAGCGTTTTTGTAAAGTCTGAATGAGAATTTAAAATTTAGTCAAAAATAGACGCGTCGCGTAATGGTAGTTCGCGATTTCGCACCATAAAAGTTAAATAAGTAAAAAAAGTGGAATATAGCTCGAAATCCTTCAAGATAAGAAATTTTCAGACTATTATATCTATAACTTTCTAACGAAGAAAGAAAATCAAGATTTTGATATGTAGATTTTGAAATATGAGCACAACAGTTTTTGAAAAAATCGTAGTTTTACAGTTCAGAATCCAAAACTGGATTTCTTTGAAAATAATGTTTTAAAGTTGTGGAATAAATCTTATAAATCTTTTAAAATGTTTTAAAAGTGATTTAAGTGATAAAAATGGATTTTCAAATATAAAAGGTCGATTTGATCGATATAGCTTTTAAAAAGCACTTTCCGTAGCACTTTTTCACAGCACTTTTGAAATATAATTTTAAACGCAACCATTCTTTCTCAAATCTTTTGTAAAAGTTCTTAAATGATTAATAAGTATTTAAAGGTGATTTTAAGGATTTATGGAATAGATAAATAAATGAATAAGTATTTTAATTAATGATTTGGGAGTTTTATAAATCATTTCTAAAAATGAAAGGAGTATGCGGAAATGACTAGTACATTTGTCCCACCTGTGAGATCTGAACAGTAAAACAATGTGTGTAACTAAGATTAGAAATAGAGTAACTAGTGTCATGAACTTACCTGACTTCTGTTTTCTCTTTTAGATGAGGGGTGGAACAGATCGAAGGGAAAGCCCGGATGCTCTAAAGTAATATTTTCCAATATGAAATTTAAATAAATAATTTGGAATTATTTTAAATTCCTATACTTAAAATTAATTGTTTTGGATTTGCAGTAAACTATGTCTTAAATAACATAGTTTTTGATCCATTTAAAAGTTATGATTTGAAATGGAAAACCTTTGTTAAAGAGTTAAGTAAATGATTTGAAATTGTTTTCCTAAGAAAAAGATGAATTAATTTAGAATTATTCCAAGATTTGAGAAAGGTTTAAATAAACCAGATGATTTGATAAATGAGGCTTAATGATTCCACATACTCTTGAAAAGAAAACGGAATAAATTGAATAGAATATATCTAAGAAAGATATTTGATTTAAATAAATGATGAAGTAATTGATTGATGATTGATATCCATATATGAACTAAATATATTTTTATCGATAATTTGTTTCAAAGGAACCAGGGTCGGGTTTGGTTTTGTTTGGCCGAGGAAAGTGCCTTTGGATTTGTTTGGTCCCAGAACGAAGTTGTATGGAGGAATGTCTGATATTGCATTGCTAAAATAAAAAACGTTGGCTTTTACCAACATATTTCTGTGGTGGCGGAGAAGGAAACTTCTCTTAGCTTAACACCCTTCTCAGAGGCATACAAACTCAGAGGTCGTATGTTCGTAAAAGTCAAATGGTGATCGAAGGAATGGCAATGTGGCATTCTAAATGGATTGTGCTTTGTGAAAAGTAAAGCGTGGTTCTGTATGAAAAGCATGGCTTTGTCTAAGTTTAGCGTAACCTCACTCCCAAGCCTCACATCTCGAAAATGATACGAGAACTATGTTACATATTTCTGGCTTAGTATGACGCGGGTGGCATATGATCCCTCAAGGTGACTGGCGGCGTATGTTCTAGGTCACCAAGGTGTCCAGACGGGACCCTTATTGTATGATATAGTGGCATGTGAGTACTTGCATGAGAAACCACCGGATATCAAGAAGTGTGGCAATATGAGGAATCGTGGTGTGTGAGTCCTTGCATGAAAAACCATCGGATTCCGATTGCTATGCGTGGTTATCGAGGTTCCCTATCATGTTGGAAAATCCAACTCCAATACGAGCTTTACAGTTTTGATTGTATATTCAAAATAGTTGTAATGCTTTGCAAACATTTCAACTACCCCTTTTTGGTATCATATATTCCATGCAGTATATTATGTTTGACCTAGTCCGGGTATTGATACCTTATTTGAATAAGTTTATTTGATAGATGTTTTTCAAAAGAATGTCATTAAGGAAAATGTAACAACCCGCATATTTATCGGTTTTATATTTAAATATTTTATTTAAATATTTCATCGTTAGTCGGATTTTTAGTCCGAAAAGCTACTTTTTGCATACGGTCGAATTAGGACTCGGGACCACTCCCATTGAGTTTAAAATGCCGTTTGCGACCTTTTTGAGTATAAGCTTCGATGTGTTTGGAGAAAGTTGATTTTTGCTACTTTTTACTTTGGGTTTGGTTTTTGGGCTCAGCCCTATGTTAACTTATGCTCAAATCTGAGCCACTCTTCCCCACTCACCCTCATTCTCTTCTCATTTCAGTTTTTAGAGTATTAATGGTGGGAGAGATTGGAAATTAAAATTCCAAAACCCTAGTTTCTCTTGCAAATCAAATTCCTTGCTCCAAACTCAAGAAGAACCCATTGGTAAGCTTCTCTTCTTCTTCTCCAACTTATTCTCTTACCAATTTATGAAATTCCTAAACCTAATTTTGGGAATGTTCTTGTTTTTGAGCTTAGATTCAAGATCAATTGGGTTGTGTTGAAGAGAGGTTGATTCTCCATTTGCTTTCAAACTTCTTCTTGCTCGATTTTGTGAAAAGGTGAGATTTTTATCTCACATCTATGACTATAATTATCTTTGGTTGTTGGGTATAAATTCCTAACACTTCTTCATGTGCATTTGCTCTTGATTTGGATTGGTTTTGTGAATATTCCAATTTTTGAGCTTTTAAGTCAAATTTGTGTGAAATCCTTTTATGGATGTTTGATCATGCTTTTGGTGATGCATCGAGGAGCATATAGGGCCGGGTTGCCGATTGGCATAAACCCTTTGAGCCAACGTTCGTCCGGTTGCATTTTGGAAGAGTTTGCTCTTCATTTGATTAGGGCTGAAAAACAGCCCAGGCATGATTCAGTCGACTGAAAACTCTGTTCAGTCGACTGAACCTGAAACCCGAGAGTTTCCAGGCATGATTCAGTCGACTGAAAATCTCTGCACAGTCGACTGAAACTGGAAACAGAAAGTTTCCTGAACCTGGAAAATTTCCAGGTACAGGGTCAGTCGACTGAAAATCTCTGTTCAGTCGACTGAACCTGCTGTTTGAGTCCAATTTGCCTTTTTGGATTGAAATTCCAATTCAAATCGATTCGTGATAATCCTATTTGTTGTTATCATCTATTATGACTTTGATGACTCTTTTTAGGGATTTTTGAATATCCATTTCGATGGATCCTTTACCGGTTTCGTTGGATTTTATTCACGTCTCCGTATGTGAATTTTTGTGATTGATTGTTCTTACAATCTTCTTCGTGATTTGTCACTTTAAAAATATAAAGGTTTTCTATACTAATAGTAAATATCAAAACTCCTTCCTCAAACAATTTCAATACTATTTTAATACCAAATTTGTTTATAAAACCGTTTTCAAATCTATTAGTATATACAACCTTTACCTCACTCATATGAGAAATCTAATTAAACGACTTAGTAAAACAAGTGGTATGAAACGCTTGCGTTCACTTTGTTGGTTAATTCTTGGACTTGTTCGATTGAACCTCTTGTGACAATTTTCTAGTGGAGATCTACAATTTGTTCGTAAATATTTAAGTTAAGCTAGTGGTTATGGGACATGATGCTAAGCTCATATATTTACTAGCTTACTGTAATCGACACTTCTCGATGATCGTGACGATCATTTTTGTGATTTAGACTAGCAATGTGCGATGTCTCTTTGTCTGCGTGGGAGACTAAACCCCGTTCGTGTGTCAAATTTGTGGGGTAGCAACCCACGGTCTTCGGACCATTCGTGTGTCAGGTCTTCGGACCATTCGTGTGTCAAATTAATGGCTAGCTACCATGAGATAGCTTCTCGTTTATGTGTTACAGCTATTGGTGAGTTTTCATGCTCCCGTTCATGTGATAGGCCTCCCCCCCTTATTTTGTGAAATTTCTGGATTTCGTGTGTCGAATTCTGGAATTTATTCTTCACCTATTTTTGTGATTTCTAATGATATGATTATCAATTCTTGTGCATAGGTGAATTCGTGTGTCATCGACTGGATTTCTTGTGTTGATTTCTGGAATTTATGTTTCACCAATTTTAGTGATTTTCATTGATATGATTTATCAATTTTTGTGCATTGGTGAATTTGTGTGTCATTAACTTGTTGTGAATACAAGTTTTGGGTATGATACCCTTTTTGGATCTTTGAGAAGATTCTTTGATATTGATTAATCGTTTGTTGATTATCATTTACATACTTATAGTAGTATGCCATTATGAATATTATCGTCAATATTTGTGGTTTGATGAACAAAATAAAGAGTATGACACTTCTTGGATTCTTGTGTAGATTTTGTGATATTGATTAATCTCTTGTTGATTATCAACTAGTTATATATCACAGCTTGGCCTTGTGATTATTATGTGTTTAGTCATAACTCTGATTCTATATCGTTTCATTTGATATTTATAGTTAGACTGATCCGTTTATTATTTTCTTATTAAATAATACTCGGGTCAGACCGAGATGTTACAGGTGCTTCTGCTTGACTTCTCCCCTGGGATTGACTTCTCTGACTTTTGGCAAACTACTTAAATTAGTAGTTTATTTTGTTATATACACTTGAGATATAGACTCATTGTTGTATTCTTTTGTATAGCACGTGTTGCTATTCTTTTGTATTATTGTGGATCTTTTTGACCACTACTCTGATATACACTGCCATGTGTTAATTATATTCATATCTTCTTCCGCCTTTGTGATATGAATTATCTGTGACTGATTTATGTTATGTTTATTTCTGTATTTGTTTCCAAAGCTTTTATATAGCCACTGTGTGATAGCTTTGAGTTTGTATCTGTATGTCGGATTTCCTCTAGAGATGAAAAGTTATATTTTTATCTGGCATACCGGTACTCGCACAAAGCAATTATACAGATGGTCGCTCCTCAACAGCCTTATTCTCCGTGCTAGTCGACAGCATTACTCCGTAGTGTTCTTGGCTAGCGTGGGTATAGAGGTGGGGCGTCACAGCTTGGTATCGGAGCCAAACTTTGGAACAATATGGAATATTATAACAAGGATCATCGTCCCAAGTTCATCTTAGGAGTCGTGCTTTAGGACTTTATTCGGGTCTATGTACCGTTCTATCCTATTTTCTTTTATGATTCCTTGTTTTGTCTACCAAGATTGCTTGATATTCAATTTGGTGAATGACTTTTTTTTCTTCCTCTTCTTTCTTTCTAAAGGAAGGGAAATGTCTAGACCTGGCCGCCCCAGAGCCGTGCCATCTAGCACTCCGCCCCAGGATGGAGTTTTTATGACTGCTCAACAGCTTCTTGATTTAGTGACAAATGCTCAAGCAGCTGGAGCTAACCCGGAACCTACTCACCCAAAGTCGGGATTTGCACGCTTGTGCAGCGATTACACAAATTTGGGTGGGGAGCCATTCAAGGGTTCCGAAACTGTTATTGAAGTACAGTCCTGGATAAGGTCATGCGATCGAATCTTTTCTCGCATGAATCTTATTGACCTTCACCGAGTTCAGGTGGCCTCTAGTATGCTTCGAGAAAGAGCATTGGACTGGTACGAACTTCTTATTTCTGAGATTAATGAAGCGGATCTCACCTGGGAGAAATTTCGAGAGCGCTTCGAGTTGAAATTTGTACCAGAAGCTGAGAAAGTGACATTGGCTCGACGATTTATAGACCTTGTTCAAGGTGAGTCCTCCGTGACTGATTACGTCGCCTCCTTCGAGTCGCTTTCCAAATATGGGGTTGAATACATCAACACCCCTCTGAAGAAGAATCAGAGATTCGTCTATGGCTTAAACAAAAATCTCAAGAAGCCATTACTTCTAAAATTAGAAGTTTCTTTCGACCAACTCGTTGATATCGCTCTTCGTCTTGAAGAGGCGGATAGAGAGAATGACGTTGAAGTGGTGGGTTCCAAACCAAACTTCAACAACAAAAAGAGGCCAAGCAAATTCAAAGGCCCTTATCCCAATAAGAAAGGGAGGCAAGAAACTCCTACTGAAAAGACCTTTTCCTCTACTCAAGAGAAATGCTATAATTGCGGTTCGAAAGACCATTTTGCGAACAAGTGTTCAAAGCCTCGTACTTGTCGCTATTGCAAGAGCCCGGACCATTTTATGCATGTGTGTCCCAAGCTTCAAAATAGGAGGGAGGGAAAGTTAAATGTTGCTCAAGCCCCTGGCAACACATCTCGTGGCCAAGGTATTTCTCATTCTATTCTAGATGGAATTATTTTATTTCGTGATCATCCTATTCGAGTTCTTTTTGATACGGGTGCGTCCCATTCTTTTATATCAAAAGAACTTGTTGATACTTTTTCTTTGGATATTTTGTGTTTAATGACTTCTTTGAGAATCGCGAATCCGGTTGGTGGATCCGCAACAATCAGTTTATTGTGTAAAGATGTCGAGATTATTTTGTGTGATTTTTCTTTCCGAGCCGATTTGCATGTCATGCGTTATTTAGGCTTTGGAATGATTTTGGGAATGGATTGGCTTAACCGTTATGAAGCTCATATCCTATGTCCTGAGTGGACTATTCATCTTCGACATCCTCAATCTGTTAATCAGGTTTCTGTTATTCTTAAAGATTCAGATTCTGCTTTGGTTGCATCTTTATATTCTTTAAATCCTCGTGATGACGACGATGATGATGAGGGTGATATTATTTCTCTTATTCGCGTCGTTTGTGAATTTTCCGACGTATTCGAGCCCGTTTTAGGATTACCACCTAAGCAAGCAATTGAGTTCAGAATTAATCTTATTCCGGGAGCTCAACCTATCACTCGTCCTCCTTATCGTATGTCCAATAAAGAAAACGAGGAGATGCGTAAACAATTATCTGAATTGGAAACGAAGCAATTTATTCGCTCTAGTTCCTCGCCTTGGGGAGCTTCAGCTATTTTTGTGAAGAAATCCGATGGTACACTTAGGCTTTGCGTTGACTACCGCAAGCTTAATGATCTTACTATCAAAAATAAATATCCTTTACCTCGGATTGATGATCTATTCGATCAACTTAGTGGTGCTAGAGTCTTTTCACAATTGGACTTGGCTACCGGTTTTCATTAGCTTCGTATTGCAGAGGATAGCATTCCTTTGACATCGTTCCGTACTCGGTATGGATCTTATGAATGGCTTGTTATGCCATTTGGGTTAACAAATGCACCGGCTTATTTCGTTGACTTAATGAATCGAGTTTTTAAAGACTTTTTCGACCGATTTGTTCTCATCTTTATCGATGATATTCTTGTGTATTCTAAAACCGAGGAGGAGCATGAAAAACATCTTCGGATTGTGTTGGAAACTCTTAGGAGTAATCAATTAAAGGCAAAATTTTCTAAATGCCATTTTTGGCAATCTCGTGTGAAGTTTCTCGGTCACATTATTTCCGAATCCGGAATTTCCGTGGATCCTTCAAAGATTGAAGCGATTCAAGATTGGAAGAGACCGGAGAGTGTGATAGAGATTTGTAGTTTTCTTGGATTGGCGGGCTATTACCGTCGCTTTATTAAAGACTTTTCTAAAATTGTCGTGCCTCTCACTAGCTTGACGAAGAAGGGTGTTAAATACATTTGGTCGGACAAATGTGAAGCTTCTTTTCAGAAATTAAAAGAACTTCTTTCTGATGCTCCTATTCTTGTTATTCCCGATGGGAATCAAGATTTCGTTGTTTATACCGATGCTAGTCGCATTGGTTTGGGTGCCGTTCTTATGCAAAAGGAACGTGTTATTGCTTATGCTTCTAGGCAATTAAAGCCTGCTGAGACTAGATATGCCACTCATGATTTAGAGCTCGCGGCTATTGTTTTTGCTCTTCGGATTTGGCGTCATTATCTCTTAGGAGAGAAATTTGTTCTTTACACAGATCATAAGTCTTTGAAATATTTGTTCTCTCAAAAGGAACTTAATTTGCGTCAACAGCGTTGGCTCAAATTTCTTGCGCCATATGATCTTGATATTCTTTATACTCCCGGTAAGGGTAATCGTGTCGCCGATGCTCTTAGCCGTAAACGACAAGCTGTTGTTTCTATGATGATATCCGAATGGAACGATCTCGAGATCTTATCCACTTGCGAAATTCGAAACCGTGTTTCCGATTTGTGCTCATCATTTGTTTTATGTAGCCTTGAGGCTCATCCTTCTCTTTTGGACCGCATTCTTGAAGCTCAAAGGCTAGATCCCGAATTGGCTCTTCTTGGCCAAAATATTAAGGATAAAATTGATATTGAAGGTTTGAAAGACTTTGATATCGATTCTCGTGGCGGCATTCGGAAATTTGGTAGACTTGTCGTGCCAAATATTGGTGATCTTCGTAAAGATATTTTAGAAGATTCTCATCACTCTAAATTTACCATTCATCCCGGTAGTAGTAAAATGTACGCGGATATGAAGCGACTTTATTATTGGGAGGGAATGAAACTTGACATCGCTAACTTCGTTAAACGTTGCATGACTTGCCAACTCGTTAAGGCCGAACATCAAAGGCCCGGTGGGTTATTGCAACCTTTAGAAATTCCGGTTTGGAAGTGGGACAAAATTTCCATGGATTTTATAGATGGCCTTCCCCGTTCTCGTTCGGGTCATGATAGCTTATGGGTAATTGTTGATAGACTTACTAAATCCGCCCATTTTATTCCCGTTCGGTCTAACCGAACCGTTCCTCTTTTGGCCAAAATATTTATCAAAGAAATTGTTAAATTGCATGGTGTTCCTACTTCTATTGTTAGTGATCGTGATCCATTGTTTACTAGTGGATTTTGGAAGAGTCTTCAAAAAGCTTTAGGAACGAAGCTTAATTTTAGCACCGCTTATCACCCCCAGTCCGATGGACAAACTGAGCATGTGAATCAAACTCTTGAAGGTCTTCTTCGTGCTTGTGTTCTTGATTTTGGTGGAAGTTGGGAAGATCATATTTCACTTGTTGAATTTTCCTATAATAATAGCTTCCAATCTAGTATTGGTATGGCACCTTTCGAGGCACTCTACGGAAGGCCATGCCGATCTCCTTCTTGTTGGCTTGAGGCCGGTGAGAGGCTGGCTTTAGGTCCAGATTTTATTCGTGATTCCACAGAAAAGATTGATCTTATTCGTCATAGGATGAAAGAAGCCCAGAGTAGACAAAAATCCTATGCCGATAACCGGAGAAGGAAGTTAGAATTTTCTGTGGGAGATCTTGTGTTCATTCGTGTGTCACCTATGAAAGGTGTTGTGCGTTTCAGTCGCTCGGGAAAGTTAGCGCCACGATATGTTGGGCCATTTCCTATCACTGAACGAATTGGTTCCATGGCTTATCGCCTTTTATTACCGGCTTAGTTTTCTGCTATGCATGACGTGTTTCACGTTTCTCAACTTCGGAAACGTCTTCGAGATTCCGATTCTATTCTTGAGCCCGGTGTTGTGGAAGAGATTGAAGTTTCGCCTAATTTAACTTATGAGCAGCATCCTATTCGTATCATTGCTTCGAAAGTCAAACGACTTCGAAATAAAGATGTTCCGCTTGTTAAAGTTCAATGGTCTTCAAATCCTAAGGATTGTTCTTGGGAATCTAGAGAGTACATCGAGCGTACACATCCGGACTTACTTTCTCGTGCTCTTTGAGGTGAACTTCTTATTTCAAACTTCTTTTGTGTTGAATATGCTTTTATGGTTGTTACTATATATCTTCTTCTTGTAATATTGCGAGGACGCAATTTCTTTAAGGAGGGGAGTCTGTAACAACCCGCATATTTATCGGTTTTATATTTAAATATTTCATCGTTAGTCGGATTTTTAGTCCGAAAAGCTACTTTTTTCATACGGTCGAATTAGGACTCGGGACCACTCCCATTGAGTTTAAAATGCCATTTGCGACCTTTTTGAGTATAAGCTTCGATGTGTTTGGAGAAAGTTGATTTTTGCTACTTTTTACTTTGGGTTTGGTTTTTGGGCTCAGCCCTATGTTAACTTATGCTCAAATCTGAGCCACTCTTCCCCACTCACCCTCATTCTCTTCTCATTTCAGTTTGTAGAGTATTAATGGTGGGAGAGATTGGAAATTAAAATTCCAAAACCCTAGTTTCTCTTGCAAATCAAATTCCTTGCTCCAAACTCAAGAAGAACCCATTGGTAAGCTTCTCTTCTTCTTCTCCAACTTATTCTCTTACCAATTTATGAAATTCCTAAACCTAATTTTGGGAATGTTCTTGTTTTTGAGCTTAGATTCAAGATCAATTGGGTTGTGTTGAAGAGAGGTTGATTCTCCATTTGCTTTCAAACTTCTTCTTGCTCGATTTTGTGAAAAGGTGAGATTTTTATCTCACATCTATGACTATAATTATCTTTGGTTGTTGGGTATAAATTCCTAACACTTCTTCATGTGCATTTGCTCTTGATTTGGATTGGTTTTGTGAATATTCCAATTTTTGAGCTTTTAAGTCAAATTTGTGTGAAATCCTTTTATGGATGTTTGATCATGCTTTTGGTGATGCATCGAGGAGCATATAGGGCCGGGTTGCCGATTGGCATAAACCCTTTGAGCCAACGTTCGTCCGGTTGCATTTTGGAAGAGTTTGCTCTTCATTTGATTAGGGCTTAAAAACAGCCCAGGCATGATTCAGTCGACTGAAAACTCTGTTCAGTCGACTGAACCTGAAACCCGAGAGTTTCCAGGCATGATTCAGTCGACTGAAAATCTCTGCACAGTCGACTGAAACTGGAAACAGAAAGTTTCCTGAACCTGGAAAATTTCCAAGTACAGGGTCAGTCGACTGAAAATCTCTGTTCAGTCGACTGAACCTGCTGTTTGAGTCCAATTTGCCTTTTTGGATTGAAATTCCAATTCAAATCGATTCATGATAATCCTATTTGTTGTTATCATCTATTATGACTTTGATGACTCTTTTTAGGGATTTTTGAATATCCATTTCGATGGATCCTTTACCGATTTCGTTGGATTTTATTCACGTCTCCGTATGTGAATTTTTGTGATTGATTGTTCTTACAATCTTCTTCGTGATTTGTCACTTTAAAAATATAAAGGTTTTCTATACTAATTGTAAATATCAAAACTCCTTCCTCAAACAATTTCAATACTATTTTAATACCAAATTTGTTTATAAAACCGTTTTCAAATCTATTAGTATATACAACCTTTACCTCACTCGTATGAGAAATCTAATTAAACGACTTAGTAAAACAAGTGGTATGAAACGCTTGCGTTCACTTTGTTGGTTAATTCTTGGACTTGTTCGATTGAACCTCTTGTGACAATTTTCTAGTGGAGATCTACAATTTGTTCGTAAATATTTAAGTTAAGCTAGTGGTTATGGGACATGATGCTAAGCTCATATATTTACTAGCTTACTGTAATCGACACTTCTCGATGATCGTGACGATCATTTTTGTGATTTAGACTAGCAATGTGCGATGTCTCTTTGTCTGCGTGGGAGACTAAACCCCGTTCGTGTGTCAAATTTGTGGGGTAGCAACCCACGGTCTTCGGACCATTCGTGTGTCAGGTCTTCGGACCATTCGTGTGTCAAATTAATGGCTAGCTACCATGAGATAGCTTCTCGTTTATGTGTTACAGCTATTGGTGAGTTTTCATGCTCCCGTTCATGTGATAGGCCTCCCCCCCTTATTTTGTGAAATTTCTGGATTTCGTGTGTCGAATTCTAGAATTTATTCTTCACCTATTTTTGTGATTTCTAATGATATGATTATCAATTCTTGTGCATAGGTGAATTCGTGTGTCATCGACTGGATTTCTTGTGTTGATTTCTGGAATTTATGTTTCACCAATTTTAGTGATTTTCATTGATATGATTTATCAATTTTTGTGCATTGGTGAATTTGTGTGTCATTAACTTGTTGTGAATACAAGTTTTGGGTATGATACCCTTTTTGGATCTTTGAGAAGATTCTTTGATATTGATTAATCGTTTGTCGATTATCATTTACATACTTATAGTAGTATGCCATTATGAATATTATCGTCAATATTTGTGGTTTGATGAACAAAATAAAGAGTATGACACTTCTTGGATTCTTGTGTAGATTTTGTGATATTGATTAATCTCTTGTTGATTATCAACTAGTTATATATCACAGCTTGGCCTTGTGATTATTATGTGTTTAGTCATAACTCTGATTCTATATCGTTTCATCTGATATTTATAGTTAGACTGATCCGTTTATTATTTTCTTATTAAATAATACTCGGGTCAGACCGAGATGTTGCAGGTGCTTCTGCTTGACTTCTCCCCTGGGATTGACTTCTCTGACTTTTGGCAAACTACTTAAATTAGTAGTTTATTTTGTTATATACACTTGAGATATAGACTCATTGTTGTATTCTTTTGTATAGCACGTGTTGCTATTCTTTTGTATTATTGTGGATCTTTTTGACCACTACTCTGATATACACTGCCATATGTTAATTATATTCATATCTTCTTCCGCCTTTGTGATATGAATTATCTGTGACTGATTTATGTTATGTTTATTTCTGTATTTGTTTCCGAAGCTTTTATATAGCCACTGTGTGATAGCTTTGAGTTTGTATTTGTATGTCGGATTTCCTCTAGAGATGAAAAGTTATATTTTTATCTGGCATACCGGTACTCGCACAAAGCAATTATACAGATGGTCGCTCCTCAACAGCCTTATTCTCGGTGCTAGTCGACAGCATTACTCCGTAGTGTTCTTGGCTAGCGTGGGTATAGAGGTGGGGCGTCACAGATAATATCAAATTATTTTGGTAATAAAATTGTTTTGGTTATCAAACCCGTCCGTATTTGTGTATAGACGTGGTCTTATGAGATTCCCTTCTTTTCAAAGATTTTGATAACATTGTTATGATTTATACATTTAAAATTTTGAGTATCTCACGCTGGTTTATCAAGCCTGATGCAGGTATTTTTTATATTCGGGTCAGATCCGAGTAATTTCATGTTTAGTTGAAGACAGTTGGAGATTCTAGAGGAGAGCTGGAGATATTCACCAACGTATGGACATATTCTGTTATCCACTGCATATTCTATTTTTGTTTGTTGGTTGTCAGCTTCTGTAAGGACAGAAGTTTATAACTGTCCAGGCTGAATTTAGGTTAGACTCTGATATATGTTTTTAAAATTTTCCGCTGTAAAGATTATTGTTTAATAATATATGTTATTCCATTCGTGTGAGATTCTATTTTCTGTTCCGTTCTATCTTTATTTTCCTTTCTACCCTTAATGATCCGTCTTTTCATGCAATTTGAGTAGTTAGACATGTGTGGTTTATTGTCGATTCAAAGGGTACGAAAACCCAGGTTATTACATTTCAACATTGCTAAACGTATAGGATACAATTTCAATTATACAACTTACCAGAGTAATTTTAGAACGAACGGGATTTTCGGCGATTTTGATTGGTCTGAAAATCCTGGGAATCACAATAGCGTACGAAATACGAAGCACTATTCAACCACTTAATATAGGCTATTTATTTATTTACTATAACCAGTTTACGGTTACGAGTTTTCAGATCAAATATGTTGAACTCAAGAAATAAATCACATAGAAAAAAAAATTCAATATGAAAGTCATTTTAGAAAGAAGTCATATTTATAATTCCAGTGTTATGTATCATTTATTATTTTATAGTTCTCATTTTCAATGTTTTTTTATGAAACAAAAATGACCATTTACTCTCCTCATCCAAACTATGCCTTAAGTTATATCTGCTCTTCTACATCCACTTTCATTTCTGAATGGTCGAACCATTCAAAGGAAACCCTTACTACAAAATTGTAAAGAACTCTTTACAAAGGTGCATTCGGCCATTCTTAACATTTAAGTATATCAAATTTATTGCACTTTACGTAAACCAATCAAATTGACATTTCAATGATCGAACTTTCATCCTATCTTGTAGCTTTTGGTGTAGTATTACATCTAGCACAACAAGATCATTATTGTAATCATCATACTGAGTACATGATCTCATACTAGGCTTACTTACTTATTTCGAATTGTGACCGTTCAACATATATAACATTAGTATGTGATTAGGTATGGATCACCTATACATATCCTTGTATTGATTTTAGAGTTCGAAACTCATTGAAGACAATACATGGTCTTGGGAAAGCAAACACGTAAGTGGCCAAGTTACGAACGTATTTAGTAATTGTATAATTTGGCACTTGCATGGGTCAATATGCAAAAATTTATTGGTAGGCATATTTTGTATTTCTTTTTGTCGATATTAAATCAGTTCATTTGTATATCTTTTAATTGATACATTTTTAATCAATTATATTTAATGCACAAATTTATTGATGTAGATTATTTTGATTTATACATAGCATATGTTCTTACAGTATTAGAAAGGTTAAATGTTACCATTTCTTGTTTCTAAAAAGGTTCCCACCAGACTTTTATGCTTCTTAAAATCCTAAAAGAAAAATATAAGTCATTTGATTTCTCTAGGTGAAGTTAGGACTCACTTGTCTTGGGATTCCGACCTTGAGTTTGCTCAACAAGTCATAGCCCCATAAAAGATGGATAACTCCTTATCGGTTGTATCATATACAACTCCTTACCCATCATTCCTTGTCCTAATCTCATTTTAACCTCGAGCTTGCTCAAAAAATTAAAAGAGAATATTCATACATACCTACCAATTCACGACGACCTAAACAAAGTATGATAGATTTAGGGGTGTGACTTAGGAGCATTATGTAATTTGTTGCATTTATCTAAATTGATAACTAATCGTGTTCAAAATAAAAGGTGTTTTCTTTCTATTGTATACTTGATATAATGTGTTATGTTAAGTTTTTATTCAACTGAAAGTGTATTTAATATAGAAAAAATCCATAACTGGTATGTTTTGTCATAGTATTTACAATGTGTTGTAATCATGAGTGATTTATCACAATAAAATAAACATACGATTTTAAATATTCCTAGTCAAGATGTATTGAGACTGGATATCGATACATCTATTGAGACTAGAGTATGTGAAGCTCCCTAAATAATAGACAGTGTATTACTCATGACTGCTGAGGTACCAAGAGGTAATGTACTGATTGTTATTGGATAACTATGGAATGACTCACTCGATAATTTTCTATTAGTTAATATAATTACGGTCAAACATAAAATAACGATGCAATAATTTTACACAATTCCCTCGACTTAAGAATATTGTCAAACTTCAATGTGGAAACTCCACTTTGATTATAATTAAACCGTGGTATGATTTCCGTTGAACAACTATAGTTAGATCGAGTGGAAGCATTGGAAATGACATACTATTCAAGACAGAATTTGTCTCCTCAATTATATGAGTTTAGTATCACGGGGTCAACTTAAGTTAACACAAAATCAAGATTTATGGCTAGAGCAATATGGTTAATAATAATTGTAAATATTGAACCAAGGATTTTGTGTTTACACTTACGAAGTCGAATATGGAAATGTTGGAATTTTGACCACATTCAACTTTGTAAGTCCTAATGTGATAATGTTGTGATGAAGAGAATTGGTGTGATTAATCGTCACTACCAGATACTGCTTATGTTAAGTAAAATAGATTTTACAGAAAAATGTGTAAGTGATAATTACAGCCAAAATGTCACACCATTAGGTAACATGACATGTGAATGTTAATATTTGAACCATTCGATATTAATCATTAACTGAATTTACATCTTTGAGTCGCATAACTGTAATGATTAATGCTCCAAATAAACCAAATGATTTAATTGATTCATAATCATTGTAAATTAGTTAAATTAATTAATACTTATGAAATATTAATTATTAAATTTTATTTTAGTTATGAATTCCATTAATTTTTGGTGAAATGCATATATATAAAAAAGTTATGCATACGCAAATCTGTAGACGATATCAAAAGAACATTTAAATTAGATTTAAATGCAATGAATACTTAACGGGTTCGAAAACTTTGAGTCCCATTTGCACCATGCCATGGTTGGACAAATAAAGATGAGTGGCGGGTTTCAAATTAAATTTAAAAAGGCAAGAAATTAATAAAAGGAAAAGGAAAAATCTCTTGCATTAATTCCCTCCTTTATTACTTTCTTAAAACAAACATTTCATCCATTCGGTCAGAAGGTAACTCTCTCTCTCTCTCTCTCACCTCCCAATCAATGAATGGCGAAAATTTTAATGCCCTCTAGGGTAAAAAATTCCAAAATAAAAAATAAAAAAAGGTGGTTTAGCCCTTGATCTTTACAAAATTCGGAGGTTGATTTTTGGATCTAGTAGCTCTTGATTTATCATTCAAGGTATGATTTATAAGCAACGTCCTAAGATGATTCTCTACTTTATTTATTAATATGTCTTATCATTCATATGTTTGAATTTCAATGATTAATTATGTGTTTAATTGATTATTTTTAAAATGTGAATCAAAACTCCTTTATCTCAATAATAAGCATGTCTATTATATCGATTCAACTCAGATCTGCACATGTTCTTCGTTCCCTAATAGTACATGTTCATTTATGTTAGTATTATCAGATCCGTCACCCTTTTTTTCTTTTGTTCATATTGTATGTTTAGTTTAGATTTGAATCCTATTAGCACAAATTTGTATGTGCCTTGGTGTCTAATTCTTTCTTGTTTTAGAAATTATTGTTTGAACAATATTTTGTATTGAAAATTGTTTTGATTAATTGATTAAAATTTTATGCTATAGGTTTGGGAATTGAATACACGTGTTATAAGTTATTTTGAAACAACTTTGGTCATTATTTGCATAAGAATAAAAGTTAATTCATTCTAAGACTTACATATAGCCTTTTATATAAATCTTAAAAGTTTTATTTTAAGTTAATAATTAGATCTAAGATTTTTATTTTGATTGGATGTATATAAATTTTAAACTTTAAATTAATTGAATAAATATATTGCACTTTGTTTTGAATTTAAAACATTGGTTCAACTATTGTATACATATATGTAAATACACACACATATACGTATAAATATATATATGAATATTATGTATGTATAAGTATATGTATATGTTCTTAATTCATGTTTTAAGGGACATTTATGAAAATTACAATTTTGATTTTAAAATGTCCGTTAATTAAAACTTGTTTCAAATTGTTTTCTTTACTTTAAAACATGTCAAACAACCCAAATCCACTTTACTATGCACAAGAATATATATAAATATATTATATGTGTTTATATATATCATTAATGTATTTTTATTTATAAAAAATATTTATAGACAACAAAGGCATATATAAAGGGAATATTTAGCTATGCACACTTCTTATATGTTGCACTTGCATAATATATACTGTGCGCATTTTTGGTTATACACACATTTCATGTTATATTTAAATCGATCATCAATGAAATTTAATGAATCATTAGTTTGATCAAACAGAGAGAAATGAAAGGTTTCTCTCTCTCCAATTAAAGCTATTCTTCTTTTAATTGATTGTATATAGGTTTTAGAGAAGGAAACGAAAGGTTTCCTTCTCAAATTAACATTAAGAGTAATTGTTACACATATATATGTATTTGATACACTCATGCATTAAAATTTATTTTAAACTCTTTCAAACTAATTAAATAAAATAGAGAATTTTATTTAAAATATTTTTTGGATTGGATCTAAAATCTCTTTAGACTTCATAGCCCAATAGATCCAAATAGGATTTTTTTTTTTGAAATCTACATATTTTACCCGCTTTTGACTGGCCTGGTTCAAACATGGTATATGTACCTTGAATTTGTTCAATAGATACATATAGTTATCTTCCTCATCTATTCTGCATATTAATAATACTATATGTAATATCCTTAGCTTGAGTTTGCTCAACAACTAGAGAGGATGCAAGTAATTTATTTATATATAAATGGTAGAAGACAACTTTTATATTAATTATTCACAATCTTTAATATATTTAGTTAAGTGATATCAGCTTATGGAATAATATATTTCTTATAAAATACCCTCCTGATTCAATTCTCGGACACAACTGAAATCACAATATTCGTAATATACGTACGTATTTATTCTTTAAGTCTATTTTAGATTTCTAACTGTTCCACCTTATACTATACAATTATATTATAAAAGTTTAATTCATTTATAACATTTTACAATTTAATCAACTTATATAATAATTTATGTATAGTCTTATATTAATTTTATTAATTAAATTTTATTTTATTCATTTTAAACATTTTAAATTGAATATGTACATTATAACAGTTATAGTTATACACAAATATCTTATATATGTATTATATTATTTATTAGTTGACATTTAAAAAAATTATTTAATTAAAACAATTTTAATTAATTATATTTAATTTCGAAGATCATATATATATATATATATATATTACCTTAACATTTTATGATAATGTTACATATATTAATATATATATATATATATATATATATTGAAAATGGGTTCATTTATTAAATAATTAGATATCCATAAGTACACGCATATATACATAAATACATTTGTACACTACACTTTTCAAACATAATCCCATTATCCTCCAAAGACTACCTGTCCAGCCCAGTAACTTATAGAAAGAAGAAAAAAACTTAATACCTAAAACACTATGAAACCAAACAAAGTTGCCTTACTATCCTAGATTAAAAGCTAGATTCCTTTGCCTTAGCGACTTGTCGGGTTCACAAAAATCATTCCAAACGAAAAACTTGAATCTCTCCTTATCATGTTGTGGTGGATCCAATGCTGCATTGGGAAGCAACTTGTTGCGTCTTCTTTTACAATAGCAAAATTAATCAATGTCTCTATCACCAACTAATGGCACCTTATGATCAATATATGTGTGTGTTATTTAATTTGATTAATTAACTTTTAATTAATTATTCAATTTGTTAATTTAATTAATAATTAATTTGAAAATAATTATTTTATTTTCAAAACGATTTTGAAAATTATTTTATAACATTTATAAAATCATTACTTATGTTAAATTTAACCTTTAAATTCAAAATATACTTTGTTTAAGTTCAAAATAGATTTTGAAAATTAGTCCAAGACCCAAAATAATTTAGGTTTTCATATTAGAGATAGTCTTTGGGCTAACCTCATCTTTTCAAGGCAGACCTGTAGCCAGGTAGGGCAAAATACTTGATTACCTAAACCCAACCTTATACACTACTTTTCTAAACACCCTACTATATGAGTAAGCTTTAATAAGTCCCTAATACTACTAGTTTACTGCATTGGCTAGTAGGCTCTAATACACTGTTGGAACTAGGCCAACACGGAGCGGGGTAAATGAGTAAATTTCAAAAAAATTATTCATCATATTGGACCTATGAAGTCTAAATTTATTTAGATCTGAACAAAAGTAATTTTAAATAAAATCAATATTTTATTTTATTTATAATATAAGGTTTTATATTAATGTTATTGTGACACAAAAAAATTATCAACAGTAAAAAACAATGATTATTTTCCTAAAGAAAGTCCAACGCTCTGTATCTGTATGTACTGTAAAAGTTATGATGCTTAAGTATTTAAAGAATGAATGGGTTTAGCCCGTACCGAAAGAATAAACTCGCATACCAAAGGGAATAGCCCATTAGCGTATCCAAAGCACAAAGCACCATCTATAGCAAAAGGAATCAATTGTCGAAGCGACCAATAGGACAATATGTGGCTCAGATGCAAGTTGCCATTTAGGCGGGAAGACAATTCATCAATCCACAGTCCTTAAGTGGCAACACTAGAAGTCCAGAACAAGCTCCAATTGTAGTTGTACAACAAGCAACCTCAACAATCCAATGAGAAGATTCTCCACCAATGACACTACGACATGCTGACTATAAACATGCGACAGTCCCAAGCCACGCGGGATCTTTCTAGCGCATAAAAAACTTACACAATCATATAGTACTTTCCTATATAAGAGCTCTACTAAAAAATCGTTAATGTCGAAAACGTCTAGATTCAATGTAATAAGCCTCTCGGCTAAATAAGAGTAATTAAATCAGGAATGGACCGTGGACGTAGGGTCATTCGACCCGAACCACTATAAAAATTCAGTGTTATTGACTTTCTACACTTTACCTTCTTCTTGTTTAACATCATGACTTTATAGCTCAGCCTTCCGTAACTCCAATCTATTTACTTCAAATCTCGGTAACCTTATACCCGGGACCCATAATTCAAATGACTTTCAGAGTTATATCTTCGAACCTCGGAGTGTTGGTGAATACAAAATTCTGCAGTAACATTTTTTGCACTGGAAGGATAGTCCGAACCTCCGTCATTTGTTCCCTCTTGGAAAATCCAGTAAAATCATCCCGCCAACCATGAATAACTTTGAAAAGCTAACCCCTGAGTTGCACCTCAACCTAGGTATTCGGCTCATTGAAGAGGACAAAAATGAGAGATTGGTTACTGTAACAACCCGCACCCTAATAGGCTTAAATTTTCAATGAACCAAAAATCCAAGTCCACTAAAGCATGAATGGATGGTTTGGTATCCTGCAAATAACAAAGGCAAGTCAGAGTAATGTTTATAAAATCTCATAGCGGAATAATGGTAAAGTATTCAACATATGGTTACTAACCACGATTAGGCTACTTTCCTAATAGTGTTGAACCTAGGAGTGAAACTTGCCTTTTTACTAAATACCAATAGTTGTTAAACTGTCTTTTTGTGATTTGGGGAAAATAGGAAAAATAGAATGGGTCATACATAAAGTCTGGTGAATAAGAAATAAAATGAAGCAGAGAGAATAAAACGGTTTAATTCCAGGTCTTCCCTGGATATCGCAGAGGGTGAATAATATAATACAGTGGATCTTTCTTAGATACAGTTCTTAAGAAGCCAAAATCCAAGGTCACTCTAGGGAAGTCAACCATGCAGTAATACTAAACGTCAATCGGCCTGTCAGACCTGTTGTCCTTACTTATCCACGTGCTACAGCGTGAAAGTCATGCTCTTCATCCGTGCACTGTGATTGTCTATCCATGTGCTACAGCGTGAAAGTCATGCTCTTCACCCGTGCACTGTGATTAAATGCCTCTTACGTATAACCGGAGCCGACTCAAATAACCTCGCAGGACCCCGAAGTTGTGCTCAGGCTCCGCCAAACTGGACTCCTATCCTCCTGTCTCCTCGGTAACCAACGTGGACTTGCCTCTATCCAAAGTGTCGGTCCTTCGAAAGAGCATCCGCAGTTGGGTCGGCTGTGCAAAATCCTTCAACGATCTATCTACAGAAGCCTACGTCGGAGCACGCTTGTCCTATTCTGTCTGCGTCGATCTGCCTGAAGAAGCCTACAATTATGGATGCTATCTATCCTATGTACTAGCAACCTATAAAAGGTAACAAACATCCTTGCGAACCTACTTGCTTGCTCCTACTATGTACAGCCAAAACTATATTTTGGTCCTAAATGCATGAAACACTTATCCAGACCTTTACAAAGGTCTGCCAGCCAAATCACTTCCAGATTAATTAATTTTACCATTACAGTTTGCATATTGTTTATTTCCATTAATCTTCTTTAGGCCATTTTTACATTCGATTTGAGCCTAATCTTGGTTAGTAACCATATGTTGAATACTTTATCATTATTCCGCTGTGAGATTTCATAAACATTACTCAGACTTGCCTTTATTATTTGCAGGATACCAAACCAGCAATTCATGCTTTAGTGGACTTGGATTTTCGATGGGTCAAAAATTTAAGCCTACTAGGGTGCGGGTTGTTACAGTTTCCCTCGTCTCAAAGAAAGATAATGGCGAAGAATATGATTCTATTTATGAACTTCAAGCTCTTTAGACCAAACAACTTTCGAAGTATCTTCAGGAGTCTCTTCAAGAGTCTACTCAACACCAAGGGATGGTCAAGCCTATGTTGAACAAAATTAAGGATCTGAGAATTGTGATGATGAAAAATAAAGGTTCCTCTCTCCCTGCCAAAAGAGCCCTTCTATCCATTCCTACTCTTCGACCACAGAAGAAGGCCCAACGGGATCAAGTCTTCACTCCCCTTAATCAGAGCCTATCTCGAATTTGAAAACACATGGAGAACTCCATTATCCAAACTATCCCATACCCATCAACGAAGATTCGAAAGGAAAGAATTACTATGATTACCATCAAGCAAATGGACATGAAATAGACGAGGGTCGAAGACTTTCTCAAGCCAAAGAAAACTTTATACAGAAAGGGTGATTGACTAAGTTTATTAAATGGTCACTCAAATATCTCATCTTTATAAATGTCTAACTTTGTTTCTATGTTTCAGGGGAAATTTCATGTAGACTTATTCAACCTAATACACATGCACATGTCTTCTGAAGACAAAGAATGCTTTATGGATCTTTATATTTGAAGAAATCTCTTATCTTACTAAAGACGTTCCTTTTGGATTTAGCTCTTTCTTCTCTTGGGGAAATTCAGGTAGACTCATTGAACCAAATATGTATATGTACGTCCTCTTCTGAAGACAAAGAATGCTGTATAGATCTTTATATTTGAAGAAATCTCGTGTCTTACTAAAGACTCTCCTTTCGGTTTTAGCTCTTTCTTCTCTCAGCAAGTGCAATCTTATCTTGGTATGCATAACATTTTATTTAGTATATCCCTTTTTTATAGCTATTTTCAACTGTTGTGTCTGCATTTTGATCCCAAGGGATGAAACCCTTTTATTGATTTGATGAGGTTAATAAAGAGTTTCACTTTTTTCTTAAAAATGTTACTTTCTCGATAATTCTCTTTCTCAAACTTAGATTAAATATTTTTCTGCCTAACAATAAAGCTTATTAACTAATTAATTTCAAAAGCCATTTATAAAGTAATCCAAAAGCACTTCTACTTCTCTTTTACCAAGTTACAATTAGCTTTCCATATAACCAGTCACTTAAAATAGTTTTAGCTAGCCGACACTAGGCAAAAGTGGTTGTAGATGGCCGACCCCAGCCAAAAGTTGTCATAGACGGCCGATGCCAGCCAAAAGTGGTCATAGATTGAGACCTAATGATAAGTTGATAGACCTCGCCATAAGAGCACCCCACAGTGATGTGCAGCGAAGTGTAAGGCCAATATCACCTAGGTTTAAAAAGACATTGAAAGTAGAATGCATGCTGATAGTGAGTCATGGTCAGTGGAATCATGCACTCGTTAGATCCCCGGTTAGATTAGAGTATTAGGTAAATTCCCAATAATAGTGAGCCATGGCCAAGTAGTACCATGCATCAAGTAGATTTTTAAT
The DNA here is from genome assembly GCA_030765085.1 of Allium cepa. Lineage (NCBI taxonomy): Eukaryota > Viridiplantae > Streptophyta > Magnoliopsida > Asparagales > Amaryllidaceae > Allium > Allium cepa. The sequence goes on along the minus strand of CM060928.1, from coordinate 109,606,658 downwards.
TAGATTAGAATGTTGGGTAGATTCCTAATTAGGTTAGAATGTTGGGTAGATTACCAACTAGATTAGAATGTTGGGTAAATTCCCAATTAGATTAGAATGCTGCGTAGATTCCCAATCAATTATAGTACCAGGTGGATCCTAATGATAGTGAGCCATAGACGAGAGGTGCCATGCATTGGGTAGATTCCAAACCGTAGTGAGCCATGATCGAGAAGTTTCATGCATAAGTTTAGAATTAGAAAAATTCCTAATAAGATTGAATTTCTGGGAGAAAAGTTCCTATGTAAGAATGAGCATTGGGTAAGGATCCCAATCCAAGCCATAAGGATGGCATCAAGATAGTAAGGATGGACATTAAAAACCTTGATATGACGAGATGCCAAGGGGCAAGAAGAACCCCGAGATAGAATTGAATGGACAAGCAAAACGGTTCAAGTTGAAAAAACTAGTAAACCAAAAAGACCAAAAGAGGCCTTATTGTTATAGACAGATTAAGTGATTATTAGGACATCTAGAATAAAATATACAAAAATGAAAGAAGCAAGAGAAATGTCTCATAAGCCTTTATACATATTTTTGACTATAGTTTTGACCTCCTCCACGGCCTTCACTAGGCGAGATTTGAAATGCTCCTTCATCTTGTCGTATATTTTAGATACCTATTCCTGCTTAAACTGCTTGAACGAGATTATTCAACTATCGTTAGTACATGTAAGAATTTTTGGTGTATTAAGTACTGGGTCTAAGGGAGAACTCCTCTCGGGTTGGGAATGAGTCCCAGAAGGGACAACAGTGGTTCTATAAGAAAAAGAAAATCATATACCAACACAACCTCTACCTCTACCCCTTCCGTAAGCTGGAGTGGCTGCAACCGTAACCTCGTTAGTTCACTTATTTTTAGTTTTAAGTCTTGTAATTTGATTATCAAAGCTCTAGGTGAGCTTCATCTAATTGTTGTTGGAGAGTAGACGTGGACTCCCATAAACTAGAAACGGTAGATTCTGAAGCTAGATTGGTAACCGGCACTGCCTCCCATATAGCGGACATCTTCTTGGATAACTCTTCGAGAGTTTGCTTTAAAGATTTGTTGTCTTTCAAGAAAACATGAATATTAATACCGAGATCAGGGTTACACTTCATTGGTTCAACTATTTTATCATCGAGACTCCATTGCAAGGAAGGCGCAGTCTCTAGTTCTAAGCAATTGGGACATGGTTGCCCCTAAAAGAAATTCAAATTAAAACCATAAAAGAGATATTTCATTTATTAAATATTAGTATAGAGCGGATACAAAATTTATTAACTTTTAAGATAAGAAAATTTCTCCTTTGTAGCCAAAATAATCTTATGGCCTCTACTCCTAGTATCAGCAAGGGCTCGAAGGGTCTAGCCATATTAGAGAAAGAAATTTCCTTCCCTAAACCACCCTTTGGTATAGAAAATTATGAAGGATAAGAATCTACTAGGGATAGATTAAGTTTAGCTTTCGGAACATATTGGGGAATATATTCCGAAACATGTTCACTTTCGAGGGTCTACCCTTCAGCAATAACTAAGGGAGACGGAGTTACACTTCGGTAACCAGGTAGAACCTCTGGAGTTGTAGTTAGGCTAGGATCATAGAATATCTTGAGGAAAGATAGCCATTTATTCTTTAACTAAGGGTCACTCGGATGTAGTTAGAGAGGTGGGCAAACTCTTGAAAGACCTCTTTTCGGTCATCCAACGCAATCTTAATTTACCCCTTAGACCCAAGACTTGGTTAGTTAATCGTGTCCCTCTAAACCTAAGGGATGTAATCAATTTGGTACAAGTTCGGTCCTGTGTTTTCTATACCTCCTTGATCTTATTGGATAAGTATGTATTCCTTAGTTTATTGAATGTTAGTTGGGATTTAAGGGCACCAATGGTTGCTTACAACTTCGAGTTTTTGGTTTGACTCCTCTTCCATAATACTTCATAGTGGGAAGTGGAACCTAACTTTCCTTGTTTAAAAATGGGTAAAGAAAAAGTACTTCAGAATAGGTGTGACGAAGTCAATAAGGAAAATAATTCGCCAAAAATCCAAACATCAAACTAGGGTATCACCAAAGCCAACAAACTCCACAAACAAACACATAAAAAGGAAATGTACCAAAAATATTACAAACCAAAAGCTTAAACATTATCAGTAACAGATTTCTTGGAATCAGAATGATAACCTACCTTTTCTTTATCAACATTCTTATCCACTAGAGTCGAGGATCCAATACCCACCAAGGCTCCATCTTTTTCATACTTCTGGGAAAAACTCTCTTCAATCCTTTTGCTATTAGGATTAAATCCCATAGAGAGAGTTACACCTTTTGCCCGGTTGAATTTGTAGGCATTGAAGATGATCTTGAAGGCTTTAGCAGCGACCAACTTATCGGCCTCTTTTTTAGAGACCAGGCCTGAGATCCCTTTCCTAGCTTCTACCAACTATTCTTTACGCTTGGAATTTTGACCTTTTAAGGCCTTCTCCAATTCTGCAATTTTGGTTTTAAAAGCTTTCACCTCCTTTATCCTCTTCTCCTCTTATCTCGAGCCTCCTTCTCTACCTTCTCCTTATATTTAGCAAAATTCTTTTCAATAGAGTCGGCCTTTTCCTTGTATTCAACCAATTTTCTTCCAACAGCATCAGTCTTCGCCAACTCTACCTTCAGCTTTTGTAACCCTTGGCAGAGAACAGAGAAGTCTTCTAGGACCTAGAAAAAGAAGGTCATTACGAAAATAGAGAGATAAATATTTCATAAAAGAGAAGAGGTCTTTACCCTGACGTGGTCCTCCATCCCTGTGCTCATCATCCTCCTAAAGCTATCGATGTCGTTAGCAAACTCCATTCGGGAGTTCCCTACAACCTTGCGTAGGTGATCATCAATAGAGGAATGGGTGACATCAATCACCTAGTCCACCTAATCCTTGGTAGAAGAATATCTGGGGTAGATAAGATTTGGTAGAAAGTATATTCTTTTTATATCTTTTTGCAGACGGGTCCTTTAGAATTGGTTTCGGTCGAGTGGAAGTGGAGGAAGATGATTTTTTCAAAAATAGTTCACCTATCTCTAATTTGTCTCCAGAAGCCACTACCACATGAAAAGAGAAGGCATGTTAGATAAAAAAACTTATATTTCATGAAAATAATATCCAAGAACACGTGCTATAAGATATTTAAAACCAAGGTCTACCATTAGAAGCGGTGTCCTATATTTCGGCCTCGGTGTTTTTAGGAGCAGAATGAGTGGATTCTTCGAGGTTACACAAATCAATCATGTCTATGGGCATAATTTCGGTTGAAGGGGATCGTATCCAAGAAACCTAGCCGAGGATGATAGCAATCCGTAAGCTTTGAGATTAACCTTGGTAAAAACAACATGTCTAAGCCATTCCCCTCTAGAATTTTCATGACCTCTTCATACCTAGCATCGAAAAGATCCTTAAGGGTTGCATCCTTATCCCTTACAAATTTAGCTAAAGAGAAAAGGATGTTAGGGAACAATTTGATCAAAGCTTAAAAGAAAGAACATTCTAAATAGGAAAAATTTGAAAACTTGCAAGTCTCTAGTGGTTCAGTAACAATTCGAAGATCATTTGTCCTCAAGAAAAACGAGTGAATGGCTGTCACCTTGCTAAGTGGCTTGAATGGGTACATTTTTTTCCAAAAAAAGTAGGAAATACAAGGGAACTACATAACTACCAGATGACCTATATAGATTATATAAGTACTGGATCTTGGAAGTTGTCATGTAGTGGTACCCCTTCCACCAGTACATGATTGCTAAAGCCGATAAGGTGTTATACGAAACCACCCCAAGTTGAATTGTGCCGATTCCATAGAACTCTAGAATACTAACAAATAAAGGAGCAAGAGGGAGTGATATCTCATTTGCAAAAAGCTCTAAGTTCTAGGTAAATAACCCTTCAAGAAGTTCACTCCAGTCATCTTCTAGACTTGGAGCCTTGAGTTCGACTTCTTCAATCCTATAACTCTCCATCCAATTCTTTAGTCCTCCTTGATTAGTTATATATTTATCCATAAAAGGTCTCAGAAGAGACCAATATTGAACAAGTTACTCAATAGACATTTCGAAAATTCTATTGAAAAGGTTTAAAGTCATAAGGTCTAAAAGGAAAATGGGCCTAAAACTAGATTCTACAGCCTAAACTCAAAGTTCTGGACACTTTCAAAGAACAATCTTATCAATAAAGAGATTATCAACCTTAGTAGGTGAAAAGTTCGGTCTGAGGATAAAATCTTAGTTTAGCAGATAATAAGCATTATAGATTAACTAATCGGATAATACTCCAAACCAATATTGATCGTTAATACCACAATGGTAATCAAAATCAAAATTTTCCCAAAATTCGAAAAAGGGAAATGCTCGCAAATATTGATAGCAGCAAAAGATACTGATGAAATCATAGGAATAATAAAAAACTTACTATTTCAGTTGATGGTTTGCAGTAATTTGTAAAAATTCCAAGCTTTTAACGGTGGAAGCAATCGTTGGCAATATGAGTAAGAAAGAAAGGAAAGAGAGAAGGTTTAATTAAACCCTAGAGCCAATGGTGGAGATTATCTAGTCATCAAAATCCTAATCGTAGAGTAAATGTGGCAGTGTCAGACCACAAATCATCGTGGAAGAAAGGAAAAGGAGGCACTTTCTGGAGAAAACAATAAAACCATGGTAGTTAGAAAAGGCATTTAATGCAAAAGCAGGTCTCATCCTTTCAAGATCAATCCTCGACTTTCCTTTAGATATCACAAGATAAGTATCTCCTAGACCTCACGACCTCAAGTTAGATTTTGCCTTTTGACACCAAAACTGTTTTGGTTATCACGTAGTCTAAATGGCTTCAAGTATCAAACATGATTTTCAAGAGTTTAGACCTCACGATCACAAATTAGATTTTGCCTTTCGGCACCAAAACAGTTTCACTTTATACTTAGTCTAGATGGGTTCAAGTGGCAAGCATGATTTTCATAAGTTTAGACCTCATAGGCTCAAGTTAGATTTTGCCTTTGGTGCAAAAACAGTTTCGCTTATCACTTAGTCTAGATGGCTTCAAGTGTCAAGCATGATTCTCAAAAGTTTAAACCTCAAAATCTCAAGTTAGATTTTTTCTCTCAGCACAAAAACAGTTTCGCTTGTCACTTAGTCTAGATAGCTTCAAGTGTCAAGCATGATTTTCAAAAGTATAGACCTCATAATCTCAAGTTCAATTTTTTTTCTCTCAGCATAAAAACAGTTTCGCTTGACACTTAGTCTAGATGGCTTCGAGTGTTAAGCATGATTTTCAAAAGTTTAGACTTTACCGTCTCAAGTTAGATTTTTTTTTCTTTCGGTACCAAAACAGTTTTGCTTGTCACTTAATCTAGATGGCTTCAAGTGTCAAGCATGATTTTCAAAAGTTTAGACCTCACGGTCTCAAATTAGATTTTGCCTTTCGACACCAAAACAATATCGCTTGATACTTAGTCCATATGGCTTCAAGTGTCAAGCATGATTTTCAAAAGATTGGACATCATAGACTCAAGTTATATTTTTTTTCTTTCAGCACCAAAACAGTTTTGCTTGTCACTTAGTCTAGATGGCTTCAAGTGTCAAGCATGAATTTTAAAAGTTTAGACCTTAAATTCTAAAATTAAATTTTTCTTTTCTACAAATAGTTTTTCTTGACATTTAGTCCAAATGGCTACAATTGTCAAGCATGATTTTCAAAAGTTTTGACCTCACGGTCTCAAGTTAGATTTTTCCTTTTGGCACCAAAACAGTTTCGCTTGTCACTTAGTCTAGATGGCTTCAAGTGTCAAGCATGATTTTCAAAAGTTTAGACATCACGTCTCAAATTAGCTTTTGTCTTTCGACATCAAAATTGTTTCGCTTATCACTTAGTCTAGATGACTTTAAGTGTCAAGCATGATTTTCAAATTTTTAGACCTCATGGTCTCAAATTAGATTTTTCCTTTCGACTGATTTCGCTTGTCACTTATTCTAGATGGCTTCAAGTGTCAATATGAGTTTAAAAAATTTAGACCTCACGGTCTCAAGTTAGATTTTTCCTTTAGGCCCCAAAACAGTTTCGCTTGTCACTTAGTCTAGTTGGCTTCAAGTGTCAAGCATGACATTTAGAAGTTTAGACCTCACAGCCTCAAGGTAGATTTTACCTTTCGGCACCAAAATAGTTTTGCTTACCACTTAGTTTAAGTGATTTCAAGTGGAAGGCAATATTTTTGAAAGTTTTGAACTTATGGTCCCAATTTAGATTTCTCCTTTTAACATTCAAACAATTTTTACTCATCATCTAGTCTAAATAGATTCACAAAACTAATATGATTTTGAAAGTTTTCGACCTCTCGGTCCAAGTGTAGATTGACTCAGAAGATAATCAAGAAAATAAACCAAACTTGCATACTTCAAAGTTCACTCCATATTTCACATATGAAGTAAATTTTGAGGGGCATGTGTTGTACCAAAAGATTCTCAATAATAAAAAAATGATTATCTTCCTAAGAGAAGTCCAACACTTTGTATCTGTATCTATTACAAGAGTTATAATGCTTAAGTATTTTAAGAACGAACGGGTCAAGCCAATCTCAAAAGAATAAAACCACATGTCGAAGGAAATAGTCCATTAGCGGATCCAAAGCCCAAAGCATCGATCTGTAGCAAAAGGTGTCAACGGTCAAAGTGACTAATATGATAATAAGCGTCTTAGATACAAGATGCGATTTAGGCGAGAATACAATTCATCAATTTGCACTCCTTAACCAGCAATGCTAGATGTCCAAAAACCAATCGTAGTCGTACAACAAGCAATATCCATAATCCAATGAGAAGATTCTCCACCAATGGCACTAACAATGCCAACAATAAATGGGCCACAATCCCAAGCTCAAGGGATCTTTTTTGGGGCATAAAGAACTTACACAATCATATAGACTTTCCTATATTAGTGCTCCATTCAAAAACTCATTAATGGCGGAAACTTATAGATTCAACCACTATAAAAAGAACTAAATAAGGAAAGGACAGTGGATGTAGAGACTTTCGGTCCGAACCACTATAAAAAGTCTCATTGTTATTTACTTTCCATACTTTATCTTCTTCTCGTTTACCATCATGACTTTATAGCACAACCATCTGTAACTCCAACCTATTTACTTTAAGTCTTGGTAATTGTTTACACCAAAAATGGGGAGGAATAAATGAAGAATAATGGATGTAAGTAGAGAGAATATAGCAGTAAAATAATCGGAAAACAAGCTAAAATGGAGACATAGCAATTTATAGTGGTTCGGCGTTGTTTACCTCCGTCCACTTTGAATAGATAGCTTTATTAATCACTTTGTAAACTGAGTGCAATAGGGATCGGATTAGGATCCTTAGTTACAAAAGAGTATAAAGCAATAAGAGGTGTAAAGATCTCGAAAATGAACAATCAAGTATGTATTTATAGGCGAAGAGGCAAAATATTTTCCTGTAATTTCGCAGCGGAATCTCTAGATCCAGAAGAAGTCACAATATCAATCGTGGGTCCTACTTCACTTGTAATAATGATCGGCACCGATAGTTTTGTTGGCTCCGTTTGGCATGCGGTCAATATGGCAGGCTCTACCCTTTAACATATTGACGTTCCCATAGTTTCATGTGTATTCGACTTGTAGATTTTGAGATATTGATCGTTTTCCACTGAGTTGAGCTATAAAATCGGCACAGTATGATCCATAATTAATGAATATGGACCGATACCAATCCAGTTTCAGGGAATTGTGTATTTCAATATTTTGAGCATTATATTGAGTTCATCTTCCACTTTCACTCCACCGCTGCTTCATATAATCATTTGTGCTTGATCTCTGAGGTTCATGATCGTTAATCTGACATCACAATCTTGATGATAGTCGAGTCTAACTTGTCCAGTCAGTTCGGGTGCAGCCGAGCCAAAAGGTCGGGTAACACTTGCCCCTCAAAGTTTGTCTTGTTTCAACATGATGTGCTTTTAATTTATGTAAGTTAATGTCATGGGAAAGGAATCCATCCAGCTTTTTGAATAGTAGTTATCCCTTCGATGAATTGTTTTCTTTGAAGAGTTGCATCTCTTTCTATTTGACACGATGATTGATCAATTTCCAATAGTATAAATTTTGGATCACATCCTGATGGTGATCATTTAAGTCGTCATTTCAGTGAGTCAGTAGGCCTTAGTTGTCTGGTTCAAATTTTTCTCTGATTAATACATGCGAGAATACAATTTCTGTCGATTTCAAGAAATTGAATTTTTTTAGGACATACATTCATGGTCATTGTCAATTCCCTGCATATTTTTTAAATGGATAGGAATGAATCCATCAATAGTGGATCATACTTTATCCATTTCTAATATGGACGTAAAGAAAATGATGGATCATTCCAAAGCTATTAGTTTTGCATCGTACATGATCCAAGTATATGTTGAATAAACCAATTGCACTGCGTATTAAAGAGAAGAAACGGTATAGCTCCACCACGGAATGATTTCATCAGTCTTTTCTTTGTTTGGCCAATTAATTGAATTATGGATTATGAAAAATGGATCGGTGTAAAATCATCATAAAACGACCGTAACTGACTATTTGTCGGTTGGATTCTCCATTGAATTATAAACTTTGATGGTTCGTATTGCTTCCTTCGTATATATACTTGGACACTTAAATTATTTTCCCCACTTTATTTCATTAACAAGAGTATACTAATCGAACCAAAAAGAAAATAAAATCCATGTTCTTCCTCCGCTTCACTTCCGACCTAAATTCTCGGATCCAAAATTGTATCCCAAACACCATCCATCTCTTAACCGACCAACTCCTTCACCATATCCACCATCACTACCTCCATCTCCTCAGATCCTATTTCATAATAGAATCCAAATCACTTCTGCCTTTTAATTTCTGACATATGTAGGTTGAAATTCTCTTACTTGCAATAATTTCAATGACGAGATAATGGGATATCTTTCTAGTTTGCATGATTCATGTCATGGTGGTTTGATCGATCGGAATGGAGGGGGAGATGGTGGCGTGGTTGGTGGTGAAATCAGAGGACTCGATTATAGTCGTAATAATCGGTTTGAGTTGTTTATGTATGTATGATGGTTGTGGTGTAATGGACCATCTTGGGCACTATGGAGTTTGAGGAGGTAGGTTGCTTCTCGACAGATTGGGATCAGTGCTTGGAGTTTTGAATTGAAGTGAAGTGTGGAACCGAAGCTGAATGTTGGGTCGATCGCAATGATCACTACGTATTACCGATCGGTCAGAGTTGCTAAAACTATCGGTTTTGAATCAATCGTGCAGAATCAATAGGTTGTTGGAAGTTAGGATCATTTGTAACATCATTTTGCATCGATTGTTGGTTTAACTTTGATGAACATACTTAAAATCCATAAACCTTACTTAGAACTTTGCGATGAGCTTCGGCCTTAGATGCTCGAACAGACGTTTTAGACTCGCATATGTAATGGACTGCATATTCAAAAACATATGACAATCGAACTGTGGAACAAACTTGGCTAATCCCTTGTATATTTGTTGCCTATGCCAGGGATAAATTCTTAAAGCTCATCCACTTCTGAACACACAAGTCAAACTTTAACACACCAATAAATGATCCTGAAATTTTGATTGAATCTTTACCCAATGACATGGAGAATCGGTGGAGACGATCAACAATGATGGTCACTCTGGTTGAATCCTAAAGTCTCATCACAGTTGTTATCTTTAATTCTAAATTGCGTATCACTGCATAACATGACACTGCACCATACTGCACTAGCACATACTTTGCATGAGGTAAACGGGTTAGTTTATTAATGATAATTATCTACCGAGTTTAGTAGCCATGGGTTCCAGATCCTCAAAGTGTTTAGCTGCTATGTCTTCTAAACAGCCTTTACACCATAACAATCCAGATGCCAAACCAACTCCATAACTATACCCGATAGATTCTCCCTCGGACATCAAGCTGATCAACCGAAAAGTTCTTGTTCATTAATCGACCTTTTCTCTACCGTTCCTGTCCTTCTAGCAGAAGTGATAGACCCTTCTCCCAACAATTTAGAAGACGTGATATTTTTGGAAGATCTGGAGGATTCTGTGGCTTTGAAAATTAGTGAAGCCTCTTTTCGTTGATTTTATGCTAAACACAGGATTTCGTTCAACGACGTGCAGGTCTCGACTCGAAATGATAGAGATTTTATATCCCCAAAGGGGTTCACTGCATGCCACAAATTTATGTGTTGGGAAGCATCCCATCCTTCAATTCATTTATTTGAGAGATGCTAAATCATATAAGGTTAGCACTGACACAACTGCATCTAAATGGCTATACCTTGCTTAACTGCACCTACATGGCATTCATGGAGTTTTTATTCCGTCCTCCAACCCCTGAAGATATTCGATTTCTTTTCACCTTTAAGTGAGGAAAGGGAAGCCATTCGTTTACATTTCTTGAGTCGGCCAAAAAGTGTCAGATCATGACTGGTACTTGGAACAAGTTGAGAGATTTCAAAAGCGAGTGGTCCTATATTCGTTGCCAAACTGGCTTTTCCATATGGTAGTTAGAAGGATGTAAGTATTACTCCTTGATTAATTTCTTGAGTGCTTGTATCAAGTCGTATCCTGAACTAAGCAGCTTTTTTGGTTTGTGCAGGATCTTATCCACGAATCGACGAAAAAAATATACAGACGTGATCTTGGCGATCAAAAGGGTTCCATCAGAAGATAGAGACATTCAGAATCTCCTTACTGATGAACGCCTCATTACCTACTGTCTGGTGGAAGAGGGTTGTGGTATTGGGCTATCGATCACTGCTAGAGTTACAACGACTGAGCAGCTAGATAAGATGATGATGATGAAGGCCATCAAGCCGATCCTATCATTCCCCCAGTTGAGGGAGCTCAGGAAGTTACCGATAAATATGGAGTAGGAGATGAGGGGGATGACCCTAGTGGCAATGACTCGGGTTCTAGTTTTGGGGATACGGTTGGATCCTCAAAACCCCACAGTCCTATGCTCTCAAAAAGGGAAAAAAAGAAACTCATTTGTAGGTTCCCTAAGAATCGCCTCTTCAAACAGCCCAAGCTATCCATCACTACTCAAGTTATTCTAGATCAGTCCGCTTCTCAACCTTCAGAGCACTTAAACGAAACATTAGAGATATTATCTAATCTTCCAATAGCGGATGACATTGATACCTTTCATTTTACTGACATGAGCGTCGGTGGATCAGAATCTACTTCCAAAGCTAGGGCTAGAATACCTTCTACCACTAATGGAGAGGTTAATCTCGCCAGTAAATTTTTAATAACTAGTCTGTTGGAGGGACACAAGGGCACATACATTTGCATGCACTTCACAATATTGCATTGCACTTACCTCGTGTCCTTCAATATTTAGAGTTGATTCATTCTTTTTTTTTCTTCGTAGAAACAACGGTGAGGAAGAAGCACATGTTTTAGTCTCTACATGAAATATCATATCAGACTCTTGGTTCTCGTTCGGGCCCATACCGCTAAGGTAGTGGTCGTGAATACGACTATAACTATCGCTTCAGCCAGGATCGGGATTATAAGAATAGAGGTGACAGAGGTAGTCCTTCCCATGATAAACATCAATCCAATTCTAGATTTCCTCCTCCTAAAGTTTTGAAAGGCAACAAGATCACTACAACAACTTTCCTCCTATTGACACCTCTCGTGTTCCCTCTCCTATTTCAGTTTCTTCACAATCCGTTTTTCTGTCACATCCTCAATGACCCAGCGATTTTCGATATCATAGTGAGCAGATGTTTACCAACAAAGGCCGGGCAAAGAAAGCACTGACTCCCAAGTTGTCACAGAAGCTCAACAATTCGATGTCGCCGCTAGTATGGCCCAACTTAAGTCATATTTTCCAAATGTATGTCTCGATGGATTTTTCTTTGTACCAAATCTTAAGAAAGTTCTTAAAAAAGTCTAGCAAACGACTATAAATTGTGTGAATGATATCCACAAGCAGTATAATGAGTGGATGAAAGCGGCAAAGAAAATTTCTAAAGTATCTTAGGAGAGAGCGATAGAGATTGAGAAATTGAAATGCCAAGATGCCCAGGACAAGCGGATCATTGAAACTCTAACCGATGAGTTAAAATCATCAAGGAGCTTATTAGTAAAATTCGAGAAAAAACCAAAACAGCCATCAAGTCATTTGAGGATGAGAAAGCCAGACACATGGCTAAGGATGAAACGCCTCATCAGCGGAACCATAAACTGGTGTTAGAAAGGGATGCGACCCAAAGAAGCGCAGCTGAATACAAAACTATATTTGAGCGTGAATCCAAAGATAAATAGGAAGCATTGAAAATCGGCCAGGATGTCTATGATGAATTAGTTACCATCAGGCTTGAAAGAGATTTGGCAGTTGAAAAGGCCAAAGACGTTGATGCCCTCGTTAAATGAGAAGTGGAGGCCACAAAAGAAATGGCCAGGGAGGAGGTTAAGGAAGAACTAGATCCACAGCTTATTCTTTACAATGCCAAAGTCTTGAAGCGCAAAAACTTGGAATGGCCCCCGGATGACTATCCTTACCATCTTGCCATCTTGTATGTGATTGAGGGCATCTTTTTCAAGAGGAGAAAAAGGCTCTCGGCATTGAAGAAATCGATCTGATGAGGCTGGAAGGCAAAATTCTGTTGGGTGACGAACCCAAGTTTCTACATGAAACCCAGCTTATACTCCAAAAAGAGCACGCCAAAACCTTTCAACATGAAGCCGGTGAAGGTTTCAGATATGTGTCCCACAATGTCACAGATGACCAGGATCTGGTGACCCAAGCTATTCCCAGCACTATTGTGGATTCTCCTATCTAACCTAGTTACAATCCGAAGAAGCCGCATATTGATACATCTGGTGGGCTCTTCTCGATTATGGAAGGATGTGCCGATGGCACTCCGTCTTACATATGGGACCAATCTAGAGAAGGTACTTCATTAACCTTACGTGTCCTTCAAAAAGCTAGAGTGTCCCGATCGATTTATCTAATCTCTTTAGTTATGTTTCCTCGGCTTCAGGTCTGGGTTGGAGTTCCATCTCTTCCTCAAGAATCTCAACTAGGACCTCAGGTGCCTATGAAAGAGTCTGTTACTGTCACATCTTCGGTAACTACCCAAGATGTCTCGGAAAAGGAGCTTTTCTGATCGACGAGCACTTGGTAGACGCTTTGTTAAGGGAAGAAAGCGATTCGTGTTAAGAGATTCCTACTGATGATGACGTTGTGATTATTGAAGCTTCCCAAACCTTGTCAGGCCCCTTTATGCAAGAAATGGCATAGAAACTTGGGGCAGACATTGCCCTTGAGACAAAAGTTAAGAAGGAGAAAATAGAGCTCATTTCCCCTCCCATCTCCATCATTTTACATGAAGAAACTATGCATGCTTTCGCTCCTTAGCAAGTACCGGCTCATGATGCACCTACTAGGTTAACCAAGACTACTCCGGTGAAAGGCCAAGGAAGCGGGAAGAGAGGAGAGAAGAGGAGTAGGGAAAGTTCGAGTGAGATGTCTCCCGATTTCAAGAAGAAGAAGAGGAAGCCAAAGAGGAAGTGATTTTTTGCATGTACTCATGCTCCTAAGTCTTTTGGGTTTTGTTGGCCAAATTTGTATGGGATTGGCCCTCATTTTTTGATTCTTTTGCTGTGAATACTTGTACTTGACTTTCCAAACTTATGTAAATAAAGTTTTGTTACTTTTGGCGAACTTTTGTGTGAATTTTCTTAAGTAATTGAGCTATTACATTTTCCATTCAATGTACTTGTAACTCCTTGCTCATTGATTCGAATGATAATCCGTTAATTTTATCCCAAGGCCCGCATACGGTCGTGTCCTCAAGTCGTACTAGACATTAGGCTCGGCCCAACTGTAATGTTGTTGGATTTAGTGGTTTAATTGATTATACTCTTGCCTCTAGTTCTCGGTTTAAAGGAGTTAGATAGTGGATGGTCGAATTCCATATTTAACGAATTTATACTCCTTCTATCGATTTCGGGTCGGAGTTAATGGAATAGTGAGTGGTTGAATCACACTCATCTACTTGTTTATACTCATATCAACACTCTAGGGATAAGAATTTGCCAGCGGATGGTCGAACTGCACCCAATTTGTGTTTATACTTCGGTCCATGCTCTAGAGATTTAGAGTTATGTTGGAAAATAGTCGAATCTATTTTCCTTGATTGACTTGCCCCCAATCTCGAGGTTTAACTTGGAGAGCAATCAGTCGTGCTACGGTCGCTTTTTGATTCACGTATGTCCCATTGCTTGATGGGATTAATTTGATTATTGGATGTTCAAGTCACATCCATTCCTCATAAGGTACTTTACCGATTGGGTTGTGAGAGAGAATCATTGAATAAATGGTCGGATGACGTTCATTTTGTTTAGTCCAATTGTGAATTTGTGTAATCTGTTGGCTCCAAACTCTGGGAACCTACTTGGACATGTCAGTATTAGTTAGTCGGGTATCATAACTAATATGTAATGCTATAATAATCGCAGCAATTTCAAATTTAATATGCCAAATTGATAGAAATGGCATAATTTGTCTTATTACATATCTAGAAAATCAAATTTTAAAGAAAATTCGAAAATTAAATACAACTGAATGAAAAAGAATAAGCTAAGTGAAATAGCATCGTAAATGTTCATTGTTCCACACCCTTGGGAGTGTGATGTCATCAACAACCACTAGCTTGAAAGTTCCTTCTCCAAGTGTTTGTCAAATAACGTACAGTCCCTCTCAAGTAGGATTCATGTGTGACGGGACAGGAAAAAACCCATTTCAAGACGACATCACTAATTTCAAAGGTCCTAGGTTGGACTTTAGTGTTGTAATATCGAGCGACTCGATATCGATGTATAGCTGCCCTCAAATTAGCTTCTTCGCGCTTCTCATCTACAAAGTCTAGAGATTCTAAGAGGAGATCTCTATTCATTCTCGGGTCGTAGTAGGTCATTCGGTGAGAACGGACTTCGAGTTCAACGAGAATGATGGCTTCGGAGTCGTAAGTAAGGGCGAATGGAGTATGGCCAAATGCGGACTAGTGGGTGGTTTTATAAGCCCATAATGTTGTTCGAAATTCATTCACCCACTTGCCTCTAGCCTTTTCCAAACGTTTCTTTAGAATGGACTTTATGAATTCGTTCACAGCTTTAACTTGTTCATTTGCTTGAGGGTGAGCAACTGTTGCAAATCTCTTTTCAATATGATACCAATGGCAAAAGTCTTTGGATTCAGTGCTTTGAAATTAGGTTCTATTATCGTTTACAATGGTTCGTCAAAGGACAAAATGATAGATGACGTTCTGGACAATGAAGTTGATTACTTTCTTCGTCATAATCATGGTTAAAGGTTCTGCTTTGGCCCATTTGGTGAAGTAATCAACGACTACGATGGAGTAGTCCGCACCACCGTTAGAGATCGGTAAGGAACCAGTAATATCTACGCCAAATGTAGCAAATGGCCATGGACTAGCCATTTATGTAATTTCGTTGGTGGACCTCTCGGAATTTTTGCATATATCTGGCATTTGTCGTATCGCTTAGCGTCATCAGCAAAATCTTGGTTGATAGTTGGCCAGTAATACCCATAACAGAGTAATTTCTTTGCTAGGGTTTGCCTCCGGTGTGATCACTACATTCCCCTTCATGAACTTACCGTAGGTTTAGTTTTATTTTATCATGAGCGATACAACGGAGTAGGGGAATGGAAAAACCCTTTCTATACATGACTCCTTCCCGAATGATATATCATGAAGCTTTACGGAGAATTTATCGTCTTTCATTTCTCCATTCGGGAAGGACTTCCTGTAGTAAATAATCTTTAATCAGGGTCATCCATGACTCCTTCTTAGTTTCCATCTCTACTATCTAGTCAATTTCCATCCGGTTAATGCTCGGAGTATCTAGTACATCGACTGGAACCAAACCCATCAGTTGTGCATCCTTGGTGCGAGAAAACTTTGCCAATGAGTCGGCCTCTTTGTTTTGATCCCGAGGAATGTGCATGATGCCATAATACTCAAAGTCAGTCAAAAGATCTTGGACTCAGATAAGGTAGAGAGCAAGTTATTGTCCTTTAGCCTGGTAATCTCCTCTGATTTGGTATACCACCAACTGGGAATCACAAAAGATTTCAAGAGATTTTATGTGACGACCCAGAATTTTGAGCAATATCAATTTAATAATCTTTGATAATAATTAAATTAATTTGATCATTCTACAATATAAATTGACAAGTTAAAATTCTTTTAAAGGCTAATAATAATAATTTGATAATATCTATTAACATTTCTCTTAACAACATAAAATTGGCAAGTTTAATTCTTTTGAAAACTAATAATATTTTAATTTGGGAATATTTATTTAGCAATTTAAAATTGGTAAGATTTATTTTTCAAAAGTAATCAAAATATTTTCTATTTATAATATATATATATATTGATATATATTGTAAATAGGAAGTCTTTAAGTAATAAAAGCTATTTACTCAAATTGTAATATATATGAATATATATATATATATATTATGGTTTGTATTTGTGTTTCAAAAATTTAGTAATTATCAAATCTAATGTTAAAATGTTTTTCCATTTGAAATATATATATATATATATATATATATATATATATATATTTGTATATATTAGAAATAGGAAAAATATTGATTTCAATTTAACAAAGTGTTTTCAAACTTTATTATATATAATTTGTAATTTCAAATTTTAATTTGACTTAATACTTTTGAAAATGATATTTGAGATTTAAATTTTAATAACAAAGTTAATTTCTTATTTATATATATATTAAGCTTTTGTTTTAAATAAGAATTAAATTTGAAGTTCACTTTCAATTGTTTTCAATATTCTTTCATTTTAATTTTATCATAAGATAAATTGTTTTAAAAAATTTATATAAAGAGTTAAAATCAATTTCTCAAGTTTATAAACATATAATACCATTAAAATTGAATCAAAAGCATAAACAATTTATAATTTTTAACATGAATTCACTTTTGTATATTTATTAAATCTAAAAGCTTCTTTATATAGAATAAAAACATTTTATAATAATATAAATATTACATAATTACTTATTCATAACTTAAATAAATTTATAAATAAGAAAATAACATTTAAAATATTAATAAAACATTAAAAACACTTGTAAGTATATTAATATATGTAAGGGACATTTGTAAATAAGAGAGCATATGTGTAAGTTAACTAAGGCATTATAGTGACAAATGTCATTCTCTTGAAAATTTAATTTAAAATCAAATTGTAAAATAAGAAAAAGAAGAGTTTTATTCTTTAGCAAAATACTTTCTTCTTTTCAGCAAAATTGAATGCAGAACAAAGATCAAAAGAAAGAAGAAAAAAAATTGTAAAATCTGAAACAAGAATGAAACCTGAAATTCAATCAACATGCAAAACTGGAATCAAGAAATCAGAGGCAAGGGGATTTATCAACAAAAAATTCAGTAATCAATGCAAGATTTTCAAATTCAATCTGAGGCAAGACAGCAACAGGATTTTTATTTTACAAGCAATTCAGGAAATTCAACATGCAAAGTGAAATTTCAAAAGCCTGGAAAGCAAATTAATTTTCTGTCCTCTGCATATGAAGGTGAGTAAATGATTTTTTTTTTTAAACAGTTTAAAACCTGAATTCAACTTGTTATTGTGATGATATCATGATGTTATCTGAAATATTTGATTTAAATTAGATTCACGTTTGAATTGTGAATAATGGATTCCCTGTGAAGTTAAAAACATATGCTCTATGTAAAATAAAAGGTTTACAGTTTTATAATAAATTCAATAACTAGATTTTGAATTCGAATTGGACTTTGATTTGTAGATAGAAGTTGTTTGTAATCAAGTAATCTATCATCTAAACATAGTTATAGGATTTAAAAATGAATGATTAGCTCATATTTTTCAAATACAGTAAAAAATCAAATTTGGGTCAAAATTTATGAATTCAAATTCTAGTTTTGATTTTATAATTGAATTACAATTGGGAAATCATGATTTTTGAGGCATGAATCTTGATTTTTAGATTGATATTTGGAGTGGAATCTCGGTTTATCTATTTTGGGCATTCTGGTTGATTCACGGCGAACGACAGCGAGTTTGACGTCGAGGTTGAGCATGATGGTCGAGGGAGTGTCGTTGATCGTTGGAAAAATGATTTGGGAATTTATTGATGAGTGAGTTGGCCGGAATTTGATGAAGTAGGGTTTTATACCCTGTATATGTCGTCATGGTTCATCATGTTTTTGCGGCGATAAGGGGCTACTGGAGTTGAGCGCGAGGGGTTCTGGAGGTGCTGGAAGTTGCAACGTGGCTTCGGGAAGGAGGGAGTGGCGTCTCGTGGCAAGGAACGTCGGCGGCGAACTATTTTCGTTGAAGTATGCTTCAGGAAGTTTTGGGTTGGAGTCGAATTTTCGATTTTCGATCGAAGCTCGAGTTTTGGGTTTCACGTTTGGGTGTCGTGGTTGAGGATGACTTGTCGAAGTCACGGTGATGGTCGTTGATGATCGGGGTGTTGGTGCATGATGCACGCGTGAAGTCGTATCAGTGGAATCTGGGTTTTGGGAAGAAAGAAGGTGGAAGCTCGAAGTTCACTTCGGGTATATGTTGTTTTGGCTCGAAGCAAGGTGAAGGGGTGGGGATACTCGGGGTAAACGCGGGAAATTTTAGTAGGTTGCTCGGGTCTTATTTTGAGCAGGATTTTAGTTTGGTACATAAAGTTTTTAAAAGTTTTTAAATTTAACTTCAACGTTTTAAAAAGTTTGAAACAAAGAAATTTGATTTTGGAATAAAGTTTTAAAACAAAAGTTAAATAAGTTTTACTTATAAAACTAATTGGTTTCAAAATTTAATTTTAAACAAGTTTTATATATATTAAAATATGAAATTTTTAAAATAAAATTAGTGGATTTTTGAATAAAGTTTGTATTAAATTTTATTTAAGAACTTTGGAAAGTTCAAAGATTTAAATTTTTCAATTTGAATGTTTAAATTATTTTAATTATAATTGATTTCTAATATATTTTGTTTTGAATAAAGTGTAATGATTAAGAATTTGGTAATCAATTATAATAAAGATTTATTTTGAGTAATTTAGAAGTTTGGTTAATTTAAAGATAAACAAATATATAAAGATAATTGGAATAATTCAAATATTGTTAATAATTAAAGTGTTATTGGTTAATAGAAATAATTTAATTAAGGTAATGATTTACTTGATTAAGAATCTTTTAACATAGAAGTTAAGAATCATTTAATTAAGTTTAAATGATTAATTAAATAATTAATTAAGTAATTAATTAATTAGTGATTAATTTAAAGATAATCACTTTGGAGTTAATTAAGTGTAATTACTTGGTGAAGTAATTAGGTAATTAATTACTGGAGGTAATTAAGTAAAGAGTAATTATTTAACAAAGTAATTAGAGGTTAATTACTTTATGAATGTAAGTGGATGTGATTAAGGGTTAATCACTTTTGTTATTAATTAAAGAATTAATTAATATAATTAATTAAAGGTTTAAATTTAGTTATTAATTGAAGACTAATTAATTAACGAAAGAATTAAGAGTAATTAATTAAGTGATTAATTACTTGATAAAGTAATTAGTTAAAAAGAAATCTAATTAATGAAGTAATCATTAATTACTGGAAATAATTAATTAATTGTTAATTAATAATTAAAGGATAATTAATTTATAATTAAGTTTTGATTTCTCAATGTAATTAAAAAGTAATTAATAAAATGTGATTAATTAAAAAGTAATTAATCAAGTATGATTAATTAAAAGTAATTAATCCAGAATATTAAATTAAAAGTAATTAATCAAGTATGATTAATTAAAAAGGTGATTAATCTGGTGTGAATAATTAAAAAGGATAATTAAGGAATAATTATCAGAATAATTAAATAATAATTAATCAAATGTGATTAATTTAAAAAGGGTAATTAAGAGATAATTACTTGTTATAATTAAGAAGTAATTAATCAAGATGATTAATTAAAATTGTAATTAAGGAATAATTACTCAAAAAAATTAAGAGATAATTAATCAAGGATGATTAATTCAAAGTGGATAATTAATGTGATGTTTAATTAATTAATTTGTAATTAATTAATGAATAAGTAAGCTGGATTGATGATAATCCACGTGATCAAGTAAGGAATTAATTTAATTAAGGATCAATTAAATTAATTAAGTTTGGATCATACCTTGTTATGGATGATTAATGATTGGATGATAAATATCATTGGATGAGCTAATGATATTGGATGATATTGAATGTCATCGGTTGATATGTAATGATATGAATGTGATATATCTGAGATGTGATATATATGCTGCTTTGTGATATGTGTGGATGAATTTGATAATAGTGAATTATCTATCTGTGTGTTATGAATCATCCATTTATGTTTATGTGATATTCTGAATATCTACTGTTTAAACCCTTAAGTACAACTTAGACATTAAAATGGAGTTTGGATTCGGTGAGACCGGGATCGGGTTTCCATATTTGGATATCCGAAAACCACATCGATCCAAAATAAACGTTAGGTCGTGAATCCAAGTTGAGTGCAAGTGAAGACTCGAAGTGTAGTAACTATTCGTCAGTATAACTCTAGGGGTGATTCCGAGATGAGTTTGACGGAAATAGTACTTACAGGTTCAAGATGGTGATTCAGAGTGCAAGGGCTATGGTCGTTGACTCTGAGGGTAATTCCAAAATGAGTGCAATGATATAGTGCCTTCGGTTCCATTCGAAGCCGAAATGGACTTGTATGGATTGAATGCTTTCAGAACATCGTCAAGTGGACGATGAGCATTCTAAGATAGATGTGTCCTATAAAGGTAATCGCAGCCTCAAGCCTCATCAACCGGGAATGGCTAAAACAGGGGAGTTGCAGCAAGGTTAAGTGGGTCATGCCCAAGTAGGACGAGATTTACCCCTGTCTAGATGTCCTTTTTTATTTCGGCTTTGTGGGAGGTTGGATCTACAGCCAACTGCGGGTTGGTCTTGTTCGGGACTGTTCAGTAAGGAATGGTCCCGGCCTTGTGTTGTAGGGGATTGGGAGTAATCCTCGGTACGGTGATCTAGGCCACGTACTGTGACGGGCGGTACCCCAGTAGCCCTGCCATTGTTGGAAACCCATTCTTCCTACGAGACCCTACGGTTTTGTTTGTATTACACACTTTTGTGGCTAGTAGCTGGAATTTAATGAATGTAACAATTTCGGCTATTTCATATTTACTTGAAAACCCTAGACACTATTATAATATCACTGGATTTTCTATCAAATGTTTTGGTTAGCGTAAGGTAAAAACTTTACCATGTTTATGTGTGGGAATCTTACGTGATACCTTTCTTTTCAAAGGATTTTCTAAAATTAAGCAATTCTAAACCGTTTACTCACACCAGACCCATGTCTGACACGAGTGTTTATTTTCTGTTTTATTAAACTCTTGGGTACTCATATTATGTATGAGTAGTCAAGTGATTCAGGTTATCCTTGACGAATTCTGGAGGAGCTTTGGAGCAGGAGGCTTCAGCGTGTAGATATATAGATAGAGTTTCCGCTGTGGTGTTATTTTGTTATAGTTGTTCTTGTATTGTATATTAGACAGAAGTGTTATAACTATCTAAATTGAGATGTATAGTTGTGTACTCTGATGTATATGATACTATGTATATGTTATATATTATATTTCATTCGTTCCGCTGTGAGATTCTGATGTGTTGTTGTTCTTTCTTCTCTTTCTTATCTTCTTCTATCCCTTTCTTTCTTAAATAGTGATGCGTCTTTCTGGTGATAGAAAGTAGGGTCGCTACAGGTTGTATTAGAGTGCTAGGTTGAGCAAATACCTAGGGCTCTGGAGTGGTGTCTATCTTGAGAGAGCGTACTTATAATTTATAGGGAGTGCATACTTGTAATTTATATATATATATATATACCTAATCTGTTGGGTTATCTGTACGGATTTTCCAACATAGGTTATAGAGGTAGATAAGTAGGAATGTGTGGAACACAACTACCACTAATGGAAGAGGCTCATATATTGTGGTTGGAGGTATATCTGTCGAGATTGTAGACCTAATACCGTCTCGAATAAGCTTTGTAGATGGGTGAAAGCATTTCATTGATCCTGGAGATAGTCTTTGCAAGGATTGGAGTATATTCTTGAAGTGTGAGGTTGATTTGCTCTCGACTGAACGGGATTTCCAAGAGTTGAGTCTGTTAGCTGAGCACAAGCAGGTGATGGTACCTTGGTGACTTCAGGAAGGAATAGCTGTGTGATGGGATGCAGTATCCATAGATGGTTCTGAAGATGTTCTTTTGGAGCAAGTTTTAGATAGTGTTGAAGGAACAGTGATGCCTACTGCAAGGAGAATTCTGATATTTAGTAATCTTTTAGATCTTAAGTAAGGGTGTCTTATCTATATTGAAGTATGAGACTAAGGTCGACGAGTTACCACATTTCGTACATGGTCTCATTGTTTTCCTTAAGAAGAACAAGTGGTTGGTGTTTGGTTTGGAGCCGAGTTTCTTGAGAAAATGTCTACTCCTCTCAAGGATCTTTTAGTGGAATTGGGTGATAGTTTTGTGTTTCAAGAAGCTTTTGGGTTAAGGAAGATCTTTTGGATTAGCTATATCATTGAAGTGAAGTATGGAAGCAGCATGTGGATCCGTTTCTTCGATGGTTCAGAAATCTTTAGGATTCTACTATCGACAGACCCGGCAGATAGTGAAGGATTATCCATTTCTTCGGAAGGCTCGGCAAAGCAGGATATTTGCTGGGAATGATCTATCAATTTTTCTGGTAGATAAGCCATTCTTGAAGATTGACCTTGATTAGGAAAGCTGTTCTAGTTGGTGAAGATAGTTCTTTGGAATCTGAACTGGGTAAGATCGTAAAAGTGACTTGCGATTAGCTTTGGAATTTCTGGAATATTTTTTGGTTTGGGAATTAAGGAATCTCAAGTGGAGGTAAACGCTATTTAAGTAGTCAGAGATTTTCCAGATGTTTTAGAGGAAATCAGAAGTTTACCCGAATCGGAGATTGAATTTTCTTATCGACTTGGATTCCAGGACAATATTGATGGCTCAACCATGTAGAGGGATGACTCTTAGAGCAAGAAGAGGTTGGTGAGGCAGCTCAGGATTCTTTGGAGAGAGATTGATCATCTAGTTCAAGTTAAGATTCTGCTGAGATGTTTTGACCAAGTGGTGTGGGTTGGATGAGCAGTGTATGGAGAAAGATTGTGCTCGAGTTCTTCGATAGCATTCTCATCTACTCCAGATCAGAGTTGTGCAGCGGAAGCGAGATAGCAGTTATTCTAGAGTAGGAGCAACCGGAAGTTGCAGTTTTCTTAGATTAAAGGATTCCTACAGGAAATTCAAGTATGAAGAAATTTTCAGGATTTGAAGGCAAGGTTGTCAAGTGCAATTGTTTGGCTATTCCAGATAAGAGATATAGGTCTGAAGTCCACTAATCCTTGTGGAATAGAGTTGTGTTTTGGATTTCGGCAAAATATTGGGAGAGCCATTTTGTTGAGTAGGATCAGGAAATTGGTTTGATTTTGGTCCAGTTTGTTTCATGAAGCAATCAGCAAGGGTTAGGCTGATCAGGAAAGTTGAAGGTGACTCAGGAGCATCAGAAGAGTTATGCAGTTAAAAATTGAGGAGATTTGGAATGTGAAGTTGGAATTTGGATATTGTTTTAGTGTTATCTGATCAAAGAGATATAAGATTTGGTAAATCAGGAGAGCTAGCTCCGGAAGTATTTTGAGATTTTCCTGTGTTCTCTGGAGATTAGAATTTTGATCTACAGGATTGAATTGCCAGTTAGGATAGCTGGAATTCATTGTATTTCACATATCTCTGAGGAATACGTGTATGATTCATCGAGTGATAGAATTAGCAGTTCACAAGGATCTGGTAGTTGAGCTGGTCTTGAGTTTAGTTTGATATCTTACTCAGATTTGTAGGATCAGATGAGGGAGTTCTTGGTTATAGTATTATGGTTACTTAAGATTCTGTAGAGCGAGTATTCCAGAATAGGTACCTGGAAAACTCTAGATAATATTAGGAAGATCTATCCAGAATTTTGTCTGAATAATTAAAATTATTCGTTTGAATTGTTTGCTATGGTTGCTATGATTGATAGTGTATGATTGATTGTGTGATTGCTGATTGAAATTTAAATTCTTTTATTGGGTTATTAAATTATCTTTGCTTTAAAATTTCGGGGACGAAATTCTTTTAAGGGGGGAGGAATGTGACAACTCGCAATTTTGAGCAATATCAATTTAATAATCTTTGATAATAATTAAATTAATTTGATCATTCTACATTATAAATTGACAAGTTAAAATTCTTTTAAAGGCTAATAATAATAATTTGATGATATCTATTAACATTTTTCTTAACAACATAAAATTGGCAAGTTTAATTCTTTTGAAAACTAATAATATTTTAATTTGGGAATATTTATTTAGCAATTTAAAATTGGTAAGATTTATTTTTCAAAAGCTAATCAAAATATTTTCTATTTATAATATATATATATATATATATATATATATATATATATATATATTGATATATATTGTAAATAGGAAGTCTTTAAGTAATAAAAGCTATTTATTCAAATTGTAATATATATGAATATATATATTGTGGTTGGATTTGTATTTCAAAAATTTAGTAATTATCAAATCTAATGTTAAAATGTTTTTCCATTTGAAATATATATATATATATATATGTATGTATGTATGTATGTATGTATGTATGTATATATTAGAAATAGGAAAAATATTGATTTGAATTTAATAAAGTGTTTTCAAACTTTATTATATATAATTTGAAATTTGAAATTTTAATTTGACTTAATACTTTTGAAAATGATATTTGAGATTTAAATTTTAATAACAAAGTTAATTTCTTATTTATATATATATTTTAAGCTTTTGTTTCAAATAAGAATTAAATTTGAAGTTCACTTTCAATTGTTTTCAATATTCTTTCATTTTAATTTTATCATAAGATAAAATTTTTTAAAAAATTTATATAAAGAGTTAAAATCAATTTCTCAAGTTTATAAACATATAATACCATTAAAATTGAATCAAAAGCATAAATAATTTATAATTGTTAACATGAATTCACTTTTGTATATTTATTAAATCTAAAAGCTTATTTATATAGAATAAAAACATTTTATAATAATAAAAATATTATATAATTACTTATTCATAACTTAACTAAATTTATAAATAAGAAAATAACATTTAAAATATTAATAAAACATTAAAAACACTTGTAAGTATATTAATATATGTAGGGGACATTTGTAAATAAGAGAGCATATGTGTAAGTTAACTAAGGCATTATAGTGACAAATGTCATTCTCTTGAAAATTTAATTTAAAATCAAATTGTAAAATAAGAAAAAGAAGAGTTTTATTCTTCAGCAAAATACTTTCTTCTTTTCAGCAAAATTGAATGCAGAACAAAGATCAAAAGAAAGAAGAAGAAAAAACTGTAAAATCTGAAACAAGAATGAAACCTGAACTTCGATCAACATGCAAAACCGGAATCAAGAAATCAGAGGCAAGGGGATTTATCAACAAACAATTCAGTAATCAATGCAAGATTTTCAAATTCAATCTGAGGCAAGACAGCAACAGGATTTTTATTTTACAAGCAATTCAGGAAATTCAACATGCAAAGTGAAATTTCAAAAATCTGAAAAGCAAATTAATTTTATGTCCTCTGCATATAAAGGTGAGTAAATGATTTTTTTTTAAAAACAGTTTAAAACCTGGATTCAACTTATTATTGTGATGATATCATGATGTTATCTGAAATATTTGATTTAAATTAGATTCATGTTTGAATTGTGAATAATGGATTCCCTGTGAAGTTAAAAACATATGCTCTATGTAAAATAAAAGGTTTACGGTTTTATAATAAATTCAATAACTTGATTTTGAATTCGAATTGGACTTTAATTTGTAAATAGAAGTTGTTTGTAATCAAGTAATCTATCATCTAAAAATAGTTATAGGATTTAAAAATGAATGATTAGCTCATATTTTTCAAATTACAGTAAAAAATCAAATTTGGGTCAAAATTTATGAATTCAAATTCTTGTTTTGATTTTATAATTGAATTACAATTGGGAAATCATGATTTTTGAGGCATGAATCTTGATTTTTAGATTGGTATTTGGAGTGGAATCTCGATTTATCTGTTTTGGGCATTTTGGCCGATTCACGGCGAACGACGGTGAGTTTGACGTCAAGGTTGAGCATGATGGTCGAGGGAGTGTCGTTGATCGTTGGAAAAATGATTAGGGAATTTATTGACGGGTGAGATGGCCGGAATTTGATGCAGTAGGGTTTTATACCCTATATATGTCGTCGTGGTCCATCGTGTTTTTACGGCGACGACGGGCTAACGGAGTTGAGCGCGAGGGGTTCTGGAGGTGCTGGAAGTTGCGACGTGGCTTCGGGAAGGAGGGTATGGCGTCTCGTGGCAAGGATCGTCGGCGGCGAACTGTATTCGTTGAAGTATGCTTCAGGAAGTTTTGGGTTGGAGTCGAATTTTCGATTTTCGATCGAAGCTCGAGTTTTGGGTTTCACGTTTGGGTGTCGTGGTTGAGGATGACTTGTCGAAGTCACGGTGATGGTCATTGATGGTCGGGGTGTTGGTGCATGATGCACGCGTGAAGTCGTATCAGTGGAATCTGGGTTTTGGGAAAAAAGAAGGCGGAAGCTCGAAGTTCACTTTGGGTATCTGTTGTTTTGGCTCGAAGCAAGGTGAAGGGGTGGGGATACTCGGGGTAAACGTGGGAAATTTTAGTGGGTTGCTCGGGTGTTATTTTGAGCAGGATTTTAGTTTGGTACATAAAGTTTTTAAAAGTTTTTAAATTTAACTGCAACGTTTTAAAAAGTTTGAAACAAAGAAATTTGATTTTGGAATAAAGTTTTAGAACAAAAGTTAAATAAGTTTTACTTATAAAACTAATTGGTTTCAAAATTTAATTTTAAACAAGTTTTATATATATTAAAATATGAAAGTTTTAAAATAAATAAGTGGATTTTTGAATAAAGTTTGTATTAAATTTTATTTAATAACTTTGGAAAGTTCAAAGATTTAAAAGTTTTAATTTGAATGTTTAAATTATTTTAATTATAATTGATTTTTAATATATTTTATTTTAAATAAAGTGTAATGATTAAGAATTTGGTAATCAATTATAATAAAGATTTATTTTGAGTAATTTAGAAGTTTGGTTAATTTAAAGATAAACAAATATATGAAGATAACTGGAATAATTCAATTATTGTTAATAATTAAAGTGTTTATTGGTTAATAGAAATGATTTAATTAAGGTAATGATTTACTTGATTAAGAATCTTTTAACATAGAAGTTAAGAATCATTTAATTAAATTTAAATGATTAATTAAATAATTAATTAAGTAATTAATTAGTGATTAATTTAAAGATAATCACTTTGGAGTTAATTAAGTGTAATTACTTGGTGAAGTAATTAGGTAATTAATTACTGGAGGTAATTAAGTAAAGAGTAATTATTTAACAAAGTAATTAGAGGTTAATTACTTTATGAATGTAAGTGGATGTGATTAAGGGTTAATCACTTATGTTATTAATTAAAAAATTAATTAATATAATTATTTAAAGGTTTAAATTTAATTATTAATTGAAGACTAATTAATTAACGAAAGAATTAAGAGTAATTAATTAAGTGATTAATTGCTTGATAAAGTAATTAGTTAAAAAGAAATCTAATTAATGAAGCAATCATTAATTATTGGAAATAATTAATTAATTGTTAATTAATAATTAAAGGATAATTAATTTATAATTAATTTTTGATTTCTCAATGTAATTAAAAAGTAATTAATCAAATGTGATTAATTAAAAAGTAATTAATCAAGTATGATTAATTAAAAGTAATTAATCAAGAATATTAAATTAAAAGTAATTAATCAAGTATGATTAATTAAAAAGGTGATTAATCAGGTGTGAATAATTAAAAAGGATAATTAAGGAATAATTATCAGAATAATTAAATAATAATTAATCAAATGTGATTAATTTAAAAAGGATAATTAAGAGATAATTACTTGGTATAATTAAGAAGTAATTAATCAAGATGATTAATTAAAATTGTAATTAGGGAATAATTACTTAAAGTAATTAAGAGATAATTAATGAAGGATGATTAATTCAAAGTGGATAATTAATGTGATGTTTAATTAATTAATTTGTAATTAATTAATGAATAAGTAAGCTGGATTGATGATAATCCACGTGATTAAGTAAGGAATTAATTTAATTAAGGATCAATTAAATTAATTAAGTTTGGATCATACCTTGTTATGGATGATTAATGATTGGATGATAAATATAATTGGATGAGTTAACGATATTGGATTATATTGAATGTCATTGGTTGATATGTAATGATATGAATGTGATATATCTAAGATGTGATATATATGCTGCTTTGTGATATGTGTGGATGAATTTGATAATAGTGAATTATCTATCTGTGTGTTATGAATCATCCATTTATGTTTATGTGATATTCTGAATATCTACTGTTTAAACCCTTAAGTACAACTTGGACGTTAAAATGGCGTTTGGATTCGGTGAGACCGGGATCGGGTTTCCATATTTGGATATCCGAAAACCACATCGATCCAAAATAAACGTTAGGTCGTGAATGCAAGTGGAGTGCAAGTGAAGACTCAAAGTGTAGTAACTATTCGTCAGTATAACTCTAGGGGTGATTCCGAGATGAGTTTGACGGAAATAGTACTTACAGGTTTGAGATGGTGATTCAGAGTGCAAGGGCTATGGT
Organism: Allium cepa; assembly: GCA_030765085.1. Lineage (NCBI taxonomy): Eukaryota > Viridiplantae > Streptophyta > Magnoliopsida > Asparagales > Amaryllidaceae > Allium > Allium cepa. Next base: position 109,577,634 of record CM060928.1, on the reverse strand, counting down.
CGTTGACTCTGAGGGTGATTCCAAAATGAGTGCAACGAGATAGTGCCTTCGGTTCCGTTCGAACCCGGAACGGACTTGTATGGATTGAATGCTTTCAGAACATCGTCAGGTGGATGATGAGCATTCTAAGATAGATGTGTCCTATAAAGGTAATCGCAGCCTCAAGCCTCATCAACCGGGAATGGCTAACACAGCGGAGGTGCGGCAAGGTTAAGTGGGTCATGCCCAAGTAGGACGAGATTTACCCTGTCTAGATGTCCCTTTTTATTTCGGCTTTGTGGGCGGTTGGATCTGCAGCCAACTGCGGGGTAGTCTTGTTCGGGACTGTTCAGTAAGGAATGGTCCCGGCCTTATGTTGCAGGGGATTAGGAGTAATCCTCGGTACGATGATCTAGGCCACGTACTGTGATGGGCGGTACCCCAGTAGCCCTGCCATTGTTGGAAACCCATTCTTCCTACGAGACCCTACGGTTTTGTTTGTATTACCCACTTTTGTGGCCAGTAGCTGCAATTTAATTAATGTAACAATTTCGGCTATTTCATATTTACTTGAAAACCCTAGACACTATTATAATATCACTGGATTTCCTATCAAATGTTTTGGTTAGTGTAAGGTAAAAACTTTTCCATGTTTATGTGTGGGAAGTCTTACGTGATACCTTTCTTTTCAAAGGATTTTCTAAAGTTAAGAAATTCTAAACCGTTTACTCACACCAGACCCCTGTCTGACCCGAGTGTTTATTTTCTGTTTTATTAAACTCTTGGGTACTTATATTATGTATGAGTAGTCAAGTGATTCAGGTTATCCTTGACGAATTCTGGAGGAGCTTTGGAGAAGGAGGCTTCAGCGTGTAGATATATAGATTGAGTTTCCGCTGTGGTGTTATTCTGTTATTGTTGTTCTTGTATTGTATATTAGACAGAAATGTTATAACTGTCTAAATTGAGATGTATAGTTGTGTATTCTGATGTATATGATACTATGTATATGTTATATGTTATATTTCATTCGTTCCGCTGTGAGATTCTGATGTGTTGTTCTTTCTTCTCTTTCTTATCTTCTTCTATCACTTTCTTTCTTAAATAGTGATGCGTCTTTCTGGTGATAGAAAGTCGGGTCGCTACATTTTATTCCCAGTTCTTTGGGAAATTTGAGTCCACCAACTAGAGCTTCATATGCAGCTTCGTTGTTCGTTGCAGGGAAGTCGAGCTTCAAAGCGTAGAAAATTTATCGATCCTCTGAAGTTACTATCATGACTCCAGCTCCAGAACAACGATCATTGGATGCTCCATTCGTACACATTTTCCACATAATGGTAAGGCTCCATTGCTCTATGGGAGATCATCATGTGCAATGAATTATGCTATAAAGCCTGTCAGTGTTTGTCTCTGGATGGCTTTTCGAAGGAGATAAGTGATGTCGAATTGGCTAAGTTCGATGTTCCACTTCAGTAACCTTCCAGACGACTCAGGTCGTGTAAGACCTGTCGTAACGGCTGATCGGTGTAAACATTGATGGGATGAGCCTGAAAATAGGGGCAAATCTTTCGTGAAGCAATCAACAAGCTGTATGCCCATTTCTCTATCTTTGGGCAGTTCCTTTTAGCTCCTCTCAATTGCTTGCTAACATAATAGACCAGTTTCTGGATTCAATTCTTCTCGCGAAGCAGTACCGCACATATAGTGTATACCGACACGGCCAAGTAGATATACAAGTCTTCATGATCCACCAGCTTTGACAAGATGGGAGGTCTCTCTAAGTGGTTCACTAAAGCTTGGAATGCATATTCACACCCTTTGTCCATTCAAAGTTCCTCCTCCCTCTTCTTATCAGGTCGAAGAAATGAATGCATTTATCAGTGACTCTGGAAATAAACCGGTTTAGGGCGGCTACCTCCCCATTTTGGCTTTGTACTTGTTTGATAGTCTTTGGCGCTTGGATGTTGCGAATTGCTCAAATCTTCTCAGGATTAGCTTCGATTCCATGAGCATTGACAATGATACCCAAGAATTTTCCAAGTGCAATGTTAAAAGAACATTTTAGGGATTGTTCTTTATTTTGTATTATCGGAGGATATCGAACATTTCTACTAAGTCTCTAATGTGGTCGCTTGATCATCGTGGCTTCACGCGCATATCATCCATGTATACCTCCATCGTCTTTCCAATATGATCTTTAAACATTGGGTTGACCAGGGGCTGATAAGTTGTTGTAACAAACGGAATTTTCGACCTACGAAATTCGACACTAATACATCGACTGTATTACATGCCAAGAAATCGAATGTCAGTAAACCCAATTGTTAAGGGAAAGAAAGAGGAAAGAAGATCAGAAGAAAACTAAACAACATAGAATCTCACAGCGGAAAGAATAATCTATAATATTTCACAAATCTTTACACCAAAGCAAAACTGCAATATGTATATATATACCACATCAACCGGAGTATACTAACCTATTTCATCCTGGACAGTTATAACAGTCTACCCTCACGATTTGTTGGTAACACACCAATGAATATAGTGTAAAATATAACCATCTATGTGAATACGTCTCTGGCCTCCAGCTCATCTCTTGAAGCTCCAAGGCATCCCAACTAATTTGTAATATGCTCGGTCTGACCCGAGCATTATAATAAAATAACACCCGAGTTGGTCTGGAAAACCAGCGTGACAAAACACACCCAACTGGAATTTAAAGTCTTAAGCAAATCTTTGAAAATCAAAGGTATCTCGTAAGACCACGTCATACATAAACATGACGGGGTTTTACCTTACGATAAACAGAACACTTTTATATAAAAATCATATGATATTATAATAGTGTCAAAGTACAAATACTTATTAAAATAGCTGAAATGTCTGCATCTCACATTCCAACATAGTTGGGCACAATCAAAACCGTACGGCGCTTATTGGAGAATGGATACCATGTAATGACTAGGCACTGGGGTACCACCTACCACGATAAACGTCTACAAAATGTAACAAGATCAAACTTATCGTCCCTACCAACACAAGACCGGCGTACCCCTTACTGGATAGTACCGAATGTGTCATCACCTTGGTTGCTTTGCAACCCTTTTGAGATCTCATGCACAACCAATCTATAAATATGTATATGTAGGGTAATCTAGAAAGGTGACAACATACCCTAATGGGTGCGACCCATTTAGCATTGTTGCATCTCCACTGATTTTCAGCCATTCCCGGTTGATGAGGCTGGAGGCTACGTTTTACCTTAAGAATAGCATTCATACTTGGAATGCTGACAATTCCTTCCAGGCAAGCAATGCAATGATAGAATTCATCCATATAAGTTGTTCTAGGACCGAACAAACCGAATCTCCAAGAACCCCATCTTTATTATCTTCACGATATCACAATTCGTAACGCTCAAATCGGATCAAAGTGGTTTTTGGATAATCAAATCTGATCTCGGTCTCTTCGAAACGATTAACGAAATTGGCCAGATTTGATAGTCTGTTATTTAACTATCAAATCACACACACAAGAAGTCACTAGGCCCAATTTTATATATCCTTCAAACATTCATTTCAAGATATCTCTACAAAGATATATATTCAAATTTCTATTCAATAATTCAATATTTGAAAACGATTTCAAATGCTTATATCCATAACAGGATATTTCTATCAATATCAACACTGAGAAATATTTCTGAATTAAATTTATAACACTTTGAAAAATGTTTCTATACCATTCATTTCACACTTAAAATATTTCCAAAACCCTCTTTTCAATACTTAAGAAAATATTAATAAACATATTCTCCAAAATCATTTTAATATCAAACTTCGAAAATATTTCATAACTTATCTCATAAATATCCGAAATTATAAATAAATTCCTTTTAACAGTTTCCAAAACCGATTATTCTTATTCATAATCCCAACTAACAATATATAACTTCCTTTATTAATTCAGATTCATTTTTGAAATTCTCGTATCTAAACATTTTGGACATTTTCTCAAGTTTCCAAAATTTCATTATAAGATTTTCTCCTATAAAATCACATCCCCAATTTACAAATCTCGAGAGTATTTATAAATAACTTCAATCAAATTCAAAAATTCTATATTATAAAATAAGTATTTTTAGAAAACAGTAATAAAATTTCAAACCATTTAAGTAATTACTAAAATATCAAACACTTCTAATAGACAACGATAACAAATTTCCAATTTATAAATAAATCTAGTCGATTTACAAGCTTATTTTAAAATTAGAATTCATTAAGATTAAAAATTTGAATAATCAACTTTTCGAAATATTTCAATACTAAAAACAGTTTTTAAACTACACGGTTTAATAAGTAAATAAAATCTCTTTTTGAAACAAAACTTAACATCCTGATAAAAAATTGTTATTAAAATTCAATAATAACTATTTTACATTTATAAATCTCTCTCGATATATCACAAATCGATTTTCATTACGAATTTAACAACTATTTCCAATTTCCAAAACAAGATTCGCTATCTCTTTCTAAACTGATTTTCGTAACTCGATATAAATTCATATTGTGAATTTATATTCTCAATTCATCGAGTGATAATCACTACACTTTATTTATACCATCGTTTATAAATTTTAAAAATTCATTTCCAATTTCATTTGTTTATAAAATAGTCTCATTTATAAACCCATCCCTTCATAAATCCTTTTTATTTTCCAAACTATTTAAAATATCGATTTCGACTCCTTTTCCATATCTCAAAAATACCACTTTGAATCCATTGTTCAAATTTCCTTATATAAATTATTATTTTAAAATCTCAATTTAAAATATCTTCTGAAATAGAAAAGTACAAATTCCAAAATCAAATCATTTATTTTATCCAAATCAAATCCTTTTTAAATAATCCAAATTTCAATATAAAAATTATCAATTCCGAAATCGCCTTTGAATTTCCCTTTTAAATTCAAAAATATTATTGATGGTATTTAAAATACCAAAATTAGGGTCAGTGCTACTATAGCATCTAATATATCAAATCACACAATAATCCATAATAGATTATTCAATCACATCATATATCACTAAATATGAAAAACAATCCATATACTTGAGGAATCCAGTTGGATCCCTCCAACCTATTTCCCTGCATCCATAGATGTTATACAACATAAAATACCAATCACGCTTTGAGGCAGGATATCAAGGTAATATAGGGTCATTCGATATTATGCGGGGCACATAGTGCCTTATCCGATCCAATCAGCGAGAATATACCCAACTACTAATATATATATCAGTATATATATAATATAACAACAAACGGATAAATTATTATCAATTCATCCAATCAACCAATAAATAATTTTTAACATTATAAATTAAAGCCGGTAATCCAAATGAGTGAGATTTACTCACAGAAATTTTCTGTGCTTCCGAAGCATTCTGGTTCTGTCTAAATCGAATAGCATTCGATTTTAGTGCAAAATTCCAATACTTCTAAATTCAACCAAACAGATTCTGAAACGTAGATATCATTGATACAAGTTCACTATAACTGACTGTGTCTCAATCGGACCTATTACGAACAGTTTATTAAATTTACAAGTTAACGATTTAATTTAAAACACTAAATTATATAATTTAACAAATCCTCTTTACCCAAACAACAACAAGCCCGGCCCAAAACTAACATACCCAGCACCTACCTCCCCTCAATAATCCTCGATTCCGCCAATCTTTCCCTCTTCGAAAACTCTACGCGTCCATACCCAAAATCCACGCCCCAAAGCCCCTCTACAAAATGCGACCTAACACTCCTCGTTGCTACTACAGTGGTCCCCTCCATCTACAGTGAACTGCGACTCCCCTTCTTCGATGCCAAGGTGCTGCACACCCCTACGAATTCAACACTAGGCTTCGTTTATCCTCCCATCAATCATGCTCCAACAAATCACCAACCCTAGATGCCAAGCTTTCCACTGCCGAGCGACATACAAGCTTCGCACCCAATAATATGCATATGGAAAGAAAACCCTCCTTAATTTAAAGATTTTAAAGCTTGTTTCAGAATTTTATATTATGTAGAAGCTTTGATTTTATTTTTTGAATTCCATTTTCTTTTCTTTTCTGATTGGAATGATTTAGACGAGAGAGGGAGAAGGCAGCTTTTAAATGGAAGGTGGGTACGAATGAATACGGTGGTATAGGTGCGGCTGATATAGATAGGTTAGGGTATGTAAAGTCAAATCAGATAAAAATATATATTATTTAAATTCAAAATATCAAGATATTTTCTTCCGAACCCCGATCGAGGCGTGCTGCCTGGCATTTCTAATGTTATACCCCTATTCTGAACGCAATGGAACAAGTTTTGAGACCTAATTCGATCGTACGCAGAAGATAGCTTTTTGGACCCAATTATAATATTAAATTTTCGATATTAATTTCAACGCATTTCTATCATGTACGACCAAACAGTGCATCTGATCGCTATGAAATTTAATGGCATATTATAATTCATTATTATGTACCTAATGACATTGGTTTCGTCAAAATTCGAGACTGTGCCTTGAAAGGCTATTTTTATATGTTAAATTAAAACGAGTTATTTTCAAAATCGATTAAATCACCTTTGAATCAATTTAAAAAGTTTTATTATCTTTAATCTTGTTAATAGAAATTGAATAAGCCTTTAAATCATTTTTATCCAAATAAAATCCAAGATATAAATTATTAAATTTAGCAATTAAATTATCCAATAAATCACTATTTTTGAAATTCATGTTATTTAATTCATAAAATTAACTTTTAAATATTTAAAATTAATTAAACATTCTAATTTCAAATCACTAAAATTCTTTGTAGTTACAGTTGCTCCAGCGTTCTTCAATCCAAATGGCATTACCACATAGCAATACAATCCTATGTCAGTAATAAAGCTGGTGTGCTCCTGGTCGGCAATGTGCATTGGGATTGGATTATATCTGGAGTACGAATACATGGAAGATAGCAACTCATGTCCTACGATTGAGTCCACCAGCTGGCCGATCCTTGGAAGCGGAAAACTATCTTTCATACTTGGAAAAGCCTTGTTTAAGTCTGAATAGTCAATGCATGTTCAGCACATTCCATTCACCCACAAGTATAGGATTTGATACCCATTCTGGGCAGATGGCATCGCGAATAAACTCATTGCATTTGAGCATATCCACCTCCTCTTTAAAGGCGGCAAATCTCTCCGGATCCATGCTATGCCTTTTCTGTTTCACCGAGACGTGCCTCGGGTCGATATTTAATGCATGGCTCGCAATGGAAGGTGAGATCCCACACATATCAAAATGAGTCCAACCGAACATCTCGAGATTTGCTCAGAGAAAACCAAAAAATTCTTTCATCATCGGGGGCTGAGCTGTGATCTGATCTTTAGGACCCGTGATGGGTCAGCGTGGCTGACTGTGATGTCAATTGTCAGCTTAGGCAGTGCGGCCTTGGTTTCTTTAGGCTGCTCCTCATCATCCCTCAAATCTATGTCTTTATAGAACCGACTGTGGCGCCAGATCCAAGGCCCAGGCGTTGGTTGTCAATCTTCGATGGTTGGATGCAGAGAGACTTGTTCATACCCTTACCTTTCTCCTTCCATTGGGCCTCTCATGGCTCAACTACATAGCAGGCACATCCAGCTGCCTGATCACCATGCACAACTCCAACACCATTATTAGTTGGAAACTTCAAAGTCAAACAACACGGAGTAAGCGCTACTTGGAATTTAGCTAGGGCTGGTCAGCCAAAAAATACATTGTGTGGAGAGTCAACATCCAAGACAATAAATGACAACATCCGCACTCTACTGCAGTTGCCTTCTCTCAACTCCACGGCAATTCAACATTACCAATAGCTTCGGTCCCAACACCGTTAAAGCCATAAATGCTGGCTTTAGACGGTTTCAAGTCCTTGGCTTCCATCCTCATCTCATCGTAAGCCTTTTTGAAAATTATATCCATGGAACTACCATAGTCAATCAAGATCTTCCTCACTAAGGCGAGGTCGATCATGGCCAAAATGACCATCGATCGATCGTGGGTGCCTCCACCTTATCTGCATCTCTATTTCTAAATACAATATCATCTGCCATTGTATGTTGTTGTTTGGCCGGAGCCCCATCTTATGTATTTGAACAACACTCGATATTAACACGCTTGATTGCACTAGCATAGCGCTCAATCTCGTGCCATCTCTTATCAGTTGGATGTGGTTTTCCATTTATCGTATTGATCACTAATCTTCCACCAGACCGCGAAAGCTCCTCGTCCCTGTGTAGTGCTTGTCCTTGGTTGGGGTCGGATGTCCCCTACCCGCCATCCTATGGGGCTTTAAAAAATTGTCGTTGTTTTCTTTCCCGAACTAATTTCTCGATAACATCCAAGAGATGCCTACATTCATTCATGTTATGACCACCACATTCATGGAATCGCAATATTTTCCAGTTTGCTTTTGTTTCTCTATCAATTCTTTCAAAGGTGGCTTCCTATATACTGCATGGTATTGCATGTAAACAAGTAGACGTTCCCTAGAGATGTATTTAGTGGTGTGTAGGTGTCACGACCTGAAATTCAGTGTTCGAAAATCGACATCAAATACCTTACTTGTATTCGACTGTAGAAGATTCAAACATCGAACTCCAGTTCGGATGGAGCTTATAACAACATTAGATGAATATAAACAGCGGAAACAAAATGAATAACATTGATCACAGATACAACATCATCATAATATCCATTACAACATTTAATCATCAATATCAGAGTGCTACATATTAATATAACAACAACATAATGATAACTTCACAATGGAATGACGGTAGAGTCTTAAAAAGGATCCAACATACATCTACTATGATAAGGTCTTCATAAACTCCAACACTTCAAGTGGTTGCCAAAGCCAAAACTTCCAAAATTTGATTGCTTCCAAACAAAAAGACTTCAAAATCCAGCTAGCACCAAAACACGGAAACTTGCTACTAGGCTGCCCGTATGGAAATTATGGGCATCCAGAGTTTAGAAAGGAAACAATAAACTCCAAGTCAATCATGGGATGGTATGAGTAAACCAAAACAGTTGCTTGTGTAAAACAGTTTATAAAAGAAATTCGATATGCTTTTGGAAAATGAAACTACCATAAGACCTCCCGCCACACACACAATGCTTGATAAGAGAAAATTTCTTTGATATTATTACTAGTGCATAGTGTAGAAAACCATTTCGAAAGTATAATATTAATCCTATCCAGCATACCACATTTCGTCGTATGCCTACTATAGCTGCCATGTTTTTGGCAGGTTACCGCCACGCTGCATGGCAGGTTATACAATTAAAACCGTATGGGGCTCGTATTGTTTCTTTGGATTTCCAACAAATGGTCAGGCTAAGGAACTTCCTACTGCCACATGGGTACGCCTCTGGAGGGACGTCCCGAGAACCTACCCGGCTCTCTGCCAACACTAGGCCGGGTTACCTCTGTAACTAGGTAACTACTACTCGAGTATGTCACCCCCCGGTCATTTGCGACCTTTATCCAAGGGCCCTCAACCACACAGTAATGAGATTGTAGCAACAACATAGGTTAAGTATCTGGGATCCATACCATGATACCACATTTTTCCAAAAGGAAATGACATACCCTAAAGGGCGCGACCCTCATAACCTTGCCGCATCTTTCCTATTTCGACCATTTCCAAGGTGTGAGGTCCGATGAGGTCTCGTCCACAAAGCTATGCTTTTACACAAAAGCCATGCTTTGATCAACAAATGATCATCAACACACAGCAGCACTTAGTATGCCACACTACCAAATTGGGAGTATATCACTGATAACCTTCAACTACATAACCTCTGAGCTCGTACGTCTCAGAGAATGGTGTTAAGCTAAGAGAATAAATTCTCTGTCAGCAACAGAAATGTATTTGAAAGAAATCTGCTTTATATCTCAAAGTGTAGTGTCGGACATACAACCATACAAGTCTGTTCCGGGTTCAAATAGAACCGAAGGCACTTCGTCCAATGAAGGAAGAAGCCCTTGCAATCCGGGTATCCACAATCCCGATCGGACTCCCCACCACATGTGGAGATCTCTATACTGAGCAACTCAGTGCAGAGACATTCGATAGGTTATCCTATCGTTCTCGAAGACACCCGGCCTTCACCACTGTCTTCAAATGCTATCCATTTCGTCGTTTGACTATCTGGAATGGGTTACATGAAACAAAGTCCTCCCCTGGCTAAACCGAATAGTGAGCGCTCAATTTAAAAACACATGGATGTATCAATCACAAAGATTCACATTCAAGGTTCGATGTGGGTTTCGGATAACCAACTGGAATCTGACTCCCTGTCGCATCGAAATTCAATTGTCGTTTTACAGGCCAATGGGTTTTCATATTCATACAGAAGCAAATCACAGTTCAGCACAAAGCAATTTCTCATCATGCAGTATCACAATCACAAACATGGATATCAAACAGCTCAAAGCATTTCAACAATAATCAATCATCTACGATTAAGGGGATTAATTGTGTGATTAAAATTAGTTAATCACATAATTAATTCTATTAATCATTCTTAATTAGTGATAAATTTTTAATTATTGATTAATTATTCTTAATTATTGATTCAGTATTCTTAATTACAAATTAATAAATCCTTAGTTGTTAATTAAATTAATTTTAATTACCTTTATTAATTAATTATTTCTTAATTATTAATTATTAATTAATCCTTAATTATTAATTAATTAATTTAATCTTAATTACCTTTATTAATTAATTATTTCTTAATTAATTAATTATTAATTAATCCTTAATTATTAATTAATTAATTTAATCTTAATTACATTTATTAATTAATTAATTCTTAATTAATTAATCCTTAATTATTAATTAATTAATCCTTAATTATTAATTAATTAATTTAATCTTAATTACCTTTATTAATTAATTATTTCTTAATTAATTATTAATTAATTAATTAAATTTTAATTACCTTTATTAATTACTTATTTCTTAATTAATTAATTATTAATTAGTCCTTAATTATTAATTAATTAATTTAATCTTAATTACCTTATTTAATTAACATAAATAATTTTTATAAAATAATGAAACAAGATTTAAATTAAATTTAGTTACAAAATATATTACTTAAATCCTAAATTAGTTTAAAACTTAAATCAAAATCATCTTTTAAAACATGGTTTTAAAATGGTTGAAAATTTGAATTTATTTCAAAGTAAAAACTGATTTACATTTACTAACTCGAGACGCACTCGAGTATTACCAGAGCAAAATACCTCACTGCTTTGAGTTTTCTAAAGATCGACCCGTGTGAAATTTTTTTCTACTTAAATTTGTTTAAGTGTTGAACCCTCCCGATACACAAAAGGATTTGCTTCGGGTTGGGACTCGAGCTAGTATGCGAAACTCGCGAGTACAACTTCGAGTCGTGATGCTTCTCCTCCCCTGCCATTTCCACTGACCCAAACTGACACCGTGCACATGCACTCTCCTTCCAACCGGCTACGATCGGTGCTACTGTCGTCGACATGTCGACGATGATCTCCACGAACCACTCGAACACCTAGAAAACCAAATCATCAACGAAATTGAAATTTCAATACCAAACCCAAAGTGGAACAAAAGTTCGATCCACAAATTCATCTCGTGTCAGCGACCTAGACCACCCGAGGCCACAAAATTTTGGCCATAGCTGCGTAAGGCTTTCCAGCTTCGATAGCCACCGGAGCAAACAGTTCCAGATCGTCGACGGTGACGCAGTAGTGTGTTTTTAGACCCATAGACAAATACCATCTCGAACCCTAGATCATCAAAAACCGGCCTCCACAATGATATATAAATTCATCCAAGAATTTTCTGATGATCCTTGACCATCAGACTAACTCCAATCCCAACCACGTGATTTATCATTACCTCAATTTCCAAAAATCACCAATAAATCAAAAATCATTCATTTCACAAATTCTCGGTGGATATATGTTTAAAAATCTTGATCTTACCTTTAAAAATCTTTTTTCCCAAAAACGTTTTTGATAATACAATTTAAATCAGAAAACAGAATGGTTGAATTTTCACATTATTTTGGGTTTGCCTGTATTCTTCAAATTTCTAGAGGAAACTTAAGTTAAATCTACGTAAAATTATTTTGAACCTTAAAACATAGCTAAACAAACAAATTTTGTTTAGATCCTAAAGCCAAATAAGGATCAAAGGAAGAGAAATTGAAGTTTGTATAGGTTTAAGAAACTTGGGTACAAACAGAGGCAAATGTGCATGTAACTCAAACATGCACATTCTTCTCTGCATATAAACATCTACATATTTGCATGCATGTCAATGCTTTACAATTTATTTTCAAATATCATCTCAAACAACTCATAGTGCTTCAGATTTTGTAAGTGTTTACTCGCCTGATTCGTTCTTGAAGACAGAGAAAGCTTGAAAATTTATTTTGTTCCTGAGCTATTGAAATCCTAAGACTGATCTAGTATCTGAAAACTTGATTTTTTTTTTCCTTTTTTTCTGCAACTAATTGATATAACTGGCTTAGCTTCTTGCTTGATTACTGATCAACAAATTCAAACTTAAATTTTTTTTTAAAAAATTACTTGCCTTAATTTAACTCAGAGGAACCCTGCTCTGCTTCTTGAAAAAAACTGGAGCTTGGTTTCTTTGAACTGCAATTTGAAAATTGGATGTTAAATCTTGATTTTTGATTACTTATTTAGTTGATTCTGAAGATTTAAACTTGCGTGAGGTATGGAATTGAAATTCTACTTTGATGTTTGAGATAATTCTCAGGCTTTAAGCTTTGAATTCGAGAAGATGTTTGCATTTCAGATTTTATTTTCTTTGATGTTGAGATACTCCAGTTTGCAATGTTTACAGTTTTTTTCCTTCTTTTTTTTCAAAATTTTTGAGAAACCAAAGAAATGAGATAGAGGAGCTCAAAGGTTTTTATGAATTTAAGTTTTATTTTTTTATTAATTACCTAAATTGAATGACAGTTGTTAATTTTGATGATGAGATCACTACACTTGTTAATCCTCTTGTTACGTGTTTAACACTTGTATATTTTCTCATGAGAAATATATTTATATTATTTTCTTCTTAACTTTATATATTAGTCTATTTACTTATATTATGATCTTTTTGTACTTATATGTATTTTTGATATAATTTCATACCTTTATCGAATACATTACCTTTGTTAAATATTTATACAAGTTAAAAGAAAATGTTCTAAAACAAATTTATACACTAATACAAATCATACATATATTACTTTCAAATCCAATTATTTTTTTAAGACTCTTATATTTGAATCTTACATTCAAATTTTTATATACAATTTCCTCATAAATATAAATATATAAACAAGCACCATTTTTAATTTGATTTGGAAAATTCCAAATTATTTTATTAAGACATTTATTTAAATGATTAAATTCAAATCTATTCATAGATACATTATATATATAATTTAAATTCAATTGATTTTAAAAACATTTATTATTTCAAATTTTAAACTCAAATGAAATTGAAATTTTATTCATATAAATTATCACTTATTTTATTTGTTTTGAACTTTTCAAATTAAATTACAAAAGTTCAAATAAATTACCAAATTTAAATTGATAAATTTTGGGATGTTACAGTAGGTATCATACATTGGAATCCTAGACTTTACTCTTCCAAAATCCCTCTTTTGTTCATGGTTCCTATCACCGCCTTTATTTTGGGTTTATTTTGGACATTTACTTGAAATTTTCCAGAACTCTCACCAGACTGTTTCACTGCAATGTTACTCTACACTCTCTCTCCACTCGGTCCCACAGCATTCTTCTTCGTAGAGCATCTAGATTGCCCTTTCCTCAAATACTAAGCTTTTTTTGCATAGAAACGCTCCAATATCGCGGGTGGTTTGACAGCTAACCAATCGCCAAAATCAGATTCTAGGTCAATCTCTTTTATTATCGCCATTAATATTGAATGATTATTTGGATTACCGACTTCTGCGATTGCTGTATAAAATCTCTCTGAATAGTCTTTCAGCAATTCTACTGGAGCTTGGATCACACTTGATAGGGACATTACATTTTTGGGGCAAGTTGCATGCATACGGAACTGCTCCACGAATTTTGTTGCTAAATTGTCAAATCTAGAGATTGACCTTAAGGGAAGACCACGTTGTCGCTCTGCCAGAGAGAATAATAGGAAAACATCAACATTTTATGGAATCATCGGCTCATGTGGAATCCATTAACCATTTATATCTCATGATGTGTTGCTCAGGGTCAGTTTTTCCCCCGTAAGCAGGAATCGCCAGCATAATAAATCTCCTTCGATATTCCACGTGTAAAATATCATCTGCAAATGGGGTATGGTTTCTAGAGATCCCCCAATCATCATTAGTCAAGCCTTGGCTCTCCCTTACTAGCTGCTTGATCATATCCATCAAGTCCGACGTTTGGATAGTTGGAGCCAAGCGGTAGTCGTGCTTCACCTCACCTGAAGGGTCTGGTTGATGTCTATGGTCCACACCACGCCTTCTTAGCTCAGCATCCCCTTAATGTGTGTTTGCATCATCATCATTTCGGAGAGGCAACTGATTTGCATTAACTTGAACTCCAGCATTCAGATCAACTGTAGTAGCTTCAGTTCGAGTTCCATTACAAAAAGGTAAGGCTCTTCCCCTAGAGGAGGGATCGCCCCCGACTCCTAGAGAAGGATCGGGTCTAATCGGTCGTGGAAGCTTGGGATTAGTTGTGTGTTGATATCCTGATTCTTTTACGTGATATCCATCGGTTTTGTGACTTCTGCGCCTGTGATGGTCATCTAATGAAGTTGAGATTTCTGATATAGAATAGAGAGTTGGCTCCTTTGTAGTTTTCCTGCGTTGTTGATCCTTGAGTTGATTCATTAGATCGATATCGGCTTGAATCTGCTGGTTCAACTGTTGGTGACTATCCATGATCTTTGCCTACGTCCACTTTGAAGAGATAGCTTTGTTAATCACTTTGTAAACTGGGTGCAATAGGGATCATATTAGAATCCTTAGTTACAAAAGAGCACAAAGCAACAAGCAGCGTAAAGATACCTAAAATGAATAATCAAGTCTATATTTATAGGGGAAGACGGCGAAATATCTTTTTGAAATTTCGACAGCGGAGTCTCCAGATCCAAAAGAAGTCACGGTATTGATCACGGATCCCATATCACTTGTAATAACGATCGGCACTGATCATTTCATTGGCTCCATTTGGCATGCGATCGATATGGTAGGCTCCACCCTTCAATATATTGATGTTTCTAAAGTTTTATGTGTATTGGACTTGTGATTTTGAGATATCGATCGTTTTCAATTGAGTTGAGCTATAAAATCGACATGGTACGATCCATAATTGATGAATATGGATTGTACCCGATCCATTTTCAACGAGTTGTGTATTTTAATATTTTGAGCGTTCTATTGAGTTCATCTTCCGCTTTCACTTCACCGCTGCTTCATATAATCATCTGTGCCTGATCTCTAGAGTTCATGATCGTTAATCTGACATGTCGATCTTGATGACAATCAAGTCTAACTTGTCCAGTCAGTTCGGCTATAGTCGGGCCAAAAGGCCAGATAACAGTAACCTCATACCTACGATTTATAGCTCAAGTGACTTTCGGAGTTATATCTTCGAACCTCGAGGAGTTGGGGTAGATAAAATTCTGCATTAATAGTTATATTTATAATGTAAGGTGTATCATGTACACATAAGTGTGTATGTGCACATGCAACATAAATGATGTACGTGGTTTAACATGTTCATGTATAGATGTTGGAATTTACATCGCGACGAACATACTAGCCCATATATATATATATATGTGTGTGTGTGTGTGTGTGTGTGTGTGTGTGTATGTATGTATGTATGTATGTATGCATGCATATGCAAATATATATAGTTTAATATTATTGCAAAATAGTATTTGTCAATATAAGCATTTATTAAAAACAATTTTATATACATATACATACACTATATTGTGATATAACATAATTATAAATATATTATAAATAACAACGAAAGTCGAGATTAAATTTTAAATTCAAATTTTAGATTTAGATCTAGGTCTGTAAAATAAATATCTAGTAATTTCAAATTCAAATTAATATATTAATTTTAAAAAAATGTAGTACATCTAAAACATGCATATATTTAAAAAATATTTTTTTTGATTTTTTAAAATATAAATGTATAATATATATATATACTTATTTAAAATAATATTTAGGAAATACAATATATATAATGTTTTTATATATAAATATGTTTTCATGTAAATTAAATATATATAAACATACATATTTTTCAGCCATGGAAAAAATCAATTTTTTTATTTTAAATTTAATTAAAGTATACAGTTTTTTAATTAATTAATCCCATATGAAATTAATGCAAAATTATTATTTTTGTTTCGAAAACAATTTTGAACTTATACAAATTATATTGAAATTTATATACACATGTTTTATGTAATTTATATATGCATATATATAATTTTATGTGACATTTAAATAAAATAAAATACCATATTATATTCGAATTTAATATATATGTATATATGCATACGAATAAAACCTTTTTTATTCTTTTTTGTCCAAATCCATATACATACATACATACATATTAATAATGTATAAAACATACTTTACTTAGTATTATTCATATTTAAATACTTTTGTTTTAAATCACTTTAGTATTATTATTTCATTTTTTTAAGGCCGTGAGCAATATGTATGAAAATACATATGTATTTTTTTTATATACACATATATAATATCATCTAATGAAGACAACACCAATATATTTAGATTCATGATAAAATATATATACTACCTTAGTGTATAATAATAAATGAACAATTATATATGAATATGTATATGTAGATATAGAAAATTTACCTTGTCTAGAGCCTAGATGAAACACCTAGAGATGTTAAATTGAAACTCCTTGAATCAGATTCTAAAATCTAGAAAGAGCAACCAATCTGAATGTAGCAACCACCGGTCTTCGAATTTGATTTAATATGCGCATTTGAAAGCTTAAAAAATAAGGAGGAGAGAGGCTAGAGTGGCCGCCTGATCTAGGGAAAGTGGAGGCTTCGATCATCATTTTCTAGAATGGGATGTGAGGTGTAAATAGTTAGGATTCAATGAAGCAAAATGAGGATCTAGATTTGCATTTTTCTCTTACCCATCCCCTCCTTTTGAATCATCATTCAATCCTCCATATATCCGACCATACTAGCCCACATTTGGTCCTCCTGATTGCTTCAGGCCTGATCAAATAAATGTGTAATTAAATCTAATGTAAATGCACATCAATATCTTTTATCGATATGTGTGTTTGTAACTATTATATACACACTATTTAATATTGATCAACACAAATTAAATAAAATTTATAATTAATATTTCATAAATATTAATTAATCTAATTAATTTATAAAAATTATAATTAATTAAATCATGTGATAGTAGGAGTATTCAACATTTCAGTTATGTGACTCTTAGGTATAAATTTGGTTAGCAAATAATATCAAACAATTCGAATATTAACGTTCACACGTCACATAGCAAGTGGTGTGACATTATGGCCAAATTTATCACTTATGTAGATTTGGTAAAATCAAATTTTACTTATTTAAGCGCTACCCGACAGTAATAATTATTTACACTGATTCCTTCGTCAAAAAATATCACATTTGGATTTATGGAATTTGGTAATGATCAAAATTCCAAACATCGCTCATATTCAACTTTATAGTCTAAACACAAAGTCCTTGGTTCAATAATAATAGTTACTATTAACCGAAATACTTTGAATAGAGACTTTGATTTTGAGTTGACTTTAGTTGACTATGATACTAACCTCCTATAACCGAGAAGACAAATTCTATCTTGAATAGTGTCTCACTTCTAATGCTTCCGCTCGACCTAACTACAGTCGTTCAATGAACGTTGTGCCATGATTTAAATATAATCAAAGTGGAGTTTCCATATTGAAGCTTGATGGTTTTATCAAGTCAGGGGAATGTGTAACATTGTCACATCAGCATTTTCTATTTGACCTTAGTTAAATTAACCAACAGAAAACTATGAAGTGAATCATTCCATAGTTATCCAATAACTATCAACACATAACCCCTCGGTGTTCCCAACAGCCATGAGTAATACATTGTCCAATATTTGAAGAGCGTTATGTACTCTAGTCTCAACGGATGTATCGATATCCAGTCTCGATACATCTTGACTAAGAATATTTAAAATGATATGTCTATTTTATTATGATAAATTACTCATGATTACAACACGTTGTAACTACTACCACAAAACATACCATTAATGGATTTTTTATTAAATATACTTTTAATTAAATTAATTAATTAATATAACATATTATATTAAGTATATAACAGAAAGAAAACACCTTTTATTTTGAACAAGATTGATCATCGAGTTAGATATATGTAACAATTGCATAAATGCCCCTAGGGCATACCCCTGACTCTATCAGTTTGGTCTTGAGGGCACGATTGATTTGAACTTTAGGAGTGATGGAGCACTAACGAGGGATGATCTTGAGTCTAATAATCGAGAGCAGAATGCGAATGCACTAACATAGGGGTTAAGACTCGAAATTGCCCATGATAATGGGAGGCAGGATGAAAATCAGAAACAATGGTACGCAGAACCCTGGAGATTTCTGTTTAACAATAATGACAAGATTGCTGATATGATAAGGCAGATTTTGAAAAGTAGACCCCAGATCGAAGTTTGGACAATATAAATAGAAACTCGTTTACCACAAACAGCTGATATGCTAGGAACCCTCTGCTTATAAGCTACCAACATTAGAGATGTATAATGAAAGAATGACCCGACTATTCATTTGATGAGACATATCTGCTATGAACTGAGATGTTGGTTTTGATGACAACCTTTTTAACTTATCTTATTATAAAATATATACTAACACTATTGTCCAGATAGATATGTATAAGTAGGATATATATATATATATATGCATGTATTGATTACTAAAGACTGATCAGTATAAAGACTCAAGATTCAGAATGGAGATATCAAGATTGAAGACTCTAGAGTATCAAGATCAAGATAAAGTAAGTAGGAAAAAAAGCTAGTAATAGAGACACGGCAATTGGTATCATAACATTGGTTTTCAATTGGTATCATAACATTGGTTTTCATAGTTTTCATAATCTGAAACTTGAAAAATTGTTTTAATGGCTACCAACACTGGTAATGTCAACTCTGGCACTAGTTCTGTTAACACTAACACTAGTTCATTTATAGAAGGCCGGTCTACTGTCAGACCACCATTTTTCAATGGCAGTAATTATGCATATTGGGCTTGTAGAATGAATATTTATTTACAATCAATAGGATTAGACACTTGGAATATCATACAAACGAAGTATGTTGAACCAACTACCGATTTTTCCCAGTAGATTGCTGAGCAAAAGGGTGTTGCACAAAATAACTCAAAGGCCATGAATATATTATTTTGTTCACTAGATAGGAATGAGTTTAATAGAGTGTCTGTTTGTAAGTCTGCATCTGAAATCTGAAAAACTTTGCAAGTTACTCATGAAGGAACAAGCAAAGTTAAACAGACTAAAATTTCCATATTAACTAATCAGTTTCAATTGTTTAAAATGCATGCAAATGAGTCCATTTCCGACATGTATTGTCGATTTCAAGATAATGTTCAGTCACTAATAACACTGGGAAAAAGCTTTTCGAAGGAAGACCAAGTCAGAAAAATTCTAAATTCACTCACTCCAGAATGGGACCAAAAGACACTTGCAATCGAAGAAGCAAATGATATCAGTCTAATGAAAATAGAAGAATTGATTGGGAATCTGATGTCATATGAAGTTCAATTGCAAGGAAGAAGAGAAAACAAGGATACAAAAAAGAAGTCATTAGCATACAATGCAACAACTGAAGATTCGGAACCAGACAGTGATGAGGAGATTGCTTTCATGATAAGAAACTTTCAAAAATTCCTAAAATATAGAAAAATGAATAATTACAAAAGAAATAATCAAAGGAATTCTACAAATAAAACGGAGAACGTCAATAATGATATATGCTACAATTGTAATAAAGTCGGGCATCATAGGAAAGACTGTCCGTATCCAGATAAACAGTTGTTCCCTTTAAACAATGATTCATCAAGGAAAAGAAAGAAAGCATACATAGCAACTCTTGGTGACTCAGACTCATCATCCAATGACAATGAAAAGAAGACGGATAATTTAAATCCGTGTTTCACTACTATTCATGAATCAGACGACGATAGGAGTATGGATCTAGAAATAGATATGCACTTACATTATTTTTAATTTTTCTTGTTTGAATGGATGCTTGTTTGCTTGCTTGATTTTTTAAAAAAAATCCTTGAATTTTAAATTCAAATTTATCCCACGAAATTTGAATTTTAAATTCAAAAATATATTATTTTAATAATATTTAAATATTAAATTATTAATATTTGAGTATTATTATATTTAATGTTATCACAGGAATTGTATAAGTAGAATATATGATATAATATATACATTTATTAGAAATTAGGAATAGACATTTGTCCTTTGATTCAATAGGCACATGTCGACGTACCAGGATACCCCATGTTGACATGCCCCTTAGAAATTTGCTTTCAAAATTTGAATTCAAATTTTTGAATTTTCCTTCACCTTTTCACCAACTTCAATGCTCTGGAAAGATGCCTTTTGACCAGAGAACATGTCTATAGAATCTCTACTTAATTCACTCTCCTTATTATCATTTTTCACTCTTATTTCAAATTTTAAATTTATCTTATTATCTTCAACTCCTCTCAAACTTCTTCAATGGCCTCTTTAAGCATTCCTAACACCATTAGGCTTCCAAAAGCTATCAAAAACTTTCTTTTTAATGACCCGAAAGCTATCAAAGCTTACATCAACTACGTAAACTTTGGTGAAATTCATACGGGGAAATTTGCCATTTTTGAAGATTTTCCTTCTTATGGAATTGAAAATCTTTTTCAACAATGTTCTATTCTTAGTGTAGTAGATAACAAACAAAATGATTTTGTATGTTATTCAATCTTATTAAGATGTTTTATGCGAATTTGAATCGTGGTTTTTATGATGGGCAAGATGGACAAATTTGGAGTAGTGTTAAAGGAACACAAATAGTTTTAGATTGTGAAATTTTAGGAAATGTTTTGGATGCAAGTATACCGGAATGAATCTCTTGGAATTTCAGATAAATGAAAATGATCGAGAGACATTTCATCCAATCGTTGAAGGGGATGACAATTTTGAATTCAAAAATCGTTATTTTCGTCCAAAAGAAAAAATTATTAACCTTCTTATTCAACACACCCTTATACCAGGATCGGGAAACTAGCAAAGCTCTTTTTGCAATTTTTGAAAATTATGATATCAATTTGGCTCAAGTTATTTTGGATGAGCTAAGGCCCAATAATTTTACTATGGGTGAAAATACATTATATCATGGAGTTTATCTCACTCGGATTTTTCATTACTTTAGAGTTGATTTCAAAAGGGAAGAATTTATAACTAGAAAAGTGTTCGACCATGGAAACATTTCCCTTATGCAAATTCCATCAGTGTTTCAACCATATGAAACACTTATGGAAAAGGAAGAAAGGCTTGCTCATGAAGAGATGGAAGAAATGGAAGAAGAAGACGAGGAGGAGGAGGAGGAAGAGGAAGGAATGGAAATTGAAGAGGAGGAAGAGGAAGATCAAGAAACTTCGTTAGAGTATTGAATATCCTACTAATCCCGCTAATCCATCCAATAAGACCATTCTCAATAATCAAAGAATTATAGTGGAAAATCAAAAGACACTCAAAAGATCAATTAGTAAGAGAATGGATAAGATTTCCACTAAAATTGACAAGTTCTTCGAGAAAGTTAATAGAAATCTTGGACTATCATCTTCTTCATCTTCATCTAATTAGTTTTAGTGCATGTTATCTTGTTTGCTTTAAGTTCTATCCATGTATTTTCCTTTATTTCAGTTAATATTATATTATTTTATGTAATGTTGACTAGAATCATTAATGAAATCTTTTATTTCCTGTTATTCAACTTCACTTGTCTCTGTAATTGCTTGTTTTTATATTGTGCAAATTTTAGTTGCATAGATTTGTTCATAATATTCATAACAAAGCAAATTGTCACTTTAGGCAGAGGCATGTCGACATCCACCATCCCCCCATGTCGACATACAATGGGCAGAAAGTAGTTACATTTTCAAATTTTAATTTCATGTAACTAACTTGTGTCTATTAATTTTAAATGACTTTCTACCCCTGTTTATACCTGTTTATTCCAGAATAAAATCAAACTTCATTTCTAATCACTCCCTTTCTATTTCTTCCTATTTTTTGAATTATGGATTCTCCGATTAAGAATCTAAGTGGTAATCTTGAAGAAACTCCCACTTTCTTCAAGAATATCTTTACATTCATACTTCGTAATCAGCGCCACTAAGAATTGAGTCAAATGCAGATGATCAAGGAGCAAGAGAGACATTTCGACGTCCTTCGTTGGATGATTTCAGCTCTTAATAAGGACGATCTCAAAGGAAATCCACCAGTCACTCTCGACAAAGATAAAAAAGAATGGGATGCCATCAAAGCAGACCCTATCTTTGGAGAAGGTGGATAGGTGGAAGTACCAAGGAATATCTAGTCATTCTATATGTTATTTGTTTGATTTGATTGGTGTGTTTTGAACTTGATTGACTTGACTTATTTAAAACATTTGGTATGGTTTGTATATATGATTGGATTAAATAATTACTGTAAATATGATTGGATGATGATTGATTTACTTCTGGATTACACTTATGATCACACTCATGATCACATTTCACATTTATGATCACATTCCATACTTATGATCACACTTAGCACTTATTATACTTATATATGGATTACTCTATTATAATATGGTTGATTATCTTATATCAAGTTCAGGGAATATATTAGTAAGAAGTTTTGTTGATGACAAAGGGGGAGAAGTTATAAAATAGTAGTTGGCTTGGAGTAAAGGGGAGTTATGATTGGAGTAAGGGGGAGTCATGGAGTAAGGGGGAGTTATGATAGGAATTATGGTATGGTAAGTATATTTTATAAATATAGGTTGTCATCATCAAAAAGGGGGAGATTTTTAGGACCTGAGATGTTAGTTTTGATGAAAACAACCGTTTTAACTTATCTTATTATAAAATATATACTAACACTATTGTCTAGATAGATATGTATATGCAGGATATATATATATATATATATATATATATAAATGCAGGTATTGATTACTGAAGACTGATCGGTATAAAGATTCAAGACTCAAGATTCAAGACTCAAGATTCAGAATGGAGATATCAAGATTGAAGACTCCAGAGTATCAAGATCAAGATTTCAAGATAAGTGTCTAGTTTTTGTTAAAACATCATAACAGCACGGAAATCTTCATTCCAAATTTCATTTAGGATGGAACCCATTTCTATCTTCTTAGTGGCTTACAAGCCCACGACAAGTAGCTTACAAACCTACGATAAGTGGCTTACAAACCCACGAACATCCTGGTTTTGTACAGGTTCTTGAGTCCTGATGTGATGAGATATGCTGCAGGAAGAAGCTTGCAAAACTATTTCAAAATGGTTTTTCAAAATGATTTTCAAAACTGCTTTTCAAAATGTTTTAGCATTAAAAATTATCTTTTCAAATGATTTTCAAAAAGATGTTTTAGCCTTAAAATATTCATTGTTTTTGTTTTAAATAAACTCTTGTTTTAAACTTCGTTTGTTTTTAAAACTATCTTCTGATTTTTAAATATTTTTTATAATATATATATATATATATATACATGAGATTTAAAATCAAATTTATATATACATTCTAAAAATATATTTTTCTACTCCTATTTGTTTTAAAACATAGGAAATATAGTTTATTTTACTCCAGAATCATTTCATCTTGTTTTCCTTTCAATGCCATTTTCAAAATAAATTTTACATAGTTTTTAACTAAGGGATGTCGACATCATGGGAAACCCCATGTCGACATGGTGGTCGTTAAATTCAAAAGTTTTTATTTTTAAAAGAAGTGTCTATTCATTTAAATCTCTTCACGAATGGTTATGACCGTTAATGGTCTATAAATAGCCTTCACAAACGAATTTTTTAAATAACTATTTTCTTATTTTCTTCACTCCTTCTTCTCCACAAATCCATATTCTAAAATTTTCATATTTTTAAGATCGTGTCGAAATTTTGCCGAATTCTCAAGTGAATCAAATTAGAATCTCATTCTTATTTGATTCTCTCCCCTCTCTCGAAGATCAAAGTGCTATTCAGAGTTATAGGATCAATTTGTAATCAAAAGTTTATCGAGTCTCTCTATAAGGTGTGGTTGTGCATGGAAATCAATTGGGTGATCTTGTTCCCGTAAATCAAGAGAGTTTGCCCCGGACTCGAAGACGGAAGGGTGCCTCAAGGCCTTTAGAAATTGAGGATTGTAATCTCAACGTTGGTATAATAAAAATCTGTACGAGGTGTTTGCCTTGGTGTAGAACTGGACGTCCGGTAACTCCAAACCGATATAAAATCTGGTGTGTTCTTTCCTTTTACTGCTTTTATTTACTTTCTGCATCTGTGTTTGATTCTGTGATTGTTTTGTGATTAAGTTCTGCATTTGTTTATATCATAATGTTTAAATTAGTCCATATAAGTCTTAGAATCCATTAAACATTATTCACCCCCCCCCTCTAGAGTTCAATTAGCCTTAAGATCCTTAATCCGCACTTCCTTTCAATATCCAACACATTGGAGAGTTGGGTGCTTCGGAGGAAGTGATGAGATTGTGTTTCACATTGTACTTGATAGATTTAGCAACGATGTGGTTTCGATGGCTAGAGAATGGACCTACCGACACGTGGATCGAATTAGTTGATAAGTTCGTAAAATGGTTCAGAGTTCATATAACACGACCAGAAAATGTAATGAACTTTTGAGCGTGAGATAGAAAGGAGGTGAGACCCTGTAGAATTATTTAACCAGATTCAAAGCAAAAACTATAGTATATAAGTCGGATCCATCAATAGTTATGATGGCGGTGGTTTTCGAAGTCACTAACAAGATTGATTTTAAGATTGCTTTGGAGAGAGATCCACCCATGGATCTTGCCGATTTCTACTATCAAGCTGAGAGATATTTTCTTCAAGAGGACGTTGAAACTGAGAATACTGAAGTTAACACCGTGGAGGATGGAGGACCATCTAAGGTAGGATATGGGAAGGACGAGGAAAAGCAAAAAGCTGACGATGACTTCGGAGGACCAAAGCAACAAAGGAGTGAATCGAAGTTTTTCTCATACACTATTTAACGGAGACCCCGCAGAGGATCTACTTGGACATAAGGTGGCATATTCCATACACAAAACCAACGAAGTGAGAGCCCGTGCTGAGAGAGAAATTCTATAAAATATTGCATATACCATAAGCTGGATGGGCACAAGATTAATAAATGCAGACATATACGCCACTTGATAGAGGAGCAGGCTCGGAGTAACTAGCTTTAGTGATATGCAAGGAATCAAACCATGTGGTGTGGCAAGAGAGACCACTATCTATGGCAGATGTACTCGACTGCGACCACAGATCTAGGTCGAGAATGATTATCCAATGATTGAGATGGATTAGGACCATTTTTAGTTTCTTCACTTTGATTTTGTTTTAGATAAACCATGAAGGATTACCGTCGGGTTACTTACTCATATATGGGATCTCGGTCGGTCCTGAGATAGGATTTGGGTGAGGATCCCAGGGTAATCCTTAATTAGATTAGATTTTTTATTTTTTCATGATGCATTTGATTTAAACTTTATGAATAGCTGATCGATAGATATTTAGATTTAGAAATCATTAACACATGATAATAGATCTTGATACTGCTAATGGATGCCATTGGAACGTAGTTATCCTTGAAACCTAATATATAAACTAATAGGATTTGGTTCCCTCAATCAAAAAGACAGGGCGATGAACCATGAAGTACAAGTTCCCATGCCGAAGAGCGAGTGGATGGACTTATATATGATAGCAAGTCCTCTCACCGAAGAGTGAGTGGATAAACATGCTCGGAGAGTAAATCCCCTCACTGGAGAGTGAGCAAATAGATGATCTTGGATATTGGGTCCCCTCGCTTAAAAGAGGACAGATTGGGCTCAATCTAGATTAATGATGATGCGATCCGAAGAGATATAAACTTAACTTTAGGATTTGAACGCCTATGATTTGATAATGATTACTGAATAATTAATGAATGTCATTGTCTTGATTCGGTTGGACTTACTTATAATCGAAGGTTGGGTGATATTAGACGATTTATAAGTAACATTCCAATCGGTGGCAATGCACCCCTATAATTTAAGATGCATGATAGGATGTTAAGTGATTAACCTAAGATAGATAAATCCTGGGAAAACACAGGACGATGTTGATATATGATATGACAAATTCTGATGAATGCAGAATGATTCTTTATCACTAACATTTAAGCAAGGGTTTGAGTCCTTAGCTATGATGGTTTAGTATGACTTTTGGATTCCATTGAATCTGAAGGAACCAGATAATTCACCATGATTTGGGTCGATGAATTACCAAAGATCATAAATGATGAAAATTTGCCAATCTCGAAGTTTGTTCTTGAGAAAAGAAAACATTATATTTACATGGCGTACTTTAGGGGCAAATATTACCAGAAAATTTTCCAAAAGTCTTAGAGCAGACTCAAATAGATGAACCAGACAACAAACTAATGAAGGAATGAGTCAGGAAGCTTGGAAGAAGTCAAGATTGATGACATCAAAGGTTTGGCAAAGTTTCATAAATGCAAATCAGGTTGGTGCCGATAAGGTTCAAGTTGGTGCCGACATGATTTGCACTGACATGATTTACACTGACATGATTTGGGAACCATCAAGGATTGTCAAATGAAGGAGCACACCAAATTTGACTAAGTTCTGGAAAATAATATCATGTTGGTACCGACATGATTTTAGATCTTGAGTTGGTTACTTTGAGGTTTGGGATTTAAGCTATGAAGAAATGGATGGAGAATGGGTGCACATGATTCATGTCAGTACCGACGTAATTCATGTCGGTATCGACATATTTGGCTTGCCTGAATTTTATGGGGAACAACCTGTTCTTCGGGCAGTCTTTTTTGATCTTGAAATTAAGACGTGTTCAAACATAAATAGTGAGATTCATACTTGGAATCGTCTATAAATAGCAATGTGACTTCAACTATAAAATGGATTGGCACTTTGCATCTAAGACTCTATATTCTTCCTCCCTTGACTCATAAAACTCATATAAAATAGAGATGTACAAGAGGGTAGCTCAGATATAATCGTTGTAACCTAAAGAGAAAACGCTAATAAAAAGGATTAAATTGGTCATAGGCCGGAGTATTTATCGAACCACTATAAAAATTACTTATTTGTCCTTATTTCTATCATTTTCATACATGTTAGGTTTAGTTCTAATCAATGGTGTTGTGCCATCTTTTAGTCCAACATCGTACAAATTTTTGTTTTGAAAATTTGAAAATTGAATATTTTTTACTTATTCAAATATTTATCTAAATAATTTTTTTATTTACAACAAAATCGAAAGGTAAAAGTATTTTTTTATAAAATTAAAAGTGTGTATGTTATCCAGCTTTTTGACTAAGCCAAATTTAGATCAATCGAAGCGATCAATAGAAGTATAACCAATCACAAATTCATATCGATAACAGCCAAACCTAAATATCAAGCGGAAAACAAGAAGCAAAGACATAAACTAACCAATAAAGAGGTATAACCCACACCACATCCACATTAAGTGCCAAACTCAAGGTTCATAACATAAGAGAAGTCATGGGTTGGTACCGATCCTTGATCTTAGTTCGGTACTAATCCCTAAAATCTCCTCCTAATCATCACTCTTCTCATGCCATATGAAGATGGAGCAATTACAAGTTATTCCATGCCAACAAGGAATGGTTCGCAAGCGCCTCTTAACTCAGACAACCAATGGATAAATCAAGCATTTCTGCCTAACCTCCGAACCAAAGAATTAACTCAATTTCAAGCCTATAACAATGCAATCAGGATATTGAAGACGAAGGTATAAGTCAACCAAACTTTCACAAGAGGAAAATCAATATCCATCGAGCCAATTCATGGAACGGTATCGATCTCTATTCATAGTTTGGTATCAGTCCCTGACTATTGCTGAGATGTCTGCAATCTCTTCTGCTCAACTTCTCCAAAACGTGATAAACGCAGGAAAGAATGTGGGTGAGAGTTTTTCGATGACCTATAGCTATGAATAGAGAAGGAGGGGCATTCTTTAAGGGATTTTTTTGTTTGTTCAATGAATTCTTGTATTCCTCTATAATTTCAGGGATCAACATCACCGATCCGATATAACAGCTTTATAAAAAATCAATCAGAAACTTCAACAAAGTTTAAGTGGATGTAGGTCTTTGATTAGCTGAACCACTATAATTGTTATGTGTTCTTATTTTTCTCATTTTTAATTCACTATCTTTATTTTATTCTCTAGTATTAATCTTTATGTGTTTATGCCAACGTTTGGCATAAACATTTTGGTGCTTTCATTGAGAATGTATCGATATCAAGCTACTTGGATCAATTTTCAATTTTTGGATTGCTTTAATCCACAAGGTAGATCCATCAATTTTGTTGCTGTAACCCGTGACTATTCAAATTTCCATAGAATCTATCATAGGATTAATTGAAGTTATGGCCCCACAAAAGGAGAAATTCGCTGCCCTAGACCTGCTGTTGATGTTGAGAATGCTGGTTCCCAGCATGTTGACGAAGTCGCTCAAACCATAACTGTTGAAGTTCAAAATCCCTCGAATATGATAACATGGGTTGAGACAGACAGAATTATAAAGCTGATGAATGATAAAGTGCGTAGATTTAGGATGAGTTGAGGATTATAAACCGTAACTGCTGGACGGAAGTGCTATTGATTTGGATGGTGATGTTGGTGATAATGTTGGTCATGTTGCTGATGGCTAGAATGTAGAAGTTCAGGCGGCTGCTGCTTATCTACCTCATAGAAACCACATGAATGTGTCAACCGGACGAATAGTTCTCCGAAAGTCAGAGGAATCCAGGTATCATTGAACTAAATGAGACCATTTTCAAAGCCAAACACTCAGGGCAGGCCATGATTACTACCATCTGGCAGATCAAGTCAAGCTAGAGTCACTGGCAGATATAGTGAAAAATTAATGAGCGAAAACCAACATTAGAAGTAAAAATGAGTGGGACTCTTCCCCTAGCAGGTATATGAAATGATGGATCCGAGCCAGCATTTTTTAAAGTATGAGTGGTATACGGACATGGCAAGGGCGAAGGATGCCATGAGATGTAAATGTTTCTCGATCTTTCTTAAAGGTGTATCTAGATGTGGTTCAACCAACTTCCATCGAGATCTGTATCGTTATTTGATCAGCTAGCAAGGATGTGATGTCATTATCAAATCTATTCTAGAGTATTGAGGAGTCATTGAAGAACTCTTTGAGTAGGTTTAACATGGCGGTGACGAAGGTAAGCAACGGTAAGGAAGACATAGCATTGATGGCATTGATCAGGGAAATACACCCAAATACTAACTTTATAAGATGGATGAAAATGATACCCCCAACGACTATATATGCTTTTCTATAGAAAGGCGACTCATTTTTTGTGCTTGGAAGAGGAAAAGTACGACAGCCGGAAAGGATGATGGTGACCAATCGGCTGAAATGATACAGAATGATCTGGCTATGAAGCAATCCGACAAAGGTTTCGAAATGTAGTTGTGAATGTGGGGAATAAATGCAATAAGCAGAAGAAAATTAATCAAGGTAATGGAGGTAGGAAACATGATTTCAAGATCCAAAATACGAAAATTATACACCATTGAACAATTAGGTTGAGAAAGTACACCTTGCAACATAGGGTACTAAGCAGTGTAAAAAGCCGACTCTGAGGGAGTCGACTAAGAAATATAAAAGGTCTGGGAAGTTTTGTTGCTTCCACAAGATCCATGGTCATAACATGGATGAATGTAGACACTTGAAAGACATGATTAAAGATTTGATCCAAAAGAAGAAGCTTCAGCGGTATGCGAATGCCCCGTAGTATGGTGGGCAAGGGAATGCCTAACCATAGAGTCAACTGCTCCAAAGGGGTCAAGCCGAGCTAGTGACGACAAGCCTAGGTAGCTTGGAAAAAGATTGGTTATTAACAATATTTCTGGTGGACCTCATCCAACTGCGAAGAACTGGAATAAGATGGAGAGGTGTGCAAATTCTTTTGAAGCATACTGTGAGCAAGAGTTGTTTTGCTGGAAGACGGAGCTTCGGCAAAGCAACTAAAGGCCATGACCAATGATATCGTGTTTAGGAACAGGGATGCCAATGGGCCCGAAGCACCAATGCTAGATCCCATGGTGATATCGGCCATGATTGGGCCAACGACTGTGAGGAATGTGTTAGTTGATTGTGGTAGTTCAGTGAACATTCTGTTTAAGAAAGCTTACGATCAAATATTGATTAATGGACAAGATCTGAAGTCATGTAAATCTTGAATTCAAGGATTTAATGGAGAGGCAACAGAGGCTATGGGTTGTGTGGATTTACCGGCGGTTCTAGGTGAAGGTGACCAAAAGAAAGTGTGGGTTGTGACCTTCGTGGTGACAGACATTTTTTCTACCTATAACGCTTTCTTAGGCTGACCGGGCCTAGCTAGGTTCCGGATGACCCTTTCTCCATGGTACTTAACAATGAAATTTCCCACGGAGAATGGAATAGGATTCGTTCAAGGAGACCAGAATGTCGGATGTGAATGCCACATTGTGGAGCTAATGGAAGCAAAGCTGCACGAAAAGGAAAGGATGTAGAGAAAACTCTTTGCGTCAAGATGATGGACGCATAGTAACAACCTCTTATGCCCTGGGTCAATTGACATAGTAGGTTTCACATAGCTATAGATCCGAGGAAAGAGCCAGAGGATGCGAGGGCGTAACCTACCGAGTTGACGATCTACATTTTGGTTAGTCAAGATGATCCTACATGGGCCTTGAAAATGGGGTTTCAACTTGGCATAAAGATGAGGAATGAATTGTCAGGTTTCTCCAGGCAAACCTGGATGTGTTTGCCTAGACATAATTTAACATACGTGGAATATCACTAGAGATAGCGTGCCTTGCATTGAATGTGAACCTCAAGTGTCTCCTTGCGAAACAGAACCAGTGTAATCTGGGTCCGGAGCGATCTGCTACGTTGAAAGAAGAGGTGGATAAACTAAAGGACAACGACTTTATCTGCGACGCTCTATACCCAAAGTGCGTATCCAACCAGGCCTTGGTCAATAAGTCCTATTGGAAATGGAGGACAAGCGTCGATATTCAAACTTGAATAAAGCCTGCCCAAAGGACAGTTTTTCACTATCGAAGATCGACCAACTGGTAGATTCAACCGTCGGCCACGA